>CM041728.1:4359642-5612857 GCA_023373845.1 Nibea coibor | reverse complement strand
CAGTGGTCAGCTTCGGATTGGCCATCTGGCTCGGCGCCACCTTCGGAGTCTAGCGGGAGAGTTTCAGAGAGCGGATCGGTCACACTTCCGTAAAAGAAAAACTAGGTCGACCCTGTTTGTCAGTTTTATTGTCAGCGGCGAATTTTTGCCACCTGACCGGAGCCTGCAGTTTTGCTTCGCCACCCCCCTTCAATGTGAATATAAACACAAGCCCCCCCCCCCCTTTACATAACCTCAAAGTTCCTAACCCTCCCTGGACACATCAATCATAAATTACACGCCGTTGTTCAAATATGTGCAGCTGACACAAAGTCAGAAAGTAAGTGTGAGAGTGTTTGAGTACAAATTCCAATGCACGTTGAACTCGGTGACATAACCTCTGAACGGAGAAAGTTTGTTTTTGTGTACTACTTCACCCACCCACCCATCCATCCATCCAGGCAGACAGACAGATCCTGGAATAAACAGAGCAGGAACACGGGCGGGGGGGGGGGTAAAGACATACTTCATTTCACGTTGCTCACCGTGAAGGGCAAAAAGACAAGGGGAGAAAAAAAAAGAGAGGAGAGGGATGGGAGAGCAGGACAGTTGAGGAAAAGCAGACCTGCTGTCTGTCTATTACTATTCACAACAGGACTAATGGATGTATTTCCAGTAAGGACTGTCAGCGTGTTTTCACTCCAGAAGGTTGGGGGAGGGTCACAGCTAGAGGCCTGAGGGAGTAGATCAAAACCTGTCCAATATGTGTGTGAGTGTTTTTTTAATGGAGGAGGTACTTATATGTGTGTGTGTGAGAGAGAGAGAAAGCCAGAGAGTTATGAGAGCTACCTTTGTCCGAGTCCCGTGACTCCTCCGAGCTGCTGGAAGAGCTGGAGCGGTCTGCAGAGGAAAAGAGAGAGTTATAAGATGTGTTTTAATCAAAAGGGAAAACAATAATGTCACAAGAGAAAATGGGAATTATATTATTTCCGGGAAACGAACTATAAATAAACAAGGCTGCTCCCACAGGCTGTTCCTATCTGATGGGATTACTGCCCTAATTAATGGGACAGTGTACTTGTAGAGGAGAGGAGAGGAGAGGAGAGAAGAGGAGGCGAGTCTTACCTCTGTGCCTCTTGTGTTTGTGCTTGCGCTTCTTGGAGTGTGAAGACGATCTCTTCCTCTTCTTCCTCTTCTTCTGCGGTTCCTGGTTCTCCTCCGATAACCTTTTAGTCTTTGTCTTTGCTTTCACCTCCTTCCTCCTGCAAACAGAATCGCACTTTGTTTGAACTGTATTCACAATATAAAAACAGCCAATTATAGCTCTTTTTGGAAGACAACCTGGAATCCATCGGGGGCCAAAGGCACTTTCACGGGTGCATGAATAAATCCTCGGTAGAATTTTAAAAGGATGAAAGCTTTCTATACATTTTGTTGCAAAGTCTGCTGGAACACTGAAAGATACTTATATCCTAAGTAACTGTAAAAAGCCTTGCCACCACATATCAAGGTTCAGATTCCCATCTAAAGCTACGTTATCACATTCAGCTGTGTCAAGATTCCACTAGTAAAAATAAAAAAAGTGATATATAATCATGACTGGTAAGAAGGTCAGACAGGAGACATAAATCACAGTTTGAATCCCCAAACTCTGCATGCTGCAAAATAATGTGTGCTGCCTGTCCGTGGCGACCTGTCCTATTTCTGGCAGAGCAGTGCATCTTTAAAAATCACTCTTCATGGGCAGAACGATCTACATCTCTTCAGGTGAAAAAAGAAATCTCTCAAAGGTGAAAAGTTTGTTAGCTTACTTGTGGTGGTAGTTGAGTTTGAAAGAGCACTCGGGACATAGTCCTAGCAAAAAAAGACAAAAAAACAAAGATAATTTCTGTTTAACTGTTAAACATGAATTTTACTTTCAACTCATGTTGCTACCAGATGTAACTGCTCCATCAAATGTGCGCAAACAAGGAAAATGCTACTACGAAATATTTCTATAACAATATTTATCTGGAAATCTCCTCCGGTGTGATAAATACTGTCTGTATGAATAAAAGAGAAGAGGACCGAGCACAGAGCCCTGAGGAACTCCTGCTTTACTGTTGATAAAAACCTGAAGCTTTTTCAAATTTAAATGCCTAGGTGCACTGAGGAATTAATATATTCATTGCTATTTATTATCATTACATGTCTCCTATGTGCCTTTCTACACTAAGTTCATGCTCCGTGGCCACCAGACCATGTTTCATTACTGGCAAAACATTTATAACTGTCAAAACACTGAATTTAGAATTATTACAAACTGGGATTACATTTTTAGTTGATAAGGAGAAACACAACATGTATGGATGTGACCTGTTGCACTTGCTTGTTAAAAGAGCCTGTCATTTCTTGCTTGACTGAGCTCACTATGACTGGTGGGTCCTCCAATTACGGTAATTATTCTAACAGGATTTTCTGCAGTATGATACCTGAAGGAGGATTATTATGAGCCGGGTCTTAGACAAGAACCCCCACCAGGCTACAGCCTAGCTCACACATGCCACACACACACACACACACACACACACACCTTTTATACAGAATGATTAGAGAAAGTATTGAGTATTTACTGAGTTTGACCAATGCATTTCTCTTCTCGCCCAGTTCCACGTAGGCAAAATTCACCTCCCAGCTTTTTAGGCCTTCGTCCTTTTCGCAACATTTGTTTCCACACTGGAACTGACCTGCAAAACCACAGAACACATGTACTGTCTACATGCCAACCATAAAGTACATTTAATTTACAGTCATGTGATATCAGTCAGTCAGTTAGTTAAGAGGTTAAAGCCACAGATCCCTGACAGGGAATGCAGAGATATTGTGTGGAAAAATGTATGATCTACGACATAGGAAGACTATATATAATAATAAAACAACAGAATTGGTGCAATTGGAAGAGAATGCAATAGAAAAAAGGCAAAAGCTTTATTATAGGATTAAGGAATGCCGACTATAAATCTCCAAACGCTTCAGATTTAGTCAGGCAGCCTCGAAACCCTGCTGCTCTCTCTCGCCCCCCTCCTCCTATCTCTACACCCCGTCCTCCTTATCCCTCTGCTTCTTCTCATCTCCCTTTCTTCACCTCGTCTCATCCCCTCAGGCCTCCCTCCAGCCGCTGCACAGCCTGCCTATTATCCCTAGAGGAGCTTAAGGTGGCATTGATCTGGTCTCCGGGGTTCCTCCAGATTGTAGCAGAGGGAGCAAGTGCGTCAGAGTGGTCCTTTCTTGGCACAGTGGCAAGAAATGCTGCTTACTCTGCGAGAGGAAAGTGATGCCTGCCATCACCTGCCTAAGATCGAGACTCTGTAAACAGTCAGGTGAAGTGACGCCTGTCGTCATGGCCCCGGGCCACATGGGACATAAGTCCGACTTTCCTTTCACGTGCTGTATTAGATTAAAGGATCCATGACGTCAGCTGGAAAAAGATGCTTCTGGCTCTGGTCCTGGGTTGTGATGAGGATGGCTGGTTAAACCCAACCATTTGGGAGGGCTTGACATTATGTTCAGCTAAGTGAAAGAAATTAGAGTTTATAGTTGAAAAGACACAGTCAATGTGCCAGTGTAGCTCTGAAGCGAAATATTGAGCTGTATTTCTATTTATTTTTCTAGACTAGAGGACACCAAAAGGTTCTGATTTTTATTTGATTACTGTTTTCCAATATCTAACCAGTGACTTTGTAAGACAGCCAACATTTTATATTAACGTTCTGTATTCCCCATGATCCTTTAGCTTGGAGTAAACAACATAAACCTCACAGTTCTTCCAGCAGTTTGTCAGTCATTTTTGTCAGAGGGGGCTTTTATATCCATCAGCAAACAAGAATACAACCACGCCTGTGGCTCTGTCTTAACTTTTACCACCTTATTCTTGAAAGTAAGCATGTTAACATTTGCTAAATAACACAAAATACTAATTAAAGCTGAGGCTAAAGTCTGGAGCAATGCTTCCCTGCATGGTGGTGACACTACACTACATAATAAAGAGGGGCCATGAATGTCTGGACTAAATTTCATGGCAATCTATCTGATAGTTGTTGAGATATTTGGTGGAAGTGTTCTGTTTTTTCGTCACATTTTAGAAAGCCAATTAAATTGTCTTAAAACTCAAGGGACGCTGCAAATGTCAGCAGATCTCTTTCAATCCTTGACGACAGGTCCTTTCCGACACTATCTGGGTGTGACTTGGGATAATGCCATCTTCTCAACTCTGTCCCATGACGCCACGAGCAGTGACGGGTGCCCCGAGACCTAATGGAGAATCCCGTCTCCACCATCGCCCATGACGTCAATTACAATCGCACCGGAATTCTCCCATGACATCCAACCCTCTCCATCACGCACGCAAAGTACTCAATCAAATACACCCACTGCATACACAGAGAGCAGCTTTGTATCTCTTTAGAAAGGAGGTAAAAGCTTGTGCTTTGCCCACACAAAACCCGGCGCCCTTGAACAAGGTACTGAATCCCCTCGCTGCTGCAGAGAAACAGCTCGGTGTCGAATATAAAAGAATGTGATATATTCGAAGGTTACAACATGGAGAGTGTGAATGTGTCTGCACCTCCAGCTACTCACAGCAGAGTGTAGTCAATGGTAAGCTGTTTCAGGACAACTTCCTTTGAAACAAATGTCACATAAAAATGTAATTAAGGTCAGGAAACTTTACTTCCACATGAAAGCTAATGAGCACAACTTTAGTTACTGCTGCTGCCTTCAGAAGGCAGATTTTTAAAAACACAAAGCGTCTCTGACCGTATGGCTCTCTGTTTAAAGTTTTAGAAACAAAGGATCTCTGCTGTGTGCTTTATTGACAAGTAGTGGGTATCCTCACGTGAGCCTCCCATGATCCATGAAAAGAGCTGGCATCAGGACGGCTGAGTAAACCCGTTAACGAGAGGAAACTCCTGAAACTTCCTACGTCAGTGGTTACTAATGCCACTAGCCAGCAGCCTGAGATCAAGACGGATACACCGCAGGACAGATGGCTGTATAATTAACATTCAAAGGATGAAGTCACGGGGCAGTGACCTGAGCCAGTGATCTTTCACTTTTTAGTCAGTTGTGGAAGGCTATTAAAAGTTCACAAAGGACACATTATTATAAAACTTGGCCTGTTTTTTTTTTTGACAAAATGTTCTACTGCACAGACAGAGACCAACAGAAAGTCAAGTCAAGACACTTTCTTATTGAATAGAAGGTGACTAAGGGCATATTCTTATTACACAAGACCTTGTTTAACGGAACAGTTCCAACACATTTTAGGAGATACGTTTATTGGCTTTCTTGTTGAAAGCTGAACTATGAGCCTGAGCCACAGAGTAGCTCTGTCGTAAGGTAACAAAATCCACCTACCAGAGCAGGTTCAAGACTATTTCAACTTCCTGGAGTCTTGTTGTCACAATGAGGTCGCTAGGCAACCTGCAGAACGAAGTCACAGCACCCGGCCAAACAGAGTCCGGCACATAACCCCTGTAAAAGTGTATTTTGTGCTAATAAAAGATAACCAGCTGTTATACAGCATCATACTGAGAGTGGTATCAACAAGCGTACATCGCAATATATATTGCAAACTACAACACAAGTATTAGTGATAGTTAGCTATGTATGTGGGTATATGTGGATGTGCAAACTGTTGCTAAAAAGGAACAAACAAACAGCAGCGTTCACAACTCTCCCGCTACCACAGCTAACATCACAGCAACGGCGTAAACTGCAAAGTTAGCTGAACGTCCAAGGGGGAAGTCATTTAACACTGCCTAACACGCAAATCCCAGCTGAAATAACAAGTTAGCGCTGCGTGGCTCAGTTTGATTCACTTTATTTATCATTTAAAGGTCCGGGGCGGTGTACAGGCGCCAGATTTTTCTTTCAGTTTGCGCGTAAAACTGACAGGTAGCGGAGAAATTTGCTGAATCTAACGTCAGAAGTGATCAGTCAGCTGGTTATATTGTAAATACTTGATCTAGATGGCCTAAACAAACTCAAGCGATGATTTGTAACCTTCAAGTGCAAACTTTAAAAGTCTGTCAGAGTGCTCCTCTTGTGCAATACTTATTACGCTTGTGAGTTCAGAGCGGCTTTCCAGTCAACTCCTGACACTCACCACCCTCTGCCCCTGCCTTCCTCTGGGTCAACCACCTTTAATAAATTCTCAGCCTGTGGAAAACACTGAACGATCCACGCTCACTACCCCCAGGCAGATTTTTTCAAATATTGGGAATGTAACTGGCATCCAAAAGACTTATTCTTTTTTTCCAAGCACACAGTCCCACCTCTGACTCTGGATGCGAATTAGCCTTTTTATGTCTATCTTTCACATCGACAAGCAGTCCAGACTGCTGACTTCAGGTTCAACACTCTGTTTTGCAACTTTTATTTATTTGACAGCATTCGGTTACCCAAGTAGACCCGAGAGCGTTACAGACTGCTGAATTTATGCTTTCTACTGTATGTGTCCAAAGATCTGCGTTCCATCTGTTTCCCCTTCTGTGATCTGTTGACAAATACTTATATTTCTTCATTTTAATATACAACAGTCACGTATACACTCACAGAAAAACACCTAGACTCTGCAGCTGTCTGTGCTGTGAGACGGGGCGACTCTGAAAGCTTTGCGGGCTAATGGGCTATAACTTCTAACACTTACAATACACTCAGTTACTTCTCTGAGGCTGATTTATTTTGTCTGGCACAACGGAGCCCAGCAGGATTCCTTACAAAGAACAAATCCTGTTTATGTTGGGACGCAGGCCAAGCTAAAGCAACTGAATCACCTTGAATTGGTCCATCACTTTCATTTTACTTAAAAATAAAAGCAGATGAAGGGGAACTGCAAATGCTGTGACGGGTTGTGACAATATTCAAACTGAATCCTTCGTCAGCAGATTGCATGCCGCATGTGCTCCTGACAAACAGGCCTTGGAGGATGGAGTGAAGGTAGGATCAGAAGAAAAAAACGAAAAACTACACTGCAAACAAACTAAAAACCGAAAGACCGACAAGTCAGTAACTCACAAAAACTGTAATGTCACAGTGCAGGTTTAAAGTGGCCTCACGGTCCAGCTAACAGCGTTAGACAAACACAGGCAGCAGAGGTGGGTCACAACAGATTCCTGCGCTGTAAGAAAAAGTGTGGTGGCGAGCATGTTCAAATCATTTTTTAAAGCCTGAAGAGTTACATAAGCCAAGACCACACTCCATTTACCTTGACAGGAGGCCCACCAAAAATAAGCCCCGGACCTCGGCTACCTTTGGCCTTTCACCTCCTCCTGACAGCAAGACTAAAGCTCAGTTTGTGCCAGGAGAGAAACCCACAGAAAAACATGACTTGGATTGAAGCTCCGTGCATGACTTACACCCCAGATGTATATGTGTTCTAGTGTGAAGAAACACGATAGAGAAACACGACTCACATTTCATTGGAAGTTAAAAAATAGTTGCTCATGTGTTTTACCTGGACGCTTAAACGTACCACGTTGAACAGTCGTGGCAGTGACGCACAAAAACGCACAGTAAGGCGCCGGTGAAGGTAAGTAAGAAGGTGACTGTAAGGTAGCAAACTTTGCAAACGTTCTGTGCAGAAAATACTTTGAGGTCCATTCACAGATGCTCTTTGTAGACTTTCTGGCATCCTCTTTCCCTCATACATAAATGGAAGAATTCATGTAAATCTTTCAGAGGTATGAATATTTCTGGACTAGACAAAAGGGAGGAGGAGCGCAAAGTATATAAATAGATCTCCGTCTTCAAGAATTCATCCAATAAGACGGAGGGAAACTCAGGGCTCCTGCTCTCTTGTGCTCGATACAAGGACACAATCTGTCCCTTCTTGTTCTCCTTCATCATCATCGGGAAAACCTTTTTACTCGGACGGCACATTCCTTCGTCCCGTGTATCACGCCGTGGCCATGAGAAGAAAGGGCAGCGCTCTTCGTAATCCACCTGATTGGGTGAAGAGTAGCATTACCTAATACCAACATAACCTGAAGTCCACAGATAGCAGGAGGTGGTTTCCTAAAAAGGTGCCTGTGGAAGTGCAGCACCGCTTACTCTGGAAGGAGATGGAAGATCTGTCTAATTGGGGAAAAGTTCAGTCTTGTGTAATTTATCTAAGCCCGCCTCATCTACGGTACCTGTACCTGTATTTGATTCTTAAACTTCATCGGCCTTCGAGTTAAATCAAACTCAAACTCGTGATAAACGCTTCTTCCACCTTTAACTTTTAAGTGTTTTCTCCACCTCGGACTAAGGACCTTACAGGATTAGATTGGTATTGATTTCACCGGCGAGTTTAGTGTCCCATGCTCTAAATAGTGCTTAAGAAGTATTTCTCTGTTAATCGTTAATGTACACAAATCACAGACAGCTGAAGTGAAGTGCCTCTGACCTGATCTAATCCCACTTCCTGTAGAGTATTGCTACACGGGGTGAACTGTCAGAGACCGGGATTACGCAGTCTTAATCTGGAACAATATATTGGCTTAGTCAGCTTTCTCAGACATACTGTGTGTATTTGCGGTGATAAACAGAGTGAGTGTGTGTGTGTGTGTGTGTGTCTGTGTGGCTCAAAGCATATCAATGAGCTGTTCAGGCAGGTTTATCCTCACTCAGTTAGCTGATATTGTACTTCCAGGTGAGCCTATAAATATCTGTCACTGTCACACTGTAGCAGCGGCGGCAGACAGAGCGGAGGAGTCGCGCTAATCGCGAACAATTAACGGACGGGAATCATCAAAGCGCTGTCAAAACTGTCAAGAACGAATCAGGTTTGGGGAGACCATTAGTGTGATTCGACAGATCAATCGATAAATAAGACAAGGAGAAGAAAACACACACAAAAAAAGTGGAATTTCAAATATTGGAAAGGTTTCTGAAGCCAGTCTGACGATCAAATCGATCAGAGTGAAGTGAAAAACACGTATTTGTGTAATAATCTTCCATGTGGCGTGTTGGGGAGTACCCACACGCACGTCATGGGCTGCTGTGGAAATTGTCTTTATCTCTTTCGCCATCTAGTGGTCGAGGTTGTGAAATGTTTTGTGGGCTCGTTAGCAGAGGACGCCTGAGCAGCTGTGTCCAAACCCACCCTGCACACAAGTTATATTCAATATATAGATAATCTGCATCATAGTATACTGAAAAATCGACGCTTTGCTTTCTACTAACAGGAAATGAGACTGCAGGTAACTGCAAGCAAAATGTCTTTTTAAGATTGATTGCTTATTTTTGTTTTCCAATATCCTTAGGGGCCATTTCACCGCCAGCCACAATTTATTTTAATGCTTCCTGGCTGCGACCAGCTCCTCCATTTCCTTTGCATTGTTGGAGAATAGTGTTCCTCGATGGACAGTGTGAATAGTGCACAGAGAAACAGTACAAACCAGACAATGTGCGCACTGTCTGAACATGTCAATTGTTTGAACACGCTGCACACTAAAAATCTGCTTCAAATTAGTATGTAAGTATGGATTTGGGATCTTTTTATCTATAGGTTATTAAGCTCTCTATATGGTACGGTGTTCGGATGTATACATGCATATGAATAAAACATGCAGAAACATAAAGACTCAAAGTCAGGGTGATATTTGGCTTTGTCATACCTTTGCCGGAGACAACTTCATTCTCAGTCCGCCAACGAAATCCAAACTGTTGGGCACAAATTGAAAAAGAAACCATGTAAAGCAGCAGCAAATTAGGAATGAAACAGCCAGACGTGCGCCCTTAAATTAATCCGATTAATCTTAAAGTCAGATTTATAAGCTTAATATAAGGAATGCTCCCATAACTCGGTATTTGAATAGTCATCAGCATCTAATAGCATTTGCGTCGGTGGAAGAAATGAAGGTCTAAATGCTGCTGCGGCACCCTAAGCACTCTAACATGAAATAGGCCAGATGTAAAAGCACTTGATGTCGGTATCTTTCTCTAATTTGTTCTTCTTTTCTTGCGATTGGAGGTTTTATTTATGTGTATGTATATGATCTCTTCATTAGTTACAGTGACACATTGGTTAGCACATTTTTGCCTTTTCCGTAGCTCTCCTGGCGCACTCCCGTGCCGTCACCCCTCATTTACCGAACACGTCTGGTGAGAATTTCACTAAACTTTGGGGAATGATGAAACTGAAGCCTGCATTTGCAATCATTGACAAATATGACTCATTTGTGAGGATGCGTGTGGTAAGTTTTGAGGACTGAACTGGGTCTTAGGTCGTGACGGTTTTAATTTCGTCTGCAGCGCCTCGAGTAATCATCAGTCGGGTTGGGGGTGTTATGTAGATGTCATCTGTCATAATGTCAGAGATTTGACAGCTTGACGGTGTGAGACATCGCATGCCTCTGAAAGACGTCGGGGTAAAGCATTACCAGGCTTAAAAGGGCAGCTATGGAGCCATAAGCACACTGCCCTTGGGTTTAACATATTGTCAGTTTTTAAAGCTTGGCCTCAAACCAGAATGGGCACAGTGGTCACCAGAGACAAAGCACAGTGCCAAAACACATCACACCGCTAACATTTATCTAAAATGGACCGGTGGCGGTACAGATTAGTGTCTGACTTATGAAATATCAACCTTTACTCGTGGCACCACCGCTGGGACAATTAGTGTCATTTTGGAGCACAGTGCAACAATGGATCACGGTGTCTGTGAAGGCTGAGGTGTCTATACATTACCTCCTCTCTCTATATTCTAGTAGTTGTGTTTGTCCTTATGTTTTCACCTCGTAAAAGTAGGTAATCGTTTGGGTTCTGTCACGCCGCTATTACTGTCAGCCTCATCACATACACAACACCTTTACTTTCTCGTCGGAGACCGGCTTCTTTTTTCAGCACTTTATCGGCGTAACAACTTCAAAATGTTGAGCTACTATATTAAAACAGTGTCTAATCGTCAGGAGACATGAGTCACCTGTTACTGTGCGTGCTGTCACGTTGTCTGACATTTACTCAACGCCTACCGCGGCTGTATTTCTGTTTAAAACGCCCATTCATCCCACCTTGTTTTCCTTGTATCTGCTCAGGTCGGCGATGCAGTACTCTTTAAACAGCTTGTCGTAATACTTCTTGGCAAGTTCTTTCTCCCTGGAACAGAATGAGTCCAGAGGTAACGCAGAATACTTTCACCAGGCACAAGTTACTTATGGATGAGTTCAAACCTAGCTTGAATCCCTTTAGAGGCAAACGTTCACAGACGAGATGGGAGCGATAATCAAAAGCACACTGAATGTTAAAGCGGCCTGCATGAATAATAGTTGACCAGGGGTGATCACCATGTCATGTCTTCCTCGTCCTCATCCCTCCAGAGGAAGCGGTGGTTCTCACGGAGCACGTCCGCATCTGTTTTGTCTTTGGCTCTGAGGGAAAGAAAAGTTTCGATGAGAAGTCTCGCCATCACAAATGCTCGGGTAAGCAGAAAACGACAACTAAGTGTGATTAATAATTGTTATTAGACAGAAACAGCGCATAACCAGTGTTCTGTTGTGGTTAACATATTGTCATTAGTTCTAGCCTAGAGTGAGAGCAGATGACTGATTTTCCAGGCCTGACTGTGAGACAAAATACTTACGTGGTGCGTTTGAAGTCGGCCATCTGTCCTCCATAATAAAGTATGTAGTCCCCAACAAACTTCTTATGTCGCTCAAACTGGAGACATCTGCTTAAGGTCAGTCTCTGTTTGAATGTTAACTCGTGCCCTCGTGTGAAGTGCAAAAACAGCTGAAATTTCCTACGTTCCTTAGTTCAAATGAAGGCACCTGAGCACTTAGACCAACATGAGATGAACGCGCTACGTGGGGACGTTTGTAATAAGGCATAACGTATGCAGTTTTATCACGTCACGCTGAAATCATTAAAAGAAAAAATGACGTGAGGCTAATTAAAAAAAAAAAAAAAGGATACAGCATTCATTGATATCAGGTGGGCTCTTCTGTTCCGGGCTTCCTCTCTGAAAAACAGAACGAGAACAGTCATCTATAAGACAAACAAAGACGTGATGTGTGACACCGTATATGCCAGGAATGTGAATATTTAACTGACACTTGTATACGATTTGTCACTGAATGGATTAAGTATAAATGAGCCTTTTCATTTCTTTTAAAATCCCCTTATTTTTTAAAGATATTTTCAAGCTTTTATTGTACAGAGACAGCTTAAGAGTGGCAGGAATGTGGGGAGAGAGAGATGGAGAATGACGTGCAGCAAAGGGCCGCAGGTCGGATTCGAACCCTGGGCCGCCGCGGCAAGGACTGAGCCTTCTCACATGGGGTGGATGCTCCACCAACTGAGCTAACCGACACCCCAAGTCCCCCTAATTTTTTGAAACGTGGATCAAAAACTGAGAACAACGGAGTGACAGGAAACCATTATAGCACAAAGGAAATATGGCCCCATTTGGTTTTTATTAGAAGCATAAATTAATAAAAACACACATCTGCTGTGGATGGTAATGTAAAGACAGTGGTGAAATTCATTTCATTTTGGCAGTAATGATGGGATTTCAAACGTGAAGATTATAATTGGATTTCTCTTATTTTAATTGTGTCATACATCACAAGCACACAAATTGCAAATACAATTTCACTTTGATTGAATGATTTCATTTCACTATTGGCAATTCACATATGCGTTATCGGAACTGACGTTAATGGAGACGTGAACAGGTAAAATGGATTTGACTGAAGAGGAGCGAGAATTATTGTGAAGATGAGCTATTAAAATACACGACGGAAGACAGAAGGAAGGGCTGCCGTGATTGTAGATAGAACTAAATGTAAAAACTAAATGGCCCGAATATTTCAATGCAATTGTACAGCACCTGTCCAGTTCATTAGAGTGTAAACTCCGGTGAGCCACCTTCGAGTGTCGGCCTTTCTGGAATGGCTTCTGTAAGATTTCCTCCTCACGCTTCCTGACAAAGGTGCAAACAAAGACAGAAATCTCGTGTTAGTCAGCCAGCTGGAGAATAAAGCAAAGATGGCAGAAGAAATATGCTTATTCGGAATATATTAGCTTCTGTGTGAACTTTACGACTTCCTACAGTTAAACTTTTTGAGTTTTTAAATGTGTTATTATGTAATTCTTTCATTTTACCTTTTAAGGCCTCTCTCTGAGGACTCTCCCTGCTCATCATCGTCGCTGAAGTCGGAGTCATAGCCTCCACTTCCGTGCACCTGAGGAAACACGGGAACTCGTTTGTGTTAGTGGAATCACACGTGAAGCGCTGACACATCATGAGCCGCAGAATGATGCATGCTCAAACAAAAAAGTCTTACATTACGCATAGACACGGAAATTTAGAAACGTGCGCAGTGAGGTGATAATTCAATGTGAGAAGTCTCATAATTCTTTATGTGTTTATACGAATACAATATGTGGAGATGAATGCATCCATCCATTTTCAGCTTATCTGTGGCCAGAGCCAATCCCAGCTGCACCCTGGACAAGTCGCCAGTTCAACACAGGGCTGACGCACAGACAGACAACCGTTCATACTCACATTGACACCTACGGCCAATTTAGAGTCAGCAGTTAACCTGTAAACCTGCGCGAGGAAGTCAGAGAACGCGCACAGAACATGCAAACTCAGAAGGACTAAGGCAGGAGTGTCCAAACTTGTCCAAAGATTTGATTCCAGTGTGAAGATTCATTTTAAAAATGAAAGAATGAACAATAAGAGTTATACTGTTCTATAGGAATAATTTACAAATCTAAAAACCAGTTTTTCCCCTTTCTTTCACATCTGAAGTCAAATAAAACAGAATAAATTGTCTGGAATACGTTAAACTTGCATGAAGTTGATACAAACATCTTCATTTTAAACATGACTTATTATGAGTAATGCAAAGTCTGTTAACATTTAAGTTTAAAGGAGTCACTCTTGCTCTTCTCTTCAAGGAAATCTTTCAGAAAGTCAGATTTTATGTCACATCTACAGAACAGCAGCAGCAGCAGTTATGTCCTTAAAGGTTCAAATGCTTCATTGTGTCAACCAAAAAAAAAGACAAATATTCCAGCCACACAGTGTCTGACAGTCCTAGCAGGCCATAAATAAAACATTATAATAAAAAATGAAGTACTGTGGACATCCCTGATGTAAACCAAGTGTTTCTGCAGTAACTGTAAAGGACACAAACAGTTCAGTGAAACAGTGAACGGGCATACATGAAGTAAACATGACACCGTGTATCGCTAAATCACCATGAACCGCCGTCAGAAAGCACCAAAGCTGATCTCTGAGTGTCGGCGAGGGATGAAGAGGAGACACGTTAGCACCTGTGTGTCCGCACGGGCTAATGCTACATGCTAACCGGCTCGTTACAAATGCGCCAAACGGGAAATATTCTCTCAAACTCGCCTTTAATTTTAAAAACAATAAAACATATTTTCTACCTTCACGAGATTATCCATGAGTTTTGCCGCTCTCTGTAGTCTCCGGGCAATGTTTACAAACTCAAAAGGCGTCGCCGGTTGATGACGTGGAAGACATGAGCGCGGTATGATGACGTACAGTCTGCAGCTTTAATGAATTATTCTATTTTTAATTTTAAAAATGTTGTTTTATTGATATTAAGACGGAGTGATCTCCATATTTAGGTCTCCATGGTTACCAAATAAAGCGTTTTGTTTGTTTGTAACCTGAAATGTGCTTTATTCGTGTTTATCACACACATATAATATTTTATTTTCTTTCGTCTATCAGCCCGTTTTCAATGCTTCAGCCGGTGAATAATCTACTGGAAAACAAATTACGATGATTAATTCCCAAATCAGGCATCGTATCTTTTTTTATTTCCGCTTGGGGGACAATGCGGAGAGGGATGCATGTAAGCCTTTTGATCTGTGAATGGAAAATAAAGAGCATTTTATCCTGTTTGAATGTTTCCCTATGGGCCTAATTGAGCCCTTTTGGGTTATTAAGGGTTGTTACGGGTGAAAGTTCGCCACAGACTGGGAACAAAAGTCCAGTGTTTCATGACTTTTCCACGACCCACTGAATTCAACAAAGGACTCAATGTGGGACTGAAGAAAGAGAGGAAGTGCAATAAAGAGTGTGAATGACTCTCATCCTTTGTTGTCTTAAGAGAAAGTAAAACTATTTATGAAATCCGGCGCCGTGTTTACTCCATGTATTATGCATGGATCCATCATGAATGTATAATCTGGATTTTGTTGGGAGTGAAAAAATAAATAATGCTTTCATTAATCCTCTTCCCTTTTTTTAAAATGTGTTTTTCTACTAATAATCATCTGGAGGTCATACTTCACCAAGCATTTCTTATTCCACGATATTACTGAATGAATATTGCATGTTTGTTTTTAACCATGCGGTGTAAACTCATCTTCCTTTCACAGTTAATGTCATTATTATGCCAAAGCAGGGGCAGAAAAGCCTCTGAATGACCGAGGCAGGTGCATTTGCACAGAGCCTCATGAATAGCCGCTTCCCATTAACCATGCGCGGCTCTGAAGCGCGCATAAATAATAGCTGGCACTGCTGGTTTAAAAAAAAAAAAACGCGCACCTTGGGGCCTCCACCCCCCCCCCTTTTCCTCCTTCATCTCTCTCTTTCTTCCCTTCTCTTTCTCTCTCACGGGAATTTACGCTTTTATTTTTCCCCTTTCACTGAGTCTACAAGAGCAACTTCTCTGTGCGCGGCAGAAGTAACGAGAAATAGATGATATTCTGTCGTATTTGGGAGGTTGGGATAGTTTCCTTTTCATGACCAACAAAAAAAAAAAAATCTGTGACCGTTCTCTGTTCTCATGTCCCGATCTGTCCCGCATTTGTAATCCTGCGCCTTGCAGAACGAATCCGCTGGACTGGTGCCTTCCTATTGAGACGCAAGAAGCATAGACACAAGCCTGCATCAGAGCGCAACAACAGCTTCTGTCATTAAAACAAACAAGACGGGAGAACAAATACAGATTATCAGGAACACTCGATATTGCCTTCTTGCAAATCGTGGAGGATTTTGCCGAGAAGTTGCATGTGCAGGAGTGACAGTACTCGACCGGGACAGAAGGAATGGGACACCCGGGCAGAGCAGTGAGAGGATGGAGAGGAGGCTGGAAGCGATGGACGCTCCTGGTTTGGGTCGCCGCTGTCAGCTTGGCTTTAGCAGACGGGCGGAGGGTCAGGCAGCCCAGATGCCCCGTTGGATGTACCTGCACCAAAGATAATGCCCTGTGCGAGAATGTCCGATCCGTGCCTCACACTTTCCCGTCCGACGTCGTCTCACTGTGAGTGTTCCTTCCTACCTGAACAGACTCCTGATTTTTTATTGTGCCTTATAATATGTCAGGGAAGCTTATGGAAGCATTCTGTCTCTGCCCTTTCAGCACACCCAGGACTCATCTTTGTTATACTTTCAGATACATTCTCCTTTAATGATATTTTCTCCATGCATTCAGATCTTTTGTCAAGTCTGGGTTTAATGAAATCACAGGAGCAAGCTTTGTTCACACGCCTGCCCTGCAACTGCTGTGAGTATCTATCTATCTATCTATCTATCTATCTATCTATCTGTCTATCTGTCTGTCTGTCTGTCTGTCTGTATATGTGTCTACATGCCTTACAGAACAATGAGGCAGGATCTCCCCAGAGGGCTTGTATTGAGGCTGATATGCAGATTTAAAGGGGGATTCTCTGTAATGGTGTCAGGATTATGCAATAGACCACATGGCTACAGTGACTATAGCAGCAGGGAGAGAGGCTGCTGGGAGAGAGGCAGCGATAAATAATGTTAGTTTTTTCCCCTCAAAGATAACACAATGAGAATAACTGTAATTCTTTGATATATGACATCCATTATTATATGCAGTATATATATCTGGGGAGGACTAAAGTCTATGGAGCTATTTGTTATTGCAGAGCCACCACTTAACAACAAGGTCAGGCTCTCCAATCACACTTAACAGCACTCTGTCTTCAAGCATCATTTTGTCTCAACAAAACATTTTTCTTGGCATCAGCTCAGGTGACTCCAAATCAGCACAAAGGCTCGCGTCCAGAAGGAGGATAAACTGAACGGGGTAAAACGAATGAGTGGCATGGCCCCCCTCTGTCATTATTTACTGCCAAGGTGACCCGAGTATTTTAACCTCCATTAGAGTGCTACTTAATCAATGGGCCTTCTCTGTGGCCAGCACCGTGGATGTAAGGGGTCAGTGGTGATGATTTGTTGAGCTCGCAGATGATGTTTGTTTAAAAAATCTGATTTCTGATTTGACATCTTGGCATTATAAGATGTTTAATATTAATGATATTTAACTTATTTTGAGGCTAGAATCTGCCAATATGGTGGCCAAACTGTTCTGCTAGATTCACAGAGTTTTAGAGGAAAACCCTGAAAACAGGAGAACTGTTAAAGGTCAAGTGTGTGAGATTTCGAGGGCTCTTCATCAATCACCTGAAACTAAAAATCGTTTTGTTCTCGTTACCTTAGAATCAGCCTTTTATATCTCCCCAGGTTCCCTTCATGGTTGTTTATTCTTATGGAAGCCGCCCAGTGACACATATAGGGAAAAAATTCTATTTTGTGGTATATTGCCCTGATTTTCCACATTGTGTGGCCCATAGAGCAAGTAGACTACAGGGACTTCTGTCGGCCTCTGCTAACTTGAACGGGGCTAAAATGATTTAATCATGCAGCTCTTCTTAAAACTTTCCAAATGTCCTAGAACCAAATGGACCCAATTCTAAGAGTGACACTCTTAAAAAAAATCCTGTTTTGCACCTGCTTCTTTCCCAAAGTATGCTTATAGAAAAGGCCTATGTGTCAAATTACCTGGCACTTTTCCTTTGGGCTTGGTTCAGAAAAATCACTGGCCCCAGATAGAGTGTTTTGTGTTATTCGTACATTTCGTGACCACCAAAGTTTCTCCTTCATACTGCGAACGAGAGGGTGAAGCAAGAGGGTTGTAATCAGCAACAACACCTATTCTAAAAAATTACTTCAATCAGTAACAGAGAAATAAATTAAGCCAATCGGATTTAAACCAAACCCAATAAATTTGTCATTTCTTAAGTTGGTCAAACAATTCTCCTTTTTCAGTTCTCATAGTTCAGTAAGATGTAATAAAGAGATTGGTGGATGCTTTTGTCACATGTGGGAGGAGGCGTCCATTTCTCTCTTTCATTCATTTCAAGAAGAACACGTAGGAGTGATCTGCTGTTCCCTGTTTCATTCATTTCATTCATTCTTTAACCACATACTGTGGGCAGAGAAGCTGAATGAGCCTGTTGTCCGAAACAGTAACTATCGCACCCTCAACGCTCTTTCCCTCTGCCCTGGACTTAAAGGAACTGATGTTGGCATTGTAATACGCAGTAATAAACACGCCGCAACCTCCGCGGCTGTGAAGTGAAGCCTGTGGGAGAAGTGCCAAAAACTGCAGTTCTTCGAACGGCCACTTGAGGATGGCTGCAGGATGAGTCAGTCTCCATAAGACCTCATATTAAAATGTCCAACTTGGCTGCTGATAGTCTGATGTTCAACCCAGTCCACCTTTGACTTGTGAAACTCAACAACAAAGTTTGACATTTAGGGATGCCATGAGGATTATTATAAAATCTAAGATCGTACTGGAACTTTAATTGACGTACAATTATACTGTTTTGTTGTTCTCCTCAGATTGTTCACAGCAAATTCATTTGACTTAATTGATGAGGATGCATTCCTGGGTTTACCACATCTTGAATATCTGTGAGTATTTTTCTTTTATTTATATACATACGTGTGGTGAAGGCTCATAAAATACACAAGATGTTTCTCAGCTGCGCGATGTCTGTATTGTACCAAAGGGAACTGATGCAAGTCGTACACCAATGAACATCAATCAAACACACCTTTACTGTTGTAACCAGCAAAATTCTCTCCAAAGGATTTATTACTTTCTATTTTATTTTATTTTTCATTTTTGCATCCATCAAAGCCACCTAAAAAAAAAAAATCAAGTCAAGAATTTTAGGGCCCAAGCAGGTGGTTTCACTTAGGTTGCTTGACTACAGGGAGGATAACTTACATCTTTCTGATTCTTGTTACTTCATAAATCCTGCTGGCCTCATGTCATAACTCCACCCAACAGCAACCACAACACGTCTAATTAGCTACAGTAGAATAATTGGAAACACCTGTTTGGTTGTGTAGGGCCTTTAAAGTAAAATTAATTTTGACGTTTTTTTCCTGCATGAATGCAATAAGGTACAAACCCATCGATGATAGATGTCAAGATGTGCAAGAAAGAAAGTTCATTTCAGTTTTTAGTGTCACGGTATGTTGAACATTTGTGTCTTAACCTATGAAAATGGCAATTAATTCATTTACTCGTTTACAGATTTATTGAAAATAACAAAATTGCATCGATATCACCATATGCTTTCCGGGGCCTGAAAACGCTGATACATCTGTAAGTATTTCACCTCCTTTATTGCTATAACTTGTCTCACTGTATCTGTTCTTTCTTCTGTTTTAAAATTTTTTACATCATCTTTACCTCAAATCATTAAATATCTGCACAGCCACTTTCAAATTTTCTGTTTATAAGGATTTTCTCTGTGGCAGGAGTAACAGGATATTAGTATTCGGGGTTTTCTTCCTGCTGTCTCTCCCTGTATCACTTTGTCAGTGTCTGAAACGCATAGGTAGGCAGAAGTGCTGCTGCCAGTGGTGATGTCCAAGGTTACTGGCTGAAGGTGTCAGCTGGATCAGGTTGCTGAAGGGCAGATCTGGATGTTAGACCAGCAGAGTTGTGTTTTTTCTGTTATACAATTTTTTATTTATGAAGTGCCAAATCACAGCAACAATTGTCTCATGACACTCTCCATATAGAACAGGTCAAGAGAGCACCTTTCTTAAATTATTTAGAGACCCAACAATTCTCATCTTGAACAAGGAAAACTTCCTTTTATTATTAGTTATATATATATATATATATATAGAGAGAGAGAGAGAGAGAGAGAGATAGATAGATAGATAGATAGATAGATAGATAGATAGATAGATAGATAGATAGATAGATAGATAGATAGATAGATAGATAGATAGATAGATAGATAGATAGACACTGTTTTTTGTAAACACTTGTTCATTCACATTCCTGAGCTGCAAAGCTTGCCAAAACTAAAGATAGTTGAGAACGTGAGTGACCCACAGGTCACAACTAAATATATCTGTACTGTAACTTTAAACCGAGTGACCTATAATCTGGCCCTCAGTCTCTGACAGGTCGTTCCTAACCATTTTTTAGCTTACGCAGTGCAGTGCAGTGCAGCAGATAAATGCTCGCACACAGTGTTCCTCATTGTGTATGACCAAACGTGAATAGATGATGTTATTTTCCCTCTTGTACCGGATGTACTAGATGAAAGATGAGACAGACGAGAGGACAAGGCATATAATCATTATTAAAACTGCAAATTAGCATTATAGTAGTGGCTCTGTCCTGTCTTACATGTACAGTATGAGACAAACTGTGGAGGAACACATCCCCGAGACTGTCCCAGGCTTCATAAAGGTCGACATTCACTTATGCCCTGAGCACCGAGAGATGTTATTGACAGTGACTTGTCTCGTAGACGCTGTCGGAGAGCATGTGACGATCCAAAGCAGAGGAATTGTTGCCTGGACGACTGTTGCGGCAAACATCACATTAATGAGGGTGCAGTCAACACGAGAAAATGTAATCAAACCAGCGCTCCGAAGCAGTGACCGTAGTCAGACCGACATGTGCTGCACTATTTGAAACAGACGGTCTGCATTAATGATGTTCAATATGAAGCTACAGTCAGGAGACAGATAGCTTAGCTTAGCATAAAGACTGGGGGAAATTCAGCAGTTAACAAGTTGCTCTGTTTTAGAGTTTTACAGGTAGTGAAGATGCAGTTGTACATGCCAGAGCGGTAACTTCCTGGAGGATTAATATCGCTGTGAGGTTACCAGGCAACGAGCCAGGACTCCAGTCACCGCTCTTGGAGTCAAAGTGGCTGGCAGCATGTCCTGGCCAGGAAATAAGATGTCAGTTTTCTGACTTCAGTTTTTGAATGAATAAGTGAGCTTTAGAGGTGCTTTTTTATCTGAGAGACAGGCTAGCTGTTGTCTCACAGTTTTCAGCCTTTATGCTAAAATATGCTAACCAGCTGCTGGCTCCAAGCGCCAACCTCTGTAGCTGTTAAGTGCTGAAAACTGCAGTTCATCAAATGGCCACCTGCGACAGAATCAGTCAATCTCCATAAGCCCTCATCAATTTTGGTCTTTGTAGCTAATTTCCCCGTTCATGACAACTGTACTGAGGCTGAATTTTTATTTAACTCACCCGTTCAAATTATATTAAGGCTTAAAGTTATGTCTGAAAAGCTGAAAATGAGTCTTTATCTGTATCTGTGTATGCAGAGGATCATAATTAAACCTTGGGGATCATGAAGGTTACACAGAATGTTTCTGTTGCAAACAGTTTCCACATGCAAAGCAACTTTACTGTTAATTGGAAAGAACAGATACAAAGGGAGTCTTGATCACAGATCAGCCCACGATGAGTGCCGGGACCTGCAGTCTAGTCTCATTTGTTTAGGAAAAAATCAATTTACAATTAAGCAGTTATTAACCAATAATGTGTCAACAGCTGCAAGTGTCAACGAAGATTTACTGCTACCATCTGCCCTGACACAGAAAGTAATTTCACAAGGTTGGATAAAGTGCTCTCTTCCAGCTCTGTGGATACTTGGACTTGTTTTAGAGGGAACTAAACAAACTTTTATACCGAAGGTGATGAATAAATGTATTATTAGAGGGCATTTTAAATGTTTCACATACAGTCAATGCATTATTAAAGAGCACAGACAGGGCTCCGGATAGATTCTTGCCCACTCTCTGCGGCTCTATCCCCGCATGTTTGGAGAGCGCATTCCTGCACAAACTTATGTGAAATGGCCTCCCCTCTCAACAGAAAACCGACTCTCAGATAAATAATGCAGCCTTCATGAATTACGCTGACTTTTCAGAACATTCACGTCTCTTTCTTGCCTTGAACCGTTTTGGTTGGTTGGTTTTAACGGGATAGTAAAGATATCGTCCACTTGACAGCTTTGAAGAAGACTGCTGTTTTAGTTAAAAGCACTGCTTTGTATGTATGTATGCCCAATGTTACGGCAATGAAATACTACCATTTACATGGATAAGCTCTGTGTATAAAGAACAGCATGTCACTTTGTTCTAACAAATCATATTCCTTCCCTCCACTCAATATAATTGCTCAGCCTTAAGTAATTAATCACTAATAATTCAGTTTCCCTCCATTTCACCACTTAGCTTTTGTCCGATAAATATTGCAAAGGTACTTTTGAGATTCTGACTTTCGCCTCGCTTACATTTGGTTTCTCGGAATGAGAATTTGGTTATTCTGCTCTTGCTCAAGTCAAGCTGGCCTCAAGAACAAATGCAAAGCGTATGATTCAGTGGAGTGGCTGCATTTCTATTATGTGTATCAGAGAGAGGCAGTCTGCCTTTGATTCAATCACTGCGTGCTTTATTTTTCCTCTTTTACTGATTAGGAGTCTGGCTTACAACAACCTTGAGACGCTGCCCAAAGATGTCTTCAAGGGCATGGACGCTTTGACCAAAGTGTGAGTTCAGCCTGTCTGTCACTCCGGGGTCTTTACTGAGACACAGAACATTAACTAAATGCTTAATTAATGTCTTTTCTGATTGATTAATTGAGTCCATAATAGCATAATATTTTTGTGGATTTCTGTGCATTTAACTCTGAACTGATTTGTAACGGACCTCATTCAATAGTCCCCTCTGTTTTTTCTCTGTGTTCCAATAAAAGATGAGCAAATTTCTCCTTTCTTGTACATAGATATGCAACGTGCTTGTATTTTCAACATAGTGAAGCTAGCACATAGCATATGTAGGTACAGGAAAGAAGACAGGTGCGTGTTCAACTTTTACTGGAGACCAGAGCAAAAATGACAATTTATTCTGAAATAGTCAGTGGAACAGTGGAACAACAGTCCTCAGTATGTGTTGGTATTCACTAATTCTGATTTAGCATAATCTTACTCTGTCGTCCTCCCTCTTTTCTGACTCTACAGGATAAAATCCAGTAGTATTAAGAAGTCACTGTGCTAGGAAGGAAAACAGATGAATTCCCACACTAGACAGGGGATGTGAAAGTAAGAAGCAAGGAACGAAACAAGGAGAAATAGAGTCAGGAAATAAATAATTGCAGAGGAAGCTATTCCCTGCTGCTGGAAAAAAAAGAAGGTAAAGATGTAAAGGAGAGAGAAGAGGAAAGCTCGGGTTAGGATGCCAGGACGTCAGGGTGAATGGTAAACAAGTCATTTACAGAGAAAAGAATTGGATCCTGGCTGCTACAGTCAGCTGGAATAATGCAGTCTAGTGTGTGTGTGTGTGTGTGTGTGTGTGTGTGTGTGTGTGGATTCAATACACATATCCAAGGTCAACAGCAATTCAGGCTGGGAGTAGGCGATGAGGACAGACTACACAGAAGATAGGACACTTGTTGTTGTGGCTTCTCTGGCTTGTAGCCAAAGTGCAGCCAAGTACAGAGGAGCCGAGCAGGGGTTACAAATAAAACAGCATGTGTTTAAAATACACGTTTCAACGTTAAATATTAATGATATTATGTCTTAACCGATGCAACCCTACCATGCATGCAGGGATTTACGTGGCAACAACCTGATATGCGACTGTAAGATGAAGTGGTTGGTGGAGTGGATGCACCACACTAATGCCACCCTGGATGAGATCTACTGCAGCGGCCCCCCCATGCACCAGGGGAAGAAGCTCAATGACCTGCTGCCACATTCTTTTGACTGCATCACAGCAGGTATCATCTTCCTGTCTCTGCGACTAATGGCTCGCTCCCCTTTCATGCTTTTGTCCCTCCCTGCATTCGCTGTCAAGTCTTATTCACGGCCCTTTCATGTTTTTCAGAGTTCGCTTCCTATCAGTCGATGAAGTTTGAGTCGATTTCAGTGGAGGCCTTCACCTTTGGCGCAGATCAGTACGTTGTGTTTGCCCAACCGTTCGCTGGGACGTGCAGCTTCCTGGAATGGGATCATGTGGAGATGACCTTCAGAACCTACGACACCATTGAAAGTCAGTTTATAATGGGGGTATAAATGAGAGTTAGCGGTATGAAGAATTGTGTATTGATTGTATTGTGCCAGGGTAGTTAGGTGCTCTTTGGGGGGGGGACAAAACAAAAGCTGGTGAACTATACATTACTCTGGTATCATAATGTCTTCTCTTTTCATGTTCAGGCACCTCCACCGTGGTCTGCAAGCCGATGGTGATTGACAACCACCTCTTCGTCATCGTGGCCCAGCTGTTCGGCGGCTCGCACATTTACAAACGCGACACTTCGGCCAACAAGTTCATCAAGATCCAGGACATCGACATCCTGAAGATCCGCAAACCCAATGACATCGAGACATTCATGATAGATGGAGAGTCTTTCTTTGTCATCGCTGACAGCTCTAAGGTTGGCCTTGTTTTGATTACATTATATAATGTAGGCGTTTCTGTTATTGAGTCCTGCCCCTGCACGCAGACTGCTACTCTAAACTACCCGCCATCGCCATCGGTCCCCGTGGTGTCCTTCTCTATGTCAGTTTGTGTCTGCTCCTGCTGATTACCTTGGCATTGCCAAATGTTCGCATATGCTCTCACATATGTTTGGGGACTCACAGACACAGAGACACAGACACACACACACATATACACACATATATAGATCACTATTCAGCACTTACTAACAAATCTGTTTGTTACAAGACGCTGACATTTTGCACATGTTCCTTTCGTAGGCCGGCTCCACAACAGTCTACAAATGGAATGGCAATGGCTTCTACTCCCATCAGTCACTCCACCCGTGGTACCGGGACACAGATGTAGAATATTTGGAGATCTCCAACAAACCCCATCTGATCCTGTCCAGCAGTTCTCAGAGGCCTGTCGTCTACCAGTGGAACAGGAGCCAGAAACAGTTTGACCGCAGGACCGACATACCAGATATGGAGGACGTCTTCTCTGTCAAACACTTCCGGGTCAAAGGTGAGCTACAACTATCAGATAACAGTTGGATTAGCCGCCATGTTGGCAGTCCTGCCTCCTCCGCCTCTTGACTAATCTAAAAGTTACCAAAAACGTGGATCATTGGCAGGCCCGTAGCCGGCAGAATGACGTCTCGTTGCTCAAATGAGCAACTTCTAATGGCATCCACCTGTCAATCAAAGCGGTCAACCTATTTATTATGCCTTAATATAATTTGAATGGGTGAGTTAAATAAAAATTCACTCTCAGTACAGTTGTAATAGCTACAAAGACCAAAACAGTTTTTTGTACCAGGCTGTAAACATGTTTATTTCCGCTGTGAAGTTGGACATTTTAACATAGAGGCTTATGGATATTGACTTGTTGTGTAGCCAGCCTCAAGTGGCCGTTTGAGGAACTGCAGTAACAGCAGCTGTAATATTTATGATCATAAACTTCATACGTAAGAGTAAAACACTGACAATTCTACTGCATAATGAGTACTTTTACTTTTGCTACTTTACAGGTATTTTGCTGACAATACATTCATACTTTTACAAAAGTATGGTTTTGAATGAAAACGTTCATGACTCACACTCTAACCGTAATTTATTACATTTTAGTTGCTCATTGCTTGGCATTGGTTTTGAAGGTGGTAATATAACTGTCCGCAGCTATGAAACATGCCCTTAAGTCATTACTGTATAATCTTCTCTGCAATTTTCCTTTCTAAAAGGACAGCTCATCTATTAGTGACTCTTTCATACCTAGCTAACAAGCTATGAATCATTTTCCAATTATATAAACTGTTTCTGTGAGCTTTTCTATTTCACATCTAGATTTAGAGGCCGAATGTGTAAACTAAACAGTCCCTTGAATACTTTGTCCTTTTCAAAGGTGACCTGTTTATATGCTTGACAAGATTCATCGGGGACTCCAAGGTGATGCGCTGGGACGGTGCCATGTTCAAAGAGGTCCAGACATTTCCTTCCCGTGGCTCTATGGTGTTCCAGCCTGTCTCCATCGGCAACTGGCAGTATGCCATCTTGGGCAGCGATTATTCACTGACGCAGGTCTACCAATGGGACACCAAGAGGGGCCAGTTTGTCCCATCCCAGGAGCTGAATATCCAGGCGCCTCGTGCATTTTCCGTGGTTTCCATTGACGACCGGGTGTTCTTGCTCGCATCCAGCTTCAAGGGAAAAACTCAGATATATGAGCACCTCATGATCGATTTGAGTAATTAAACCCTCTGTCAGTTTGGTACCATTCAAATGCTTTCACCTGTGATTTTTGTTGGACTTGTCAGTCCCATTAGAGTCCACCAGCAATTCCTATCTCAAAAATCCAAACTGATATTTCAAACACAATTAGGCTGCGATGAAGTGGTTGAAATTCGTATTATTCTTACACATATTTTGAGAGGTCTGTCACCATTTCCATGCCGACGATGCCACCTACTGCAGTTACTGCTTCATTTTGATGAACTCCTGCTATTTGGGAATGCCTTATTCTCCATTTGGAAAACTTAATTCCACTCAAAATGCGAACTGACTATCTTTCAGGAAAAACAAGCTTTTTGTCTGCTATTCAACCCTACAGGTGTACTTTCAGTTATTAGACATATCTGAAATTCATCCCCATGCATTGTTTTTATTCCTATTGTAGGTATTTGATAGGAGTTTGTAGTCTGTAGCGCTAATGATCATGATCATGATAAATAATAGGTACATTTTCGCGAGGGAAAGGGGCAAAATGTGTTCAGATTGAAGCGTCCAGACAAAGGAGATATTGCGTTGCCTGTGAAACGTGATTACAGGAAATGAATATAGCCTGATGTGAGGTATGTGGACAAACAGTGGGGTTGTCAATGTGGGAAAGCATTTTGCCTCGTCATGCAAAAGGCTTCTTCGGTTTCACAGACCACTGGGGAGTTATGTGCATTTAAATCTCACAAGACATAAGAGCTCTTAATCTGGAATCAACCACACGCTGTGAGAAACCGGGGACAAAAAAAAAACAAACTCCCCCACCTGTTTACTCTGTGACCAACAGTTAAGCAAGACTGTATGAATGATACAGACCCTCACGGTGTCGATTCCCGATGAATAACTCGCTAGAAGCGTCCCACTGTGTGCACCTAGCCCTCCCTCTTTCACTGCACTCTTGCCCCTTTTCTCCCTCACTGACAAAACCATTGTTGTCTTTACTCCGCAAACTAAAAAAAAAAAAAAAAAAAGCCAACCCACTGTGCGGCACCTAGTACCTGTGCTTTCACATGGTCCTCTTATTCTGACACAAAAGAACTAACAACTTCACTGACAACAATTTGCCAAATATAATGTTTACGTTTTTACAATACTGTGTAAAGTAATTTATATGATATTGCTTTTGTATGTTGAGGGGACCACACTCGATGTTTTATTTTTCATAGATATAGAATTTAGTGTAGATATAAAAAAAAAAAAAACAAGGATCAAAGGATCATCTCCTTAAACGCTGTGTAACATGTTACTTCTGTAGGCTTACTTGTGTCAGTCTCATGTAATTAGGTAAGGATAGAGGATGTTAGCCATTCCTTTGTCGTGTTGCTCATTGTATTTTATGTACAGTAGTAATAAAATACTAAAATGCTAAATCACAGATGTAGTTCTTTTATTGCTTCTGTCGATTCACCAGTAAAGTATTTTTTATTTCTTATGATTCAATCAGCGATAGTCTTCATGATCAGTTTGTGTCTTCTTCATGTTGCTTTTTTATTTTTTTTTAATGAAAGTAGCTAATGTTAACAGTCAGCGTGGGCAAATGGGTGGGTTGAACTATGACCTCATAATAAACCATAACTTACTTTTTACCATTACTTTCAGGAAATGTATCGATGACCCAAGCTAATTCCAGCTAAAACATATATATTATATCTCATAATTGTGAATTTCTACATCATAATTATGACCCACAGCTATGACTTACACTTCATTAGGTACATAATCCAATGTGATCTGCCATAAATTCAACTTTTACAAAGACCAGTTTGCTTTCACTGTCAGAGAGGTAATAATTCTACTTTTATTATTTATTTATTTTTTTACATACACGAGACGGCCAATAAAAACTGAAACATTAGACGCTTCATAAAAGTTGAATTCATGGCAGAGTTGTTGTATTGAAGTGTTTCTCGTGATTATATCTCTTAATTATGATTTATGATATGCATTCTAGGTGGGCATCTGATGTTTTGTCCTATTAATATGAGATTATTAATACTTTTCTGACAGTGTCAAAAGAAACTGAAACATTAGAAGTTTCATAAGAGTTGAATTCATGGCAGAGTTGTTGTATCCAGCTTTAATACTTCTTAGACTTAGACATATTAATGTATATCTGTTATATGTCACAAAGGCAGCTCAAACGCGTGTAAGCTGAGTTTTGGTTGGCTCAAATCTCCCCTTCCTCCCACTTGCATGGGCGTAAACGTTTTGGTACAGTTTTAGTTGTCCAGCAGAGTTGGTTCAGGTTCAGTTCTGCCCCCCTGTGGGTAAAGTAACCAGCGCATGGGAGTTTGTATCCTGCCAGCAAGGTTAGTCATTAACCTTGTCTTCTCAGTCACTCAGGGCACCAAAGAAAGGCGGACAGCACTCTGTCCGAGGCATGCTGTCGCTCAGCCGTCACATCTTACCATGGGCGACTGTAACCACTGTACACACGAGCGGCCTTTATCCGTATCCGAGGACGACATTACTGTAGTGTTTCACAAAGTTGACAGCCATGGCACAAACAGAGGCGACGACAACGACGACGGCGACGATAATGAACGACAGGCGACAGAGTGGATTCACTTGCAGAGCAACTGTCGTGTGTCGTGTGGTTACGGTGATGATGATGATGATGCTCGGGAGACTCAGGAGGAAGCGAGGGGAAGCGAAAATTCACCGGAAGGCTGCGAGAAGAAAGCTCTATGCCCGCCGGTGTTTTGCGTCAGACGGCAGCCCGCATCCCGGGAAGAAAGCGCACGTGAAGGTTAGAAGAGCGCACGCATTTAGTTCATCAACTCAAATTTGAACATGTGCGGGCCAGTCCCGCAACCTCACGCCAAAATGTGGGCTTTCTTAGCGAACTTTATGGCGTCGAGGCAGAAATAAAAGTATTAACAACCGGAGCGCCGCGTCATGCGTAGGCTCGCGTTATACAACCGTGAAACGTCATGTATCAGTAATAACAGTGCTGACATCACGTGAAGGATATTAGCCTATAAGTAGGGATAAAGTCCAAGTAAAGTCACTTTGCAAAGTTTAGGCGCCTTTTTTTCCTCTCACAGGTGATTTATCAACGTTATTTAAACGTCACACTGAAATTACTTCAAATGGAAATATTATTTTATGGTCGTTTAATTGTTCAAAGGGCAGTAAAATACTTATATTAGAGGCCGGTTGTCCATATCTCTCATTGTACCGGTTATAAAACTACACTACCCTTACAGTATTTACGCCTACAGCGTAACAACTCTGTTGCTATGTGTGTAGATAAACTGCTGTGGGTCAGATTAACATTTGCATCGTGACTGTGCACTTTTACAGCGCCGTGGTGAGCATGTCAACATCCATAGGCTACACGAGACCTTATTCTAAAAGGTTTAAAACGCTGCTATTCATCAGTTAATTAAGGGAATGCAGCCATAAGGTGGGCTTGACCCGGTGTAAGCCCCCATATGTCTGCTCTAAATGTACTGTGTGCCCATCAACAGAGGTGGTGTGTGGTATATGTTTATGAGGAAGAAAGGGCTAGACTTGGAAATTTACAAGGAAGTGAGAAACGAGAAAAATGACACTAACACTAGAGTATAAATAGAGTATTAGTATAGTATAGTGTTTACTAGTGGTACTATGAATAAAATACACAGTACACAAACAATATATATATATATATAAATATATAACAACTTAAAGGTCCAGTGTGTAACATCTAAGGCGATCTATTGACAGGAATTAAATATAACATTCATAACTATGTTTTTATTAGTGTGTAATAAGAACTGTTATGTTTATGCTACCGTAGAAGGAGCCTTTTATATCTATAGAGGAAGGGGGTCCTCTTCCATGGAGTCCACCATGTTGAACCACTACAGCAGCCCAAAGGGGACAAACCAAACGCTGGCTCCACATAGGACCTTCCTTGTTTGTTTCTCCCTCTAGAGGGAGAGGTGACCGGTATTCAAATTAAATTCTACACACTGGACCTTTAAAGATTAGGGAGCATGGACATCCATGTCCCCCCGCCTGGTGTTAGGTCAGGAAAACAAATACCGCATGTTATAAATGGAATGGTAAGTAGACCACACATTGTGCACCCGTACAAAGAAAGACCTGAGTGACCTCAGTTTGATATTTAATCTCCACAAGCATATCAGTTTATGCTCCACAGGCAGGGTTTGCAAACACTATACTCCTCTGTCTTTTGCAAATCTGTTGTTTGTAGTTTTTTCAACTGAATATTTACCCTGCTTATTGTTCCATCCTGACGTTACTGTATCCACACGAGCGCAACAAAAGAAGCAACCTTCTTTTCTTTTAATGAAATGTGGAACGGTGATAGGGCCCTTCTCTCTCTTCTAGTCTGCTCCCCAACACTCACTCCTTTTCTCTCTCTTTCACAGGCCCAGAAAAACCAAAGAGATGTCCGGGTCTCGGTTTGTTCTATGCTTTTCTGTCCACAGTTTTCTTCTCCATCATCGCCCTCTTGGTGAAAACCATCGAGGGAGTCCACGCTATAGAGATCAGTGCCATACGCTGCTTCTTCCAGATGCTTTTCACTGTGCCGTTACTCATCTACCACAAGTAAGCACGATAACTTCTACACTTAAACAACACTTAAATTTAAGATTTACACAATAATTAGTGATGTCGTAACACTCCCAAACAGTCTTTATTTCAAACTGATAATTTATATGTTGTGATTAGATTAAAGCTAGTGCATTTCCCCGCCAGTTGTTTATCTCTGGGGATTCCTGCATTTGCGTTTATTTCTTGCTACCCTTACTTCATAGGCAAGTATCCCAGCTTAGCACACAATCACTGCTCAAACAGTAAGTTTAAGTTGTCAAAATACTGTGAGAAACATGCGATGGAAAATCTACTATGTAGATCCAGTGTTGAGAAGGTTTTGAAAAATTCCTTCCCAGGTGAAATTACTTTGACCTGCTGTTTATTTAGTTGACAGTTTTGCTAACAGCCAAATATCATGAAATGCAACAACACACAACACAACACAAGACATAGCAGCCAGTTAATATTAGTTAGCCTCTTCACCTCTACCATGCTCTTCTTCGGCTAGGCCCAGTTATGTTGCCTGCTTGCCTAGCCACGGTTCAGGTGTTGCTCCATCTGCCCCGGGCTTGAAAACCTCCTCTTCCCAGTGATCCAAAATGCCTAACACTACATCCACCCGTTTCTCTGAGCTCACAGCAGGGCTAACAAACTGAGCTAGCATCAGCTAACAGCAGCTGATACTTTACTGTCGTTCAGAAAACTCTTTAAATCGTAGAGAGTTAAACAGCGGACATCCAGGAAACATTTTCTCCATAAAATATGCACCAGTTTAAGAAATTGTTGGTTGTGTGTGACTTAGCGCTGTAAAGAGCTTTCCTCCCGGCCCACAACTCAAAAATACACAGTGTGAGAACAGATGTACGAGGCAAAGAGCGGGAATGACAGAGGCAGCATTCACCTAATTACATGTCAGTATAGCTTCAAAATGCCTTCAAATCTGTCATTTTATGCTAGAAAAGTTGCACCATGTTGCTTTAAATAAATCCCTTTAGAAATGAAATACTCTGCAAGGAATCATTTTGAACTGTAATAGAGAAATCTGCACGTTTTAATGATGATGTCTAAGGAATTTTCCCCCCCACCAGAAGTAGAATCTTAAAATAATGTAAAGTCTAAATTGTCACTTCGTATACGGTAACAGCAGATGAATGTTGATATGAAATGAGAAATAAGACTTCATCTCTGCATGGATGGATAGGAAGCCAATTTAACCCAAGAATCAGAATTAAACTTAATTCCCAAAGACGACCACCAGTACTGCTATTTATTCATTTACCCGTTCATCCATCCATCCATCCATACGTCCTCTACATTCATTCATAACCACCTCTCTTTTCAGTTCCACCCATTCATCTGTCCATCCATTACTGCCACCTCTACATGACCTAAATCTACCTAACTCTCTATCCAACCATCTGATCGTTTGTCATCTCTCACCTCACTCCTCTGCCGAAATGTCTATCCATCCATCTCCTTCTTAAATTCACTTTATAACTTCCTCAGTCGGTCGGTCTAATCATCCATCCGTCCAATCATTCTTTCATCCATCATCCTCGTATCTCTGCTCCTCCAGGACAGGTTTCCTCGGTCCCAGAGATAAACGTATATATCTGGTGCTTCGCGGTTTCATCGGTTCCAATGCCATGATCCTGCTCTTCTATGCCGTTCAGCAGATGCCGCTAGCAGATGCCACCGTCATCATGTTCAGGTGAGAGTAGGTAGGAAGTTAATTAATTGTCACTGATTAGTGGGGATTATACTAATACTACAAATAAGCTCTATCCTCCCTGAATTGTACAGCTGTCACCTGTTTTGTTGATCTCCCTCTTGTTATTTCACTTTCCAACCATACCTCTTCATTATCTCTTTTTCCCATATGCTGTCACTAATTCATTAAAGATCTGGTAAGGGGGATCTGAATAGAACTGTACACCTCATGTGAGACAGTCTGTCTAATCAACCATTTTTCTCTCAACTTCCTTCGATATAATGTGTTTTATTTACATTATTCTTTCATTCTTCCCTTCAGCAATCCGGTCTTTACTTCCCTCCTGGCCTGGATCTTCCTGAAGGAGAGGTGTACGATCTGGGACTGTGTCTTCACTGTTTTTACCATCACCGGAGTCGTCCTCATCGCCCGACCGCCGTTCATCTTTGGCCAGCATCTACGTGGCATTGAGGGAGACTACACTAACCACATCAAGGGGACAGTCGCTGCCTTTGCTGGTGATACAATGAATACAGTTTCGTACAGTACTTGCATAGAATTGAAAGTTCGTTTGACCACAGCCGGCAGATAAAGTCATTCAGGAGGAAGTATCTTTTTCAGCTATCACTTAACCAGGTCAGGATTACTATGACAACCATTAATGCGACACAGCCATGTCCCCTGGCAGATCGGGATCAGCCGGGAGATACAGTCTTTCCAATTAGGTCAGCTCTGCTCTGGGGAACTTCTTCCAGCCGTGTTGCTCACTTAGCTCCTCTCCTTGTGTTAGTTTTCGGTCCCTCCAGATTAATAAGCACCTTACACAATCCAAAAAAAAGTAACATTACCCATTTTGGTAAGAAAACTATTTTAGCTGCTTATATTTGCAGTAGAATTTGCTAGCTCAGCGTCAAAGTCATGATCCCTCACTGGCTTCCCAGTGCTGGCATCTCGAAGTGTGAGATATTTACAGCACATTGCTACAACGGATTAATTATACATATAACCGATTAATTCGACAATCTGTCCTGCCGCAAAGCATGTACGTCCAACATAGCACAAAGAAAGGCTGTTATTATCAATGGAGAGTGCATCTGTGCTCTCCTCGGCAGTGTTCATTCCCCTGATTCTTCCTGTTTTTTAGCTGCGGCTGAATTGAACTTTGGCCCCCCAATTCGCTGACCTCCACAACATTCCTGGCATTGGCAAGAGGTGGAAGTTATGATGCCGGCAGTTTTAACTTTAGAGACAAATTGAGGATTTTTTTTGTTCATGTGAATCAGAGTCTCGCAGTCTCACAGTCTCGATTGATTCATTGTTTTTCTGATTGCTGTATTCTTTCATCCATTCATTCGTAGGAGCTATTGGAGCTGCCTTTACATTTGTTGTCCTTCGCAAGATTGGGAAAAGCGTCCACTACTACCTCTCTGTTTGGTACTATGCTGTCATCGGCTTCATTGAGTGCATCATCACTGTATCCATCCTCGGGGAATGGAAAATCCCATTCTGCGGCCGTGATCGCTGGATGCTGATGTTGATTGCAGTCCTGGGTATCGCTGGCCAGACCTTCCTCACAAAGGCGCTGCAGATTGAAAAGGCCGGCCCCGTGGCCCTGATGAGAACTGTCGACGTGGTGCTGGCATTCACCTTCCAATTCATCTTCTTTAACCGCGCACCGACCTTGTGGAGCCTCGGTGGGGCGCTGTGCGTGGTGGCCAGCACTAGCGGAGTAGCACTTAGGAAGTGGTGCAGCTCCTCTCGTAAGAGCTGAAAAGGAGAAGCTATATAGTATACTTTAGTCTTGCTATTTATTCTTTTTTCACTACCACATGTTCTTGATTAATTCTGTATTTTACTTGTTATTTACATGCAAACCTGCGAGGAGGTTTGAGCACAGTGCAGAGTTAAAAGCAGAGAGATATGACAATCTAGTAAGGGTCAGTTATGAGCTTATGATAGGTTTAAAATTCTGTACATCTACACACGTTGATTCCTGAGAGTCAACCTGTGTAATTTATTGTCATGCATTTATTTTTGTGTAAACGAACACATAAATAAGAGGAGAGGAGAAGTGTCGCTGCCCTCCGAAGCATATCCTTCTCCCCTGGAGCCCGTGTGGCTAACTAGCTGCCTAATTAACAGAGATTTCCTGTTTTCTCCTTAATGAAAAAGTGTCAGTGGGGCTGAAAGCTGAATTTCACCACAGCGAAGCAGGTTGATGAAAGATGTGCTCAGTCCCATTTTCCTTTTTCTTTAACCTGAATAAAATAGTAAGGTTCAAGGACCAATCATACTGTGTCAGATAACATAGCAAACTAAAAGAAAAGGCACACTACATAGTTCATTTTAATGTAGCATGTAGGCGCTATCGAATGACTATCTGCACAGCATATATTTGTGGTGCCGATGATGCTGATACTGTTTTTTTAAGCAAACACTGCAAATATTTGAGTCCACAAAAAAGAAACATAAAAGCTCCTGTAACTGGTTACAAGTTTTTACTTGAAAACAGAGTCATGCTGTCGGATTCTCTCAGGGATCTCTTGCCTAATTTCTTATAATGTCCCCAAATTTCAATTGCGCCTGAATCTGAATCGACGTCATTTCTTTTGTGATATTCTGATTTGGGATTTTCTTCCGTCACGCCTGTCTTTTCTAATATTGTGAAAGATAACGGCTAGTCATTTCTTAACAACAGATTTCAAGTGCCTTATGTGGAGAACTTTATCCTCCAGTTTCCCTTCGCGGAGCTGCCCAGTAACCAGCATCTTGTACTGGGCAACTCTCAAGTGTAATTCTGCATACGGATATGAAGTGGGGTGCTTCCTGCAAAAATAAGAACAGCTCAGTGATTTATAAAATGCGTCTATGACAAAACCACGCGTCAGATCTTTAACGAGTCACCTACATGACCCACAAAGGCCACGCTGATTTCCTCTTCTCAGGAGAAGTCAAAGCTCGTGTTGGCTAGCACTAAATGTCATCTTAGAGCTAAAGCATCTAATTAGTGTTCTTAGCGGTCTAAAAATACACTTTTTAAGACGCTCAAAAGCAGGTTGTTGTTTGCACTTTGTCTTTGCTAGAGTTTAGGAAAAGTGTCAGTGGAATGCCACTATAAATGAAGAGATGCTGATCACCGTAACAGCTGCACGCGGGGATCGCTAGATCCTCAAATCAAAAGCCTCGAAAAGGGAGATGAGACGTGGAACTTCATCACAACAGTGCTTCCATTTAGGGAGCTGTTGTCGAGGTTTTGCCTGTGATTCTCGTGCCAAGTTGAGGTCCAGTTGTGCTGTTGGCGAAACAGGAGTTTTGGACGCTGTGGATGTGGAAAAAACAAACTTCTTAATCTAAAGTATTTAAAAAAGATATTGGCTCTTGTGCTAAAAGCGATATTGTGTTTTGTCCGTCCACTAAAAGACTGCTTTGTCTAACACTGTCCTCTCCTGCAGTGTGAAACAAAGGTGATCTTCACATGTTATTGTTTGTAGAAAACCCTCAAATTTCCCCTATTTTAAGGGACGTGGGTCTCTAGCACAGCAACCCACGTGTTCTATGTTTGTGTCTGGCATAAATCATCCCGTATTTTTAGCTTTTAACGAGGAGTTTCCCTCTGTCATGACTGATGGTGTTTTACTGCAGCCGCAGTCTGTTGCAGAAATGTTTAATTGGGTGCTAGAAAGGGAAGGCCATTAGTGTTGCTAGACTGCCATTTAATTTCCTGCAGCTTCTTCCTTGCCGTTATTCACACACCGCTGTTTCCTGTTCTCGCTCGACCTGTTGAAAACCGTGTCGGCGCCGCTGCATCGTCAGACCTGCATGCAGTTACAGCTCTTCCTGTTGCAAAAGCAAGCTCTTGATGACTAATAAGTGAACTCTGAGTTTGCATATTATTGTTTTGTGAAATCAGACGGTCTGACGTGACGTGTCCTTAATTCTCGTCTTTACGAAGGCAGTCATAGAGTTACAGTGGTCCCGTGGGCCATGGCACATACTGTATATGCTCCCCTTTCTAAGGTGGACAAAGAACTCTCCCACAAGGGTTCATTCGAGTTTCATTGCCATGCAATCTGCTGTGGTTTTAAATTAATCTCAACTGTGCACAAGCATAATGCAAGAAGAGGTTAAGTTATTCTGATCAGAACAGGATATTTACCCACTACAAATCAGTTCATAGTAGAGTAGAATATGGTTAAATAATTCATTCGGGCTCATTGTACAACGAGCCCTGGGACATAATTAACTGTAACATTTGTCAAAGTGTGAAACAGAATCCAATCAGCCCATCGCATGTGATCCTGGTATCATAAATCGAGCGGAGTGGAACAGTCTTTTGAATCCGCTGTTCATAGTACAGTACGATGGTTACTCCAGATGTTCCGAGGTTAATTGTATGTTCTTGTTTTATTTGCTTTGGTTTTTACTTCTCAGAATATTAGTTTAGTTGACTTGAATGCTGGTAGCGTACGCACAATGTGTTTGGTTTAGGTAAACGTTTATTTCGAGACCTATAAGCCTTACAAACCAACTAAAGCTGTTTTTAGGGTTTTTCAACTATGCTTTAAGAGTATTTATTTTACTATTTCTGTATTGTACAACATCAACATATTCTATACGATGTGTATATTTCTGCATAGCAACTGATTATATTTAGTATATTATGATTTCATAATAAATTATACATGACGTTATAACTACTTTTGTCTTCTTGTTTTGACTTTCAGCCTTTTTCTGCAGACCGGGGTCGTTTTTCATAAAGCACTTGAGAAATCACTCTTCATTATAACTTTCTAACATGCCTGAAACTTGTGGAACAGACCCAAACTGTGCACAGGCATTGTTTGCACTTACACCATTGTCCCAAAGTCCATGTTGTCACCCCAGCTCTCAATTGTTCAAACAAGGCTACAACCATAGAACCACTGAGTCAGGTAGCTGTTGCTCAGAATAGTACCTGGCTGGATTGTCATCCAGTCATTGTGTGCTTGTGTGCGTGCAGCGTGAGTGCAGGTTATTTGTCTCGCCGAGGCATTGCGCCTTTGTTTACCCCTGCTTTGTGGTAAACAGCACAGTCGTGGGGCATTGTGTACTCATGGAGAATGATGATAATTCATGGCTGCGTTTTTTGTTGCGTTGCAGTGCAACCCACATCTTCCAAAAACAAAGATTTGCGCCTTCCATAAAGGGCTAACTGCATAAAAGCTTGCTGTAGATGTGGGCTATGGTTGCAGGGTAATTCTTCAGCTGAGCTTAGCGAAGTGTGAAAAGACTGGACGAGAACAGAGCAACTCTTTGTTGTAGGGTAGAATTAACGTGAGGCCGTGTGTAAAATTAGATGTTTCTCTCTTCCACATACAAATTTAGTCTTTTTTTTCTTCTATGTTCAGTTACAATACACAGTCAGCATCCATATATATGACATGCAACCACCTGTACATTATATCCACAGCGATAACACGTACAACATGATAAAATAATTACATTGATTACAGTATTAGATAGCAGTATTAGTGGTGCTTTTTGCTATGATCAAGAGTATCAGCACTATTGCATCAGAGGTTACAGATACACGTGTAATGATCCTTTCCTGACAGCAGAGGGCAGGATCCACAAAAATAAGGCCTTGAATGCAACTTCACCTCATCAGCAGCTTCACCTGAAAGTCAAATAGTTGTGGTGGTGCAAATAGCTGTGTGGTTTTGTTAATGTTCTACAGACACGAAGTGAATAACAAGATGATTTAAGAAATATTTATAAGCTGGGAGTGAATAATGCAAACAGAAATGCTGCTGCTGCTGCGTGGTCCACATTTAGGTCACAGTTCAAAGTACTCGCCCGTTACTCATGGCAATAAAAAAGCACCTTGTTTTTCAATGAGGCGCGGCCTGCGGTGTAACTTTCAACCCATAGGGAGGAATGCAGCAAATGTGTGCTGCTTTACACTTTAACACGTGCATTTATAACAAATGAATGCATAAGACAAGCTGCAATCAAGCAATTTTGACCACTGGCGAGCCAACCAGTAGAGGCCAAGGGGCATCTGATGTCTGTCACCAAGCAAACTTCAGTTAAAGTAACTTATAAAGCATCTAAACTTAAAAAAGAGAAACGAGTAGCTCATTTTTGTGGTTGATAAGGAAGAGGCTTGTTTTCTAGGAAGAAATACACGTTCGTACTTATCAAATAAGGTCATAGGTGTGTGTGTGTGTGTGTGTGTGCAAGATGGTGTAACAGGATTCTGACACATTCAATCTGTGTGATTAAGACAGGCATGTATCTGTCAGTGTGTGCAACATATGCATAGAACATGCCACAGTCATGATGGTGCAACATTTGTTAGGCAGGGAGGAGATGCACTAAGTGTCACTTACAACACATGGTGCAATGTAAAAAAATAAAACATATATATAATCTAGATAATGCTAGAAAACACACACACACGCACACACACCCTTGGCCGGGGATTCCCATGGGTTTGCACGCTCCTGGGTGGAGGAGAGTTGGAGGAATTGAAGAGTTGCACATTCCTGCTGGATGGCATAAGACTTCCCATCAGCGGGAGCGGGAGGGAATTGGAAAATAATCCCTCATTTTTCCAGCTTGAAATAAATGAAGTTATAGGCTGTGAAGTGGAAAAGGGGGATCTCTCTCTCTCTCTCTGAAGCACGTGTTTTCGCTCTCTCCGTGGGGGGGCGGGGCGGTGGTGCGTTCAGAGGCGGAACTCACTTGTTTTTTTTAATATTCAACTTTCATTGTAGTAAAGTGAATAAAAAGCTGTTGTGCGACGAATCAGCACGCGGTGTCACCGTCTAAATCTACACACAGTGCAAGATGTGAGCCTAATAGATGGTACTGAACCTGGCACGAACAGGGCCGGTCCAGGCATGGCAGCTTTGAGGCTGCGGTTGTGGGTGCCAACCAACCTGTGATTATTTTCCCCTTAATTAAAAAAAAAAAAAAAAAAAAAAAAAAATGAAACTTGCGTGCATAACAAGTCAACAACATCATCAGCGCTGAAGTCTGCACTGCCAGAGGAAACAATCTATAGGGGGTACTACGCTGGGCTACATGAAGTGGACGGCTGGCTTTGGTGTGAAACACTAGCCAGACATTCCAATGCGGTGACACACACACTCACACACTCGCACAGTACCACAAAGTATCGTCGAGCCGCAGTAATTGTCCTCCTGTCCTCAGCTCGGCCGGCTACTGTGAGAGACAGAGATGCTGCATTCACGTGCTGTGGGACGTATTGGTATTAGGCCGTACACTTGTTTACACTCCAATACAAGCCTAAATCTAACAGGAATATGCACCACGTGAGCACACTATAAACTAAAGACTAAACAGGGGCCCTATGCAACAGAGAGGCACAAGTTTGAGTCATAATACAGGGCCCAAATTAGTAGATGTTGTATTTTTGTGGTGTATATGTCTAAACACATGCAATAAAGTGCAAAGTTGCCCAGTGCAATGCCCTTTGTATTACCCTATCTTGGTTTTTGAACTACAAACCTGCAAAATAAACCCAACCACCCATTTTCCATAACTGTTTCGCCTCATCAGGGGAGCTGGAGCCGACCCCAGCTGACTTTGGGTGAGAGGTCGGGTACACCCTGGACAAGTCACCAGTTCATTACAGGGCTGACTCACACACAAACACACCAATCACTCTCACATTCACACCTATGGGAATTTTACAGTCACCAATTAATTTGCATGTCACCACTGAGTGAGAACTGGAAGATAAATACCTGTACCATTTTATGACAGCACACACTGGAATCTTTCAAAATGGTCTTTGCTGTTCATAACCCATCAGCTGGACATGACATGTGTATCTATACCTGGGACTATTCCATCTACCAGTAAGCCTATGTACACACATATATTTTAATTAAGCATGCAAATATACAATAAAACAGTATGTCTCAAATATAGATGCAAATGTATCTAAACAAAACATCTTTATTCTTAGGCATCACCCCATCATGCTCAGTGTGGCCTGTAACGATGGCATGAGACTGCCTTGTAAATGTCAGTGCTCTGCTATAATATTATCATGTTATCATGTTATGATGTGTTATTGTGGCATTAGTCAACACTGAGTTGAGCTCAGTCAGGGCTACATCCACTTGCGTTTGTGTGCATAAACATAAATAAACAACACAAAGTGTTTATATATTGTATTTTTGTATATATGCCTTTTGTATTTGTAAAACGACAGCCTGGCATGAAACATTTCACAAAAACCAGAAGACCATTTGGAGCTCAGTTTTCCGAGGTGCACCTGAAGGCGCCGGAGAATAGAGCGGTTTCTCGCCGCAGCACGAGCCGCCGCATCCAACTGTCTGTCCGCGCGAGCCCCTGGAAGTGGAGCGAGCCTGCCAGCCGGTGAGCGAAACACTTAGCCGAACATGTGTTGAAGCGCCTCGGTACGCGGCGTTTCGACGGATGCTGACTGGATTTGACAGCTTTCGGTCGGTAAGTTTGTGCCCACCACATCCTCAAACTGTCTCGTCACTTTCACGTTTGGACGCCGGCGTCTGTTTTTTAAAACCGGGAGTGCGGTTTGTTGGTGAAGTTGTGCTCCCAAAAAGTTTGGGTACCCCCCGTTAAAAGTAACGTTTTCTGCATTGAAACGTGGCTGTTCGCATCACACACCGCCGTGTTTGTGAAACCTTTAGCATAAACCGACTGTTTTTTTTTTTTGTGAGGGGGCTTTTCTGTGCTTACTTCGAGGCGTACGGAGGCTACTTCACTGTCAGAGCTGTTTGTCTTCAAATAGTTAAATTAGCTTTGTTTTGCTTAAGCTGCTAGCACTTTAATCCACTTTCAATCTGCCTGTGCACACTCACACCAGTTAGTAGTTTTTGTAGCTTGACATGTCAGGTTATTGTTTACATGCACTGGCTCCTCCAGGCTCCATCCTTTTGGGGATTGTGACCACTTTTCCACCCAAAGTGATGGTGCAAACTTGAGATATTTATCATTTCCAAATGCATCTTAAGGAGAAATCCAGCTCACATTAATCAAATGCAGGCCAGAAGGTTTGCAAAAGACACATGGAGCGGTTTAAAGGGGGAAAAATACAGTCCATATGACAGTCTGACACACACTAATGGGATAACAGGGCCTTATTTACACTGCAAAGTGGGAGGCCACATGAAAGAAAGATATTCTTTAAAGGGTTTTAACCCACTAATGCGGCCGAGAAAATTACAGTATTTCTGCAAACTGGATGATTTCTGTTTCTTATTTCCAACTCGATATTGTTTGTGTTTATTTGGCTTTCCCGTCGACGTCACAACGTCTAATGTGAGGCAGCAGTTGGAAAGAAGGAAGGCGTGGTGGTGTCCTGAGATATAAATTTGCAGCAGGCAGGGATGGGAGACTGGTTGGACTTGTTGTAAAAAAACTGGCACTGTTTCTGTTTCTTTAAATGAATGCATCCTTCCAGAAAGTCCAGTTGGGACTTCTAGTTTTTTTTTTGCCTCCCACCTAACAGGTTATGATCTTTACGATGCTGTCAGTTTATCAGCAGGATAACAGAAAAACTACAGTCCCCATTTTCATGACATTTGGTGGCAGGGTGAAACATAGGCCAGTGCAGACACACATTATTTTTCTCTCTCGGTTACATAACGGCACCATCTTTGTCAAAACTGAACAGAATTTGTTGCGCATGCCTGAACGTGTTGTAGATAAAGCGAATGATCTGCCGTGACTAAACACAACAAAACATAACAGCCACCTCGGGATGCAGCGAGTACCTGATTGCACCCTGTTGTAACGTAAAGCCTCAGCTACACCAGAGTGTTTCTGTCACTCACAATGAAATCGCAGTGAACAAAGAGTCGGACTTTCAGTCCAACAACTACCACTACAATCACTACTACAATCTACTGGCAACCAAGCAGGAAAACACTGTTTATAAATTTCTTGCTCACCAAAACAGTATGTAAGATCATCAGATATTCTCAGGTTTGTCTTTCATTTGTACAGAAATGTGATTTTATACATCCTTGGTCTTGTGAAATAAGTGATATAGTCACAGTATAAAAGTTGCAACCTCAACGTAACTGTAGGAACAAAACACCATGGCGGATGACTGCGACGTCCGAGTGCCCTCGAGCATCTCCAGACTCTCCCTTGACGATGTCACGTTTTTTCAGATGTCTGCTTTTTGAAAGAGTGTTAACTGCGACTATAATTGACCTTTGACCTTTACTCTAAACATGCAGCAGTTGTGGAATCCATTCATTTTTGCCTCGTGTTCATCAAGCTCCTGCTGCACTCTGATTACCTGTGTTATTTAAGGCGCCCTGTGGAGTTTTCTGCTCACATTAAGGTCCGCTTATCTTGCTGCTCCACAGTTGGCCTGGAACATCACAGAAATCTGGTGCTATCCAGGCGGCTTTCACAGACTAAACTATGATGATGATGATTTTGTGCACTCGACCAGCAGTTAGTGTCTGGCTTGCAGTCCATGCTGCAAAATAATGACACAAAGAAGCCAGCTTTGGGACATTGACAGGGAATAGAAGAGAGGCAGCAGTTCCATATAACCCTCTGACTAATCGCCACTGTTGGTCTGAATACAGCCTTAAGATCAACAAAACAAATCAGTTCTTGGATATTTTTAATCCTGCTTTGTTGACGTCCATGTTCACTAGCACGTCTCTCCTTCCCTGCCTTTTACTGGAGCACTGCCTACCTGAGTTTTAGCTCCACCGCCTGTCAATAAGTGTGAAAATGGTGCCGGGAATGTGCACTGTGGTGGAGTTGCAGTCGTGTAATTGTGCATGCACATATCCTTATTTTGCTTTCAGCCACTTTAGCTGCTGTGTCACTAAATTTGCATACTTGCGGAGACAAATAAATCCCCTGAACCGCTGTTATCAGTTTTCCACTCTAGCTAGCTCCGCAGCTTCACAGAGTAATATATCCATATGAACTTCCTGCTGCCTTGAGTACAGACAACAAGTGTGAACAGGAGAGAACAAGTCTGCAGGCAAAGGAGGAAAACATTGAATGAAACAATTACTGTATGTAATCATCCATGTATGTAACAGCCAGTTCCCACGCAACAGGGTCTGGTCGGTGTTGAAACCAGATTTCCTTTAGCTTGAACTAGACTTGTATGAACTTACTTTGACTTCTGGCAACAACCAGTCTTTTTTTTTGATTAAATGAATACTTTTAATGACATTTTGATTGAGGCATATGTTCCGTGATTGCCATATGCTTTCATAATCTTTATATCCCCCCAAATTTGCTACGTGCTCTTGAAACAGAACAGACGTCACAGAGAAGTTTGTGTGATTTTAATCGACGGCAGCAGCATTTTGTTTGTCACGTCTCCGCCGCATGTTTATCGAGCTACTGCTGTGCTTTGTTTACCCGTGTTTGGAAATTAAAGGTGCCACATTCACGTTGTTTACTGCTGATCTTGCTGCTCCACATTTATGTGCTTCATGGATTAAACATGGTTTATTTCATGTACTCAGCTATAACTTTGTCCGGCTTGCGCTTTGTGCTGCAAAATGACACTACAAAGAAGCTTTCTTTTTGTTTGTGTGTGTTTGTTTTGAGGCATCGGTGGTCGAGTGGCATGGACAGGCAGATTTCATGGACTAAACTATGAGATTCTTCCCTATAAAGTTTGCAAAATAGCAATACAAAGAAGCTTCCTTTTTTTGGTTCGGCTGAGGCATATGTTTTTGTGATTGCCATATGCTTCTATAACCTTTAGTCTACCCCTTCAGATTTTGTATGTATTTGCTCTTGAAACTAAAAAAAATATAGCTGATTGTGCAGAGTAAACTTCAGAGAGCTGTTTGTCTGATTTGAATCAACAGCAACAAGACGAAGAAGAACATCTGGCCACAGGTTCACAGTGAATGTTTAGCACCATACTGTATGTAAAGTGTACACTCTTTCTGTTCTTATAGATGCACACAAGCACAAATACTGGCGTTCATTTCATTCAAGTTTAGCAGTCTCCTCTGTCTGAGTCATCCTTTTTTCTCTCTCTCTTTGTTAACAAGCACACACACACACACACACACTCCGTCGTGAAAATACAGTCACCCCTTCTTGAGTCAGCCCTCTCCTGCTGTTGTTACACTAATGCACACACACACACACACACACACACAGAAATACAGAGCCTCTCTCTCTCTCTGTGCAGTTTCCACTGAAGTTTCTGTCTGCCCTGCCCTCTAATCAAAGCCATATGTTCTCCAGGTCCCTCGCATGAAAAGTCTGTTCTGTTTGCAGTGAGAGAGTTCCCAGTGTAACCAGCCTCTCGCTTTATTACTGGCAGGCTGTGCTGAAGCTGAAAGGTAACCTGCAAAGGATTGCAGGTTGATGTTTCATCCTGTTTGTCTCCATGGTAATTACTCCATATTCCTCCCCGGCGTCCCAGGTAGTTGTTTCAGGATTAATTAGCTCTCCTGGTCCGATCAAACCTTTATGAATCCTAGATGTTTCAGCCCTTTAGCCCCCAAACATGCCTGACAGATCAGCCTGTACTCTCACAACGCCTCCTCCGATGAATCAACTTGTCAGTCTTTATTATAGAAAAACAACAACATGCGGTCCAGGAGGCCAAAATTAGGCCGCTCAAACTTATTAATCTAATAAAACCATGCCAGTTTGGCCTCATTATGTGGCCATGACTAATATAAACATAACCAGCACGCTTGTTATGTGGCGACCCACCAGAAACTGGCATGTGACTCATTTTGGATCCCAACCCGAAAATGTAATAATAATAATATGACTCCCTTCAAGTGGAGGATAACGCATGCTTTAAATTCTCCTAATAAGGGGGATGCCATCCTGTGTATCTGGTTATGGATGAAGTACAGATTCCATCCAGCTCAAGTTTTCTTCACTGAAATTTACAGGCCAGTAGATGGAAAGCAGTTTTCCATCAGTTCTTAACCACTTGAGCTGTGATTCTCTGCCCAAAGCTGGCTCGGTTCGACCCACTGGGTTTGGGCCATTTCGAGATCTTTGAATTTGCTCAGACTTGAATACAGTTGGACTCAAGTCTCTATTTAGATGTTCCCATTGCTTACATAGTTTTATTAGTTCTTTTATCTAATCTTTTGGTATTAGTAAAGTTTGTTGTGGATGGTTGACACCCATGTGTAACTGATGTCTGATTGTTATGGCTCCTTTTAAAGATTTGCACATTAGCAGGGCTGCGGTGGTTCGGGGTTGGGTTGAAACCACTGACAAATTAAAGAACTGATGGCGTATCTGTGACGTCACCCATAGGCTTCCAAAGAGCCATTTTGAAGCTCAAAATCTGTGGCATTGGCCGCCACCGTGTTGGTAGTCTTCTGGCTCCTGGCTAATCTAAAAATCGTCAATCTTCGGTGGATCTGTCTAAAAATTCACCCTCAGTACAGTTGTCATGAATGGTAATTAGCAACCAAGACTGTTTTTTGTACCAGGCTGTGAACATGTTTATTTCTGCTGTGAAGTTTGACATTTTAACATGGGGACTTATGGAGACTGACTCGTTGTTGTAGCCAGCCTCAAGTGGCTATTGGAGGAACTGCAGTCTTTGGTACTAGCACATCACAGCCAACACAGTTGAAACAGTTTTTTGATCAGGCACTGGTCCAGTTTTCTCTCATTTGAACAATAACGCAGATGCTAAAAGTTACACGTGTTGTAATCATAAAGATTCACATGACTTCAGTTTTTTTTAGTAGATTTTCTTATATTCTAAAACACATAAAGTTTTCATTCCAGATGCTCTCATCCCATCTCTCCCTTTATGAGGTCTTTGCACCGCACGGTACCATTCATCAGTTTCTTTTCAACTGCAACCAGTTTAAGGAATGCGAATCTTTTGTAGTCATATGAAGTGTCTTTTCTTCTCTGACCCCCCCTCCCCTGTGTTGCATGCTAAAGATTTAAAGAGAACTGTGCAGGATTTTGTGTTACTGGATCTTAGAGATGGCTCTGTACCACATTTTGATTTCCATCACAGTTCCACAACATTGAGTATCTACCTTAAACAAAACCTACTTCACAGTCTTGTTTAGTGCGTACAAAGCTGTTCCATTCGTGCTGTGGTTTGGAAACCATAAAAGATCAAAAAGTACAGTCACTTCATTGATCTTCACTGCAGCTCTAATATATAGTTTATATAGTATTTTATACCAGATCGCCAATGCAGAACTTTTGGCTGTTGGATCAAGACTGATATCAATATAAATTATGGTGTCACGAGTTCTCTAGCATGTTTAATATTCACTCTGCGGGATTGTTTTTTCCTTGTTTCTCCTTCTTTCAGTTCCTACTTGCTTACGAAAAGGAACTTGGAAGTCCTAACATGTCCCTCACAAAGAAAGATTTAAGCACTTTCTTTCCTAATTCATCTTTTTGGCGGCACCAAAGTGTTTGAAAGGATAATTCATCTGTGTTTCCACTGCAGTTGGGTGACATCAGTTGGAGCGTCACTCTATTGTACTCGTATGCCTTTTTTTCTCCCCTGTGGCCCCTACACAAAAAAAGGGGATTCCTTCTCTCCCTGACCTGATTATTATGCAGCTGGAAGGCTAAAGATCCGATGCTGAATCCTAGTGTGAAGTATTTAGTATTTCAGCCTTGGGAGAATAGGTGGCAGCTCGCTTTGAGTCCAGCTCCATTTAACACTTTTACACTTTCCACATCATGTACTATCTTTCCTCGCCCACTGGCTGTGAGCTATCAAAGACAGAATGATTATTTCCAGTAATTCACGGTGCTGCTTTCGATCTCGCTGATTGGTCTTTTGCTCTCCTGAGCTCTTTGTGAAGTTGTTGGACCTGATCGCATACCAGACCGTGAGTCATCATTCGGATGAGTTGTGAAATAATCCCTTGTGAATGAACATTAGAAAAACTCTTTCATGTGAAAGTGAACCCCCCCCTCGTTAATGGGATAAACAATGATTTAGGACAGGAGTTCACAAACCGTTCCAGTCCTGAGACAAAACCTCATTAAAACAAATAGTTGCATGAGACAAAAGTTTATTGCGCACAAGGCGAGTTAGTGTTTAAATTCATCGTTTTGTAAAAGTGGTTCAATAACCGTGGCCCGTTTCGGATCTGTGTCAGATCACTTTTGACAACCTTGAGGCATGATCTACCGTTTGCTTAGCAAGTTCTTAGGAAAGCTGTACAAATATTCTTTATTCATTTTAGATGATGATGAGTTAACTGTCAGGCTAACCGGTTCGAAATTAAGCAAAGGTTAAACAACAGAGCAGATGTGTGTAGGACTTTTCCACGCAGAAAACTGATCAGGAATCAGTAAGCAAATCGATAAGGAACTGGACTGCTGGCATTGGTATCAATAAAATTTCCGCCTTATACATCCATAGAAATAAAGTGAGATGTACACCCACTTTGGAGTGTGCTTTTTGCCATCTGGTCTATTTAATTTCACTGCTTAGTGTGATTATATCGCTGCGTCTGTAGTCAGGAATGGTGCCGGTCTACTTGCATATCATCATGGCTGTGAAATGCCCCTAAAATTGCCTAAGTCTCAGTAAAACTTGAGACTTCACTGATGTGGACCTGGCTCGAGCACACAGTCTGTGTGTGAATGTTACAGTGCACCACGTTGAACTGACATGTCCTGTGTGTGAAAGCAAAATTAGTATAACATGGCGTAACTAAAAGGTTTTGCCCCAAAACAAATTAGACCGTACATCGTGTTTTGAGTTGATGTATGGCGGTTTGGAAATAACCTTTAGAGATAGATGAGGGAACAACTGACACGCACTCTGAAATACAAACAAATATACACAGTTCTGTTGTTAAGCATCTGATTCTGATTATATCCAGTTTCTTCAGGACTGTCAGAAAGTGCTGAGGTCATCCTCTTCTGCTTTCATCAACATGTGTTACACTTTATTGCAGCATGGATAATGCTGGATGTTACTGTGGAGAGTACCCAACAGTTCTCTATTAAAGAAAGACGGGCAGACAACAGTTCTTCAGCGGTGGAGTTGAGATCAGTTCTCCTGAGCTTCTTTTGAAGTATACCGCGTTGTAATAGTTAGTGTACACATTTTAGAGTGCTATTCTCATCAAACAGCAACACAGCAAATGTGTTTTCTGCGCGTAATGCCACTGTTATATATGTGTATTTGTTATGAATACATTTCTTCTGATGAAAAACTAGTTGTTGTGCAGTGCTTTGTGCAGACTCCTGATCGCAAAACAGACGAAAGGGAAACGATTCATGGTGTAAGCACATAAACTGTGGTAAAATTACCAAATCTGAGCAAGTTAATAAAGTTTGATGGACAAAGTGCTCTGCTTCCTAAACGCTTCTGTGAGGTATGAAGCCGCGAGGAGAGTGGACCACGACCATGACGTGGGATCCAGAGTTAAAAGTCAGTCCCAGATTTACTCTTGTCCTGCAGCCTCCTCCGTCAATGCCCTCTTAACCTCGTTAATCCATAGAGGCTACATTGCCCACTTTCCCTGCTCCAGTTCTGGCACGACACCAGGTCGGCATTTCCCCGTGCCTGGTGGAAAAGTTCCACAATGATGCTTAATATAGAGAAATAATCGTCACTTTATTTATACCAACAGTATCATATTCAGGTCAGGAAACCATCCACACATATTTCATAACAAAAAATAGCTACAGCGTGTGCCTTCAGGCTTTATGTTGGAACTGCTAGTCAGATGACTGTCAAAGTTAAACACTTATGTCAACAAATTATGCACAAACTTCAAAAACACACTCTGATTGGCTGCTGAACTTGCCCACTGTCTGTGGACGGCCCATCCCTCTTGAGTCTTTGTCTCTCCCCCCCACACACACACACACGCACACACCGACACACACACACACACACACTCTTTCACTCTCTCTGTCTGTTGACAGCAAGGCAGTGAGCGGGAATCCTGAATTACCTGGAAAACCTGGAGTGTGTGGTTTACAAAACGTTTTACAAGGCTTGTCGCTTACATTAATGTAAGTATTGTCATCAGTTATACTTTTTTTATATCACTTGATATACTTTCTAGGAAAATAACACGGTATGAGCCGGATTATATTGAATATAATACATCAAGTGAAGTAGAAGTGATTCAGGGTTTTCTTGGTCAGTACACTTCTCACTCTGTGTGACCTGGTTTCCCCGTGTTGGTGTGTTTGTGTGTCTGCCTGTCTGCGTTTTTGGCCCAAGGCTAAGATTTAGCCTGGAAGGGCACGCTTTCCCGCTCAGGGTCACAGTTCAGCTGATTACAAGAGGTTTACCGTACCGTACCACACCTTCAGAGCATGTGTATTTTATTTCTCTGTGCTGACGGCTGCTGGAGATAATATTAAAAGAATAAATGTGCATGTGTCTTTTTTAACTGCAGAGATTTAATTATTGTTTGATTACTAGCAGCCGTTTTAGATATATCAGGTCTGCTATGTGATTCTTGTGCTAAGACTTTATTATTGTGATTTTAATAGTGAATTTTAAGTCTAAATACAGTCATAAGGATAACCACTAAATGAACTGCTGTAGCACGTCTATATCAAACTTTATTGCGCCCTCAAGCTCCCATTTTAAGCGGCCGCAGTGTGGAAATGCTATCCTGTTGCTAATTTCAGAGTGTTTTTAAATTAGCTTGATGGCAAGCACAGCTGTCTATCATGCCCCCGAGCACATAGCTTCAGGATTTAAAGCTACAGTATGCAACTCCTCGCTTCGGGGTAATCAAAGTGTTGCGCTAGTACTGCCCTCCGGACCCCGTAATTGGACAGGTTCACGCCCTAACATGTGTCGTGTCAGTCCGTGTCCTCAAATGACATGAGCCTTGACAGCTAACATCTGTACAACCACAACATCACCTGAAGCAGCAGCAGCACCAGCAGGCGATGAACACAGATGGTTTCCAAATAGGAAATGTATGTTTTTCTGATTTTAATTACCTTCTCTGCTGCACAATTAGCTCTGCTGCTCGCACGGTTCACCCAAATTGTAGTAATTGCCATGACTTGCCTATGCAGCGGTTTCTAATCTCTTTTATGCCCGAGCTCAATAACAGGTTGGTTCTCATGACCAATCACGCATACTAAAGGCACTTCAGGTAATTGGGAATATACCATAGGGATGTGCAGAGAAGTTGACAGGAAGGTGGAGTAGCATTAACTCTTAATAATTAATTCTTAAATATAAAAAAAAAGTGGTAAAGTTTTGACTTGATGCCAAAAAGTTTCACATCTAGCAGGACTGACGGGCGCTGGTGCAGAGATATTGTACAGTGTCACATGTTGACACTTTGGATCTGGTTGGACCTGTTCGTTGACTTTCGACACATGCAGATGAGGTTCTTCCTGTGGGCTCTCTAACTACAGTGAAGAACCGACTACGAAAAGAAATGTAATCTGACACGCCTGCTGATAACTCTCTGATGTGTAGGTGGAAATTTGTTGAAAATTCTAACCGCAATTATTCAAAATATGAAATTATCAGAGAAAACCTCTTCAATATTCCAGTCAGTTATTTCACAATGATTGTATGTGTGTGATTCTCCGTGACAAACTGAACTCGAGTAGGTCAGAAGTCTGAAGTATCTGCTCTCTGTCTGTGGCCTGTGTAGCTCCAGGCAAGCTGCTCCTATGTGTTGCAATTTCAGGCAGAGGTATGTTGTGCAACTGACACATTGAAATTATTTACCTTGGAAGCTGAAGTAGCTTATATTCTTTGAGCTAACATACGAAATGTTTTGGTATTATTATATTTCAGTAAATAAGGTAAATGTCAATGGCACCGTGCGGGGGAAGTTAAATATTTTAACATGCCATTGGTTTATTATAGGTTAATATTTTGGACATCCCATGATCACCAAACCTGACTTCCCAAATCTATTTAACGAAAGGCCACAAACTCAGTTTCCATCAGCTTTATTTTGCTGCGTCTGTGCTACAAAAAAATGTGGTAAAACTGTTTTCCACTTGATGCAAATTCAGGTTTTTCATTAGCTGCATTCTATTGATTATTAAAGCACATTTTGAATAAATACTTCATGTGACCACCTTCACTGGCGTCCTCCAAAACTTCGTTTTTTACAAGACGTTTATTTGTTTCTGGGAAATTCTGAATCTTGGCACGTCTCCTGTTTATTACTACAGGAGTGGCTAATCCTTTTAAAACTGTCTAAGCGACTCCAGTAAAACAGTAATGATTGCCCGTGATGTGGTGCTTGGAGTCAGTCGATTCAAAGTGCCGTTGTCCTGGCATTGACCAATAAGAGCATCAATTAAATTCCCCCCATCATCATCGAAGGTCACCTTTTATGAGCTATCAATCATCAGTGTGCTCAAGAGCCTGAGATGCAAATATGAAGGTTAGATGTCACTGTTTTCTAATGAATGGAGCTCTTTCTCTCTCGGGTTTTATCCCTTTGGCTGCAGTTCTGTCTGTGTGAATGTAGCACAGAGTCATGAAAAGAGGCTGCAGACACCCGACAGACACCTTGATATATATGTGTGTGTGTGAACTCTTTCCTCCCTGTTTGTGTTCCCCGCCTGACACACACACACACACACACACACACACACACACACACACACACACTAAATGTGTAGCTGTCCTCCCTCTTTGGGTCGATCCCACATTCCAACTGTGGCCCACGCATCTTGGCAGTGGATTTAAGCACTGCAGTCACTCTAATTATGAGGTTTCGGGCACTAGTTTTTTGGATTTATTCATCGCTGGCCACCGTGACGATACCAGAACCACACAATTAGTATGCGTGCATGTTGCGGGCGAGTGTGTCTGATATTGATGTATTTCATGCAGGGTGCATAAGTCTCTGCCCAGCTCTGATTTATACATCTAGCAGAGTGCTGGACTGATAGAGGCAGAGTAAGTGAAGTGAAATCATTTATTTTTCTCTCCGAGATATTGGATTAGAGACAACATTTCCGATTTATTGTAGAGCTGTGTGATGAAAGCCAGCTACTGAAAATGGGACAGTTCGGCTGGCATTCTACCCAGTTTGCATAAATTGCTTCTTTTTAACAGTGTGTGCTTTCATCACAGGGAAGAGTCTCGCGTTTCAAGACTGCTGGACAATATCAAAAATGAGCAAAACCTGTTTGTGGTCGTGAACCTTGGTGACATAACAGTGAAAGTTTTAGTTGCAGACGTCCTGAAATCCATAAAGATTGTTTACACCTTACTTATTTTAATCTAAGTTTGTTATTTAACTCTAAGTTTGTTGTGCCTTTTATGGCTTTATTTGTAGTAGTTAGAGAGATGACGAGAAGAAGGGCAGAAAGAGAAAGGGGAAGGTGTTTTTTTTACATTCACATCACATCATAGAGAACTGGCATTTAAACTGACATTTTAAGATATCAGTTGCATTGCTCCGAGCCAGCACACTTTTTCTTATTCTCCAGAAAATGCTGGTTTTACACAGGATCTAATTTTTAGACCGCACGGCGTTAACATGCCATGTGGTCTGACTGTTAATTATCGGTTCTTCGCTGGTGTGGTGACGATCGGACTTGAGGCTTTTCCCATGGAGCTGATCCAAGACATAACACTGTTGAAGAATTCAAGTCAACCTCTCAGTGGTGATAGTCCAAACACACACACTTTTTTTATTATTAACTTCACCGAGCACTAAAAAACATCCTGCACCTCATACACCATCTCAGGAACTGGCGAGCAATGTTCTGTGTGTAGCTTTATTCTTGAGTTTTTGGGGCTGGTTCCTTCCCGCCTAAATTCGGTATTTGTTTTTTTAGTTGTTTCGGTCACAATGGCTCATACTCTGTGCAGTGATTTTAGTTGAATAGTTATAGATAAGAAAGGTCATGTGATGAAAGAAGAGAGCACGGAAGGAAATGAGAGAAAGTTGGAATCTTTTAATGTTAGTAAAATGTGTTTTTTTATGTTTCAATTACTCAGTCCTGAGTGTTCTAGCTCTCACCTTATCCTCTGAACATGATTTAATGACATGAGAGTTGAAAATGTGTTTTTATTATAAATGAAAGATCTTTTAAGATACTCTTGAAAACAATGACTGAAGTGTCTGTGTTCTGTCTCTCTCTCTCCCTTTGTCGGTCTCAGGTCCTGCAAGTGGATAACTACGCCACAGATACATGTCAGGACCAGACAGAGCTAGCGCCCGCAGGCACACTCATGGCCTTGTAAGCAGTGACCGTAAACCGTACTATCAAGGAAATTCCACGGTCCTCCAGGGTCACCTCCGTGGGTTCTCTATCTGGTGGTTTGTACAGCTGCACAAGCTGCTGTTTCCACAACACGCGCACACAAAACACACACAGAGCACACATTGTATGGACGTGTTGTCTTAGTCATTCAAGAGGTCGCTGGAAGCTGGAAGTTGTTGTTTTTTCCCCCAGCACTGGCCCATGATCATGGTGGCGCACTAAGATTGAAAAAGCAGTTTGGGTCTGTTATGTAGCATGACCTGAAGTGGATCTCTCTCATCATCTAAGTAAGTATTTTGATGCAGATGATGGGTTATTAATGATTAATGTACTTAATGCACTTGTATCAATCAATGAGAAGGGGAAGATGCAACAGAGAAATGTGCTCCACCCTCCTCCAGCTAAAACAGCATTTTAATGAATGATTTTAATGAATATCTGGAAGTGAAGTTCCATTCAGGGAAAAGCGGATTTCAGTCGTCTAGACCAGCTGAGTTATAAACATGAGAAAGCTGTCACCTTGCACAATATATGGGGTTTGAAGTCTGCAAATTTCATTTCCTCTGCAAATTTCATTTCCTCTTGCTGCGCTACGGAGCTGCTAATTGAGAAGGAAGACTTTAGATAAATAAATTAAAGACCTGAGCCAATCTGAAGATCATTTTAAATGCTGTTAGGTTAGATTTCTCCTGGTTAACTGTCATCAATTATTCTCAAAGCTGCAGCAAAACAGAAGATAAATCAGGACGCCCCAGGGAGACGCGATGGCTACTGAAGAAAATCAGACACAGGTCGTGGCTGCAGTACTGGCTCGGCGCACTTCACCTCCATCCACTGGCAGCAGAGCCAGCAGGGAAGCCAGACATGCAAATAACTGCCAGGAAGTACAGCGATACTCTGACCAACTGTGGCACTCAAAAGAGCGGAGCAGCCCGCCCCTTCTCTTTTACAGGAAGTTATCTTCTGACAGCGGGAAAGGCACAATTTTGGATGAGGAGTACGACTGTTTGGATTGCACGTCAAAAATCCTGAATCCCGAAGAGAAACTTTATCCAGAGCCGTCGGCTGGCAAGGGTATTGAAGGAATAGCTAACTCGGTTACTCCGATACCTGGGAAAAGTTCACAAGGATCTCCTTGCCAGCTGGACACTTCAGGAGAGGGTGTGGACACAGGCAGAAACAGAACTGGCAGCACCCGCTGCTCCTGCACCATGTCGAGCCTTTACATGAGTCCAAACATCTACTGTTGCCATACACCCAGATCCAGCCCCAGCCCTGTTCACAGTTCTCGCCTTAGCTCCAGCCCCTCTCAGCCAATCCGGCGACACGTCCGCCGCAGCAGCCTGCCTGTGTCTATGCTGGCTTTCCACAAGGTAATAGAGTCGGAAGTTGTAGCTCCAGTTACATGCATCTTGTATAGGTTTAACTACATCAGTGCTGTGTTATGTGCTCTAAAATGCCTATGCAGATACAATTTGCTTTGTTTTCTGCCTCTAGACATCAGCTTGCCTCTCATCTCGGTGCAGCCCGTCCAGCGAACCGGGCTCTTTGGTGTCGTCTCCCTGTAACTCCCCCCTACCCAATCACCGCCAGCCTCATCAAAATGGACACATGCACGGGCACCACCTCAAAGATGCCTACTCAAGTTTGGAGAGGCTCAACCGAAGGCCCAGGGTTGACAAATTCTCCTCGGAGAAAATGTTCCTACGTCGGGCATCACTAGACACCATGACAACAACTCGGGGGCACGATGAGAGGTCATCCTCAGGTGTTGCCAGATATTGCAGTGGGGGCAGCAGCAGTGAAGAGGGGGATGGAGAGGGTCTCTCGGATACCACAGAGTTTATTAGGAACCGCAAAGAGCGTTCCACTGTTCTGGTGAGGCGCTTCTTCAAGAATAATCAAAAGGTATTTACATTTAAGAGTCATTTCCCTTACAACAAATGTGTTCAGTTGATATCTTTAACATGCTTGTGTTCATGATTTATAGAACAAATCAGACATGTTCAAATACATTCCCACTTTTCACCAGGTGACCAAGTCGGTGTGTACTGGAACCAGGGCAATTGTCAAGACACTGCCGTCGGGACGAATCTCGGAGGAGGTCTGGGAGGCGGTTGTTTATCGCAGGACATGGCGACCCAGCAAGAAGGACGTATGGCTAATCTTAATGCGCCGCGCGGGAGAAGAATTAAGACTCTGCAGGGAGATACTACGTCTTGTCAGAGTTAAGCTATGGCAGGTAAGAGAGTGAATACACAGGCTCTCTGTGTATAGATTTAAATACAGCACTCAGGTGAGCTGTAAAAGTTGTCGGAAACATAGGATCAGGGGAGCGGTCCGGTGAAATTCTCAGGTCTTGCATAGTTTATCTTTCACACCCAGGCTACTGTTAACACTCTCCTGTTAAGGGAGAACTGTACCGGTGCATCTCAGAAGGGATTCCGAATAAGTCTGCAGTGTGAAACAGTACAATTAAACATGTTTTCCACAATCAGCCTAAGCCAAGCGCTGTTAAGGCTGCCTTTTTATGAGTTTAGGAAACATGTTGCAGTGGGAACTATTCAATCTTTATGGTGTTCATGGCCTTACAGCGCTGATATTTCGCCTCAAGCTATAGTGTGCTCATTCTGTAAAAGCTTAAACGTGACGTGGAATTTCCACAGATGATAAGGCGTCGGGTTTATATGAGGCTTTGCCTTTAGCTGCCACAAGACAAAGTGTAATTTTTAATAGCTGCTGTGGCACAAGGGTATTTATGACTCAATTGATTATTGGTTCAGTGGAGAAGAATTGTTCTTGGCTTTTGCTCTCCTGTGTTTGGGTTGAAATGTTACGCCTGTTATGCATGAAAGACGAATAATTTGCTCGAGGAATATGTTAATAGACCAACACACACACATCCCAAAAAACACATACACACAGGCTCTTTGTTCAGGGTAGGCCCCTGCTGCGGAAAAATGATTTATTCTCTGTTAGTTCTGCTCCCCATATTACTGACAGACTGAATGACTGAGCCTTCTGTGTGTGTGTGTGTGTGTGTTTAAATGGACTGAGCAGAGTTGGCATCTGCATTAAAGTTACAGCCATGGAAATTGAGAGAGGATAAATGAGCAAGACAGAGTGAGAAAGTTTGAGAGAGATGTAGGACGGAGGAAAAATGGCTGTGAGAGAACCGGGACGTTGCTGTGTTATTATCCAGTTTCCAAGCAAAAGAAAGTGTTTTTTTTTTTACAAACATGAAAACCTCCTGTAGGAGTTGTTCAACTTGCGCAGCCTTGGCAGCCACGATTTGACATTTCAATAGAAGGCATTATGTCTGTCTTGAGTTGCGCTTTTCAACGCGAGACGTGCAAACACCACGAAAATCTTTGAGGACGAGGAATCGACAGCATCACACAGGATGCTCTCCTGTTGTTCTTTGTTATCTTATCCCGCCTTTTCCTGTAAAAACTCAAAACACATGGAAAGCGGTTCCTTGAAGACGCACGCAACCACAGAATTTGTTTACTTTATTGAATTTTTTTGTGACATATCCTTGTTTTTCTTTTTGCAGCTTCTGTAGTATAACATAAACTGTATATTTGTAAGCTAGTTATTGAATAGATATCGGATGTTTTGCAGGTCAGCACTGCCTCATGTTCTCTTCACTGCGTTTACCGCAGCCCACTGTCATCTCAACTGTGCCTGTGTCAGCCACCTACTGACTTTTGTGTGTAGAACACGTTGGGTTTATCTTGATAGTTCACAGGAGAGAAAGAGTGAGAGCTTGGACTTTCTTCACTTCTCTGAAGTAATTTAAATTAAAATCAGGTCCCCACAGCTGTTGAAGGAGTTGAAGCTTTTTTGTGTGGCTGCATGACTGTGCATTTTTGTATGTATTACTCTTAGATGATGGGATTCTGATATCATGTGCACAGTTGTACTGTATATGTGTGAGCATAATGTATAGATATGTAATAGTGTTTTTTTTTTCCTTTTGGGTTCATGCGTAGCCACAACAGAGCCAAGCACTGTCTAAAGTTTCTCACTCGTACCATACACACACACACACACACACACACTCATGCTGCAGTGTGGTTTCTGGGTTCGCCAAAGTGTTTTTATGAGTCCTTTGTGGTCCTAGAAATACGGGCCGAGTTAAGTCCAGGCAGAGCTGCTTTAATAATGAGCCTATTGAAAATGGGGGGAGTCGCCAGCACTTCTCTTGTCAAAACACCATCTGAGTTACTCCTGTAAGGGGTCACCAGAGAAACTCTGAGAAACACTGAGCAGCAGTGAATAAAGTCGAGCTGCAGAAGAGTTGTCATCAGGGTCATAAAAAACAAAAACCATGAAAAAAGTAGGGCCACATCCCATCGCAAACAAATATGAGTCATGCAGTCATGTGCATTGGCAAAACAACGTATTCCCTCTAACAAGGGAAGACTAGAAAGTATTTACAGTTTTTTACATTTCACGATTTGCTTTTGGCGTGTTTGCATTATACACATATACAAACACACGCATCAAAAAACAGAGCAAACATACAGAATCCCAAAACACTGTTTCTGTGAGCCTCAACTCCCCTCTGCCTTTATGGTGCACACAACCTACTTTATAATACACAGGCCCCCTATATGTGGCATGTAAGTCTGACTCTGCAGTAATCATGTTGAGGAGGTTTCTGGAGGTATCCCGTGGCCCTGTGTGTTTATTGCTTCAGCTAATGAAGCGAGCCAAAGAACACAGGATTATATGAAGGAGGGATTGGAGCAGGGTAACAGCGGCGGAGATGGAGAGAGAAGGAGAAGCCGGGAGGGGGAGGGAGGAAGGGGGTAACACACTAGCAGAGAAAGAGGGAGAAAAATGAGATTTTAACAGTGGAAAAAGAGGAAAATCTACCATGGAGGAAAAGTGAGAAACAAGGTGTGTGTGTGGAGGGGGGGCAGAGAGAATATGGAGAGTGAGAGAAAGAGAACAAAAAGAAAGTTTAGACCAAGACAAAGCCATGAACTTGTTCACTTGAACTGTTTTATATAAGTTGATAATGGAAAATAAACTCTAATACTCTCACAAGAGTTTTGCATTATCCAGAAAAAAAACAAAACACAAAGGCTATAAAATGTCTGCAAATATTTTTTAAGTTTCAGGGTAGGTCAGATGAGAGAATGCAAAACTTTAGTGAGAGACCAATACAAAGTGTCAGAGAAATGTAACACAAAGTAAGTGTTTTCATTACTCTGTGAACATACACACACACACACCTGGTGTCAGGATCAAACAGTCTCCAAACCCAGAAGCATTTTATTGTTTGCCTTTGTGTAGTCTACCAATTAGAGCCCTGCTGCGTCCTTTCATTTAACTCATTTAAGTGGTATCAGGCTAAGTGGTAAGTGACCATGTGCACCTTTGCCTTGCACACACACACTTGCAGGCACAGATGTGTGCATGCCCACTTACCAAAGCAGTTTAGGTTAAGTGGGAGTAAGGCTGAGAGATGGATGCTCGTAAGTAAATGGTCTTCCCATAACCCGAGGAGGCAAAAAGTGTGTGGGGACGGGAATACATTCTCCCCCCTCGGGACCTTCTGTGCTTTTCCCTCACTGTGTTTTGTCATAACTGAAGTCCTGGATTTAAATCCAAAATGTTGCCAGTTCAAATCCTGGAATATCTACACTGGGAAAGTACTGTATATCAAAACATCCCTTCTGAAATACTCTTTGGGACATTCTTGTCATTTTACATACACAGGCTTGTATCCTGGAGACCAGCCCATTCATGCTCCGGCCAGAAACACTGAACAATTCCCACTGTGAAACTTAATTTTTCAAGTTTTTAACTTCCAGTTTCTGCCATTGAGGCTAGTTTCCATGGAAAAATGATGCACAGTGGTTTGACTTTTCTGATAACTCTTGTTGTGTACTTGTGTGTCACCTGAGTGTCACTCATGGATCTACTCACCATCCTGCCATTGAAACTCCAGATGTTTATCAGACGGGAGGTTATCTGTTATCTATCATTACTTGTCATGAGTATGACTTCCAGTGGCATCTGTTTGATTCACAGAAAACACCAGTCCTGCCTGTAATTTCCTGTAAGGGTGGACTGATAGGGAGAGAGGGAGGGATACATGCACACTTAACTGTGTTGCTTAATCTCCCACGGGATTGCTTTGCTGTTGGTGTAACAGCCACACACACACACACACACACACACACACAATATCTCCATTCCCCTTTCATTTTCCTTTCAGTTGGAGTTTGTACAAATATTGGATCGTTTTTCAAATTTAAGTAGCAAAGATAGCCGTCAGCGTTGTGTCTGTTGAAGAAGTTGCTGTGTTAAATGTGGTTGTCACGCCCCCGTTTATCTGGGGGAAAGGGGAGTAACATAAAACTAGCTGAAGAATCTCAGCAGTCAATTTGATGATGTTTTTTATGAGCAGATGAGGAAGCTTAAACGCAACGTCAGGGCCGTGGCCAAAATAATAAACAAAGCAGCCCGGAGTAGAAATAAAAACACAATGCTTAAAAAAACTACCCATAAAAGAAAAAGTTACAAAGCAGAACCTAACATCCTGACAACACAAGAAAAACAGGAGAAAAGGGAAGGGAATGCTCCAGGACTGCGGAGGTGTGCTGCTGAAGCTACGCCCACTCATGGGAGCAGCAATTTTGAAGCCACTGAAACGTGTCAGATGAGTTGATTAACTTTGAAACACTCTGAGCGAGATGAATCAACCTACATCTCTCTGCTCAGGGTGGCCTCGGCGTGTCATCAAGCCACACTTTAAGGACCGCCCACAAAATCCTGGACTGACAACTGGTGAAAAACTGTTTTAGCGTCTAACTCCACATTTCGGTAATATATTGTTCAAATTCTCCTAATGCATTTTGAAAGAAATCTCAGAATTGCCTTTACACTGACTTTAAAGAATGAATTAACTGAAATCTACCTTATTGACCTGAACCAGGACACATCAGACAGAAGAGATATGGATGGATTATAGAAAAAATTATATCTCAGAATGCTTCTTCCACATTTGAATGACCCAAAATTAATTTCTAGAACAAATTTTACAAGCATCTAGGGACTAGTAGTGCTACACAAATGCAGCAGAGTATCCAGCTCTGGCACTAGGTTATTTCTGTCGAGCAAATATTAATTGGGCTGCCCCAAACAATAAGATTAAAATGCAGCCTGTGACATATGGTGATTGTTGTTAAACTCATTTCTGTTTGTCAACTGGCATTTAACCTCTAACTATTTGCTAGTTAAATGTCCCTGCCTGTAAACTGGGTCAATATGGTTACAGACCGGTTATTTGAGTTAAGGTAATAACTCTTGCAAACACAACCACATCTTGGTAACCAATTAGTGCCTCTTTCAAATGTCCGTCAAATATCCGGTTTCAAGATATCCACTGCGTTGTTACATTTCATTGATTTCTTTCCTGGTAATTGCTTCTTTGTTAGGGCATACAGCGACAGCGAGCGGCATATTTGCATGTAGAGATTGGCAGTCCATGTACACAAACACACACACAGTGTGTGATTAGGTTAGGGGTGATAAAAAACGTCGAGGTGAATGGAATTACAATCACAATTTGAGTTATTGGAAAATGAACAAAGGGCTTTATACAGCCGGAAGTTATACGTAGATTGTGAAAGATACATAATGAGCTTCTTCTTGCCTCTTAAAGCGTGCACACACTACAACCAAACTCAGAACCTGAGCTTTCACTCAGACTCACTGCTTTCTTCGTACAGTGTAATACACTATGGAAAAACAGTTTGGATGATAAAGGTAAAAGAAAAAACACCCTGATGAAGCGTGGCTGTGAAAATTGGCCGAGCCTTTCATGCACATTTTTGCAAGGTGAACTAGAGTTGAGCAACACTGCATCGTGCCAGTGTAGTGCAGGACACCTACTATTGTTTCTGTTTTGTAATCTGCAAGGCATGTGAATACTGTACGCTGTGTAACTGCAGTGGGACAGGATGTACCAGAGAAAAGCGTGGGTCATAATTGCTACTAAAGATGTTTATTGGGCATTTGTTTGGTGACTCAACATACTAAGCAACACATGCTGATCATAACAATCATCCAATTTGGTAACTGAGAGGTTCTGGTTAAATCACTGATTAGTAGTTATGAATCTCCTCCAGTTACTGGTTTGTACAAGGGCAGAAAGTAACATGTTAATATCATTGATTTTGCTCCAGGTAAGTGCTTATGTTAAGCTCAATTATCAAATCAGATCTCTCAGTTACAGCAATACACAAACACTCATTCAGCTTACCCCCAATATATAATATCTAACTAGTACGAACATCATGAGTGACAGGAAAGCCATGGAGGAGAGATGGCATTCAGCAAAGGGGCCTGGGCCGGCCTGGAACCCACACAGCTGTGGTAAGGTCTCAGCCTTAATACGCGCCACGTGCTCTATCAGATGAGCTAGTGGCGCGCCCCAGAAATCCGTATTTTTACCAAAAGAATTAACGACCAAAAGTGAGGCAATTGAAGAGTTTGAGATTCATTGAATCCTTTCACACACACACACACACTCACAAGCTTACCCTCCATGTGTGTCACACTCTTTTAACCTTGTGTCTATCACCCTTATGCTCTGTCTCTGCGTGTTGTGCCACTACAAAGGAATGTGCCGAGCAGGCCACTCTCGCGCCCAGCTGGGTGTTGCAGCTTAGCCAGAGATTAGCGTGTGTGTATGTGTGTTGAGAAGCACTCTTATTTAGTCAGATGTCTGTTTACACCGAAAAGGGATAGCACACTAAATATCTGGCATACCTTGGTACTGATTTTCATGATAGTATCTTGAACAGTGTGACCTCCCCGCTCTTTAAACATGGCGAGAATCTCTGCATCTCTGCCTGTTGGTGAATCTGCGTGAATCTGCTGCACGGGAGCGCATGTGGCCGACTCTTGTTTTTGTTGAAGCACAGTCCATCTGTTTATTCTCGTGGGGTGACGGAAGGGTGTCAAAACTGCACGTGGGTGTCTTTTCACTTCGTGGGGTTAAAATGTGCGTGTGTGTGTGTTAGCTCAGGCTTCTCGCATCTCTGTGATATTGTGGGAAAACTGCGCTGTGGCAGGAACTTGGAAAGTGTCCCTACAGAGCTGAGGTTGTTAAACTGTAGGTCAGGACCCATGTCCCAACACACACAAAAACAAGCAGTGGAGAATTTTGACCCCCCGAGGTGAATACACACACTCCTGATCGATGTAACAGCCTGTATATCGTGGAAGTGCAGTCATTTTTAATACGCAGCATTGACTATTTCCCATAAGGAGGACATAGAATATTGTAAACAAGCCCGCACACTTGAACTACCTGTCATAGTGAGTCACTTTCCGTTCTTTTGACCTCTCCCAGTTTCATCACCCAAATGTGACATTGCATGTCTGCTCCCAGCGGTCTGACTACATGTCTGTGACATATGTCACTCTGTTTCTGCACTCCCCCACTGATGTAATCATATTTTATTAACTAACACCTACTGGTCTGGTTTAGACAAAAATAAGATTTGGGTGGAATATTCCCAAGAAAAAAGAGAGCACGAGGCAGTTTGGGGTCATGCTATTATTGTTGCACTCGAAGAATAACACAATTGATGTAAAAAAATAGCCTGCCACCTCCCCTTCCCAACGCTTTGACTCATAATTTTTAGAGGTCAACCAGAGGGGATTTAGCCAAAATACAACTTAAGCCTTAAGCTTACAGGATGCTGTACAGTAATAGCTGTAATTGCTTTTTTTATTCGTGTAGCAGCGTGAAAAATTGATCATCAAAGGCCATGACACAGCAGGGTGTCTGACACTAACGTATTATCTTTCAGTGTAATCTAATCAGAGTGCACAGCTTTGATGTGAATCGATAAGCGTGACTTTGAAGATACTCTCTATTCATTCGACTGGCTTCATTTTGGGATGTAAGAATGTAATAGATGTTGCTATGATAAGAATGTGAGTGTTGATTTGAGCCTGTATGAGCAGTGGCGTGTGAAAAATCAGCCTCTGGTGCCATCTACTGGAGAATATTTGAAGCTGCAGATGAACTTGGCTTGCTGAGTATTTTTGGTATGCGGACACTGACTGCTGAGTCATGATTTCATGACAAATCAGAAATTATTGGTACTTGCTAATACAATTGGTACTTCCTGTTACTCTTTGATCATAGTGCTCGTCGTGGCTACAAGTTGATTAGTGGTGATTCTAATAACCGATCTTATAGAGTCGTTCAGGCTCCAGGATTTGTATATTTTATTGAAGAAGTCATTGTAGATTGAATATCTTTTGTAAATGTTGGTCAGACAAAACAAGTTGCTACCTGCCTGTTTTTTTTTCTCCAAGATTTTATAGCTGAAGCAATTGTAAATAAATAAGAGCTATTAAAAGTGAGTACATTCATTTAAACAATAATTAAAATATTAACTGATTACTGATTGTTAATCTACGGATTACTTTCTTGATTAGTTCATCTCGTTCAGTTTCAGCATCATAAAAATGAATTAATTATCAAAATATTTTAGATTAATTCATTAATATTATATTTCCCTTTAATCACTTCAGGTCACTTAATTTAAAGTAACATCAATTTAAAGCAAGAATATAAAATATAGTATTTTATTTTACTCGACTTGTCTTTTTTTGCATGTCCAATAGAGGGCAGCAGACATTTTCTGTAAATCATGGCGTCTGCTGCTTTCTAGAATTATCCTTAAAGTATTAGCCTTGCAAATGTTGTGTTGTAGTCCGAGCTTTATAACAAGCCACACCAAGGTGTTAGAGAAGCAGAGACATGACAAACTGGTGTTTGCTTCAGTGGTCGTCACAGTCACAGAACAAGGCAGCATATCATACTTTATTATTATCCTAATTAATGTTGATTGCAGGACTTTGTGCCTTCTGAAGGTAATTTATGTAATGTATGTAGTGTAATACATGAATCTGACCGCTCATTACTGGCTCGGGAGGCCGGTCTGATTAGCTGAGTATTGATCAAAGAAATGCAAAGCAAAGACTGTGGACAGGCCAGCTGTTTGCTTTGTTCTGAAGACCACTTTGATGTCAGCTGAGCATGAAACGGATTAATTTTTCCACTTGATTAGGTGAGATTCAATAGAACATACTGTATTCATTTAGACTTGTTGTTGTTGTGATTATGTGTGTATGCGTTACACTGCAATTAGAGAAGACATTACAGAGGCCTTTTGTTTTCAATAAAATCTGAACGTTTGCTTAAAGTGACACATTTCTTCCAGTGACGGTGTGTTATACGATAACTCCGTATTTAAATCTTCTTGTTTTACACCTGTGGCGTGATTCATAATTATTCCCAAATTGTCTGCTACGCTGCAGCACGATGGGAGCTGGACCTAGATTTTTAGAAACCGTGATTGGCTGCTACAGATAGTTAACAAGAACCGGCGATCGTGTACGTTTGCTAAAATTGTCTCCACGGTTGCATTTTGTGCTGACCCATATAACTGTAATCAAAGAACAGCACCTTTATTACATACTAGTGTACAGCCTGATGTGTCAACAGAGAGTGTGTTGATACATGTAATAAAAATATAGTGTTTGTCGCAATACACCACAGGTACTTGGGGCTACCATTGGGGAAAAGCTGCCACGCTCATCTTTAATTAGAGGTTGGCATAGAAACGCTCACCAGAGCAAAGCTAATAACAAGGATAAAATGGCCGTACCTCAGTCTCTATTGGTTTAATGGCCCCGCAGCGTCACCTGTCTCATTGAAAGACCAGGCTGGAACGTGGTTATTGTTTGGCCATTATGACACCATAAAGGCGATTTGGGCTCAATTAGACTTAATCAGACTACCCAGGAGGGGACAGTATGGCGCGTTCTCTTCTGTTTTGGTCCATATTTGAATGTATTTTAATATAAACGGTAGATTTAAATGTTTTCTGCAGTTTTGACAATACCGACTCAAGGTCCACTTACAAGCTTTTTCAAGGGTCTGTCAGCATCTTATGTTTTTTATCAGTGTGTTGTCATGGAGACGTATATTTTGACATGAGAGCTCAGATTTAAGCCTGAAAGTTCACTTGATCGTGGTCTACTTACTGCTTTTTTTCCCCCTGATCTTTCAGTCTTCATGTGTAGTTTTCACTTGCGTGTCACTTAGCTATGAGGGATGCTTGATGTCGTGTGACAGTTGAACCTCTTAACTCTGGAAATATTTTGGTCCATATTCACTTAGCAAATAACACATCAGCTCACACGTTGTAACTTATTCAGAAAAAACACAAGTCTTATTTTATGTACTCTCCGTAGTCCAGTTTGCATCAGCACTGCACTGCATTCTGAAAACACGTCGTTCTGGGCTACTGCACACTTTAATTAGGCCACCCTGTGAAAAGTCTGAAACCACCAGTTATTCTTAATAGAGCACTCTCTCTTGATGTAAACTTCACTTTGTCTTTCAGGAAAAGTACATCTTCCTAACTTTGATTGACTTAACACACTTGGAGTCGGTCGTCTTCGGTGGAAACATTTTTTGTGTTAGGCCGTATTAGGCTGATGTTGGCTTCGATAAAAGGCCTTCAGCGGTCGATTTTCTGGCCCTGCGTTATTGCGCCTAATCAAAACACAGGAGTCTTATTTGAGTTTTGTCAAGACACTGTTTACACACTGAACGGGCTGCCAGAGAGAGGAGGATCAATTGAAATCTTGTATACCAGTGTCTCCTCCGTCTTTGTGTGTTTAGAGTGTGCTGATAAAATCTCCCTCCTTGCTGCTGGGGTTGCGATCGGCCACTAGCCTCATAACCTAATATGGGGGTACCCTTTGCGTTAGGAAGACATCTCCGAGTCGCTCTCTGCCTTTTCCCCTGACTCATGTGTCTTTCCTTTCCATCTTTCTCTCTCAGTTTATCTCTCCTCCTTAGGCTTGCTCTACTGATGCAGATATCTCTCTCTCTCTCTTTCTCTCTCTCTCTCTCTCTCTCTCTCCCCCCCCTCTCTCTCGTGCTCTCTGTAGCTCAAACCTCCTCTCTCACTTCTGTAAGTGTACACAGACTAAGAGGGATTGGAGCTGGGTGGTTTTTCTCCCTTTCTCTTCATTTGTATCAGCCTTTTTTCTGTGCTACAGTAAGTAAACTGTTTACTACGAGTTCTCGCTGTGCTTCGAGGAGAACCTTTGAGCTTCAAGCATCTTTTCATTCATTGTGTTTCGCGGCTCCGAGGAACTACACTTTGAGACTTACATTTTAGTTTCGCAAGTGTTGCAGAAAAGGGATTTGCTTGAGTGTTGAGCACGGGGCAAGTACTTAATAGCGGAGCGCTGTCAGAAGACGTTTAAACTTATCTGCTCTGTAGTTGTAGGTCAACTTCAGAAGACGTGACAAGCAGGAAAAAAGAAGTTGTGCAGAAAGGCCTTTTAGATCCAGATCTGGGGTTTCGACTTGTCTTGTTATGATTAAGCAGAGAGGAAATTATACGGAGTAGCTGAGATATCAAATCCCAAATTTCACCTTTCAAGCAAAAACATTTATTTGAGCGTGTTTCGAACCTTTTGACTGCTTTTGTGTGCGTGTAGCTCCCTTATGTCTGTTCTTATGTCTAGAACCTTTAAGAGCTGAAAAAACATTCATCAGGCTTATCTTTGGCTGTCTGACCAGGTCTGTGCGCCGTTATGTAGGAAAGTGTAGCGGCTCGCTGTAGTATGACATCATGAGAACTGTAAGTGGGGGAGTGTGCTGGTGTGGAGGGGTCCCACTGGGTGCTCTGGGTAATGGGTTCCAGGTTGTTTTGGCCCTCGAAATGACCCCACTTTTTTTTTCTTCCCTCTCTTTTCCAACTCTCTCCAACTCCGCTGTCATATTTCTTTTCTGGTAGACTTCTCCTGCTATCCGCTGGCTTCTCTCAATTGCTTTCTCCTTTCTGTAATCTGCCTTACTTAGAGCCAAAAGGTAAATCATATTTTGTCCCATCAGTTATGGTAACATGTTACTCACCGGCTACATTTTTAGAGATTTCAGGAGACAAGGATCCGTCCAACGAATCCCTCGTTCTTTAACCCACAATAAGTCGTTTGGTGCCTCGGCTCCACTGCCTACATAACCTCCTATTCATTATTGTTTCTTCACTGTTGCCTGCCTAGGCAATATATGTAAGAACAGCTGTCTTATGGGATGCTCTACATGTTGCCTCAGCCTTCCCTATTTATGGTATTGTTTTGTTGCTGCATGACTGTTAACAAAAACGGTATCCTTGTTATTATAATGTGTAGCTTTTCCTGCATGAACCAGACCAGAATGGAGTGGATGACTGCAACAGAAACTCTCTCTCATTGAGTTTATTGTCTTCAATCTCTTAAATTGCTGGTGCAGCTGGTGAGCAACATGTTATCGTAACTGATTACCGAAACCATGTGCATAAAGCTCAATAAAAACAGATGTTTCCTGTAACCTCACTTTTTTATCCTCTGTATTTTAGTATATGCTCATTAAGAATCACCCACTGTGACTCTTCTTATTGCAAAAACATAACAGTAATAATAATGATGCCTAATATCTATCTCGTAGTCTCATAATCCCGTAAGAGTACCCTTATTAGCTGAAGTGGTGAATAAAGTGTGACCAAGCACAACTTGTCGTATCCCATCTACTCTCTGTTCACTTTTATTAGATTATTAAGTCCTTTCCTGCAGACGTGTGTGCACTCTGCAGTGTTTTTCTTCTCTATTCGTACATTTCTTTTCTTGTTTTTGTCTTTGCGCTGCCGCTTATCTCAGCTGCAGCATGCCCATGGTGAACTCCTGCATGTGTTTGAGTTTTTAGTTTTCCACTGTGTCTCTCGCACACACACACACGGTACACACAATAATGCACTAAGCTCATTAAAGGTGTGAGGCAGTGCTCGAGAAGTGGAGCTTTTGGGATCTTTGGTAAAACAGCTCCTTGTGAAATTCAACGGTATTATGATTCAAGTCACCCTTTACCTCTCTCTCTCTCCATTTCCTCTGTTGTACTCCCCTGAGTTTCTCTCTCTTCAGCCGCGTCTTTGTCTTTCCTGCTGCACTGTCCCATTTCATTTCTTCTTACCTCCTCCTTCCACTCCATCTTTTGCTCTCTCCTGCTCTATCTCTGTTAAGCATCTCTTCCTGTTTTGACAAACCTTCCGCAAAGCTCGTCGATCTCTTATATAATTGTTTTTTCTTCCGACGATTTCATACTTTTTATCCTTAATTCTCTTCCTCTCCCTCCTCCCACTCGTTCCCTCCTGTTCCCCTTCATCTTCCTTTCCATCTCCACCAATTTCAGTCATTTCAGGGTCCCTTTCCTGTGGATTGGAAAGACGGCTAAACCTAGAAAGTAGCTAGTTAAAGTGTATGTTATTGATACAACTGTGTATTTACTCCTTTTTAGGACCGTATGTAGGGCTTACGTTTAGCAGGTTGTGGTTGGTTTTATGAGCTAAAATGAATTACATATATTGTATATACAGGCATGTGAAAAAATTAGGACATCTTATGAAATCCTGTGTATTTTAAAATATATTTGGACATATGGGTAGTTAATGTCAATTTTAATTAAACTCAGGGATCCAAGTAATATAACTAAACAATAAAAAAATAAGAAAAGCCTTTTTAAAACTTTCTGTAAAATTTAATTAAAAAATAATGCAATTTCTGGTGAGGAATAAATTAGGACACCCCCTATATTATCCCTCTTAAAATGTTGAAAATCCCAAACAGGTGCATCACGTCAGGTGCACATGATTAGTACATTGTTACCCAGCATTTGAATGGAGCCTTGCCCTTTTTAAACCTCAGATTTAGTTTGGTGTGGCCCTGACAGTTGAGATGTTGAGGTGAGCGCCATGGTGAGGTCTAAAGAGCTTCCTGATGCCCTCAGAAAGAAGATTGTGGCCGCTTACGAGTCTGGTAAAGGATTTAAAAAGATTTCAAAAGAATTTAACATCAGCCATTCCACCATTCGCAAAATTATTTACAAGTGGAGGACATTTAAAACAACTGCCACCATGCCAAGATCTGGCCGTCCGGGCAAGTTTACCCCCAGAGCAGAACGCAAGATGCTCAAAGAGGTCCTGAAAAATCCTAAAGTGTCATCAAGGGAATTACAGCAGGTTCTGGCAACTGTCGATGTGAAAGTGCATGACTCTACGATCAGAAAGAGACTGCACAAGTGTGACTTGCATGGGAGGTGTGCAAGGAAGAAACCTTTGCTCTCTAAAAAAAACATCAAGGCCAGACTGAAGTTTGCCAGAGAGAACATAGACAAAGACCACGACTTCTGGAATAAGGTTCTTTGGACAGATGAGTCTAAAAATTGAATTATTTGGACACCAGAACAGAAGACATGTTTGGCGTAAACCAAATACAGCCTTCCAAGAAAAAAACCTCATACCAACTGTAAAGCATGGAGGGGGCAGTGTCATGGTTTGGGGTTGCTTTGCTGCAGCAGGACCTGGCCAGCTCACCATCATAGAATCTACCATGAATTCTACTGTGTATCAGAGGGTGCTTGAAGAAAATGTGAAACCATCTGTCAAAAAATTAAAGCTGAAGCGTAACTGGATACTGCAACAAGACAATGACCCAAAGCATACCAGCAAATCCACCAAGGACTGGCTAAAAAAGAAGAAGTGGAGAGTCCTGGAATGGCCAAGTCAAAGCCCTGATCTTAATCCCATCGAAATGCTGTGGGGTGACTTGAAACGGGCTGTACATGCAAGACACCCCTCAAACATCTCACAGCTAAAAGAATTCTGCATTGAGGAGTGGGCCAAACTTTCTCCTGATCGATGTCAGAGACTGGTAAAAGGCTACAAAAAGCGTCTCGTTGAAGTTATATCAGCCAAAGGGGGCAACACTAGCTATTAGGGGGTAGGGTGTCCTAACTTTTTCCTCCATTAAAATACATACTTTATTTTTTTTATTTTTTTGGATTTGTCAAACAATGTTCATTTTTGTTGTTAAATTGCAATCAAATCACTTTCTTTTTGAAAAATACATATAAACATGACTGGATATTGGTATGTGAACCATTTCTAAATAAAGAGCTGATTATTTAATGGGGTGTCCTAATTTTCTCACATGCCTGTATATATATTTTATTATTATTATTTTAATGTCTTTCCTGCTGGATTTGTATCTATGTAGGCTACTTTTTCACATCCAAAGCGAATGTCGAACATGAGTACAGTTCAGTCTTCCAGCTATTGGGAATCCCGGTGAAAAGATTTTCCTGAAAATGTTTGGGGGTTCCCAAACACCCACACACACTTACAACACCCACATGACATTTGCAGAGCGTGAGGCTAAGCCCTAGAAATATCAGCGTCATAATCCACTCAGGCGCAGAGGGTCTGACCTAAGAAGTGAGTCACACAAGAGGGTTTTTCTTCTGGGGCTTACTGACAAAAACAACAAACTCTGCTGCTTTTTTGTGATAATCGAATGCATTTTAATTCTCAGTTTTCATATTCTGTCCTCATCTGAGGTATGCAGAGATAATTTCTCTCCTGCTTGGCTTCATTCAATCATTACTTGCATGTCTGCCGGAGTGGATATTGCCGTCTCCAGTTCTATCTTTTAATGTGTTTTACGGTGCCGGATCGGCCAGAGAGACAACATTTCGTAACCTCGGGGGCCAAGATAAAGCATTGAAAATCAGCCATGAAACACCAATAGAGGCTCAGGAGAGAAGTTTTCCTGTTTTTGTTACTTTCATTAAAAAAAAAAAGAAGTTTTCTGTCTGTTGCTGAACGTGCTTGATCTGTGAGAGAGTTCAAGTTTGTCTAGGTGTATTTTATCCAGTTTGCACTCTTCTGTCTTATTCAAAGCACATACTCAGACATCGGGCTCCTCTTGTCTAAGCAAAACCGACTCAGAAGACTGAGTGTGTGCATGGACCACCTACACACACATACTATACATTCGCATACAGTAAATACCTATATGTGCACATATTCAGGTGTGAGACACACTAAAAACATACGTGTATACATATATAAACTGTGTCTACTCACACATAACTACACACAACGTTTTTTTTTTTTTTTTGCCCATGAGCTTGTACTCACAAATGAGCACAACTCTCAGTCAGCAGTGAGACAGTCCAGGCTCAGGCTGCGGGAAAGCAAACATTACCTTGTGGAGACAGAAACGGCAGAAAAGGTCAGAGCAGAACAGGACAGTGCAGAGAGATTGTCTGTTTCCTGGTGATGCAAACCAGGATTAGGAGCGAGCTGTATGCTGTGTGTCTACACATAGAAGTAAACACCAGTGATTGCAGAGTGGGCAACACCGTTGAATCACCTTTTTCGCGCGATTAACCCGAGAGGTGGGATGTCTGCTCCCGGCATGTTTGGATGTGCTCGGTTTATGTCGTTCGATTTGGTTTACTCTGTCCGGGGTGGGCGGGGTTAAGAGTGTCTGGGTGCTGAGATACCAGAGCTGCTGAACATACCTGGCTCCTCACCGAGTTTTCAAATAGACTAGGCACAGTCGACGTTAAACGTGCCTGTCGCGTTGGGTGGGCAGGGTGCACACTTTAGTCATTTCCCCTCCGAGCAGCTTTGTCGGCTCCATTTTCACTGCTTTAAAGCAAACACACAGTCCAAGTGGTATGAAGGATTTTAGGAATATGGGGCTCTGTCAGACCTAAATCTTCAAGTGCTTCTAGAGGGTTTGGTGCAGCTGCATTCATTCAGAAACACTGAAAAATAATGTGCAAGAGATGTGATTATATGATCGCTCACCGAGTTGTTGAGTTGCAACATTAAAATAGCTCTTATTTGAATTCTTTCAGCGCTATTATTATAAATAAAAACAACTTTGCTCCTTCATTTTTCATGTCTCATAACTCTGTGTACATTTCAGTAGAACAGAAATATAATAAATAAAATAAAATGCCAGCTTTATTTTGGTGATTTACTCTTTAATGTTGCTTGTAGAGAAATTTTGGAAAGCGGTTTTACTTTGGAAGAGCGTACCTCACCTACAAGTGGTGTTGCTCTAAAAATAAAACCTTTAATCGTTGGCTGCTAATTGTAATTGTAATTTCATGGGACGCGTAAACGGATAGGATAGCGTGCCACATCCTGCAGCTTTTTCATGCTGTTCTGAACTTACTTCATAAGCTCTGTTCCGTCCAACTTTAATGTGATTTTAGTTTCATGTGTCTTGAAATGAGACATATTTCCACAAGGAGTTTTCTTCTCAAGCCAAAACATTTGAGTCGTGTTCAGTCTTTGCAAAGAAAACGAATCCAAGTATTATGGATGAACTTTCGAAGACCAAAATAACCAGCACACACTCACTGACGTATGGTTACTCGCTCTCGGTGAAGGAAGGGTTAAAGCTGACGTCTCTCCCGGTGACCTCAGCTTTGAGTCCACAGACCAGAATAACAGAGTTCTTTTAACACTGACCCCCCTGTAACCTCAGCTAACCTCGACCCCCCATTATGCTTCTAAAAGTAGAATTCAGTCGAAACGATGTCTTCCTACTGCGTGAATGTCGTCTTCGTGGGAGAGTGCGTGGGGGGGTGGCAGGGTACTATTGCAGTGATATATCTAATCCCAAGCGAGCACTTGTGTGCGTTTAATTGCTTGATATCATTGACTGTGACTCAGATCAAACTTTTTGGCCTTGTGTGTGTGGCACAATGGCAGTAGTAGTGGGACAAGGGGATGTACTGTGCAGACATTGCATCATTTCATAGACAGCTGGGCTACATCGTATCGTGGGACTTCTGCCTTGTAGTACTGGGGAATATTCAGAGTAATTGAAGAGGAGTGCGTATGTGACGGGGAGACAGAGTGTGTTAGCATGGAGAGAGGGTGTCATTGTTGGAGTATGCGGGCATGTGTAGTGAGCCGGAGACATAAAAGTAAAGAGGTCGAGGTGTGGTTGGATTTCAAGGAGACAGCCTCAGTCTCTCCAGTGTCCTGCACGCTCATGCATACTGTCTGGTACGATATACATAACGGCACGGGCGTGAGTCAGAGAGTGTTTGCATGTCTGCGCTTTTAGCATGTGCATGTATATGTGTGTCTTTGTGTGTGTGCATTCCAGCTCAAAGTTCAGTAGATCTGTGTGGTGCCCCTTTGCTAATCCCTTCCCAGAATGGCTGTTGCCAGGCAGAGAAATCACCCAACGGGGCGCTAATGGGACTTAATGGTAAACTCATTCATAACTGTAGTTTACGTGGACTGATTGCCAATTATTTGAAAGTTACAGCTTGTTTGTATAACGGTGTTATGCTTTGGATCCGCTATAGCAGGCTTGATGCTGAACAGGAAGCTGTGTGCTAAATTGGAAGGTAGAGTTATAAATGTTTGGTGTTTTGCTGCAGCTTCCATTTGTTTAGACTAACCGTTATCTCCCGGCTAAGCTAACCTTGGTGGCTCAACTCATCACCTCCTACAAAGTTGTGAAACATTTATACTTTCGATCCAGCTTCTGTCCCCAGTGGGTGTGGGTGATTTTGGGATATTACTTTGGGCGACATTTGGGAGAAGAAAAGGACAGAACGCCCAGTCTGAAGGAGTAGAAAATGTTGGCACCACACAGCCAGCGTCACAAGAAAATGACGTCAAATCCTCAACCCCAAACTCTTGCCTCAACATTTCGTAAGTCTCCAAAAGTGGAGAGATAAAAGCGGCTTATGTGGGGTATTATAACTGAAATTTATGTGTGTATGCAGCACATAGGGAACAGGCATATTATTTAATAGTTCAGTCAGGCTCTTGGTGGATGTAAGTTCTTTACCATGACTTCTTTTAGCTCTGTTATTGTACCAACATCCGAGCAAAATAACTGGTTCTTCATCTACTAAATGCTTCATTATGACTGCAAGCTGGTCGCTTACTCTGTGTGTCTGCTGATCAAGTAGTGTACAGGAGGGGATGGAGATTTTTGGCCGCAATCAAATGAAATGAAATGAAATCAAATCAAATCAAAAAAGTGCAGACTGAGGAAAAAAAGTGTGCACCCCACACTATATTTACATATGAATGACATCCACCCGTCATTACAGCAAAAGACTGATTGACTGCTATACAGCACAGACATGAAAGAGGTGTAATATTTTTGAAGTTAGTGTAACTTACTGTAAGAGGAGCTCAATCAGTGCAGCTGTCTCTAGCAGTTCTAATTTACCTTCACTCAGCTTAAGCCATTAGCATTTCCTGCACACACACGGCGTAACATGAGATATAGAGCTGTGTTAGGGGCCGGTCGACTTGTATAGCCATAGTTCTGCTAACTGACCAAATGGCGAGTGATACTGTAACTTACTAGAAAGAAGAACGCGACCGATTTACTGGTATTGGATGAGATGTACTCGTGTAATTGAGCTGAAATGCAATTGTTGACCCCGTGTCCGATGTGACTGTGGTTACATTAAACAAAATGATACTTTCAGCCCACATTAGTCATCTTTTTCATGCCGAGATCGAAAACGTACGAGTGAAAATGGACAATTCCCTTGATTTATCTGATTATTTCCCTCGTAATGGATGTTAAAACCACTTGCCCACTCACTCATCCCACTGTGCTTTCTAGTTTTTTATCCTCTACCCAACAAAAGTACATATCTGTTCTGCCGTGTTCACATGTTTAATCTGTGAAACCGACCTGTGGGTCAGAAGATCATCTCCACACTTTAGCTGTGTAGATCTTTCTGACCACAATTTTACATACATATACACACAGTATTTGCAGTATCTACAGCAGTACATGTGTGTGGAAGGATGGTCAGTCTGTGTGTGCATGTGTACGCGCCTGCAGTTTGAAGATGAGTTTGTTTGTTTGTGTGTGTGTGTGTGTGTGTGTGCATGTGTGTGGAGACAGCTGCTCAGTGTCCATCAAAAGCCGCACCACAATCCCTGCAATGTCCTTTGAAGTCAGACCCTCTGTTACACACTTCAGCACACACCTACTGTACACACAGCTTTTTCTGCTTCATTAGTCACCTCTCAAACTCTTGTCTGTGTGTTACAGTCGACGTAGTATTGTTCTTAACCTGAACACACACAAAAATCAGACACAAACTGTAAATCACTTAGTTTAGAAATGTGTCTGCACTGGATCTACTGAACCTGGTGCTTTAATAAAATGTTTAATTGCTAAAAAATATAAATTTAACATGATTTAAGAACATTAATAAAAATGTTTCGAGGCAAAAAAATATCACAATAGTTGCAAATAATATCCCATTGACTGATGAACATGAGGTGACAATTTAAAGAAAATATTGCGTTAGTCAGTGCAGGCAGAGTGTTGTAATGATTTAGAGACAAATACAAACTTAAATACAAACATATTATCTGTTGTTTAGTTATATTTCTGTAGCTTTGACACTCTGTGCTGAAATATCCGAGTTATGTAAAATAGCACACAATCCTCACTACCCATGATTCCTTTGGGTTTTATTTGTTTATTAGTAACGGGAAAACAGAAACTCCGGCCTTTAATTAGCTGAAAATCTTCCCATCTAAACGTAGAGTAAATAATGGAGGCATGAGTGCTATGTGCGATCCAGGCCAAGTCCATTTTTTTTTTGTATTTAGCTCCATATTTAATGTGGAAAAATACACTGTTAATGTAGTAGACTTTATGTCTGTGCAGCGGACATGCACAGTATCAAGAGACTGGAAAAAAAAGATCTTTTACCAGAAATGTGAGTCACTGAGTGTTCAGGATAAGAGAAACCATTAATCTAAACGTGTTTTAATTAACGTTTTTTTGTTGTTTCGGTTCCCCTAATAAACACAGTCGATATGTGAGTCTGCGTGTTTGTTTTTCCCGTCTCACCCTTTCTCTCCCTGTCCTTCACGCTGGCTTTCTCACTCTCTAAACGTTCAGCCTGGTATGTCTCCTTTCCCTCAGGATTGGCCCAGATCTGACAACGGCTAGGCCTACACCCCATGCAGGAAACCTATCCCACTGAGACAACTCGCTGGCTATGTACTATGTGTGTTTGTGTGTGTGCTTGTTAAGCCACTGCCAACCAGGTCTTTATACAAACAGAACATCTTGAGCACAAATTCACGTGTACTTAATATTTACACCATAAGCCTGGTGGCAATGACGGCCCTCACCTACCTCCTTCCTGGCACTATGATGAGGCGATGCAGATGGACGCTGTTACAGACAATTACAGCCGTATTTTCTCATTAAACTTGCATTATATTCATCCCCCGCTCTGTCACCGGTATTGATTTTGTCCAATGTTGTAATTTCCATCCCTGCTGAAGTGCCCACTTACAGTGCCACAAAATGTTGCCGTAATGGCTTTTCTCTGAAACTCGTGCCAGAGGAGCTTGTCTGCAGGCTTCACTCGAGGACAAAGAACAAGTCTGTTGTTTTGGATAAGTGTTTCCCTCCATGTCACATGGATTTTCTTTTCCGAGAAAAGCATGAAGTGAAAAACGAGCCGGCTCAAAATGTTTATTCTGTTAAAACTCCTTGGTGGCGTCTCTTCTTTCTCTCTTTCCTCCCACCTTATTTCTCTCCATCTCCCCATTGTTCTCCCTCTTGGTATACCTACGAATCTGTCTGTCTTGCTCGGATGCTTCTCTGCCTGCATCTCCCCTCCCACCTTTCTTCCTATCTGCTATGTGCCTTCGTGGTATGTCTCTCTATTTAATTTCTTCTTTTCACACTAAGATTTCTGTTCCATCAAGAGGAAATTGGATAATTCGATGACCACAGCAGCGCAGTTGATAGTGACCTCTGATTCATGTTGTCTAACTGGGTGTAGTAAATTTTGTCAGAAAGCTTTTGAATCGCTCTTTTATCGCGGTTAATCTGTTAATAAATCCTTGAGGGCTGATAAAGCACCACGTTTCACTGTTACTGTGGATGATAATTATTCAATGGCATTGCAGTAGAGTAAATTGACACATTAAAACTGGCGGCTTCCTCCACAGGTCAGCAGCTATGTGCAGGACAGAGAGGAGCTCAACTTGATTCATCCAGCCAAGAAGCTCCTGCTGTCTTGCCCTGGATCTGTGTGTCTCAGGGAGTCTCGCTGGCTGTCGCACACTGCCACTGCCAGCGCCAGCCCAGCCAGACTGAATCTGAACCACTGCCTTATTCCCCGGTGTTGTCATCCCTCTCATCCATCCAGGTTTGTCTGATATAGTTTATTCCAGCCAAAGATTGGCCATCATGTAACGTCATATAATGATTAAGCCATCAGCAGTCTGTTGGCAGCAAAGGCAGACACATAAACACTGGACATGATATTAAATGTGTTTTATTGTTCATTTCCACCTCTTCTAGGTTTTATCGTGCTTGTACTCACAGGACGTCAGTGTGTTCGCTGCTGACCGGAGCTCTACTAGAGGCCACAGCTGCTCTCGGTGCTCGCTCCGCTCTACCTTACCCTTTGCCCCAGGCCCCCAACAGTCACGCCGTCCTGAAAGGTGGGTAATATGCTGTAGTGTGGGCTTTGTTCATTTGTTTGTTTGAGTGTGCCAAACATTGAACATTGAAAATCCTACACACGGTATGAAAATCAGCAGCTACATATGTTCATCTGCTGATGAACAGTGAAGCATTAAATTGGATGACAAATGAAGCAGGGACTTTGGGCAGGCAGCCTGTATCTGTTTGATTCCGAGAAGAAAAGGTTCTCACTATTCCCCTGTGGTCTACTGCTCCACTCTCCTTCTTCCTCTCTGCTTTTTTCCCACATGGTTCCTTCTCCACAGCGGGTTTTGGGTCGGTAGGAGCACGTCTGTAGTTGATCCCAGCGGTTGCCCTTTCCCTTTTACTTTTCTTTTTTACTTCCTCTGTTGTCCGTCCTCCCTCCTCGTACCCGTCCTCTCTCGCTCTCCAAGATGCACAGCAAGAAGAAAAAGCCTCCCAACATCACAGGGTCCCGCACAAGACCGATGCACGCGCACTCCAGGTTGTTTTAACATCTGAAAAGAGGTTATATGCACTTCAAACATGCACACGCTGCTCAGGAGCGATAGCTTGATATTTTGAAATTATTTGGTTTTTAGCAATTTCCAAAGTGGATCCAGCTTGAAGTGGAATATTTAAAAACAAGAGATAGAGAAGGAGGCTTCTTTCTTTGCCCATTAGTACTCAATGCACCACTTTGCAGCAGCTAGCTCTGTCCCTGAAATGCCTCGAGACACTCAAAGGTTAATTTTTTTTCCTTAATGAGACAAACTCTCTTCATGCATAGAGTATGTCCACATGACTTCATCATCCAACCAGTCAGGCTGTCGGTCAGTCATTCAGCTGGTACCTCTCTGTCCACCTTCTCTACAATGATGTTACGTATGACTTAAATGTAAGCCGATCCTGACATTAATTTCCACTGGCTGTGAGCCAGGGGACAGTCTGTCTCTGGCGAGATCAAGGAGACGCACACAAACACACACACACACACCACACACAAAAAAAACATAACTTTTTGCATATGTATCTGTGTGACCTGCGCTATTATTAATCATGTTAATAACCTTAACTTTCATTTTTGTCAGGATTGCTTTCAGGGGCAAAAACACACGTGCGCAAACACGCACATATCTTCAACATGACACCGTGTTCTGTTCTAATGGGTGTTACAGGAAACAGAATAGAGCCAGACACGCGCACACATAGCAGCTTAGAAGTATTGGCAGGACTAGGATTTCACTCACACACACATACACACACACACAGCATGAGAGACTCCCCGTCTAACTTTCTCCGTCTCTCTAACCTAGCACCAAAAGCCTGCCCAGATACCGCGCATGAGCATTACATTCAGTTACTTATACCTGTAGCCGCATCGAGTGTGTTTAAATCTACCATTCATCTCTGCGTCTCACACGCAGGGATACCAGCTGTGTGACATTTAAATGATTTGACATTTGGTGTATGAACTGCAGCTGGCTGATACACTAAATGTCAAATCATTTAAATCTTAAAAGTTCCTATAGGGACGTGACGTGCAGTTCTGCTGCCTCGAAAAGTTTTGATCCACACTGGAAATAAACTAAGTGAGTAAATAAACCTTGAGTGCTGAGTTGAAAAGAATTAAACAAAAGAGTGGCTTTAGAAGAACATGTGTTTTTTTTTTCTTTCAGCGAAAGATTCCAAGTAAGTTAGGACAACTATAATTATTATACTGTATGTCATAAAAATACACTTCATTATCCTGAAGCTTGGAGAAGGTCTGACTTAAGTTACAAATTTGGATAGTGTTAGTGTAGTTATTGCTTTCTTACCATTTATGGTTTCGTTCCCCTCTTCGGTGTTTCAGCAGAACAACCTGCTCTTATCATCTAATGCATTCGAAATAAAGCTTTTTCACAATCGAACTTCCTGCGTTGTGTGATTCAGTTTCAAATGAACATGCATTTTTATGTAGAGAACATAAAACCGTGAAACTTTCTGGCACTTCTGAAATTTTTTAAATTTATTTTATTTTATATATATATATATATATATTGCCTGTTTAATAAAGAGATGTATCTTGCATTTTCAGTGCAGCTCTTATCGATTTGTTCTAGTTTCTCATGCAGAGTATAGATGCAATTCGTCACACACAGAGCTTTAGTGTGTCACCACTATCTGCTGAAGTGATCCACCTCCTCTAGAAATCAAAGACTTGTTTCATCCTCCCTGGTGAGGGTCATCTTTGTGTCCTCTCCTATAGAAAAGCTTTTGTATTCTCTCCATGCATCCTCATTTCTTTCTCTTAGCCGTCATCCTCCTCCTGAAGTAAAACTGCACCTGTCTTGCAAATGGAAAAAATGAAGACTGAAACCATTTTTAAAAAAATGTTCCTTAATTTCCTTATTCAATTATTCTTATTGTTACTCTTTAATGTCCGAGCTGTAACTTTGATTCTTTTCCCTACCCAATATTCATCCTGACATTCTCGTACTACTGTTTATTATAGTCGATCCTTTATTCTCTAATCATATTTTTCTTTTGTATCCCGCTGGCACAGTTAAAAGTTCAGATTTTTATGGGGCTTTTTATTGAATAATAAATGTCATTTGTAACAGTGGGTATTACGTTAGGCAAATGATGGACAGTCTCTACGAATTATTTTAGAGTGAAAATCACTCTGATCTTGAAAATTGGCATTTATGAAGTCTGAATCTGGTTGATACATGGAAAGGAGTTTTATTACGAGACACCAATCTCGTAATTCTGAGTTTGTTTCCTCATAGTTATGACAAGAGCAAGTCATAACTATGAGATACGGGGTACTATAAGATGCAGTGTCCTTGTTTATATTATCCCTATCCTGTCCTAATAAGGTATTGATTTTGGATACAGTATAGACGTAGCAGAACTGGGTTTGGAAGTCCACCTTAGCAAACTCGATCAGTAGCTCTGGCCTAAATGCTTTCAAGGATTACCGGGATAATCGCCTTGCCATCCTTGGTGTATTCTTAGAGTTTTAATGTGGGTGGTGAGACGTGGAATGTTTTTCTACACCTTCTTTACATGCCACATCCACTTTAATGACCTGAAAGTGTTTTACCAGCTCCTCTGATGTATCTGAAGGACTCGCGTCCGTCCGTAGCATAGCAACTATTTGGTTTTAGTAGTCAAGAGGAACATTTTGGAAATAATATTTTACACGCAACATGCTTTTGTTTTGAAGGTAAACTGACACCTATAAAGACAAATACTGGTATTGGAAAAAAATGTCAGCTGGGTCAGACAAGGGTAAGGTCAAGTTGATGTGTGTGTGCTGCTGGTACACAGGGGAAGTGACGCTGATAAATAGAAAGGACATAAATCATTGCTGAATATGTCAGTAATTAAAAACAGTTGTTTCGCTGCTGTGGAGCTTGTTGATGTGAAATGTTTGAAGCCCGCCCACTCGATGTCAGCTTTAATGAGGCCGATATTTAAAGCTTTAGCAGCAGTAGCTTTCAGTAAAGCACAATAACAACACATTTCACTTAGTAAGTTGTGATGGGCAAAGACAAAAAGTTAAATTAAAGAAAGGGGGATTCATGGATAATTATTTAACAGCCCTGGAAGAAAACCGTAGACACCGGGAAAAAAAAATCAGGGGAAAGTGCAAAGACTAAACAAAAAAAAAATATATACACCATGACAAAATATGAGACACAAACAACAACCCGTGGCAAATTAACATTATAGCAGCTAAAGCTCAAAGGACGGCTGAATATAATTACAATAATACATACAGTACTACAGGTTTGTAGTGTCATTCTTCAAGTATTTGTGTATTTCTGTCTCCTCTTTTACTGTCAAAGTAAAGACAGGTGTGGTTACTTAACAACAAAGAACTCTTCACCTGACTTATAAATGGCAATGGTTTTCTTGACCTTGTTTCTTTATCGCACAAGTTACTGTAAAACCAAAAAGGAAGTAGGTTAGTAATAGGCTTCTATCCATCCAGCTCAATATTGCTGTTTCTTTCCTTTTTTCCCCTCCTCCTTTCTTTTTCCCTCTTCCTCTCAGTCATCATTGTACATTGTGTTGCCTGCCAGTATTTAAGACCCACTGACAGCAGATATGGTGGCGGAATCATGCTGGAGGGGAAGTCTGAAGGATTTCAAGAGCACATATTGTTTACATCGCCATAATTGCTAAAAATACTCATCTGAATAATGCTTTGTGATTTTTTTTTTTTGTCTTCCGCTTGTGAGTTATCAAAACTTTTCAGTACATACTGTACAAATTGACATTTTTATGCCTTAACTCTGGTGAAATTGAAGATAATATTTTCACTGAGATAACGGCTGAAAAACCGCGCGAGCTGTTTCTGTGACAAAGGTTGTAGAGAATGTGACACAAAACCATGCTGCTGAAACCGTGAGCTTTTCACGCGTGTCATCATTTCTGTCACAAGTACATATTGGGTATAGTGTACACATAATTTCATGGTAATTAATATGAAAATTGGGGTTGCTCAGGCTACATTTCCTCTGTCATATGCAGATGGAAACAGTCAGGACAAACAAAAGTAATACAGAGTACACAACATTTTTCATTTTGGTGCTGTCAGCTCTCATGTCTTGTTTGTACAGTCTAGCCTATATGATTGTATGAATTATGACTGCGTGTGTTGGTGCAATGGGATGATCTGACTGGTCTAACTCTAGCGCGTGGCTGTGAACTATCTATGGTGTTGGTGAAGGGTGGGCGGGAGACAGAGAGAGTGAAAGCAGGGGAGGGACAGAGGGGAATGGTGAACGTAGTCGAGAGAGAGAGAGCAAGGATTGTTTGCTGATAAGAAAAAAGGGGGGAGAAGCCAGGTGAGGGGAGAGAGTTTTTTGTTTGGTTGGAAATGGAGTGAGAGGGAGAGAGAAACGGAGCAGACAGCCACAGAGAGAGAGAGAAAGAGAGAGAGAGAGAGACAGAGAGCAGCTGCAGGAGAGACGGCACTCGAAAGGGACTCGTATGTGGACAAGTGTACCTCGGTCACCGCTGAGCTGTCAGTGTGGACGCAGAGTGGCCAGCTGTATCTCGCAACCATGAAACACTCTCACAGAATGGACTTCAAGCTGATTAGTGAGTAGAAGAAATGTGAGTTACAGTATGTGTGGCTGTCGCTGGCTGAGTTTCAAAGATAAGTTGTGCGTGCATGCTCTTTATGTATACATTAATAGATATATTGTTTTGTGTGGTCAGCACTTAGCTGTCATGCATGTGAGAAATCACTTGCAGTAATTCAAGGAGCGCTTGAACTGTAATCGGGAAATCTGATTGAAGTGATTTGCTCGGCAAATCACACATTTGATAAGATTAAATTCAGATGTGGTTTTATCTTGAGAGTTTCAGATTATACAACGTTTTTTGGTTACAGATTTTGTTAACGTCTTGCTAGATTACTTACTGTAGGCTCTGATTTAAAAACTGCTGAATCCTTTCATACGGAGTATGTATTTAGTCACTTCATTGTCTAATTAGTTTTGGTCTCAGTTTTACTGTGTGTCATAACTGTATTTGCAGCGGTTAGACCTTAGCGTGACATCTGCATCCTCTTTGTGGTTTCCATGTATTTTATATCTGTTTTACTGCATCAAATGCTGCTATTACCTTTATCTGTATCACTATTAGTGTTGCTTTTCTTACTGGCAAATAAGCCAGAGTGTGAGATTTTTATTTTATGTAAGGGTCAACTGGACCAGCATGCTTTTTTTTTCTTACGCCTTGTGATTTGTTTTTTGCTTCCTTATTTCCGCTTGCGTACTAAAATGCAAGATTTTATTAAATCAAAAGATGTTTCACCAACTCATCACCATTGCCTGTAACCAGTATAGTCTACAGGAGGTGGCAACAGTGTCATTCAGTGCTTGTTGCAGCAGTTTGAAAATGTTTTGTGTGTGAGGTATCGTTGTGCAATGTGCCCCCTTCATACCAGAAACCCTGACAAAAGGTGTCTGGGCAGCTTCACATTGAACTGACCCTATGAATGTCACACATGTCTGTGGATATGTTTAGACTCTTATGGATGCAGTAATACACCTTTACAGTTTAAAACAAAAGCATCAAAATGACCCACGCGGTCCGTCTGATTTGCATCGAGTCACTGTGAAGTTGCACAGAGACACTTTTGCAGACTGAATGAGGCCTCGTCTACGGCGCAGCTCGACTCCTTTCCTCTCATGTGAAGAGAAGAAAGGTTTGTTTGCTTGCTCCAGATTTACTTTGACTTAATTCACTCCTGTGACATATTTTACGATGTTTGGTTTCATAACGAGGAGGCTTCGCAGCTTCTTAGCTTTCTGCTTTTTGGCGTAGTCCTCCCTGCTAACGAAGAAAGGTCGGAAAAACCGTAAATGTTGTATTTATGTCAGTTTTAGGTTCTGTGTGCATGCAGGGTGCATATCTGATCCAAGAAGAACACTCCCTGTGATAACTCAACTGTTGTCACCGGTCAGACAGATCAATGTTTATTGCTTCTGCTGCTGTGCGTCTGTGTATTTGAGTCCTTACACTATTTGTTTTTGAGTGTCTATGCCTGCTGCTGTGCATGTGTTTGTTTGTTTACTACGACTACTTGCTGATTTTGATTTGCACAAGCGTGTACATGACCTTGTACTTTCATGCGCGTATTGTTCGTGCCAGTGAGGCTGAGGTAGTACCAGATGTTATTCTTGTTATTTACTGCATGCTATTTATGCCATGGAAGCAATGCGAGGAACTGTTGTGTTGCTGCGGTCTGATGGGAAACCTGTCTCATTCTGCTGTTCGGCTGCTGTGGTTTTAATTCCTATTTGTGGGACATAGGATCCCAGAAAGCAAAGTAAGATTGTTGATGTTTTGAATAGAAATGATTTTTCGTGTACGATGATATTTATAGGTTCAAAGGCTAATTTGTTAACAGTCCTTCGGCTCAGGCTGTTTGTGCTGCACCTGTTTGAGTGCCCTACATACTTCAGCGGGGCGGTTGTCATCAGCTCTGAGCGTGCTCGTGAAAACGGCGCATGCATGCGTCTGTATGTGTGTGCGTGCGAGTGCACTCGGCTGGCAGAGAAAGATGGCAGGGTCTGTGTTCAAGGTTCCTCTGCTTTGGTTGGAGAATTGTGATTTGTGATCGGTGAACGAAACAACCTTCAAAGCAGTGTTGAAAGATTTCGCCTTACATGTTGATTTTACAGTCATAAAACTCCCCGTAGAGTAATGACCATGACTCATTTACTGGTTTACTTTGAATCTCACTGAATGAGACTCAGATTTTCTTATACCCGCTATTGAATACGCAGATTATAATGGATGTATGTTGATGGATAAAGCGGTAGTAACAGCTGAAGTTGAGGTATTGATGCTATATAAGTGACAAAGGAGAAAAGAGAGAGAGAGTTTGTATAATTAAACAACACACTATGAAAGTCTATGAATCAGATTCGTGCTAATATCAGAAAACAAACAATAACTTATTTAAATTTTATCTGACATCGTAAATGAAACAATAAAAATCTGTTACAGCAACCATGCACACATGTACGCACCCACACACGTCTTTATTTCCTGGCTGTATCATGTGAAATGTCATGAAAATGGTTTCGAAGGATGTTCAGCCGATCTACTCCATCTACCACCGCATTTAGACCCAAGGATCCATTTCACTCGCCCTCACACACATGCACATGCACATGCATGCACACACACCAGGGTATTTGTATTCATGACGCATTACAGATGAGTAAACCTTTGCATAAAAATCACAGGGACAATCGCGGTCCAGGTTCATGTTCTCTCAGTCTTACAGTAGAATTACTCACTATCAACTAGTGTTTACGATCTGTATCAGGTCAGGGCTCTTTCTCTCATGGGCCCACAACAGATTATATTAGATAAACTTATCAGCGTCGCTGCAGTCCAAGACTTCATTCCATCCAGGCTTCAGCCCCAGTGTTTGTTTATCACAGCGTTCTGTTGTCATTACTGATGTTGTACAGTTTGTGTGAAGCTTTGCAGACAGAAGTTGAGGATATCATGACTAACACATGATAACACATTGAATCACTGATAACATTTTTTGATAACAGTTTTATTTTTCTGTTTATTCCAATTCAGGACTCGCCGCTTTGACACAAAACACTTGTTTTTGAGAATGTAATTGATAAGTCAATCAGCATTCATATAACTACGGATGTGCCGCAGTTCTTTATCGGCAACGTGTTATGATTCGGGATTTTCCTGTGTGTTCTGTGTGAATGCAGATTTCCTTTTAATTAATTCTTTAGAATCTCTTAGGACCTCTTTTGTCACTGGCTTGTGCGACTGCTTTGTCTGCCCGTGTCTTCCCCAGTTTAAAGGATGAATAAATTCATGACTGAGGCCTCTGCATGATCATGAAATTCATATCACTGATTCGAGGGTGTCTCCATTTCCACTTCAGAAGGTTAGCAGGTAAAAACGGGGATAGAGATGAGGAGATGTTCCTCTTATGTTTGAGTTTTAAACTGCACTAGGATCTTATTTGCCTTTTTTTTTTTATAAGATAATGCCCAGTTTTAAGACATCAAACTCATTTTAATGCTTTTTAAGTAAAAGTTTCTGTTTTATGGAAAGCAGAGTCAATCCTTACAGTTATTTCTAAGGAATTTTTATATACTGTACCTGCATTCAGTAGGAAGAGAGGAGCTGACAGGTGACAAATGTTGGAAACCAGAGGAAAATTCACATCCTGCCTGCATAATATAATATGTATGTTGCCACATTTTTCTTCTTTTTTTTGATCGTTTTACAAGTTGCAGCTGTTTCTCCCAAAGCTCGAGCGAGACGGGTCGGGTTGACGCGGTATTGATGTATTGAATCTGCTCAGCGATAATTCACTCCAGTATGCAAATGTATTTACATGCCATAGAGTAATGTGTAGTCTCTGGGAGTCGAACACATATCACCCTCTTTAGAGTTGTCACATTGTTTTTATTCTCGGTTTCATTTAATACAAATATTTCTATGAAAAATGTGTCCCAGGTCTGGACTGTACAATGAACCATCATTCATAACCTGTGGTCTGTGTTTCTGTCGGGCATTTAAAGGATTTAGTGGATTATGCTGTCTCTGTAACCGTGATAGATCGTTCACACCTGCTGCTTAGTGTAAACTATGAAATTTTCTACTTTCCTTCCTTCCTAACGTATCTCTGTACTCTCCTCCCATCTCTCTCCTGCTCTCTGTTTTCTCTCTCTCTTTCTGTCTTGTGTTCTTGTTTTTTTTTTTGCTTGTGTGAAGATTTTTCCTGCTTTTTCTGTTCCTCCAGTTTTCCAAGTTTATTTCTTGTAATCTTTCCTTTATTCTTTTTTTCCCTCCCTTCCTTCCCTTCCCTGTCTTCTATCTATCCTACACACACACACACACACACACACAGTTCATTACAGAAGCTGTGCGGCCGGATCCACAAATCAAACTGTGTAAATAAGCTATTTTTTTTTCCTGCAGAGCAGTCACTGCTGTTGCTATGGTTACCTGTTGCACATCTCAAGAGTTACCAAGGACAACCTTTAAGTGTGCGTCTGTATGTGTGTAAGCGTGCACTTTTTTTTTGTATGTGTGTGTGGTTACAGGAGGGAGGGAGGTAGCTTTCTGTTTGTATGACAGTTCACAATGACCAGGCAGGCTCTGTCTTGTTCCTGGTGTTCGGTCAAACATCTCCTTGCCTTCGTGGTATAAACATTGTTGCAGTGTCATGGCTTTGGTTTGACCAGTCAGCAAGATTCAGCACACCTTGATTGTCTCGGCCTCGGTAAAAGGGACTTTTTGGGGGGCAGAAACTCTGTCCTGCTAACATTTGTGCCATCAAAGACGAGCCGAAATTCCTTAAAGAGTCCCTCAAATGTTTCCTGGAAGAGCTCCCGCTGCGGAAAGAGCCTGTTAGTTTATGTGGCATTCATCCCGACAATGTACAGTATGTCTACCTGGCACCTACCAATGCAGAAACTGTCCATTAGTCCTTTTGTTAGCAGAGATGAGTACGCGTTTGCGTGCGCGTGTGTGTGCGTATGTGTGTGTAAACAGACAGACTAATGGACCTGACTGAAATCCAAACACAGGAACTGGCAGGTGATCAATGCTGTTTACTTCAAGGGGGTGAAGTGTGCTGGCTTCTCTTGGCTAGTCCAGCGGTAAGAGAGTGTATGGTATGCAGGGATTGATGGTTCAGAAGACTTGAGACATTCAATTAATCCTGAGAAAGAGAGCCACATTTCATCAAGGCTTAGTGATTTTATGGTGAAAGGGAGACATCAGAGTAGATAAAATGTTTCATTTGGAATCCCTCTGCTCTCTTTACTTGTACAAGCAGCACTGCTCTCTGCTCTCCTTGACTTCTCTTCATTTCTCTCACTCAGTTTTTATGCATTCAGCCCTTTTCTACTTGTGTGCGCCTAAAATACCAGCTAGGATCAGTAAAATAAGGTGATCAGTAATCTCTTCTTCTGTCTCCCTTGCTCCTCTTTGTGTGTCCATTCAGAGCGTCAGCTGGCCAACAGTATGACCAGCAGCAGCTCTCTTCCACCCAACGTCAGCGGGATCAGTAAGGAGCTGGCAGAGGTGCGCCATCTTGTTCAGTTCCCAGAGGAGATCGCCTGTATCCTCACCGAGCAAGAGCAGCAGCTCTACCAACGGGTGAGAGGAACTTCCACACAAACACAACCGGGTCCAAAAAATCAGAAGAATATTTATTGTGTTAGTATGCTAGTGTGGGTTTATTTCAAAAAGCTGGCAGTGGTAATAATTCACTCATCTGTCTTGTCTACGGGTCTGCATGTCTGCAGGTCTTTCCTCTGGACTACCTCTGTTTCCTCACCCGAGACCTGGGCAGTCCCGACTGTCAGAGCAAACGCCACCCAAGCCTCAAGGCCTCGCTTTCAGTGCCGACCATGCCCACCCAGAGTGCCCAGCGAAGTAACGCTGTGGAGGACCTGGTGGCACGCTTCAATGAGGTGAGGTTATAAAAAAAGAAATGCGTGTGTTGTGGGATTATAATGCTTTTTATTGTCATACACATAAAAAAATAGAGCCTTACAGTAGAAACCTCTAACGTGGTGTGACAGTTTGTCAGCCGGCCTATAGGGCTATTGGGAAAATATTGATAAAAAGCAGTGCCTCTCCTGATTTGATGGTTGTGTTGCGTGCCCTTTAGTGACCTCCCCTCACTGACATCACCAGAGGCAGGGAAAATGCGTGCGTTGCCATTCGACATGAATGTAAACGGCTGAAAAGCATAGCAGAGCAGTAATTGTGTTTTCCTTCAGCCGGGTTTCGCCCCGTTGTATTTGCCGTGTGAGTCAACTTATCAGCCCATGACTGAAGCACACACTGTGTGCGTACACGAGCGTGCACAAACACACACTGACAGCGATGTAAGTTGGCTTAAGTTACTCTCCCCTCACGTCTTTTCTGGTGAGTGACTTTGAGAATAAACAATCACAACGAGAGAGAAAGCGCGAGAGAGAGGGAGGGAGAGATTGGAAATGATGATGTCATCTTTAAGTTGCATGCCTTTCACATCAGCTGGTTTTCATTTTAGTCGGCGAGAGGAGAGACACACAAAAAAAAAAATCTCCCAAATGTGCATTGTAGCCATATATGGGCACAATGGATCGAGAGTCAAATGACAACAGTGATCCTCCCTGTGAAGACACCAATGAAGCCCTGCGGGGGCTTCAAACTGTGACAGAGGAAGACGAGCTATCGGAGTTGTCTGTCTTTGACTGTAAACTATAGTTTCAATATGTTTTCTCAGGGGTTTCCCTCAGTGATTGGGGGCAGTGTTATGTCAAATATTTATGTTGTTGTGTTAAAGTGTCTTGCAATTTTCAGTTCTCCTTCACCAGCCACTCATTTTTGATATTTGAACAACTGTAATCAACAATTATCGATGGTTGGTGAGGCGTATTTAGCAATTGGCATTGTGCTTCATCTTGCACGCATGATGGTCGGATCATATTTTCACTGAAAAGTTCAGATTTTGGACTGTTTGCTGAAGAAAGCAAGAAATTTAAGACACCATGACAAGTTCAGGAACTTCTGATTCATTGCATTTTCTTCCTGTTACTGATCTCAGTTAACTGGAAATGACAACAAATTAGATGCAGACCTGCTTTTGGTAACTTATTCTTTAATGACACATTGGTTTAGAACATTTTCAGGTATTCAAATAACTATGTGGAAATATATTTTTTAAGCCACGTTCTTCACTACAGAGGAAACAAGTGACCATTATCTCTGTATTTCCTGGTTGAACTGACCACACTGCCCTGGATGTGATCCACAGTTTCGAGATATTATTACCTTTAGAGTCTGATTTCTTTTGTAAATTCAAATCAAATGTTCCCAAAAGTATTAAATGGTTTCAATTCTGTTCGTTTTCTCGCCATGTAAGGGAGTGAAAGATAAGAGAATAGCACGGCAAGAGAAAGTTTGGAGGCAGGGAATGGTTTGTCTGTCCGGAGTGTTTAGCTTTGACAGGGCGAGTACAGTATGTGCTCATGCGCTGAGTTTGTAATAGTTCTCTGTCAACCTTGGTTATGTAATTCATGTATCAAGGAGAAACTGACCCTCATATCTCAACTAATAACACGCGCGCAGATGGAGACAAACAGACGGACAGACAGATGGACACATACACAAACATCAAAGGGGGGATCCGCTTGCAGCTAGCTTCAGTTCAGTTTTAAATTCTGTCGAGCTGCCATCGATAACACCTACGATACATATGTAAGGGAGGTTGTTGTCGGAGGAAACTTTTTGCACGGCTCCTGTCCGTCCTTGTCTCTTGTTTGCTCTTTTCTGCTCTTCTGTGCCATTACACGCCGTCTCTATATATGGTATCTCTTCATATCCTGTCTATTATCTCACTGAGTACACACTTCTGCTATCTGGAATATCAGGAGAGATGCCAGCTCTCTGCAATGCCTTGATCTGTGGCGATTCAAAAAGCCACTTTGTAGAACGTCAGAGTGGCTCAGATGGTGACTGTAACTCAACCCCGCTGCTGACTAGATGTGACTGATAGCAGATTTTTTTACGCAAGGTGCACACATCCTGCACAGAGCGGAGCAGTAACAGATAAGGTGGTTGTAGGGCATCTGGGCTATTTGTCAGTAAGACATATGAAGCAGATTCTAACCCAAGCTCCAGCACTGAACCAAAGAGTTATAGAGCGAGCTGCCGCATCCTCGCCAGAGTGATTCTCTGTGTCTGATGGAAACTTCTGGGTATGGTGAATAAAATCAGCTAATTAGAAACACTTGAAACATCTGATTGATCTGCTTTATGACAGTGAGGCTGCAATACGTAGATGAGGTTGTGCAGTTTGTCATGACGAATTTCATGAATTTAGTTAATTCTAAATTATATTAATTATATAAATGTATTGAGTGGTTAATTTTAGTTATAGATGACGATATTCAAGTTTTTTTTTTTCAATTTATTGACAGAGAAAAAGGGAATAAGAACAAAGTTCTTAGGCTGAATCAGTAGCATAGTATGTGTGTTAACCATGAGGTTATGATATTCAAGCTGTTGTTTTTTAAATTCCTATATTATTATATCTCATCTGCACAGTGATTAATATGGTGATCTGTGCGCTTAGTGAATACCGTGTGGTACAGCTGATACATGGATCTCACAGTGAGACTGTTCATCTGTTGTCTTCAAGGTCAAGAATAAACTTTGAACTTTCGTTTTGTAGGATTCGGAGGAAAAGTGACGCAACTTTAGCTAGCTTTGACGTTACGTCAGTGAGAACAGTTTGGAGGAGACACTTTTCTGTCAGGGATGGATTACATTTTCACTGTAACCTTCCCAAAAAAAACCCCTCCCACCCCCCTCAGCCCTTCTCATGCCCATGCTTCTATCACGCAGGAATGCGTAATCACTGGCGTGCTTTCACTCGGAGAAAAGAGCGAGACTTAACAAACCATAACACTATTAACATAAGTGAAATTATGACAACCGGCGTTTTAGAGTCTGACAAATTAGACTGAAGAGTGTAGGTTCAGTTCTGTGTATGTACGAGCTCATATCTAAGATGTCTGTATATACTGTGTGTTAAATTGTATATAAAGTGTATATATATGTGCCTGAGGTTGAAATGTGAGTATTCCTGGTCTCATACCTAGTGTATGTTAATGGGCCAGGGGGGTTTTGGTTACATGTTATATATGATTTCTGTGCTTTCTTGTGAAAGGTCAGAGGCGACATGTTTTTCCTTTTGTCACATTTTACCAGTGTTACATCACAGCAAACAAAAACCTGTGAAACTGAGTATGTTGTTACATGCTTTTGTGTGTGTGTGTGTGTGTGTGTGTGTGTGTGTGTGAGAGTGTGGCTTTATTTAGTCCCTGTGAAGTCAGACTGTGGTGGGCTTTAGAGATCCTTACATAACCCAGTAATAGATCTCTGGGCCAGGGGGATGTTTTTACCGCCTGCAAGGGGGTTAGGGAGTTTCTGTGTGTGTGTGTGTGTGTGTGTGTGTGTGTATGTGTGAGAATACATTCATGAGGCTCTAATGCATAGACACTAGAGAGCAAAGTGCTGCCAGATTGAAATATGATCTTTTCCTGTATTGTGAATTTGTGTGTGTGTGTGTGTCACTCGCAAAGTATGCGAAAGGAAGCTGACCCCGATAGATATCTGCTTCTTCAATCGTGTCTTTTGCGCGTGTGCGAGGGCAGTTAGTGCTGAGACCGAGCGCAGCCGATAGATATCTGATCGCATTCTTTCGCGTGTGTGTGTGTCAGTGTGTGGTCAGCTGGCATGGTCCTGTGCATACATCACCACTTTAGACACAGTTTGCCATGGCTGGAATGTAAAAGAGACGACACGAGCGCAAGTAAGACCACACACACCGGCACTTGGCTGTCTTCGGTTCGCTGGGTTTTAACACACCTAGTCACAGCCTTGTAGTCGGTCTAACACACTTACATTACGTAATACATTAAGTCCAGCTTTGTGTAGATTATCCAATCAGAAATGTCCACCATTACAACATTTAAATGTAGCTGTGTGCACCAGTACTAAGGCTTAGGGGACATATTTTCTGTTTTAATGAGAAATCTGTTAAATTTGAATATTAGAAATGGGTTTAAATTGAATTTAATGAATGCAAAATCTATTTATTTAGGTGCCTTGAGGCTTAGGACACTATTTGTTACACCGACCTGGTGCAAAATGTTATTTCAGCCACTCGAAAATTCATAAAAATTGTCAAAAATCTCTCGCCAGTACAACCTTAAGACACAGAGTCCTCAAGTAGCACCATAGACAGTAATGTTGGCCGTGTCGAGTGGAAGAGGCTCTAATATGGCTTTCTACCAAGTACATCTTGTCTCTGTTTCAGGAAGAGTTATGTCTTCACTCTGCCGAGTTCTGGCGGAGAAGCAAGGCCTTCAAGAGTATTACTGTTTATCATCTTTATGTGATTATTAGTAATATGGTATTATATAAAACTCTGTATCGACAGGTGAGTTCGTGGGTGACGTGGCTGATCCTGACAGCGGGGTCCATGGAGGAAAAGAGAGAGGTTTTCTCCTACCTGGTCCATGTCGCTAAATGCTGTTGGAACATGGGAAACTACAACGGTGTCATGGAGTTCCTGGCTGGACTCAGGTTTTAAAGCACACGACAAAACACTTACCTTTTCCCCTGAGTAGTTTGTTTTTCTTTTCTGGTTTTACCAGCTGACATTTCAAATTTTCTTTGACCTCCAGGTCCCGTAAGGTGCTGAAGATGTGGCAGTTTATGGACCAGTCAGACATCGAGACCATGAGAAGCCTGAAGGACGCCATGGCTCAGCACGAGTCTTCGTCCGAGTACAAGAAAGTTGTGACAAGAGCTCTCAATATTCCAGGATGCAGGGTAGGTTGTCGTTCATTCTGGTGACCTTTGGGAATGCTCTGGAGCTCGTTCATGTTGTTTCTGACTCTTGGATGTGCTTTTCATACAGGTGGTGCCTTTCTGTGGGGTTTTTCTGAAGGAGCTGAGTGACGCATTGGATGGGACAGCAAGCATAATCAGCCTCAAACCACCTCTGGATAATACAGAGGACTCTGTTGAGGTACAGTAGGCACAGACGTGCACACGTCTCATAGATCTGACACAAGCAAGACGCTATAATTTGCCCTCCTTTGTCTAGTTTGTGTCTGACTACAGTGGCCAACATAACTTCATGTCGCGGTCTGGTCCGGATGGTCTACACGTCCCAGAGAAAGAAGCTACTGTCAGCAACATCCTCCAGATTATCAGGTACGCTACAAAAACATGTTTTCAAAAAGTCTATGTAGAGATCTGAACTTTGTTTGCATCACTTGATCTCTATCTTGTAGTTGACTCCGCTCTTTCCACTCCTCAGATCTTGCAATCGCAGTTTGGAGGCAGAGGATCCTGATGATGTGTCCACCAGTCCCTCTTCGACCGGCCCATCTCCTGCATCCAGAAACAACTCCTTCAGGGACCGCTGCCGCAATCAGTCAGTACCCTTTTTTTTGCCTTTCTGTTTCTGTTTTCTTTTTTTAATTGGTTTGTTTACCCACGAGTTCTTCAGGTACCAAACAGGAACTCTGGATCTCATAAGAAATGACACATCTAATTTGGATAGGTGAATGTTTTCTGTCGCAGGGTCTTGAAGCCATGCAGCTGAAGAATGGTCTCTAAGTGTGGGGGGCTGTTACGCAAGTTGTGACCTAAGCTAATGAGACATACTGCACAGTATCAAATAGCACGGAGCATGTGACACAGCCCATTAAAACACTGTGTACACACATCGTGTACTGCAGTTGTTTTCACTTTTTGTTCACTGGGTTTTAACTGGACTTCATTCTGGCTTTTGTGGTTAGATATAGATCCTTTTATGTAACCGTAATTTTTATTACTCTACCAACCGCTTACATGTAATGTTGGCAGACTGGAAATATTCTATTGTTTTGCACTGTGACCCTTTCCGTCTAAAGGTCTGTTTCCAAATTTGACTTCTTTATTTTCCTGTTCGTTCGCAGACAATGACTCATTGACAAAGTAAAATAAAAATGGGTCCGTTATACACAGATTGATATCAGAATTATGAATGTGCTTTGTATGATTGGCATGGCTGGCCTCTCACTTCAAAATAAAAACACTGTGCTTATCGCTCGTTTCATAGATGCAGAGTTAAGAAGTTTCTTTTATGATACCACAGTAGGCTCTCTTGGAATAAATCAGACAACTGCTGCATCATGAACCGGATGTGTATGAAACTCCTTACTGAACAGTCCGGTGTCTTTCATAAACACCGGCACAAGATAACGGGTTTGTGAAGGAACACATTTGCAGATTGTTATTGCGATGAGGTGATGTGCACATAAACTGCACAGAAAACAGATAACAGGTTAGTTTCCTGTCAGGACAGGAAGGAACAGAGCTCTGGTACATTTCAGCGCACTGGTGGAAAGCAGCTAATGACACAAGCTGGAATTTGGTTCTGAAAATGTTGTTGGAAAGTTCGTTTTTATTTCAAGCTTGACCAGTGGTGTTTGTATAAAGGAAATCTGGATTATCTTCTCTGTGTTTTGAGACAGTTTTCTCTGACTGGGTTATTAATTCATGCTACAGCTCAGGATAACAATCCTCTTTCATTTTGGCTAGGGGTATGGTGTTCATTTGTCTTTACGATGATGCAGATAAATATTATCTTTCTTACTCAAAGAGCTGTAGGATTTCTTTTCCTGTGTTCCCGATCTTTCCTACAGGCATCCTCTATTTGCTTTTTTCTGTTTCCTTTGGATAACTTGTGCAGGAACATCTCTGTCCTCTCTTTATGCATCTCATTCCTCTCCTTCTTCTCTGTCTCCTTCTTTCTTTTTAGTTCATTTAGGACGCCGCCAGAATCAAACCGTGTCTTGTAAGTGGTTCCAGGAGTTTGAACAGCAACATGGTTGAAGTTGCACTTTGAGTAGACGCTTGTTTAGTAGTCAAAGAATGTGCAATGACAAATGCATGATGCTTTTTTGCTTGTTCAGCTGATGCACTACAGTACATGGTACGTTTAGGTACAAGTCTTGCAGATTCACGTGGAAATCGGCAAACTAACACGTTGATGTTCAGATACTAAATTCTTGGTCTTCTTTCCATCTTCAGATTCATGGTTGGGGATTTGTCAGATTCGGAGAGCGACTTGTCTTCTGAGCCGGTGGTGAAAGAGGTGGAGTTTCAGGGCACTGAGGAGACGCACAGAGCTTTCAGCCATGGCACTGAGCTCATTCCCTGGTAAGAAACACACACACACACGCACTTCCACCCAAACGCACATAGATACCACAAGAAGATGCTGATGCTTTTTGTATTTTCTTTTTCTAGGTACGTGTTGTCGCTACAACCAGACGTTCACCAGTTCCTGCTGCAGGGAGCTACAGTCATCCACTACGACCAGGACAGCCACCTGACAGCTCGTTGTCTGCTGCGGCTACAACCTGACAACACAACACTCACCTGGGGTAAATTATGATAGTGTCATTTAAAAATAAAAGTTGCAAAGTTGGAAAAGTACGTTTATGATTAATTGATTTATATACATTGGATCGTTTTAAGACGTTTATATCTTGTGGTCTCATTTCCTCTCGTATAACTCTTTAAACAAGAGGAGAGCAGGCTACCACCATATATATTATGTTATAGTTTCCTGTGTCTTTATGATGTTTCAAACATATTGTAAATGTGTTTATCCACAGTAGGTCCATGCCTTTCCTTCTGTAACACACACACACAATTTAAACTGGTTAGAAATGTGTACATTTGTGCACGCCTTGCTAAATTTCCTATGCCTTTACTACATTTCAAACATATCGTAAAACGTGTTGATTTATTGCAGGTAAGCCTCAGAGCGGAGGAGCTTCTCCCACAGAGCCCCCACTGGGATTAGGACAGACTGTTGTGGCAGGGCTAGCAGAGGGCCTTTTGGACCTTGGAGTGGTGAAGGTTTGTTGTATTTTTCTTAACATAAGAAGAAAATTATGGCTTTATCTATTTGAGTTTACATTGATGCCAGAAAACTGTCAAATCTGCATTAAAGGAATACTAATTTTTCTTGTTGGATTTGTGGCCAGTTTTGTGTTTGGGTAGCATTTGAGTCAGATCGCTCCCATTTTAAAATAATATTGTGTTTATATGATTGTGCAGGCGGTGTTTCTGGGTCATCAGGGAGTAGATGTTCATGCTGTATGTCTGCAAAACAAGCTGAGCCAGATGACGGTGGAGGAAAATGGCCTCAGCCTCCTCTATGGCCTCAGTACCACAGATAACAGGTTTGTGCCTTGTTTACCACCAGCTTTGAAATCCTCTTTTTGAACACTAGTGAACGCTTGTTCACTGGTAAAGCACAGAGTTACTAAATGTTTTAACTAATCTCCTAATCCTTTAGACTCCTGCACTTTGTGGCCCCCAACCACACGGCACGAATGCTCCACAAAGGTCTGTCAGAGTTGGTGAATGCAACCAGGAGATTAAAGAAGTTTCCTGATCAAAGGTTGCAGTGGTTGAGGAGGCAGTATGTCAGTTTGTATCAGGTAAACTCCTTTTTCCCCCTTAGCAGGACTTTTCTTGTGCACGTCTGTCCATCTTCCTTCACGTCCATCTAATCCTCTGTGTCTACCTGTTCGCCTCTTTTAGGAGGACGGCAGGTACGAGGGCCCTACACTAGCCCATGCCATTGAGCTGTTTGGTGGGCGGAGGTGGAACATGGGTACAGGTGGAGTGGAGAAATCTGCCGGGCAGAAAAACAGTCCTCTGAGCATCAACGATAAGACCAAGAAGAAAAAGAAAGTCCTCGTGAGGGTCAGCACATAAAAAAGTTTCTGTCTGTCATCATTCCTTTCTCAGTAAATGTAGCCAAGGCTTTTATAAATAATGAACGAGCAGATAAATCTTCAATGTTTTGATAAAAAAAAAAATGGAGTACTTGATCTTTCATATTGTAGCTTGACAATATACTGGTTTTCCATCATTATGCCACTGGTTTGACAGCATAGGAGCTCCCTGTTTGCTGCTGTTTACTCTAATAATACCACTGTCAGCATAGAGACAGTTAAAAATTCAGCACACATATGGCAAGTTTCTGCTCCGTTTCACAGTTCAGCCTCGATAATACTTGTTAACACCTACCAACTCACACAGATGCAGTTTGTTTTTAACATAGCGCATGTGTGTTTACACCGCCAACACAGGGAGACAGTGGGGATGCGACGGATGACGAGATGGTTTCCAGGAAAACACGCAGCTGTAAGGAGGGGCTGTATCGGAACGGGCCAGAGTCTGACAGCATAGACCAAGAAGATCCAGGTGACATTTTACAGACGTATTTAGACTCCAAAGTCTAAACAGGGCATTAAAATCTTTAAAAGTTCCCGTAATACTGTCCTTATCTTACCCTTGTCTTGTCTTTACCCTATTTGACTCCATAGAGGACAGCTTCCCTGGACCGTTCTCCCTCTCATCTAGTAAAAGCCCTGGGTTGCTAGCCTCTTCTTCCTCCTCATCCTCTTCCTCCAGCATGGCGGGGTCCAGCCAGTCCCGCCCGCAATCCTCTCCGATCCTCTCAGGAACTTCCAAATCACAGCCGGGGTTTGTACTGTACTTTACACACAGACTAAAACCTTCTCTGTTCAGTCAGGTTGACATATTTTGCCTCTCTTTCGTTGTGGGTTACAGAGCATGGAGCAGCAGGTCGTGGCACGGTCGAGGTAAAGGCTGTTTTAAAGGCTTCCAGAATCTCATGATTTCTGACAGCACGATGAGCTTCATTGAGTTTGTCGAGCTCTTCAAATCCTTCAGGTAGATACCAAAAACTATTCTACTGGCTATTTCTAGACATTTTTAGTTGTACCAGCTGAGTGAGATACTGTCCCTGAAGCAGATTCACAAACAAAGCTTCTGTTTTATCTTCCCATACTAAAACGTGGAACACATTTTTCTGGTTGTACGTATGTAAGTTGTACATGTTCTGTTTTGCGTTTTTGCCATCTCACTCCCTCTTTTCATATTATTGTTGTGTTTTATCAATGGCAGCCGAAGACAGCATGATAAAATGAATTCAACAAATGTTTCTCGAGGTTGTGCCTTCCCAAGGATTCTTGTCTTTATAATATTTAGCTTTTATCATATTTTCCCCTGTCAAATGAAAGGAAACAAAGTTTTGCCTTGATAAGCAGCGGATTATTCTCATACCACTCCTACATTTCTTAGATTGTAGTTTGTCCTCTCATCTTCTGCCCAGCAGCTTCCTTTTTAAATTCTTTACTTGCTCAGCTATGCAGAGAAGTGCAGAACTTTGGCATATCGGCCTCTCAAAAATCCTTTTGTATTTTCCTAAATGGTGCCGAAGATGTCAAACAGATTTATCCATATGAACACAAACAACTCTTCATACTCAGTGTGTATAAGTGTGCCTTTTACTCTGTCCTTGTAAAATAGATGTAATGTATTTGAAATTGGATAAAGTTAATCCAAAGTTCTAGTGCTCCTTTATTTACTCTTCTAAATTTTGCCGTGTGTGTGTTTCTTCCACAGTATCCGAAGCAGGAAGGACCTGAAGGAGCTGTTTGACACCTTTGCTGTCCCCTGCAGTCGCTCAAGTCCAGAGTCTGCTCCCGTCTACACGCACCTCAGGATAGACGACAAAGACACAGGGCTGCAGCCAGACCTTGGTAACACTCAGTTACACTCATTTATATTGTCAGCCGTCAAAAACACGTGCACGAGCACCACATTATTCTTTTTCTTTCTCCCTCCCCCTCGCCTAATTTCTTCCTCTCCTCTCCAGACTTATTAACCCGCAACGGTTCTGATCTCGGCCTGTTTATCCGGATGAGGCAGCAGATGTCTGACAACCAGAAGCAGATCTCAGACGCCATCGCAGCAGCCAGTATCGTGACCAACGGGACGGGAGTGGAAAACGCTTCACTGGGCGTCTTGGGATTGGCGATCCCTCAGCTCAACGACTTCCTAGTCAACTGTCAGAGGGAGCACCTGAGCTACGACGAGATTCTCAGCATTATACAGGTGAGAGTGTGGAGTGTACGGGCTGTACAGAGAAAAGGATGAGAAAAAAACGCATAAATCTGAGACACAACAAAGAAAAAGGGGATCAATAATAATTGTTTCTTGCTTTTTTTCTTGCAGAAATTTGAGCCCTCATCAAGCATGAGACAAATGGGTTGGATGTCATTTGAAGGCTTTGCAAGGTAGAAATGAATTTCATAGCAGCACTAAAACACAATTAAAATATATACTGCATTAATAAAACTACATTTTATAAGGTATTATAAAACACCATCTCTCCATACCAGGTTCCTGATGGATAAGGATAACTTTGCTTCTCGGATCGAGGAGTCCCAGATGAACCCAGAGGAGCTGCAGTACCCTCTGTCCTACTACTACATTGAGTCCTCACACAACACATACCTGACTGGACACCAGCTGAAAGGAGAGTCCTCTGTGGAGCTGTACAGCCAGGTGAGCGAGGCTGCTCTGTTATAAAGTATTTAAAGGACTTTACGGCCGTGTCTGATCGTTGAATTCTCACCAGGTGCTGCTTCAAGGCTGCAGGAGCGTCGAGCTGGACTGTTGGGACGGAGACGACGGCATGCCGGTTATTTATCACGGACACACACTCACCACTAAGATACCCTTTAAGGTTAGAAAATACGTGTGAATAATCGAATCCGTCGCTGCGCTCTCTCAAACAGCACCGCTGAACGAGTCAAGACAGAAATTCTTTTGGGTCAGAAAACCAAACAAATGTGGATTTTTAAAACACACATCGGCTGACCTCAGTCCACCAGCTGGTTACTCTTAAAGGCCACATCGACACTATTTATTTGATGTAATCAGAGTTGGACCAATCAGGGCGCTCAAACACCTGTATTTTATTCGATGATTCAAGGTTTCAGTAAATCTGATTAGTATCGGTTGCATCTAATTTTACTGACTTTTATTTGACTCTCTAAGAATGAAATCTCTCCCACGATCCTCCAGGATGTCGTAGAAGCAGTTAACCGGTCTGCGTTTGTCAATTCTGACATGCCAGTCGTCCTGTCCATAGAGAACCACTGCTCCCTCCCCCAGCAACGCAAGATGGCTGAAATCTTCAAGGTACGTCAGCAGCGATGTCTGAACTTACTCAGGATATCCTCTCCTCGTTGTATGTTTTCATGTGTGTGATTTATTTGTTACTGATGTTATAGTTTATACAAACACATATGCACCTTTCTCAGCAGTTCTATACTTCACACGTTTTCCTCAGTGGCACTTGTTTTCAACAAGAGCAGTACTCCACTTCATCTTCCCAGATTGTCTTTGCTGCAGTGGGCATTCAAGTTGGCAGACGTCCAGCAGGAGGCTTGCTTTTCTAATCCTCGGGCTACAACCGTTGCTTTCTTCTTCTTTTTTAAGCTACACGCAGGCCACACATATCTGGGCATGACAGATACATCATGGAATATCATCTCGCTTTCATCTAACAAAACTTCCCAGCATCCTGTCCTCCCTGGAGACCGACTTCTGAGTGCTTGATAAAGAAAAGTCTTTCATGTTGAGATAGCTCTGTGCCTCTGGCCCGCTCATGTCACCACGGGCTTGTTTATTTGCAGTTGTTGTTTCGTGTTGATAAAAGCACTTTTGATTTTCCTCTCCTCCTCTCACTTGACATTACAATCTGGTCACACAACTTGACACGATTCACTGACGTCCTCCTTTTTCTCGCGTCTCGATAGACGGTGTTCGGGGAACGTCTCGTGACGCGTTTCCTCTTTGAGAGCGACTTCAGCGACGACCCTCACCTGCCGTCGCCTCTGCAGCTGCGGGGGAGGATCCTCCTAAAGAACAAGAAGCTCAAAGCACACCAGGCCCCGGTGGACATACTCAAACAGAAGGTTTGTGGCATCCTGTCCAAATATAAACATGCACAAAGACGTACATAATTTATGTTTCATATAAGCCGTCCTTCAAATGGCCTTCCAGGTAGCATTAGTGCATTTAATATTTAACACTGTTCGCTGGAGTTGCTGTCAGTCATAAATAATAGATGCTAATGCACCCATCACTGTATTTACCTAGCACACATAATGCTTCAGTATATACACACACTGCATATCTCAGCAGATAAGAGCTTGCATATTCACAGGTAATGGGCAGATACAGGTATACCTTTGTAAATATTGTTCTCACATGCACTTTATAACACTTTTTCTTAATCACAGGCTCACCAGCTGGCTCACATGCAGGCTCAGGCGAGCAACGGGTCACCGGGGGTTACTTCACCTGGCAACCACACCAACGAGGAAGAGGAGGAGGAAGAAGACGAGTACGACTATGACTACGAGTCTCTGTCAGATGGTGAGGGAAACTGCAGGAGGAAAACTGAGCACAAAACTAACACTGAACTGAAGGAGCTGCATGATTTCATGATCAGATTATTCACATATTATTTTGTCGTAACCCCTGAATCAGTTTCTGTTCACACCTCTACCGTCTCTCTGTTGTTTTAACACTTTCTTTACGTTGACACTCTGTTCTCACACTCTTCCTTTTCCTATTTTTTCTTGCCTTGTTTTCCACTTAGCTGATGTCCTCACGGCCTCTACTGCCTCGTATGGCCTGGAAGGTAAATGCACGGCTCTGCAGGGCGCCTTTCTGTGTACCGGTGTTTCCATCTCGTTTTGTTTTGCAGCGGTAGCTGGTTTCAATCCTTATTAGCATCCAAAAAATACTACATTTAGATATTAACCCTGCAAGTGAGTTTTGATAGAAATGCTGCTTAGAAATGGTGCAAATTTTACTTCCTGTTGTCTACCACTGCAGAATAACTACAGAGGAGGAAACACTGGTATGTAGACACGCTGTGATCTGCATCGTCTGCTATCTGTATGTGCCCGCTGTGACGGCTGCTAGCTTTCTGCTCTTTGTGGACGTCACGTTATGCTCTCCTGTGTGCGATCCATTTAATTAAATTATTCTAAAGATTATAATTTATAATTATAATGCACACACTGAGGGCTTGATAGCCTCCCTCATTGTCCACCTTGGCTAATAAAACACAGACCGCCATGTGTGTTCTGACAACAGCGCAGAAGTTAAGACTGTGTAGTCGCTCTAATTCAAAACGTGGTTGTAGAATCTCCATAAGGTGCCATCCAAGAATTTTTATCACCACTAAATTCCTAACAGCGGTTGGTTCGTGACATCAGGAGTGTTTGTTATGATGTACGCTTGTTTTATCGCCATTATGTAATTGCAATAATATAACAAGCCTCCTTAGCCCCCGGCTTGCTACAGCAGCAGTTTTTCTCGTGCCAGTGGAAGCGACTTTAACATGCACTCTAAAATGACTTAGTAGTAGCTCGTGTTTTGTTTGTGTGTCCGGTCTAAATTACGTTCTAGTGCAGAACAGAGTCAGGACGGGACTGGAACATACTCGTACTCATATGTAATTATGAATGACACCAAATATTCACTTTTATTCATTTTGGTCAAGGACCATCTGCATGAATTCTTCTCCCACAAACACATCACCTCCCTTCCTCCTCCCCTCCACGCTGTATTTGTCTGTGACCTCGCCAGTGGCTGGGCAGGCTCATCAGGGAAGCAAAACAAAGCCATCTGGTTTCTCAGGCCCTACGCTGCCCCCACACTAAACAACAGACCAGGGGAAACTACCCTGTCCCGGTCCCAGTCCCAGCTCTGCTTTCTCCTAATCCCTGCCCTCTGCTTGTCCCTCACCGGTCATAGACCTTTAAAAAATATTTTTCTAATCTAAAACTTCATAGAGTGCTTCCAATTTGATACTTTTTTCAGTGAAATCAGACAGCCAGCAAGACATCCCTGCCTAAATAAACCACACATCACCCTCCACTGTTTCCACCCTACCCCAATAAATACAAACACCCGAGCACTAAACTGCCAAGTTGCCACCATCTCCTGTTTATCTGTAGCTCCCTCCACTCACAGTCTGCTCCAACTCACTTCTCTGGCTACTGTCTACAGGATGACATTCAGGGTCAATGCTGCTGCCAAAGCCTTTTCAAATGGAGGGATTTAAAACGTCAAGAATTAAACAAGTTTTCTGTGATAAAATGCTTCTGCGTTTTCAAGCTGATATGTTTCCGTCTGTGTTTTTGGCTGTGATGGATATGTAGGAGGACTGGGAGCAAAGGAAAGAACTCCCTACTCTCGCTCCTGTTTACACTTGGTAGACATTGCTTTGAATATCAGTGAAGAGGGGCTCTCTGTGGCTGTTTGGTTTGGGAATATGCTCATGGAATCTGCGAGTAGTTAGGGGTATAGATAAATGATTTCTGTCTTTATAATTATTCTATAATTGTCCCCACCTGCAGGGCCTTTAAGGTGCAGTTAACTGTTCACGCTCTGACTTTACCGAAGCAGCAGGAAAAACCTCCAACTCCTCTGTTGAAATACAAAGTCGGCATTTGTTTTTACACGAAGAAAGATTCCCAGAAGCTAAATTTACCTCTTCTGATATATATACGTCTTACTGGTGATTTAACGTACAGTATATCAAGAGCGACTGTCACACCCACTGCTATGTACAGTTTTTATTTAGTAGATACATTTTAGGCTGGATCAGGTCAGTTTCGTGCCTCATGCATCAAATGTTGTCTGCTATGCTGCTGCCATACATAACATCTTGAACTGAAGCCTGAAAGATGTTGCTGTATGTTTGCGGGTGTGCTTACTTTATTGACGGGCGTCATTGGTGTTGGATTTTCATGTCACACACACACACACACTGGATTTGACCAGTAGTTTGCCGTGTGCATATGATTCAAAATCATTGTTTTTAACACGTGATTAACCCACAAAAGGTTCCCCGAGGACGTTCCTGTTCACACCGGGAGCTGCTCTAACTCACTGTCATTTCTTAATAGATAACATCCTCGAAGACAAGCTAGAGGGGAAGAGCTCGGCAGACAAAGAGGAGCAACCTGTTGATGAAATCCCGAAGAGGATGAAGAAACCTGATAGCACTACGCAGAGCAAAGGAAAGGTAATGAAATACGGCATTAAACTTACCTAATTACTGCAGCTGGGTTTGAAGTGAATCACTTAACTCGTACAGTGTGAAATATTGACAGGCGGGAGCCCATTTCACATCTACTACAGTGTTTGCCAGCGGGTATTTTGGCTAGGTTTTGCAGATGATGTAAAAGCATGAAATTATGATGGCAGTCTGGCATGGAGGTAAAGGTTAGTTCAGCTCTAACGGCTCTTTAACAGCACATCTGTGTCGGCCTCTACAAGTAAAACCATGTTTTCCTTGTCCTGTCTCTACCTGCCCGTGTAGGTGTTTGACATGGAGCTGGGCGAGGAGTTTTACCTTCCTCAGAACAAGAAGGAGAGTCGACAGATTGCCCAGGAGCTGTCTGACCTCATCATCTACTGCCAGGCTGTGAAATTCCCCGGTAGAGAATATTTCACTCTCTTTGTCGCACACACTTCTTACTCCCTCTTTACTTTTCTCTTTCGCATATATTTCATTCCTCCTCTCCGACACGGATTCCTTTTCCCAGCACAAAAAGTGATTTATCCTCCGTCAGACTCACTTCTTCCACCCTCTCCTCTTTTACTTCTGACATTCTGTCATTATCTCCCTTTTTGTGCCTCTCTAGACCACTCCCATGTTAAATATAAGAGGTCAAACCTTTCCCCATGTTTTTTTTTTTTGATTTTTTTATTTCAAGACATTTAATATCCCAGTGTTACACTCCATTCCTCTCCCACACAGGACACCCACTAAGATGATGAATCCTTCCCCATGGGAAAGATAGGGTTACTTCATTGTGTTGTCAGTCTCAGAGCAGCACAACAGCACAGTTGTTGTGTATCGTACACGAAGGAAATATTTTTGGGATGACCGGGAGCATAGTTAGCATCCAGGCTCATATCTGACCTCCACCTCTGTCTTCTTTTAAACGGTTAAAACGAGTTTCATTTGAAATACATGAAAACTCTCTGTATTCAACAGTTCATGATGTTTGACTTCTCTCTCGGTACCCTCATAAAAGTTCTCTTATTCCTCTTTATTGGGATCTATCTTCATTCTTTGCTGTTATTCATCTCAGTTATTTCTTTTTGTCCCTTAAATATGAGCCTCTTATCTCCTCTTCCCTCCCTCAGATGTCCTCTTCTCTGCTTGTGTCCTCTTTTCTTTGCCTGACATTTGCCCTTATAAACCTTCCCGTGTTTCCACTTGGTATTTTATTTGTTTACTGTTTCCAGGGACCTGAGATGTGAGAAAGAGAAAGACGGGGCAAGTTGCCCAAATCAGACAGACAGCAGACTGGTTGCTGCCGTCTCAAGTGGCTGCAGGCGGACATTTTACCTCTAAACATTTAAATCATCTCAGAATGATTCTCACCACAGTAATGGCACATTCCTCATCTCAGATGAGACAGATTTTACACAAACTAGTTAGTAACTCAAGTATTTGCTAAATGCAGCAATTAAAAAATTAATTTAATGACATAAGTTTTCATGCTATTCCAGCAGATTTTCTGGAATTCTTCACAAAATAAAAACAGGTTTGTCTTTAAATGAAAACATATTTTCTGTAAAAGCTGCCGAACCTAAAATCAGCGCCGTTAGCTCAGCGCTCATTGAAACAAATGCGCCTGGAGCGCGGCCAGGGAGGAAGACCAACTTCCTCATTATGATAGAAAGTGACACCATTTAGTGAAAATGATTTGTGGCTTCTGAGAAACTAATTGAGACAGATACCGATGTCACGAGCGTGGTGTCTCCAGTCTGTCTGTGATGCATTATTGACCAGCGCTTTTCCCTCTGTCTGTCCGCCTCCTCTTCTGTGTGGGAACACAGGCCTGTCCACGCTGTCTCCGGCCGGCTCTGGCAGAGGGAAGGACCGGGGAAAGAGCAGGAAGTCCATATTTGGCACGGCTCCTGCTCGCTGCAGTGCAACAGGAGAGGTCACGACCCAGAGCCGCACCCCGGGGAAAGGTACGCAGTTCCTAGGGGTGCTAAATGTTGATGGTTTATCAGAAATAAGAGCTGCAAAGTACCAAAAAAACTTAAAAATCTTCACAAGCTTAAAGATTCAGCAGGAACAAAAACATCTTTAGATGACAGCTTCTCAGGTCCTTTAAACGTCTCCGTCTCCGTCCTCCAGGTGGCTCAGAGCGGCTGAGCTGGGAGGAGCAGACGTCTCCCATCCTCAACCCCCCCACCTCGCTCAGCGCCATCATCCGCACGCCCAAGTGCTACCACATCTCCTCGGTCAACGAGAACGCCGCCAAGCGCCTGTGCCGACGTTACTCCCAGAAGCTGATCCAGCACACGGTGTGCCAGCTGCTCAGGACGTACCCGGCAGCCACCAGGATCGACTCGACGAACCCGAACCCTCTGCTGTTCTGGCTGCACGGCATTCAGCTGGTGGCGCTCAACTATCAGACTGACGGTGAGGGAGCACGGTGCGCCACAAGCATGATGACCAAGGTTTTTATTTTCGGTTCGGAAATCAAAAGAGATGCCTCTGTTGTTCTCAGAGGCCTCTTCTGCATCATAATGTTCCCCTTTCATAACTTTGTGAAGCCTTGATCCTGAGTGAGAAAACAACAAGACATTACAGATGAAGTTTACAGTGTCAGTTATCAGTTTCCTCTTAATCCTCTCTCGCCGCCTTCCTCTTCTTCTTTTGTCTTCTCCATCTCTCCCTTTCCAGATCTCTGTTCACTGTCTGAGCTCTGATAAATCAGATACATATCTCACACTAAAGAAAATCTCTCTTATTCTCTTGTGATCCTCACTTCGCCGCGCTCCTCCTCAAATCCTGTTTTTTTTTCTCCGCTTGGAATCAAACGTTACATCAAGCAGCTACGTTTCTGACAGTTCAAACAGGAAGAATCACTGCGGTTGTTGATATCCGACCTGGATAATGTTTCTTTAAACGTCCAGTGTGTAAGATTTAGTGGCACCTGAAGCGGTGAAGCTGCACTGCTCACGCACGGGACCTTTCAATGACTCTTTTGTTAATGCCTGTAAGCTGCAGTGCAGTTGTTTTATGTGGTCACAGCCTTATTATGAGCTCACGTGTCTTTCTTTCCTGCCCAGATCTGCCCATGCATTTGAACACAGCCTTGTTCGAGGCGAACGGCGGCTGTGGCTACGTCCTGAAGCCGGCGGTGCTGTGGGACCGGAGCTGCCCGCTCTATCAGCAGTTCTGTCCGATGGAGAGGGACGTGGAGAAAATGAGCCCTGCCGTCTACTCCCTCACTGTGAGTTCACATGATGTGCGGAGCTTCATCCTTAACAGTCTGACCTCTGCACACCTTTAGCTTTCTGCCATGACTGCAGACATGAACACACACTCCTCACGTGCTCATATTAGGTCCATTACGGTGTGTTTGGACAGTTTTAGTGATTCTGCTTTCGTTATTTGACAGTCGCGACGGCCACCCAGTTAACTCTATGTATCCACGATGAGAACAGGACTCCCCTCATCGGTCTTCACTGTATTTATGTTCGCTCTGCGCTTTCTATCACTCTGTGTCACGTTGTTTGTGAGGAAATGTTGAATGTTATGGCACCAAATCTGGTCTTGTAGATCTGCGTGTCTACATTTGTCTCTGCGTGTTTGTTATTATTATTATTAATAATTTGTTGACCAGTTAGGAAGGACAAGATAAAACCATGAGTCATCTGCTTCTCCACGGACCTTCACGATCATCTCTGAGATGATCTGCTCTCATGCTCTCAGTGAAACGAGAAGTATAAACAGAGGGATGATCTCACACTCATAAAACCTGTGTGTTAGTGTTTGTGTGTGTGTGTGTGAGAGGCTAAAAGGAGGTGAAGCAGAGTCTTTGCTGGCAGGTCAGAGTGACTTCACTTTCTGGCCTCATCCATTCCCCACTAATCATCACACCTCTCCCGTTTGTGTCAGATCGTCTCCGGTCAGAACGTCTGTCCCGGGAACAGCGCCGGCAGCCCCTGCCTCGAGGTGGACGTCCTGGGCATGCCCGTCGACAGCTGCCACTTCCGCACCAAACCCATCCACCGCAACACCCTCAACCCCATGTGGAGCGAGCACTTTCAGTTCACCGTGCACTTTGAAGACATGTGCTTCCTGCGCTTCGCCGTGGTGGAGAACAACAGCTCGCAGACCACCGCTCAGAGGACTCTGCCTCTAAAAGCCCTCAAGCCAGGTAGGAGTCACACACACACACACACACACACACACACAACAGGAAAGAGTCTGCAAGGGCACCTGTAAATCCCGTCCTGCATCTGCTTTACATCTGACTCAGTGTAAGAACGTTAAGATATATTTCCTTGTTGTGTCTCAGGTTACAGACACGTCCAGTTGAGGACACAACACAACGAACCTCTCGAGGTGTCGAGCTTGTTCATCTTCAGCCGCAGAACAGAGGAAGGACCCGCAGGGGGCGCTATACCCTCATCCCTGGTAAGACTCAAGCTGAAAGGTTGATACTCCATCTCTGCTACTCTTTAAAGATTCATAAAGCTGCTCTTAAGTTTAAAAGTTCTGGATTCAGGACTTTTAGTTGTTGTGTACTACTTTACTTTGCTACTGAATCAAAGATCTGTGTGCTGCTTCTGCTGCTGTAAAATGCTCTCTAAGGTGAAAACAGGAGACGGTCTAATAAATCACAAACATCTGGCCTCTCCCGCTCACTCCGCAGCTGTTCAGTTCAGAGGAGAAGCGCGCGTCGCAGCAGCACAGGGTGACGGTTTACGGAGCTCCTGGTCCGGAGCCCTTCACCGTGTTCTGTGTCACAGAACAGACGACGGCCAAACAGCTGCTGGACACGGTGAGTGCTTAAGAGATGAAGGTTCTCATCGCTCCCTTGGTGTCCGTGTGCGTCACGTAAATGTATCACTCCCCCGCCCTCCGCAGGTCGTAGCACCCGCAGGAAACCCGTCGGAGTACTTCCTGTGCGAGGAGAAGGTGCCCCTGTTGAAGGAGCGCAGCGAGGTGAAGCGCTGCGCTCAGCATCGTCCTCTGGCGCCCGAGGAGGAGGTGGTCAGACTGGTCTCCAGCTGGAACACCGAGGAGGGTTTTGTGGGGAGGATCAGCCTCAAAACCAGAGAGGAGGTACAGAGAAAGACTTTTAAACTGATATTATCAGCCACAAGGAGCTGAAGACTTTATTACGACTGTGTTTATGTTAATAAAGCCTGTTAATTCTGTTCTTATGCTGCCTTTACAGCCACAAAATACACCGTTTAAGGTGCATTGTGTAGACTATGGCTCCCCCTTGTGGCTCCCTTGTATATCTCAGTTTACCTGCTGCAGGAGGGACAGCAGCTGTGCTATAAACTCACATATTTACAGGCTTTTAAACATCTTCTTGCATGTGTAATGATTTCTTTTATTCTCGCAGAACCTGAATGAGAAGAACACGGCGCTGGAGGGAGAGGAGGAGGTGACAGTGGGATGTAGAGAAGGAGGAGGAGGCGGAGGAGGAGGTGGCGGCGGCGGAGGGGCGGCGGAGGACGACATGTTCTTCGTCCAGGTCCATGAAGTTTCACCGGAGCAGCCTCACACTGTGATCAAGGCCCCTCGCTACAGCACGGCCCAGGACATCATACAGCAGGTGAGGAGGGGACGGGAGCGCGCCCGAGCTGGTCAACTCCCCCGAAACACGTCTCACACTCACGACTCTCTCTGTCCTCGCCAGACTCTGTCCAAGGCCAAATACTCCTGCAGCATCCTGTCTAACCCCAACCCGTGCGACTACGTCCTAATGGAGGAGGTGACCAAGGACGCCGGCTCCAAGAAGTCCTCCACCGCTAAGCCCCTGCAGCGACCGCTGCTGGATCACGAGTGTGTCTATCAGGCTCAGAGCCGCTGGCGGGGCGCGGGGAAGTTCATTCTTAAACTCAAAGAGCAGGTAGCTCTAAACACGCCGACCGATCATCAGTGCTAGAGACCTTCAGCCTTCACGTCGCATGTTTTTACGTTAGATTCATGTGTCATGTCACTGCTTCGAGTTTCTGGACGTCTTTGCCTGATTTTAACCCCGTCTGTGCTTGTTTCATCTGTTAATCCACGTTGTTGTTGTTGTGTGCCCTCCATTGTTTTAACACCTGCATGTGCTTTTAACACCTGTCGCTGCTCCCTCTGTGACGTTCATCCTGCGCAGTGTGAGTTTTTTCTGCTTTTATGCTTCTAATTCTAATAATTATTCTCTTTTTTTATACGTTGTACGTCTGTCGGTATTTATTTTATTTATGAACCATCCTTTCACACTCGAGGCCTTTTGTGCTGACGATAATGTGTTCAAACGAGATGCCTCGCTGAATAAAGGTTTAATGATTTTTTAATGCAGTGTTTATTATTTTTGAAATCATTAAAACATAATACGTGAGGAAACATAGAGGCACTTTGAGCCTCGAGTACAAAAGAAGGATTGAAATGTGTGCTCGGTGAGTCTCGCATCTTTAAAAACTCCGCGCACGTTTCTCCTCTGTCGTTTTTAGTAACGCGACGCGTTTCTGCTTCCAGGTGGTACGGGAGGACAAAAAGAAAATTTCCTTCGCCAGCGAGCTGAAGAAGCTGACCAGCCGCAGCCGCAGCATGACGACCGGCGGCGGCGGCGGGTAGCGGCGTGGACGGTCCCGCGCAGAGTAAGGATGATAGAGCTGCATGCTGTGTGGCTCTGACAGAGCTCCAGGAGTGAGGCTCACACTCTGCTGCCGCCTGTGCATGGAAAGGCAACAGAGGTACCGTATGTTGTCTCTAACACCTAACACCACGGGAGCAGGAACACAAATCTGAATCCATGCGTACGCTGCGTGTTGCATTTCCTGATACTAATAGTGTAAAATGTGGTTAAAAGAGTAGGATTGAGCCATATTTGGGTTGAATTTGGGGGTTTTATTGAAGTGCTGGGAATGCATGAAACTCACTTTTCTTCTCATAACTGGAAAAAAATGATACCAAAGTCATTTTTATCCAGTTTGTGGTTTTTAAATCAGGTTCACGAAGGTCACGCATCGAGCGAAACGCCTTTAGGTATCTGCTGAACCTTATGAACTTCATCCAGAAGCCTTATTTTTGGAAATATTATGACTTCTTTTTTTTTTTTTTGCTCATAATATTTCAGTTTTCTTCTTCTTCGTCTAGCAGTGACCTGAAAACGCAGAGTCATGTGTGATCCGATGAATCAGTGTCAGATCGTAATGTGACGGTTTGTGTAGGGAGCTTTATTAGCGGCGTGTTACTTGTGTACTTCACAGTCATGAATTTTTACATCGTTATCTCCCCCTCATATAACCCAACGCTTCATTTCCAGCGCATTTCATCCGTTAGATTTTGAACAGATGGTCTCACGTCGCCGCTGAATGTTGTATTTTTGTGCCGCGGTTTGCCGCCTTTAAAGACTAAAAGTCGCTGTTCCTCCGCAGGGTATCTGTCTGCAGCCGAGGGCCTGAAGGCGTGGGTGGGGGCAGGACGCTTCCTACAGGCCTCCTCCTCTTCCTCCTCCTCCTCCTCCTTTCAAGGGCAACTCCAACCTGTCCACCTGCCCACCTCCTCTCTGACCTGGAAGCTTCACCTCCTCAGGAACTGGAAGATCCACAAATGAATCAGCAGAGAGAAGACGACTCGGGTCGACTACTTCTAAACACAAGAGGGTTCTGCTGGAGTTTTGGGTGAGGGGTCCTCTGCGGCGTGAAGGAGATCCTGTCCTGTGCTGGTGGAGGACAGGAGCTCTGTTGATGGGTTGGGGTTGTCCTGCCCGCCGTTGCAGGAGTTGATTGGAAATCCCACCCAGCGTCACTTCAGAGCGCTGGCGGTCGCGACGCGGGCAGGTAGCTCCGGTTTATTGGCTGTAACGTGACTCCGCAGGGAGGTCACGGTTACGAAGGGCAGCTGCTGTTACTGAAGTCATCAGGGACACACACACAAAAAAAAGCATCTTCTCTTAGAAATAAATAAATCGGAGGATGAAGAGGTGCGCCACTGTCTCCCCCCAGAAAATGGATTGAAGAGACGCGTCCCAGCACAGTTTGATATCCGAGTTCCTAAACTGCTCCCCTTCTTCTGGTATCGCACAGAAAGCACACGGAGGGAGAGCTGCTCGGACAACAATCAATAAATGGAAGGAGAGATGTAGGAGGACACGACGGCGGTGTTCTCCTCTCTTTCTCAGGTATGGGGCTCTTTTCGTTGAGGGCATTGTGAAGGAGACTGACAAGCTGGCTTGTTTGGTTCTTTTCTTACTGTTCCACTTTCACAGTACTGTACGGGCACATTTTGGGGCATCGCTGCCATCTACGAGGACATCCTGCGATGGAAGCAGTTTCTTACACTACACTACTGTCTCTGCCCTAAAGGTGACGACGCACGAGCGGCGTTTCGAGGCAGGAGGGGGCGCGCGGCGTCGATCGGCCTCAAAACGTCGCAACGCTGCCGTTAAGTTTTGTAACTTTGTAGCCGCGTGTCCGAGGAAGGCGGGCGGCTCGTTTCACGGAGGATCTCAGTTCTGTCATCGTCACCACAAATAATTACACCAACATAATTAATAAACAAACGAGGGTCTGTTGCAAGAGAAGTTAGATATCGCTTAAGTATGTGGAAGGTATTTACCAAAATAAAATACTCGTTCAATTATGATTTGAATCCAAAATGATCTAAAAATAAAGACGAATATGACAGCTTGACACGCGGCTCTCTGGCCATGTCAAAAATCGATAAACCTCTGTGCTCGCCCAGTGTCAGACCTGACACCGGACCGGACTTACAGAGATGAAGCTCGGTGGAAAAAGGCCGTGCAGACTCGTCTCCGTCTCCGAGTGGAACAGTCGGCTCAGCGCTGAGATCCTCGAATAGAAACAGCCTCGTCTTCTTCAAACAGCATTTTGCACATTTGTTTCTCCTCTCACCGTCATCTTCAGTGTTTTTATGTCGCCGTCTGATGACTGACAGACTTGATTGTTACGAGATGGTTTTTTTTTTTAAATTGATCATATTTATTACTTTTTTCATTTCAGCCCAGTCGTGAATGAAAAAAAAGTTTGTTTTTCTAATATTTGTCAAACTGAAACGTGCATGCAGAGATTCCCCACGTTAAATCTGAACACGATGAACGACATTTCACTGTCCTCCATCTTTGAATGCAGCATCTTTATAGATAAGGATTGATTGATTGTCAATAATGACTTAAGGATTTTCTTTATTTCTCCTTACTGCTCATTTCAATTCTTATTTTTCCTGTTTTGATGTGGAACATTTCCAGTTTTGAAGTTGTGATAAACGGTTATTCTCTCTTAGAAGATAGTTTAGTTTTATTTGGCATCGGCTAAGACTTTAAAAAAAAAAGCTTTCCTGCACTGCAGACAAATGAAAGCTTTGATTCTGTTTGAACCCTTCCTGGTTATTTAAGAATAAATTGTATGTCTCTTTTTTTTTCTGACATAAAACTCGTTGGAAGGTTTTCGAAATCCTGCAAACGCACACTTCTTATTAAGAAGAACAAGAAGAACTTTATCGATCCCTCAGTGGAGAAATTCTTTAGCAAGTTTAACATGGCCTGAAATAAAACCCCACACCCGCCCTGGGAGCAGTCAGGGGTTCGGTACTTTTTGCTCGAGGTCCGTAGGGACCGGAGAGGGAGTCTGGAGATTGTGGCGTCTCTCCAGCTACCAGTCCCTGAACCACACCGTGGTCCATGCTGAGCTTAAACGAGACACCCGAGTCCCTGCAGTCTGAGCTGCTGCCGCCCCGACCAGCTTAACTTTATTTTAAATGTTTAAATGTTTGACTTTTATTCTCTCGGCAGACGCAGCCACAGAAAGAATCGTGTCCATTTGCTCGGTGCCAAGTAGCAACGATGTTTGAATTTCTTTAGTGCAATAGTGACTTTAAGTGTCTTTAGTTTCTGACCTTTGACTTGTTTTAAATCTGTCAAAACTGACATCATTCACAGCCGGAGATGACCTGTCGTCAGCGGCAAGGCAGGACGACGTTAACGGTAACGAAGGGAGATCAGATCGTGACCCAAGAAACAACTCGCTGATTACTCTGACAGACGTCGTCACTGTGATCCTTTTATCCATTCCAGCTTTTCTGCATAGAAAAAAAAATAAATCATAACTGGTGATTACTACCATTCTGGATAAAAGTGATATCAGCTGATAGAAATGTGTGAAATGACTGAATTTACAGAAAGGGACCTTTTCTGTTCCATCGGTTCTTCGGTTCTTGGCGTCGTTCGGGCAGAGCTGCGTTCCTCGTTTGTTTTCCTTCTTTCTAACCTGTAAACCTCATTTCTGAATGTAACATTTCTTAACGTGCTGAACCTGAGACAAATGTGTATTTCTATGTTATTTATTTGAATGTGAAGCCCTGGTTGGCAGTTACCTGTTGTTGTTGTTATGTATAATTTCCTGTAAGTAGTTTTAAGTGTTTCTTTTTTATTTATTTCAGTATGTGAGAGGATAAACTCTCCACTGCCCTAATTTTACTCTAATTTCTGTAGATAGGTAAAGAAGTATTTTACTTTCTGTGTAAAATATAGTATTCATATTTCTGGCATGTTATTCTGCAGTACACGGCAGCATCTTTTAATGCCTTTTTTTTTATTATTATTTTATTTTATTGAGTTTTCATAAATGTGGACAAAAGCTGACAGTTCATTCTTTGATTTTTTTTTTTTTTAGTGTATTCAATATATCCACTGAATATGACGTGTGTTTGCTGACTGTGGGCTACGTTTCATCTTTAGCACCCTGCCGTGTCCGTAAGACGTGCGGCATACCCTTTAACATCCACCGTCTGTGTTACGATGTGGCTGTCAAGTGAACATTTGTCTATTTACTTGAATTTTTAAATGAGAATTGGTGGATTTGTCATATATCAGGATCACTATAAGAATAAAAAACGTAAATGCTTGTTGCGTGTTGCGGATGGTTTGTTTCTTAAACTAATGAAGTCTTTGCTATGAAGTCACGACCAGTTGGCTTTAAAATATATTGGAATAAATTAGAAATTAACTTACATACGCCATAGTATTCAGATTTAATGCTTATTCAGGAAAAGAACAGGTAAAAAGAATAAAATCTACATTTAGCTGCCTCAGTTTTAGGGTCCTGATTTTGCCGCCTTCGATCGTGACCTGTGTCACGTGGTCGCGTCTCGCTGGGAAAACGTGACCGTAACTGCGTCGCCCGCTGATAAACAGCTACAAATGCGAGTTTTGAAGCTTCCCGTTTCTTCATCTGGTGCCCGAATGAACACTAACACAATGAACATAATTTGAGCCACTCATCAAATCTTTTGTGCCGGTGTCGTAGATTAATGAGCCGAGTTCGGTCTACCTTCTCCTCCAATAAAGCACCGTGGACTCAGGAATCAGTGACATAATCGGCTCATTTAATTGAATCAATAACAGCGGCTCAGGCGTGCCCTTCCTTCCAGAAACTGTTTAAAATATTACTCTCCGGCACAGTCGGCTAATTCCGGGTAATAAGGCGCACTCGGTTTCAAATATCACCACCGCTGTGGCACCCTCCGTTGAGTTCCTTAATGCAAAATTATGCAGTCATCAAATTAAATGCGCCAGTTTTAAAACCTGGTAATTCTGCAGCCTAATGGTCCAGCTTCTCTCAGACCTCGGATGAAACTCTCCGCTGCGGCGCGGTTTCACAGTCTCAAAAAGTTCTCACACCTTAATTGTGATGAACTCTGACGAGGGACGACGGTCCGCGTGCTCTGTTAATCGGATCTCGCAGGGATCGGATTAAAAAAAAAGAAGCAGTTTCCTCGTCCTCGGCGGGGACAAAAACAAAATGCTGATGTCTTTTAGTGCCAAACACGAGAACGTGGAAAACCGGGAACCTCACAGGGTGTAATCGAGTTAAAGCTTTTTATCTGCCTCCTCCTTTTCATCTGCGTTTCTCTTTCATGACTAACGTCTAATGACTAAATCGAGTCTGTGCGTCTTCTCAACGGGAAGTTAAAATCTAACGCTCCGCGTCGACCAGGAGCTCATCCTACGAAAACCTTTTTTAGGCTGAGATAAGAGCTTCGAGATATTCCGAAATCTCTCTGCAGTCGTCGCTAATGTGACATTTCCAAGCTTCTTTATGGAGCCACGCAGCAGTGACGACTTGTATTCTTTGTGCGGGGCAGGAAATTATCAGTTCGATGCTGTTTTAACATTTTGGGAAATGCACTTATTACCGAGAACATCAACGCCACTCTCGTGTCTGTCTGGATAATGTATGAAAGTTGCTGTACGGATGCGAGTGGCGCCAATCATCCTTTCTGACTCTGCATCATGAGTGTTTTCCATTCAACCATTAGAAACTGATTAAAGAATAGAGAGCAATGCTCTGAAATACTTTCAAGGACGCGGTATTGAAAACACCGTCGGCTGCACTCGTCATGTCGCGGTCGCGTCCTGTTGGTTCCAGACAGAAGAGACGCGGCGCCAAGTTAGCACAACTTCACATTTCAATGGATGAAATAGTCTTTTATTTGGATAAAGTTTGCCAAGCAACTTGACAAGGATAAAAAGGCAAGTTTGAACAATACAAGACTTCATGTGTCAATGCAAAGTGTCAGGCAAATTCAGGATGAGTCGAGCCGGTGGCCTTAAGACTGAATGAAACGAGTGCGGTTCCAAACAGAGACACCAGTCGCTTAAAGGGCCGTAAAAAGTTCATAAACTTTACTCTTTTTTTTGTTTGTTTTCTTCAAGTTTTTCTCTCATTATCTCTTAACAAAGTAGAAAATATAACAAGTCCTCTCATTCTAGGTCCAGTTCTCCAGACGTGTTGCAGCTCTGAGCTCAGTTGGGCTTACGGGATGCTCTGAGTAACGAAACAAAGACGTTTTTAATGGAGCGAACTGCCAAAACAGCCAATTAGGTTCCGCTTTTTTGATGATCTGTGTCTGAATCTAAACAAAAACAGATTCTTTGACTCCATATGTGAGGAATCTTAATGAGATTCAGAATATGCTAATTCACCATTTAGCTGAGCACCAATCTGCTAATTAGATTTTCGTTTAATTGGTCTGGAGCATCCCCGTTAGTTCCACAACTAATGAGCGGAAATGATGTCTGAACGCTTTAATGATCTTGGCAATAAAGAGAGCGAGCACAGTGGGGTCACGATCAGTCAGAGTTTGGTCATGGGGATGTGAAGGCTGTTCCACGGGCCCATCCAGAGCTCCTCCTCGTCCGACTGCGTCCTGTCGCTCGGGCACTCCAGCGGCCCCCTCGTAACGAGCCCGTCGTCGTCCTCGTCGTCGTTGCCGCCGTCCACCTTCGACTCTCTCTCGCCGTCTTTCGGCTCCTCTCTCTCCGCCGAGCTCGGAGGCGGCTCCGCGCCGGCCTGCGCCGCTTTGAGCAGGTTCGATTTGGACGCCGCGCTGTTGCTGGTGCTGGTCGACCCTAAAGAGGCGCTGGATTGTCGAGCGTTGAACTCGTTCAGCGTCTTAGTGTTGTCAGTGTTAGAGAACGAGGAGGTGGCCGTCGCGGGGGCGGCCGTCCCCGCGCTTTGGAAGGTGCGCAGCGTGTTGCGCCCAGCGTCTGTTCTGGGGCTGTTCAGGGGGACTCGTTCCTCCAGCGTCGCGGCCATTTTGTCGAGTTTTTTAAAGTGCTTGGCCAGCCGGGAGCTGAAGACGGGGGAGGGGAGTTTGAGGTTGTTGTTCGTGTTGGTGTGCGTGTGACCTGTGGCGTTCACCGAGCGCCGGGTGCGGATGATGGAGCCGTTCTGGGCCACGTAGATGCTCCCGTTGAGGTTGGCGTGGCTGTTGAGGGTGGACGACAAACGGCTGCGCTGGTTCTCTGGCATGCTGTCCTCGCCCGTGGAGCTGGTCTCGTATTCCCGATCGACCACCAACTTGATCCGACGTTTTCTACTGCCGAGCTGGAAAAACACAAATAACGTGTCATTACACTGTTAACTCATAGAGGCCGGAGAACCACCAGGTGCAGTGAAGACACGAGGGAGAAATCTAACTGGTCTTCCTGGACTCAGGAGCTCTTGTTGCTGTGCTCGCCTGTCACACCGAACATCTAAAATGACCAATTTCCAGTGAAATAAACTGAATTTAAAATCATCTCCTACCACAAGAGACACATCTTTGCGTGAAGAGCGCTAACTCAAAAACATTTTTAGGTTCGTCTTCATGAATAACTCACGACTGACGGCACAGCCGGAGCTTTTGTTATTCCGTGACTACGTCTCCCTCGGCGACGTGAGAGCTCTGACGTGAACCTTCACGAAGTTCGTAATGTTCAGATTTTAAATGATGTTCATCCCTGAGGTCACAGGTAAAGGTGCTGTTGAACTGGACTACATTATACTGAGAGGTCTGGAGTATTTGTCCTCCACTGCTTTCACGCTTAACACACAAAACCTGATCCTGACACACACACTATGTGGACACGCACCTGTTAATTATTCAACTCAGGAGTTTCAGTCGGATACTAATCAGGCCGTTTTGACTTCACGCGTTTCGACTTTGTGGCAACAGTTTGGGGAAGACAATTTACTGTTCCAACGCGACCCGATGCGTCCCCGTGTCCGTAAAGGACGTGAAGGTTGGACGCACAGAGCGTCTGGATTGTGAGCCGGGCCTTCTCGTCCAACATCAGCGTCTGACCTTCTCAGAAATGCTCCAAAGTCTCGTGGAAAGGCGTTAGATCTGACTGCTGAGGACTCATCCTAGTTTTTATGAAATTCCGCCCCAGAGTTCTTACATTTATATGACGTTACGGAGCAAAGCATCTCCACGCTGCGAGGTGAGAGCTTTGACCACTAGAGGTCAGCAGAAACATTTTCAAGCTTTTTTTTTAACCTTTGAAGATGTTTGTCCTGTAAAATCAAGGAATGCACACACACACACACACTGCAGACACACACACACACACACTCCACAGCAAAGACAGGTGGGTGCGGCAGTGTTTACTCCAGCCTGGGATTCAAAGCAGCCTTTTGATCGTCTTAATTTCAACCAATAAAAGCAGCCGGGAAACATAAAACAGTGTGTGACAGTCAGAGCAAACACTGCTCGCACTCTGGGAAAGAAACTCTGACTCGCTGTTCCACCCTCGGTTTTATTCTATCGGGCCTCGATGGTATAGAAGAAAAAATCCGTGCACCACGTCAAAGAAAACATCTCTCCCCCTCGGCAATTAACGAGAAAGAGCCGAGCGACGCGGGGAAATGATCGACGCGGAGAGAGAAATGACTAATGTGAGAGGCTTCGAGGAGGTCAGAAATAAGCGGCGGTGAGTGGAGCTTTCACAAAAGGGGAAATGACATTAGTTGGCTGAAGAGAGCGGAGGGGAACCAGCCGATGGCTTCGAGAAGAGCTGTTAGGAAGGCGAGACGAATGAAGGGGAGGGAGAGGAGATTGGAAGGAGGCCATTCCAGATAGAAGCAAAATAAAAAAAAAAAGATAGTGCGAGAGGGCGGCAGAGGACACGCAGCTGAATGTGAATCACTCCAAACAAGGAAGAGCAGAGTTATAGTCAGAAATTCCACCCAGGTAACGTGCGCACGCTCACTCCAGCCGGTTTCACAGAGATCTTACTTAGTGGCGAGGAGTTTAATCTTTGGGGAGGGAGTCGAGGCCTCATCTGCATTTCAATCAGCCGACTCATTTTCCAAATCCCCCTCTTCATCTTCATCCTCGTCTCCTTCCCCGCCATGCTGGCTGCTTCCCTCCTCCTCCTCCTCCTCCTCCTCGCTGTCCTCGATGATGGGTGACAAGTCGTCCGAGGCGTCTGATTGGATGCGGTTGGCGGCTCGCCTGCCTGAAGAAGACTTTCGTGATCCAGCACTTTTTGCCTCCTCCTCCTCCTCCTCCTCTCCTGACTCCTCGTCTCCCTCGCTCTCTTCCTCTATTGTTTCATGCGAGGAGCGGGAGTGTCTGGAGGTTTTCGGCCTAGAACCTGAGCGTCTCGAACTGTTCGAGTCGCTGCTGCTGCTGCTGTTTCTCTCCGCGTCTCTGCCGCGTCTCTGTCTCTTCACGTTGGCACTGCCGCTGCCGCCGCCGCTTCTGCTGCTGGCGGAGCCGTTGCTGCTCGACTCCTTCCCGTCACATTCACTGTCTAACCCCGACTCCCTCTCTGACTCTGACCCTCTGCTCTCCGTCTCGGTCTCGTCGCGCTCGGTCGTGACAGACGAGGTGGGGCTGCTCGTGTCGGAGACGCTGCACTCGGACGCAGACTCCTTGCTGCCGCTTCCTGTCTCTGAATCGCTGTCGTGAACTCTCTTCCCTCCCTTCCACCATACCTCAGAGGAGCTGCTCTCCTCGTCCAACTCCCTCTCCCACCTCCTCCCCTCCTCCCCCGCGGCTCTCTCGGACACTGACGCGGAGACGCTCATGTCTCCTATGGAGCCATACATCTTCCTGCTCTCCTCCTCTCCTCTGTCCCAGCTTTCCCCATTGATCCACGGCTCGTCTCCCACCCTGGCGGGTCCCTGGAGCCTTCTGGCGAGGGAGATAAGACTGAGGGACTCGCTCAGCCTTTGTTTCACCGCCGGGGGTTTGCTGGCTTCAAAGGACGTCTGGAAATAACTCCCGTCGATGACCATGCCGCCGTCTACGCTGTCAAAGCGGCCAGCGGACGCCAAGCCAGGGAGCGTCCCCCTATGCTCTGGCCTGATGCCGTGTCCTCTTCCAACAGCATTTCTCATCCCATTGTTCATCACGCCACCTCTGCTGCTTCTTCCCCAAGTTTCCATTTCTCCTCTTTCCCTCCCTCTTTCGGCTGCCTCATCTCGTCCTCCCCCTTTGTTGTCCCTTTGGCCTGCTTCCCCTCTCTCTAATCCCCGTCCCGCTCCTTCCCCCTTCCTCTCCTCCGGCCTGTCTCTACTTCCTTCCCCCTCTTCCGCCGGCCTGATTCTGGCTTTGTTCCAGGGCGGGTGGATGGCAGGAGGTTGTCCAGGTGTTTTATTTCCAGGGGACAGCAGAGCGCTCACTCTCATCGCGGCCTTCAACCTGGTGGCTGCGCTCGAGCTCTTCTGCCTCGCGTTCATCAGCGCGCCGCCGTCTGTCGGCTGTTTTTTGTCGCCCTGACTTCTCGGGGCTCCTGGCGTCTTCCTCGATTGCCCGTGAGGAGGCGGAGGACGCGGCGGCTGGAGGTGGGCGGGCTGTGGGGCTAATCTACCTCCTTGAAACTGTCTCCTCACCTGTTGTCATGATGTTAGTTCAAAACCAAGTAAAAACATTTAGGACAGGAACAGAAAAGACACGTGACCAGCAAAAAACATCACTGTTACTATCAGCAGTATTATTAGAAGGCTTTAACCTCGTAACTCCTCCACAGCGGAGCCGGTATCACGATGAAGAAATAGATCAACAGTTCGGGACTGGCTTTTTCTGATGAGTTAGATGAGAAGATCAGGTCGGGGAAATTAGCTATAGAGACCAAAACTGTTTTTCGTACCAGGCTGTAAACATGTTTATTTCTGCTGTGAAGTTGGACATTTGAACATAGGGACTTATGGAGACTGACTTCTGGAGCCAGCCTCACGTGGACGCTCTGGTAGTACTTTGTTGGCACCGAGTCTGTGTTGCTGGACCAGACTGGTGTTTTGTTACATGCAGCTGAAGTCGGTCTAAACGAGGCCTCGTGCTGGTTCCTGTACAGACTAAACAAGCGCACGTTGTGACCTCCGGACAGAACCAGGCAAGCTTTTGGTTTCCTTTACTATACATGAGTGGAGCTGATCTTCTCAGCTAAATCTCAACGAGAAAGCCAAAGGTGTATTCTTTAAAATGACGCCGTGTCCCAACTCTCAGAACAGTCTGACGTTAGTTACTTTAAAAACTGCATATACTGAATTTCATTGTTTAAACATCAGAATATTTGTTACAAATAAACTGCTAGTGAACACTGACTCTAAAAAAAATAGTGTGTGGTCAACAGCTTCCTGAATCAAGTCAGTGTGAAGAATATTTAAAGCTTCCTGTCCTGTTTACCTCTCCGTCTGACTCCTGCGGGCTGTAGTAGTAGCTGCCGTCATCGTCAACAACAACTTCTCCATATTCATCATACAGGCCCGAGGGTGAGATCAGCTTCCTGCGACTGCCGTACTGAGGAAGGTCATACCTGCACAGACAGAGCAGAAACAGCGAAAGCGAATTCACCACGATTCATTCTGAAGGTTATTTTTCTGACGAGCGATGCGGCAGTCAGTTTCGCTTTGTGCGGTGAAAGTTGTGGCCCGGCAGCTTCGTCCAATCAGGAGTGAAAACGGGGAGAGAGAGAGAGATCTGCTCTGCAAACAAAGCTGCTGCACTCTCCACAGTCACTTAGAGCAATAACGCACAGGCCAACGCCGTGGTTCACTCCAATGATAAGCGGTGTCTAATGACTTTCCTAAGCAAAGCTACCTTAATCACAAAAGGAGCATTTTGTCGCCAGGAGACATTTTGTTAGCAGAAAACACTGGAATCGATTCCTCTGCCTTTTGTCTCTCTTTGTTGCCTGTTGCCGGGAGCGCTGCCTGCCTCCACCGGCCAAAAAAAAAGAAAGGAAACTGTGTTGTGTATCATCGTTTGGGCTGCGTGCCCTGCAGCGAGCAGGCCGGAGAGCTGGTGGGTCGGGAAGCACATCTTTTCAGACGCCGTACTGGAAACAATGTCCCAGCGTGATTAAAGTAACTAATCTGATGGGAGTCCTTTGGCTTGGTTCCGTAACAGAGTTGTACAGAAAAGTTTCCTCGTGTAATCACTCTGCTTACAGTCCACCCGGTGGGTGAAGCTGCTCTCCCTATTACGTTAAGTAGCCAAGCAATACACAAATGGAAGGGTGACGGATGCACGCGGAGGTGTGTTGGAAAGAGGTGGACGATGGTAGGATCGAAACGCAAAGTCCAGGTCCGGTCGTGAATGTTTCACAGCGATTACGGCCCCTGGAAGCTGCTCTTAACCTTCCACTAAAACCTGCTTCACAGTCATTAACCTGCAAGACTCAAAGTGAAGTAATCAAATTACTGCCTCCGTCTAGTTTTTCCTCCTTCAAAATGGCCTTTTTTCACCTCTTCTCCTGCTCTTCCGCCCCTTCTCTCCACTAGGGGGCAGTAACAAACTGAGCATCAGTGTTGGTGTTGCCTTGATTGTTGTAGCTCTGTGTGTGTGTGTGTATGTGTGTGTGGACCAAAATGGACCAAAAATGGGTCACTGGCTGTTTCAGGTGAGTCTCCAAATGCTAAATGGTTGTTTGATGGTCACTTCCAGGACGTGTGACCGCATTCACACAGCGAGCGGAACCGGTGCTGCGCGCGGTGAAAGTCACCGGGTGAGAAAATGAAGCCAATTTCTGAGGCAAAATATGTTTTATTTAGTTTCATGATTGCCAGCTTGAATTCAGTTCAGTTGAGTTAGTTGTTTTCAGGATTTTGGGGGGATGTTAAAGGTCCAGTGTGTCAGATTCGGGGCCTAACTATGGTGCCAGGCATGTCCAATCACCTGAGAATAAGATTGATTTTTTATTTTTGTGACTTTAAAATGATGTTGAAACACCGTGTTTTTACAGCGGCCCTGAATACTGATGCGAGGAGACTGCAATGCAGCGATCCTTTAAATTAAAACACGGGCGTCTGTGCGTTTATATGAAAGTCAGTCATCGCGGCGATCGTGTTTTCTGCGGCTCTGAAGACTCGGCGTGCCAGCTGACCCCTATATTTCCAACAGAAAGCGGCAGATGCTAGCAGTGAGATTGAAAATGGTCATTTACCTGACAAGGGCTCGACAGAAAATTGCCTTCTAGTTGCATTATGAGACCATAATGCAGACTGGAGACAAAAGTCATGAGCGGCTCTCGACCTCTGCTGCTTCAGTTTAATGATCTGCCTTTCACAAAACGCTCTGCTGGTCCAAAAATTACATGTCTTGAATAAATGTCCAGCTTGTGCGAAGACGGACGGCGTTAAAGGAACAGCTGGACATTCTGCCGCAGACCTTTACTTGTTTTACTCTCCTCACCCTCCTCATGTGGGTGCCCTAGCTCAGCACCTATCAGCTTCATGACAGTCACACTGCTCATCACCCACGCCGGTAACGATTTCTGGAAACGCGAGATATAATCCCGTACGGCTCCGTGTCGCGTAAGGGTTGAGTGTTTTACTCTTGACTAGAGGGCAACATAAATTTGGCTTGCTTTGTTGTTTTTGTTGGGGTTTTTTCTCCTCCTTTGCATCAAAACATCAGACCTGTGCAACAAATGGTTCAAGTTATTTTCAGCATCTGTATCCAAATCCAATTAGAGTCGTGCCAACGGCAGATGGCTGCGAGCCCACACGCAGAGAAAATCCCATTTTGATTTCATCTTCTGGAGCCGGATGAAAGGAAAGGTCAAAAGGTTATGATCCATCCTTCCAAACGGACGTGAATACAGAGCGCGGCTCAACAAGAAAACAACTCTGAAAACTTTCTTTGTGGCCTGAGAGGCGCTTTGACGTGCGTTAGCATCATTGTGCACCTTTCATTTACAACTGTGACAGATAAAGTGATTACAGCCGAGCCCCACCGGGTCACAAAGTCTGATTTCCTGCTCTTGTGTACGTACGGAGTCAGACATGAGTTCGTGGATGTTGCTCTAAGCCAACAGCATCTGGCCCATTGTCTGCCTCCACGGCTGGCTGCCTGATTAGCTGCTACAGTATTGCAATGCTAGGCAGGGAGAATTAGCTGAGTGTGTGTGTGTGTGTGTAAGAAAGAAAAAGCAAGAGAGCATTTCTGAGTGAGTGAGTGAATGTGTATGCCACGAGAGAATTTATATATGTGTGTGTGCGTGCGCGCTACTGTGTATTTATGTGTGAGTGTGGGTGGGCGAATAAAATCAAGTTCCCAGGAGTCTGCAGCTAAAATTATAAAAATTACACAATGCATCACAGATGGCAGGCTGGGTGCAGAATAACACACACACACACACACACACACACACACACACACACACACACACACACACACACACACACACACACTTGGGAGGGAGGCAATAAGTCTTCAGAGGTCTTGTTCATGAACACTTTGATCTAATGTGAGTGTGTGTGCGTGTTCAATATATCGCCACTCTGTGGTACCTCTTGTTTTGACGCACACACTAACACACTGAACAAAAAATACCTGTAACATCTCCCTCCCACGCTTTTCACTTCCCGTAGCTCAAACACATGTACGCCGCGCACGAGCGGGGAAGGTGTGAGACAGGTCACCGGTGTCGACAGTTCACAGCGGCCGCCGTCCTGTGCGACTGACACGGGCAGCTTGATATCAAAGCGGCTGCCACGGGGCTGACACGAGGCCCAGCTGGGTAAAGTGCGGCCCCGAGAGCTCCAGACTGGCGTGGGAGGGAATGTGTTTCATCGACGTCGAGGTGAAGTCAGAGGTCAGAGATGGAGATCAGCGGAGATGGCCTGAATTTACCGCCCTTGGTACAGTATCTTTGCTACTGCTCGTCACTAATGCTAGATAATTAATGCACAGAACTCTAACATCAATATCCTGCCAGAGACAGACACAGCAGGCGCTAACGAGACTTTTCATCCACTTTTACAGACAGTCAGGCCCAAGAATAGACATTCTCCCTAAACAAATATAGTCTATCCTTTCTTTTCTATCCTATTCGTATCTACCAACAATATGGACATTATAAATTTAGAAGTTATATCTGTAACGTCACCCATATGTTTTGTAGCTCAGAGCGTGGCGGCTCTGGCCATCGCCCGCGCCATCTTGGCAGCTCAGCCGCCTTCTGACTAATCCAGAAATGGGCAAAGATGCGGCTCGTTGGTCGAGCTGAATAATGCATGGGTGCTAAAACAAGCTACCCCCCGGTCATTTAGAGCAGCCACGCTGTTAATAATGCATTGCTTCAAAGTTATGCATTATTAACAAACCAAATATTGAGATTTCTCTCAAAGTACATCAAATACGTTGGAAAATAGTTGCTGAAAACACGTGGAAAGGTTAAAACAGCTTCCAGTCTGGGATTTTTTGTGGGCGGGCCTAAAGGGTGGCTCGATGACACGCTGAGGCCACCCTGAGCGGAGAGATAGAGTGGGCACGGCTTCAGCGGAGACACTGGCAAAATTGTGCCCAAACAACTCTATACTGAGTATTTCTAGAATATGTTTCCCGTTCTGAAGTGAGGTCTCATGGCTCGTAACTAATTCACAGGTAGTTTGACACTTCACACATGAGCTCCTTGTTGTAAGGTTCATCACAGGATACTATTCTTAAAGGATGGCTTACACCTTGGAGAAAATGAAGGTCCAGTGAGATGTACAGGTTCTGTTCCCGTTCAGTGGGAGAAGAACAAAGTCGGCACAAGCAGACACGTCTCATTTATGAGAAGGAAGATTTGGACTTGGATTTTTTCCTGAACTCATCAGCCGCCATTTGCTGACCTTTTCCACTCTTTGTCCACTTACCTTCGTGTCTGCGTTGAAGTCCACCTCCTTGAACTAAACTTTGACAGCTTACATTAAAAACACAGCTTCACAAGAGTATACAGACACAAAGAGAAAACCTACACGGCTGAGAAAACAAATGAACTTTTTCAAGACCTTCTTAACTGTTTTTCAAGGTGTGATCTTATAAATAAGACCTGTTAATTACAGTATTTATGCCAAGAGACAAGACAACTTTAAAACAAGGAGGCACATGTGGGTTAACAAGTGTCAAAGAACTTGTGAATTAGTTATGAGCGAGAGCTGACTTCCGAATATTTGGAATAAGAAAATACTACCACCTGATAAGAAGCATACAGTATATGTACAACTTTATCCACATAAAGTGACACGTAGGAAACAGAAATACAAACCCGTGATCGTAGTTGTAATAATCTTGCGTGTAGTAGTCCTGGCCGGGGTCGATGCCGGATTCCATTGATAACTCCTGTTAAATTAACAGAGCGTCATTAGCAGCTGTGCACACATGCACGCTGCACACAGATGGAGATGGATGCCCACACACATCTCTCTGCACAAACACTCACACTCACGCTTATCTAAAACTTTGCACTTTTGCACTTCCCACCTTTGATCCCACACACTGAAGCGGAGACGCACATGCTTGAGTGAAAGTATTCAGGAAAGGAAAGACAGAAGAGTACCTCTGGTCTGAGCAGAGAAGGTCGGAGAAGCTGTTGCGTCTGCCGGAGGGAAAGAGAGAAGAGCAGCGGGTGACGAGACAAATGGAAGAAATGCCGAGTTCTCCCCCGTTTTTTGGAAACGCAAAAATCGATACCTGATGCTCTTCGTTCAATATCGCTGAATGCAGATGATCCTGTGTGTGTGTTTGTTTTCCCTTCTTGTCGATCAGTAGGAGGAGCAGGTATTGTTATATTCAGAGTGAACATGAAGTTTTAGCACACTTAAATTAAATATTTAAGTTTAAAGACGCTGTCAAAGTGACTCCAGAGTCTTAAAAATAAGTTTCTGCGTCCACAAAAGCAGAGTTTTTAAATTCTGATGACATTGGTTGACTTTCTTCCTCAGTGTCTTTGTGTTTTCACATTTTAATATGCGCCATCAACGGACCGCAGAGGTCTTAAAGAGTATTTTAGAAGTCAAGACGGTCAATTATGGAGATACAATAAACTGATTACACGCTGCTCCGTCTTGATTACATCAAACAGAGAAAGAACAGAGGGAGTCGGAAACAATGAGGAGCACGGCTAAACATCAGAGGGGACAAAAACACACATGCAGCATGCACAGAGCGAGCGACGCCTACCTCGTGTTGTCCATATCCACGCCTGGAAGATCAAAGAAAGAAGCAGAAAGACCACGAACCAACATTACCGACAAAACACGTCATTAAACATAATCCACCCGGCGTGGATGTGTCTTTAATACACGTCAGCACTTTGCTTTGTGTTGCACGCACTGTGGAAGAAATCAAGGCCCGAGTGGAAGTGGCCCCCGGGAATATATCACATTTTGTAAAATTTAACCCAGTTTCCAAGAAAGAAGAAGAAGAAAGGCGGGAGATGAGACGAGTGTGAGTATATGTATGGGAGTGTGTGCTCTTTAAGATAAATGGAGACACAGTGAGAGCGTGTGCCATTTCAGGACTGTCGCTTATTTTGTAGCTTAAATCTGCTAAATATTATTTTACTATAGCTTCTTATAATTTGTGACTAGTTTAATAGGTGGGATGGATCAGACAAGACTCAACAAACAAGCATAATGTGAGACGCTGTCTTCAGAAATCCGATGCTCTTCTTCTTTTAGGTTTAGAAACACACATTTTGGTGTCCAGCACAACAAAAAGTCAATGAATGTGGCTGGCGGGTCTGCAGGTCAAGACCTCTATTATATAGTAATCAAACGCTCGCCATCATTCAGCTTCAGGGAAGAATGTTTTTGTATGTCCACAGCGGAGGTAGGATATGTTTCACACACGCAGATGTGGTAATGTGAAATTTATTAGAGCGCCTCCAAACTTCATTTTCAGGTAAGTCGGTCGGTTTTATGGACTGAGATTACAGCATGCTTTCAATCTGCAGTGAAATAACTGTAATAACATCACAGCGGCCCTGAACAGATTGAAAGACTTTCTTAGAGATTTGAAACCTTTTCAGTCAGACGCAACCTTTGGCTCGGTCTGACTGAACCCTGAAGACACTTAGAGCACCTTTGCCGGTGTTCTGTTCAGCTCAGGTCCGGTCCGTAATAACCGTCTGCTGTCTGACATTAAAGATGCTGAGAGGGGCACACTCGTGTCCGCCAACGTGTCTGCAGTAGGCTGTAGTCCATATACATCAACTCACAGACTGTCATTATGACATCTTAGATGTAGAACCTTTTTCTGCACATTAACCTGCCGAATAACTTCATAAACATCGTCCTGATAACTTTTCCTTTCCAATAATAATTCAAGAAATAACTGACTTTTTTTCTATTTCTTCTCTTTCTCAGGGTTACCTGAGAAGCTCGATACCGCCGTCATATCTCTAGGTTAAGATAGAGCTAGCAGATAATTAGCTTAGAGACTCGAATCGGGTGAATCAGGTGGTCAGCTGCGAGTGGCTGTTTCTCCCATCGTTTCCACTCTTTATGCTAAGCTAATGATCTGGTGGCTCTACATCACTTCACATCGCTGTATATGTTTCTGCAAAGAGCCTATCATCAAGCCTGGCAACAATAAATGCTGCTTATTTACCGTCAGCAGTGAAATTAGGACTCGCTGTTGTGACTAAAACAAAACTGCCCACGCAGACAGTAAGAGAGAGAAACAAAAACAGAGAGAGGCTGAGATGGAGTTAGACACAAAAACTTTTTAAAAAGTGAGAAAAACTATGATGAAATTAAAAAAAAAAAAAAGGGGGCGAAAGCCACAAAGGAAAAACACAAAGGAATAATAAGAGCAAACTAAGAAAAACAGCCAAAAATCTCTCTGTCCATGCGTCTTAACTACGTCGGCAGGAGGATGTATTGTCATGTGAAGCCAAGGTAATGAGCTGGACAAATGAAGACGTATCACGGACAACAAATGGTGACTTTTAGAGGACACGTCAGATTCTCTGTTCAGTTATTAGAGGGAAAACACACACACACACACACACATAGAGGCACAGATTGTTAAACCACTTGAGCGTTTCATTAAATAAGCTCAAAAGAGAATATGACAGATATACACACTTCCAGCAGAAACGTGGCCTTTCACACGGTATCAAAATGCAGTTTTGAAGTGCTCGATCAAGACAAAAATATCTGGTTAAATAAAGATGCGGAAAGACGGATATCGCCGGATGAATAGATTCAGGGATAAGTGGATGAATATGTAAATGAAAAGGCAGATTTCTGGGTGATCTACAGGTTTGAAGCGGCACCTTTCCACCATCCGTGCGTGCGTGTGTGTGTAAATGTGTGTATGCTTCCCAGCATTGTGTATTGTGTAATCAGTGTATGTGTCAGCGTGTGAAGATAAGTCTATCTCTTTGTCCTTGTTGTTCTGACAGACACATTATTAGGTCCTTTCGAGACAAAAACACACAGAAAGCTATCTGATCTCGCACACAAACATACACTCCTCCGACATGATTGACTCTCGCTCTTTGTGTCCTCTCAACCTTGTTTCGCGGCGTGTACGGGAAAGACAGGAGGAGAGAAATATTATTAGCTCTCAAAGACTATAACACCCAACAACACTCCCATCTTCTCCTTGTTCCTCCTGCATTTCGTCTCATGCTTCGCTCTCAGAGCTACTGTAGCTCCCTTGCCCTTTACACTGTCACTCCCCCACTCATTTGTTACTTCCCTTCTCTCTAACTTGTTTCTCTCCCCCATGCCCGTTCTAGAAAACTTTGAGGGAAGGTAAACCATCAATAAGTCGAGAAAGGTGCTTCTTTGTGTTATAAATGGTAGTGAGAGATGATGACCGCTGCAGACAGATACCAATGTTCCAGATTCAAGAAGCTTTAGATTCATACAGGACGTACAACACGCTAAACTTACTTTGGAGTTCAGTTTTCTTGTCTAAACCGTCACTTAGCAGATTAACACCATATCCCAGCTGACACTCACACCCAGAGCAGCCAGTGACAGAAATGTACAAACTGGTTCTTAATGGGAGTTCTGCCCATCAATCTTTGTTTTTGTGTGGCAGTAACAGTTCAGCAGGGCCCTGTCTTACACCCTAATAAACACAAAGTACAGCAGACAATGACAGGAACGTCAGAAATTTGGTCCTAACACGTTTGACCGACTAAAATTTGGACCTGATTATCACGCTCGATGACAAGTCAGGGGATGACCAGAGTGATTACATTTCCTTCTGAGGAGATCGTGAATGTTTGCCCCGGATTTAGGATAATCCATCCGATAATCCAATATTTCACACCGCAGCACCACAAATGACAACCTCACGATGGCCGAGAGGAAATGTGAGGCTCAACAAAATCGTTACGATCGTCTGGGAGTCCGTCAAGCAGAAAGAGTAGATATTTTAGTGGATTTTAGTGGAAACCTTGATCAACTGGCGAGAGATTACCAAGTACAGTCAGCGCACTACAGTACGTCAAAAGTGGTCTTGAACCACTTTTATTTTCTCTTAGCCAAGACCAAGAAAAGAAGATGGAAGTTGTAATAAAGAGTAAACGTCACAAAGATGTTAAAGCAAACGCCACTTACTACAGCATATTCTAATTTTCTTTGCTATACCTCATGCCTAATTTGCCGCTTCAGTGACCCCGTGATAATCTGCCGTCGTGACGATCAAACCTGTAATTTTTACAATTACACAACAACCTCTGTCTGGCCGTGTGCCGCGTCTGTGCTCCTCCATTCAGCTTTAATTAAACGCACTGTGCTTTTCCTGAACGCTGCAAACTATGGCGCCGAGATGTCAAAAACACGTCTGTTCTCCAGCAAAAACCACGAAATGAGAACTGAAAGAGTGAGAGCAGAATCCTTCCGCCAGACAATGAAGATGCACCGAGCGTGCATAAGTGTGTGTAATGACATGCGGCACACTGAGGTTGAAAGCTAATCTCGACATAAAACATTTTCAACCCAGTCAGCTGAAACAGCAGCAGTGCCCGCGACCTGCTTAACGCAGCCGTGTGTTTGTGCGTGTACATGGATACATGTTTATGCCCACGTGTCTGTGTACTGCCTTTTGGAAATTCACAGCTTAATCATGATTTCGTGTCCGCGAGAGGAGAAAATGCATCTTTGAACAGTCCGTTCTTCTTAACAGAGCGTCCAAACCAGCGCATAATGGTTCTAGATACCTCATTAAAATACATGTGTGTGTACACTGCTTGATAACCACATTTATGTCCATCACGGTTCGTCTAATTTCATGATTGGGCATCAATGACAAACATGAATCTGTCACTTTACGGTGACATTATGCATCTGGAGACAAACTGCTGCTGTATACGTCGCCTCCTTTCTTATCGGGCTAACTGTGCAAAGGTGGAACGGCAAAGAAAGGAACTCATCTCACCCGGTATAGTCTGACTTTATCGCAAGATTCGTTTGCGAGATGGTTTGCATGCTTTGCAGAGGTGTGTGTGCATTTATAAGACGGCAGCAATTTGCATCAAAACCTGTGAGGCCACACGATCCGTTCTTATCATGAATCATTTATGATGACCTAAATAATGCTGGCAAATGTTTTGTTTGGCAGAAAATGTTTCTGCAAAGACCTTGAGAGGCTCAAGACTACAGCGGTTTATGGTAAATCCTACGAACAGTTTGAGACGGAGCAGCTTCAGCATGAAGTGAAGTTACTTCGGTACAGTATATTGATTTCGTTATGCAGTTATGGAGAGTGAAACAACATTTGCTCGACAGTGATCCCCCTTAGATGAGTTGAAAAATCTTCAAATGTCCAGTTGGTGGTTGAATCTTGACCTGATGTGGATGTTTTGACTTTCGTAAAACACAAGAGCTCATATCTGAGGTGAGCGAAACATTGTATTCGCTCATTAATATGCTGAAAATGTAGGAGGCTGTGTACATGACTTCCTCTGCATACTTTTCTGGCATAATTCCATCAAGAGGAGGAAAAAAAAAAAAAACGCACAGATGCCGTCATTGTCAGTCGATGCTACACTTTGCATATGCCCCGCACCGCTGCTTCACGTCTGCTCCTCCCTGAGGCTTTGTTGGGGGGGAGAAGAAGTGCTGTAAAGACGCGGGACAAACGCACAGGATTGGGGTTTTCATCCTGGTTTCTGTATTACCAGCATTGTTTAAGTGAGACTATGTGGTACTAACTAGGAAGAGTTACAGTAGCTCCCGGTATAAATTAATAATAGGTGCTGCTCCTGGTTTTTAAAGTGATTTCAACTTTCTGCCAAATAAAAATGGTCATAGATTCTCTTAGTCAGCAATGTGTTTTATTGAGAAAAATGTCTCATGCTCGTGGCCTTTTTATATTTTTCATATTAATTACATCCCAAAGTACCCACACAGTGATTTAATGAAGGAACCCTCGGGTTAAAAGAGCAATAAAACCCTCTAGAAAAAGTTAATAAAAATTTAGCACAGATTGTGAAGACAAACATCGCTCTACATTAATGTTTTAGACACGTTATCGCTGCGGCTACACACCTACCTACGTATTAAACGTTTCCTTGAAAAAACAGACCGTGACATGACTTTGTGAAACTTTAAAAAACAATGCAGGACAAAAAAAAAAAGGAAAAACATACAATAAAGTAAAGACAAATGAAAAATGAGAAGAGAGAACAACAGAAAGACTTTAAGAGCTAATAATCAACACGGGGAACTATGAATAAATGAGTGTTTCTACCAACTAAATGAGTATTTGAAAGAAAGCGGAACGACACAAAGACACAACAGATACTGTCCGCTTAAAGAACGTTTCACCGTGTCTGTGTAACAAGCTACTTTGGATATGAAAAGATCAGCCGCGTCTCCTAGATGCTCTGTATATACTGTGTACTATGCAGTTTGTGAGCCCGCCATTGATCCCTGTGACTCTGCTGCTGTATATGATGTAGCTATTCACTCAAAAAGTTGCCCTTGAAGATGATGAATCCAGCCAAGATTGAAAAACTGCAGACGGCGACCTTTTTTTCCCAATACAGAGCAGACAGAAGATGTGAGCTTACATTAACTACTGCAGCACTACGCAGAAGTGAATGTAGATGAAGTGGAGAGTGAAAACAAAATGTGACAGCGATCGTGTCATCGGTTGCGGCCCTGCGTCAAAGTCCACGTCCAGCAAAGTTGAATCCACGTTGGCAGATTGAACGTAGCTCTCTCCTCTTCTGTTTGTCCTTTCGTATTCAGAATGAACTAGTTTAGGCGTCCAGAGGGCGTGCGGTTATTAGCTTCTCACGACTGCGAGTGGCCCCATCAACAATCACATGTCTTCCATTAAGACATATAGAATAAGTTGTGGTGTGGGATGTAAAATGTTAATGACAGCGGTCCAACTGAAAGTTAACCAGGAGACATTTTGCCACTTGTAATCATTTGATTTCACTGCTCCAATCTGCAGCTATTTAAGCCAATTTTCCTAAGTGTTAATTAAAAAAAAAAAAAACAAGCCCTTAGAAATGTTTGTGGGGAAACTAAAATAACGTCTGAGGCAGATAATGAGTTAGACCTCCAAAGTGCTACATCGGTATTTGAGTGGGAAGCAGTCTTTTGAATTCTAATAGTTCAGGTTCACCTCTTATTATCTTAACCTCTGATTATCATTTCCTCCGTGTCCTTAAACATTAATTTAATCCTTCTCTCTTGTAATAGAAATAGTGGAGAGTACAGTGAGTGAAGAAGCACTTTACAGCTATCACCTCTCTTGCTGTTTCACCTTCCAAACTTTTTTTTTACTGATCGCAAATGATTTGAGCGGATAAACAGTTTTCTGAGTTTCTTGGACGTCGTGTTGGAAGAGCGCAGCCGTAGCACCGTGAAAACCACCGAATCATCACCAAAGCGTCTCACTGAGCTATTCTAAGATCTGCCTCTTGACAGCTCTACGGCAACTACGCAACAATGTCGAGACATCTATGTGCCTTCCGTGGAATCAAGGCAAAGGCTAGAGCACTGTAGACTGAGAAGGGAATCGTTTCTCAAGCTCTTCCATGATGGAGTTCATGTTTGGGTTGGGCTGAATCTGTGCAGGCAGAGGATTCTTTCCTTCTCTTCCAGCTCCTTCTCTGCCTCCGTCTCCTTCCTCTGTTCCTCCTCCTCCTCCTTCTCCTCCTCCTGCTGCTACTGCTGCTGTTGCTTCTGCTAGTGCATCCAAGGAGTCAAGGGAATCAATAGAATCTATGGAGGCTCGGCTCTTCCTGACCTTTTTGAGCGGGATCTGCTTCTGATCTATCTGGCTGAACATGTTGGCCACCGACTTCTCGATGTCCGCGATGTTTTGGATGTTTTTTAAGATTCCTTTCAGCTCCTTTCGGGGAGGTTCGGGCTCCGTGGCGAGGGGCGGCGGCGGTGGCCGGAGGGATACGGGCCGCAGGGTTGGCGCCTCCGAGAGTGATGGGAGGACAAAGGTGGACGGGTGTAGGAGTGAGGGCGACAAAGGGGGAGGGAGAGGTGGAGGCGGGGGAGGAGCTGGTAGGGGAGGAGGCGAGGGAGGAGGAGGAGAGGGAGTGTGTTTTTCTGTATGGTTGGAGAGAGATGAAGTAGGAGGGGAGGGAGGGTGTTGTGGAGGAGGAGGAGGAGGTGAAGGAGGGGGTGGAGCAGATGTAGAAGGTGGCGGTGGTGGAGCTGGATGCGGCGGTGGCGGTGGTGGAGTTGATGGAGGATCAGGGATGACCTCTAAGTGGACCTGAAGTCTATCTTCTGAACCCTGATTGCCTGTTAAATTCACCCCGAAGCGCCGCAGCACAGGAGGAGTTGGTTTGTGATTAGGCGGAGGGGTCCCTCCATCACTATGGGTGACAACGATACTCGGGGGACCCTCTTTAACCTGGACATTTGAGATACTGTGAGTAGGAGTGTGCTTCTGGTGCAGAGGAGACTCGTCCGGGAAAACAGAGAGTAGTATATCAGGTGACAAAGATCCTCGCGAATCTCTGCTTTGCCTTTGCCTCATTTCTTGGAGCGCCTGTTGCTCAAACTGTCTTGCTTGTTCTTTGACTGTCAGCTTGGGTTCCAGACTTGGGCTTCCCATTAAGTCCGAGTCTAACCCACGATCAAATCCTGAATCTAGACCGGCATCTTTACTCTCCTTGAACTCTGCCTTGAGAAGCTCCAGCTCCCACTGCACGGGATCCATGACCACTTGGCGTTTTAAAGCGTCACACATCTCTCTTCGATGAAATCTTGAAGGGAGAGTCCAGCTGTGTCCACTCCCAGAGCCCCATCCGCTGTCACCGAATCCCACATCTCCCCCATGGGAGCTGAGCCTCAGCCAAGCATCTCGAAGGCCTTTCCTGGAAGGGGAGAAATTTCCAAGAAGGTCTCTTCTCCTCTGGTTTCTTCCAAGAGTCTCTGGGCTACTCAAAGTCCCGTCCTCGTGGTAAATAGGATTTTTGATAGTCAGGGGGTTTTCATCAGAGAGAAAGGTGATGTTGGACTCGGACTTTGGCAGGTTGTTGAGCACCCCTCCGTTAGCGACACACTGGCGATGGGCAGCGATCGCTCGTGTGGCAAAATCTGAGATCAGACGTTGGCGGTCGCTTTCGTCCAAACTGCCATGACTCCCGCCGCCACTGTGGTTTGACGGGCTGATGCATGGATGGAAGACAAAACGAGAGGAAAAAAAGGATGGAATGAAGGGAGAAATAATAAAAGAACTGCAGATAAAATATGAGGGAGTGGAAGGTATAGTGAATTGGAAAGATATTCTATAAATCAAAGCTAAATGAAATGGAGAGAGATGGGGAGTGAGTGATTAACTGAAACGGTTATAGAGGAGCAACAAAAGAAGAATACAGAACGGCGGAAAGACAGATAAAATAACAGAATGTCTGCTGGAGCTGTTGTTTGATATATGAAATGAAAAGAGGATTTCACATTAAGAGATGAATGAGTAGAAGCAATGAGAGGAAATGGCAGCGGGATCTTAAAAGAGTTAGCATCCTTCTCTTTCTGTGCTGTTTTTACCAGAGGGGCAGGAGACGGAGCACTAAAAAATAGTCTTGAAACACAAAGGGAGAGAATGCAAATAGATTTTATGTATGCTAAAAGCGGTGCACTACAAAGACACTTCTGCATCATCACTATAAACAATGGCAGATCTGTTGGGGCAGGGAGAGACATGGAGTTCTGAGCGCATGCAGATTTTCTCCCAACAAAAGACTGATTACATCCTCCTCTCCGGTTAAAAAGCGCTAATGTGTGAAATGTCTGGTGTAATTTCAGACTCTGCTTGAAACTCTGCACACTCTTGGTACTACATGGCCCATGGCTACGTCTACGTCCATGATGAGGCAACCAATGCAGCTTCACCGCAGCTCTAATTCATCACTGATTAGCCACAAGCGCAACCGACCTACAGCAACACGACTCGACTTCTCTGATCTACCAAAGTACAACACGGGCGAGCAGGGAAAACACAAAAACACAAAACTAAAGCAGGAAAACTGTCACGGCGCAGTGTCGGACTCGACACAGCTGTGAAACAACTCTCAGCATCTTACTCACTTTTGTCTGTTAGGCACAGATAATGGCAGACGGATGAGAACGAGAAGGGAAGGCGTTGGTCAACATGAGAACAGGAGGAGAAGATAGAAGAAGTTATGAAATGAAACAAAGATGTTAGAAGCAGTTCACAGACAGCACAGACAGCGTAATATATCTGTTGATCGGTTAAATGAAAGGACGTAGAAGACAATTTCAGTTTCATCTTGTCTACATGTGTTAAAACAAATCAGAAATGTATATTTGCTACTTACTTCTTTGCAAAGTAAATGTTTGCAAAGACATATTGTAATGTGCCGATATGACTGTGAACACAAAGGTTTCTGTATTTAGCGGTAGTCATAAACCTTAAAAAGGAAAAGGACCATGAAAAGTCGACAGAAGCCAAGTTAACATGGAAACAACACAAACAAAATCACATTTTAATTAAATAGGTTTAAATAGGAGGCTCCCGACATAGCATAACACTGACAAGTTGCTAAGTAACATGACTTTTAATTAGACTTTTAAAAATCATGCTCCATTTAACGCCGCTGCTTATAATAATAATGTAAAGAACACTTTATTCCAAATAGGTAATTGAAAACAGATATTAAAGCCCAAGCCTGTCAAGACAACGGCCAAAGGTAATTAAAAGGGGAAAAAATGCCTTGAAAATCAGTCTACTGAGCAGTTTGATAATGGACCTTAATTATGAATGTGCAAACTTTTGCACTTTGCCAGGTTTTATGCTCTTCGGGGATTATTTAGTCCCTACAAGATGGCAGTGATACTGAACGCACTAACACAAGTGTGACACAAGAAATCCCAAACTGCCTACTTTGCAAACAAACACACGCCCGCACGCCCGCACAAGACCTTCTCCACCACAATTAAACATGCTCTGTAGCTTATCAATAGAATTAATTATCGCCCAGGGTGGTCTTTATAAATTACTGGCTGCATTTATTTCAATTATCTCATATCCAAGTTCATTTCCGCAGACATTTTTCAGGCGATCATTTGGGCTGGTTAGGTGCACTCGCGCGCGCACACGCACAGCTGGAAATCCCTTGTTGTCATTTGGAGATAGTTTCTACAATCTTGCATATGAATTGCTCTCGTGTTAATGGGAGTGGGGAGGCATATCAAGGACAGACAGCAAACCAGTGATGCATGTAATGCTGATAAGAGTTCCTCTCAACTTCTCCGTAACGCTTGAGTAAGGAATTATAAATGAAGTGTGTGTGTGTGCATCGCCTCGAGCGATTGCCCGCGTGAGGCTGAACTTTACGATAGAAGCTAATACGGTGTCTTGACATGCAGTTACTATTACACTATTATACTTTAACCAGACCAACATGTATCACCCCGGCAGAAAATGGCAAGAGGATAAATTAAACAGAATTTGCTAGTAGGTGCGCAGTAAGCGGTGAAGAGAATGTGACTAAATTGCACAGTAATAAAGAAACTTTTAGAGTAGATGGGCAGTAATACCCTTCAGCACTTGTGGGAGTTTAGATTTAGTACAGAAATAATAAAAAGTAAAAGCTATTTCAACACAACAATCAAAAAGTGCAGTCATATTGCCTTAAATTACTGGCCGTGACCCATGACCTCATGAGGAGATCCAGCAAAAACAAACCCTAAGCAAATATTCAATGAATCAAGCTGTAATCTGCTGAGAAGGACGATCAAGAGAAAGGTTATTTTGTAAGGGTAAATTTAGAGGACCGTCTTGCTGAAAGCCACCAATCGATGAAAATCCTGAAGTAAACTGGAGAAGCTGTCCTCAAACTGAACACGGAAGATCGCAGATCTTCATTTTATCTTTGTATAGCGAGGCGTTGGTATGCATTACAACAGACGGGCTGACAAGGAAAGAGCTGAATGGCGCCGAACTCCTTGAAGATACAATTGCGGGGTTTATCTACGACTGTTAATGTATTCAGAAATCAGAGCTTTGTTTGGTGTTAGCTTGATGTGGAGCTACAAGACCCCTGGTTGATTAATCCAAGATTGTGCCAGTCACTGCATGATGTTAGCGGAAAATGTGAAACGGAGGAAAGGAATCGTCTCCACGCTACACAAAAGCTTGGATCCTTGAAGAGACATTTTAACTCGGCTGATAAATCCTTGCAAGAGTTCCCAGCATTCAACTGAAGTGGTGAATCAACATTTTTTATTCCGGTGGGAGGAGGGCGTGTGTGTCTGAGTTGCTATCGCTGGTTGAAAAAGCTCAGTCTTCAATCAGACTTCAAAGACAGATATGTATAATTTACTTTTTTAGTACATGTAATGCTGTCTCAGAACTGTCCTCACGGGCTGAAGCGTACCGCAGTTTATGTGAGGACAGCCGTCTTATCATTTATCAGTTTGACACGAAACTGGCGTGAGACTTTCACCAATTAATTTGATTGCTCGCCTGTGTTGGCGGGCCTTTAAACGCGGTTGTTGAACATGCCTGTCGACGATGTGGACGTGTGTCTACCACAACTAAAACAGACCACAGAGTTGCTGCTTGTGCGATCAGGCTTTGTTAATCTCATCTCTGATGAGTTTCAAGCTATAGATGGAGTTAACTGGTCTTGGGAGTTTTTTCTTCATCGTCCGCTTGCATTTGGTTGTGAATGCGGTCATTGGTCCTGTCACATTTTATAACAATAACAAACTACTTTAACGTGAAGAAGCTTGAACAACTGAGAAGTTAATCTTACCTTGCTTATTGTTGCCTGTTTCTTTGTCATTACTTTCTCATTCTTAATTCATGAAAGAGGTGAAATTGGAATAAAAAGATGCCACTTGTGTTTAATCTTACTTTGTGAATAATAGCTTTGGTCTGTCAGGAATCAAAGATTTATTTGCAGCAAGTGTTTTCCGCAGCGATAGTTAAAATGCGGAGAGATGTAAGACGGGATGTGCATGTGTGTGGGGATCACAACGCTAAAAGCGGGAACGAGGCACACTGCCAAAGGGCTGAAGTTTAACAGCCACAGAAATGTGAGCTAATGCTTCTGCTTCGCCTCAATCAATGCAAATGCAGTGCGTTCACACTTCACTTACATGGCGTTGTCACCAAGCTCCTCGTACAGGTTGCTGGCAGTGCCTCCCCCAGGTTTGCCCGTCGGCAGTGCCATCTGGATACGGGCTGTTTTGGCACACTCTGCCTGGCGTCTGGACACAGCAGGGAGGAAAACACAGTGAGCGATCTGAAGTCAGAGGAAAATCACAGCCTTACAAAGTAGTAAAATGGTGATACTCAGGGCAGGAGGGCTTATAACTATATCTTTGTCGAGAAGAAGCCTCAGGTTTTAGGACGGACTCTGGTGATCTTCTGACATTTCCTCTGCCCTGTGTGTTTGTGCCAGGCTTTCCTGACTCACAGCACTGAATATAAAACTCTTACCAGTGGACAAATTGTTTAATGCGCCTCTCTAAAATAACTAAATGAATATTAAAACGAGGCCGTGTAACATAAAGTATATGCTGAGCTTTGTCCATTACCGCAAGTGGCAATTACAAGATAACAGCATATTGAATTTGCCCTCATTCATAAAGATTCTCTTCAATCAGTCGGTTTCATTTAATATGAAGGACCTTGAAACATCTATTTACTGGTGTGGCGCGTTAATGTGACGCTGACTCAGTAATAAAGGAAATACTTGCTCATATTAACCACTGTAACCTGCAGGTCAGACCAGGACACAAACAGCGAAACCCGAGAGTTCGTGGATCATGTGAGGGTGCGTTTGATTACTAATTAATTTGACTTTTTATTTGGAAAAGAGTCCTACATGACCCCCCTCACACACAGACACACTCTAATAAAAGCGCCGGTCATTTACTGATTCCATGTTCTTCAGGATTCATTTGTTTGATTGTCTGCTGTCCTCTTTCTTTCACCGCCCTCCCTGATCTCATCCATTTCATTGTGCAATGAAAGTCAACAGATTAATCATAATGAAAGGTGTTTAAGGCAGCCATGACATTCATATTTTAGATTGGGAACACAAAAGCAGTACTTACTCCTTGAATCTGGTGGCGGCGGGCGCAGCAGACGAGCGAAAGGGAAAGAGAAAGAGAGAGAAAGATTAGTGATTATTTGAAGCATAAATCACGCAGTACCTCGTGTTACTCGGGTTTATTCAGGTTTATTTATTGTAATTTACAAGTAAGTTGGACAATTGGTCTTCATTACAGTCACTTAGCGACAAAGACTCGTGATTATTATGCCGGTGATGACTACCCTGTTTTTGTTTCAATTCTCCTCTCCTCTCCTCTCTCCACTCTGTGTCTCAGGATGAGTAGCTCTCTCCAAAATGCACTGATCCAGTTTAAATGTGAATGTGTGTGTGTCCTTGTTTGTGTGTATTTAGGAGACGGATGAAATTAATAGCCTTTCACGGTGGTTAGCTAAACAAACTATTAGAATTGGCACTGTGGGACAGGCTGCCATGCTGAATCATCTGGGGAAGTGACTGGCCCAGGTGATAAAATGATAAACAGTGCAAAAGGACGTCCTGTGGGAGACGCCGCCAGCTCTGTCTGTTTTTCTGACTGTCGGCATTCTCTCAAAAAAGAAATTCACACACTTTCTTAACAGCTTGTTATCTTCGCTAGCCTTTCAATTTATAGGCAAATCCTCCTTCAGCTGAAGTAGATATTTGACTTCAAGCTGAGTTACATTGTGCCACGAATGCTGAATCCAGAAACACACCGACGCTGCTGTTATTGTGGAATGCAATAGATTTAATGCGCGTCTGTCAGGTTTACACATTAATCTGCCACTTTTTGCATTAATGGGCGGCTGAGACTGACATTTGTTAGTCCATCTCTCAATAGTTTCCACCCTGTCAGTGGCCGGAAGCTGCGAGCCCACTTGTTCCTGTTGAGGATGTAAAGCTTGTATGAAACAGATGTTGATGTGTTTGGCAAAGGTTACTCAAACAGTGAGAAGTGCATTTGACGGGGACTGTTTTCAGCTGTGGATCAGTGCCCACGTTCATTATAATGAGGGAACACGTGCCAAGGCGTGGCTACATTCTGGGTTTCTAATCGCTTTGGGACATCAATGGGGGTCTTTGGCTTTGGCTACACGGGCAATAACTATTAGAAGGAAGAATCCACTGTTGGTTTTGGCCTTTTCATGGGATTCGTTGATAAAAGACAGAAAACATATTGCCAGTCTTATCCTTTGAACATCAGAGGGACAGTGAGCTCCTGTTACTAATAAGCAACAGAAATGCCACTTTGATCAGTGACAGACTGACTGAATAGCCTCATTCAGTCTACACTCTCTTTTTCATAATTCATACTTACTGTCTGTAGGTGATAATGACGATCAGTATGGCGGGGACGCAGCAGACGATGATGATAACCGCCAGAGCCAGCAGCGCCCCCTCTGTGTAGCCTACAGTCTGCACGGCTTTCTTCACGCTGGTCACCACTTCAGGGGTTCGGATCTCCAGAATCCGACCACCAGGAGGGAGGAGGGGCTGGAACTCTTTGTTGATGTCCAACAGTTTACCATCAAGAAACCTTCGGGTGGGAGAAACACAGGAGATTATGTATATTTGACTAAAAACTAAACTCTCTTATTTATTTTTTATTTATTTTTTGTGAAAGGCAGTGGACGTCGGGGAAAGGACAGATATGCAGGCAGCTTAATTAGTCATTAAGTCTTCAAGCTTCAGTCTAAAGTCACACAAACATGCGCCTACTCAGTGGCTAAAAGTGATGAGGGATAAATTTTTCTTCTTTTAGTAAGCTGCCAGAAAGTATGAGATTGCCTTCAGCAAAATACCTGAATGGCAGCACTCCAAAAAACTAATTGAGACCAATTAATAAAAAAAAAAAAACTTAATCGAAGTCTAATTTAGGGTCGCGTCCCATCTTATGATGTAAAGCTTTCAGAGAGAGAGAGCTGCCGTTTTACTTTTCATGGATTCGCTGGTTCTTACTTGTGGAGCTCCTGTCGAGATACGGCTCTGTTTGTCAGCGGGTCAATTGCATAAATCATGAGATCCGACTTGGTGTAGTCTTCCTGCTCCATTCCGTCACCATGGCGATGGGGCCCGATGGTTTCCACGACAACCTTTGCTCCCGGTATCTGGTCCTGGACGTAGCGTTCTAAAATGCTGTGCGTGTGAAAAATGGTGGATTTTCATTGATGGGTGGCTGACACATACACACCTCTGTTTTAAACATGCAAAAACAAAGCCCCCAGACTCTGGTCACATACACACACACACGCACACACACACACACACACACACACACACACACACACTTTTTTCATCCCACCAAGCCAGGCAGCCTCATGCTGTGCTGTATTGATTTCTGTAACCCCAGAAACACCTGCTCTCAGCAGGGATGCACCCACTAAGGTGTGTGTGTATGTGTGTGCAAGTCACAGAAAGAAAGTAAGACAGAAAGAGAAGATGGTAAACGATTTAAAGCATCATTATCACGGTGTGTGTGTGTGTGTGTGTGTGTGTGTGTGGCAAGGACAGCAGCCACCTGCCTGAGCTGTGGCACAGCGTTCGTCTTTCTTCAAATGAGTAAAAAACATATTGGGCCGACTGCGGAGGGAGATAATGTTGCTTGATTCAAGTAAATTTCTCAAACAAGCCGAGCCCCACTGGAGCAATGTGAGAGTATCTCGCATTTAGGCTGCCGCTGTCGTTTTCGATAAGGTCATATTTTCAGGGTTCGAGCCCCCGAATGTTTCGGAAAGTAGCAAGAAATATTTTTAATAGTTTGTGTTGGCTTCAAGGGACAGAAGGTGGGTGAGGATTACAAAGTGCCACGAATGCTAAAAAAAATCTGAAAATATGTCCTCGTATTCACATACAAAGACGTCCTGGCACGAAGATGCATCTGTAACCACAGCTCGCTCTGTTCCGCACATTAACAGGGGCTTTCTTTGCTCTGTAACCGAAGTCTAGCTGAGGTGCTGTGATGCCTGTCCCTGTTACAATCCCACTGTGGCTTCTAGTTCAACAAACACTTCAGTGCTTCATTCTTACTAGGACACTTCATTATGATTTAAAAAGAAACGCTATTTTTATGCTATACACAAGACTGTTTGTGCTCTTTATCAAGTCTTGTTGATTTCCCCATGGTAGCAATTACAGCTTCAGTCCTTCCTATGAAGACACATCACAGCTAAATCAATACAGAGGAAGGAACCGCTGACTGCTCAAAGTGTATCATCTAAAAGGGCATGAAACCAAATCTTTAAACTTTCAGTACCACACTAATACAAAACTGTCCCCGCAGTGATGTTTAAATGCGGATAGAAAGATGTGTATGCCCCTATAACAAACCATCGCTTCATAAAACGGCGTATTCTGAGGTATTATTAGAAAATGACAAGAGGCTTGGTTCAAGATGAGTGGGAGAGCGTTGAGAATGCAACAATACATTCAATGTAAGCAAAGGGTTGGTAGTTCAACAGACAAGTTGTCCATCAAGAGCTATTTGCAATGTTGATGGTACATGCTGAACTCAAAGTGCCTGCTCTCATCAGCATCAGCATCCTGCGCCCTAAAAATAAGAAACGTTACTTTGATGAACAGACTGATTCTCAACCCTCGGAGGACGCGCTGTACAGACAGCTTAATGCTATAGATGATTTATTAATATATTCTATCATTAATACAGTATGCTGTACGTTACCTAAGCAGCTTGTCTTTGTTTTTCTCCACGTAGGTTGGCGGGACATTTGATACGACCACCTGCATGTCCAGCTGGTTCACGACGGACACCTACACCACGGAGAAAAAAATGCCATTAAATCTAATTTCTTCACTTAAATCTGTCAGAAAACGACACGTTTGACTGAACTCAGTCACCAGGCGGCACCTCTGTCTGGAAAAAAGTTTGCACCGCCAACGATAACTAATCAAACTAAGCTTCAGGATTGGGACAATTAGTTTCATCGGTTTCAGGGACATAAATCTCACTGCAATTAAGCTCAATCATGTCATTTAATTCGTAGAGTGTAAGATGAAATAAAACTCCTGACAGGCACATTATAAACCTGTCACCAATGTAAAGAAATTGGAAATATACACACCACTATATCCGCCCTGCTGCTGTGTCCTTGGCCGTAATTGTCTGTAGCCATCACCTCAAACTTGAAATATGACCTCCTCATGTTCCGGTACATGATTGCCGTCTTCACCACGCCGCTGTACGGTTCGATGACAAAGCCATCTTTGCTATCCCGAGTGTCTTTACCTGCAGGAGGCGGAATGATCAGCCGGTACATCATAGAGCTGTAGTTACCCGTGTCCTGGTCCAAGGCCTGCGAAACGAGGAAAAATAAAAATTAGGAAGCAGTGCCATTATTATAATCATGATCATTATAATGAAATGCCATCATCATCATCATCATCATCATCCATGCAAACTACACTGTGATAAATCAGTTTTTACCATTAACATAACAATTGATTATTTGATCTGTGATGATTATCATCATGATACTGAGCCGTCAGACTCTTCACTTGCTTCCAGGTGTTTGAGCAGCTGATCAATATTCAGCAATGCTATGTACACTGATGAGTTCAGGGCCAATAGCCTTTCTGTCTTATATTCCTCGCACCCCGAAAGGCCACATTATTGTTGCTTTGTGTGAATTTTGTTTTCTCTTGTGGGGAGAAAGCTTCTCTCAGGCTTCCTTGTATTGTTTGATGTAGTACTGGGAACCATCAGTAGGGGGTAAAGTGGTGCTTTGAGCTGTGTGCAGGTCTATTCATCAGCTCTGTCACTCTGGCTAACTATCAAGTCTCCCGCGCATTCACACATACATGCAAACCACATTCACATCCACATCCAGACGCACACTCAGACAGACACTGATTTATTGCAAGGCCTTTACAGGAATGGTCTGGAGTATAGACTACAGATTCAGCTCTGGGACAGAAGAATAGCAAGAAACCCCCAAAAATATATTGTTTTCATGTGGCCAGGGAATGAACAGGGAGGAAATAAATGAAATAAAGAGACATACGTATAGAAAAATGAGGGAATGTGGGATATCGAAAGAAGAACAGATGTACAGATATACTTCTTTTACTTTTAGGTGCAGCCGTGCATCAAGACCTGCAGTAATAACAAGAACCTGTTAAAGTATAGCTGTGTCTAAAATTCACTTGCATACAAATTCAAAGCTTCAAAGTCGTTAATATTTAATGTGTTCTCACTGTAAAGGGGAAAGATGAAGTATTCTTAAGATAGTCAGTAAGGATACTAAACTACTAAAAACTTTATATTCATATTCATACGTTTGTTTCACAGCCGTAAAAATAAAAGTAAGAATCAAAAAATAAGGAATGAAGCTCTGGGAAAACACTCTGCACGCACTGCATCATTTCCTCCAATTAAAAAACAGTGAAGTATCACGATGTCTTTTATGCTAACTGTGCATGTATTAAACACATATATATAGTATGGAGCCGGGACTCTTCAGCTATTCTGCCCATTACGATGTGTTTGGAGAGTAAAAATTAAAAAGTTATCACTTACATACATTGATATAGCGCTTTAGCGTAAAGATGTAAGTGCTGTAAACGTCTCAGTGCTTTTAAAGTCCTTCCCTTCCAGTGTTTTGCCCATTTTGACAGGAAATCAACAATTTGAGAGCAAAAAAAATAAAATAAAAGAAACCACTCAAGAGTTGCCGGCAACACCTGAGCCTCATTCAAAAACATTTTTACAAGATGACTGAATCGTTTGGTGGCCAATGTTCAGGCCGACAACGACGCCGTGTGACAAAAATGCAGCCCCCTTATTAATGTCAATGAAACTTGCAGAGCTCTGACCAGACAAAAACAAACACTGAAAAGGCAATTCAACAGCACCTGGCGATGCCAATCAAATACGCACCAGCTAAATTCCAAATCAAATTCAACACCTTTGCATTTGCGTCGGTGGACGGTGGGGAAAGGTGACAGAAACGTCTTGGGAAGACAAAATGCGATTTAAATTGAAGACGAAAACAATCTTTGGAGATAACAACAGGTTTTCTAACGTGAAACTCATCTGCAATCTAATCGATATCTGCGCCGGTATCCTCAGAGGGGCAAAAACAGAGGCGCGCACTCCTGCACGTGTGCTTGAACACGTATACTCTGAAAGCGTGACAGCCCTGCATGAGGCAACACACACCGATTACAAAATGCAGCCTGGTACAGACGCACAAAACTCATTAGGACAACATGTATGCTTCCGACAGATGTGATGGAATTAGTTATACTTGAGTGAAACGGCAGAAATTGAAAATGCACATCTCAAAACTTTCCATCTTCCCCCCCCCGTTCTTCCTTTTATCTGGATGTGAGCAAGTACGCCGCCAGCATCCCTCGTCCATCTTTATAGTCACCCAGACAACTCCCCCCTCCCCTGCTCTCCATCTATTCACCCACCTATGAATCATGTATGTCTTCCCTGTCTTCTTCTGTCCAGTCAGTTTGTCTCTCAGCAGGATGCCAGTTATCTTTATCTGACCATCAATCCTGTCCTATACTTTCAACCTCCGGATCAATCGGCGCTCCCTGCGGTGATCGAGCCCCACTAGCAGACTATTAATTCTTCCTGTCAGTCTGCTCGAGTATTTAAAGAGGTCAGGTGACTGTAGGGCAAGTTACTGTAAACCGGCTCCAGCCACTTCAAATCTGCATGCAAAACCACTACCTGAGGTGTTGGCAGCGGAGGAATAATAATCTGAAATAGCAGGTTTGTGAGTGAGGGAAAACACATCGCCTACATTTGTGAAACTGTGATTCCGAATGTGACTTTTTGTTGCACGCTCTCTCTTATTCTCTCATCTTCCCTGTCACTCTCACTGTGTACGATCTAACGAAGCAGGAATATCTAAGAATGATCTTAAAAACTTTAATAAAATATTAAAGCAGATACTTTTCCTGCCAGAGACTCTGCCCGAGTCTCTTGTGGCATCCAGGCTCATTAAAACATATTGCTACTTCTCAGAGGCTGAAAGAGATAGAGTCTGTGACCCATTTTGAGTCCTGAAAGGCATTTTAACAATACGAGTCGCTCAAGTTGTTTACGGTGATGTGAAATTCTCCCGGGTTAGGTGAGAAGAAACAAAGAGATGTATCAATTAACAGAGAGATAGAGGTAGATATCAAGGCAGAGACACAGAGGCAGAATAATCTTCTCACTTAACTTTGTTACTGGACTGAATGTTGTCGTCTTCTGATATAAACAACAAAAAAATAAGAGCACACACATCCACACAGGCGCCGTCAGCAACCCGACACCGAGCTAAACTGGATTGTGCTGGAGAGCTGTCATGGTCGAGCTATTTTTCATAATATTTTGAGTCTCACATTAAAATCGGGGATATTCTTTTAACAAAAGAGGAGGCACGGGTAAGAGGAGCATCTTAAAATATAAAGCAATCCATGCAAGGATATTACAGAGTGAAACCTAAAAAGTTTTAACGCAAACAGACTGAGCTTCACAAAGACATTATTTATTGCAGGGCAACAGCAATTCAGTCAGTCAGCCCATGTGGAACAGATTGTTATGTAAATTGAGAATATGTACAGCATTAATGTTCGACACTCCCCACAAGGGAACATGAAGGTAAGCACAGCACGTAGTAGGGAGTGATGATACTCGCCTCCCCCTCAAAGGTGAGATGGACCCACCAGCCAAATGCTACATGAACTGGCAGCAGCAGCAGATGTAGCAGCAGCATAGCTTTCAGGTAAGTGGTGTGGCAGCAGGCATGCGGCCAAGGAGTGGGCAGAGCGCTGATGGCCGAGCTACTCGGCCATGATTAAAAGAATTTGTTAGATACATGTTGCGGTATGCCATGTGAGTATCCAGGTGACTGCAGCTGGATGCTTGGGTTGGCTGTGTAAATGTGTGTGTGTGTGTGTGTGTGTGTCCGTACCTGTACTTGCAAGACAGAAGTGAAGGTTTTAGCGTCTTCCGCGACCCCTCCGATGTAAAGAGGTCTGGTGAAAACCGGTGCGTGGTCGTTCTCGTCCTCGATGTCAATTATCACCTTAGCCGTGTTAGCTAGGAGACACATACACAATTTACATGTTATGATGCTAAAAGTAGCACATGCAGCTGCATAGATATTCTCAAGAGATACACAACATGTGCTTTATACTAAAGGACTGAGCTACAGAGACGGAAAATAAATAATAAAAGGCAAGAAATGAAATAACAAGGCCAGACACTGATTGATGCAAATCATCTGTAACCAAGAGCAGCCAGTTATCACCCAGCTGCAGTTTCAGGAGTTTTAGGCCTGCAGTTTGTGAAGCTTGCAGCTCAGCGTGTACCACATATGGCAAGAAAAGCAGCAGCAGACACCGGCAGGCAGGTTCGGGGTTAGTTTCTGCACAAGCCGTAGGTGTCACAAGTATTAAAATTCAGCAGCTAATACTACTTTTGATTGTATGTGATAATAGACAGACATGTATACACATACAGGTCTAAACTTCCCTTGTGTATAGCTCGTACAGTACAGGCTCATAAGTGTAAAATTGGTCTTATGTACGACCAACGTTACAACCCATTTCCATGATGAGACAACAGAGACAAGTCAAAGGATCAGTGTGAACGTTTTAGTGGCATCTAGTGGTGTAGTTGTTGATAGCAACCACCTGAAAGAGAAATTATGGTGGACACAAAACCTGCAATAAAGGCAAAATATAAAATATATCTCTGCCTATTTTGTTCAATTTCTGCCATATTCTGTAAGTCGAGTCCTCCTGAAAACCTGTTTAGCATTCAAAACAATAACTTCAGAAAGTCTTCATGTAGGACTTCATTCATTACAGTGAGAAGCTGTTACACAAACTAGTTTTCAGGGCCTTTAATTATAACATAGCGATCAAAGGGTGGGACGGTAGAGTGAGTAATCACTGTCGATTGTTCGCTTCACTTCCAAAGCTGATTCTGAAAATGTGTTGTGAGAACTATAAGAAACTGCTCAATGCCTTGGGAGCAGCTGCAGTAGACGTGACCCTGCTCTGATCCATCCGATCAAATTTCTATTTCGGTATTGCAGTCGACATCGCAGCTTTTCCAAGTCAAAAGTCTTCAAAAGTAGAGTATATGCCAAGACTAAAATTCAAGTTTTGGATCAGTAACACTGTAAAAGGCGGTTTGAACTGCATAAATACAAATAAAATCCATTTTGAATGATCAATAAAACAAATTAAACATTAATCCAAGCAAACTAAACAGAATCAGAATAAGACGAAACACTGTGCCAGTGGGACTTTGTTATTGACATTCAGTGACTGCAACTTGGAATGACTCACATTCAGCCTCATCTGGCCAAAAACAGGAAATTGTGAATGTAAAACTGCAACACAACACTATCAACCGAACTTTGTGAAAAGGCGGAATCGTGTCAGAAAGAAAGAACAAATCCCGGGCTTGTCGAGTGCTCGAGTTTTACTCCAAGAAATACAAAAGAAGAACACATAAAAAGTCTGGCACGTAAAGAACAGAGCAAAACAAACAAGCGGATGAAAACATTAATCTGCTTATCTACCGCAGCCAATGAGAGACCATACCAAAACGTCTATTTTCGATCCCAACCTTCAATTGAGTTGGAAAACCGGATTAACGCATTGTTGGAATCCTATTGATTTGTTGTCTGATTAAAATGCCTACCACAAAGAATTGAAGGAGATTTGCTAATGACTACAATGATTTGTAGTTTTAATCTCTGCAGAATACTTAAATCCAAATAGTTGGATGAGATGAGAGCAGCATGTGGTGAACGTTATAATTAAAAAGAAACGAGGAACCCGGGAAGCTGAGCATCAATTAAGGAGAATGCAGATATGTTCCGAAAGGAAGAAGACGTAAAGAGACATCGGCGGGGACAGACAGACAGAAAACAGGCAGGAAGAAAGAACGACAGAGCGGGGAGAGATGGAGACTAATTAGAGCTGGTTTCACTTCAGTTGTAATCTCAATTAAAACCGTGAAAACTTGTTTTGGTCGGTCTTTCCTCCCACATGCAACTGGGGGAAGGATTGATTGAAATGAGGATAGAAATGAAAGAAAATTACAACAGAATGAAGAAAAAGTACAAATAAAAAAAAAAAACAGAGTACTGAAAGACTTGAAGGTTGATTACAGCAGGTTCAGTAAAAAAATGAACACTGACCTGACCTGCACGGATCACTCATGACTCAGTGTTTGGGGGAAAAAGATAGAGCTTCACAGATAAAATCTTCAATCGTCCAAACTGCACGGCAGCTTTATTTGGCCACTTTGATCATTGCAAACAAGTTTGATAGACCAGAGTTAAATTCTGGACGGTTACATAATTGCCCATCGACAAAGTCCTATGAAAGCCAATGAGATACGAAGCCTGTACGGGAGAGGCGAGCATTTTAAAGCATGAGCAGTGAATACAACATGCCGGTGTAGCGTACAGGTTTGACAGACAGCTGCGAGGGAGGAAAAAGCTGCGTGAAAGGTAACAACAGCAGCCAAGGCTCAACCGAACATGTCTTGAAGACATATAACTGAATAAACAAGGAGAGGAGTTGGAGAGAACTTGCACAAGGTAAAAGCAGAGAGAGCTCCGGAGAGAGACGAGTCTGTGCAAGATGGAACGCTACAGTCTGTGGCAATTATCTTAATATCATGCACTGTTATATTTCAATCCATGAGAGTGTGTGTGTGCGTGTCTGTATATTTAATTAGAGAGAAGAAGAATCTGCGGTGATGCAACCCATCATCAGAAGTAAGTCCTGTGATCTGAGAGGAGGAGAGTTCAAAAACACAACCACGCACTTACTCTTGGAGGGAGCTCGGAGGTTCGAGGACACCACTTTCATAGAGTCGGCTTCAACCTTTAGAACGAAGCTGGAATTGGCCTCGTAGTCCAGGGGTTTGGCTGTGGAAATCATTCCCGTCGTTTCATTTAATGTGAACACACCTGGGGAGAGAACAAGAGACGGAGAGATGGAGAAAGATGGCAAGGGTGGGGGAAGGCAGGATAAAAGAAACGGAAAGCAGAGAAACAGAGAGAAAGGTCAAAAAGGGACACAGAGGGATAGAGTTTGTTGTTACTCCATGTATAAAGCAGCAGGATAGATTTTACAGTGAGAAGGAGATAGTGAGCCCTGAGCTGTTTGATACAGAAAGGTGTTTTGAACACTGTTTACATAAAAAGCTTTAGCAAATGACCTGGAGCTTATTACTTTTAGGCCCCATTTATACTTGTCCTTTCGAGTGTTTCATAACCGGATGAAATTTGGATGAAATTTAATATTCTTTTGTTTACTCTGAGCCACATCTCGTATGAATCAGAGGTCTGGGCTTCTTTTCCCAGGCAAAATGCAAATCGATGTAGCCCTTACTCACATCTAGATGATGGTGGTGATGCACCTAAAAACTGTTTGGCTATAGCTGAAAGACCTTGTAGAGCAGTACAAACACGTGGAGGACTTGCACAGATTGGACTATAACAGGTTTGCACTGATGATGGATCAAATAAATGCTACATTTACAGCATGTTTTGTCTTTTATGTGGCCGCATGTAGTAAGATATGCTTTCTTTAAGAGACAGTGAGAAAGATGGGAAATTCAGCCGTACCTTTATCTGCCACAATCAGAGCACAGCCCCTGTTAGTGACTATTCCTGCACTCCAATGTAATCCAAGAGTGAGTTTAAAGTTTAGAGAGGGATGGATCCAATTACACATTTTCAGCATCTGGCGAAGATGTGTCTCAAACCGCTCCCTGATCCTCCCTTGTCTCAGATGCCCAGAGTGCAAAGTGTAAATGTGAGTCAGTCAGTAAGTTTAGGGAAGATATTTTTGTAGTCTGAGTTTTGCTTGCACCATGTACGTCCTCTGTTGCTCTGTCTCTACACAACTGGGTGGCCTTGATACATAAATCCTCCATAAGGTAATAGCAGTTAATAAACCCCCATACATAATTCAATGCTAGAAGCCAAGTAGCTACTTTATCAGCGGTCAGCCAACTCCTCAATTGAAAACCCAGAGCAGACTCTGCGCATAAAAAGCTCTGAGTATACTCACCTCCCTCGTTGCCTTCGATGATGGAGTAGATGATAGTTTGATTGACAGCAGCTGCCATGATGGTTCCCACCGGGGTTCCGACAGCAGCCTCCTCACTCACTGGAGGAAACCTGGGAATGGATCAGTCAATCAATATCAACTGATAAGGAAATTAAATATGTATATGTTAGACTGTGGGCCCACTTCCTCTCAAGGGTCGACCGCAATTTGGCAAGTTAAATACAACAGAGACTAATAGCTGTCAAACGAGTCCAACAGCTTTTACTGCTTCATGCTGACAGCTTTCTGTAACTTTAACCCAGAAGATAAAAATATTTAAGCGGTGTTCACACCAAGAGGTCTAAATGTCAGGTAGGAAAGCTGGTCTTGAAAACTGTGTTTGTGAGAAGTGGCTGCTGTGGAACAACCTTTTTAAAGCAGTTAACAAACAAATTCACTTCAGACATGTGTCTAGCCGCCTGTTAATTGCAGCATGCTGAATGTCAGTAGCAGTTGAAAGGAGTCTCACAACTCCCACAAACTGATAAATTAAAGGTTGGACCAGAAGAGTTCACTTAGGTTTCTGCAAAGTGATTCTCACATAAAGGCATGAACTAGAGTAACAAATAATTTAAGAAATATCATGTACGCGTTGGAAAAAGGTGATTAGAATTTCCCTGAACCCAAGGTGAGGTCTTTAAATACCATTTAAACAAAGATACTCAGTTCACTGTAAAGAGAAAATCCTGGAACCAGAGAATTTCTGACATTTGTACTTGTAAATTAATATTAATGAATTAATAACTGGTAATATAACCTGTGCATGACTTAAGTTGATGTACTAAAACATACAAAGCTTTGTGGATGGTTCTTAAAGATGCTGTAGGGTGTATTTGGATAAAGCTCGGTCTGATCCAGTACATTTGGAACAGGCTATCTGACAGGGACTATTAGTGGCCTGAGCCAGACGGTGAAATTAAACCATCAACAGCTTTGAAACAGGACCCAGGCACGGTCTTGTTTTTGTCCACCTGCTTTCCATTGCATGTGGTGGGCAGTTTTCCCTGCTTACAACCTTGACAGATTTCTTTCAGAATCTGGCAACTCTCAAATTTCCAGCAGATTTTGCTCCATTAAATAAACCCAGTCCAGTCATTAGGCCAACCGTCACAGCTGGCTAAACATTATAACATGGGCTACCAACTGGCTAAGCTATCAAGTAATCACAACGTGATAAATGGCACTATTGGGGAGTGAGAGAGAAGAGTGTGTGTGTGTGTGTAGATGCTAACTTCCAACTCAGTCAATTGGTTCTCTAACCACCTGCTCTACCCAAACACTCCTCCAGGCAAATGTGTAATAAACCTGAAGTTTATCGCATGAATATACAGTAGATTTAAATGAGACAAGTACAAATACTGTGCAACTTTAGGAAGGATAATTTGCAGCAGCTGATGTAAATCTTCGAAAAAAAAAAAACAGATAAGTGTCCCAGTAAGCCGTGGCAATGTGACAACAAGCCCGAAGGCACCAGACCATGAAACAGAAACAGCTAAATCGCCATCATTAATTTCATTGTTTACACAAACGCTTTTTTTTCTACTGTGAAATGTCAAAAAGTCTCCAGTGGAAAAAGGTCCATTTTGGTCTTGTGTGCAGTCCCTTCCTGTTCATTTAATGAAAATGAAATTTTTATTCTTCTGGAAATGTCATTTTCTGCCTTTATTATATGATATATGGCAAATTATCACAGAAAAAAGAGAGAACAGAGGGTTAAAGGTTAAACTTAGCTACACTTGAATCTGGGCTGTTGCATTTTCAAAGTCAGTATTTTAAAACCCGAGGACACCAGAACGCTCAGTACATGAATTCTCTTTTGTAATCAGCAAAGAGCCACACCTCTGCTACTTGAGAGTCTGTGGACAAAGAATACTAATAAAAGAATGAAAATGTTCTCATTCACATCCATGCGCTCTTCAAATTACATAAAATGGGACTAACAGGATTCGAGTGGAGAAGCTTTATGAACTCAGTGTGCATTTGAAAGAGAAAAGGAGAAACCCAGTTATGCAGTTTAGCTGCAGCAGCACGAATATAGTCAATCAATAAATTTGAGCTTGTTTTGTAGTAGTGTAATAACTTACACATATGAAATTATTTTATTTCTCCCAACGTTCCAACTACGTCTTTCTATGTCCTCTCTCTCTCTCCCTCTCGCTCCTCTCCTCCTTCTTCTCCCATACTAAAATTTCAATCCCCAACTTAAACCCACTCCATTCACACCCATCTACATTTCTCCTTCTGCATCCATATCTCCCCCTGACACCCCATCTTTACCATAACCCCCCCTGGCTGCTGCCTCCAGCCAACATCCCAGCAGACCTCAGCTATAGTTGTTATCCATTTCTCCATTCGTCCCCCTCCACAATGGCTGTCTGACGGGGGTGAAGGAGCACAATAAAGAGGATGCACACATGCGCACACATACACACCGATCCCCTGAACCACGTGCACGCATGCAATACAATCATATCAATGCACAGAATAACTTGTGGAAACACATTTACATGCATAAATATGCATACAAGTAGAAGAGCCTCCATGCGGATGTATAGTATATGTCATATTACGGAAAAACACACACACACACACACTCACAGTTCATTATCAAGCCCCTGTCCGCCCCTTCTGCACTCTCTAATCATTGCTGTCCTAACTACAGCAAGCTGGGCTGATACTGATAACAGAAACACAGCCACACACATACACACACAAACTTGTATTACTATACTTGTGAGGACACTGCACAGGCTGTGAGGTCCTCATAATTCTAACGGGAACCCTAAAACCAAGTTTGCGGTTTACCTTTAATATAACCTGTTTATATCTCTTTATATTGCTATATTTACATTGTTAATACCTTTTTATATTTCCTATACTGTTTATGTCTTTTTATATTTCTCATACTTTTTTATATCTCTATATTCTTTATGTATTTTACATTTCATGTTTATTGTTTGTTTGCACCTGGCATAAGAGGGAAACTATATTAATTCTCTGTATATCCAGTACATATGGCAGTGTTGACAATAAAGTTGACTTGACTTAATTATTCAGTGTTTTTTTCTTTGTTACCTTCTACATTGTAGATTAACCTTGTCAACACATAAAAACATGGAAATGTGTGGTAAAATAAAAAGCATAAACAAAGCGCGTTTCATATTTTAGTTTCTTCAAAGTAGACACCTTTGGCTCCAAAGATAGCTCACCTAATAAGTTTTTTCCAACAGTCTTGAAGGAGTTCACATATATGCTGAGCACTTTTTGGCTCCTTTTTGTTCACTCTGCGGTCCAACTCATCCCAAAGCATCTCACTTGGCTTCAGGTTGTGGATAGTGATAGATGTTGGCAAAGATACCCTCCTCTGTGTGGTTCTTTCGCTCATAGCTACTGTCATTCATTTCTTTTAGCCTGTCTCTTTCAGATATGTGTGATTCATCATCTTCCCCTCTTGTCATTATTCTTTCTGTCCCTCCTCGTGCCGCTCCTTTTCACTTCTTTCCCCCCCCCCATTTTTCTTGATCCGTCACTTCTTTTAATCTCTCGTGTCTTTGTCCACACCAAACGACAATATTTTCTGTGGTGAATGGTGTTTTTGTGCTGTCAGGCTTCAGTCAGCCTTTTTTTTCATATCACAGGCACGTTTGATCTACTGTATGACATACTGTACTCGACAAGGCAAACTCAGGTCAGTCAAATCAAATCAGTCGACATTAGCAGCCCTTCTATTTATTATTATGTAAGCTTTCATGTGCTGGGCAATTTTAAAAGCCTTTTATGTTGGATAAACACATTTTTTTGCAAATGTAAACTTCTGATTGGTTGACAATTGCAGCTTTTTCTCTTACTTTGTCCAATTCTGCTTGAAACGAAAAGCAAGAAAGGAAGAAAGGAATATGACAAAAACAGATACAGATCTGCAAATAGGAATATGCAGGAATATGTGTGCATGGTGGTAGCAAAGTCCATTGTTGTGCAAAAAAGACTCAATGAAGACTACAGCTGGTGAAAACATGTAAAATATCACTAATAATAGTTCGTGTAATTGCAGAACTACTCAAACTGCAAGACAGCATGTCCTGACCTTCCTCAAACTAAATGGAACTCCTCAAACAACAGCTGATCTGGCAGAGATTCACGAATACTAATAATTAGTTTGAGGCCATTCATTTGTGGTTGAAATTGGACTTCATCTGAAGAGTGTCTGCCCAGCCGTATGTCCATTACTGCTCTGAAAAGAACTAATTGATATGACATGTCATCCGGCCATGCCTAAAAGGTAAAACCGCTTATGGTTCCGCACAGCTGGGCCAAGACAGAATCATAATGTAATTATGTTGATACTGGTGCCTGTTTTCAGGCGGTCCGTCCTGGTAGGGTGGACCAACCACTTTATCAGAACTTGAACTGGACTTTGTTGGTTGAACAAGAAGCTGACAGCTAAATTACCTCAACATCATGGAGGCATTACTGTAACATTTTTAGATTTTGCAGATTTGCTTTGCACTTTCTTTGTTAAATGATTCCAACTGAACTCACCTGTCAACAATTTGGAGGGATAAATTAGGTATTTCAATTGCTTTAGGTTTTGCAAAACAAGTCTGACATCTAATGAGACCACTGTGCTCTTCTGCTTTCAATATCTGAGCCCAGCAGCCCTAGCCAGCAACACTGACCGCTATTTGAACAGCAATTTAAAATGTCAACATACTGTTCTTTCCTCCACATCTTTAACTGTATCTTCCAGGCCCCTCGTTCTCTCCCTGTCCAGACGGCTGCTAATTGACTGTAGGATTTTCATTAGGAGACTGTTGAGCAAAGGGTCTTAACTGCCTGCAGTAATAACCTTTACAGGCTGGCTGGAGTTCTGTAAGGTACCTTTTTCTCCTGCTGGGGCCATTTTTCAGTAGTGAAAGGCTTAATTTTTCAGTTCGCATGTACCACGATGGTTGAAATCCAAACAGTTTTCTGATAAGGCAGGTGCTGCGGTTCAGACTCTTGAAAATGAGGTTAGTTTTTTTTCTGTTAAGAACAAACACAGACTGTAGTTAAAATGTTGTAGTAGTGAGCCAGTATTACTGGTGTTATTACAATGGCTAGGGCATATACCTAATCTATTTTTTCTGTTTTATTAATGTTTAGCACTGTCTGAATCATCGAAATTCATTTCCTGTATCCTCTGGCACTCTCCTCTTCCCTATAATCCCACATCCCTCTCTCCTACCTCTCCCCATTCTGCTCTACTGGTTCACACACAACCTCTCAATCTTTGTCACTCCTTCTTTCTGTCAATCACCTGCTCTGGTCTTTACAGCTTTCTCTGTATCTCCCAAACAGATTCTCTCTTTTCCGTGTGTTCTGTCGGCGAGTGTCTCAGCATTTTTTACCCCTCTTATCGCGGCCCTCTGCTCACCTTTTGCTATACAGACGTCTTGTAATTGTCAACCGACAGTCAAATGTCTGAACTTGAGCAGAGCATTGTTGAAGTACTAATACATAAAACATGCAAGACGGAGCAGAAGAGGGAAAAAAAAGGCCAGCAATATATACAAGGGCTGTTGGCAAAATGAGAGAATCAGAGGAAAGGTTACATGGAGACAAAGAAACATGCAACAAAAGCAAAAAAGAAGAAAAAGGGATGACAGCGAAAGAAAATGGATAAAGAGAGGGACAAAAAACACGTTGGTGTGGAATTGTGTCTGAGTTTAAATGAATCAGAGAAAATTATTTGTGTGTGTGTGTGTGCAAAAGTGCTGCAACAAGAAAATTCATCCAGCTGCAATTTTCTTAAAATCGTCCAGCAAATCGTGTCTGTAGACTGATGCTATCTTCTAATCTTCCTAGATCGACAGCACAAAAGCTAACTGTCACCTTGCAGAAAAAAAATGAAACTGGTATTTAAAAACTTAAACCTTTTTTTGAGGTCGACACCTCTATCCATCTGAACAGAAGTATAACTTCAACTGTGATAAGATAATTGGAGTTAATTGGACTGACATGCTGCAGGTGTAAAAACAGAAAGATTATAGTTATTATGATGCAGTCAAAATGAGAATATACGACATAATAAAAATGTATAGATATATATGTATAAAATCAGTGTAAAATGAGGCCTAAAACTGACTTGACAATGTTATAACTGATCATTACAAAAATGATTCAAATGACTTGAATTTGCCACTTGCCATATGATTTCATATCAGATTTAACAGAGGTTAAAGAAGGATTGTGATCACGGTAAAAGGTGTTTATATGTATAACAACTCTGTTAAACACTAGAACACATTAAGAAGGTTTAACAATATTTTTGTCTTTGTTTGTGTCTAGAGTACACTTCAAATTTCCTGGTTTATCATTCTTTTATCTGTGAAGTTTGTCATACAAAAAGCAGACAGCGAAATGAATATTTATTCTTTTAATGTAACATTTGCTTAGAGTGTCCAGGTCTCTATGACAGTGAAGAACCATTGAGCACTGGTAACTATTTTGTCTTGTTATTATCAATAATAAAAAGGAATGTACTTTGATTACCACGTCTTTGTCTCTTGAAACCACCCCATCAATCTCCCTCTCTCTATTCACAATCCTTTTCTTTCACACCTTTCTCAGGAGATGCTTGACAGTTGCAACTGCAATTAATAACAAAGCACCACTTCAGAATAAGATGATGACTAAAATATTTAATTTGAAGAACATAATGACTTAAATGTAAGAAACATGTTCAATAAAGAAATATTCAATCAAAAAAATACTTGAGAGAAGGACCGGTGTGGTGTTGAGTCACTGGACTGTATGTGAAATTACATTTGCTATACGTTAGCTATGATGTTAGCTTTCATGTAACAACAACTAAGAAAGAACTCGCCTGACAGATGAAATAACTAAAGTAAGAGCTGCCAGCTTTTTGTTCACACGCTGCCTGCTCTCGTCTTTTAGACATCCTCAGTGTGACTTTCTTGATTTTTTTTTGTTTTATTATTATGTAGCTGCTAAATGCCTGAGGCATGATAAGAAGGAAGAATATCATTAACCCCACCAGGCTGGTTTAACTCCCCACATTTGCATGAATATGCAATAATACAGAATTGCACATAAAACATTAGTTTTGTTCTTTCTGGCCATATTTGTGCTTTTCAGTGTGTTTGTTAATGTGATGATCAAGGTCATTAAATGTTGCTTTGTCATTGAGAGTATGCTCATTAGGGTTGTGTGACAGTATACACTTTTTCTATCTCACATTAACATCCCAGTAGAATGTACAGTACTCATCCATACTGGGGAAGGAGACCAACATTAGCTGACTTTAAAAGAAAAGTGGTTCAGAACTTTGACTGTAATTTATTACACAGTCCTTGCAGACATGAAGGAAATTAATGAATGAGCATCTGTGGCAGCACATTCCCAGAGGACAGCAGTAGTACAATACCCAGTGCACTCAAACGGGGCAAAACAACCCACCTCATGGAAGGATCTGGGAAATAACGACTATATTTAGGCTCTGCTCCGTGCTGGTGCAAGAATCCATTTTAAATCACGTTTTTCTCCCTGTGTTCATGTGTATACTGCACTGCTGCTATATTTCACCAGAGATCAAGCTGCAACATACCACTTGACAGCAGCTGACCTTTCAAAGGATCAGAGGTATGATGTTTAACACCGCTAAACGCTGAGTGTGGAGTTTTACAGTGTGTCCATTTTCACCTTTTCATCTATCTGTGTGTCAAAAACAAGAAGACTCTGTCGGCAGTTGTTGAAAGAGTAGTCGGATCACCGACAATGATCAGAAAAACAAACCGGTTCAAACAGAAGGAGATTCTAGGCCTTGCATTTTAAAGTATTGATTTAAATGGCTCATACTAAAAGTGGTGCACCTCCTGTGCATTGGCCATTTAAAACAGGTGTGCATCAAAATGCATGTGTCGCAAGCTTTTAGAGCATCTGAACCTGAAGGCTGACCCTGCCTATCGATCTTTAAGAGTTTAAGATGCAATCCTCTGGTTTGGGTCACATAAACTTGCAAAACAGGTGTATACATTCATGCGACAACTACTATTAGATAGACAGTAAAAATACTTGCGCGTAGAAATGTTATTTTTCAGATACAAGCAGCTGTAATAGACCACAGCTGACTGGACAAAGTGAGAGCTGCCTACATGCAGCATCTTGTACACGCAGTTCCTATAGTTACCAACGGTGTTCTTTAGGTGGTATTTATATCCAAATTAGTTTGAACGGATGAGTTGCTAATGAATGTCTGCTGGATTATAGCCTCGATCTGTCAGCCATCATCCATGTCAATTACCCACCACTGCATATGCATTGCATTTTTTCTCTGCTTTTCACTAACGTGTGATAACTTCAAGCTTATACAATTTCTTGTGTTCTGAAGCAAATCAAAGTCTGAAACAAGTGGGAGCAGCCAGAGAGAAGTCTAAACCACGTTATTAAATTCTTTATATATGTACACACATAAACATGCGGTGTCAGTCTGCCATGTGTGTCTCAACGCTTTTCTGTTTGAGTCTTTACCTGCTTGTCTGTTTCAATTTACTTCAGTCAGCAAGCATGTCAGCTCAGCTGACACTTTAAAGACTTTTCTGCCTGTATGTTGATCTGTCCGTGTGCATGTTTTTCCCCCTCAAACCTTAACTGTAGTTTCTCCGGTGGCCCCTTCTCAGCTCTCCTTACTCCTTACCCACTATCTGAAACTAGCACTCCACATCTCTGAATTGCTTCTCTCCACTATCCTCTCCCAGCATCTTCCTCTATCTGTCCTTCTTTCTCTCTTTTCAGCTACCCTCGCTCTCTCTCCCATACCTTACCCCTCTTCTCTTGCTGTCTCCCAGCTGCAAGCAATCTTATAAATAACAACACCATGGTTGTTTGCCATTTGTTGTCACAGTCGTAACATTGCCAGGAGCGCTCTATGTGCACTCGCCTGTTTGTGTGCATCAACAAAACAAGGTAACCTTCAACTCAATCGGTTAGATATATACTGGATTTATAGAGCCAGCGATCGGATGTGCTTGTTTTGACGTGCATCGAGGGAGGAGGTGTTTATCTCATTGTTAAAATGTTTAAGGCCCTGGGGGACTTTATTCATTTTGGCAGAGAAGACACTTAATTTGATAGAACATAGTTTACAGCGGATGAAACAGCGGGTGTTGACTTTATAAAACAGACAGGAAGAAAATAACAAAAGTGGCAGAGGTGAAAAGAGGACTAAAATATTTTAAACCAAAAATAAAAATGGCATGTACTATTATAATATAAAACAACACTAATCTCCTGAGCATCTGAGAACTGAAATCGGTGTCAGAGAAGCCAGACATGGGTAACTGTAACTTCAATAGCTTAAAATCTATACATATTGATACATATATGTGAGATGACTGCTCCAATAACTAATATTCTTTCATAGAAGCAAGACAAGAGAGAAAAATGAAGAGAAAGTTATAGCAGTCAACAGTTGTGGAGTACCGCAAGGTCCTCAGGTTTCATTACTGTGCAAGTGATACACAGCTGCATCTACATTATTTTTTTCCAGTAACTGAAAAGGTGCGTCTCAGCTTTTCTACTGTTTAAAGAATGAACAAACAAATCACAATAAATCTCAGCAAACTAGAACTTGTTAACACCCATCAGAAAATGTTTGCACCAGCATTCACTGTATCCAATTAAATTGTGCTCATCAGATCTTTGGGTCTGTAAAGTGAAGAAATAAAATGCTTAGATCTCTATATCTCACACCGGTGTATCATGTTAACAAGTGTTGAAGGCAGACAGTTACAGCTTCAGAAGATTATGAAGCTGTAACGCTTGATCAATTTATGAGAAAGTATTATATGCATCTATGGTAAGCAGTGGGCTCCAAAAACTGCCCAAAAGCTCAATCAAGGCCTCTCTCCCCTGGCAAGGAGTAGAGTATGAAAGTCGACCTTGGTGCAGAGCTGCAGTTCCCCAGGGAAATAACAACCACATCTCTCCGGCCTGACATTGTCGTATGGTCTGAGTCTGCCAAGTCTGTCATCCTCATTGAGCCCGTTCCATAAGAGGAGGTTGATGAGGCTGCCCATGAGCACAAGAAGATGAAGTTTTCAAAGCTGGCTGCTGAATGCAAGGAGGCGGGATGGAGGACCATCAACTACCCCATGGAAGTGGGATGCCAGGGCTAGTCTGCAAGGTAGGAGTAACAGGGGCGCTCTGAGAACTGGCAAAGGAGGCTGAGACTTAGGAGGAAGGGTACGAGTTGGATTACCGGCTCACCTGTAGGCCAGCTACAGGGTGCAAGAGGGACACGTCCCATCCACTGCTTCACCACCAGGAGGCGTACTGTGAGTGAAAAGCTGACAAGCAGCTGATGACCCTGCAGCAGGTAGCAACACCCACCTGTATTTCCAATAAGTCTGTTACCTTCCTACAGATGCTGAATAAAAATGCATTCCCTTGTTGTTTCAGTTACCTTGATGGCAGACAAATGGAATCATTGCCTTTCAAAGAGAAAATTGAGTTTTGTGTGGACAGTGACCTCCTGCCTGTGATTCTTGAACAGAGTGTGCGCACTGTATATCAGTGTAGAGGAGCTGTACTATTTTATCTCCAGTGTTTGAAATGATGCAAGACAAAGCAACATATTGCAATCTATGTCCACACAATTTCTTGATTAAAAGTTTAGATTTTAGAAGTGTTTTGGCTCTTAACTCTCTCTCCCCACGTTCTAATTAGATTCATTAACAAAGTAACAGGACTACGAGGCATTTTGACAGCACGAGGGGGAACCGATGCCTGCACGCAGACGCGAACAAAGACAACACACATACATACTCACATTCCCGCACGTGCATACACGAGCCCGGAAAGTGGTGGGAGGGGGGTTCATAAATTTCAATAATCTTCGAAAACGCAATATTTTCTTTCTGTTCACTTAACCTCATGCTGATAATTGCCACTGGGAGCTGATAACTATTCATGTGTATGTGCTACTGACTGCATACTAATTCTGCAGGTGCAAGGATGGTCCTACAGTGAGGAAACAGAGAGAGAGAGGGAGAGAGAGAGAGAGAGAGAGAGAGAGAGGGAGAGAGGGAGAGGGAAGAGGGAGGAATTCTGCTCTGCACACAGTTGCTAAGATGATTTAACAAACTTCCTCTTCGGCTTGTTAACTGTTTTACTAGATTAGAAACCCACGAAGTGAAAATGCACAAACAGCAGGTTACAGTGCCAAAGCCACGCTTCGCTGGTTTTCAGTCTCAGTGTGCTGTGAGCGTGTGTGTGTGTGTGTGCGCGTGTTCTTGTATGTGTGTGCAAAAGTGTGTCTTTATTTCAGCATATTAACATACTGGACACATGAAACTTGACAAACATGAAGAAAACACTAAAAACCAACATTTTTCATAACCCTTAAATGTCAGTACAGCCTACCAGGGATTAAATTCCCTGTTGCATACGTGACATACAGCAGCTTATATTATTGAATAAATAGATCCAAATTAAATTTTAAAAAAAGTCTGCTACAGTTCTGACAATAACAAGTTTAAAAACCGGCTTATTGTTATCACTGTAAAGGGCAACTTTTTTGGCTCTGTTCTGTCTATTGGATATGAAAATTAACAATGACTGTAAAGTTTAAAGTGCTGACTTTTAAGCTTCCAATGACCCGTGCTATTCTAGACTCCTTTTATACTAAATACTTTTATACTAAAAAATATACAGGTACAGTCCTACAATGCTTACCCAATATGGATGTTAACAATCCAAAACACACTGTGCTGAGCTGTTTCATCTGAAATGCACTTCATTGGAGTACTGTGTCAAAACAGCAGGAACTGTGTCACCGTGATAGGGTTAAGCTTAGTCACAGACATTTGTTCAATACACACAGAGGTAACTCTCTTTGTGTTACCGCAATTTAAAAGGAGTGTGGGTGAAAGTGTGGTGGCTGTGGAATGCTGAAATGCTCAAAACTCGAAAGGTGCTATCCTAGTCAGTGTTCGGTTTGTCTGAATTAGAGTAGAAACTTGGTAGTTCAACACGGCTGACTCTGCCGAAGATGACCCAAAGAATCTATGAACATAGTTCTGCTTATTTTATTCCATTTCTGCCATAATTTGTAAATATATCCCACTAAATCTTACACACTGGACCTTTGAAAACAACTTCTAATACATATTTTCCTCATCTCAATGCCACAAGCTCTCACAAATATATCTTGTTGGTCTGGTGATCGGGAGTAAGGAAATATTTTTCCCAGTGGGGTTCCACCAAAAAATCCAAATTCAAAGTATTTCGCTTATCCCGTCTTATCCCATCTAACCATCATTTTATTCAATAAAACTGGGTTAATCAATTCAAAGCTGGTGCACTGTACACTTCTGTGTGATTATAATAAACAAAGAACAAAAACTACATTAAAAAAAGTAAATATATAAGACATGCATGCATCAAAAGACACAAATACCCACAAAAAGGGACGTCCAGAGTCAAAACAATAGTGTGTGCATGCAGGTATTAATGTGACCTGTATATTGATTAACAAATAAAATACAACAGGTTCTTGTGCACACTCATAGATGGGCACAAACACCTTTAGCTGGAAGCTATGTTACATATTCATAAATGCAGTATTATATGGCTGGCTGACATCTCCCTCTCTCTCTTGCCTCTAACCCTTTTCCTAAAAATAGAGAGGAGCTTTACTCTGCGCTGTGCGAAAGACAAACTTGACATTTCAAAATTTTGTCTGTAATAGTGGGGAAATGTATCTATATTGACAGTGATGTCATAAATTACTCCCAAACAAGCTCATTAAGCTTAGAGCATATGGCGCTCAGGTGTTTAAGGGACACTAAAAGCGACAGAAATATGAATACGAGTTTTGCTGAATTTTCTCAAATACTGAGAGGCAGCTGGGTGATTCTTGCATGATGCATGACAGATGGCACGTAAGCTATGTGAAAGTGGGTTGCATCACAGTTAATGCCTAAACACACACACACATATATATGCATATAAAAAGATTTGACCTGTGAGGAAGCCGGACAAGAGGGAAAAAAAGACTCACAATTAATGCAGTCCCCTCTAACAAACAATCAGTGACGAAAAGCTGACTTTGATTGGCTCAAGGTTGGATGCGGTTACAGCTCAAAACAGTCATTTTGAAACATTTTGGAAAATATGATGCTTAAGCAGCCTCTCCTGCAATTTTCATCTAGGTCTGATTCTTCAATACTCTGCCTGACGGATGACATAACAAGCAAGCAAATGGAAGGAGACTGATTCACTCCCTCCGACATCATTGTGCGGGACACTGACACATAGTGAGGCTGATAAAAATGAATTTCAGAAGCGATGCAATGTGGGAAAGTAAAGTCAAATAAGACAGACAGCAACAGGACCGAGAGGAATTATAAGTAAATAAAACCGATGTGTGTTTAATAAAAGATGGGATACAAGTAAAAGAATGACAGATCTGGATAAAGAAACAAAGAGATAATAGCTGTGGATTATTGGCCAGTTTGACATCTGACCTCGCTCACACCCTCCGGCCTAACCAGCCAATCACAGAAGAGAAAACCTGAGCTGACCGGACCTCATAAAACAAACTGAAAGTGAGAGATCATCTGCACAAAATATAATTTATTAAGTGGAGTTTATAGCGTGAGCACTATAATTTCAGAACACAATGAATAAAAGAGTGTGTGGTGTAGAGTGTGTTGTGTGTGTCTTAATATGATATCAATCCATCACATTTATTGTTTTGCAGCTTCAGCAGAAAGACATTTGTACAGCTAAAGAATGAAAGAAATCTTTTTTTTTGAAGAACAATATTAAAAACTATTTCTTTATGACATTTTTAGCATCAGGCCTTTAATGTATTCTTGTTTTGTGAACAGCATTATATGTGCTTTTCCACTGCCGGGGGACATGGTGGGTTATTTTTTTTGCTAAATTCAACTCCTAAAGCTCACAAAGGAAATAAAAGAAAATGACATACATTGGCCAGCCCACCAACCCACCACTGATGGTGAGTCATAGGCAGACCAGCAGTGAGCACAGCGGAGTCAAATGTGCCCTTTCACATGTTTTATGTTACTTCCGAGTGAGTGTCGGTTTCTTTTAATACACTTCCAGCCGATCGTGAAAAGCACTCTGCTGTTGATGCTACTGTACATATTTGTTTTTAATTCTTGGATTTGTGCAATGAAAACAAACTGGACAAAGTTCATACATTTTTTTAATTTGTATTGTTTTCTGGAATCCTCCTGTCACCAAAGTACAACATTTGAGTTGTAATAAAAAATGAATTAGGCAAGTAAACATCAATCTTGCTGTTCAGACTTCAGACGCCTTCTACTTTATTGTTGCTGTGCTTGTGAGTGTGTGTGTGTGTTTGCATAGCTGTCTGTATGAAGACATGACATCACTGTTTAACCTCTGGAGAGAGGACCATTTTTCAAACAGAGGACATTTAGGTCAGCCCTCACTTTATTTTCACTGTGACGGCCCACAGGGGCTGTTTATTGGCTTCTCTGAAAGTTGCAGACAGGTACTCAAAAAAATACCAAAATGAGACAAAAATTATTAAAGTGTGTGCGTATGTGTAAAGCTTTAGATATAATGAGAAAAAAGTTACCTGAAAAATGATCCACTGCCCTTGAGTGAGTGGTTTTGCACGCCTGCATTTTTAATGGTTTACAGTGAAACGTGGTAGTAAACTATATTAAGTGCTCTTTGCTTAAATCAATCACAGAAAAGTTAATCATAACAGATTTTGTTCTTTGCATGTTAAACCTTTGCCTCCATATTTTAATTAAACCCAAAATATTGATGCAATTTAATTATTCGCCAGATGAAAAACAAATAATCCGTCTCAGTCAAGAGGAGCAACTATTAACTTTTTTAGTTGGATGTGTGAAATTAAGATCGATGTCTCCCTCTCGCCATATGACTTCTTTAACAGCATCTAAACGGCTGCACGCTCACATTTAGACAGTAAATATAAACTGTGTGTTAGTTTGTGTGTGGAGACCAACAACAAGTTACTGCCTAAAAGAAAATACTGTGTATCTATGATGCTCCAACAGAAAGCAGGAACAGGCTCTGTGTGACCACAATGCACCACAATACATTAAACAGCGGCTATAAAGCTTTATGGCAAGACATGGAGTTGGCTAAAGGTAACCACTTGCATGGTTGCATGAAAAGCAAATCTGTAAGTAGATGTTGTACATCTAAATGAGATCAGTGTGTTTATGCACTAAAGTCTGTTTTAATTTCTATAAAATCTAAACTGGCAATTAAAGCAGCGTTAAGCAGAAATTGGTCCCCAGTTTTCAAATGAAACACTGCTGTTGTAAACATGGACAGCTGTACCAGCGAGTCAAAAACTTTGCGACCACAACCAAACATCAAGCAAGTGCAACAACACAAGACATAACAGCCAGCTAATGTTAGTGACTAGTCCACCAGTAAAAAGCCCAGCTCATATATATATACATATACACTATACACTATATATATATATACACACTATAATATATTATATTATTTATTTATTTATTTTCTTCAGGTTTATGACAGCTGCACTTCCTGACCCCAGTAATCCATCAAAGTGCGATTCTGAACAGGCCTCCGGTACTTGTGCGATATTAAAATTGTCACCAGCAACAAGCAGGTGTTGCTGTATCAACAGACCTGAAATTTGCAGGATTAGAATAGCATGCACTGTGCATGAGTGTGTGCGTACCTGTATTCCTCCTGAGTGAACACAGGGATGACAGAAGGCTGCAGGACTGTGATCTCTACTAGAGTTGTGTTCTCCTTTGCAGGCTCACCATCATCATAAGCCACCACCACCAGCTGTCAATCAAACACACATGCAGGTAAAGACGGAGTCACAACATTCAGTTGATATCCACATTATGACTCGCACGGCTGTCTAGTTCTGCCAGTGCTTTTGGTTTATGCCCGCTTATGTTGCAAAGGTATCAGTGTACACCGTTTTGCAGTCTGCCAACAGTGGAGACAGCCAAATAAATTGATGTTAATTCATGACAGGCTGATAATAAACCAAAATAAATGTATCTTTGTTGCCTGCATTCTGAAAGCACATTATTTGCATGGGAATTGGAGAACAGGAAGACTGTGCATCCCTCTGGCATACTTATTTTTTTCCTGCTTAGCCTTTCTTCTTCATTTAATTGGGAGGGTAACCACAGTTAACCAGACCCAAAGGAATCCTAATGAGGGACAAACGTAAATATCGAGACATTATTCAGCCAGGAAATGGTTGCATTGCCCTTTTTTATACATACAATAACTCACACTTTAACCAGGAACCCACTAAATGCATAGATAACATTAACTGCTGGAAACATACTAACTCTGTTGGAAGATGTGGTAGCTCGCTCAATAGCAAAATTACTTTCCCCAACTGCACTGAGGATAAGGATTGGTTGCTTTTTAGTTACAAACCTATTTCTATCCTTGCAGACTTACTTAGGCATGATGAACTGCTCCAATGTTTTTTTGAGAATACCTGGTGACTTTCTAATCTGATGCAGATATTTGTTACATGTCATATCTCACTGAGTATGTGTCCTTGATGATACCTTAGACAGTGTTTATTACAGTCATAATCCCAAAACTGTACAGTGTTGGACTGCTACATTTTGTTTGAGTTATTGGGAGCAAACAAGGTAGAATTAGTCCCTGGAGTGACATCTTCAGAGGACGCTGAATCCTTGTTGTGTTAATTAAAGCCCAATGAAAAGATGAAATTAGCATGGCCCAAAGCCCCGTTGAGGAGTGCAGCGGGGAAAAGGCAATTTTGAAACTAATAAGCTACCGCGGTATACTTTGTGCAGTGGATAGGGATTTCCAAGAGTGTTTTGTACAAAGACACCTTTATGTACACAAATACTACAAGCAAGCGAGTACAATCTAAGAGCGATAATCAAACACATTTTTGAAAGACTCAGTTCATGTGATGTCGTCCCAATCCTACACTCACTAAACACCAAAATCCAAAAGCTACAGAAACACAGGGATGCATCAGGTAACTATTCCCCAGTAGTGATGTTTCTATTAGACTACAGCCCTTTTTAAATCAGTGTTTACATGAATAGATCTATTTGACTAAGTAGGAATTACATTAAGGGGTGCTGCACACTGTGTTTACGATAACGATGGATGGTTCTATTTAAAACATTTAATAAATTATTGCCTGATAGAAAGTCAATATCTTCCCATCATAGAGATGCACGTTGTATAATGTCTTTAATGCACGCGTGTTCATTTTTGTTTTAGGTATCCAGTTCTGATCAGTGCTATAAAAATGTAAGTGAGCCAGGGGTGACTAGCCTCTCAATTAAGTTCAATCAAGGAGTGAGTTCTCTTCTCGGCCTGTCTAATTTCACTGCCATCATTAAAACCACGCTGCTAGCATGGCTCAAAAAAAGTATCATCTGTTACAGCAAAATAACTTTTTTATTTCTTATCTGCTCCACACAAGATCTTTTTACAACCACTTTGATTCATGATGTGACCCCCTTTGGTGGGTCCAAACCACTGACATACAACATACTGCACATTATACATTACTGGAGACCTGTAATTTAAACTGTGTGGTGTGTGGATACTTACAGTGAACTTAAGGTTGGGCTCCTCGTTAAGGTTTACTCTGGTTACGACATGTCCAGTCCTTTCCTCTACACCGAATATACTGGCGGAGTACGGATAAGCCTCCTGGTCCACTTTATAGCGCACCAGACCTGCTGGGGTACCCTACGAGAGAGAGAGAAACTTTACTTAAGATGAAAACTTTCTGAATGTGGCATTAGGATGAAATATTTATTGCCCGCTGTCTGCAATACTGTCATTCTTCCAGACTTATTTTTTTTGTAAAGAAGCACCAAATTAAAAGCATACTGTAGTAATGAGTGCGTAATGAATGACACAGCATTTAATATCCAAAGCAATTAGTTTGGACCTAAATGTCAAGAAGTGTGTCCCTTGTTCAAACTGTTATGACACGTGTGTCACCAAGGGGATAAAGCAGGTCCAAGTTTAGACACTCAGATGACCATAAAATTAACATAAAATAACGTCTCAAGTGCTGTTGATTATGAGAGACCATTAGTTTGTGCGGCTGATTTGATTAAGGATGTCAGGAAATATATATAATGACCTTATTTTATATAATATATGGTAGCATGCTACCCACTGTGGATCACAAACACTCCACATGCATTAGTCATGAAGGCTTTGAATATTTTATGTCGATCAAGGCTATCCATCTGATATGTTCAACAATGACTTAGTTGTATAATGTGGCTGTAACCAGCCCAGGGTTTAACATTTGCAAGACAGTTGCAACAAAGCCACATAGTCAGTAAATAGAGAGGTAACCAAGGTCGTATTTCCACTCAAAGACTGGACTGGAACACCACTCACAGTGTCAGTATCGCATTACAGGTCTAAAAAAGGTCCCTAGAGATGGCATTCAAACACAAACAAAGTGTAAAAACAATAGATTTGTGTTTAAGAAAATTATACACAAAGCAGACAGTCATTTTGTTAGAAGCACTGCAGATGTGAGCAGTTCTTCAGAGCTGTCTGCTCTAATGTTAGCTTTCATTAAATAACTGGCTCAGTGAGTCAGCAAAACTTCACTATGACAAATTCTTTTGAAAGATTTGTATTTCGGAGGTAAATTTCAGGACTGAGGGATATAAATTACACTGACACTCAAATTATATATATACTGTATATCAAGGCGCTGTTAAGGTGCTATTTAGTACCTCGTTGGGCACTAGGGCCCTTTAAGGCACACAGCCTGAGCAGTATAATGCTACTTCTTGACCCAGGAGAGTCTAGCTAGATGCTTAAACCTCGAGTCCTAATCAATTCTGCTGATGCAGAGAGACGACGAGCACATTAGTAAAAGAAACATGGGGCTTTTAAAAAGGCTTATGGGGCAACATCCTCAGAGTAGAAAGAAGATTTCACACAGAGATGAGAGAAAATAAAATCACGGCTCATGATCTTGAGCAGTAATGCAAAGTAAAGATACTTTGTGTTTCTGGTCCTCTTTCATAAATATTTATTTGCTTATTTATCATAGAGTAAAATTGCAAATTTACCAGTTGGTTGTTTTCTGTTTGCGATAAAGATGAGTGCTATTTTTCCCCCACACAGCCACTGCGTTTCAGATCTGCATCTAAACAAAATGACTTATAACGCTGTGTGACTCAGCAAATCCACACAAGTAACATTCAAACTGCTCTTAGACCTCAGTGTGAGCATTTCACAACCTTTAAAACCTGAGGTTAAGTGCATCAGACTATCTAATGGCTCACAATGGAACTCTAAAGTGAGATAACCTTCATTTTTACAGCGAGTAGGATAAACCGGTCTATATTACAAAGATGTTTAGAGTTAAAAGCCCAATTGAGGTATCACTAAGTGCTACGCTGTGGTAAAAATAACCAAAAGATAACAACAATGGATCCACGGGAGAACAAAGCACAAATACTGTACACACACACACATGCATACTAGAAACAAGCATGGTTATCTTGCAACATTCCCATACATAATTTGGGGAACAGGCTGCGAAAAACTGTTTGAATAAATAGCAGCAGCTGGAAGTGCTCACCGCAGGGTCAGAGTCATTGGCCATCACTGTGGTTACAATGGTTCCCTTGACAGCATTCGGGGCAACCATGCCTCGGTACACTGACTGGCTGAATACCGGAGAAAAGTCATTCATGTCCTGGAGAGAGACACACACACACACACCGTAGAATGACAATATCATTGTAAACAGAGTATACTAACCTGTTTTGGTTTCACAACAAGTGCCTGAAATAATACATGTTTAATACCAATGATGACCAGCTGACTTTGTAGGCATGTCAAGCTCTGATTACGCACACATGTGGACTCACAGCTTTGTAGGCTCCACAAAGGGAAAAAAAGCAATGGCTGTTTACATTAACAACACCTCATACAGCTAAAAGAATCAGAGCCCACGAGCAAATGAGTTCTTTTAAAGTTTTGTTTTTTGAGAACATGTCTACTTATCTGTGAGAAGATGAATGCGGCAGTGAGCGGAATAAATGGGATGATCACAGGACGTAAAAAAAAAAAAAAAAAAACCCTGTGAGGTCTTTGATTTTTTTGAACTTGTTTCAGGCTTGTCAAATTGAGACCCAAGGAAAACAATAAGTAAACAAAGATGGTGTGAACGAGACATAAATCGGCAGCTAATTGCTATAATTCTAACTCTGAAGTCTTGGATGTCGGAGCGAACGACGAGAGATGAATGAATAAAGTAGCTTTTTCCACAAATGCGGTAAATGTGCTCATGCATGCGAAAACACTTGAATGGATATTAGTATACCGGATACGACTGGATCAGAAACAGTAAACATCAGAGGGAGGCAAAAGCGGTTGAAGGTGATGTCTTTGATTAACTACAAAAATCAATCTATCATAGACTCGTGTCAATCATACTTGGAAGAAAACAAAAGAAGCTTGTCAGTTGGCATCAATACGTTTTTTTTTACAACATTAAACTGTGTCCAAATGTATTTATGATTTAAAAAGTTCCTGATGCTTTGACAATGAAACCAGAATGTGGTTGATTGCTCATCTCTGACTGACAGCAAGAGATCGTTGCTGCTTGCACCGCCTCTTGCTCGCAAGTGTTCATAGCAAACGCTTGCAAGACAGGAAATAGCTTGCTTGTTACCAAACACTGTGTAACTTTTGACTTTCTCCAACAATTTATGGGAGTGTGTGCCAAGAGGCACTTTGTTTTTGTTTGGAATCGCTCTCTCTTGTAAGTCTTTTGCCTCCAAGATTACAGAAACAGAGTCTGTAATAATCATTTTCCCCTCTGCAGTCATTTTCCCACAGCTAGTAAAAACTAAAATCTCACATTGCCTGCTATGCCACAATGCCAGTTTCCGTGAGTCTTCACTGTAATGCTTCACCTTACAAGTATTCTGTCCAAGTATCAGGACAAATGGTTGAGGGAGGTCAATGTGTCTTTTAGTTCACTGTGTTAACTTCTCCTACACACACCCACCATGATTCTGACAGTGACCAATGCTAGTCCAGGAGGCATGCTTCCCTGTGCGTCCACGGCCTCGACAGTGAAAGTGTATGTGGCTTCGGAGTCAGTCAGCGCCTCGTAGTCCAGAACTTTGAGAACCGACAGCTCTCCAGTGACCGGGTGGACGTGGAATAGCTGACCAATCTCCTGGTCTGAGCCTTCAGTTCTGATTCGATATGTGAGGTTGGAGCTGAGGTCAGCATCTATCGCCTGCAGCCAAAGGAGACGACAGAAGATGTGAAAGAAAGTAACATCATTGCCTTGTGATTTTTATGGCGAGTTGAATTTTTTATTTTTGCCAGAAGGACAAGCATCACAATGTGCTGGAGCTAGTAGTATTTTCATTAGGCCTGTGTTGAGCTGGTATATCTGGAATGCCTGCGGTGGCTAAATTTATAGTCCAGCTGGAGGTCCATATCTTATTTTTTCCTTCTGTAACTATTTTACTGTGTAGCTGAAGGGCACAACAGCCTATTTTTTAGATCTCACATTCCTCTATAACTTTGTGTCTTCAAGTGCTGTCAAATTAACATTCTGACTTTTTAAGATGCCTGTAGTGCTGGCTGTCACGTACAAATGAAATCGATTTTGTCATTTCAAAGAAGCTGAAGGTAAATAACTAAGTATGACAACGATGATGAGTCTCATTGACTGGATTGCAACTGAATTTATGACTTGCAGTGCTTTTATTGAACTGAATTCAAGAGCTCGGTATCGACCTGCTGGGAACTTGATTCAAACTGGTTAGAAAGTGCAGTAGTAACTCACAATAATATTCTCAGTTGCCTGGTTTTTCAGATTTAGACGGTTCTCTTAACAGAAAAAGGCAGAGCTGGAATATATTATACATTACTACGATTCCAATAGTGTGTAATGAGAATCACAATCATTATGTTTATGTTACCTGAGACTTTTATGACTACAGACACCTGAGGTCGTCTTCCATGGAGTGTGCCATGTTTCTACAGTAGCCCAGAGTGGACAAACTAAAGACTGGCTCACCTGTTTGACCCACTCTCTCCTGCTTGGGAAGGAGAGGGTGAGGCAAAGCGTTACTATACAGGTAGATGACATCAGATCTTATTGACCGGCCCTTTAGGTTCATCAACCACCAGTAAAAGTTTCAATTTGGATTTGCACATGGTTTGTTGGACCCAATAGCAAATGTAATCCTTTGTTAATGAAGTAACATCACCATAAGTGTACACAAATGTGCTCAATCATAATACAATAGATGCCAATTTGGATATTGATGGCTTGGTCATTACAGGATGTTTCTTGGGGTGATTGTGCTAAATAACCTCACATAAAATAAATGAACTAGTTTATACAGCTCGACCAACACAAGACTTTTAATTGTTTGGAAATGTCTGCTACAAATAGGTTGTCGGAAGTCCTCTTTACAAATAGACTTGTTTTCTTTAAAGGTGTTGTAAAAAGATAATGATTTGTACGGTACACGGAGAACCAAATGCTGCTCTACGGTTCCAACACAATCCACTGACAATTAAATGGCAGAAGAGACAAAGCCATCTCTTAGCAACAGCTATAGAAATATAATCGAAGAATCACCTGAAATCTGAAAGCTTAGCAACAAAGTCTGAGCAGATTTGAACCGTTTCAACCTGCAGGCTTCCTGTTTCAGTGTAAAGTGCATAATAATGCCTAGAACAAGCTGAAATAAATAGGTACGTTGATTTAGCACGGCTATTCATAAAAAAATTTCTGTAGAGCAGCTTTTTGTTACTTTTCAGCTGATGCAGGCAGCAGCATCAAACTCAAACAAGCCAATACATCAACCTGGAGGACTTTGTTTAAGCTTTAGTTTTTAGTTCTTGTTTGCAAAAGGCTAATTTACAGCCTGAAAATTAAGACATTGAGTCCAGTATTTTTCAAAAAGCTTATACTGTACAGCATGAAGCTACATTAGCTGCACATGGAACAATCCTTTGTTGTCCTTGCTCACCTTTAACTGTAATATGACTTTATCTTTGGGGCTGTTCTCTGCTAGGCTGACATTGTAAGCTTGTTGGGTGAATACGGGGCTGTTGTCGTCTATGTCCAGAACGGTGACAGACAGTGTTAATCTGGATCGCCGAGGGTCCGCTGCACCGTCCCAGGCTTCGACAATCAGAAAGTAGTGGCCTTTCACCTTTAAGATGACAGAGAATCACAGTCACTGACAGCTCTCCACAACGGCATTCAACAACTGACTTTCCCGCTCACTTCCTCTGACCTCTCTGTCCAGTGGCACTGCGGTTCTGATCGCTCCCGTCGCGTTGATGGAAAACAGCTTCTGGTGGTTGACGAGCCGATAATGGACCTCACCACTTGCTCCCAGATCCGGGTCTGTAGCCTGAACACAGACGTGCAGAAATAACACATGGACATACGAACACCCATTTAGAAAGGAGGACTTACGGTGCGAATCATCTGTTTTGAAATGCATCCAATTTATCAGACTTGCCTTGAGGGAAATTATTCTTATAATTAAAAGTGAACTCCCTCTCAAATCAAATTATATATGTGTGTGTGAAAGAAGTGCGAGTATGAATACTTACAAGTGGCAAAAATCTTTTTTAAATCTCGTTAACATTCACACAACCTTTCTTCAGGAATATAGAAAAGAGAGCTCCCATCTTCAACTAGCCATGCAGTTATTAAGTTAAGTTAACCTTTTGACATTGTACAGTACATTTTACTATTGTATACACTCTTATTTAAACACATATAGGAAGCAGTTGAATGCAAAAATATCAGTCTACATAAGTATTTCTTTCCTTTGCTCTTCCTTCCTCATTCTTTTCTTTCTTCATGTTAAAGCTTCACAAAGGGCAAAAATTCAAACTTCACAGGTTTCAGATTCACTGACAAGGTTTTGACAAGGAAACAAAGACAGACTTTGGTGATCTGCTGTCTCTCTGTCTGACATTAATGCGGGGGTCGGCTCTTGTTTTTCCCCTCAGTGAAACTTGTCGAGAGGAATGTAACTTACTTTCCAACAGTGGCAACTTTTTTCTGAGTTAATGAGACAGTGGTTTCAGTTTTCACTTGGAAGAAGTAGCACGGGCTGTCTTTTTGCCTTTGTTGCATCCTTCCGTATTCATGGACTGCAGTCAAACTCTGACTCCGTCTCCACATCATCTCTTTCAACTCATAAAAAAAAGGTGTTGAGAAGGCGACAAATTGCTAGCCGGTGTTACTTTCACCCTCCTTGACTGTTCATCCTGTCCGATCAGCATTCTGACTGCATTAAAACAGACGAGAGCAGAGCAGGAGAGCAAAGGAGGAATTATTTGTGTGTGTGTGTGTGTGTGTGTGTGTGTGTGTGTGTGTGTGTGTGTGTGTGTGTGTGTGTGTGTGGGGGGGGGGGGGGGGGGGGGGGGGGGGGTATATGTTGCTTTTTGACTCTAGAAGTCCATAATAATGAAATATAATTTCAGAGTTAGTAGCAAGATTTAAGAAACAATTGCTTCATCTGGTTAACAGTAAGAAAACTGATGGAAGAGCTTGAGTGCTCAGGACTTTGTGCAAAAAAATTAGTCAGGAGGACGATTATTTTGAAATACATGGACTGGTAAATGATCTGTGTGATGAAAAGTTAAGGACATTTCACTCACAAAGTGTTGGACTGACTGGCATCGCTTTAGAGCCCAACTGCAATGTCCTTAATCGTCTCATATTCATCTGAGAGGCCGTCCAATCACATTACCATGCAGAAGAACTTCTTATTAGATGATTAAGGTGTTGTTTGCCTGTTCAGGTTCGAGCTCCCCATTTGAGTTATGGCACAGTGGATTTTTTACTTCGAGCAAACATCATTGCCAACAATTCAGCCAACGCAGTGGGCACAGGACTAAGAAAATGATATCCGGGTGTATTTTCCTGACAACCCACTAGAAAAGAAGACTAAGCACTGTGTGCAGACAAAGGAGAGGTCACCCAGATTCAACACTGAGGGAGACGAACAGGCAACAGTGAAAAGCAGCAGTGAGTGGAGTCAGCTGAATTTCAAGTGAAGCGACTGCACAAAAAAAACGGATGCTGAAACACTTGTGTGAAGATGAAGAAACAAAACTGTAACTGAGACTAATGCAAGACGACTTGCAGCGTGTTTATTGTGACATACGTAGGCGGTGCTGTTACTTTATATAACCTGAAGATTTGTAACTTAGCGCTGTTACAGAGTCAGTTTAATAAGTTCAACCCCAATTCATCAATTTGTGTATATATTCCATTTTATTTGCCATACTCTGTCACTATTTCTGTGACCCATTTTTCATCGTTTAATTTTAGATGATTAAAGTTTCATCTTATCTCACACAGCGGTTATTAGGATTAATAGAAATTAGGTTATGTCTTGCCAGTGTTATGTCCTCTTCAGTGATTTGTCGATATCTGGGTGTAAAACTATTAGAGATTTAATGGAGAATCCAGCTTTTGGGTGATTATCTTGGGTTGTTTGGAGAAGGGAGAGACGCAGAATGAAGTGAACAATGAGGGAGAGGGTGAGATAGAGGGGGAGAAAGAGGGGAAAAGGACTGAGAGAGGAGAGGTACATTATATTTTACGGTGAACTTAGTTTAGTATAAAGACTGGGGCAGCTATCTCGACTGTTTCCACAGGTAACTAAATCCTCATACCAGCATCTCTAACACCAGATGTGAGAAACAGTCCGACACATAACCGTTTGTTGAACGAGCAATTGTTGCTTTTAAAGTTGAGCGTTTGCAGAAAACAAGGTGTTCATTTGGAAGCTTTGGTGGTAGTAGCAGGTGAATTTTGGTACATTTGGACACAGCCAGGCTAACCGTCTCGTCCTGTCTACAGTCTCTATGCTAAGCTAAGCTTACAGACCACTGGTGAAGCCTTATAGTTTAAAGGATGGATAACAGGGTGGTATCAGGTGACACATTTTCAAGCTTTCACCAAGAGTAGTATTCAGATCCCCTGAGTGTATTTTATATACATCTAAAAGGGGAAAAATAACTTAATGGCACACCTAAATGTGCACAGTATCAGTCACACGTCAGATCTGGGACAGTTGAATTGAAACATTTTGCCCTGTGATGTCTGCAAACGCAGAAAAACTGAAGAGAGATAAATGGACAACAATTTTCTCCTGTCTACATCAAACATAAAGAATTATGAAAGGAGAGATGTTTGATATGACAGGGAAACATTATTGCTCATAAAACCTTCATTCAAGTGGCTTACAGTAAAGCTGTCAGAGCATTGCACTTTAGACACTGCTTTGGAGAGTAGCTGAATTAATTGTCTTGATGTCAGACATATTGATGTCTGCAGGTCCTGGTGTTTGCCACTGTGGAAAGTGTGTATATGTGTGACTCTGCCTCCATCGTCCCCCCTTTTATTCTCTCTTATTCCTCCCTCACTGTCTTTCTCACAGCTCTCTCAGCATAATTAAATTGCCAGACGGTTAAAAGCCAGAGACACAATAGGATTAATGTCTCACTCGCGTTACTTCTGCTGCCTTTCAACACACGCTGACAGAAAAAAAAGCAGCTTACGGCCTGAAATATACACTCTATCTCTACAATCGCAGGCTCTGCCTTTCGTGTTTGGGCGTTCGTACCTCTTTTCTTCCAATTTCCCAACACTTCTTTTTTTTTTTTGGTTTTCTCTTTTCATCACCTTCTCACCTCCACGTCGAAATTCACTCCGAGATACAGCGAGAGACGCACCTGCTACTGAAACCAAATGACTGAGATTCCCTTCCACCCGTCTCTGAACACATTTTCTTTTGCTGCACCAATAAACCACAGAGTCAGGTATTCTAACAGTGTGGGAGTCTTTCCTCAGTAAGTTAGGCACACAGCCATCACGCTTGTAGTCTTACTCCTACAGAGCGCGTGTGTGTGTGTGTGATTGCTTTTGTGTGCGGGTCTCTGTTATGTCTTCTTTTAAACTTTCTCAGGTAAAATTTTGTGCTTCACCTGAACTTCATTTCAATGGTTTGGTGCAATTCCACACGGAGGAATGACACATGAACCATATATTTATCTTCCCTACTGTATGTTTACGAAAAACTGCTCTGCTATGTTGTGTCGGCATGGATCAGAGGAGTGTGTCTTATTTCCTCAGGCTGTAATTTTTGCATTTTTTCAGGCTTCCAGACTGAACATACTTGAACTGGTCACAGAAATGTTACCCGAGATGTCTTCATCTTAAGTGTTACAGGGCAGAACGGTTCAAAAGAAAGAAGGTTCACAGAGGAAGCTACTGTAACTGCTGATATATTAATGGGAAGACAAGAAAACCTTCATCACAATAGTCTTGTTTGTTTGTTTCTAGTGTAAAGTTTCCGTGGAAACAAAATAATTTTCCCTTTAAAAAAGTGCTGTACTGTATAAAGCAAGGAAAACCATTTACACCGCGCTTTAACAAAAGCATTTCTGTGCAGCATATGACCAGAGAGAGAGTAAACAACAACACTTTAGGGACAAGCAATCATGCCATGAATGGCCATCACCATTTTTTTCCCCCTTTCCAGCTAACAACTGCAGCAGGTGATTTCAATGATTCATTCCTCGCTCTGTGGTTGAAATTGTGGAAATCAGAAAAAAATCATCTGGTGTTCTATTGTGCCTCTCGCCCGTAGAGGAGTGATGGCTGCCATGGAGGGATAAACCATACTGTAAACTGATGAAGAGGTGCTTTGGGAGGCAGCTAGCTTGATAAAAAAAATAAAAAATAAAAAACTGAAGCCCGCTCCTTGATGCAGTCTCATTCCCTGATTCTCCAGGTTTGATTACAGAACACATTATGATTGAATCAAACTGTTTTGCTTCTATATTGTCCTCGGCAAAACCGGCAAGAACTGGTATCACAAAGAGACAATAAGTTCATACATAAAAGAAATAATATGTATTATCTTTGGCGGTCATTCGTCTTCCTGTGTCGTTTTTCTTCCCTTTGAAACTATATTTTGAACTCCTGAAAGTTAATGCAAGACTGCATCTGTAGTCCCTTAGCTGTTTCCCTCACTCCTCTTCTCTCCACCCTTCTTACCTCTCCCCAATGTCCTTCTCCCTTCTCTCTACCAATCCATGCATGTCTCACTTCCTCCCTTCTTTCCTTCCATCTCTCTTTAGCTTACCAGCATCAGCAAATCAAGGTCAGGTCCATTCATTCTTCCGGAAATCTGCTTAATACCTATAGGTAGGGACCTTGGGTTGGAATTAGGCCCAGAGTCGTGCCTTACACAGCCCACTGAGGGATCATACCGTCTGTTTTCGTTTGGAAAATATCCAAGGGTCCTTGAAAGGGAGGAAGTTCAGGATTGGAATAATTTCAAGTGCCCTCTCTGAAGATTAGGATGGGTTTTTGGATGTTGAATTTGGAACACACCCAAAGGTCTGAGCTAGAGTTACAATTTTCAGTGCTTGCAATGAAATGTCCTCTTTAAGGATAAGGTTGGGTTTATGAGTTTGGAATAGTCTCCAATTGTCCAAATAAGAAAAGGTATTGAACTTTCAAGTTTGGTACCTGTGAAAAGTAAGATTTGTTCCAAATCCTAGATATAGGTGCACAAGGGCCATATATTTCTCTCTTAAGCAGTCCTAGTGTTCTACCAAAGAAGCATGATTAACATTTAGAACCTAGAAAAGTGTCAGATTGATCAAAGACCCCTTGACACTGGTGTATAAAGGCTATGAATTAAGCTTGGAGTAAATCCAAGCAAGCGTACAACCAAGGGAGCGTCTTTAAAGATCAAAGCCTATCAAAGTGTCAGATTTACCCATGACCCTTGTCTGGGGAATACATGAGTCAGTTATTAGGTCTGGAACAAGTCCAGAGGTCTTTGTGGTAAGTGGAGATAAGAATGCTGACACAGGTGAAAATGCATCTGGTGAGAAGAGATCGTGTTTCTTCTACGTGTCCTCAATTTTTAATATCAGGGATCACGGTAGCCAGGAATTCTTGTTACACACGACAAATGCAAGAATTCTCAAAATGTCAAAAACCAAACCACCCAACACCACAAACCTTGAAATATCCTGATTAAATTACACCAGGCACAGATGCAACACTTTCCGTGTGGGCTGCGGCCACCTGAGCTACTCACAGCCATTGTTAATGATTCAAACCCCACCAGGAGCGCCGTGGTCCATTTCAGAAGAGTCTCTCCACCCTGCTGCACCAGGAATACGCAGCTGTTCTATTTTTGATGGCCGCTGTGAGCAGCTGGACACAGGAACCAGATAAAGAATCCGGTTGATTTTCAAAATAAAAACACCATGTGCAAACTTCTGATCGTAAAAACTATGACAATTTAAAAACACTTTAACTATGTAGCATATTTAAATATTCAGAAGCACATAAACCAGGAAAAATGACCAAATCTGAGAAAGTTAAAAGGCTCTACTTCTGACACGCTCCTGGTGGGGATTGAAGTCCAGAGGAGAATGAACAATACAACAGCGCTAGATAACTATATATAACTTATCATAGAATATATATATAGACTTTGCAGCAAGTGGATGACCTTTTCAGTTGCAGCTGTTACTTTGCATTCAAACTTGGCTACTTCCTATTTAAAAGCTATATTCTGATGATTTGGTAATTGGTGACATTTAGTTTCTTCCACCATAGTCTACTTTTAGATCTTGACTGGAAAAAGTACACTAGGAGATGACATTAAAACATTAGAATAAACTCCATTTTATGCCTGATAATCTGCAGGTCTGTGTGTAAGAGGACACCATCCTGCCACGTGCACCTGGAAAGAAATTAAACCACCCTCTCAACTCCTCGTATCCTGTCCATCTACAAATATGCAAACACACTCGCATGCACTCACAGCCCTCTGACTATAATGACATACAGTACTAATTAAAAGCTACCAAGACTTACAGAGTTATGCTAGTGATCTCTGTAAGAGCAGAATTTAATTAGAGCTTCTGTGAATTCTTGTGTGCTGCACGTGTGTGTGCTAAGAAGACGAACAAATGTAGACGAGTCTTAAAGGAGCTGAGTAATTATGTGTCTAAGTAAGTAATAACCTTAGAATAGACCCGAAAGAGACGTTATGATCAGTTGCGACTCATGTCAAACATATCGATTTACACCCCTGAAGAAGTATGTGTGAAATGAGTGTAATTGGAAAATCAAAAGGCCCCGCACAGTGGGTGATGTGAAATAACAGATGTGCAGTCAGGAATTATCCGTACAGTGAGATAATTGGAGTCTTAATTGGCTTTTTTGTTCATGCCTGATCATTATAACAAAGGAAAAACACAAACAACGGCACACGCTCTAATATAAACACACTCGTACCTATAATGAAAAGCATAATTTAAAAGCATGTAGTGTTTCTGTGTCTGTGTGTGTGTGTGTGCATCTTCCTACCTTGACTTGTCCAACGTAGGCATGATCCTTCTCCTCGGTGACGGTGAGGTTCACTGGCAGTGAAGGATCGAACAGCGGGTCATTGTCATTAACATCTGTCACCACGACGTTCACCACTGCAGTGGAGGTCTACACGCAGACACAAACACGTGCACCGGTGTTACTATTCTGGTCCGTTCAGAAAACCTCGAACGAGCGTCAAAGTTTTGTGTACACGCGACCGATCGGTCAGGTTTTATTCCACTATCTTAGCCCATTTGTCCCTCTAACTAACAGCTCAGTTATGCAACAAACTAAAGAGCCTGTTCTGTTTGCTAATTAGTTGCACTCTGGTCCTGCCTGTCCTAACTCGTTGTGCTCAGCGTAAAAATAGATTTTAAAAGCAGTCCAACGATGGCCCACTTTGCACCATCTCTTCCTGCGTTAAAGGGATATTTGTGTCGAGGTATGCTTAATTAAGAAAAAAAAAAATGACAGCTCAACAGTGCTGAATGTAAATAGTTGTTGTGGATAAACCAGAGATGTTAACGGTGTGTCCATTCAAAGGCATGAAAAGCTGCGGCAACAACAAACTTAAATAAACACCTGAAGTTTTTAGAGTCAAAGTGTAAAAGTCACTTTTCTCGTTCGATTCTCTTCGTTACATAACAGCGACAGCCAAAGCTTGTGCTCCCAAGTAAGAGCAGAGAGGCAGGAGAGAGAGAGAGAGAGAGAGAGAGAGAGAGAGAGAGAGAGAGAGAGAGAGAGAGAGAGAGAGAGAAGCTGCTAGGAAGTCACCAATTTCTTAATTTGACTTTCATGAGAGCTGAAGAAAAAAAAAAAGCGAGAGAGTGAGTGATCGAAGATTTGACTTTTAAACGAGGAAACTGGGAGCGGGAGAGCTAACTGATTCACAACAGTGGTATTAAAAGAGAAAAAAAAACACTGTGTGTGTGTGTGTGTGGGTGTGTATGTGGGAGAGTGACAATCACAGAGGTGACAACAGGCTATTGAAGTTGGCAGGGCACATGGTGATGCAAGTAATTTGAGGTTAAGGGCTCACAGTTGACAAAACAGTTTATCTGAATGCCAATATATGTAAAGCAGAACGAGCTCTGATATAATGAAAAGGCAGCTCTGGCAAACACACACCCAGACAGACACAAAAAAAGGCATGCAGCAAACTCCACTTTGCATCAGGGTGCTCCGAGCACATTCGTTCTTCCATAACTGCACGCCACAGAGTTTATCATCGTGCTGATACAATGGCTACCCGCCAACGTTTAACATGCGAGCAAGAGTCCTGCGTTCGAACAGTGGGTGATAAAAGGTTAAAATGTTAAAATGTTGGTGCTGTGAATTCACCCTGCTTTGATTAAAACGTGATTTGGGGTTCATTCGAGTCTTGCTTTCTGCCAGTCTTGACAATTGCTCAGCAACCACTTAAGATGGATGTGAATCTACTGATCTCTGTCAGCTTAGAAAATCCAAACTGTAAATTGTCTTGCTATGTTGTGCCAACTAAAGATATGGCTGGTAATATTTAATATTTTTCTTACTGCCTCAAATCAATCACTGGCTCATTTCGGAGTTGTTGTCTTGGATTTGAGACTGTCTCGAGGCCACTTTTTGAAAGTTATGGAATCGACCATGTTCGTACTCGCACAAATAGGATGTTATTTTTTCAAGACGGTCGGGATAAAGGAGTGTCTCGTGTTTAGTTTGTCGAATGAATTCGATAATATTTTTCTTCAAGTGAAACTTAACCTTAAAAAATACCTCAGCAGGGTTCAGCTTGAGGTTCTACCATAAACTCACCCCATTTTGTAACAAGTCATTAAAAAAAGATACGTGACCAAACTCAGCTGTAGAAAATATGATTTAAAGGTCCAGTGTGTAGCATTTAGTAGCACCTAGTGGTGAAGCTGTAGATTGCAACCAACTGAACACTCTCCCACGCCTCACCCTCTGCTTCCAAGCATGTAAGAAAAACTCTATTTTAAACTATTTAGATCAATGTTTGGTTTTTCTGTTCTGGGACTGGAATAGACAACTCGTCTCTCTGCATGAGATTTGCTCATTAACAGTAAAGCTACTGAATAAAATATTTATTAACATCATTAATGTAGCTACAGCAGCGCCAGCGTGCGCGGTATTTAATGGCATGAGTTGAATCACATACTGCGGCCATGATACAGTACCGTACAAGACATTTGACAAGAGCCAACTGCCCTGCACCAAAGTTTAAGTTGCATCACGGTGCCCGGTGTCTTTACAGTGGAGCTGGTTTACTGCACCAGCTTGTAGGGTCCTCAATCTGTGGCAGTATGATGGATTCACTGGCCAAATAGCCAATTAGGCACTTTGTAGTCTGACACTCTCACAACAGGACATTTAATAATAGGGAACACAAGACTTGTGTGCGTGTGTGTGCGTGTGTGCACGCATATGAAGACAACCCAAGGCCTTTCGAGTGATGCTGATTAATGGGCCTGTATAAGGCAACTACACCCCAATCTTCTCCTCTCCCTTTTCTGTTTCTTTCTTTCCTTGTCTTCTCTTCTGTCCCTCCATGTAGCTCACACTATTCCCCCCTCTCTCTCTCTCTCTCTCTCTCTCATACATACACACACACACACACACACACACACACACACACACACACACACACACACACACACACACACACACACACACACACACACACACACACCTTCTCCCTCTCTATTCACAATACTCCACTTCCCTCTTCTTTCTAATATAATGGAGTGTCAGGCAGAAAAATGTCCAAACTACTTTTAGCCTTTTTCTGGCTTAAAGACCTTTAGGGCACCGAGATAATACACTAATTGTCAAGGTCCAGAGAGGATTTGACTAAGTGTATGTGTGCATGTCGGAGTGAGTGGGAGCATTAAGACTCCTTTATAGAATTTATAGTATGAACACACAGTACAATTGTTAAGGTAATAAGAGTCCCTTGAATACTTCTCATATCACTCTCCCTTCTTCAGCTTCCTCCCACTTGTTCTTTGCCATCATATTGCATTTGAGGGTGTGTGTGTGTGTGAGAGAGAGAAGGTCAGAGTATTCAAATCAGGGTTTTCTCTCCTCAGAGGAGCCTTAAACTTTACCTTTTGTTTTAATTGACATGTGGCGGAGGGGGGTCAGTGACGGGGAGGAGACGGACTTCCCTTATTGCTACGCTAATAGATGGATGATGAGGAAGGGACAAGAAAGTGATGAAAGCCAGAGGAGCAGAAAGGAAGGAAAGACAGGAGGGCATGCAGTGTCTTCATTTGACTTTCATGTGAAAGAGACAGAAGATTTGACTTTTAAAAAAGGACAGAAGCGACAAACACAAACAGAGAGAGACCGGGAAACAGAATCTGCTGACCTGCTATCAATTAGGTAGGTGAGGAAGGACACACGCTCATTTATCTCTGCAACACAGCTCTCACAGAGAACCAACTAATATTTTACACTAAGCCAGCTAAAGCTGCTGAGGTAGAAGTGTCTTCCTGTTTTGGTTCTCATCTCGCTTGGCACCTGGTGAGGACTTGACGTAGCTTCGTTACTCTGCAGATTCCCTCAGCTGGTTGTACTTCGGTTCTGCACCCTCAAGTCTGTTTTACCTCTGACTACAACAAGCACAATAAATGCTGAAGCCTTGGTAGTAGAAAATCAGGCCTTACCTGACTCAACTGGCTACTCATCTCCCGTGTGGGTGCACATACTTGGTCAATAAAAGTCATTCTGACTCTTATTATTGTTGCTGAATGTGAACTGAATGAATGAATGAATATCTTTCCTTATGCATGATGCCAGAGCTGTTGTTTGTGGTATTTCACATTGGGTTTTTCTCTGAGCACACACACAGTTTAATTTTACTAGGGAAGCAAAAAACACTTAATTAAAGACAAAATGTGTGTTTCGGCTTTTTCTTACCCCGTCTGGGTGTCCGTCTGAGGCCGTGACCACCAGAGTATAAGCGTCCAAAGACTCCCTGTCCAGAGGCTTGTCCAGAACCAAATACCCCGAACTGGAGAGAGAACACACAGAATCCTGTGATCCCCGAAGACATGAGTTTGAAACAGATGAGAACAGAGCACCAAGCACAGCAGAACAGAGTGCTGTTTTGTAAAATACACAAGCTAGTTTTCAATCCTTGACTTCATGAGAAGTTTCAGTTCATAAGTCATTGATTTCTAACCCCGCTGATCAATCTCGTGTTGGTACTTCCAGCCTTTTGTAAGTAGTTTCTATGCTAACGAGGGGAAACTTAGAAACCTGTCTTGTTTTCTTAAAAAATGTTTTCCTCTTTATGTACAACACTTTTCAGACAGCTGGCAAACACTGATATCCACTGCATAACACCCAGACGTGTACTTCTACCGTCATTATGGGTACTTTGGTGATGCAGATGACGCCTCACACCCATCAGCTCACCTACAAACAATGATGTGAGGGAATGCTTTCTTGGATGCCTTTGCTATGATCGCACACTGATGTGTCATCAGCCTTTCCACAAAAAAAAAAAATGCAAATCCAGTAAAATCTCTGATTCTGAATACTGATTAATTATGCACACGCGTCACGGTGGCAGCAGGTTTAGCAGCGTCCATCTCCCCAGCAAGGCATTCCAGCTTCTCCTGTGGGATCCCGAGGTGTTCCCAGGCCAGATGGGCTATATAGTCACTTCAGGGGGTTCTTGGTCTGCCCCGGGGGCCAAAAGGCAGGAAGGCGAGCACTGGGCATCCTAATCAGATGCCTGAACCACCTTAGTTGGCTCCTTTTGACACAAAGGAGCAGCTGCTCTACTCCAAACTCCTTGACTCCTGAGCCCAGCCTTAAATCCGGACAGAGGAAACTCATTTTGGTCGCTTGTGTGCATGATGTCCTTCTTTCGGGAACTAGCCAAAGCCCATAAGCGTAGGCTACGGCATGGATACAAGCAAAAATAAATACCTTTTGACTGAAATCTCACCACCAATCACATGATCAGACTGATCAAACCTTGAACACGTGACGTAGTGACGGAGAGTGAGTGTTGGAACTTACATAGCCTCGAAAATCAAGAGCTTTTACTTCCACGACGGTCCAGTACAGCATCCACAGTACTGCACACCAACCCACCAGTCCATCTCACGCTCCATGCAAGACCCCAATAACAACTTGCCCCCAACCCAGAGGGAGCACTGCACTGATTTTACATTTTACTGATCAAAGCAGATTAAACAAAACACTGACAAGTACTTAATGGTGTAATCATATGATCGACACAAAACAAGTAGAGACTCAGAAACTCAGACTCAAGTTATTCACTCGACACAATTCTGCAATCAAAAGTGTCCAAGTCAGATTTAAATGCAGGATAATCATTTACGCCATCAGCAGACATAAGAAGTCATCTAGAAGCAGCCTGTCTGAAACTTTGGACCAATCAAAACCAGCAGAAATCTTTGATGTTGGTCTTGATTGAATAAACTTTTTTTTTTCATTTTCCAAGTGATGATTTACATAATGATTGAAGTGTTTTTAATTGGAGCTGCTTTCATAAATTAGAGATCATCTGAAATGCACATGTACGCCAAATATTGACAGTGTGTGTAGGTGCGTGTGTGTGCTTGTGTGTCAAGTTAATGTGTGTGTGTGTGCAGATGTTAAGTGGTCTACAGGGGGAAAGATGTGAAGCTAAAAGGCAATTCATGTATATTAATGGCTGATTCATGAAAAGCAAAGTCTGCGAACGCATATGTAGATATTCTTGGGCACACGCATGGATAAGTAGTCTTATTTTTCCATTAACACCAAGTTTGACACATTTTGTGTCGTTATTGAGCATCTGCTCCGACACGTCTGGAGGACCTACAGTATTGTTCAGGAACATTTATTCAGAAGATAAGTGTGGTTAAGCTCTTCCTGCATCTCATAGCAATGCTGGTTCTTTTTTTTCTTTTCGTTACTAAAGTGACCTGAATCTTTTGGACATTAGTGTGTCTTCCACCTCGCAAAAAATAGGCCAACACCAGACCTGTTCAGGTGCCGGAGCACTTCTGGGTATTTAACTGGGCCAAATCCTGCACAAAAACAATGAAAAATCACTCCATGCTGTGCCAAAATGATCTGCATGGCATGTTACACTCACAGAAGAAACCTGGCTTGTCCTCACAGTGCAATAACGACAACAACAAAAAGAACACACAACCGAGGCACAAAGATTTTGGCACATACTGGAAGATTTCACAATGTCCGACAGAACCCATCAAATATTCCTTGAATGCAGAAATGAAAGCTCTTCGATTCATTTTCATCTTTGCTGCTCTGAATTTCTCCACAGCGAATGTGTCCTCTCTTTCATTCTGATTTTAAATCCTCGTTTGTCTGTCACTCTTGTTTATTGTTTCCTTCCCAGCTCTCTCCAAGGTTTTGTCCCTCATCATTTACTCTATCCCTGCCCTGCTCCCTTATCTTTTCCCAACCCTTTACTCTCTTTCTCTCCCTGGCTTCTCCGTCCTTCTAATTCTGCCTCTTCTCTTGCCATCTTCTCACCATACTTTCCTTTGTTTCTCTCTCTCTCTCTCTCTACTCCCTCTAGAAATGTAGATAGGATCTTCACCCAGTATAAGAAATGCATTTTTAATGAGCAATAAATGAATAAATACAACAAAAGCCCTCAGAGTCTGTGTGGTGAGTATGTGCATGTAGGAGGGTGTGTTTATGTGAAGCCATTGGCAGAGCCCGAGCCCTGAAATGATATAATTTAGGCTGCTTTCAACTGGGCACACACACACACACGCTACTTCTTGTATGATGCCACGGTTGTACAGTATGCTCCGATAGGGCAAGCACAATTTTCACAGATATTCACACAATAAAATAATAAAGAGGGCACTGTTAATATTAACTTCAGCGCAGATCTGATTTAACATGATGAATGACAATTGTTATGCACGCGTACTTACTTCTGCTGAAGTGCAAAATGTCCATGGCGGTCTCCGCTTTGGATTTGGTAGGTGATGGGGTCTCTCTCTCGATCCACCGCCTTAGGTAGTACACAGAAGACAGCCACATATTCACACACATAGAATTTTATTTCCATCAGTAAATTCTACCCTCATAAGAGAGCAGCGGTTTCCAACCACAGGTAACTACAGAAACTGCCTCTGCATTTGCCGCTGGGCTCTCGGAAAGACTGTGGAGTAGATCGGGTAATTAAAACAGTCAGCTGCAAGCCCTGAATGCCATGGTAGCAGTAGACCTTTTTCACAGCAGCATTTCTGACATGAAATAGCAGGGTAAACACAGATGTTTCCAATGATGCTAATTAGGGTTCGGTTCCATTCAGAGTCAGGGTGCTGCTGCTGTGCTGCCTGTTGGCTCAACGGGAAGTCTCTGCTGCTATAAATGGAACTGAACCTTAATTAATATCATCGGAAACACCTGTTGACCCTACTATTACGTGTCAAAATGTCTGCTGCATAAAAAGTTCACACTGTTAATTATCATAAACACTTTTAAAAAACAATGGATAAATGATTGACATGACATTAATTAATTAAAGGTGAACTAATCAGTTAAAAACAAAGTAGAAACAGTTAGCTAAAAATAAAAGGAAAAAAGGTGATAGATAAAAGAAGTGAAGAATTTATAATAATTAGCTAGAACTAAATGATAAACAGCTGAAATATTTAGCTGAAGGTAATGGACAAACAGTTCAAAATAATAGACTTATGAAATAGTTAGCTAAAAGTTGTTGCTAATGGATAAATTGTAATTGGTATGTCTGACATAATATGCTGAGAACCACTAGTGTATTGTGTGTGTGTGTGTGTGTGTGTGTGTGTGTGTGAGAGAGAGAGAGAAAGAGAGAGAGAGCATGCATGGACCTGCAGATTAAGCAGTGTAGCTCCGGTCCTCATAGCTTCGCTGATCTCCAGGTTGTATTGTTGCCTGGGGAAACGCGGAGGGCTCTGGTTGTTTGGCGGCAAAACTTCGATGTAGACCGTGGTAATGGATGACCTAAAGAGAGAGAGAGAAGAGACTTGTCTATGGCAGATAGGACAGACGGAGAGAGCACAACGGCAGATAGAGAAACAGCCTGTAACGGAGAAGCAGATAAAGGAGGAATGGTAGCGGGGAAATGCTGGAGAGGGATGAGAGGAGGAAAGAAGGAAGAGAAGAGCTGGAGGGCAGCACACGAGGATAGTGGGTAAAAAAGCAGAGTCAGGGAGGGTGAATGGTCTGTTATTTAAGTTAAGAGTGGCTGGCTGGTGTTTGTTTCTTTGCACTTCATGCTGTGTTTAACTAATCGATAGGAATGTGAAAACGCCAATGGATCGAGTAGCCAGACGCTGGTCTGCTGCTATCTTTTTGTACGGCTTGTGGTCCAGTTTGACAAACTTATCCCGCTGTGTCAATGTTTTATTCATATGGAGGCCGAGGTTTTGAGAAATCTTTACAGTAAAGATGAGCCTGCACTCCGTGATGCAGCCGAACTTAATCACAGCGTGCCAATATTCAGTGTAACGTCACAGGCTCGAGTGTGAACCGTTCTACCAGCGCAGTTCATTAGTGAACAGAAACTAGTGAAATGAAGTCTGTTAACAGTTGCTTGACATTTTGTCAACACTACACGTTAATGATTGTGTTGTTATTGTTTACTGACGGTGGCTGATTCAGAAAATTCAGAAATCCTTGACAAGGTAAGTAAACTGGGATTGGGGGGGTTGAAGAAACAAGGATTTTTTAATCGAGAAAAAAAGCTTAAAGGCAAATTAAGAGAACTTAAAAAAAGAGGATTACACTGACTTTGACACCAAGCTAAAATACATGGAGTAGTATCTGACTGAAAAAGAAGTTACACCGTGTTTACTTTGACTCTGATAAAGCTTCAATAAGCTGTATTAACTGTAACTTTTAATCAACATAACAATTATTCAATAGCACGTCACTTTAATGACCTACAGTTGATGGAGTTGTTTCTTTCCAGTAAACAGCTTGTGTCCTTCTGTATTTCTTCCTCAAAAAATTTGATTACCTGCGACTTACTTTTCATGTTTAGAGAAGTACAGTTTTCCGCCCTCTGGCAAACTGACTGCCTCACCTAATTAGGGAGATAACAACATACTAACTAAAAATTAAACGAAGGCCCGACTGAAAACAGAACTGACATCTGCTATGCCAATTATTTTAGATAATTAAGTCTAAAAATTCTGATCGTTCCCAAAAGAACAAGAGGCAAGAGAGCTGGGACTCTTAATAATGAGTGGCAGGGAACACGACCTTGTGAGCAAACATTAATTTGTGTTAACACATTTTCTAGGTTATATACACTATACGCCCTCTAATGAAAAAATGCTAATAACAGTAATTTAATTAAACTTCAGTCAGCTTCAGGTTTGTTCTCCTGTATTCATGATTACTGTATGATTAACCTGTTGAGTATCTGCTTTCCAGGTTTAGTGGAGATATGTTCATCCAAATTAAGCAGTGAACAAATAATATGCATTGATATATCTAAAAGGAAAATATCTTGCACCCTTTCCACAAAGGTCAAGAAAAAAAAGTATAATATATGATATTAAATATTAATATTATTATATTTAACCCCTCCTTTACATGCAGTCTTTCAATTTAAAATGAAAGCTCTTTGAGTTTGGGCAGTGTTTGGGTGCATGGAACAAGTTTGCATTGAGATTTAAAGGTTTAAATCAATAACAGTATAAATAATGGGCATTTTAATATGGGGCCTTATGGAGACTGACTTGTTCTGTAGCCTGCATCGAGTGGCCGTTTGAGGAACTGCAGTTTTTCTGACTTCACTTCACAAGCACGGACGGTACCACTTGTAACTTGGTAAGATCAATCTTAAATTTAGTAACTGATCATTAATAACACTTCACTTTGCACCCACACAACAGTGAGTGATGTTAGCGTTAGTGTTGTTACCTAACCTGAGATTCAGGATAAGAAATCGCAGGGATTTAGCTTGTGTTCCTACTTGGCGACTGTGCCTGTGACTGAGTTTCAGCGTGCAGAGAAGGGAGAGATTAACACTCAAACTGGATCATTGACCGAAAAAGCCAAAGAACCTCGGGTCTAAACAATAACCCACAAAATCAGTTTACGTTCACAACAATGAGTGAGTAAATGGATAAAGGATGTTAAACTGTAAGCTGCTGGGGAGAGTGAAAGCCAGTGTTTTATTAAAACAATTTAGATGCCGTTACTGAAGAAAACTGACTGCGGGACTGGAGATTATTCAGTCGTGTTTCTATTGTACTGCTGGGCGCTATTTCCCCTTCTCTATTTCCATTCCAAAACCTGTGTTTGCCAACAGTGACCTTCTTTTAAAATTCTTCAATATAATATTTAATGTGTGTCATTCATCTCATAGACATGGTTACATATAACTGTTTCTATTTGTACAGAAGACTCATGAACACAAACCCACACATTGTACCACAAAGGTGTACATTAACGTTCTTGTCAAGGATGTAGAGAAAAAAAAAACAAAGTTGCTGTCCTCTTCAAATCTGAGTCACCACTTGGCCCTGCACACACATGCCCTCCTCCTTCAGTCAGTTAGCTGGTGGTCTGCGTCAGTGAGTGCACTTCAGCATCTTGTAGAGCCTCTTTTGCCATCTTTTTCAGTCGTTTGTCGAGTGTCTGACGAACAACATCCGTTTCTGTTTTTCTCAGCAGCAGCTGCATGGCGGCTCACGTTTTATGAAACCCAAATCACATTTTAACACTTCAAGTCTGCTTTACACTTCAGTCTGTGCATGTAACTATATTCATTACGCTGTGGCTGACTTGACCCAGGGTGGATACAGACAGAAGCAGCTTCTGCAGGCATACAACTGTTAAACTGCTACAACTACTGAATCAGAAAAAATATCTCTGGCTTGGGACCAAGGCTGATTTTAATATATTTAATGTGTTTCATACAGCTTCATTTTACCAGAGATGTAGACTCGTGACTTGAACTCAAGTTGGTTTTAAGTCAGGATTCAAATTTACCATGCAAATTAATTCAGCTAAGGTACTAAACCAGATTATTTGACACAGTTACTTTATGGACTGCCTCAGAAATAGTACTTGTACTACTACAACTCTACTGACACAAAAACTTTGTGTGCTGCGCTTGTGACCCATGTTGGGCAACAGCACATTATTTAGTAACACGTTTCAGTAATGCCACATTTATTTCAGTTGTGAGCTCTAAAAGAATACATTTTGAAATTCAATAATCACATTACATTACAGCTACTAATCTCAGCGACGCTCAGATTATTTGCACTCATAAGCCGCATTCAGACACAATCCTGTGGCGAAATCACAACTTTTTCCATTTATTTGAGAAGCGGCGCAGGCTGCAGGGGTCTACGAAAATAAAATGCAGCGACTTGCAGCAGAGAAGTTGAGCCGGATTATGTTTTTTGGAAAAACATAGCCTGACACGATGCTGCGGCTGCCAATCAGACGCTCAGATCAGTTAAACCTCTCCACAGTCAGCCTGAAATGTTACAGAAGCCGAGACTATCCAGGTACTCAGACAGATACTCTACCTGTTGTGTTCTGGTTTAGTTTATTTCATGTACCCAGCTTCTAAATCTGTGTCTGGTTCACAATTTACGCTGCAAAATGATGATGGAGATGAAGATGAAGAAGTTTAATTTGGTTTGAGGGGGATAGAGCGTGCGTTGGTCTAGAGACAGAGAAGGTGAATGAGAGTGAGCGAGCCAGTTAATCGGCGAAATGAAAAGTTATTTCCTGGTTGTTTCACACACCGCTCAACCCTGCAATGACTCGCCACAACATGTGATTCTGCGTGAATCCATCTTGTTTTATTTAAGGAGGAAGGTGTGTGTACACTTGGGACAATAATAATAATAATATAAATAATAATAAGATAATAAAGCCCCTCCAAGCTGAACTTGTTCGTCTTTATGTATCGTTGTGTGTTTCCACACAGCTGTCATGTGGGTGTGCAGAAGATTTGGAGCTGTTTAAAGCCACCTTTGACAGAACTGGGCCAAGTAACAAAAGTAAAGTAAGTGATATGAGTAATATGGGTGGAGTAACTGATTACATTGTTGCCCCTCAACTCACAAAACAATGACTTTGAACCGCATCCATATTTTACTACACGCCTCTGAGGGTACAGTGCAAAATTATCTCTTTATCTTGAGCTCTCTCCAGCTATTTATCTAACATATTATCCTATCTCATCTGTTGTTTCTGGCGATGCCCTCTTTTCTCTCTCACCACACAGTTTGATGAAAGTATAAATGAGACCCCCAAGCATAAACTGTTTTTTAGCATTCTAGGGTAAGTCTATCTAGGCCATGCAAAAGCACTTCTAATCTGAATGAAACATGTATCTCAAGGGTGAGATCATTAGAAAATTCTGCCACTCACGTCTTGTTGGTGCCCACTATTAAGTTGCCAGGTCCTGACCCATAGTTTTAATAAATCAGGTGGCAGGGATAGATATTGATTTGTTATGCGGGTTATGTTTTCAGCTGAGATAAACAGGGGGCCTGGGGAAATTTGGGGACAATCTGTGAGCCAATCACTGAAACCACCTCAATCTGCAGTGGTTCACATTCTGTATTGATTTGGCAGCTACGACGCTGGAGTCAAGCATGAGGGGGGGGGGGGGGGGATTCGAGTTTTTTTTACGACGACACAAACACTGTGGAGGGAGCAATCCACTGCAATTGTTGCAACTAAAACATTGTGATACAGATATAGGTAAGCCACGCTAATCATTTTTGTCCCACACATTAGACACAGTAGATTGATTTAGTTTGGATAAACCTGAGGAGGGCCCACGAGCCAACGGTTGGAGCAAATTTAATTTGTGTTGTTTCATAAAGCTTTGACTTTTGGGTGCCTGAGATGCTGAGAGGTTTCATAGCATTCAATTATTAGTTTTCATTAGAGATGTCCCATGCCGATAAGTGCTGGGGCTGATCAAGGCATATTTCAGTGGACTGGTATTGGCTAAAATAAGGCAGATGGAAATTCATCTCCTCTGAACTTTACTGTGTTTTGCCCACCTCAGTCTGCTGCTGCTCTCCTTTATCACAGCTTGGCTCCACATGCAAGCTATCCGGTGCGTATTTGAGAGAAAATTATGTGTGAATGTGCAAAAACATTTAGGCACACCAGCGAGCAGCTTTGAGTTCAGGCACTGAGGTTGGCAAAATGCATGGATTCGCTTAAAAGGGATCTATTATGCTTATTTCCAGCTCTATATTTCTATTCTCTGACTTTAGTAGAGTAGCTTTGCATGAATCACAGTTCAAAAAACTGTTTCTGGGGGGCAGGCCTGACTGAACCCACAACTTTTATAACTTTATTCACTGATTTTGGTGAAACTGGATCATATTTTATGTAGATAATATTTTCTGGTTTTTCCCTCTGATGTCCTCTGGCTGCCTCAACTCTCTGAGAGTTTCCAGATAGTTTAACTCGATGTTAAAGTAGCTAGCTGGCACTAGTTAGTTAGTTCAGTTACCTGTGCACCAAGCCATCCTGAACTCGAAGCTCTGAGCACCAACGCAACCCTTGAAGCGCTAACCACGCATTGTGACATTACCAATCAAACCTTGTTTTCGTGGTGTGTGAGGCACCCTGGGTACTAGATGACCTTTGCTAGTGTGTTCAAATGAAGCTTTTAACAGCAGTCCTGAAGAATTAAAAGGAGACTCGAGCGATTTTACACATCAAAGTCTGTTTACAGGTCTTGAAAAGTATTCTGCGCTCCAGAGGAGCTGCGCAAAAGTCTGGTAAATTGCCTCAAGTGACGGTTGTGGTTGAAGACTACAAAAATAATCTGCAGTTGTGGAGCTGAAAACAACTGAGCTCACCAGACCTCTGCAACCTGCTCCTTATCTCTGTTTAAAGGTAGCGGCTCAAGGCTACATTAGTCGCTCCCGCAATCACACACATGAAGGTTTTGAGAAGGAAGAGGATGGGTGGTATTAAAAAATAGAAAAGATATCTCTGATTCTGCAGCAATAATTGTTTTGAAATGATCCATTGTGAGTCCCAAAATGTTACAGGAGTGCAATGCTAATTCAGTGGAGTACTCTTTTTTTTTTTTAATCTGCCTTTGTCAGCACTAGTTCTTTCAGGTCAGCTCGGCGGGTCAGAGTTTTAAATTTACATTAAAGGCACGAACACTTTTACCTGGAGTGGCTTCTAAGAGCGGCAACGAGTTCAGTTGTGGACTCGACTCTGCTCGCATGGGGAGGTAACTGCTGATGAACACACTGTTCTGTGCAAAATGTTCATCATGCTTCCCTCGATTTGCACATTTAACCACGAGCCAGGTAAGATGATTACATCTGATTACATTTTTGTCAGGAGACTGATGAACAGAAATCTCCTCCATTGGCCACTGACAGCTCAAATTAAACACCTGACTATTCAATGGTATCCTGATGTAAACACATCAATAATTAAGGGAGGGAGGAATATTCCCCTTTGACATCTCAGCTTAGACGAAGCTAGAAAAGTATGATTGTAGCCTCAGTGGAGCGTTTTGCCTTTTTAAGATAGAACACTTTTTATTAAATGTTCCTGCGTGTATGTAACTCAGTTTTGCTTTTGTTCTCTGCTTCTTGTTTGAAGAGCAGGACTTGGCTTGTTTGTCCTTTCCACAAGGACATTGCAGTGTTAATTTATCCTTTTGTTGAGATATTCCGAAGTGCAAAACACAAAGAACTGCGCCCAAGAGTGCTCTGAGTATCAGCAAACAACAGGCTGTTGTCCCGGCCGGTCCCATAGCTCAGACTGTACGGCTTTTGTTTTTTCATTGTTTCCAATTTCTCACATATTTTCTTTTTAAGAGTTGTCCTTGTGTGTGTCTGTATTAAACGATATGGAAAAAGACAAGAAAACGTGGAGGAAAATGAAAAGAGGGACAATGTATTTGATGCTTGTTTTCTGAAACCTGCAAAAGCATATGGCACGCTCCCACCAAGTCCCCGTGTTGTAATGTGTCTTGAGTCGATTTTGAAGCAAACAAACAAAAAAAAAAGACTAAAGAAATCAAAGAGTCTGCCGATGCAGCTGCTACATCAATCTGTGGAGCGATGTAGATTGACGGTGTTCTGGTGGGTGAACGATTGATGGCTGGATTCGCTTCTGTTCTCAAATATTGCACGGTAATTGCTAAGACTAAAATTTCACAATTGACCTGCTCTCTGCCAGACTCTAAGCTAGCCAATCAATACACACTGAGTTTATAAAATATTAGGGGCGGCTGCTTTTTCCATGGAGTAACCCATGTTGGGCAATAGTTTGTGAAAGGCTCCTTATTAATTTAATCCATGAAGGTGAGATGAAGCAGGAGATGGGAAACAGGAGGCAGAGGAGAAAAAAAGTCACCTTATCAAGTCAGTCCTTATCCTTAGTTGTTTTTTTGTTATTTTTTATCTGTGGCATGAAATGCAGACATGATAATTTACTTCCTGTTCCTCACTGATATGTTAACTAGTCACAAGGCCACATTTTATTCCCTGATTTCTGCTTCGCTCTTCTGTTCCCTTTCTCCGTTCTTTCTCACACTTTCAGTCTTCATACCTGCCATTTTCCAATACAAAACAATATGATTTTCTAAAATTGAAAACGGCACACCTGGAAATTGTGAAAAGATGGCGAGGATCGCCGGGAAAGAAGAAATGAAGAGGGAGGGATGAAGAGTGCTGTGTCATGCCACACATGACAATGAGTGTGACAGCTCTGGGAATCTGATATCAGTCAGACAGATGCACAGAGAGCAAGATCCTTACCTTCTGTGAGGGGCAGGCCCATTGTCCATAGCTTCCACGGTCAAAGCGTAGCTCCGGCCAACGGTGAGCCCAACACCTGGTGCTATAGTAATGATCCCGGTGCTGTCAAAACAGTTCAGTATTACATGACTATTCAAATGAACAGTATTTTTTTGGGAGACCATTGTTTCTGTTGTTCTGTTTTTTCAGATAATCCTTCACAGACCACCAAACGTCTCATCAATGACCTTCAATGTCTGTGACAACTACTTGTTATGATTTTATTAATGCGACACTGATAAATGGGTCTTATGCAAATTTCCTTTGATATCATCATTAATAATAAGAACAAAAACAATACTAAAGACCTCAAACCAAACCACAGAAATCTATACATCCATTAACTGAGGCAGATTTCTGTCATTTTACAAGCTTATTTGTCATCATGCCCAAAAACCCAAACAGCAGCACACTTCTTCATTATCTTCTTCTTCTTACACTGAAGAATGGTAAATAGGTGTATCCTCGGTCTTGCAGAGGGCCGGCCTCTGTTAACCGCCTTATAAATCAGTCATATGACTCCCCCATAAATCTGCAGCTTGTTTTTTAAGCTAAATATAACTTGTGACTTGAGAGGCATGTGCATAAATAGTGCAAGTGAAACATGCCCTGCTATGCAGCCTTTGTTGACAGCTCTACTGATTAATATAGACGTGAAACTCTCAAACGCCTCGTGTGAAGTGAACTTCTAGAGCTGCTGGTAGGTGTTTGTTTTTTCACCTTTGGACAAGGACAGGCTGGCTATCCCCCCATTTTCAGTCTTTATGGTAAGCTAAGCTAACCAGCAGTAGGTTCAAATTTAGCGTAGACAAGAGTGATCTAAATGTTCTCATCAAACTCTAGATGTGAAACATTCAAATTTAAATATAATTACACTGCAAATTATATATTTACATTCATAGATACACTTCTAGACACTGTTGAATATTTATAATTATATTTACCTGTTGCCAATAAGAAAATCTCCCTGGTCACCAACTAAGATCCGATAGGTGACCTGACCATTGGGACCTGCATCAAAGTCAACTGCTGACAGCTGGAAAGACACACAAACACACTCAAATACACACTCTTACACCATAAACTTTTCATTTATTAAAGTATGTTGTATACTAATGTGTAATACTACACATTTCTTAACGCTGACAGCGTGTACCTGTAACACCGTTTCTCCAGGGATCATGTCAGTAAACAGGTTGACATGGTAAGACACATTCGCAAAAGTCGGGGTGTTGTCGTTAGCATCTAGCACTGTTATCGTCACGGTAACCGGATCGCTTTGCTGGACGCCATCGGACGCTAAAAGCTGAAGAGACACAGACAAACAGAGAGGATGAAATATAATGTGTACTGTACTTTTCTGACAATAGCAGAGATTAAATAAAATAAAATGTTCCCTCTTGTTGAGAATGTTACACTCGGCCGAGCTACAAAAAGGTACCTTTTGAGAATCCTGAGGTGGGCGGACTGTGTAATCGATACGCCCTTGACATCTTGATAGTGTCTGCTTGTTTCCTCGTTTCTTTTAGGGTTGAGTAGCTCTGTGCTTTTTCAATCTAAATCCCTGTTCTGGCTTTATTTATACGTTTCGGTGGGTGCAACAGAAAACTCTTGAAACTCTCTGACGTAATCCGCTGTGGCTGTCTCCTCTATATTTCATTTCACCTACACAATGTCCTCACAATACACCTCGCTCCAGACAGTATAAAATAAAATATTCAGGCTGTCTGACATAAATGAAATCAAATTCTGCATGTTTTATTTGCCTTAATGTCATCTTAATTTTTAGCCTGTCCTTTAATCAACACGCAAACATTCCTGTGTTCATGCTCTTGTATAAAACAAATTTAAAAAGTTCATTTAATATGTCGGTTAAGCAGCCTGCAGCTCTTTACATTCAGGACCAATTATGTGTTATTTTCTCTTTTTTTTTTCCTTCAGCGCCTGCTCTCCTCGTTCTTCCTTCAGTGACTCCTCTCTTCCATAAAAGCAATTCACAACTAAAACATATATTTTGTTTTTTTAAAGCAACCACAGCGAATATCAGCAGAAGCTCCTTCACCGATACCAATCTTCTCCACAGGCTCATCTGCCAAGAAGCTGACTGACTCTCCTCTAAATGAAAATCATCCTCCATGTCTCATAGCGCGCTCCCGCTCTCTCTCTCTCTCCTCCCGCAGTTTAATTTCTCCTGCAAGGCTTTCATGATGATTACTGTACACCTCTGCCTTTCAATCAATACACCAGGCCTTCCTCTTGTTCCATCTTTAACTTCGAACTAGCCGCATGCTCTCAAAACTCACGCAATATGCTGCACTCTCGGAAAACGGGCACGCACGCACATCGGCAGTGTTACCCGGCTGAACTTGACAGATAACAGGCCGTTTTATGAAGTAACAATGCTGTACATCATATGGCGAGGCACACAGAGCGAGAGATCCTCTGTGCTTGGCAACGGGCGGCCTCTCCGTGCTCGACTGAAAGCGAAGCAGCTGAATTAGATTGTGGTTAAATGAAACGAGAGAGAGAGAGTAAAAGAAGAAGAGGGAGGACAAGGGGAAAGTGGAGTAGGGGAAGAACAAAGAGACGGGCAAAAACAAGAAAACTGATGGAAAGACGTAAACACGGAGGAACAGCAGCCGCTCTAATAAGCCTCATTCCCCACTCTGTGTCTGCACTGAGCTCTGGAGGAAGTAAGTACTGGCTTGAAGGCTGAAAAATAGACAAACAGTCATGAAAGCACTGTTAAGTCATGCTTAACAAATGTATTAAAGTACTATTTTCTTCCACCTGCTCCCCCTACAACTCCATCTATGTCCACTGTTTCTTTTCTCTCTAACCTCCTGCCCTCTTATTTTGAAATCTGTTCCTCTTTCTCACCTTCACACTCCCTTTTTTACTCTTCTCCCTCCACACTTCATAAATTAGGCTTAAAATATTACTGATTTTACCCACCACTACCTCTTCCTCCTATCTCTTTCTTCATTTTTCATTTTCACTCCTCCTGTGTTGTTTCCCTGTTTTCACCACCTCTCTAGATAAGAGTCTTATTTCCAATGCCACTGCTACAGTTTTATCAAAGGTCTCTGATTGGAGGTTAAGTTATTCAAATGAATTCAGAGTTATCACTCTCCTTCACTCTTTCACTGTATGTAATGCACAGAAATGCCAAGGCTTTAGTGTACCGTGAATGTATAGGAGTCTTGCGTCTCTCTGTCCAGTGGCTGCACCAGGGTGAGATATCGTCTGATTCCAGTGGTGGATACAGAGAAAACGTGAGTGTAGCTGTCCAATGATAGCTCGAGCTGAGGATCTTTGGTCTGTTGGGGAGAAAGAAAGACGTTTAGAGGAACAGAGAAAAATACGCTGATTTTCACTCCTCGAGCTTTAATTGTCCAGGGAAGGTAAGCTGAAGACACAGTTAGGGCGCTTTCACACCAGGACAGACCGACTTGCTTCAACTGGGCGGGGGAACGCTGAAAAATGTCACACCTTCATTTGGTTTGCTTCACTTTCACACTGCACACTGGACCAAACCGCCTGGACGACATCATGCAGTTACAACAAAGGCACAAGGAAGAAGAAACGTCGGCTCATCGATTGGCCAGGACTGAAACAAATTCACCCCCCTTCAGCTGGCTTGTTTACAACAAAAACAAACTATGGAGCAACGCCAAATTCAGGCAGTCGTACGCTTTCTGTTTTTATTCTGCTGTTCAAACCTTAATTGGGTTTTCACAGGACGCTGCCCAGTATGAGCAGCAGGCAGGGCAGAAGCAGTATCGAGCATGTTGCACTCTACTGTATGTCACTTCCTCTCTTTGGTTCGCTGGATAGTCAGTTTGAATTTCACACCAGGGTTCACTTACAAGCAAACCGAGGCCCACGTTTTCAGGCGGACCAGGGTTCGCTTGTTTGGTCAGATGAGCGGATGAGCCCTTAGACCCGGGAACAACTATGTGCTGAAATGACGACACCTCTACTGGTTCAATCGAAGGAATACACTTAGATTTTAGGAGACTGGATGCTTGATGAACAAACGGTGATTAAACCAAAGAGCAGACGACACAGTCTCTCTCTCTCTCTCTCTCTCTCCATGTATATATTTTTTTATGTTTACAAATTAAAGGCAAAGCGGTATAATTAAAAACATCAGCATAAACGAAAATGCTTCCATATGCAAAACAGCTGAGAGCAAAGAAGTGCTTCGACAGGAGAAGGTGAATGAAAAATCTCCAAGGTTTTCTTGACATAAAAATTCTCCTAAGAAGGCTCCGTGTGTGTGTGTGTGTGTGTGTGTGTGTGTGTGTGTGTGTGTGTGTGTGTGTGTGTGTGTGTGTGTTTAAGTGTGTGTGGCACACTCCATGATGGAGAGGCAATCCTCATCCGAGTCCTCCCCTGACAATACCCACACAGTCACCTCCTCTGTGTGTGTGCTGTCTAGGGGTGTGTGTGTGTGTGCGTGTGTGAGCTCTCATTCCAGATAAGGCTGGCTCAGCAGGGTAGGGGTGCTGATAATATTGTCGATGTAGCCAGTGTGGATATTGAGTCATAAATAAACACACACACAGTTAAGGACACACACTCACAGTCATATGCACAAACATAAATAGAAGTGATGGGCAGCACAAAAAACAATTAGGACTAATCATGATTGCTGGTGCTTAATGCTGGAGGAAAGGACCGGGGTTAGCAATATTTAAAATAACTCGATGTATAGCAAGCAACACACACACACACACAGTCTCAAGAGTCTGAGGAACACATAGAAACACACACATTATCCCCACTAAGCCCATTCCCTGCTGTGGGGGCCCTTTTAGAAAGCAATGAACCAAAGCTTGTTTTTCGTCAAAATGCCTGTGCCACATCTTAAACAAACTAAGCTCTTGGGAATGCATCAGCGATAACAATGCTGCAGCACTGTAAATTCTTACATTATCACTGAGAGGCAATTTAAGTGCGAATGGTTTTATTATCCAGAATCGCAGGGAAATGAGATAGGGCACTTCACACACTGCAAGCGAGGCACAAAGTAGAGATTCAGTAGAAGAAGAAAGGGAAGAGCCGAAACGGACGTTTCGACGGCTCGATCCGTCATTTCTGCGAGTCACCTCCTCTTTTAATACAGATACTGTGCTGCTGGTTTTGTTTACATTGTGAATTCATTTTATTTGATGACAGGGATCGGTCTGTTTACACTCTTGAGAGGTTCATTTTATATATCGACGGATTAGGAAAGATCCTAAGTGATTCTTTTCTGTTAAGGACATACCAGGACGTCGGCTAGACCTCCAAACAGCACGGCACTACAGCTTAGCGACCATAACAAGGAACGACAAGCCTGTCAAGCTTTCGATTTCTCTTCACGTCGCAGCAGTGGGCATGCGGCTATAGTAGAAGTGACGCTCGACATCTAGAGTGCTTGGAAGGTTGTGCGTGTTTTTCTTGTTTATTTATTAATCTTTCAAAAATGGAAAACAACAGATCTAATCTAAGCTGCAAACATTAGCATGCATGGCTAACTTTTTACTGAATGCATATTTAAATATCTCTTTACAGGGTTCTTATTTATTGTGGTGTTTCAACTTCACAGTGGAGGTAATGTTAGCTTAATTGACTAGTGGGCCAAAGCTGTTGCTGTTCTTTCAGCTGGCAGAGTCAACAAGTCGCGGGCTAAGATAAGAAGCCTCTTTCGGTCTACCTCATTCTAAAATGAAGAAATCAAAAGTTAGCACACATTTCAGGGACTAAATCTGCCAGCACTATCACTGCAGAACGAACGTTCGCCGCACGAGAATGGAAAGTGGCTGCATTAAGTGAATCAGCTCGGGTTTTTGTCGTCAAAAGCACAGTCACCGTTAGCTTCAACCGGGTGAAAGCTTCTGAGAACTCAGAAAGAGGAGACAGAGATAAAAAAGGAGCAAACACAGGCGGTACCTACAGGCGTCGCATTGGCTGTCAGCTACAAAGGAAGTAGATGCAGCAGGACATATTAGTGACTTAAAAGTAGAGGGCTACAAAATAAAACACACATAAAATATCTTGTAGTTACTTGAATGGGAACAAAAAATCTGCATAATGTGAATTTAAGGCAAAAAAAAGCCATTTGTATATTAACATATTAAAGCTAGAATATTTTTATAACCTCTTAAGTTACATATAAACTCAGAGCAATCTGAATCATCAGAACTGTAATCATCTGAAGTCAATGACAGCTCTGTATGTTTTTATCCTCACCTCCTCCACATCGTTATCCAGGGCTATGATGGCCAGTGGTGCAGACAGGCTGGCACTGGTCGCTATCGTGGTTCCCACCGGTGATGCCTCACTGACGTAGCCATGGTAACTGGTCTCCAGGAAGTAGGGCGCCTGGTTGTTTTCATCCAGAACTTCGATTTGGAGGTTGGCGAAAGCTGGCAAGGGGTGACCGTTGTCCTGCTCTGCCTAAAAAAGGAGGAGAGAGAATATAACTGATCATATAACAGCTTCATCTGCTGTACTCCAGCCACTACTCCTGCTGCTGCTGAAGTGCTTTTTAGTGACAATTCTTCCAATATTATGTAGTAAAATAGCAGACAGTCGAGTTCTGTTATCACTGATACATGTCATTTTTTACATTTTCATCAATCTGTCACTTTTTGTGTAACTGTCTTCTATAAATGTGTTTTTCTTTTTCATAGAATAAACTAAAGAACTGTGTGCAGTGGAGGTTAAATACAAAGTAGTTGACCTTCACCTCAAAGCACTACTGAAGCCTCATTCAGACTGAATTTATTCCTCTAGGGGAGGTAGAGTGATTTTTACCAGCACTGCTGTGTGCGTCATTCTACCCCCTGTAATAATTACAGCGTCAATTTCCTACAGCTTTTTCAGAAACTTGCTGTTCTTTCAATTCAAATACCGTCAGAGCTTTTTCCCAGTTTATTCAGAGCGAGGAGCTGCTCGTCCTCCTACTTCAAATTCTTCCTCTTCTTCTTTTTATTTTTTTAAATCACCTCAGTGTGAAATTAAACTTCTTGTGTGAAAATGGAGTAAATCAAAAATGGATTTTGCTAATCTGATATAGAGGAAACCGGAATCAATTCGACATCAGGAAAGCAAGACTTAGTAAAGGCTTGTAATCAAATCGCAATTGTACTCAAACGGGTAGGTTGGAATCCTGTATGTTTTATGTCTATATTTTATGTCTAATGCCTGGCTCTACCTCCTCTGCTAGCACTACCAACAACTGGACGTGGTATTATTCTTGATGATATCCACAGTGAGTCAAGCCGAACAATAATGTCTGTTTCTTAAGATGTGACTCAGATTCACCTCACACGGTATCTTTGTTCACGTCTCTCCATCCTTGCCTCCTGTTCAACTCTCCCACGCTAACTGAAGCCCGACAGTCTAAAACACACTACACGTCTTCATGATTGCCTCTATACTTGTGTGTTTCTCTGTCTAAACACCCATTAGGTAACCTATTTCCTGTTTGCCATTTTCATCTACTCGTTCTTGTTGCTGTTTTGCTCTCCCTCCTCCTGCTCCTCCCATCATCCATTAGTTCATGTTGGATCCATCAGCTTTACCGTCCTAAACGTAAATATAAAGTCATTTCATAAACACTGATGTCTGTACACTTACATACACGGACGCACGCAGACTTTTAACTACCGCAAAAGCATCCAATGAAGGAAAAATTCCATTTTCAGTTTCAGCAGAGCAGAACCTGATGTATGCTCGCTGGTGTAATTCCATTACTGGCCTAATTGAGACAAAAACACCTTCACACAGCATGAGAATTACAGGCATTAAGTGTGTTCAGAGGGTACTTTCAAATGACAGAAACTAGGAAGCACCAAATAAATACATTAAGGAGGAGTGTTTAGTCTTCATTTAACTTCACAGATTTTATTGATTAACAGCTTGATGGATATTTGAGGGTTAAAGGCTGTAAAGAAAAAGTACTGCGCACTGAGGAAGGGAGGGAGGGAGGAAGGGAGGGAGGGAGGGAGGGAGGGTTGCTGTTTCTGTGAGAAACATGCTGAGGGTAAATCAAATTAAACCTCCCATGTTTGCAGCTCGCACGTCTCTCACCTTAATAACCAGATCAAATCTGCGGTGGAGTTCTCTGTCGATGGGCTTTAGTAGCAGGAGCTCCGCTGTGGTTCTGTTCAAACTGAAATATTCTGCATAGGACTCTGGCTTGCCTGAACGAGAGAGCGAGAGAGAGAGAGCAGGCAATAAGACACAAACAGGGCAAGCAGGGTAAAAACAAAATATTAAATGTAGGGTAGAGAGAGTGTGTGTGTGTGTGTGTGTGCGAGCGAGAAGGAGAGACATCAGTAATTGGTTAAAGAATCAATATAAGTTCAGAGTATGAAAGAGACAAGGAGGGGGAGAGGGGGCAGAGACAGAAGAGCATGGCTAATGCTCCCAGTTTTCTCATCTCGGCTCTCCACAGGTGGGGATGCGCGCGTGCACACACACACAAACACACACACACATCACACATACATACATACTGCATATGGTGCTTTGGGATGCTGCATTGCTCAGCAGGGAAATCAAGTTCTGGCGAGAGGAGTAACAACAAATGCACATGTGCACAAAACAGCGTGATTGTCCTCCCGGTAGAGCTGGTTATGGATGTTTGTGTGAGTGCTTCTTTTTTAAGGTATGCCCTCGTGTCCCTGAATCAAGGCCTCGGTAAATGCAGTTCCACTTTAGAATAACGTCGTTGTCCTGAGGAATTGTCTGCCGCTGTTTGTATGTAGTCTCACGAAGGCCACAGCCTTAAAACAACTTTATTCCTTCTTTATTCATCGTTTTCAAATTGTTGCAACAGATTTTTTTTTTGTCCTATGACACTGTCTTTCATAATCCTGACTCAGAGACAGATTTGTCTCACAGGAGGAGGCTGAAATGCAATCACGTCTGTGTTATGGTAAATGTACTGCATTTATATAGCATCTTTCTAGTCTTCCAACCACTCAAGGCGCTTGTACACTATATATCTCGTTCACCCGTTCATACTCTGATGGCACTGGCTGCCATGCAAGATTCTGAGAGCTTATCATTCATGCACATTGACACAACGATGGCGCAGCCTTCGGGAGCAATCTGGGCTTCAGCATCTTGCCGAAGCTGGGTATTGAACCACCGATCATCTGATTAATGAACGACCTTGGCTCTCGGCTATTTTTACAGACTATGCAGATCTTCACAAATGAAAATCAATGCTTTTCTCTGAATAGTACAGTTTCAAACAGAAGTCACAACCTCTGTGATTGTGGCTCGTATGCTTTGCACAATTCTTATTGGCATCCGCTTAACAATTACCTCACATACAGCCTTACCCGGCTGAGTTAATCCTGCACCTAAACATTTAAGTGCCTTCCTCAAAAACCTTATAATCCTTCACTAACAATTAAGCCCCGGGCTAAGGAGCCCTGAGACCACAGATCTGCATTTGACTAGATTTGGTTCTGTGAAGCCGTCCATGAACAGATGTGCTGATGTCAGTTTGAATCACAGAGTTAGCTCTGTTGTTGTAGGTAAACAGTCTGTCAAATGAGAATTTCTTTTTGCGTGCTCCATCAGGGTTAAATCAAGAGGAAAGAATTTTGAATTATTCTTGTTGTTTCTGGCATTTTATTAATTTTTTTCTTAAAGTTTCATGCATCAAATTAAATAACACCGCGTGTGTGTTTTTTGTGTTAGCTAGGATTGAGAAATCAATTAAGAAACTGTTCATGGTTTACAGATATGAATTCAATATTTTGACATCACATATTATGACACAAATATCTGTGGATGTTACATAAATGTATGTTCTCACAGTGTAAATAATGCCATATTTCCCAACTAACAACTAACATAACCCCCCCAAAAAATAAACCTACCAATGAGGATGGTGTACAGAATCCCTGGCCTGTCAGAGGGAGGTTGTATGTTCCTGTCTTGGTCCACAGCTTGAATGGGTGGAGTCACATTGAGGGGACTCACTTTAATCTGGAAACAGAACCAAACAGAACATTAGAGCGCATCTATTAAAAGAAGAAGGTTTACTTAGTATAAAGCGTATGACAGAATGAGGTCACAAAGTTCTTCAGAACAAACACGGAGCAATATAAAAAAAGACGATAACGATAAAACATAAGCAGAAAAAAGCAGAACACAAGTCTGTCGCAGCCACCACGTCTGTTTTCAATCACGCGGTGGCTGGGAAGTCGCGCCATTTTGGCAAAAAAATGGCAGTTACTCAAGCAGCCACTTGAGGCTGGTTTCAGAACAAGTCAGTCTCCATAAGTCCCCATGTTAAAATGCCCAACTTCACAGCAGAAATAAACATGGCTTTACTTTGTGTAGTTTTATTCTAACTGTGAAAAAGTGAACTCAAACTTGTAGAACATTTTCAACTGTTCACCAACAGCGCCAGCTTCCATTTGTGTCATAGAAATCAATCACTTCCATCCTTAAACTGTTTTTTTGATCCATCACAGTTTATCAGGAATGTTCCAGGTAAACTGACAAAAACAGCTGCTGCTTCGAGCAACAGTAAAAGACAGATATGAAAATCATTTTGTTCTCAGTGGTCTGTCCCACTCGGCTGGTCTACGGTAGAAAGAAAAGCTTTAACTGTGCTATTTATTTACTGTATGTAACAACAGGCTCGGAGCCTTCCAGCAAAGTGAGTGAGAGTGCTGCAGAACGCACCACTGCATGCTTTAAATTACATCTACAGTACAGCATGCATGCACATGCACACCCACACATAAAACTCTATTTACTCTATGTGCCAAAAGGAGAAAATGGGTTGAAAACACACAGAACAACAATTAGGACCCATTTCTATTGTGTAGATTTATTGTCTACATAAATGTCTATCTACTCTGTATGTGCACACACATACAACTGCAGGAGCTGATGCATTCGTGTGCGAGTGTGTTATAGCCAGGCTATAATGTTGACTTATAATTGTGTAATATGCTGGGGTGTGGGCTATAGATGCCCCTAAAGGGAGAAACAGTACATGTACACGTATATAGAATAGACCCTACAACCTCTAAAGCTGTAAAATGCCCAAGGCAAGCGCACGAACAAGACTGCACGAATTCCCAAATGTGCATGAATGCATCAGCACATGCCTGCCTGCCTGCCTACACACACACACACACACACTATAATACGCTCATACACCTGCTATGATACAATACTTTAGCACCACTCCTGTCATGCAGCACTTAAAATCTACTAGCCATCATAGAGTTATATCTCCTGTTGGCTGTCACTGAGAGGGGAGCGGGGGGAGTCGCAGGCAGAGAAGAAGTTATGGCGAGTAATGAAGTGGAGTAAAAGAGGGTGTAAATATATGGGTGGGAGATGAATCTGTCAGGAGGTCAGGGTAAACATGGAGCAGAGAGAGATGTAAATGCAGCCGAGAAGAAAGGGAGGAGTCAAAAGAAAGACGGGCCGGGTTAGTGAGAACACAGAGACACTGATACGGCCATCTTTGTTGTCAACACCGCTTCACAATGGACAAAAAAACAGACGACAATAAACAGAAAAGCTCAAAAAGTCAGTAGACAGTATCATTCACCCCAACAATAGGGTTAAGGGCACTGATATAGATTCTGATACTGTGAATACAGTCACTGATAATAACACCGATGGCCTTTTCAAGACGGCTCACCAGAAGTAATTCAACTGAATAATGGATCCTTTAATATATAAAATACACAAGTATCCTGCTCGAGCTGGTCTGTTACAGTGACCTTTATGCAACAAGCTCATCTATAACTGAAGATTAAAGCAAATTAATCAAAGAGTTTTTATATAGAATTTGTTGAATGAATTGATCCATTCAAAACATCTAATCTGATCCTTGAACGCACGGATTGGAACGCACCCCATAGAGAGTCTGACCTCCTTCCTTCCTGTTGCCACTTGAGAGATTTTATTTGAACTTGTACCTATTGAAAAGGCTCAGCGGTTGTTTAACACCCGCGCTTCACAGCACTTCTTTGAACAGTGAGCGGTACTTTATGTAAAGCACTTCAGTCGTTAATGACATTAACGATGGCAGCTTTCCACAGATGATCAAAAGTATATATCAAGCGTATGCATTAAAGCCACCAAGACAACGACGAGAAAAAGTGATTGCTTTCTCTTCTATATTTTATGCTAATTAACTTTCTGTTAACTGATCTGATTAAACAACTCATCACTTCAGCCACCACTGTGGCAAAAATGGCAGTTCCTCGAGCGTCCACTTGAGGCTGGCTACAGAACATGTCAGTCTCCATAAGCGCACATGCTAAAATGTCCAACTTCACAGCAGAAATAAACATGTTTACAGCCTGGTACAAAAAACTGTTTTGGTCTCTGTAGCTAATTTTCTCGTTCATGACAACTGTACTGAGGGTGAATTTATATTTAACTCATCTGTTCATTATATTAAGACTTCAAATTATGCATAATAACAGTGTGGCTGCTTTGATTGATTTGATTGACAGGTGGGTGCTGTTTAAATCCAACATCCATTTCTCACGTGGAAAAATTGGGGTTACTAGAGCGAGTTCATAGACTGTGTGAGATCAGTTACTTACAATTACAAATAGTCAAACCAGATATCTCAAGAAGAGCCAGACAAAGCTGAACTCACTTCATGATACGGGCCCAAAATATCTCTCCAAACAGACAAAACAAGCTGCGCAGGTCATGTTAAAAGCCTCTTTAGTCACTGGGCTTTCAAGGCTTACTGTCAGAAACATGCAAGCTGGCAGGATCAGCAGGTAGAATATGAGCAACAGGTATCAAGCTGACATGAATGACTCAGACACTACTACAACAACTAGGCAACAGCACCAGACAAATGTGTGTGTTCCTTTTATATATATATATACTGGGGAACTAATGAGCAAATGAGCAGCAGCTGTGCAGGCAGGTGGCTGATCCCAGAGATCAATAAAGGAGAGAAAAACCCCCCGAGGGTGTCTTGTGGTCAGGTGAGACTCTGTGTCAACCACTAAGATACGTTCCTCGTGGTGCAACAGAGACACAGCACTCCCCTATCACATAAAAAAAAAATAACAGATTGCCATTTCCACAACGCAGTGCACCGCAGTGCTGCAAAGTCATAGTCCTGCAAAGTAAAGTTGGGACGTGTAGTGCCTTATTCTTTGATGCTCTGTTCTTTTGAAGGCGGCCTGTAGCAGATTATTTACCAGTCTGACGTCATGTCAAAGTAAAGGACTGCTCGGGTCTTGAGAAAGTTGTTTACTGTATTGTTCGGTAGTCTATGTTTTCCTTACAGCCATACATTTCTGAGCTGCAGAGGCAGCAACGCTTTTTGAAGTGGATGTGTGAACGTGGCCTGACAGCCAACTCCTCGGCATAAATGACCAGTATCTAGGTGTGTGTGTGTGTGTGTGTGTGTGTGTGTGTGTGTGTGTGTGTGTGTGTGGAGGAGGGAGGGAGGAAGACAGAGAGAGAATAGTTATGTTGGCTCTGAGGCTCTGAGGTTGTCATATCTTATCAGTCTGATTAGGACTCAAACTATTATGGTGCCTTGACTCTCCTCCTCGTTCATTCCTCTCCTCACATCACCTGCTCATCTTTCTCACAGCACAGCAACAACAGCTCTTTGCTGCACTTTACACTTATTTTGTGTTTCCACCACTCTCGTCACATCTCAAGTATCCATCTATCCATCCATCCATCCATCTAGGGGCTTTGGGGAGAAGCAAACCCTCAGTGTAAACTACACTCACTATATATTGGGCTTCATTCAAGCAGAATGTCATGTTGGATGGCTTCAAAGTCTCGTCTTAATCAATCAAACAGAGCCCCGGAGAGACAGCTGCTTTGAATATAGAGAGGTGCTTTCAGGCGGACCTAATGGGTGAGATCAGACTGTTGGCATTTACCTGAAACAGTTTAGTTAAAATGGTCATGTGAGGAAAAAAAAAACACCTTTGGTTTTCTTCGATGCATTTCACATTTCTCGTGACATTTCTTCCCTTTGGTTTTCAGGTATTTTATCTGTATGTGAGTCTCTCTCTCTCTCTCTTTTTTATCTGTTGAGCTATAGTGGATATTGCTGTTTATGCTACAGTAGCTCTTCAGTTCTTTCACTTTTGATTCCAGTCAAACTGTAGCAGCCTCCTCTGGAACTACCACTGTCAAAAAAAGGGCAAAAAAAAAAGAAAAAAGAAAAAACCTTGCACAAGGACTTGTTGTCTGAAAAGCCTTCAAACTTTGGGGTGCCTTGTTTAAACTGGAAGTGGTTGATATTTCCCTTTTTCATGTATGCAAAAAACACATATTTCCACTAGTCCTTCAGATAAAAATGCATGTAGATGAAGATTACCTAACTTGACTTTGTCTCAAGCACTCAAAGTCTCAGTCTTGACACAGTCAGTCAGTGAGCCAGCACGTACAATGCAAGAGGCCTATAACTGGCAAAAATACATCATCGTCATTCATTTTAAGCTTCGTATTGTGCTGTGATGTACATCAAAATGTGTGCTGTGGAAAGAGTCGTCGGCTCTCCCTACACATGAGCTCTAAACTAACCCAACTCCTACGGTGAGCCCGGGATCACAGTGTCACGTGAAGGAGAACCTCCATTTGTCTTTACCGCTGCGCTCTGTTGTAAGATTATAGATCCTGAAATCAGTCAAGCATCTGGAGTCAGCAGCAGCTGTGTACTGGGAGCAAATTGACAAGTGAGGAACGATCCTTGTGTGCTTGATGCGAGGTCTTTTAAGCATCGTCTCAGATTTTAAAACCCCCCTCAAGGATTTTCCCAACATAACTTTTCAGTGTGTCTGCCTCTACCTCTCTCTCTATCTCCCTGCTCGATTCCCCCCACCGCTACTCCTACATCGTAAACCCTGTCCTTGTCTGCGTACACTTGCTCCTTCTCAAAACCACAAGGTGTAAAGTTGATTTACTCCTGTTGTTCCACACTGTGTCTCTCCTGGCTTGGAGAAAATTTTGTGTGTGTGTGTGCCGAGTGAGAGTGTATGTCTGAGGGAGGAAAGATAAGAAAGGGAGAGAGGTGTGAAGTCTGTCTGGAGGTGAGCATGTGTGTGTGCGTGTGTGTATGCACGTTTGACAAAGATCTCAGTATAAACAAAGAGATGAAGTAGACAATGTCCAGTTAGGCATGACTGCTCTACTGGCTTGACACTGTTAAGGGTATGTGTGTGTGTGTGTAGGTGGATGTGGAGGGTGTTAAGGCATGAACGCACTGCTAGCTTGTCACCATCAAGGGTGTGTGTGTGTGTGTGTGTGTGTGTGTGTGTGCTCGTGAGCCTGTGTGTGTTAAAGGATGAATGCTCTGCTGACTTGTCAGAGTTGAGGATTTTGCCTGCAGCAACTTTGTCTCATTTACAAAGTGGTATTGTAAGTCGCTCTGGATAACAGCATCAGCTAAATGCCAGAGATACAAATGCAAAATGATATATTCGGCTTTGTAAGCATAAATACATAGCACAGCGTTGTAGACTCACTTTTAAGCGCTATATAAGAGACTTACAGTACAACCTGTCAGAAATAACATGGACTAACTCCACCTATTTGTCCAAAACAGTCTCTTTGGGTCAGTAAATACACTAGCTTACCTCTCAATTGCAGCAGCATCATTCTGCGATAGACAATTTAAGTTTCATCAACAGGAAATGAAATTTTCCGTAAAACATTTTGAAACATTTTTCACGTGAATGACACCTTATCATTAATGAAATGTCACTGTTCTTGTTTCAAATTAAGCAAACTGGATATAGTTTCTGGGTATATGTGCAGGAGTGAACATTTCTGAGACATGGATGATTTTAGCCTTTGCACTAATTACATGACAGCTAGTTTGCGCTGATACAAGCTTTAAATGTCAAGACGAAGAAATAAATGTTTCATATTTTTACCGTCACTGCAGGCGAGGTAAAAAGCACGGAGATTTAAAAAACAAGTCTCATGTTGTACCAGTTTAAGAGTTACCAGAATAAAGTTGGATAGCTTCCCTTTATGAGATATTAAACCGTCTGTATCTGTAATCTGTATGTGCAATATTACTGAAGTCAGTAGATATGCAGGAGCAGCGTCAGTTCTTCAAGGTCTTATTACAAACAGTTAAATATGGATATGTATAAATAGGCAGAAGCGTACAAAATTGTGAGCGCTTAGCTCTATTAACCTTAATATAAGCCTTAAATGGTAAAAACTGCCTGATGGCAATAAATACAGCAGTACACAGATGGAAAACATCATCAAACATGCACCATACACACAAATACTATACAGTATATATTATAATATAGGTACATAACAGGCACAGCACACCTACCGGGTCTGTCAGCTCCAGTACATTAGCCCTGTATGTGATGGGACTGCAGTCACGGGTGTTTCCCACAAGCGTGCAAGGTAGAAACATGGGACCCAAGTCGTCACCGTCCAGTACATCCACAGTCAGAGTGGTGGTGGCTGTACGGCGTTCACTCGGATAGGGTGCTCGATCCTGTAAAGAGAGAGAGGTTTTATTGTATTTGTAGATGATGGTACATTTTTTATTTACATCTTTAGGTCTAGCTGCAGGGATCTATTAAAGCCTTAATTAAAGGCTGGTGTCTGCTTTGCATACCATCTTTTATCTACATTTATACATCCAGAGCAAATAAACAGACTTCCAATGCATTTCTAACTAGTTTCAATATAAATAATTGTTCTTACCTTCAACAGCAAATGTTTGGGCACGTTAACTTTAAGTTAGTCCATTTGCTACACAGTTCTTCCAGGTATGAGATATACTATATTAGCTAACGTTAAATCCATATTTTTATTTTTTCCTATCCTTTCAACAAAAGTCACTGACGTTTCAAACGAGGCCCCGCAGTAGGATAGTACCGGAGTTTAGCTTTGGTTTTGCCCGGGCAAAGACGCTCTCATTCCGGTAAACACCACCTGTGACAGGACGCGAACCGCTGTCGGTGTAGCGGTTCAACGAGCGACCCTGTTAAGTGACGACCGACCTTCAGCCGGCTGCCATAGTTACGGCAGCTCAGACACCAAATATTTTTGTTGGCATTATAACTTAATGAGAAAATAAATAAAAAACAAAGAGGCATTCATCAGAACAACTGCGTATTTTCCCGTTTTTAACCACAGACGCCTCGGCTGACGGGTCACCACTTAACAAGGTCCCCAATTAAACCAAAACACCTGGTGGTTTAGCGTTAGCCACATTTAGCCAACTTGGGCGGTCCGACAGACCACGACCTGGCAGGATTTTATCAAACCTAATGTTCCAACATTCATCCATCATCACCGACCAACGTGTTAACCCCCAGATGAGTTAGTTAAACCTCGGGACTGCCTGCAAACAGACATAGATCCTCTCAGTTTGACAGCAGAGGATGAGGAGCGGCCATCTTGTCCTGTACAACCGTTACAACAAGAGGCCTGCGCCTGGTGGCGGGATGTAACTACAACACAATCACAGGGCCATGTAAAGAAACATTTAAGGATCCACTTAAACATTCAAGTATTAAATTCCAGTGGAAATGGCTCCATTTTAATAAAAGTGGATTAAGCTGAAAGAACAGTATTTCATTTATGAATAAGAGTTCTTCAAATGCCTCTCACTCCTCTGTGTACACATTTTTCAATCCACTTCAGTACTGTCTACTTGTTGCGCCATCCAGTTACATACTGAAAATTCAAAGGAAAAACTTAACAGACCTATTCATGAATTTTAAAAAAAAGTTATGTTTTCTGTTTTTATTTCAATATAATTAAGATATACACAAACCACTTTATTTTTGTCGCTGTTGTTTATTTGAAAAGCTCTCAGAGCCAAATCAGGAAATCTACAGGAAGTCTCTGGAAGTGAACAATCAATGCAACCATCACATGTGAAAACAAACATATAAAGACTATATCTGTTTGTGTGAGACATCTAGACATCATCCACTTCACATTTTGTGTGGTGTCTGCATATCGCTGCAGTTATCTGCACTTCTTTGCCTTTAGCAGAAGCAGTTGTTTTGTTTTCTTTTGTTTTTTTCCCCCACAAACTTGAAAACTGGCCAAACAAGATAAGAAGCATAAAACCTTAATTAGGCTTTGTTAAACATTGTGATTTACTGTTATTTAATTACACCTGTACTGACATTATTCTCCCCTTAGTGTCAATCACAGCTGGCAGCAAAAGACAGAAATGGAAAGTATAGGAAATAATCCCTTCAAAGCGTGGTGCGCTCACACACTTTATTGTACAGTAAAACCCATGTGTGCTTGTGGGGCGTCTTTCATAACCAGGACAGCAGTTAATTTCAAGCAACGACTGACACAATAAAGAATCTAATTATACACTGCATGCATTGCAAAATAACTGGGGAAATGTAAACTAGACGGTGACAGCAGAGAACAGCCTCCACAGTCCACAGCACATAAAATAACACGGCATTGAGTTTTTCATTCTGCGATCAACTGTGGCCATGTTTGCCGGCTTTAAATTATTTCATCTCCACATATGTTGTTTTCAACTGAAGCCATCAGAAATAATAACAAACGGCATTTTTTCAGTCAAGTCAAATTGGCTGTAGCTTCATATTTATCGTACAGGCATTAGAGTGGTGTTGCTCTTCCTGACTTTTTACAACAAATATATTTCCCATTGCTAATGCTATGTATTTAAAGGCACGTGATGCTAAAGAAAATAGCAATTAGATCAATTATTCAAAAAGTTCATAAGTTTGTGTGGCTCAATCAATCACTACTTCATTATTTAATTTTTTTTGGGGGGGGGTATAGTACCCATGGTTGCACTTGGCCGTCTCTTTGCTGAGAATTTATACCGAGACACTCAAAACATTCTTAATATTGTATTCCCATGCCCGGTGAAATATGTCAGGCTTTCAAGTAGTCAGAAACGCATTAATCTTTCAGTGTACTGTTGACTTTTAATAATGCTTTCAGGGTAAATGGGCCTTGGGACATATTAATATTTGCCAGAATACTTTATTGCGAACTAAAGGTTTTGTAGCAAGGTTTTCCTGTCACAACAAAAACCTTAATGGCGCAATCAACGACTTAAACAATTTTCTGTCATGCCTCCGTTTAGATCCTTCAAACGTCTACCACCACTTTCATACATAAAACATAGTGCGATGAAATAAAAGGAAGAATGCATTTATCATTAGTATGATTATTATTCATTTTCCAAAAAAATACATGAATGCATAATGCTTTAAATTAACATTTACCAATGAACCTGCATGTCTTTGGACTGTGGGAGGAAACCGGAGTACCCGGAGTAACCCACACACACAGAAAGGTCAAACATACATACAAAATAACACTTACGTTTGCCTGTATGATGACCAGGTACCGTGTTATCTCCTCATAGTTCAGTCTTTCTCTGAGAACTACGGCACCAAACAGTGTCAGAGGGATGTCAAAGGTTCTGTTTGTTGTCTGAAACGCACACAAATACATTACAAAGACAAATGTAGTGAATCACTTACATGTTCAGAGGTTTTTCAGTTTTTTTTGATACCCTTTTTAGTGTTCCTCTATCTGGCTGCCAAGAATATGATTTTAATTTGACATAATTACGACGAGTAGAGATGTCTCACAGCTGAAGACCGATGAATTTCTATGAGATTGGTAAAACTAGAACAAAAAATGTCAAGAGTCCAGATCCTACTGGAGCAACACCTTCAAAACTTCTTCAAATCTTCCTCCAACCATTTCATCTAGCAACTACGACTGATGATAAGACCCCAATGTCTGTAGCTAACCTACCATAAAATACATTTGTATATGAAACACATAAAACCTCCATTAAAGCAACATTATGTAAAATAGCTATTTTGCACACTGCACGCCTGTATGGGGTACGATCACCCATGTGTTGTGTGTCACACACCACCAAATATTTCACTTGTTTTGGTGAAAGTGTATCCTAAGTACTATAATCATAACAAATACACATGTATACATGTACATCTGTCCATATTTATGACAGTGATATTATATTGTGAAACTGGGGGCCAATTTCTACATAATGTCACTTGCATGGTGTTAAATACTAAAATCAATCAAACACATGCTAAGACCGCTCTCTTTTTTTAGCAGCTGCAGGAATCCTGTGGTTCTTGCTTTGAGAACTTCCCAGCTGGATGTATAACCTACCGGGTCTTTCGGGTTGTACTGGATGGTGTACTCGATCTGTCCATTGGGGCCGTCGTCGATGTCTGTTGCTCCATTCCTCCCATAGAAACCAGAGAAGATGGTGGTGCCTACTGGTGTCAGCTGAAAACACAAACAGGGCGAATGAGAATTTCGGTATCGTTGCCTACAAGCTCACGCGACATGAAGTCACTTTCGTACTCTGCACCACTGACGTCAAACAGCTTCTGTCCTGTGCCGCGTCTTGTCTTCCTGACAGTGTCATGCAAATATAAGCTGTGTGTAGGTGGCAGAGATAAGAGCGAGGGACACATTAAAAACTCTTCCCATGCGTCTGGTCATAAGCGATCTGGATACCCCACTGTCTACAAAACAAACAGAAAATGATTTGCAGTTTTATGTTTATTGTGCTCAAATGGGGCTTGAGAAAGAAGATCAGCTTGCAGCTGTTTGTCTGTTTCATTGTACTTCCTGTCTGTCCACAGGCTGTGCCTCGGCCTGTCTCTCTATCACCACCATGAATGCTTGTTACACCTCATTGCCCCATCAAATAGAAATTTCTAGATAAAAGCAGGGCACTGGGTGATGGAAAATCATGTACAGTATGTTAAGGGTGCTTGTGACTCTCGAGACAAAAAGAAAGCATGGACATTTTTATCTTTATTACCATTATTATTTGTTATTCCAGTGTAGAAAAATAATAAAAGCAGAAATCGATTGGACGATTTTAAAAATAACGAGTCAAAACAGATTGCAGCATTGCCAAAAAGGTGTCAACATCAGCTTATTACAGCTTATTACAGCGTACTATTGTCTACTCTTTACAGGAGACAATAGTAGAACAAATTAACTAACAACAAACAGCTTAATCCAATATGCCACGATGTGTTCGTGACCTTCTTGATGCATTGTTACGTTTAATATAACTTAATTAGTTTAGCTATGGAATATATTAGTAGTATTAATAGTTTTACTTCTGTAAGAGTTCGCTCGGTCACGTGTGTCACAGCAGTGATACAGCCGTTAATAGTGTTTGAATCAGGCATATAATGTTGAGCCAACTACGTAAGGATGCTCCAGAATAGACTCACACCACACCAGCAGTAAACTGTGCAGCCAGCTAAAGCTAAACTAGTTAGCAGTTCATGTATAGTACATAGTACTATGTATATAATATGTACTGTTGTGGTTTATAATAATTTGTCAGTTGTGCAAGCATTTTCATTTTGGCTTTAGTGTGTGCTTTAAATTTCACTGGAATTTTCACTGCGCACGTGCTACAAGATAACTCACTTTCTAAAAAGCTAAATATTTGGAGAGATACTGAGTCTGACTCTTCTGAGAGAAATTCCCTAACCCTAAACCGAAAGTCGAACACTTGCCACGGCACATAAAAGGCAGAAGTTTGCCAACCGTAAACCGCCGTGCAGTGTCTCCAGTGATTTTGTGTCAAAACAGCGCCGTAATCTGCAGACGGCACGAGAAACATGCAAGATTAAGTTTAATTTAGCTGCTGCACCGCTGATTTGTTACATCATTTCCCTCAACAGGGTTATCTCTGCTTCCCACTGATCCAACAATGGTTTTCAGAACATCTCATGCTGTCACTTTGCCACTTTTGGATACGGCTCTAATGAAACAACTCCAGACTCAGGCACCTATGCCAAGTCATGAAATCAGCCACAGGGATCACCTTGTCCCCGGGAAACTTTCACAGTGAACTCATAAATTGTGTCCTAGACGTTCTTATAAATAATCATATTGCCATTCTTTATCTATGCCTCAATTTCTTGCACTCAATAATTGTTTGTAATAGACATCTAAAAGCATGTTTAATGTAGTTAAAGCTGCATGAACCCCTGAGTCACTCTCTCAATATTAAATTTACTGCATTACGTGTTCGGAGGGGGGGCAATAGAACTGAATTAGACAATAGCTGTCTGCCTGATGAGCAGACTTGCACTCAAATCTTAATTATTGCCCTCATCAGGATAAATGTATCTTTTTTTTTTAATTATCACCACCACATTTACGTTTCTCCTGGCACAGGGGCTCATACTTTAGCAATTTTTTATGATGCATCTCCTAAACTGTGCGGTGGTCGCCGAAGTGAACGGAGGGAATTATTTTAGTCGGGGTAATGAGAAACTGGAGAGCTGTAAGAGGTGGCGAGGAGGAGGAGGAGGAGGAGGAAAGACAACCAGAAATATATAGAGTGTGGCAGAGGAAAGGTGGAGAGGTTGAAAAAAGGTGACATAATGAAGAGCTGGGAGTGGTGAGGGGGGGGGGGGGGGGCATGGAGGTGGGGGAGAGGACGGAGGAGAGGCTGCAAAAACAGAGAAGAGAGGCCAAGAGAGAGAGAGAGAGAGAGAGAGAGGTTGAGAAGACAGATTGAGTTGGACAGGCTGTGGAAGACTGTATAATGAGAGATTCTTCTGGGTACGCCTAGGTCTGTGCTGGCAGCAGGCAACATGTATCCTTGTCCAGTTTAAGTCTGAACCTCCTCTAGTTAAATTCTGCTCCCCCAGACTCAGGAGGACACACTAACTGTGTGATTGGCATCTTAAAGACTATTCTAGATGCCTCCGAAAAACAGATTTAGATCCCTTCCTCAGCCGCCCCGAAAAACTCTCGGCTTACAGTACTGCCCTTCAACTTCAGTCTGACAGCAAAACGCCATGTACAATACAATTTGGTGAAGGTTTTTAAAAAAATTTAAAACACACTGCAGTATGCGCCTACGTCAGGCTACATTTTCTGAGTGCAGGTCAGTCCTGTGTCGGTGACTTGAGTTAAGTGCCGCACATGGACCCCAGAGCAGCATGGGAAAAAGAAATTCAGTACAGTACACCTGATCTATTGTACTCATATTGGACTGGACCGTGGCTCTCACCCCCGCCTCTGGTCTCTAGTCTCTAGACCCAAGAGTCCTGTAGCTGCCACCATGAAAGACAGCAGCGCTGCAGGAGAGGTGCAATAAATGGTTTGTGATTTAGGTGAGAGACAGTAAAGTATTTCCAGCACACTGAGCTTTATGGAATATTTCTTGACTTCACTACATCTCTGTGAGAGACAGTAGTTTGTGTGTGTGTGTGTGTGTGTGTGTGTTTATACGTGTGTGTGTTTTACCTCGCTGACGGCGACGTAGTATCTCGGCTGCTGGAAACGCGGCGCGTTGTCGTTGCGGTCTCGAACAACGATGCGAACCTCGTGTAAAATGACAGTGCCGATCAGCTCGTTGGTGCACTGCACCTGAACCACGATGGACTGAATATATGAGGGAGGCTGAAATGATAAAACCAAGAAGAAGAAAGGGAGTGTGGTTAAAAGCTGCAGTTGCTACAGTCATGATAAATAATTAACAGGAAAATGAAATAAAAATAAATAAAACTTCTCCACAGACAATTGTCGTCAGATCATGAACATCTGCTGGATGCTTCATAGAACAACACAACAGAAGACTGGCTGTTTTCTAGTGAAGACAGAGCTCAAACTTAAGCAAATACTGGGAAAAGTTGTGTTAATTTATCCTCTGTAGTCAAGTTATCTCCATCTGTTGAAACATTTCAATAAATGTCTTCTTAATTTTTGATTTCTATCTATCTGACGACGAAGAGCCAAACCAAGAAGAGCAAAATATGTATGCAGAACCAAGAATAAACTTTTAAGACTAGAGATGAAATAATGTACGATTCAGTCGCCTTACGTCTCTATCCAGAACTCGTCCTGTGCTATTAAGGTAAAGGGCTTGTTTGGAGGGGTCAAGGATCACCCAGTAGTCGTAATTATCCCTTAGAGACAGAGAGATGGTACGATCCGGACCCTCAGCGACGCCATTTATCTGCATGTTCTCCACCAATAACGTTCCTGGAAAAAAAAAAAAAACAATAGAAATACTTATTATTAACCGATCAGCTAAAGAACGAGACACAAAGTCCAGACTTCCTGGAATATAATTCAAAGTTATGCAGAGAAATGTTTCCTGATCGAACTTTATTAGTTAAAGAAAAGGTCCGGTATAAGAAAACCCTCTGCCTTTCTTCATATCCTTTCCTTTATATACCTGGAAATTATATTTCGGTTGTAGTCAAGGTCAAAGGCAATAGATGGAGGAGCGCACAAACAAAGAGAAAGAGAGAGAGACAGCGTAACTGTACAAAAATCAAATTAAGCGAGGCAAATCAGATATGTGGTCTCCTTAGTTTGCTGTCTCTATACCAGTAATACCATTCTATACCTAAAGTACTTAAGACCAACTGGAATACAAACTCAAAATCCACATTTCAGAGAAAGACAGAGAAAGCTGGTCTGCCGGGACACAGAAAATGTTTTAATGACTTCAACGCTTTCATCTGCATGATTTCTCACACGCGCACAAAAAAAAAAACCCTTAAAATAAATAAAAGTAAACATTTTAATAAGACAGTCGGCAGAGATGGAATAAAACTTGATTCGTTTAACAGAGTCAACTGTGGGCGGCGAAGCGATTTGGGAATGAGAGGAATATTGAAAGAAAGAGAGAGAGGGAGAGTCGGAGGAACGCTAAAACAGGCAGGACGTGATTTGAATATAAACTGTCACCTGTATATTTTAGAGCGATGCGTGTCATCTCACAATCAACGCAAAGCCAGAAAAATAGTTAGCGGAGAAGGGCGACGGGGTCAGAGAAGATACGAGATGAAAGAAAAGGCAGAGGGAGGCATCGGTGATTCATAGAAACATTCTTTTATTGGTAATTGACAGCATCTATGGAGTGATTTGAAGTGTTTTAATTTATACTCATGGTAATTTACATGTTTAATTGTTGTTTTAATTACCAATAATAATTTGCTGTCAGAAAATAGACAGCCATTATATGCCAAGGGAGATTTAAGTGTGAACAACAAAAAAAGATCAGTGAAGTAAAAACGATGACTCCACAATAAAGACGGAGGAGCTAACAGTGCTAACAAGGCTATAGCGTAGCATCGCAGAGATTACGCATAATTAACAGGGTGGCCGCTTTGATTGACAGGTAAGTGCCGTTACACATGACTCATTAGAGCGTCCAGGTGTTATTTGGCCGGCGATCCATGACAATATTTAGATAAGTAGAAGAAGCAGTACCGCAGCCAACATGGCGCCGTGTTTTTTCAGCTCAGCACTTTGGAAAGCTACAGGTGACGCCATTCACGCGTTTCCCATTGCATCCCACACACCGGACCTTTCATTTCACTCAGTGCACTTGCGAAGCTTGTCCTCAAGACTGTCACCAATCACTCTAAAAACCAGCGTGTGTGTGTGTTTGTGTCTGTAGAGAGAGTGTGAAGCCCGATGGCTTTTGTGCGTGTGTGTGTTACATACAACAACGTAAACACACACACACACGGACCGAACGATCTCATATCTGATCTGCCAGACATAAAATTGGGTCATGGCCCTCTGCGCTGCCATGGAAACCATGTCAAATTGCCTTCGTTGACGTTAAATAAACGGGGAAGTTTAATGAAATTGGTTTCTTTATATGAGGAACGGGATAGAAAATGAAATTCATTAGGGAGGGGGTTTGATTCCTTGCCGTCTTTAAGCTATCGCTCGTTCTGGTTTTCTGCCTCTGTCTCACAAAGTGAGTAAAAAAAAAAAAAACATATGGTACAGGCAAAAAAGAAGGAGACAGATAGTGGCTACACCTTGTGTGACTGTTTCTAATTTCATTCCATAGACCATCTCATATAAATGGGCTCCTTTCACAGTGACCTCACTTCATAGGACGTGTGACTGAATACTGCACTCAGAGGCACCTGATTAAATTGACCCGTGTGTTAAAGCGTACAGGCAGAACCACATGAGGCGAGTGTGTGTGTGTGGCAGAGACACACAGAGAGGGAACTGTCCAAGAAAAAAAGAAGCACAAAGAGCAATTAGAGAGGAAGAGAAATGAGAAAGATAGCAGAGGAAAGTGAGGTGAGAAAGATTGGGTTGAACGGGAGGCTGATAGAAATAAAGAGTAAAGGGAATATTAGGAGAAAATGAGCATTGTGCGCTCGCATTAATAGAATTTTTACAGGACATTAGCTTAACTGAATGTGGCGACACTGCCGGGGTGTCAGCCAGGTACGAGCCATGGGCTGAAAAGTAATCATCGCACCTAACTGCTACTTCAGCTCCCGGTTGCGTGGATGAAAGAGGGATTCAAGACAAATACCAGCGCACAATAGGAGTGAACGTAAGCCCCACGTGAAGTGAATTCATTTGACCCGATATAATTCAATCAAAAAGATCCATTTATTGTGAGAGAAACAGGTCACGTTGAAGGAAAATGTGCTGTAATTAAAGCAGCTATAATCAAAAGTTTGAGCCTTGGCATGTACTGATGAATCCTCAAGGAATTATCACCCGTCTCTGCAGATTCTATAGACTTTATAAATTACGTAGTCTCCGTGATAACTCCTATATGTTTCCGAGGAGCTCAAAGCGTGCCGTCTTGGTAACGCTGTCTCCTGGCTAATCCAAAAATAGGAAAGGACAAGACATGCAGCATGTGTGGAACAGGTAATTTGAACAGGTGAGCTATATAAAAATTCACCTGCGGTACACTACACCATGAATATGGACCAAAACCTGCGCTGTAAACATGTTTATTTACTGCTGTGAAGTTGGGCATTTTAACACAGTGTGTGGGCTTTTGTAGCCAGCCTTGAGTGGCAGTGCCTTCATTTCACAGCCATCATGCATACCGCTTCACAGCTTTCCTCACCTCGACAGAGCCTTCCAGCAACTTTCTGCTCATTGTTTTGCCTCACTATCTGACCGCTCTCTGTTTTCAGCTCTTAAAACTACACTGCACGCCACATACAGAAGCCAACCCCAAACAGCAGACAAAGTTCGTGACTAGGTCCAGTGTGGAACATTTAGAGGGCTACAGAGTTAATACCAAGGGCATCCTACCCCAGTGGCAACCTCCTGTGCTGGGAAATGAAGCCAATGGTGCTGAAAACTGTAATACCCTGAGCGGCCACTTGAGGCTGGCTCTGGAAGTGAGTCAGTCTCCATAAGTCCCCATGTTAAAAAGTCCTAATTCACCATAGAAATAAACAGCGTGGTACAAAAAAACAGTTTTGGTCTTGATTTGGTCTAATTCATGACAAATGTACTGACGGTGAATTTTAACTCACCTGTTCAAATGATACTGAGGCTGAAAGCTATCCATGATACCAGCGATGCCACATTAAATGACAGGTAAGTGCCATTACAAAACCAATGCCACTTTCCTCGTCACCAGTTTCTCAAGCGGGATGAAAAGAAAGAATCTAGGCGGCATTAGACGGACACAGGTTTTCTTACAACACAAAAGCATCACAGATTTAGTCTTTCCGTTTTTCCAGGTGAAACACAAGGTTAAGATGTGATGTTTTATGTTCACAGAACAAAAGATAGGCGCTTACTAATGGCCCGTCTACTGTGGTCCAAGGGTCTCCACTGTCCGAGCCACTGTTAGGTTCATCTTCAATTAAATGACAAGACTACTCAGCCAGACACATCGACCAAACTAAATGAAAATATAAACAGTGTATATTGTGAGTGAATGTGTGTTTTTTTTAAAAAGGCCGAGGACAGTCATGTTTTGAATTTCATCTGAAAAATGTTGTGAAGCTAAAAAACAAAAGGAAATAATAATAATAATAATAATAATGAAAAGAAGAAGCCTCAGGTGTGTTTACTGAAAAAAAAAAAGCGTTGTAGTTGGTACTTTTGACTGGACTTCATCCACATGCGTCATGATGATGGCACAAACATCTTTGTTGTTTGTGTTTCAACAAGAACCTTAACCCTAATATGGATTTTTAGCTTTAGCTAATATATTTTGCTGCTAGAAAGAACAGCTGGGGCACATTTCTGTTCCAAACTTTAAATTATAATAACCAATTTATTTGCCTTCTGGGGTCCCTACAGTATTATCAGTGGTCAAGCTAGATCTGCAAACCTGAATATATTTAAAGCAATAGGCTAATAATGTTAGAGCAGTAAGTGAAGACGAGTATGCAGCATGCATGTATTATCTGCTACATGATGCATTTAATACACCACTGGGGAATGTTATTATGTATGTTATATTATTGTGAAGACTGCTACATGTGTGTGTATTTCCAGCACCTATCCACTCATTCTAATCAACCTTTTACTTGATATTATTAAAATCACATTCCTAATTTCAATATTATCTCCTTTTATGACATTTCCCTGAGGGAAAATTCCCCTAACTTGTATCTTGTTGCTCTCCTTCTCCTCCTCCTCCTCCCCCTCGCCTCCTTTCTTTCCTCGAGTCCCTCTCCCCTTTGCCAACACCAACCCAAGATAATCACCCTAAAGCGAGATCCTCTATTAAATCTGTAAGACTATTTCACAGCCACACAGCAATATATGGCATTATGCATACAAACCAATCCAATACTAAATTATTCTTCAACGGCCCTGTTAGGAAGATTACAGCACACACACACGTACACACACACAAACACACATTTGCATGTCCTGTGGTATGGATACAATGAACACATCAGCACAAAGATAGACAAACCATGCGATGCACACATTGTTGTTAGACAATACGACGCACGCACCCATATAGTGTATACACGCCTATGTGGGGACACACTGAAGGTGCCATAGGTTTTAACATCAGCAAATCTATTGCTTCACGAACACGAATAACAATCTTCCTTTCTTTATTGCCACGTATGCACAATCAGACAGAAGTCGCGTACCATTATAGCTCCCTAAACCGATCTGCAAGACTAAACTCAAATTATATTTTGAATTGAATCTATTTATTTTGCATCGGGAAGACCGTGTCATTGCAAAGGTCTAATTTCTATGCGGCGTGTGCCCATGTAGAAATCCACTACAGCGACATCTTCTTACTGCCTGCCTGTTGAAATCTATAAAAAGAGGAGGACAAAAAAAAATGTTGCTCATCAGAGTCGCCTTGTGTTACGTGTGCTCACAGCAATAAGCTTAAACAGCAGCGCTGAGTAATTTGCCGACTTGATATCGCCCTGGGTTTCGCCTCTCGGGCGACTGCTCAGACCTCTGATAAGTGGAGGTTGTACCTGGAGCCTGAGCGCATGATCTGCAGAGACTATTCAGAGTGTAATCTATATTTTTATACTCAATATTCACAATATTAAACATTACATATGGCAGTAAAAGATAGTACTCTTTTTATTGAAGATGCACACACACACTGTACAACATTCATCCATCATAAAGTATCGTATAGGTCTCTACGGATAAAAACTAAATGTCATTATGAGTAAGGTTAGTGTAATTTGGAGAAAAAACAATTTATGTATGTATTTTTTTTACTTATATAAATATTTAAAATGTCAGAAATAGATTCACCAGTCACATACTTTCATTTAGTTAAGTTTGTTTCAAGAACTTTGACCTTTAGCGTCTCCCACACTAAACAAACTTACGCCCGTGTGTCAGTGTTATAATTCAAATATACTGCTTTGATATTGGGGATTTAATTTGCACACAATGAAAAAGTCTAATACTCCTTGTTGCAGAGTACACACTTGTGAATGAAGAGTATATATAAACTGAGTGAAAATGGTAAATAGAAGAAATAAGAGGATGGATAGCTTAATAGGACGCATTAAGCCATCAGCAGATATAGACATGCCAGCTGGGTAGATGACAGGCGTGGCTGTCCTCTGTCTAGTGTTGCTATGCTAATCTCTTTTTATGTCAGTTAGGATTACAGTGATCAGGATTCATAATTTAAAACTGTTACAAAGCAGACGTGTAAACATTACGACAGGTTTCTGTTTCTGAGCTGTGGTCTATAGGCTGGAGATAAAAGGTTGATCTGTGTACATTTCACTTTCCCCCATAAGATTTAGTCAAACTAAACATAAGCTTGACCAAATTAAGGCTTAAACTCGTCAATTAAAGTGTGATCCCTCCAGGAATAACTTCTCTGAACTTCATAAACATACATACAAGCCTGTAAGACTCAAACACTCAGGAGACTCTGGGATTGTGACTTTGTTTGTATTCCTCCGGAGTCTAAATGGTAGAGCCATCAAACCAGGATCCACTAATTAACTAAAAAAAAAAAAAAAGTCTGAAACAGTTTGAGCTAACTCTGGAAACAAAAATACACTCAAGTTATATCCTTTGGTGCTCAGATAAAGAGGTGTCTAGAAACTCTGGCAGTCTTATTTTTGTGTATTCAGATGGTTCAACAAAAGAAATAAAAAGAACTACTACTATGAAAGTACTATAAGGTCCTGACAAACAAATGTCCAGCATCTGATACTATCACTTTTATTTATATTGGGAAAATAATGAATTATACACTAAAGAAAAAGAGAAAATTAACCTGTATAACTGATTATTTAGCACATTATTTATTATTTATTTATTTATTTTTTTTTGCAGTGTCACTCTTGTATCTGCCTGTTTAATATCAAGCTACAGCCAGCAGCTGTTAGCGTAGCCTAGCATAAATCCTGGTCTGTCCTAGTGTCACCTCTAAACTTCACTAATGAATGCGTGATATCTTGTTTGAATCTTGGATTGAATAAACAAGATATAACATGTTATTTACTGAGCTTTAGAATATGGAGGTGGATTTAGGCTAGGCGACTTGTTTCTTCCCTTCATGCTAAGCTAAGCTAACAGCTGCTGGATTCACATTTATAGAAAAGTGATATAGATATTCTTCTTCTTAACTCTCAGCAGGAAAGCAATTCACAAAATATCAAGCATGCACGCAGAGAAAGACGTGAAGACGCTTGTGTCTGTTTTAGATTTAGCTCAGACTGAAAGACCTAATGTCTCATCTTCCGGGATGTGGATCCAACTCCAACTGTGGCACAGTTGCTGGCAAACTAATGAAAATTAACAAGTGCGGGTTACATGCCATGCCAATCAGCATCTGATGAAAAGGTCAAGATCATTTTACAGTGTTTGTTTAACGTACGGTAAAAGGTGATAATCATCTTAAAAGCTGTTCAACTTGTCACACTTAGGGCTATAAAGCTCCATTTGAGTTAAAGAGTTAACCAAACAGTTCACACTCACCGTTAGGACTTTCTTCATCTATGGCGACGATGGTAGCAGGAGGACCCGAGCGAGATAGTTTACATTCTGGGAAGGTGAAAAGAAAGAAGAGTTAACACTGACACCTTCCAGGGTTTCACTACTTCAAATCCATTTTAGAAAAGCTCGAACTCGAGTGTAAAGCGCGGGGATGATTTCACTTGATGAATGTTAGCATTTAGAAGGAAAGCGTTTTAAAATGGCTTGTTAGGTCTTTTTCCTTCAAAAAGTGAGCGACTGCTGCTGCAATCACTTCTGTCAGACTGCCTCAGAGTGTGTTCATGAGTGGCAACAGCCAAGCACTGAAAGGTGGGAAGGTGCAAAATTGGGGAGAGAAAGAGACAGAGGGGTGTAAGGGGGTCAGCAGAAGGAGTTAAGACAAGAGACAAGAGCAAAAACCACGACTGTTAAAACACAAGCACAAATAATGGGTGAGTTTGGTACATCTAGAGCAGAGATTCCCAACCTTTTTCCTTAACCGATGACCCCTAACCCCTAAATATTAGTGTTAATATTATATTCAATGCATAACAATATCTGTACACAACAGCTGATGAGCTGTATATTTAAAGGGCCAGTCTGTAGGATTTAGCGGCACCTAGAGGTGAAGTTGCAGATTGCAACCAAATGAATACTCTCCCACGCCTCACCTGTCATCATCATCATTCATCATCGACTCATAAAGGTCAAATCGAGGTCAGTTACAGTTTGTCTGTAGATATAAAGGGCTCATTTCAAGATGACGATTCATCGTTCATTAATATACACAAACGAAAACATACTAATGGATATTGTTTGGTTCCTGCAAGGAAATACTCCCAGATCTTACACACTGGATCTTTAATCAACACAATTACTCCAAGAAAAGAAAGTGTGTGTAAAACAAGTGATTTGAATCCATTTTAAGCAGATTACTTCCTGTGATTATTGCATCAGAGATGAGCTTTCATTTATTCCTTTATTTTAGGACCCTTTAATGCACGATTCAGTGTTTTCTTCTCCCTGACACTCGTCCAATGTTCGATTAGCTGTTTTGACAAAAATGAGTGAAATGCTGAGATATAGGCCAACTGTAAAGTTTTTTTAAAATGACTCCTGACCTCCACGTAACGCTTTCTAACCTCTACCGGGGGTCAGGGCCTCCAGGTTGAGAAACAGCGACCTAGAGCTTATTAACCTCATTGTTCTCTCTGCAGAGAGAGGAAATGTAACAAGCAGATGAATCATGTAGGAGGAATGAAATGTAACAGAAGGAGAGGTGAGGTTAGGGAGCTATATTTGAATATGAAGAGACACTAATGCCCATTTTTTAGTGACAGATGTTAACCCTTACAACCAGCTCTGCAGGGTTAGCTGGTTTTAATACCACAATGACTGAACACAGAGAAAGAGAAAGAAGATAGCACTTACCTTCGTATTGCCAATCTGCAGTTTGAGACAGCCACAACCCACCATGAAGAGAGAAAGGAGGAGAATAAAAGGTAGGAAAGGAGGGAGGGTAGGAAAAAGGAAAAAGCAGAAGAAAAACCTCATGAAAGATGAGAATTAACCTTCAGAAAGCAAAGCGACAAAACAACCAGCAGAAAGGGCAGAGTGGGGAAACATGAAATGCTATAAGTGGGTTTGAGGTCTTTTGAGAAAAGACGAGCAAGTAGTGTACAGGAAATATGAACTGTGTTGTGAGGTGTGTGCGTGTACACTATAGAAATGTTGATTTGCTTATCTCAACAAGCTTTTCCACCTCCATTCACAGCCACCACTCGCATTTACTGTATTACTGTAAGGAGAAATAATTTTAACCCAAACCGGAGGCTTAAAATGGTCCCATTCAGATGGGGAAAAAAAACCCCAGCACCGACATTCAGCGATTCTCCTTTATCCTTCTGTCCTCGCCAGGATACGGAAACAAGAACACCCACATTCACCAGACAGAGCGACAACATTGTAGAGCTCTCAGGGATGGTTGGGTAAAATCCCACAGGGGGGCTGGAAGACGGATATCTGCTCACCTAGAAAATAAACTTCATGGAACAATAATCACACTTTCTCTCTCTTTCTTCCCCTCCACGATTAAGCATTACAACTGTGTGACATCATAGATTATATCAGGATTCATTGGTATTGTGTCTTGTTTCTTGCTATGGGAGACAGGATTGAATGTTCCCAAATATAGATTAAACTGTCTCAGGGCTCAGAATTAGCTTATCTTAGCGCTGGAAATGATTGGTTTTCCAATCTGTCATGCTGAGAAGGAGGCAAAGAGTGTCGTCTTGGCTCATAGGCCTGCTGATTTAAAACTGACCCCCAAAAAACCAAGCCAAATGCTCGCTTGCGCCCTTGACACAACAGCTTTCTTTGCTAAATGTATTGGATATTCTATACGCGTATGAATCATGTGCTGATATATTAAACGCCTTCATTGTTGTCGTTTGACACGTTTGGCATTTAGCCTACTAGCAGGTTCTTCAAGCTAGCAATCTGAGAGCTCAAACTGTTCTCACTTCTTCATGAATAAATACAAATACATTCCCACATGTGCTGCAGTTCTCAAACTGTCATGACTTAGATTGATTGATGGATTGTTGGTTTAGTTAAATATTAAAAAGAATAGTTGGAGCATTTTGGAAAATTTACTTCCAACTCCCTTCCCCATCACTTTTGTTCTGATTTTAAAATTGCTCTTAAAATACATCTTTTTTTAAATATCTCCACACTGTAATTGTGAGTAGCGTTCTAGATTTTCCTATTACACACTTAATTTGTTCCTCATAATGATTTTCTTTGTTGTTGCTTGTGCGTTTTGATTGCTATTGTATGTTTATGATGTAAGGCGACTGAGCGCCATGAAAGGCGCCTCGAAATAACATGTATTATAATTTTTTATGATATTGATTTTCTGGAAGCACAAACAATAATGTAAAAAACAAATAGTTTTTTCAACAAGAAGCATGTGCAGAAATGATCAAAACAAGACTCTAGTGAGCCTCTTGAGTCTTGTTCAGAAATGCAAGGCAGATGGATGAACTGTTGTTTGTCAGGAAATAGTCCATCATTCAGCTCGCTGTCACAGATTCACATTTTTGCATCAATGTATTTGATTACTGCTTGAAACACGATACAGTGCGTTAAGTTAGTGAACTTGTGGCGCTGTTTGATGGATATTTGGCATTTGACATCTACGTATTCAGCACACAGTTATGAGTGGTGTTGATCTGCTAATCTATCTCTTGTAAAGACCACAAACACCGGACGATATTTCTAACAATCAGGATTTTAACACAGTATTTAACAGAGACAATAACCTCTCCCTCTGACTTCAGTGATTTGACTTGCATAAACATAACTGTAAAAATGCTAATCACGCTTTTACTTGCCAGGATCTGATATCGCAGGGAAAACAAATTAGCGATATCGACAGTGAACATCTTGCGTAGCCACAATAAAGAACTTGAACTTTTCAAATGAACCTAGTTTGTAAAAACAGGGTTGGGCCAGCTGCTTCTTTTATAGGGCTGAATGTGCAGGGTGTTCATGCCGAACCTCTAGTTCTCCTCTTACAAACCAGTAGAGGTTGATAATCAAGTCACCGACCGGGGTGTGAGTTATCATTAGCTTTCCAACCACAAACATGACCTGATTCCTTGTGCGGTCCACCACCACCACCACCACCCCGGGTCTCAGCGGTTATGTATATGTATTTTACCCCCTTCACCTTTCTGAAGCTTTTCTAAGGGTGCATCTCAGGTTAGCAGTCCAGAAAGATGCATGAGCCATGGAACAATAGTCACTAGTTACATCACACTCTACCAGCTGGCGTGTGTGTGTGGGCAGCAGATGACAGATGTGTATCCCTTGCTTGACTGCCTTTTTATCCTTCAGTGTAAGCTGATGCCCCTCATCTATTACTAACCAGCCATTCATTCTCTATGGGGCATCTCTCTCCCCCTCTGTCTCCTCTCATCTGCCTCCCTCTCTCTACCTGTCAGTCTGCTTTCCCCCATCAAATAATAAAAATCAAATGCGATGTAACAGTAAACAGTCCCGCTTGTAATTTAAAGTGACAGGTGGACATGGTGACATGAGAATGAGCTATCTTTAACACGAACATCTGCTGGCACAAATCTCCACTGAAATGACATTTAACAGTAAAGATTAAAATCAATTAACACGTATTGTTCCACGAAGCTGCAATAGTGAGGGAGTCAGAGATGTTTTATTTTGAAAAATGACCAGATACATGTCAAGAAGCTCGTGTCGGTCGTGTGATATGTGCAAAAATTGAGCTCACAAGCTGGCAAACGTCTCTGGAGAACATGTGTCATTGTCATGTCAGTTGTATCACTTTATTTCATCATACTCATCCACCACAGCTTGAAGACCAGTCTGTGAAAATATGGTCTTACATGGTGCAAAAAAAGTGAGGGACTGCTGTGTAAAAAAGGAAGCTTTTCCTCGCCACTGTCACCATGTGCTTGCTCATGGTGGGAACTGTTGAGTCCCTGTAAATAATTTTATAAAGAGTACAGTCTGGACCTGCTCTATGGAGTGTCACTAGAACCTTTATTATGATTTGACACTAGCCGATCACAGATACTTTGTACAGTCAGACAGTGAAATAGACATTGGAGTTATTGGAAATAAAATGAGCGTCGTCCTCACAAATGATCAGTTTCTTCCCTCTTAGTCAGACATAACTAGCCGAGTAGAACTGATGTTGCTAGTTGGCTACAATGTTTGACAACGTGGACGTTTCACTTTGAGCTGAGCGAAATGCGCTCACGTGTTTGGTGCCTCGGTAGTGAGATCGAGGTGAAAGTTGCCAAGTTGCCTACTTTAGCTTTAATTATGTGTTTGAGTAATTCCCTTTGTCTGTGCATGACAGTTAAGTTAACTCACACGAATGCTTACATAGAAATGCAAATGATGTGCTCTTCTGTCACACAGGTCAGAGCCACATTTCCTCACAAGAGTGCACTTGTTTATATGAGATATCCAATGAAAGGGCTCCTACTGCGCGGTTAGCAGTCTCACGTACTTGTATCTGTTCAATATCGACTCTTGGTCACCCTCAAAAGTTTACACTTGTGCTCGTCTCCCCTCGCTGATATGTGCTCGCCTTCCTGTAAGCACTCACTTGTTCTCCCGTAAGCACACACTTCTCTCCTCCTTCAAAGTTTCTGGAAATAATCACTGAAATGACTTTGTGCATGAGGAAGTGAATAAATCCATCTAATGCCAGGTTTCTGCCAAGGTGATGAAAAGCCCCACGGAGAGCTGAGTGAAGGGAATGAGGGTAGCACGTACAAGGTGCAGTTCATATATATAAATATAGACTTAAGATTTGAAATGGATACTCCATTCAGACGATATCACAGGCAGTCAATGAAAAAAGCTTGCACCTTTTCAGATTTATCATCCACGGCAACACCTCTTTATTTAAACCTGTGAGTGTTTCAATCAATACCCTCTTTATTTACTATTCAGATTCTGTCCATCTAAATTTGGCAGGCAGAATAAGCAGGTACGGGGTGCCAAGGTTGACAGGAAAAAAAAAAGTCCCCATTAAGATCAAAGTCAACCGAGGAGGAAGAGTGAAAAGAGCGACTGTGACTGCAGCTGAAGACCGCAAGAGCCCAAACAGGGCTGAAAACAACTATTGTTGTTCAGTACATACTGGCACAAAACCTAGCAACCATCTCCATGATACACACACACACACACAAACACACAGACACACATGCGCGCTGCTTAGGAACCGTTTCCTCACGACACAACGCCGTGTACACATTCACGCCGCTTTACACGGTTTACACAGTGCAGCCTGTATGACCGTCTGCACTTGCACGATCACACGTGCTAGAGTTACCATTAAAAATACATGCTGCGACCCAATGAGGCACCTGGACAAAGCTGATCGCGTGTGTGTGTGCGTTGTGAAGGAAAGCTGTCACACTCAACACTTGACTTTAATCTTGTGTTATTGTCACAATATTAAAAGGAGTAGTTTAACATTCGCCGAGCTTCTTTAAAACTACAACTTGTCGTCGACAGAGCTGGGCTAGCTGTTTCCCCCTATTTCCAGTCTTTATGCTAAGCTACGCTAAGCTGTTATTCTACTACTGCTCTCATTTAACACTTGGCAACAATGGGAATAAAGTCAAACTATTGCTTTAAACTCAGCAACTAATTGTTTAATGACACTTTTCTGCCATCCACTTCCTTGTTTTTTAAAATCTCGGGTCGGGTCACAGTCGCAGCAGGTTTCCAGATGCCCTCTCCCATGAAACACATCCCAGCTCCTCCTGAGGCATCCCCAGGCTACATGAGCTATGTAGTCCCTCCAGCAGGTTCTGGGTCTGCCCCGGGGTCTCCTACCAGTTGAAAACCTTCAAAGGAAGGTGCCCAGGGGGTATGCTAATCAGATGCTTGAACCTCCTCAGCTGGTTCCTTTCAACACGAAAAGAGCAGCAACTTTACCTCGAGCTCCCTCCGGATCTCCAAGATCTTAACCCTATCTCTAAGGCTGTCCGGTTACCCTGCAGAGGAAGCTCATTTCGGCTGCTTGTATCCGCGATGCCATTCTTTCGGTCACTACCCAAAAGCCCATGACCACGGGTGAGGGCTGGAGTGTAGATGGACTGGAAAATTGAGAGCTTTGCCTTCTGACTCGGCCGCAACACTCCTGTACAACATCTGCAACACTGCTGATGCTGCACCAATCTGCCGGTTCATCTCTCATTTTCCAGACCAGACCCCGAGATACCAGAACTCCAAACCAAAGCCTTTCTGAAGAAAGCATTCACACAGGCTACAGAGAAATATCATATGTTTGGCATAGTACTGGAGCTTGGTGGGTAAATAAAGTCTATAAAATGCCCTGGGGAAGCTATGGAAGACCAGAAATATTAGTCATAACTGCAGCACAAATCTACTGAAAAATTAGCAATGTGTCTGCAGAGGTTAACGCCATGGCACAGACTCAGACAACATGCACTAACAGAGAATATTGGCAAGCTGAGGATGCTTTGTTCCCAAATGACAGTGAAGAATACCACAGGCATCAGACCCATCACACTGGCCTGCTTCCACTGAAATAATTGACTCGTTTTATCTGATGATGTTTCAGACTGGGCCTGTGAATGATGCACTGTGGGCCCATTTCACAGGGTAGAAAAAGTAGCAAGCAGTCTAAAGATTATAATGTTCTCTCTTCTTATTTCTCATTAAATGGAGGACGACTTGAATGATGTTAGTAACAGAGTGAAATAAACAACACGAAAACGATAGTTTGGCATTTGAGGAAATTACATACAGTGTGGCCGCGAGCCAGATGAGAAGATTGATACCACCGTGTCTGTGTGGTAACTACAGAGCTGCAGCCAGCAAGCAAGCAATTAGCTTAGCTTAGCATAGGCTCTGGCTGCTGCCATACCTCTGCCGCCTCTCAGCTAATCTAAAAATGGGCAAAGTCATGCCGAATGATGCCTGGATAATAATAATAATCTGAATGGGTGAATTAAATAGAAATTCAGATTCAGTACAGTTGTCATGAATGGGGGAATTAGCTAAGAGCCCAAAACTGTTTTTTGTACCAGGCTGTAAACATGTTTATTTCTGCTGCTTAACATGGGGACGTACGGGGACTGACTTGTTCTGGAGCCAGCTTCAAGTGGCCGTTAAAGGAACTGCAGTTTTTAGTACTTCACAGCCACAGAGGTTGCTGCTTAGTAGGAACAGCTAGTCTAGCATGTCCTAAATGTAGTGTAGCTGCCGTTTTAACATATTCGTCTCATATTAGACCGATAATGGTAATGCACATTCTGACACTGAATATATATCGACACAATATCCAACAACAGTGTAAAAAAACGTGTCAAATTAGCAGGCAAAGCTAAGCAGAGGTGGCGGTTGCAGCATGACTTTCTAATTTCAGTCTTTCTAATATGAGTTCAAAGTCGTTTCTGAAGCTTTTTAATCAATTTTTTCCACTGTGCCATATTTGTGCTCAACTGAGCTGAAGTTGTACTTGACTGCATTCTGCTTGTTACCATCTGTTAGACACTCGCTTGGTTACCTTGCCTGGAGTCTAGACGGTGAATGGGAAAACTCAGCGATGGTGAGCCCCAAAATCCGCTGGAATAATATGTTCACATAGAAAACAGACAAACAGATGTGATCTCAGGAGACGTCTGTGCTGATCAGATCGGGAGTCTGAAAAGGCCGATCCCGCTGTTGATTGATGGCCACACATTTTGGATGTGGCACACTTGAAGAAAACGGCAGAGTAAACATTTTATGATGAAACTGTCCACTCTGATCAGCGAGACTGAAGTGAAACTGATAACAAACCGAGAGCGGAGAGGGAAGAGTCAAATCTTCCAGAAAGAAACGTGTTTGAGTGTGTCGTTTACATTTTCACACAATAAAATCAACGAGAATTAATCATCCCAATGACCTAATATCGTGAACAATATGTAAGTGTATACCGCATGTGTGGGCGTGCAGCCATTGATAGTTTTCCACAGGGTTTCCAAGTCAATTACAAATTGGGCCTTTTGATATCACCAATTAAAATGCAAAGAGCCCCTTTGAGATAATTTACTTATTAAAAGCGCATTATTAAAAACTGTGCAAATGAAAATGTTAAAACAAGAAGCCGCGCTTGTAATTTCTTTCATCCATTCGAAGCACTCGTGTCTGTTCTGCAACACAGCTCTCAATGCATGCACGTAGTCCGTGTACCCAAAAGTTTTTGCTACAGACTTGACTGGCTGGCTTGACAGGCATGACTTCTAAAAATATCCCACGCAATCTTTCAAAAAAAGACGATTGAAAGACGTGGTCGTAAGCGGTTGAGATACAGCGAGCGGGCAGACAGGAGAAAGTGCGGTTCTCTTTTTTCTTTTCTTTTCCTCTGAAATTTCTGGTGTGTCATGTCCTTTTTAAGCTTCCATCAGCAGGTACACCAATCTACAACCTCTCCCTGGGGTCCAATTCCTCTCCGTCTACCTTCCTTCTACCCAACCAGCTAGCCGTTCATCCATCACCCATTCATCTGTCCGTCCATCCCTCCTTCCTGATCCATTCATCCATGGAGGACAGAGGACAAAACTGGAGAGAGACAATTCAGTAGGACAGAGAAAGAAAGAACGACTGAAAGAAGGAGAAGAAGAAGAAGAAGGCAAGTAAAAGAAGAGGATTGTAGAGGAGAGACAGTGTGACCTTGTGTTAGATTGATGTATCTCTGGAGAAAACGGATTGTAGGCCTGCTCGCGCACACACACACACACACAGAGTCTCAGTGCTGTAGGGATCACCACTTTGTCACTGTGCTGGCTTATCCATTATCCTGACCCCCGCCCCCCTCCTTCCCGCCTCCTGCCTTCCCCAGCCTCCTCTCCCTGTCTCTGTCTCAGTATGTCAAGTCTGCTCCTGGCCGGTGCAGGGTTGAACACAGCTGACAGCAGTAGTGGTGGTAATCAGACGGTAGTTGTTCTGAGGACACATGGTGGAAATACATAAACACCCCTCTAGTAACCCCGAATGCTCTTATAGCAGCCGAGGAGCAGGAGGGTGGAGGATCCACACTGTTGTCTGCAGGTATCTCCCGGATTTGGAAAAGATTTCCCAAGAATATTTTGACACTTTGGGTAATGCGTTTATTTTCCTTCTTCCTGAGACAGAGATGAGAAGATCAATGTCAATCTCAAGTCTGTGCTTTAGAGCTTCCCAGTTTTTTGTTGACTAGTAAAAATCACACAACAGTATCTTAACCCACTAATGACTAACCACATGTTTACAGCCTGGTACAAAAGACAGTTTTGGTCTCTATAGCTCATATTTCCGTTTACGACAGCTGCATTGTATTGACAACAGTTGCACGCACATACGGACCAGAAGGTATGGTTCTAGGCGTATGTTAATTTGCATCAGACTAGAGTACAGGCAGTCCTCAGCTGCTCAACTGGAGCGCTGCAGTACACAGAATCGGGTTCAGAAAACCTCAGGCCGGAGTCTCATAGTCAAAGACAGGAGGGCGGGGTAGTTTAGGGAGAGTCCAGAACAGGCAGGGTCAGCAATGGAAAGTCCCAATGGTAACAGATCAGCGAAGATCGAGCAGTGAATGATTATGGATGTATAAATAGTGGCTGAGCAGATGAGCATCAGGTGTGTGTGCAGGTGTGTGCGATTGTCCTGATTGTAGTAGTCTGGTAGTCAATGAATGAACCAGATTGTGTCGTACCGAGTCTGAGAATTATTTTTTTCCCCCGTTCAAATTACATTAACCTGTCTGAGCGCCCAGGTGTCGTCTGACCAACCTCAGGCCTGCAGATGATTCTCATTTTTGCTGATTTTTAGATTAGCCGGGAGGCAGAAGAGGCGGGACCGTGGCCAGAGCCGCAGACTTTGAGCTCTTCAGAAACCTGTGTGTGTGTGTGTGACATCCATTCTTGATACTGCCATTGGAGGGTATATTTTATTCCATAGGAATACTTTATAGTATATCTCTGAGGTCTGCACAATGGCAAAGTTGGGTCAAGGAAAGGGAATAAATTAATAATAAAAAAAAGCATCTCTATGCTGTAACCTCAGATTTGAAATTATTTAAGAATTATAAAATTCTGAATTCAAAAGACATTCATGTGAAATGAAAAATAAATTACCAAGTTTAAATACTTTGCCCCTGAATGAATTGTTAATTCATCTCTTGCACTGTGTAATAAAAAAATAAAATCTGTTATTAACAAATATTTTTATATTTCTTCTTGAACTCATGGGCGGAGGTTCAAATGTGATTCGGGGTTACTAGCTAATTTGTTCGTACGGTACATGACTTAAATACACACTAAGGTTCTTCAAAGTATGTGTGTGTGTGTGTGTGTGTCAAGGACAAGGGCTCCGGTTCAATTTATTGACTGAACTTTACAAACAAAACGTGGTCTTTTGAAAGGAATATACAGAGATGGCGAGAACAAAGAGGGGCATTGAGGATGACGCAGAGTGGGAGAAAGAAAGCAGCAATAAACGTGAGAGGGGAAAAGTTCTCGGAAAAAGGGCAACGGGGAGAGGTGGAGAAATACCAATCTCGAGAAATACCGGCTCGCTTCAGAGTTGAGGGCATCACAGGGATACGACAGTGGCTGATGAGAAGAAATAAAAAGAAAGGAAGGCTGGAGCGAAGGGAGAGACGTTCGCTTCAGATGAAACATCTCGCCACAAAGGGAGGCAGTAATAAATATTAAAATCACCTTGAAAACTTCAACTCCACCCACGTCAACACACCGGCACACACGCTGACACATGCACAAAATATACCATAAATCTGCAGTGCCAGCCCACCACACTGGCACCATTGACATTAGCGCCGTAGCGTATTTGTCATAAGCGCGTATGCTGTCCTCCTCCGTCACGCAGATACATGACGGGCGGACGCCATGAACACCAAGACAGTCTGATCACATGACGCATGTAATTCATGCATGCAATTAGTGACTTCACAAAGATATTCTGTCCTGAATGTTACTGCGTGGGACAGTCTTGCACATGTACCGAAGCCTCAAGCGGTCGTGCGTTCACATTTCCTTTCCCAGTTTTTGTCGTGACAATGAGTTCATTTCCATTTGTTGTTATTAATGTCATTATGTCAAAATAACAACTTTCTGGTAACTCTTATTCCGAGACAATGGGACTGATTTTCTCAAGGTCTCAAGATAACAAAACATTGTTTTCCCCGAAACAGGGGGATAATTAATTTAGGATCTCGAAACAAAAGGATAGTCCAGTATGAATGTTGCACTTTTAATGATTTAATATACTAAACTATCCTTTTGCTTTCTCGAGATCTCGAATTAATTATGTTGTTATCTCGGAAAAACAGAGGAAATAAAATGTATGAATGGCCGCTTAGGGCTTCCGTACATATACTATTTATTATTCTGTTTTTATAAGAAGGTTGAAAATGACTAAATGAATGAATATTTGTTGTTATGCTAAAAAATTATAATATCACTTCAAAGTACAATTAATTCAAGATTACACAACAGAGGGCTGCGAATGCAAATTGTAGTCTCTCTGTGCTGTGCGGAAACGACCACTTGCGGAGGATAAGTTGAGGAAGTCTTACAGCCTGAGGAAAGAGGCTGCCCTGTACTCTGGTGGTATGGCAGCAGGGTGAACAGGCTAATTGCAAAGATATTAGCAAGTGATATTTCAAAGGATAATTGGAGCATTCTGAGGTTTTTTTTTGTTTGACTTGCAAGTAAAGGAGATGAGGGCAGTGATCCAGAAGGTCTGGGACCAGGCAGGCAAAGGTTTTTCAATGCAAATATCATTCGTTCCGCGTAGCAGCTGATGGACAATCGATGCAGATAGTTTAAGTTCAATACCCCAGTGAGTGCTGGATAACGGAGGAAACATCATATAAATGTAAATTCTGACTTGCTATCTCATAAACAATACTTTAGCTCTGCACTTAAACCTTTCAAACACTTTTCCAACGCTGCCTTTTTACAATGTGATTTAAAATACAGCGCGTGCATTAAAATGGGGAAAATCTTTTTTGTCTGCTCACCAAATTTAAGCTTTAATCACATCAATTAAAGGCACCCTTGAAAGGTTCTCCTCATTGGCAGTGCGGATTAAAGTTTTCGAGCGGGTTTCTGTTTCTCTCTAATGAACATACAGGCGATTCACATTCCCGCAGAAGGTTCAGCAGACTGGTGTCTGCCAACCTGCCAAGAAATGAAATAACTCACCAACAAAAGGCAGCTAAGAAGAAGACTGGCAGATGTAATCAAGGCAGGTTTTAAAAAATGCTGTTTAGTCTGATGAAACTCTGGCTGCTACGCCTCGTGTCGTTGCGCTTGCTTGACGTTTGGCTGTTGGCAAAGCTGTCAACAGATGACGTGATCATGAAATACAGCTGAGAGTAATACTAACAATTAAAACACGCTAACTGTTTCAGCCAGGGTGTTCAACAATGTACGCTACGTCATCGGCTGAACACGCGCCGTCTATCAGCGTCTATTGAGTCGGATGTTTCCTGCAGTCGCACTGTTTATTTATACCCTTCCTCTTCATGCAAAGTGTCCCATACAGCTGCGATTATGTATTTATTTAGAGTGGCACTCTGCAGTGAGCGGTTAGTGGGCAGGAATCGGTTATGGAAAAAGTCACAGTCACGCTTGTAAATGACACTTACGCGGAGGCGATGCGTCTTATAGAAAGCTGGCTGGCCAGAGAAGGTCATGTCAAGGTGTGACTCGGCCACCTGGTAATATCTACTGTTTTTTTTTTTTTTTTATAATATCTCCCCTGCAGCTGTGCCACACAATCGCAGGCATGTTATCACAAACAGTCACAGTTTCAGTGTCAGGCAAGAACATACAATCGCACAGGTGCAAAGGAATACATTCACCAGCATGTGGGAGAAGTATGAACACACACACACGACACTCAATATAGGACAAGGCAAGCACAACTCTTTTCATGCCTTCTGTTGTGTCTTGTTCATATCCGCAGATAAGTCACATTCAATTAAAACAACCAGTGAAGCGCCGCCTACACACCGCAGGCTTCAGTTGAATTCATAATCAGAGTCATGTCAAGTACAAGAATCCACCAGAGCGGAGGGTTTGCATTTCAAGTCTGCTATTTTCAGCGCAAGAAAATCCAGCAACGAGGCGCTTATGTGCGACAAGTCAAACCAGCTTGAGGAACAAGCATGAAAACATCATGATTATCATCAGTTAGGCGTCATGACAGAGTTTTTTGGGGGGGTGGAAGACAACAAACTTTCAGCCTAAAAGCTTGATTCGACACAATGTGTGGACTTTCAACCCTCGGGATCGAGGCTCATTAAAAATATACTAGTACTCTTGCCACTCTGGAAACCAAACGTGAACAAATATAGGACCGGGTATAATTAAAACATACTAGTACTCTTGTCATGCAGGGGGTCCAAACTAAAAGCTGAAATGAACTGCTCATCATGACACTCCAGCTCATTAAAAACACACTCACGCTCATGTCATGATTGGTACCCAAACTGAGCAACATATTGTCTGTCAACCCGAAAATCCAGGTTCATTAAAACCTGTTACTATTCCCACTATATGCAGATCCACCAGAACGAGGGGAGCGATGCTGCGTTTGAGACCCAGCCAACAAACGCGGTTTGATTGAATACAGGCGCACGTGTGATGAGGAGAGGCATCAAGGCGTCCATGCACACGCTTGATGCGTACATACGCTCCTCTTTCTACCTCTGCACGGAAGCATGCATGCAACACAGACGGTTCACCTTTGGCTGCAGCCCCTGTCAGCTAAAATGCCAACCAGATAAATCTCAAGGACCAAGAGTTAAACGGAATATTAATATTCTGACAAATTGAGCAGGAAAGTCAAGAGAGTATTACGCTGAGCTCTCCCACCGGTGATGACTTCACTTCTGTCTTACCTTGCTTCAGCTTGCTCTCAGTTCAGGGATTCTTTTTTTCCAACATTAAAACATCCTTGGCACATTTTCCGCCCCCCCCCACCCCCACCCATCTTTTTACCAATTACTATTGAATTGCAGATTCTTCTTAAATTGTGAAGTGAGAGAAGAAAAACACTGGAACGCATGACATTTAAAACTGATGATTACAAACATTTACAGAACAAAAACATTTTGTGAATGTAATTACTGAGAGTATAAATCTATACGCTATCTCGCAAAACGACCAAGCAGCTAATTCAGTAGCATCATAAAACATAATTTTTCCTTCAAAAATATTCATTATTTTGTTCAATTCATCTTTAAAAAAGCAGCCACATTAATCCCAGAACCACAATGTACATCAGAGTTCAGATGTAAAGTTAATGGTGATGCCAAAATTAAGAGAATTCATGTTCTACATGCCAAATTTCATGATAATCCACCTCATAGTTATTGAGACAAACTACAAATGTGAACCTTATGGTCCTACTCCTGAGTTTACTTCATCAAGCATGTCACAAGCACAGATTATGAATGGTACACGGGTGGACAAAAACAGCTGTGGAATGGAGAGAGGCTGTAGTAAATGATATCATAAGAGGCGAAACTCAATACATTACTTCAACACGCTTTGAGAAATTGCGTTGTGGCTGTCTAAACAAAGCGCTGTTAATCATCAGTCATCAACGGATATCACACATCAAAAATAAGTCAGGAAAGTCTTGTGGCACAGCTGACTGAGACGAGTACACGCACGAATAAAAAAGTTATGTGCACGATGCTGCTTTTAAATCCTGGCCGAGCAGACTTGATCCAACTCTGAGTTGACTGAGAAGAAAGATGAAGACGAAGAGAGAAGACGGGTCAAAGACAGAAAGAGTCCCTGGAAAAGAGATGGAGAAGGGGAAACCACTACAGACCGCTTTTACCTTCTGTGTCTTGGCCGCGACAGGTTGATATCAGCAGCAGCAGCAGATAAAGGACTCCTGTTCCCATTATACTCGGCCATTTGACCCGGGCCTGTGACAGCGGCCCCATTAAGTGCGCTCTAACCATCTTCACCACCATGCTTCACCAAGCATCCAGCTGTAGAGAGAGGAGAAGACACGTAAACACAGGTCAGTCCACGATCACAGCTCATTTACAGCATGCAGCATTCAAAGCGGACATTTCCAGGTATTTGCTTTACTTCCCGGAGCAGAAAGTACACATTAAAAACACTCGCAAGATGACATCTGCCACCAAAAGACACAGCGGCAGTCGCGCAGAGTTTGATGCGGCAGAAGTGTATGCTGTCACAACCCTGTAGCTGTGAAATGAAGCCACGAGTATGTGTGGGATCATTAAAGTCTGTCTTATCCTGTCTTCACACAAAACAGTCGACGATTTAGGTAGTTGGTAGGCTGGAGGATAGAGAAGCAAATGGGAGGTTAGGTTGGGAAGATGGTTGACGAAGAAGGGGGGGAGGACTGTGCTCTCGCTTCCACTTATCTAGACAAACACTGTCCTCAGTATCTGTGTCAAAGAGTCGAAAGATGTTTTCTCTTGTAGGTCATCTAAAGTCACTTCAAATGTTTGTGAGAGTAAGTGGGCAGTATTGATGCTAGATGGGCCCGAGCTGCATTACCACAAAGCAATCAAAAGACCAATTTATGGACACGTACACATTCAGACTCAGACAGTACTCAAATGTCTCTTTGACTGAGAACTTCAAAGGAACCTCGTATTTTCCCTTCAGCTCTACATGTTCTCGCTATAAAATGTAATTAGTCTCAACCTAAGCGATGCGCACACACACAAAACCTGCACACACACGCGCGCCGGCTTAATGTATTTCTCTCACTTCCACTTCTCTATAGCATCTTTCAAAGTGTCTAATGCATTATCAGCTGTGTCAAATTTCCCCACCGCAAGATCTCAGATGTTGTTGCCACCCCTGGCATTCGTACGTCGCGCAAAATATTTCCTTCTCTATCATCATCCACAGGTTTCTATATTTTCCATTGTGGTAGGGCAATCCCTGTGTAACATTTACTTTGATGCACGAGGACAAAGATGATTCATCAAACGTTTTAGATTGGCGCCGTACCAACTGTGGAGTGCAGCCACAGAATGAATATCAAATGCCACCCGAGCTTTAGATTGCGAGGGCGTCACACCTTAGGGATCTAATTGTGCGCACTGTCAATATGGGAGGCATGTTTTCAGTCAAAGCCAAGCGGTAACCTCCGTGGCTGTGAAATAAAGCCAACTCCAAAAAGTGTAGTTCCTCAAACAACCACTTGAGGCCGGCTGCAGAACAAGTTCATATCTGCTCAGCTCGTATAACTTCTATCAATTATTGTATGACACATTTGATACAGAGAGTAGTCAAGATAAAGTGTAAGTTAACCTTCACCTCTGGTTTGTCTTGTTATGTTAAGACTGTGAATATTTAGCAGAAAGAAAGGATCCTGAATGGAGCTTTAACCGAAGCCTGGCCGCTCTTCTTCAGCAGGATCGTCATGAACTGCTTCCCGTCACGCAAAATCTACCGCCTGCTTAATTAGAACTGATTTGTGAGGTTCCCATGGCAGAGATTACTGTGACAGTGTCAGATCACCATTGCCCTACCCTCAGAAATGGAGATGGAGTTAGCTGACAAGGAAAATGTAATTGTGATATTCTCCCAAACCTCAGAGGTGAAATCCAGCAGTCGCGGGGGCTTGGGGGTAGATCCATTTTAGGGGCACATTTTTAGACTCGCAATGCCACAGTGCTGCTCTTAACAGCCCTTAATTGTGTTTAGCATATTAAAGTCTGGTGCTCCAATCTATCCATAATGGCGTGCAGGTGTGGTGGACTGTGATCAAGATGTAACAGAGTGTCAGAGAAAGCCCTGCAGAGGAAACTGATAACACCTCTGACATTGTAGAGAGAAAGAGAAGCAGATGGTATTTTCTTTCCAGTGGCACTGATTTTTATGAATTGCTGGGGATGCTTGATGCTTATGAATTGAAAACTTCTAAAGTCTCTAATGTCAGGCTAAACCTCTTGATAAATTTTTAAGTTTTTTTAAATAAGTCTATGTCTGCCTGGGGACTAATCTCTGCACGGACCCCCCAGTTAGTCACACTGTGATATTGATGAGAAACTGATGGACACGTGGAGCTGAGCTTGTATCAGAAGCAGCCTTGACGGCACATTTAAAATGACATTAGAAGCACACAAACAGAGTCAGAATCTGTCAAATTTCAAGAAATTACATTATTTGAGTAGCAATGACGGCAGTATTTTCTTCATTTGTTAACATGATGGATGGCTTTTGGTATTATGACTTAAATTAATACATTTTTCAGTTAATGCAACCCAGAGATTACATTATCGCTCAAGTATGATAAATCAGCAACATAGTCACAAAAGTACGACCTGCGATCATGAAATAATTTAAAACGGGTATCTAAGCAGTCTGAATGTTACATTATGGTATGTAGGGTATATCTAATACCTGGACCAAACAGTGTTTATCTACTATCAGCTAACAAGCTAACTTAGCTATCTGCTATACAGTAGTAGGCTTGATAACTGTAGCTATAGCAAATGAAAGCAGTATATTGCCTAAAGTAGAAATCTAGATAGCTATGCCTATAGTTAGGCCAAAGGCAGGGAATTTAAGGGTTTATCTAAGAGTTTAACGAACCTTTTTTCAGTTAATGCAACCCCAAGTTATATCATCACTCCATGTATTACACAATATCAACCACATAGTTGCAAAAGTGCTGCATACCACTGTGATGTAATGCAAACTGGATATCTGAAAGTTTGAACATATTGCAAACCATACACTGAACAATTATACAAGTACTCAGATACCCCACAAACCATACAGACACAAATAACACCGCAGATCAAAGTGCTGCAAACAATCCCACTGGATGGAAACATGAAAGTGAGCTGTTGAGATAATGTTCGCTAACAATCAATTATTTATACCTTGTCAAACACGACTTGGTACCTTTTTCCAAATTCCAGCATGCAAGACAAATAATGAAGTTCTTACCCAAGGAGTAATTCAGATTTTAATTAGCGTTGCAGGATTAGTACCTCGTTGAGGTTCAAACCTCTGCTAAGAGGTTGAACATTAATATTTCAATTCCTTCACAAACAATCCCATGACATGCTTTCCTTTGATACCCAGCGAACCAAACTGCGAAACACTCTCAAGAGTCGACATTTTCCTTTTTTTATAACTTGAACTTAACAAAAAACATTGACAGCAAATCAAAAATAGACTTGTTTGATGCAATAACCTATTCTCAAAGGGGGCCGGTAGCCTATTCTCACGAGGCGACACAAAGCCAGATTGATTTTTGACAGTGATGAATGGGAAAAAGAGTCAGAGCAGGTCTGCTTCCAATTGAGATCCTATCAGAAATCAACACATTCTTCTTTCACTTTTATTGAGAAGGTCACACATGCTGTCGCCCTCATTTATTTTAGACTACTGCTAGCATCTCATTGTGAACGGGTGAACAAAGAGACTTTTGTCTCCATGTTGTAGCGCCTCTGAACGATCTGGTCAAGTCAAGTGTCCACTGACAGAGAACTTTAGTGTGCTCTTAAATCGACCTGTTGACTCTCTCAGTCTAGATTTTAAACCTAATGTGACTGCAAAGATTAGAGGACCCTTGAGGAAGCTCAGCTTTACGTTTAACAGTAATCGATAATAAACAAAGCATGTATTTCCTACAATTTCCCACGATTACGGTGCACTGCTACTGAGACCAGAAGAAAAGATTATGGCCGACCCCTCCCATCCCAGACATCCCAAAATCCCAGCAGCTCGTAATTATTCTTGACTTGGCATTAAACACAAATCTGACAGTTTGCTGCTGCTTTTCCCCATTTTCTTAATTATATTTTCATGAACTACATTAACAATGTAACCCCAGATAACCGATTTTCCTTAATCCATACCAATCACAAAGAAGGAGCCAAAGATAAGAAGTGAGTATAACTTGTTAGGAAGGCGCCCTAACCCTATCTCTAAGACCAAGCATAGCCAACTGGTGGAGGAAGCTTATTTGGACTGCTTGTATCTCAAATGTGATTCTTGTGGTCGCTACCCAAAGGTACTGTCGTCCATCTCACACAAAGACTCGCTATCTTAACGTGGTAGTGGGGTTTGTGTGTCTCTGTAATCCTGGGAACTGTGTGATCTGGGCCAGTAGCCCCTAGCAGGGTCTGCCAAGGCAAATTAGTCCCAAAGGGAGGGCTCAGACAGTGACAATGCATTTCACAAAGACACCCATGAAATGGAACCCGAGGAGCTGCAGAACCTCGTCTGGATTAGGGAAACCAAAGAGGAGTCCCCTTCTGCAGCCAGACCTGGAGGTGAGCTTGCCGGCAAGAGTCTTAACCCACGGGGCCTGGTTGGCACAACCTAAAAAAACAATGTATACCACTTGTGGGTGTGCTTAATCAACCAGGCGGCAGAGAAAGGCCAGGACCTGGGTGTGCTTTTTCTTGGCATTGCAAACTGGTCCTGGACATGGAACGTTACCTCGCTGAGCTTCAGCTCATGATAAGAAAATGTCCCGATAATGTTGATAAAGGTGTCTAAAATCTTGTGTATATACAGGTTTCTACTTTAAGGGGAGTAAACTTTAAGTTTATTGGCAGCACTAGCTCACTGGTCAAATCAGCTGTGAGCAACATCATCATGAGATTCTGCTAAGGCTAGCTCATTCTGAAGCAACTGAGGATATTAAAACACAGAAGTCTTATATAATTGTCTTATTAGATCAAATCAGGACACATGCTGAATACATTTACATTGCACTACATACACAACACATACAGTAGCTCCATTTTTTCTGCAGTCCCTTGCCAGGGCCTGCCAGTGATGTGTGAGCTGATGTAATAAAAGATTTAACAGTAACAGACAGTTGCATAGAATTAAAACTTATGGCTCAAAACAAACAAAAAATAACTACAGATAACGCAGTCCCCAGGCAAATATCATCGGCTATATAAAGCCTACTGTAAGAAAAATCAACAACTGAGCAGAATGAGAATTTAAGGGGAAAAAAAGGTCCATAATGTCAGCGCAATATTCAACACTTGTTAGAGTAAGTAATGTACATGCTTAGGAATATATAGCTGTAAGAACAGTATAGTAATATTGAATCCAAAAATGTGTTATATTTTTAAAGGTAGTCAGTTGTGTGGTGTGCCTTACGGTAATATCCCAAATTGGATGCTTCCCCCTGTTTTAAATGGTCAAATTTAATGATATCAACCTGAAAATCACAGGACTCATCTGTTGCAGGGAAAGAAGTCAGCAGTATGAATTTAAAAGATGTGTGAGTCTCCTTTCCTATGGAACAGAGAGGGGACTATCTGACAGTAATACAGTAGCGGAGTTTCCTAATGTGTGATATCTTTGAGATCAGCTGTGGTGTTCGTAGTGCAGCAAATAGATCTATTCAGCTAATTTAATAATTCATATGACGGCAGGAACTGCTCAACTAAGTAAAGAGAATCAATGGTCTAACATTAGTTTAAGACATGAAGGTCGGACAATCCAGGAAATAACAAGAACTTTGAATGTATCATCATATACAGTCACAAAAACCATCACATATTATGATCAAACTGACTTCCCCCAGGAAAGGAAGACCAAAGGTAACTTCTGTTGCAAAGGTCTGAGAGTTTCCAGCCTCAGAAATCAACAATTAATGACACCTCAGATAAAACTCGAATAAATGCTTCACAAGGTTCAAGTAGCAGACACAGCTCAATGTCGACTGTGAGACTGTGTGAATCGGACCTTCATGGTCGAATTGCTGAAAAGAAACAACTTCTGACGGAGAAAAAGAGAAATGTATGAGCCAAGAAACACAAAGAATGGACATTAGACCAGTGGAAATCTGGACTAATGGGTCCAAATTTGAGATTTTTTGGTTCTGTCCACCATGTCTCTGTGAGGCAGAGACGGTTAATGGTTGCTATCTGCATGTGTGGTTCCCCGCTTATGACACATTTGGCGATTCAAGGCACATTTAACCAACATAGCGCTTTAGTGGGACCATCATTTGGTTGTTTTTGGCAGGTGAAAATGCCCATTTTGTGTTGTAATGGTACTTTACAAGAATTGCAAGCTGTCTTGTGAGCTCAGATCTTTGTATTATGAAGCTCTAGAATCAGATGAAGATATATTCAGGCAGAAATCACCTTTCATTAACTGCGTTTGGCCCTCATTCAATTTTCAGCAGGTGAAAATGCCCATTTTGTGTTGTAATGGTCCTTTACAAGAATTCCAAGCTGTCCTGTGAGCTCAGATCCTTATATTATGAAGCTCTAGAATCAGACAAACATATATTCAGGCAGAAATCACCTTTCATTAACTGCATTTGGCCTTCAATCAATTTATGGCAGGTGAAAATGCCTTCAATCAATTTTCAGCAGGTGAAAATGCCCATTTTGGGTTGTAATGGTCCTTTACAAAAATTCCAAGCTGTCCTGTGAGCTCAGATCTTTATATTATGAAGCTCTAGAATTAGACCAAGTCATATTTAGGCAGAAATCACCTTTCATTATCTGCATTTGGCCTTCAATCAATTTATGGCAGTGAAAATGCCCATTTTCAGCAGGTGAAAATGCCCATTTTGTGTTGTAATGGTCCTTTACAAGAATTCCAAGCTGTCCTGTGAGCTCAGATCCTTATATTATGAAGCTCTAGAATCAGACAAACATATATTCAGGCAGAAATCACCTTTCATTAACTGCATTTGGCCTTCAATCAATTTATGGCAGGTGAAAATGCCCTCAATCAATTTTTGGCAGGTGAAAATGCCCATTTTGTGTTGTAATGGCACTTTACAAGAATTCCAAGCTGTCCTGTGAGCTCAGATCTTTATATTATGAAGCTCTAGAATCAGACGAAGATATATTCAGGCAGAAATCACCTTTCATTAACTGCATTTGGCCTTCAATCAATTTATGGCAGGTGAAAGTGCCCTCAATTTATGGCAGGTGAAAATGCCCATTTTGGGTTGTAATGGTACTTTACAAAAATTCCAAGCTGTCCTGTGAGCTCAGATCTTTATATTATGAAGCTCTAGAATCAGATCAAGTCATATTTAGGCAGAAATCACCTTTCATTAACTGCATTTGGCCTTCAATCAATTTATGGCAGGTGAAAATGCCCATTTTCAGCAGGTGAAAATGCCCATTTTGTGTTGTAATGGTCCTTTACAAAAATTCCAAGCTGTCCTATGAGCTCAGATCTTTATATTATGAAGCTCTAGAATCAGACCAAGTCTATTTAGGCAGAAATCACCTTTCATTATCTGCATTTGGCCTTCAATCAATTTATGGCAGGTGAAAATGCCTTCAATCAATTTATGGCAGGTGAAAATGCCCATTTTGTGTTGTAATGGTCCTTTACAAGAATTCCAAGCTGTCCTGTGAGCTCAGATCCTTATATTATGAAGCTCTAGAATCAGACAAACATATATTCAGGCAGAAATCACCTTTCATTAACTGCATTTGGCCTTCAATCAATTTATGGCAGGTGAAAGTGCCCTCAATCAATTCTTGGAGGTGAAAATGCCCATTTTGGGTTGTAATGGTCCTTTACAAGAATTCCAAGCTGTCCTGTGAGCTCAGATCTTTATATTATGAAGCTCTAGAATCAGATGAAGATATATTCAGGGAGAAATCACCTTTCATTAACTGCATTTGGCCTTCAATCAATTTATGGCAGTGAAAATGCCCATTTTCAGTAGGTGAAAATGCCCATTTTGTGTTGTAATGGTCCTTTACAAGAATTCCAAGCTGCCCTGTGAGCTCAGATCTTTATATTATGAAGCTCTAGAATCAGACAAACATATATTCAGGCAGAAATCACCTTTCATTAACTGCATTTGGCCTTCAATCAATTTATGGCAGGTGAAAGTGCCCTCAATCAATTTATGGCAGGTGAAAATGCCCATTTTGGGTTGTAATGGTACTTTACAAAAATTCCAAGCTGTCCTGTGAGCTCAGATCTTTATATTATGAAGCTCTAGAATCAGATCAAGTCATATTTAGGCAGAAATCACCTTTCATTAACTGCATTTGGCCTTCAATCAATTTATGGCAGGTGAAAATGCCCATTTTCAGCAGGTGAAAATGCCCATTTTGTGTTGTAATGGTCCTTTACAAGAATTCCAAGCTGTCCTGTGAGCTCCGATCTTTATATTATGAAGCTCTAGAATCAGACCAAGTCATATTTAGGCAGAAATCACCTTTCATTAACTGCATTTGGCCTTCAATCAATTTATGGCAGGTGAGAATGCCCATTTTGTGTTGTAATGGTCCTTTACAAGAATTCCAAGCTGTCCTGTGAGCTCAGATCTTTATATTATGAAGCTCTAGAATCAGACCAAGTCTATTTAGGCAGAAATCACCTTTCATTATCTGCATTTGGCCTTCAATCAATTTATGGCAGGTGAGAATGCCCATTTTGTGTTGTAATGGTCCTTTACAAGAATTCCAAGCTGTCCTGTGAGCTCAGATCTTTATATTATGAAGCTCTAGAATCAGATCAAGTCATATTTAAGCAGAAATCACCTTTCATTAACTGCATTTGGCCTTCAATCAATTTATGGCAGGTGAAAATGCCCATTTTGTGTTGTAATGGTCCTTTACAAGAATTCCAAGCTGTCCTGTGAGCTCCGATCTTTATATTATGAAGCTCTAGAATCAGACCAAGTCATATTTAGGCAGAAATCACCTTTCATTAACTGCATTTGGCCTTCAATCAATTTATGGCAGGTGAAAGTGCCCTCAATCAATTCTTGGAGGTGAAAATGCCCATTTTGGGTTGTAATGGTCCTTTACAAGAATTCCAAGCTGTCCTGTGAGCTCAGATCTTTATATTATGAAGCTCTAGAATCAGATGAAGATATATTCAGGCAGAAATCACCTTTCATTAACTGCATTTGGCCTTCAATCAATTTATGGCAGGTGAAAATGCCCATTTTGGGTTGTAATGGTACTTTACAAAAATTCCAAGCTGTCCTGTGAGCTCAGATCTTTATATTATGAAGCTCTAGAATCAGATGAAGATATATTCAGGCAGAAATCACCTTTCATTAACTGCATTTGGCCTTCAATCAATTTATGGCAGGTGAAAATGCCCTCAATCAATTTTTGGCAGGTGAAAATGCCCATTTTGTGTTTTAATGGCACTTTACAAGAATTCCAAGCTGTCCTGTGAGCTCAGATCTTTATATTATGAAGCTCTAGAATCAGACCAAGTCTATTTAGGCAGAAATCACCTTTCATTAACTGCATTTGGCCTTCAATCAATTTATGGCAGGTGAAAGTGCCCTCAGTCAATTCTTGGCAGGTGAAAATGCCCATTTTTGGTTGTAATGGTACTTTACAAGAATTCCAAGCTGTCCTGTGAGCTCAGATCTTTATATTATGAAGCTCTAGAATCAGATCAAGTCATATTTAGGCAGAAATCACCTTTCATTAACTGCATTTGGCCTTCAATCAATTTATGGCAGGTGAAAATGCCCATTTTCAGCAGGTGAAAATGCCCATTTTGTGTTGTAATGGTCCTTTACAAGAATTCCAAGCTGTCCTGTGAGCTCCGATCTTTATATTATGAAGCTCTAGAATCAGACCAAGTCATATTTAGGCAGAAATCACCTTTCATTAACTGCATTTGGCCTTCAATCAATTTATGGCAGGTGAAAATGCCCTCAATCAATTTTTGGCAGGTGAAAATGCCCATTTTGTGTTGTAATGGTCCTTTACAAAAATTCCAAGCTGTCCTGTGAGCTCAGATCTTTATATTATGAAGCTCTAGAATCAGACAAACATATATTCAGGCAGAAATCACCTTTCATTAACTGCATTTGGCCTTCAATCAATTTATGGCAGTGAAAATGCCCATTTTCAGTAGGTGAAAATGCCCATTTTGTGTTGTAATGGTCCTTTACAAGAATTCCAAGCTGCCCTGTGAGCTCAGATCTTTATATTATGAAGCTCTAGAATCAGACAAACATATATTCAGGCAGAAATCACCTTTCATTAACTGCATTTGGCCTTCAATCAATTTATGGCAGGTGAAAGTGCCCTCAATCAATTTATGGCAGGTGAAAATGCCCATTTTGGGTTGTAATGGTACTTTACAAAAATTCCAAGCTGTCCTGTGAACTCAGATCTTTATATTATGAAGCTCTAGAATCAGACCAAGTCATATTCAGGCAGAAATCACCTTTCATTAACTGCGTTTGGCCTTCAATCAATTTATGGCAGTGAAAATGCCCATTTTCAGCAGGTGAAAATGCCCATTTTGTGTTGTAATGGTGCTTTATAAAAATTCCAAGCTGTCCTATGAGCTCAGATCTTTATATTATGAAGCTCTAGAATCAGACCAAGTCTATTTAGGCAGAAATCACCTTTCATTATCTGCATTTGGCCTTCAATCAATTTATGGCAGGTGAAAATGCCTTCAATCAATTTATGGCAGGTGAAAATGCCCATTTTGTGTTGTAATGGTCCTTTACAAGAATTCCAAGCTGTCCTGTGAGCTCAGATCTTTATATTATGAAGCTCTAGAATCAGATGAAGATATATTCAGGCAGAAATCACCTTTCATTAACTGCATTTGGCCTTCAATCAATTTATGGCAGGTGAAAATGCCTTCAATCAATTTATGGCAGGTGAAAATGCCCATTTTGTGTTGTAATGGTCCTTTACAAGAATTCCAAGCTGTCCTGTGAGCTCAGATCCTTATATTATGAAGCTCTAGAATTAGACAAACATATATTCAGGCAGAAATCACCTTTCATTAACTGCATTTGGCCTTCAATCAATTTATGGCAGGTGAAAGTGCCCTCAATCAATTCTTGGAGGTGAAAATGCCCATTTTGGGTTGTAATGGTCCTTTACAAGAATTCCAAGCTGTCCTGTGAGCTCAGATCTTTATATTATGAAGCTCTAGAATCAGATGAAGATATATTCAGGCAGAAATCACCTTTCATTAACTGCATTTGGCCTTCAATCAATTTATGGCAGGTGAAAATGCCTTCAATCAATTTTTGGCAGGTGAAAATGCCCATTTTGTGTTGTAATGGTCCTTTACAAAAATTCCAAGCTGTCCTGTGAGCTCAGATCTTTATATTATGAAGCTCTAGAATCAGATGAAGATATATTCAGGCAGAAATCACCTTTCATTAACTGCATTTGGCCTTCAATCAATTTATGGCAGTGAAAATGCCCATTTTCAGTAGGTGAAAATGCCCATTTTGTGTTGTAATGGTCCTTTACAAGAATTCCAAGCTGTCCTGTGAGCTCCGATCTTTATATTATGAAGCTCTAGAATCAGACCAAGTCATATTTAGGCAGAAATCACCTTTCATTAACTGCATTTGGCCTTCAATCAATTTATGGCAGGTGAAAATGCCCTCAATCAATTTTTGGCAGGTGAAAATGCCCATTTTGTGTTGTAATGGTCCTTTACAAAAATTCCAAGCTGTCCTGTGAGCTCAGATCTTTATATTATGAAGCTCTAGAATCAGATGAAGATATATTCAGGCAGAAATCACCTTTCATTAACTGCATTTGGCCTTCAATCAATTTATGGCAGTGAAAATGCCCATTTTCAGTAGGTGAAAATGCCCATTTTGTGTTGTAATGGTCCTTTACAAAAATTCCAAGCTGTCCTGTGAGCTCAGATCTCTATATTATGAAGCTCTAGAATCAGACAAACATATATTCAGGCAGAAATCACCTTTCATTAACTGCATTTGGCCTTCAATCAATTTATGGCAGGTGAAAGTGCCCTCAATCAATTTATGGCAGGTGAAAATGCCCATTTTGGGTTGTAATGGTACTTTACAAGAATTCCAAGCTGTCCTTTGAGCTCAGATCTTTATATTATGAAGCTCTAGAATCAGACCAAGTCATATTCAGGCAGAAATCACCTTTCATTAACTGCGTTTGGCCTTCAATCAATTTATGGCAGTGAAAATGCCCATTTTCAGCAGGTGAAAATGCCCATTTTGTGTTGTAATGGTCCTTTACAAAAATTCCAAGCTGTCCTATGAGCTCAGATCTTTATATTATGAAGCTCTAGAATCAGACCAAGTCATATTTAGGCAGAAATCACCTTTCATTATCTGCATTTGGCCTTCAATCAATTTATGGCAGGTGAAAATGCCCATTTTCAGCAGGTGAAAATGCCCATTTTGTGTTGTAATGGTCCTTTACAAAAATTCCAAGCTGTCCTATGAGCTCAGATCTTTATATTATGAAGCTCTAGAATCAGACCAAGTCATATTCAGGCAGAAATCACCTTTCATTAACTGCGTTTGGCCTTCAATCAATTTATGGCAGTGAAAATGCCCATTTTCAGCAGGTGAAAATGCCCATTTTGTGTTGTAATGGTCCTTTACAAGAATTCCAAGCTGTCCTGTGAGCTCAGATCTTTATATTATGAAGCTCTAGAATCAGATGAAGATATATTCAGGCAGAAATCACCTTTCATTAACTGCATTTGGTCTTCAATCAATTTTCGGCAGGTGAAAATGCCCATTTTGTGTTGTAATGGTCCTTTACAAGAATTCCAAGCTGTCCTGTGAGCTCAGATCTTTATATTATGAAGCTCTAGAATCAGACAAACATATATTCAGGCATAAATCACCTTTCATTAACTGCATTTGGCCTTCAATCAATTTATGGCAGGTGAAAGTGCCCTCAATCAATTTATGGCAGGTGAAAATGCCCATTTTGGGTTGTAATGGTACTTTACAAAAATTCCAAGCTGTCCTGTGAGCTCAGATCTTTATTTTATGAAGCTCTAGAATCAGACCAAGTCATATTCAGGCAGAAATCACCTTTCATTAACTGCGTTTGGCCTTCAATCAATTTATGGCAGTGAAAATGCCCATTTTCAGCAGGTGAAAATGCCCATTTTGTGTTGTAATGGTCCTTTACAAAAATTCCAAGCTGTCCTATGAGCTCAGATCTTTATATTATGAAGCTCTAGAATCAGACCAAGTCTATTTAGGAAGAAATCACCTTTCATTAACTGCATTTGGCCTTCAATCAATTTATGGCAGAAACTTACAAGGGATCTTATAACTGTAAATGCAATTGGCTACAGCAATTTATTGCAATTGACTGGTATTGGTATGATTGGTATAAGTGGTAACACGAAGAGCCGCTTGGCAGCTGAAAGATTCGGTGAGTTGGACTACATAGTGAAGTAAAAGCAGCAAACAAGTGCTCAGCATATATGGGAACAACTTCAAGACTGTCGGAAGGCATCACTGGTGACTACCTCAGGATATTGATATTGAGTGATTGCCAAGAATGTGCAAGGATAACAAAATAAAACGTAAAATATATAATAAATTTATTAATAAAAAATAATACCAAACTTTTGACTGGTGCTGTGTATTCTCACATTTAATGACTTAACTGTGCGACTGTGCGGTGGGCAGATTTGCTGCCTTTTGTTTAATTCTGCGTTAAAGTTCACATGGCGTCGTATACCAAACAATAGTAGGCCATGCTGTAAGCGGCTGTAACCAGAATGAAGGGTATTTAGGCTGAAGGCGCATCTCCTGTGGTTCAACTTCAAAATGTTTCATTCCTCCAGAGAGGAGAGGAAATACACCCGACAGAAAGAGAGACGCTCACACAAAGGAAACGAGGAGGAGAGAATAAGAGAGACATGGAGATGAGCTGGAGACAGAAAGAGGGGAAAAGAGAACATGAAGAGAGACGGGGGCAGGAGGTAAGAAAAAAAAAGAGATTATAAAAGAGGTAGAGACACCAAAGACTCAGACTCTGTCCCAGACAATACAAGCCAGACAGACCGAGAAAGAAAAAGCAATGAGACAGAGATTGTGACCTGCACTTTAAAGGCCACTGGTTTCGCTGAGCATCAACAACCTCTCATTGATGTATAGTGATCACAGGTTAGGGGAGAAAATGAGAAGAGGGCACAGCGAGGGTGAGGATGGGATGGACAGAGAAGCGACGGCCATCTGAGACAAAAAGATTGAAAAGAAAGACAAGGGCACTCGAGGAAAACAAGCAAATGAAAGAGAAACTTTGGAGAGGGAATACACAAAACTTTCAACACGAAGACAGAAAGGTATCAACAGGGAATATATGTGTGTTAAAAATAGTGAAATAAGACTTGATCCAAAACAATGAATGAGAGTTAGTGATGTTGACATGCTGTTTAAGGTTGTGCTGTTTGGTGCTTGTGATCAGCCGCCTGTCACTGCGTGTGACTGACACGATTGTGTTACTGTAACTCCAAACGACTGTGTATGCACGTGTGCAAAAACAGAATACAAATATTCCCTCTGTGCTGTCATAGCTGACATCTGTCTGTTTCTTTCTCTGTCAGTATGCCTGTTTGTGTTGTGTTTGTCTCAGTATGTCTGTCCGTCCGCTTGTCTGGCATCTTTCACAACTCCTCCGCCTCCAAAACAAGACTAGAAATTTCCTCTTTTTTTTTTTTTTTTTTACCATTTTTTATTTTATTTGAGACAGATGCCTGACAGCCCTATGCTGAACGAGTTACCATGTGTGGTTTATTGTCTTGCTCCAGACTGTTTTACCAGGACACAGAGCAAGTGAACTGTGACTATTACAGCACAGTAATGGAGGCATGCAGCATGAACAGAGAGGCCAAACTTCACTGCAGGTTCACAGCACAGCTCATGTTTTTTTTTCTTGACCATGGGTGGCACAGGCATCATATAGATTAATCTATCTATCTATCTATCTATCTATCTATCTATCTATCTATCTATCTATCTATCTATCTATCTATCTATCTATCTATCTATCTATCTATCATGGATAGATTAATGAGTAATCAGTGTACATACTGGACATTTACATACAGAGACGAAAAACTCAACCAGACAACCACAAAATGGCAATAACAATAAGAAAGACACATTAAATGACCACAAAGAAGTGAAAAATAACCACATAGAGATGCATAGTGACCAAATCTGGATCTTGTGCCCCCTTATTGGAGACAAAAGGTGACACTGTAGGTAATTTGCTTGTTCGTATCAATGAAATGACTCAAAATTACCACAAAAAGACGAAGAATGACACATCTGTGCCCCCCCTACCAAAGTTAGAAGGTGATACTGTAGGTAGTTGGCTTGGTAGTATCATGGACGGATTAATAAATGGGCATACTGGACACAGGCCTAGTGCTGCTGGACCAGAGCCCCTGTAACGAGGTGACACATGTTGTTGGAAAGTCAACGAAATAACTACAAAGATACACAAGATGACCACAAATAAACATGAACCAATCACAAAGAGACATAAACTAACCACAAAGAGATGTAAAACAACCACAAGGAGACACAAAATGAGCAAATCTGGATCTTGTGCTTGTCCTTCCAAAGTCAGCAGGTGATACTGTCGGTAGCTGGCATGTTAGTATCATGGACGGATTAATAGATGGGCATACTGGACGCAGGCCTAGTGCTGCTGGACCAGAGCCCCTGTATGAGGTAACACATGTTGTTGGAAAGTCAATGAAATAACTACAAGCATAAAAAACCCCACAAAACAATGCAAATGACCGCTTGTGTTGTCATCTAACTGATTTCTTGGGGTCTTCAGGTCTGATGTCTCATAATCTGTTCATGGCAGTTATATCGTCGGTAATCATAATAATTAAAGATGACCCTGCCGTCTCAGCCTGAGTCAGCTGAGATAGGATCCAGCCCCCCATGACCTTGATGAGGATAAGTGTTTCCAAAACATGAAAAGTTTTGAGTCTTAACGTATTCTACTATTTTTATAAATGTGCACTCCTTCTTTAAAATTGTGCCCCGGTCTGATCCACACCAATTCAAACGTTTCTAATCAAGCCCCTACTTATTTTCGGCTTGTTGTTAGGCTTACTGTAGGCTTTGAAACATAGGATAAGGCGGCGGGTGCCAGGAGTTTTTCCAGTACAAGTAGACAAGTGTCAAGCTAAACATTTTAAATTAGTTTTGTGTGCTTTAATGTGATAAGCAGCTTGCAGTACACTGTCAAAGTGAAGCAGACGATGCATGTAGGTTAGAGCAAACAGTATTTGCAAATACACATACCACCGCACACACACGCCTTTGAAATTATTCAATTAGGACAGCCATTAAACCAATTTGAGCAGGTTTGCAACATGCTGATTGGGGACAAAATCTACCACACTTGACTCTTAGTATCAGAGAGCACGAACGCACACGTAGTTGCGTTGTTCGGGGCTGTCCAATAAGCTAATGGCGGGGCACTTTGCTTGTCTCGCTCTGCCAATCTTTCAGAGACAGTCAGCACCTGTGAGTGTGGAGAGGCAAAACACCACAATTTCCCTGATTACACACAAGTACTGAACAAAAAGAACACACAGAGAGTGAGAAAACTGGAGAGAGAAAGACAGAGTGAGAGTTCAGAAGTGAATATAAATTAGAAAAGTTTTTTTTAAAGCCTTAGGTAATGCTCAAATTCTGGATTTTGTAAGATGGTAAGTTCTTGTACCCAGTAAGAGAAAGTGATGGAGACGCAGCAAAGCCTGTCTAGAGTAGAAACTTTCCATCTAAATAAAGAGACAGATTGTAATGGAACAGTTAAGACCAACTCTCTCAAACCATTGAAACTTCTTGAGAGTCAGACACAGACACAAACCAAGTCGGAATAAAGCAGCAACCTCCGCGGCAAGCCACCAAATTCTGAGCTTTATTAATGGTTAATGTCATGGACACAACGTCAGTTCTTTGTACTGTCAATGGCCAGAACACAACAGGTCGAGTGTCATAGATTAACCCATGAACTCTGGATCATTCTCAGTTTCAGTGACTTCAGACTGACTGTGGAAGTTTGAAAGGTCCGATTGTCTGACTCTTTCACCGCAGTGGCTTTGGTCTGAATCCAGCCTAAAGAAAGACAGATCCTTCTGCCAGTCATGGAAGTTAAGAAAACCTGTTAGCAGCTAATGATCACAAACTAGTTACTTAAACAATCATCACAAACGTCAATCAGCAACAACCAACAAGATGTTGTCATGCCCCTTTTAATGTCTTATCTAAGCAATTTGTGCTGTTCTTTCTATTATTAAATCCCATCATGAGGTTTCAAGGTTTACTTCGCATTTGATTTGTAATTTTTATAGTTTTTCAACAGCACCTGAAAGCATCTTTGGAGCTCGAGTACAAAAGTTATAACATTAAGCTGCTACATAGTCGTGTCAACAAAAATGCACACACTACCTCAAGTGCTATCAAATAAATGAAGCAATTTCTGGGATTTGCTCACATCTGCCTCAAAGGATTTTTATCCTCCAAATGTAATCAGTGTGTTATTGCTGAGCACATGGAAGGCACAATAAAACAAAATTCGGCTGCGGGAATGGATCTATCGATCCGTTGCGCGACCCCAGGAGCGAAGAGGAGAAGGATATGAGCAATGCAGGACAAGTTTTGTGAACGCACACCAAATTGGCAACACCACAAAACAAGCAGGCAGCGAGCTAAAACAAAGAGGTGAAGAAGGGAAAAAAAGAGTAATTGAAGTAAACTATGAAGAGAAAGTCAAAGAGAGAAAAGCAGACTGATGGCAAAATGATGTTGGGAACATAAAAATAAACAGAGAAAGAGAATTAAAGTGACAGAGAGGGAGCATATTACTTATCTACTATTCAAGTGATTAAAAGCATGAGAAAGCGTCGGGTGTAAGTATATGTTTTTGTTTCAGTCGCACATTTTTTTTCAAAAATTGCAGCAAACAACGCTGCTTTGTTTAACAGTCGTGACTTCAAAATGATTTGAATTCAAAGCAAGTGAGGGAGATTTCAATTAGCGCAGAGTCACAGAGAGGAGGAAATGGAAGGAAGTTGGGTCAGTTGAGGACAATTTAGCAGCATTTCCACCGTATTCGTTCCACTTAGAAGAATCGGTGTCTCATCCTCTGAGTACGCTTTGTCAAATCCTGGAAAGTCTCGTCTCATTTAAGACCTTTAAATCATATGAACCCCTTTCAGCTGAATCCTGTTACTGCTGGAAATATGATGTAGGGGGAACGACTGCGGTCCTGTTTGATTGGACGGCAGCCACGGTGTGAAAACGTTCAGTACACTCAATAAAAAATAATGGAAGTCTTATGGAAATCAGGTCTTCCTGTAGTGAGCGACGAATGTAGAATAAAGTGAAGGCGCTCTATCTACCGCTGTCTACTCAAGAAACACTCGCAAAGATGCAAGAAGCTACCTTTATCTACTCATCGTGTTGGGAGGTGAGAGTGTTGAGGGCACGCAGGTGCAACACTCGTGCCTCCCGTTTTAAAGCAGGGCCTGAATCACTTCACGTTACACACAGATAAATACTAGTTGGGTGCTGGCTCATAGAAAAGGTCTTATCAGCGCTTATTTTTAAATCAGAAAATTGAAGTTTTGTCACTTTTTTAAATAAAGTGTGAGAAGGACAACGATCTTTTCCGAACATTAAACACACTGCGAATGTCTTGCATTGATATTGTAGAGCAACTCAACAGAAAAACACAGCTATTGAGTGTAATCAGACGGTTTTGTCAGGTAATGTTTTGCAGGATTGATTGATATCACTCTGTTTGATGAGCGGGCTTCACGTTGGCAGGTAACCCAGGCCATGGGTTCGTGTGCCAGCGATGCTAGCTTGAAAGAGGAAGCACACAAACACCAATCAGAAAGCCATATTTCCAAACAAATATCCGGCCGTAAATTAACAAGGAACCCTCTTCCGCGATACCCCTCTTTGAGGTTGATTCCCAAACCAACACACATTCCCCATTCACTCGCTTTGTAGCTAATGGACCAGGAGCATAGTTAAGCTTTGACAATCTATTTCCTGTCCTCCATTAAGCCCTGATGACTCATTTCCTGTTCTCTTCCTGGGCAGATCTCTGCCGGCAGGTGAACTCTGGGAATATATTCAATGCGGGGCACAATGGAGCGTGGTGTATGTGCATAAATGTCTATGTGAAAGCATATATATGAGCTGGTGTGTGGGGGATCTTAGGGCTGCATTCACATGTTGCCATTCATATGTGACAGAGTGAATAATGAGCCATGCCCTCCGGTTAACATGGTGTAAGTAGGTGTTAACTATGACAGATTGTGCTGCCACTGGTGACCATGGTTGATCAGTCAGATAGCCTTCACCTCTCCGCTCCTCAATTATTTCACAGTCACATAATTGTGTGGATGGCAATAAATCTCACATCTCATTTCATGCGCTTGATTTCACCCTTAATGTCGTGGCAGCTCCAATTTCAATTTGCCTGATACTCCCGTTTTTTTTTTTCCTTTCAGGAAAAACTCCAGCTAGCAATGAGCGAACTCGTAGCTGTCAGCTGTCACTGTTTTCACTCAAAGACAGCCCAACAGGACACACACACACACGGACTGGCACTAGCTGTTGTGTTGTGTTGTTGAGCGTAGAGTCTAATTGGAGGATTGTGTTCCAAAACGGATTATCCAACATTTGGAAAAGTGACATCTCCAACCTATTTGCGGTGGTTGCTGCCCATACATCCTTTCCATTTTAATGCACACTGTGTGTCCTCCAGAGGTGAAGTCATGTTTTTAACCGAGGAGAAAATATAACAAGCAAACACAGGCGCAAATCTGAATCCAAATCTTAATGACAGTAAGTTTGCAGGGTCATAAAATCTACCCGAAACCTCCATTTTAAATATAAATAAATGATCTATACAGTTTATAGTATATAGTTTTAAAAAGTTTATTTCTCATGAGACTAACTTTTAGTCTTTTTTTGGATTTGATATTACTTTACTTGTTCTCATTTTTGTCCAGACACAACGGCACACAACATCTCTGCAGAACAAAAGTTGTAAAAATCCAAAGTCACGACACGGTAACAACATTTGATCTGAATTCGCTAACAGCAATCATATTTCAGGCCAAGCTACGTCCGAGGAGATTTAATCTTGGTAATCTGACACCTCAAAATCCTGCAAACAACTACGACTAACAACAACTATTTGGAGCAAGTAACCCACTGACACTCATTAGCATCCCTACAGTATGTACAGCTAAAAATCTCCAAGGTTGCCTCCAAGGTTAAGCAGAAATTACTCAAATTATGTCATGAGCCATTTTCTCAGAGCTTCTACAAAACCCACAAAAGACATCTGTGGCCTTTTTAGGCCAATTTGGAAAAGGCTGACATTTATCTAATGGCCACATTTATAACATTCCTGCTCGCACCTGACCAGGAATCCAACACTGCCATTACTACCTGCGATCAGCGCTCTCCATTCTCAGCGTATTCCATCCATAAAAATGTCAAACCTTTAAAAATCTGCTTCTGTCAGCCCAGTGAACTAATTCTTACCCTCACTATGCATGCCTGACATACTGCCCCAGAACAGGCGTTCGGGGCTCACAGCTGCCAACACCACTTAAATGTTGTCACCCGGGTTTGGCTGCAAATGTGCTGATCTAATGATCGGCAGGGCGCTGATCGGCACTCACACAAAGCTGCTCTTTAAAGACATCCATCACTGTTTGGTATACCAATAAACGGATGGATAAATAAACCAACAAACGTCCTAATTAATTTGGTCAACACAAACCACCCCGAGGCAGATGCTCTTGTAGCCTCTGATTCAGGAGAATCACAACGTGTTAGAGAAACATATTTTCCAAGAGAAATTATGAAGAGAAATACGGTGGATATTTTGGTACTTTTCTTTTCATGACACACAAGTGATCAATAATAATACAATGGCATTACTCTCTCTCTGAACATTAACAACAAATGTCCTACCTAGAATAAATCAAACACGTGAAAACCTATTTTAGAGGCAGGCTGTCTGATTTTGACCTGCCTCATCAAGGCCATCTGCATTCTAAGAAATAGCCTTCTTCAAAACACGTCAAAATCGACAGCTTTGTTAAATATTAATGACAGCAGGTAGAGTGAAGAATGGAAAGAGAGAGAGAGAGAGAGAGGAGGTACTGGAAGAATAACTGATGGAGTGAAAAATAATTGGTTGTAAATTGGTCCTTCTTTATGTAGTGGTAGTTTCATGTTGAGGGAAGGGAGCAAGATGGAAAACTCAGAGGAGGAAAGAGACAGGAAGTAGTACAGCAAGATAGAATAGAGAGGAAGTGGGGGTGATGAAAAAGTGACATAACAAAGGAGATTGTTGCATTTTCAGTTTCCTTTTTAACCTCTGCCCAGTCAGCGCGTTCATCTTTACAAACGCCACACTCTTCAACAACATACTGTATATCAACTGTACGTCCAAGCTGGTTTGTTACTGCAATAAAAAGAAACTATGATCTTATAAGACACCACTATAAAAACAAAGCCAATGTCGCCCTACTTTGACACCACACAAGCCGATGTTCAGATAACAGTCGACTGATCTCAAGCTTGATGTGCAGTCGTATTGTCTTGCAGGAAAATTGTGAATGAGTCCCAGTTTGGAGCTGCTCATTACATATGCAAAGCTAATTAAAATTCTTCTTTGATCTGGGACCTAAGAAACATCTGCTAATTTTCATCATGAAAGACAAGAGTAAGGGTCTGCAGCCTTTCTTATGGATTAGGCTGTAGATAGAGTGGTGCTGCTTGGAGCTAAATGCTAACATCAGCACGGCGAGCAACTGTAATTCCTCGAGCGGCCACTTGAGGCTGGCTGCAGAAGTGAGTCAGTCTCCGTAAGTCCCCATGTTAAAATGTCCAACTTCACAGCAGAGATAAACATGTTTACAATTTTTGCAATCATGTTTACTAATTTATATAAAACTCACCAGATATGGGGAGCAGATATGTTAACCGTCTCAGTTGCAGCATGGTTGAATGCTAACATTTGCCAATTATCGCTGAATATGTTGGCTAATGTCTGGCTAAAGAAAGCGCACAGCTTTAAAATGTGTTTCACATCTAAAGTGTCAGGATTTTTAAAAGAAAAAGGTGAATGTTCAAGTCACAATAACTGACATCTAAGGGACTGAAACACTTCTCCCGGAAGGAAGGCATAAGTCTCATCAGCGGGCTCTAAGCTTTATCTTTCCCCCTAAAGGTTGTTCAGTGATCCAAGAAAATCCTCAACCCCGATACGTGCATGAAATCCACACTTTAACCACCTGAGCTCCTCCAAATGTCAGGACAGTCTCCTCTCAGGTTTTAGTGCAGCGTCTGTGCCACTTTATGGATAACTTATGCTTGAGACTGTTGCTCATCTTTGTGCCAAACCTTTTGCTTTTAGTAGTCGTTGTGGTTTTATGTGGCAGTTATGCAGCGAGAATATCTGACCTACATTTTTCTTACAATGCATTTATAATACAGTAGTTCTTTGCCGCCACATCCAACGAAGCAATTCTAGACAAAAAAATGTAAAATCTATGAACCATATCGCGGTTTACATCCTCCAACACGGGACACAGTAAAATATTTCACGCTAACAGTGAACCAGTCTGCAGCTCTTTTCCTTTTGTTGCACATCATAACCACAATGCGATCCTCTGATCTGAGTCATTACTTTTATTCACTGTGGTGTTGTTTTTAAACATAGCCTCTCCTATCAACTTCTATCCTCATGTGTTACCTCGCATTACATATTCAAAAGTTGTACCTCTGAAATGATTAATAATAGACGAGGTAAGCTAATTTTATTTTGGGTTTATATAACACCACTTTCTGCATCTACATTTTAATCTTTTACCACAGTCGTTTTGGAGTTTTACAGCTCGCATTATTATTAACAACGATGAGACAATAAAATGATGTCGCCACTGCACATTAGAACAAATGTTCAGTGATTAGAAAATTATATAAAACTTAATCAAGACGATTAATTTTCTAGTGCAGCTCTCTTTTTGTTGGTTTGCTACCATAAAGTTTTGTGTTTTCTGGATTTCTGTGCTGTTTTTTACTGAGTTTTGGATGTGCACCTTACACTATTTATTTAACTCTTACCACTCCTTCTATATCACCACTTAGTCTACAGCAGCGAGTTTAATAGCTACTAGGCAGTAAGGTCCAGGATGTTGCAGAGCTGGCTAGACTTGTACAATCTTTCCCAGAAGTAGCTGAGAAAGTTAATAAATCTGTGAGTGTGAAACTATTTTAAGCCTCCAGTGATCCAGTTTTAACTTTTCTGGAACAAAATTTTGTTGCTGAGAAATATTTAGCCAACTAGACTGCACAGTGTGAAGGCAGAGTGAGTGAAAGAAAGACGGGGAGAGAGCGAGAGCAAGAGCGAGAGAGAGAGAGCGATGGTGGAATCAGTTTGATGCCAAGAGCTGTGCGTTGACCCTGATTAAATGTCTCCCCTAACTCACTGGGACCACTGATAAGACCAATACACTCTGGGCGTTGTGTGTGTGTGTGTGTATGTTCAGGAGCCAGAACAGGAGATAAGGTGTGCCTACACATGTGCATGTACAAGAAGTGTGTGTGTGTGTGTGTGTGTCCCAACACCAATTCTCCTGTGTAAACATGCTGACCTGGCACAACACCAGTAGACACTTTGAAGTTGGCAATAGTCACTGTAATCTCTCTCTCTCTCTCTCTGTCACACACACACATATATACATGCATGCCCACACACACTGAGCCAGAGGCGAGACTTAACACTGGCAACCTTCTGTGGCTTAGCATGTGGCCACTAACACACACACACACACACACACACACACACACACAAATACTCATCTATTGTCACAGACAGTAGCATCCTGTCTCCCACACAGAGAGATAAAACAATAAATTCTCTTTCTCACACGAGCGCACAAAAACACTGACTCTCACATAATCTCCTTTTTTTTTTGTTTATGCCACCTATAATGGAAATTTCTGCTGACAGTTACGTGTCTGTGTTTTTTTGCTAAAAGTGCCTCCCACTCTGGATTGTATCAGACTACAGCCTCACAGCATCTCCAGGCCTTGATTCCTGGCGCACCAAATTCTCTGTGATGGTCAGACCGCACAAACACAAACGTTTCATGTGAATCTGAACACTTTGAGACGAAAGCCACAACATAGCGTTAAAAGGAAGATATAATTAACAGGTGACGTTTCGCTTGTGATATGTGTCACACAGCAGCATGGGCCCCACGTTAGAGGCTGGAAGTCGATGCACACTTAAAAGCCTGGCTTAAAAAGGAAGTATTTCTTCCTCTTCTCTAAAGGGCAGTTCACCAAAAATCGGAAATTACATACATTGTCAATTACACAAAGAAATGGTCCTGCTGTTATTAAAAGACATGTTGCTTGTGACTTCTTTGAAGCTTTGTGAAAATACTTTTTTGGCCACTTAGAGGTAAAATTATGCAACAATAATAATAAAAAAAGATGAAGGAGAGTAGAAAATCAAATATTTTACATATCCTGGCCTTTTGAAACTGAAGGTTAATGTGTTGGCAGTTCCAACAGACACGGTAAGGTGAACATAACCAGGTAATATGAGGTATCGTAAGATGTTGGATGGGGGGGGTGCAAACCCAAACCACTGTGCACAAGTCCACAAGTGCATGACATAACATTTGTAAGACTTATAAAAAATATATCTTCTGTTGCTGACATGTATTTCATACAAACAAAGGAAAGCCTTTATTTATGCAAACTCTATACACCATTATTCCTTCTCTGTTGTGAAAAGAAAAAATTTCTGACCTCAAATAACCAGCTGTGCTGGACGGTTTTCCAGAACGTCGGCATAAAAGGAGGCCGCCTTAGGTGGCTGCTACATGGGCGAAAGCCTGCAACCTCATTGCCCACTGGTTATGTCCCAGTTTTCCAAGAAACTGCCATTGCACCAACTGTTGTTGGCCATGTATCATTAACTCAACATGTCAAATTATGAGTAAGCATCCACAGTAGAGATGGTGAGACGACAAACATGGCGCCGTGTTATAATATGTCTAAGGCTCATCGACTAATTCTTTCTTATGTGGGTCCAGGACTGAAGGGGTTTAGGAGCCCCTGATCAGATAGAAAGCTACTTAGGGTATTAAACTGGGGCAGGGGGTTCTCAGAACTTTTACCACGCGGGATTAAAATGGAGATTTAATCTCACGCTGGGACTCAATCAGGCTAGTCTCCTTGCACGGGGATCCACCGCAAACAACCTAAAACTAATTTTCAATCCAGTTTTAGAGACTACAGGTCTTGGGAAATGGAAGTCTGGGGTGGGGTGAGTTATAAATTGGAAAGTTAGTGTGCTGTTGAGCTCATTTTATTTTGAGAGTCAACCTAAATTGCTTTTTTTTAAACTTTCTTTATTTGTCACCTGTTCACTTTCGTCCTCTTTTTTCCTGATTAATTATATGAAATGTGTACTCACTGTGTGTGATTCAATAAAATCTGCGATGCTCTTCATAAGTAATAAACCAAATAAAAAGTTGGTCACAAAGAAAATAAGTTAGGCGGCTCTTGCTAATTTGCCTCTTTGTTCTCGCCTGCCTGAGTTGCCAGATATGCAGATTTCAGGCAGTGTTTTGGACAGCAGGCAGATAATCTTGTTAGGAACAATTAACTCGGTTGTATTGTTGAACGTAAACTCAATCCCTCACACACAAGCATTCAAAACAGCAGCTGGCACTGCGACCGACAAACTCCAATGAAATGTCAATGAGGATCAACGCTCCTGTACTGAAGTCGGAACACAACAGCCAAAGTCATCCAAACCTTCACCCGGTATGTAAAGTGACGGAAAACCCCAGAATAAAACAAATAAAGTCTTCAGTATCACAGATGGTGTAAGTCACCTCTGAACTAATAAACAGAATTATGCCCGAGAGGCTGGCATCCAATATATTCATTTATGTAAATTGTGACTTGTTGCTAGCTCATATTCTACAGTTAAAAGAATCGTTTGGCCACTTGGTAGCAGCTGTAAGAAACTCAACACTGACAAACTGTATTGTCACCTTTAATATGGTGAACCTGTTAATCGTTAGTAGCTTATTTACACATCCAGCAGTTAGGGAGCAACATTATAATTCATTTGGAGCCATGCTTGTGTCCAGCTGATGAATGTAAGTCCACTATTCACTCTCCTTTAGCTTCTTTTTTGGTCTCTACCAGGCCCTGAGGGAAATATCCGGCTCTTTAGCTGCTAAATGCTTCACTGTGTTTACCAGCTAGTCTCCAACTGTGTCTGTCAGCAGGTAGTGTGCTTTTAGGGGTTTTTAGAGCTTTTCCACTGAAAATACCTACTGTGGCTGAAGACAATGCCACGAGAGTGACACAAAACATTAAAATTAAGCTAAACAATGAACCAAAGAAAGCAAATATATGAGTAAATACTGAAAAAAGATATTATTGTTACTAATGTTGGGAAACAATATGAAGCGTTTTGGACAACCAAAATATTATTTTGGGGTTTTATTTGCCTCTACTAAACAGGAGTAGTCAGAGCGGGGATAGAGCACACCAACAAATTGAAGTTATAACCCGATGAAAGGTTACTGGAACATCGAAACTATTACAATTCATCCCGAGTGGGACATTAAAGTCTGAACTCAATTTCATAGAAATGCGTCATATGGTCGTCAAGACATTTCAAAAGCCGTAAATATCAACCTGTTGGTGGTGCTAAGGGAATTCATCCTCTAGGTACTGCAAATGTCCGTACAACAACAACTCAAACATGTAGGATGATGTGTCACTGAGAAAAAACAAGATTTGCTTTACATTTAGATAGTCTTAACTTCAAGAATCTCAAGCAGTAACAATAACACATGAAATAGACTACCATCGTCTCTCACACTCATCTCTCTTCTTCCATTATCTACACAGATAGCACTAATATAATGACACACACCTATTGATGCTCTGTGAAGAGAACAGAGAGCGAGAGAGAGGCCTAAATCAGCTGAAACCATCAATGTGAGGAATTTACAAAAAAACAATGGTAGGCCGGTTGCTTTAGTGTTGAATACCTTCCTGGTCTGTTTTAGAGAAAAGTAGACTAATGTGACCTGAGAATCACACAAACTACGATAGCTTGCTGTGAGCATTAAGTCAAATATATATAATTCTCCCAGCAGAGGTGCAACAACACCGTCTGGAAATGTTTGAAAGACGCCGGTTTAGTTTAGTTGAACAACAAATACAAAATACAATAATGTCATCAGACAGGGTATTTAGAAATGCACAGAGGATAAATGGTATTTTTGCAATACATTTACAAAACCCATGATGAGAAGATCACATAGTAAACATGCTTTTGTCCACTTCTACAGCACCTTTCTATCTCAGATAGAAACAGAAGAACTCCGCCACACCGCCTCTGCTATTTGTCAGGAATAAGAATACTTAGCCTTGCTCACATGAGTGAAGCTAATTCAATATGACATTTTTCTAATAGGTAGTGTGGCCACTGGGTGGAAGGGACCAAATGCAGAGAGAGTACAGACATTACAGGTGGAGGGGGGAGAAGGTAAATGCAAATCAAGCTACAATGTGGGCTTTAAATCTTACACGAATATGGTGGGAACTGTTGGTGCAATCAAAATAGGGGGTGTGTAAGTAAAGACTATCTGGACCCAGCCTTCAATAATTTGCTTGTGTTGCTGGCTGGAATAAAACAAGAGCGCCACAAAACAATCTGCGATAATAAGCGTGAAAATAGACCATTACAGCAACAACCAGAATCAATATCTGGTCATGTTGAGTCATGTTGCAGAGGCGGCAACTGTCTTTACAAGTATTCGTGTGATAATTAGCAGCAAGGTTGAGAGGAATTGTAAACAACAAAAAGAATATAATGTGGACAGCTAAGATTACAGTCATATTTAACGACAAAAAAGAGGTTTTGTCAAAGTTTAGCTCTGACCCTGACTCTGCATTCAGAGAGAAACATGCTCCGGACACACAGAAATGTTTTCTTGACCATATGAGCATTGCTAGTAACCTCAGAACTCCCTCTTACATCTAAGTTTGACAGTTCAAAAGTTAAACTCCAGGCTGTTATATCATGTTATGTAATCATGTAATACAGGGGTAGGTCATGCAAGGTCAAACTCTTTCTACGATAAAGTTTCTTTTTCCAAATCATTGGAGATTTTGTGCTCTTCTTAAATCGAAAGCTATGGTTGTGGTGTTAACTTCAGACAACTGCCAGAGGGTGGAAAAAGTATTTTTTGTGTGTTTGGTCAGTCACACTTATTCCACTATTGTCAGCCTGGCAGCCCCAGGTGATTGCAATGAAATCTGAGTAAATCCCTGGCAGCCATGCCAAGCTCTGTGGAAACCAGTCTAGTTAGTGAGCTCTGCCTATGACCTTTCTGGCTCAGTCAAGAAAAAAAACATTACCCCAGTCTGACAGCTGAAACTACACAGGCTATACAAGAACACAGAATACTCAATTATCTAATTTCAACGACGAAAACATCTGAATTTATCTAATATGTGGCTGTTTGTTTGTTTTTTTAGCTGGTGGTAGCTAGCTTTTGTGGCACATTCTTCTGTCACATTCTTGAGAGTCCTTATTTTTTTATGTTGCATCTTATCTGTGAAGTTTCTGTTTTGACATTTGAATACTTTTTTGAATTCACTCATGTTACACTTATTATTACACCGCATCCTGGGGATTTACAAAAGAAATGTTGATTTGTTCTGCTTTATAGCAAACAGCCATAAAACAACACTGTACACAAGTTGACTGTAGGTTTAGTCAATGGTGTTAGATTACCGCACTGTAAGAGAAGGATGATAAATGAATGGGGTGTTAAAGAAATTAGCTAGATATTGAGTCAAGAAAGAAAACTTTAGTTTAGTACGGGAATAATTTTAAGACGTGATGTGAAATACTACATTTTGGCCATTTTAATTGCCACTTTATATGATTTTATCCAGTGCAAAGATAAGAAGTGAAAAATCTAAAATTTGTTAAAGCGTAAAGTTTTCTTTCAAGATCAGAAGCAAGAGGCAACATAAAAAATGCAGGTTTTGTAAATTCACATTTCTTCTGCACTAATAAGTAGCTAGCTAACTAAATAATTAAGTGTTGTTTTACTACAGTGAAGCGTCACTACGCAGACAATCTCCCATTTTAAAAAGGCAGAGACTTAGCAGCAGTTATTTAAAACCCGCTGCTTCTGTCTTCCAGCGTGACTAACAGGATTTGACATGGTGACGAGTGGACGGGTCCCGGGTTCACAAACCACATTCTATTTGTCTGACCCCACTCTGCACATAAACACGCACACATACACACACACACACACACCTACACATCTACGTACGTACAGGAGACCACACACACACAAGTAGGTAGATGAGTACACACACTCGGACACTCCATTTCAACATAACACACACATCATGTGTTTGTCACTGCTGGTTATTTGGCACTAAACAGCTCTATCTGCACAATCCACTTTCACACATGACTGAGCAAAGCTCCACATTATATAAAGGGTTCACATGTTGACACCCAGAGCTGGATGAAGTTCATAATAAAGGCGAGCTATTGCAAGAGATGAAAACAAAACAAAAATATACTTTAGTGCACCCCCCCACCTCCTGTCACCTTTGACTTTCTCCCCTCACTATCTGCTCTGTATGGAGGAGGCGACAGCTTGCAGTAATTTAAAGTAATCGGATGACTCTCTCTCTCTCTCTCTCTACTCTTTATAATCCGAGACAGGCAGGCTGCTTGTGAGGTAACCTGCTTTTGACGGGACCACTGCTGCACGACCCTCAGAGACAGACAGACAGACAGACATATACTGCACCGTAGCAGCTCCCAAACGACTTGTTGAAGACACACTCCGACTACTATTTCAGATAAGGTGGGAGATCAATTACAGGGGAGTGTGTGAACAGTAACCTGCTGCTCAATTACAGACTTAATTCACATATATAATGAATTTAAACCCGATAGGCAGCGACCACCAGTTAACCCAGTTTACCCACATTAATATCCAATATGAACTGTAAGATGAAAAGCTGCAGATTGCATTAGAAAAAAAACCCGACTTCAATTCGTGTTTAATGGTTGTGGTAAGTGATAACCGTGCAGAGGAGGCGGAAAGCAGCGTGTTGCATATAAATGTGCTGAGTTGTCGACGGCTATGAACTAAACCGGCGTCAATAATCCTCCTCAGCCAGTTCAGCACCGCGGACAGCGAATGTAACACACAGAAGAAGAAGAAGAAGAAGAAGGCTTCATCCCAAACTGTGCTGTCGTCGACACACTGTCACACAGCAAAGCGAGCAGAGTTTCTCAAAGCCTGTGTCAGCCTCATATCGCTCCTTTTTTTTTGGTTTCTATTTTAGTACCGTGGCAGCGTTTGATTCCTGCATGCAAACTTCTTCATCTCTTCCATAAAATCGACACAAACCCCGCAAAAAATATGACCCACGCAACCCCCGTGATAGTGCAGAAATAACACAAGCAGGACAATATAAAAGAAACGCATTAAAGCGATGCCTTTAGGTCAGTGAACTCACCACACACGCACACCATGCACCAGAGAGCTCCTCTCATTAAATACTACAGGATCAATGTTATTCACTCACCGTGTTGTCCTCGTTGAAGCCATATGTTTAACATACAAATCTACTTTTCCACACACTGTTGCCGTCTCTGGGCTGTCGACAGACACAGCCCGAAGACAAAATCCAGGAAATAACATCCACACAACTCATCCACCCGCCCGGCTAAACACCGACCCCACTTTTTCTTTTTTCTTCTTCTTCTTTTTTTTTTGGTGTGTTGGAGGAGGAAATGCCGCCGTCCGTGCCTTTAAAGCAAGAAAAACAAAAATGTTTTCAAGTCACACACTTACACACACACACACATAAAAAAAAGGGAATGACTCTTGTGGCCTTTGTGCAGTGAAAAATAGCCTCCTCTCTCCTCTCCTGGTCCCCTTTTAGTTTAAGTCTCCAGTGTGGGACTTACAAGGTAAGTACGAGCTCTGTGGGAGAGAGGCAGGGTAACACTATATATCTCCTCTAGTATTCCCCTCTGCTTTCTCAACCAGTGAGAGAGAGAGAGAGAGAGAGAGCGAGAGAGAGAGAGAGAGAGAGAGAGAGAGGCAGGGAGGGAGGGGGAGGTAGAGAGACTATGGCGACATTAGATGGAGAGAGAGAGAGAGAGAGAGGGAGGTGGGGGGAGGCGATGCGGAGCCAGAGAGGGAGGTTTTTTGTCGTAAGGTAGCCGTGCACTTACCACAGGAGCAGCAGGCAGCAGCAGCGCTGATCGTCGGTGCGCCGCCGTAATCTAATTATGTCCCCGGCAAAAGGCGCATGGATTACCGGGAGGTTGCTCCACTCTGTTCCGCTCCGCTCCGGTCTTTGCGCCCCATGGCGGAGAGGGAAGCGTCGGGGCACCGTCAAGGCTGTCTTATATTAAAATTGAACTCGTCAGTATTCATCCACACTCTCAGTGAAAAAAAAAAAAAAGTTCTCACACATCTTCACTCAAATTAAACAGCACATCGTTTTTTGTTGGGCTAAAAAAAAAAAAGAAACAAAACTGACCTGATTATCTCAGTGTGTGTGTTTTTTTTCTTCTTCCTTGGACACAGTACAATCAACATTTGGATTTCATGCTTCTTTGGAGCTGTAAAGCAGCACTGTTTACTTGGGATTAACTGTTCTTGTATGCTTATTCCATCTCTGGAATTATTGTAAGGTATATTTCCGATACTTTATATATCCTCTCCTGCAGCTGTGGCACTTAATAGCTACATTAAAACGGTAATCCTGTGAGACAAGAGTTCATTTACATGAGGGTAACATCCACTGATGAAGGTCTGGAGAGGTTATTTATGCAAAGCAACACTGTGTAGAAATTGGTATCTTTGTGATTTAAGGCCCCCCAGTTTCATGGTGCAATATCACTGTTGTAAATATTGTCACGGTTATGCTACATGATCAAAAATTAGCAAGTCAGCCACTTTGTAACAACCAAACATCAAGCAAGTGACAAGACATAGCAGCCAGCTAATGTTACTTACTAGTAACAACAGCCCAGCTCGGAGTCTCTTGCCAGCAGCTAAAGGTCAGTCCCAGATTTACTCTTGTCCAGCCGTTTCTTGATTGGCCACTCACTCCTTTTCTCATTCTTACCTTCCTCTGTCACTGTCACCTCTATAGGCTGCTGAGCCTGGTTCAGCTCCTGTTCTGGCATGACGCTGGCTCTGCTCCCTGTCACCATTCAGCCCCAAAACCTCCTCTTCCCTGTGGCCCAAAACGCCCCTGGTACAACCGCTAACACTTCCCTTGTGCCCTGAGCTCACTGGTCTGAGCAGCCCTGCTAAGAGCCTAAGCTAACATTAGCTAGCAGCAGCTACAGTTGGCAGCAGTTCACTTTACTGTCCATCAAGAAGCTCTGAGGGAAAACCAGAAATCATTTTCTCCATAGTTTCAGTGGAATAGTTGGTGGTGTGTGACTTCGTGTCATATAGTGTTATGTAATTTCACATAGTGCAGACAGACGTACTGCATGCAGAGTGGGAATGTAGTAATCTAGATGTTTCTAACAGAAAATGGAAACACATACAACGCAGCAGGCCAGTGTTGTTGTCTTTCTTTAGTCCAACATCTTCCTTGACTAAAACCTGGTGCATACGTTACCCACAATCCAACGTGACAGCTGACAGTCTAGTCAGAGATTCAGGTGTTTTATGTTAGCAGCGGCTAATGCGGCAACATTCGGCTTCCAGCCTCAAGCAGAGAAACGAGGAGTGGGCTGCAGAGTATCCTCCCACACCACACCCCCAGACATTTCAAATTTTCAACCTTGTAGTCTTCAGACCCGACGCCGACTCAAGTGACATGACTTGAGGCAATCTATCAGACTTCTTGTGCTTTATACAGCTTTTCTTTTTTCCTCCTCACATATGCAGTTGTACTCCACGCAACCTGCAAACAGACTTTGAAGCATAAAATCAATAAAAAAATCAACCTTTACATACAGTCTTTGAGTAAATGTTCTCATCCTCCAGCATAAACAACATACAGCTATTTCTAAATTTAATAAATGCCTTCGTAAGGAGAAATACATTTCTTACTGTGAGGAGTATTAACAGCTAAACCACATGCTGCCCGTGTGTATGGCCAGCACACATGTAACACTGCATCTATATCAAGAAAACTAATCATTCTGAATTAAATAGCGTATCTAAATATGTCGTTCCTACAAATAATTCAAACATTACAATCAGTCTTTTGGCACAGGTGGAGATGCAGAATACACGCTGGCTAACGAAGCGTCTCAGCCAGTGCCTTTTTAAAAATAATTACTTTAAATATGTAGATTTGAGGAGCCAAACTGAACTCCTGCAAGGACTCTGTAATAAGTTGATTATACGTCTTCAGTGTCTAAAATCTCTGTTGAAAACTTTGGTGTAATCCAGCACCAGAGCTCTTACCATATCATATTATTTCATGAAGACTTGTTCTCATCTGATCTGTGCACGGTTTGTTTCGAAGAGACATTGCTTTATAGGCAATTTGCAAAAGGTTATTTAATTTGTGGGCCTCTGTACTTCCCCAAACTATATATTGGCTCAGAAAATATATCAATACAGCAGTAGAAATAGACTACCAGAAGACAAGGACAGTAAACATTGACTTCATTTATCTTGTGTCTATTCTGTTAGGCTGTCTGGACAGAAAAGTACTCCCAACTGAGGGATGAGGATCTAAAATTGAGTAACCCTTTACCCACTTCCACATCTATTTGGCTGTATTGCCTGGTGACTTCTTGTTGTTGACTTATCTACTTAGAAACTATGAGCAAACTGTTAGCTTTTTCTTTGTGGGATTAATGAAGTAATTTGATAAGTAAGGCCCAGAACCGACAAATATGAGACCTTGATTAGCTGCCTAAATTCCCAGCAGCTAAATTTATGATTACTTAAGTTGATTAAAATTGGCTAATCCTGTAAAAAAAAAAATCCCCAGAACTCTCCTGCTAACTCTTAAAGTTGAATTTTACAGATGCAGTTTTATATTGCTAGTCATTAAAATGCTTGCACCAAATTGTCTTGGTGTAAGGGGGGTACATTTTGGATCCCGAGAGTAAATTGGCAGTAAGTGGTGCTTTAGAGGTACTCTGATTACACTATAGTAAAAACACAATGCTGTTGCCACTCCTCTTCTTTAACGAAGATGTGTCATCTGCAAAAATGATTCCCCAAATAAAGGACTGAATGATGCACAATCTCTAAGAACCGCTACAATCATGCAGCTCTACCCCAAGTCTTCTCGTTCGGAGCTTTATCTTCTGCTAATAAAATGTTTGATAGGCAGAGTGATAGCTGTAAGACAGCCATCTGCTCAATGACATTACAGCGCATCTTGTAATTACTTTCTTTATTTTGTAATTTGATTGCAAAGTTCGGACGTGATGGCTAAAACGGCAGAGCGCCAGACCGGTTCAGGCTCCTGCGTAACTGTGAATCTACCTGTCTGCCCATCTGCTCTGCCGGATTACGGCATCGTTACTGTATGTGATGCACAATCCAGCAATAACTGTAACAGCCACATCGACTGTGTGCTGAGTGAGAAAGGAGTTTGAAATGAATTGTTGGTTCTGAATTGATTAGGCAATCAACGCTTACAGACTTACTCTAATTTGAAATCTGATTACATAATCAAAGGATTGAAATTACTACCAGTAAAAGGGGTTTGCAGGCAGAGGGCCAGGCCAATTATAGCCCCTATACCACTGTGATCTTACTTGTGTGTCCATCTGCTCTGCTCTGCTCTGTGGGATTACACCAAATCCTATTGAGCTGAGGGAATGGGAGCCAAGATCAGTAGGCCTGAACTTATCAAGACAAACCACCAGTACAAGAGAGGGTTGTCTTCCTCAACAAAGCACGAGATGGATCAGAAGGAATGATCATCTCTTGATTAATAACGCTCATCAGAGTAGGTACAATTAAGAGATGGCATCCTGCATGTCTGATTATGGAAATAAAAAAGTGGTGCAACATGAGGCACAAAGCCCAACAGCCTGGCGGTACAAGATGCCGTCACATAACTGAGGGAACACAGTTGATTCTGTAATATTATTGATCCATAAAGGTGAAATACTCTTTCCACTTGCTTGACTCTACAGGAAGTAGAGACACCGCAGTGCAGAACTGGGTTACACAGGCAGGTAGAAAGTTTAGTAATTTGTCTCAGAGCAACTGCAGCCGATTATGTGATGTTTTCATCCACATATATGTATCGAGGTTTCAAGACAGCTTCAGACCAAAAACTCCAACCCTGTATTGTACTTAATCTGTTGAGTATTTATTTGACTTAATCCACTTTTGGTAGTAGCCTGCATCCTCACCAGCGGATGAGACGAGATATGGCATGGCAAAAACTAAAGACACAACCTTTATTGAGTCAGCTCTTAAAATATAGACAAACCCAAAGCTACACAGACCTGCTGCGCTTGGTTACAGTTGCCAAGCTATCCCTATCTCTGTTCAGAGGAGGGGTTTAGGAAAATGGTCAATTACATCCTATAAACTTCTGCTCCACGAGCTTGTGCATTGTCCCATTTTCAAAGACTGAATATCAGCCAGTTCTTTTTTTTCAAAGCATCTGTGAGAAGCAGAAATGTAATAAGCACACAAGTCAGAATAGATTTTATAATATGTATTCTGTTTGATAACAGCAGTAAAAGACTAATTCATCAGTGAAATCAAACAAAATACTCAGAGTGAGAGCAGCAGAGACACTGAGACAATTACAAAGAGAAAATGAGATTTAACCGCGGGAAAAAAAATGAAAATGGAAAAAGGACATGAAAGAGAACATTATATTTACTGTGTCTGCCATTGTCGAATCCATCCAGTGCTGGAGCCCTTCCTAGGTTATTTGGTGGAGCAGATGTTAATAGCTTAACAGGGCTAGGCAGTAAGTGTTTAATTAGGTCTGGGAAAAATGATTTATTCAACACATCTGGGCTCATAAAAGAACACTCTCTGGACTGTGTCCTTTATGAGTCTCTATCTGGGTTCCCTCCCAAACCTGAAAATATAACTGCCTGGTGGAGCTTCTTGACAAGCTGAATCCCTTCTAAACACCGCCTGCGTCCTGTAGTGATGTCACATCTCCTGAAGGGAGCCGAGAACAACTGCACCTAGCGGGAGGAGAGGCGCAGCGGGAGGTGTGTCAGTGACGATCAGGCAGTGCGGTACAGTTTTAGTGCGGAGGATTACTGGGATTTGTGCATGTTGCCTGCCTGCTCAGACCACATCAAAGCCACATGGTGCTAGGTGTAGCTCTGCTCCGTCCTTTCATGGATGATGGCTTTGACTTTGATATTTCCCTCGGGGAGGAGTACAGAAGACACCTTTTTTTCTCATCTGTCAACATCCATGTGTGGCTGTGGTGACAGTGACCACACAGTGAACAACCACTTAGTCAGAGGACTGTCATGATGGCCACATGATTTTTACATAACCGGTGGATGCAACCTCTGCGTGACTTCTTTGCCTAATGTCACTGAAATTCTCCCGACATTGAGCAACGCTTCCCTCTCGCGTGTTTAATGTAATTTAAGGCGCTGTGTATTTGTTTGTAGCTATTTTTTGCAGCCCAAAGCACAGGGACATCAGTTTTTTTGGCAGGTCTGTTCCGGGCTCTTCTTTCCACCATAAAACTGTCACACTGTCATACAGCTATGGCACACACTGTGTTGTTTTGAAAGGAGAGGAAAACAGGTAACTTGATTGGCTGTGGCTCATGCCAGCTGCTACACACCTACTAATAATGTGTTCCTAACAGTTACGCCCTGAGATCTGGCTCCACGAAAATTCCCACCAGTCAGTCACCAGAATCTGCGCGCGCGCCCGCCATCCTTCGAAAGCAATTTGCATCACGTAACACTGGTTAAACTGTTGACTCTGGCGTCTTAGCGCAGTTTTAATTCAGTCGACAAACAAATTATCTTCCCCTGGCTGCGTATTTATGGTGCATTGTATTTGCACCTCACTAGTCTGCACCTTCGGGACAGCAATATTATTATTCCTCCTTGGTTAAGTGGATCTGCACTCTCTCTCTTCTCAGTTTGGTGAGCTCTTTTCATCGTGCACGGCTGCGATTGGCGCAGCTGTTCATTAAAAACAAAGTTAGGAGATTATGACTGTGGCACAGGTAATGAATAATTGCTACACAATTTATAATGCACTTTAGTAAAACATTATCACATGTATGATACATATGGACGATGGACAAATCTTAAAAAAAAAGACAGGGTGTGCTGGTTGTCTAAGAGCTTTTCTTGCTATTTATTTAGTTGGTTTTGTTGTTAATAATAAAATATAAATCTGGATATCAATATATCAAGTCAGTATATTTGTATAATTCTCAATAAGTTGTAAAATATTTATAGAATTAATATGACAAACATCTTAACCTGGCATTAGAGTTTGTGCAGGCACCAGCTGAGGTGGTTTCCGTACCACTGCAGCCAAATAAGTGCCATAATTAAACCGACTCTCCATTCTAATGTCAGCATGCTGAAGCTTTGTATGAAATAAGACTCTTTCCTCTACTCTTCCTGAGTCTCAGCGACACTTTAATTTAATGGCCCTGCAGATCACTCAGTTCAGGATTCGGTGGAATCGTGAGCAGGTTGCACGTTAAGAATCGGCTGCACTACTATTATTATCCTGTGATGAGCCGGCAGCTTGTCCAGTGTGTACGCCGGCTCACGCCCAATGTCAACTGCGAAAGGCTGCAGCCCCACAGTGACCCTGATGAGGATAAGCGGTTACAGATGATGGATGGATGGATGGATGGATGGATGCACTATTATATTAATTTAAAAAGAGAAAAAAGTCACAATCAAATGATACTCAAGCTATCAGACATTTCAGCTAAACACTTCAGTATTATTCTTTTCTAATATGATACATGCTGACTGAAAGATCTCTATGTAGAAAGGGATGTTCAAAATGATACAAGAACATATGCATAAAAATAATTATAGTAGTAGTAGTATCAGTGTCAGCTAGTGCCATTGGTGTGAACTAAGGAGGTTTTCCAGTAGCTGGATGGGCAATCAGAGTGAATCCTGTTGGTACCAGAGAGTGATTGAAAGTGTTTTCCACTGAAAAGACTTTTCAGTTCACAGAGGGTCGACTCTATCCGTGATAAAACAAAAAGGTAACACATCCTTAAGTAAGCTAACTGTTACTTTAGCTGAGCGCCGGCTCTCTGCTCCTCTGGAGAAAGGTTAGCCCCAAACAATACAGCTTAAACAACACTACAACACTACTGTAACTGTTAGCCTCGGGCTAACTGTTAAAAATGGGAGCAAAGGCTGCATCCATCTTTGGGGCACTTTATCAACGTTTTTTGAAGGGCTAGGAATACTGCAAGCAGCACAGCTGGCTCTTTGTTTCTGATAAATCAAGCGGTAACACATTCTTAAAGAAACTTTAGCCCAGTTAATACAGATTTACACTAACGTAGATGTTAGGCCTCAGGCTAAAACGTGTGAGAAAAGCCTATGTTGGCCTTTAGCGATCTTTATTCTAAAGCAAAAGGTGGCACATTCTATTTTTCCCCTGAAGTTTTATGCCTTTATTTGACAGTGACAGCTGAGGATAGACAGGAAAGCGGGAAGAAAGGGGTGGGATGACATGCAGCAAGGGGCTGCAAGCTGGAATCAAACTTTCAGCTTTAGTACATGGGGTACCACATCCTTAAGTAAGCTAAAGGTATACTTCAGCAAAGATTTGGCTCTTCTCTACTAGAGAAAAAAGCCCAGGATTGCAGAATGCAGTATTTGCTCCCTCATATTTTCATGTTTCCTGGGACTTGTCATGGATATTGATTGCATGTACAGTATCCAATACCTCTGAGCGTGTGTTGTAACCGCACCACTGTGCATTGCATGTAGTGCTATGATCTAGTGTCAGCATTTACCTGCCAGAGAACACAGCCAGGACCGAACAACCTCTGAAACCAGCGGTGGCCAGGTTGGCAGGGAATGAAGTAGTCTACAGAGGTGGTTTTCTTGCTGGGTTTGTTTCCTGGCATCCCGGGGATTACTCAGTTCGGTTAGCTGCATGGTTGACCAAGCTGATAACAGTTCATTACTTAACAATCTTTCCACTAGGAAAGTCTGTAAATCGCCTCCCTGTTGGTCTCAGGGGTTGTGCTTGAACTCCGTCTTGTCCGGCTGCTGAGCCCGGTTCTGTTGCCTGCTAATGAAAGATTCAGTTAGCAGCAGTTAATTAGTGGCTAGTAATTAAGCGAAAGATTTTCTTCTACCATCAGAGGGACAGGACATCAGAGTAAAAAAAAAAACAGCAATATATTCTGCATAAAATATGATCCACCAAAATCACTGAATAAAGATATAAAGTTTAATAAAGCAGCCCAGGGATCACTCCGCTCCGGCGGCATCACGTTCATGTAAAATTAGTATATGCCACAAGTGCAGGATTAGTCTTATAGATTATTGGCTAACTCTGAAATACCATTAAGAATATCTAAAAATACTTTATTATATTTGGGTCAGATTCCGGTGTACAGTTGACATATGACTACATAAAAACACCTAAACATCAACTTTGACTTCATGAGGACTTAAAGGACAAAGTTTGGCATGATGCTGCACTGACCTCGGGATATCATTTTCAGCTTGTATATTGTGACTGACTATAAAACAGTATAGTTAGAACATAGAACATTTCGAAGCTGTATATGTCTATTCATTAAAAACATTCAAAAGTACTGCAACATTACAATATCTTACTTTATATATTGCACTTCATAGGAAAATAGAGACCATCTGAGCGTCTGAAATATGAACTAGAAATGTGCCGTCCACGTACAGTGGCTAATCAGCAGTCAACATCTGTATGTTTCTCCAAGCTCAGTAAAGTCAAAGTGGGCGTCCTGCTGTGAGCAGCTGCCACCCTGACTGAAAGATACTCATTGATATTGGCTTCGCTGCACAGTTTGAATTAGACGCTCTAAATGCTGCTTCAAATGAGCGACGTTAGCGGAGGTTTCAAAGGAAATTGAGGTCTGAATAATGTCATTGAGAATGACTTCACACAAGTATCAATTTCAGTGTTTAGTCCCATAAGGCCTAAATTCAGTTTAAAACAAATTTCATTAGTATTGGTTTAAGCATCCAGCTTGCATGTCACATGGTCCAAATGCTGATTCAGGGACATTTCCATCCCACCAATTAAAGATTTTGCAGGGGAAAACACTGATACACGATTCTGCACCAAACAGAGCCTGGAGGACAGCCAGTTAAATCAGCCTCAGGGCTGATTTATGGTCCACATTTCTTCTCTAACAAGACCAGACGGTAATAGCAGAGACCCAAAGCTGTTTACAATGTAAACTGAACGTATCACATTCATATTTGTGTTATTTCCGTGTGTGTGTGCACGTACTCTGATGCATGCGGGTGTCTGTAAATTGGGCTCTGATTGCCTTACACTGACGCCAAGCCCATTCTCGATTCATATTACAGGTACTGTATAGTAGAGGTACATAGCCTTTATACTTCAGATTCAGCTCAGGTGACCTATAATTGTACTCGTTGCTGCCACATAATTAGAACTCCCAAAGTGCACACATAAACAAAACTTTGGAGTTGTGTACTCTGTAAAAGCGGCTGACGTAAAAGTAAATTAAAGTAAATCAAAAGAGCAGAACGCTTGGCTCACATTAACAGAACAATCTATGATCCCATTACAGCCTGGTCCTGTTATAGACTTGTTTACATCAGTAATATCTGTAATGGAGATGGAAAACAAGCCAATATTCTCATATTTAATGACCAGTTGAACAATAAACAAAATCATTATTTTTCAACTATAAGTCAAGTATATATACAGTAAACAATATCACATGAGAGGGAGCGATGCCGCGCTGGCTGTGACTCGGTTTTGTTTGTTTAGTTTATGTAATCGTTTTTTTGGCTCCGCCAACACAAATAGTTCTGCAACTGGACCTGGACTGTTGCCAAGCAACACATGAACTAGTTTCTAGACAGTAGTAAGTTTACGTGTTACCACAACTGAGACGACGTTCGTATTTTTGAAAATTAGCCAGAGCAGCGTTGTTTGTGGTAGGTAGGTGGGTTGCGTTGGCGGTTGGTTGGCATCCAGCAGCAGCATGACCTATAACCTATAAGATAAATCTTATTCAGTTATGAAAAAAATAATAATTATTTAAATTAAGTATTTGCAGGGAAAATAAACACGTGCTCAAGTCAAGGCTTCTCTCCTTACATTCATCCTTTTCTGACGCCCATTCATACTTGACGTGGAATGTTATTTGTGAAACAAATGCCGTAAAGCGGATGGATACATGTCGTTAAAAGTCCAAGTGAGTGCTGTGCTTTATGTCAGCACCCACTGAACACCTCTTGTCCGATCAAATGACTTAGTCAGAACTAATTGTTGTATAAATGTTAATAAAACCACCTTCTGTGGTCAGAAAAACTAACAGGCTGTCAGTTATTTTATCATTATGTTGTTCAGTCAGTGGCCTTTTGCACTGTAATTTGTTCACACCAGCTCTAAAACAAGTAGCCCGCCAGACAGCCAGAGGTGATTTAGTTGGCAGTTGGCACTTCGGGACACCTCTGCTATCCAAAAATATCAAAATGGATATTCAGAAATTAAATTTCTGCAAACTTTACTGACATTATCAATGAATGAATGCAAGAAGAGGTTTTTAATGTTTGTGACTGCAAGCGCTTTCAATCGCCGGAGGCTGTCCTCTGTTTTTTTTGCGACCTTTGGTGCAGTGGCTCCAAATCTTCGCCATGGCTTGCTGCTCGTGTGTCACGGCACTGAAATCCATCTTCTTCAAGTGAGGCAGGACAGCGATCACATGTTGCCTGAACACAGAGACGCAGTTAGCTTCAAATCCGGGCGCTCCGTGGACATCTGTGCGTCCGTATAATGAATCTAAATTCAATGTTAAATAAGGACAATATCTTTCAGTTAATGCAAAGTGGACCGCGTCTTTACTCTCCTTGTATTTTACATAAACGAGATGAAAATTAAATCAAGAAGCTGGATGCATGAGAAATCTAACCAGTGAAGGGTGACCTTCTTTCTCTGTGTGTGTCTGTTATACAGATGAGAACAGTAACATGAGCCCGATCTCCATTTAAGCATCTAAATATCACATAATTGCTCGTCCACCATGTTTATTTCCAGTGTTGGAAAGTAACTAAAACAGTTTTGAGGTACTTTTACTGTACTTGAGTATTTTTTTATTTGCCAGTATTTGCCATTTTCTTTTTTCTCATTTCAAGTACATCATCGATTTCTTCTATAAATTTCTTATTTATGAGTATTTTCTTTCCACCTTGTGCATTGTGAGCTGCTGTAACTAGTGAATTTCCCCAGTGTGGGATCAATAAAGTCTGTCTTCTTAATAAAGCAGTTGTTTACCCACTCTTGGATGGATTGTGACCCCTTAACAAATCGCATGTCCAGCTGAGGCTACTTGTCACCTTTCAGCCCTCTAAATCTCTCAGATGGTTTGATTTAACATGTTCAGGCACAAATAAGTATATTTCAAAATCAAGCAAATCATCTCATCTCATGACCCTTTGGAGGAGGTTGACCATGGGAACCATCATCTAACTAACTAAATGTAAAACTACAGCTCCACCTTGACAACAGTGTCTCACCTTTCTGGTTCTGTTCTCCTCTCAGTCACATTTACTTCTTGCTTGTGTATAAAAGCACGTTGCAGACAAACACCTACATGTACCCCCCAGCTGTCGTCTAGTAAACCAAAAAGGAAGTCCGTACCTGTAGCCTTCCTCGTATTCTATGACATTTCCATGTAGCGTGATGGTGTGCAAGTGCTGCAGCGCTCCCAGCTTGTCTGTTTGTGACAGGTCACAGATGCCGTTGCCGTGAAGGTACAACACACGCAGTTCATGCAGCTGACACAAGACCTGAAACGCACACACACACAAAACAACACGCAGATGCATAAATAATACTAGCAGGTATGAGCTTAGACTGAACTGAAGAGTCAGTGAAGTCATTTAGGAATAATCCTGGTAGATGATTATAGATCATTTACAAATATCAGACCTTAAAGTAGAAATTTACTAATAATAATGACATTCTGCGCTCAGATTAGTTCCCTATTAGATTTCTATGCACCATCAGGTCTTACAAAGTCACTTTTTGGTTTCTTCTGAGGTTACTCCGAGGTCCCATCAGGTCCTATCAGGACCTCAGAGGGTGAATAATTTCTTTTACGGAGCTAAGCTTCGATGTAAACAGAAGAGAAAAACAGAAAATGAAGAACCAGCGGAAGCAAACATATGATCATCTCACTGGATCTATGAATGTGATTCTGTTGAAGGACAGGTCCAGCCAGCCGAGCTTTGATGGTTGTGCCAGGAAGTGATTCAAGGCGTACTCGAGGCCCACAACCTCAATGATGTTGTTGTTATTGAGACGGAAAGCGCGGCTCAGGTACTTCCCCTCCGAGTTCCTCCTTAAAGGACGCAGGCCACCTCGGGGCTGAGCGTACAGCGCACCTGAACGACATATAAAACTGTGAAAATCGAGCACTGGATTCTCGAATATCTATATTTATAATCACGCCGATGTGCCGTGTGTGTTCATTACACAGCAGAGAAACGAGGGATCGGCTTGAGCTCGGCTGGGTGTGCTATTCATTATAACAGTGTCTGTTTGATGACACCATGTGGACAATACAGTACACAAAGCAACAAGAAAGAACATGTTTTCATTAGCTAGAAATGCTGATGGGTTGAGTATAACATCTAATAATGTAACCCTATGACAAACGTTAGCATACTTAAAAGTCATTACAGCAAAGATAAATCTCCAGGAGACCTGTAGGAATATTACGGACATCACAATTAATGTCATAAATCCAGCTCACCTACTGTAAAGTTAAGCTCAGACAGGTAGTAAAACATGAGGAGAATATCATACTACCTGTAACACTGTAGAGCTCTATAAAGGACAGATCTACTGGAGGGCCATACATGTTGGAGGCTGAGGGTCTCGTCACGTCAGCGGCTGCCAAGTGTTCACACTAAACATTCAACTTCCATAGGCCCTTTTAAATCTAAAAATATATAAATTTAAAACTGTTTCCTAGCAACGGGTAACTGCTTTGTTAAGTGGCAACAGATTTAATTTTCTTTGTTTTATACATTTATTAATTGGAAACAACTAAGCAGAACATGTCAGGGGAGCGCTATCTGAAATTTGGCTCACGGTTTCTCCCCCCTTTCACACAATTATTTCATCAGCGAGTGATTTATTTTTTTATTTCACCTCATGTAGTGATAGTCATAAGTCAACTAAATGCTTTTCTTTATGAGTCACTAACTTTATTTGTTTACTTTTGTTATTCTTACTCCTTAAGCCTGGCAGAGTCATAAAGCTCATAGAGCTAGATTCATTTCAACTGCTGTTGCTTCAGTGTTGAAGGAAGTAGGTTCGATTCCCTTTGCACTTTGTTTAAAAATGAAGAAATGAATTAAATCAGAAATTAAAGATCCCTTAGTTGAGGGAAGCAGCTCTCCATGGTGTCACTGATGGAGAAGTAATGTGTATTACAATATACCATAACATAGCTAAGCATACTAATATAATTGCTCTAGATATTGTGATTGAATAGACCTCACTCTGATTTCTTATAAAGACTTCCTCAGTAACTTTCACTGTCTGCTCGTTAGCTTGTATCGTGATGCTTTACGCTGGGGGCACAAAATCAGTAGATGATGGTCAGGTAACCATGAAGTGATGACAGACTCCCTAATAACTGCTCAGTAATGATATATCACCTCTTATTCACATAAAGTACACCAGAATACATTCTGCTTTCAAGCTTCATAAAGCCAAACTAAAGTGATCATGCAACCCTCGCTATCCACAGTGAATTAGTTCCCTCTGTAAAATCCACCAAAGTCATTTTTTTTTAAAGAGAAAACATCAGACATCAAAATGAAGCATGAGCCTCTTCACCTTGCTGTCATCTGGCAGGCGATACCGAAGTATCCGCCGCCGTACAACCAGACTGCAGAGCAGCTTCAGAGCAGGCTGCGAGACGCCTCAACTCATCCTCTGCACTCCGTGTAGCATGAAGTATTAGCATCAATGTCTGTGAAGTTATAGTAACAGTTATAGTAACTTTCTGAATAAATGAAAGTTTAGATCAATAGTTAGGAAGAATTTAGAAACAACGTGAGCGGTTCGGAACCAAGATTTGAGATTAAAACTGTTTAAACAAGTTAACAAATATGCAAAAATGTATATACTACAAATCTGTGCAGTGCATGACTCTCTGCAGACTTGCAATATCTCATCAGGTAGCACAAGCTAGCACAAGAGGGTCTTTCAGATCAAACCCCCCGACAGTCTGAGGCCTTTCTCGATGTTTTCCTGTGTCGATATTATCACCTTCTTTGTGTGCTGGGATTGGCTCCAGCGCCCCTGAATTGGACAAGCAGACTGAGGATAAATAAAATAACGCAGAATATGAGTCGGAGAGGGCAACTGGAGGACGAGTTTAAAAGAAGAGCTGCAAAAAGGAAGAGGTGATGATGGAAAATTACATCCATCAGCCTGAGTTTTTCCTCACCATGTCACTCAATCAGGATGTCTGCATGTATGTGTGTGTGTGTGTTTGTGCAGCTTCGCTAATAGCACAATAGCATCTGATTGAAGGAGTGAAAGTAGTCCTTCAATGAGGTGAGAGGAAAAAAAAAAAGTGGAAGTCAAGGACGCAGACAGAGACAGACAGAATGGAAGAAGGGTGTTTGCAACCAAATATGTGTGGTGTCAGACAGACAAGAAGTTTTTATAGAATAGGTATTGATGAGCTACTTTTTTAAGCTTCCTTCAGCTGATTTTCTATTTAGAAGGGCCACCGTTGGCCCATGAATCCAGAACTAGAAGCTGTATTAACATGGGGTAAGCCAGGAGAGGTGTCACTGGTGTGTGCGTGCGTGCATTTTTTCCTCTTGGCTGAATCTCTTGACTTCATTAGATCAGGAAACAGGGTCATTTTAGTTGAATAAAATATCAAACGGGAGTCCCAGTGTCCCTCAAAATGCAGGCTTATGTCCAGGCCAGATGGGTGACACTCTTTTCTCCCTCCCTCGTCGACTTGCCCTTGACCCCCATTTACTAAAGTGAGTATGTTCTGCAGCAAACAATCTGAAATGGGTTACATACGGCTGATTGTGCCGGCCAGGTCATCTGATGCAGCATCCATCACTCTGCTGCAGAACGTGGTAGCCATGCTGGTTCAAGTGTGTGTGGATGTGTGAATAAATCGCCACCAGTCACCAGCAAAGCACTTACCGCACAACCTCCTCCACCTCAAGGTGGGAACCACACATGTAGATACCATCAGTTCACCTTTTCTGGGCCTCACAAAGACCGCAAATGTCCTTCTTCCTTGTGTTTCTTGGCCCAAACAAGTGCTTTCTGACATTTCCTGAACAGCTGATGTCGAGATGTGTCTGCAACTTGAACTCTGTGAAGCATTTATGTAGACTCTAACCTGAGGTGCCATTAATTGGCGATTTTGTGCCACAGACAATGCAGACTCAAGCTGCACAGAACTGTCATCTATGAGCGTTTTATATTCAACATGTGCAGCAGCTGTGACTTAAATAGACTGTTCTACCTCTGTAGTCGACCTGTGAGTGATCAAATGGCGTGCGGTGGATACGAAGCTGCCAAAAACGGTTGCGTTCAACAGCTGCTGTGTTCGCTGTTGCTCGTCGATGTGTGAACCGACATGAAGCAGAAGGAGTTCAGTCATGACTAGTCAGATATCACTAAATATTCACACTGGCAACCGCCCATTATCAATATCGGTTTTGGTCTGGTAATACAGAATCAGTGGAGTTGGCAGCCTTCAGTAACTACATTAATAACATTAATTCCTCTTGGCGCTTGCATTTGTAGTGAGAGGTGGTCTGAGCTAGCACAAAGCTTTAAGACAACACTTCAGGCTGCACTGCAGCACATCAGCAGCGTAAACACCACCACAGCTGTCACACTTACTTTCATGGTACAAGTGCACTTGTTTGCAGCCTCATAATAACCAAACAGGCACAGGCAACCAAAATGGCATCATTTCTGCATTTGTATTTCTGCGTCCGAGTCAAGTAGAAATTAATGACATGTCTGCCTGCGGGTTCCTGCTTCATTCTAGTCCTGATTCTTGAACACTAACGACAATAATGAACACAGGACTAAACAGTCAGCACAGTAAAACTGAAGCTCGCCCTCTCTCCATCTCTCTCTCTTGCACAGTTAATGTCAGCCTTACATTAACAGGCTGGAAAACAACAATAATGCTGCAGGTTATCCAGCAGTGAGTAGAAGGAGCTGCTGTCCTCAGCCTGGCTTGCACCACTCAGCACAAGCAAGAGAGTGTGAACCCCCCACGATTTTTTGTCAAATTCACTAAAGAAAAAAAAAGTGATTCATGTCAAGTGGTGAAGTGGAGCAATTTTAACACTGTCATGTATCATCAGCGTGTTCCTGGAATTGCTGGATTTTCCTGACAATGGTTTAATTTCATGACTTCTGAATACGTTTTTACAGTGGCGGACTCAGAACCGTTGCATTCAGTACTGGAGAAAACAGCAATTGTAACCTCTGCGACAAGAAGAGAAATGATTCACATCCCGAACTTACAATGTCTCCTTCACTGTCAGCAGATAAAATGATGTCTCTTCTTTTTCTGCATGGATTTCTCCCTGTTTGTTTGCTGCATGTGTAAATTGGCAGAATGAAGCACTTGCTCTTTGATTCAGGCGACCTGACACTGAACCCTGACATTTACTGAAGGAATTTTATATAAATAAAACATGTTCTGTTCTCTGACTCCGCTGTGGCTGTGACACTAATATCTTAACACTTGCACAATTACATCATCAATCAGACAACAGTTGCATTGTGCATTATAATTAGCTGTGTTTTAGTGTTTTATAGTGGATTCTTCGAGTCTCACAATGGTCCAGCTGTCTCTATATACCTTCCTTTGTATTGCCAGTAAGAAGTTGGCATTTCAAGAATACCTTTCGTCGCTCTGCAAAGCTGAGATTCTGATACAGTGACTCAGGAATGTGTGTGCAGTTTTTCCAGCCCAGTGTACAGGAGTTACCGTTCTGTTGAATGAATCCACAGGGCGTGATTTCAGAGGTGCAGTTAAAGCAACATTGCAGAACTTTTCTACTAATAAATAAAATCATTTTGATGCTACATAGTGAATCAGGAGGTGAATAGTGTCTCTGTCATTGCCAGTCTGTCTGTCCCCGCACTATGTACTTTGTGCTCAAGGTACGAGAAGTAGGGTAATACCTTAAGGCATTAACACCATCTACAATTTCACTGATTTTGGTGAATCTGGATCATATTTTATGGAGAAAATGTAAGCTCAGAGCACAGGGGGAGTGTTAATGGTACCACCCCACAGGTATTTTGGACTACCAGGAAGAGGAGTGGAACCAGTGTCGTGCCAGAACAGGAGCTCTGCAACTGGTAATTGGGCTCAGCAGTCTCTAAGGACATTAGGGCCAGAGGCGAGAAGACAGAAGAGGATATTGATGGAGGAAGCTGAGAAGAGAAAAGGAGAGCGACTGAGAAAGAAGATGCTGGACAAGAGTAAATCTGGGACTGACTTTTAGTCGTTGGTGAGATCTTGGTGAAAAAAAAGGCTAAAAGACGCCAAGCTGGGCTTCTTGCTGTTGGACCAGTAATAGTGTGTTGTGTTGTGGCACTAAATCCCGAATCCCAAGCTATAAACATACCTTAGTTTGCTGTGCAAAGATATTGTAGAGAGAGGAAATTTAACATTGCCACTGGATGTTAAAATAGTTAAGTAGTAAATAGTTGCAGTCCAGGGTTTTGTAGAAATCAATATCATTGTTCCGTTCTGGCAAAAAGGAATGTTTTTATTAACAACAAATGTGAAAAACAAATACAAACAAAGTATATCTGAAGGGGGGTGAAACAAATTTAGATTCAAATCATTATTCTGGTGTGGCTTGAATACAGATGAATGAAAGTGCATATGCCATTCTACCTCAATATCTTGATGTGAGCACATTATGCTGTCAACTCATCTGAAAATGAAGCAAACATACCGTACCATAGCAAAGAAACAGCACGGTTATAGTCCAGAAGCTTAAAGAAGATATATATAAAGAGGGATGCGGTTTACAGTAAAGTTATCTGTGCATCCCCATGTGCACATAGTCAGCAGTTGGGCTTGTTGCAGGTTCAATATCCTCGATCAGTTCAATCGTAATTATTACAAGTAAGTTTCTGATTTTGGCTTTACACGTCTCTGTTTTATTCCAAACATTTAGAGGCAACTTTATGGAACAGTTGATGGTTTAAGGCCGTTTTTTTTAAAGTGCAACAACAGTGGTGTCACTCTTACTGTAACGCCACAAGACAATTCAATAGTCGTCACGATTGCGTTTGCCCTCTAGGAAAACTAAGCTTTGCCAAAGGGGACGTGGAAACAGACACACAAGTGAAGCACAGCCACCAAAAAATAAATCGGTTTGCGCACACACCTCCGCGCACAGTCACACACACACCAACATGACACCACAGCCACTACCCATATTATTTGTTGCCCAAAGGCACATGAATGTGTTTTTTTTTTCTTCTTCCCACCGTTACACCTACACAAACACCTAAAAATCCTCCACCACCGCTCTCATTCTTCTCCCTTATCTCGTCTCTCTCCTTCACTCTCTACTTCTTGAGAAGTACTGATCTTCTCCATTTTCCTGCCCCCCTCTCTCTCTCTCTCTTTCTCCGCCTCCTGGCCTCTTCCTCACAAATCTCTCCTCTTTGTCCTCTAATAGAAGTGTGTGGCCTTGTCTGCGAGGTCTTCTACCCGAATAACTCCAGTGACAACGCACCATGACAGCACTTCTTGCCACATTTTCTCCTTTTTTTTTTTTCTGTTTTATCTGTATAAAAACCACATTTCTTCGTCTCTCCATGCATATCCTCAATCCTCTTTCTGTCAGCACACCTCACTCTCTTCCCCCACCTCCTCTCCTTTTTTGCACTTTGCGGGAGGTCATGCTATTACCCCGCTGGTCACTCAGCCTGCTCATGGCAGCGACACACATGGCTGCTTACCTTGTATTAAGAGTATGCTGACAGTCGATCAGCTGTCCTCGCCGGCCGGGCACTCCCTCAGATACTCGGTTGTTTATTCAGTCAATCAGTCAGTTAGGTGCTCATTCAGCCAATCGCACGAAATATCAGTCATGCCAGTCAGTATGACAGACAACATGAATAAAGCGTGTTTCAGTCCATTAGTGAGGCTGTTAGACAGCTGATGCTAGGCAGGGGTGTTGCACAGTTTCTATGTTTGGAGACAAACGCACACGGAAATACTGTGTCCACACACTGTTCTTCAAATCTTCATTATTATTAGGTTTTTTGGCCCCTATTAACTCCTCCTACGTGCTTTGCCCTACAGGAACCATTCAAATATCACAACGTCCAGCTTATTCAGCACATCATGGTGTGTATTGTACTAATTCATACCATTCATACTTTTTTTTTTTTAAATATTAAACCTTTTCCAAATTCATTTTTTTTTTATTTTACATAAGAAAGGCACAACCTTCAAATTATAAACCTTCAACTCTTCAAACTTCTTCTACTCCCACATACTTTGTGTTACAGAAACCGTCCAAATATGTTCAGATCAATCAGCGCATTACGGTGTGTATTTTACTAATTCATGCCTTTCATACTTTTACTGCATACTTTTTTTGCATTAAAATGAGTGGCATAACCTTCAAATCTTTTCAAACCTTCAACACTTTCAACTTTCGCTACAGACTAGAAAAAAATAGACATTAGAAGACATTTAGCGAACCCAAAAAGTATAGTTAATTCGTTTAAAGAGTTAGAAAGAGCAACGTCCAGAAGGGAAGCAACAGAGCTGATCTTGGCAGGTGGAAGGCAGGGAAACATCCCAGAGCACAGGGAGTGAAAAAAATAGCAACAAGCAGTCCAAAACAAAGTTTGGCTGAAGCTTGTGTTACCATGAAGGTTACTGAGCGATCTGGCAGCGTCGGGGCGGTGGAGTTGGTGAGGAACAGGTGGTGAGGTGATCAGACAGGCCAGAGGGAGAACACTCCCAATGACACATACAGCACAGAGAGAGACAAACGAGGAAAGGAAAGAGAAAACACACAAAACTAGGAGGCAGACAGCCTCATCATAACACTGGCAACCCAATCGACTGCTGTCTGACAACCATTTAGCCTGCAGCCCTTTCATCGGTCACTAGCCCCGAAGCCGTGTCGCTGTATTCCAGCCTCGCCGCCCTGTCTCAAGCCTCCAGTCCTGACCTCCAGCCTCGTCTCCGGCCTCCTGTGCGGTCCCGTCTGTCTGCTTGTCCTCCTGCCCCAGCAGACTGGCTCGTCTGCTCCGACCTCCATTTAAAGCCCCCAGGCCACTTGGCCATGCATTTGGGTCCTTTTCCTGCTGCTCTCTGTGTCCTGCTCAAGCAACTGTAACACTACATTATGTTGTTATAGTATATCATTCTCATCTTATAGAGTAAATGTGACTTACCAGAATGCAAATAGGTATTTTGGTGAAGTTAACAGATGCAGATGCACATTATTACAGCCACAGTGTTGAGAGACTCAAAAGAGCATAACCAAAATGACGCCGAGGACTTGAAACTTACCCCGAAGTGAGCACCTTAAGATAGAACTATTCAAAATACGGCCTTATCATCCAGTCTCTCTTTTTGTATTTAGTCAAAGAAGAAGACTTTTTTTCAATACCACCCGTTTCACCCTCATTCAATTACACAAAGTGACTCCCGGGAGCAGCTCGATACAGATACAGTGCAGCTCAGCTGGAGCAGGTGGGGTTAAGTGCTTTTATCAAGGACACCACCGGAGAGGTCTGCAGGAGAAGAGAGAGCGTGTTACTCAAACACTTCCACCGGCTCAGAGTCGGGAAGGGTTGCTCCAGTCACAAGTCAGCATCTTCGAAACTTAACAGCCAAAGAAATTTCACAGATTTGTTTCAAAACCGGTTTTAGGATTAAAATATGTAGAAATAAATAAAAAATCCCGGTGCAGGTAAGACAAAATAAGACATATTACACTGATCCTTTTGGGTGCTTCTTTTGATGTTTTGAAGAACTTTCATTGATAAATCAGTAAAAGTTGAGTTAATAAATTCACACAGTGCCAAACAAGATCAGAGGGTGCTATATTTGAAATGAAATGTCCTTTTTAATTTGCAACATGGATTCCCAGGATCCAGATGATTAGCCAAGCTGTTCATCATCTTCCTCCAGGCGGCAACAACATTATTTTTGACTCACGTATTAAAAAAATATTAGGAGACTCCTTCATTTTTGATCTTTCTGCATTTGACAATGCAGTGCCAGGCATAAAAGTCTGTTCATTTCGTAATGAAGGTGACGGATACAATGTCCCAGCCTTTAAAGCATAGCTTTATAGGTATGACATAAATTTACTACCTTGAAAGGTTAATCATATTAAGAAGTGGTCATTAAAAATACATAATTGTTCAGTGGAGGCCTCTTTTATTAATCACAAGTCAAGAGCTAAATTTATTTTTCAGGTGTCTACATGGCAACAGCTTTGAAACTTTGGTTGAGTGTGACGTTAAAGTGTGTACATATTTAGACACAGGCTTATCTCATGTAATCCAAATGTCACTGTAACCGTCACTCTGCATGATCTCAACATCAGCTCTTCTTGTACTGCAGTTCCTGATGATGATGTCTTTCTCAACACACGCTGGCTACTGCAGCTAAAACAACGTAAGATCACGTTAGGATCACTTAGGAACTAGGAACAGTTAAATGTTAGCTGGTTAGCCACCAAGAATATTTGAACTCATGCACATCTATCGGTTAATTTGCACACTCTGCCAACGGCTTATCTAGCTAGCAGTCTCATGTCAAAAATGTTACATGAAGCTCCTCCAGGAAGATGGTAGCACTCTGGTGTAACCACATTAACAACTAAAGCACACAACTGCCCAAAGATCATGTTGCTGATGCACACCGGGCTGAGTTGATGTGCTAAATGACTGACATGCAGCTAATCAGTGCAGTAGAGGGCGAAGCATCCAAAAAGCTAATTCGGTACCTCGTGCCCAAGTAATGTCATGTTCACATTCGCTCACAGGCTAAGGTGGTAAATATCGTAGATATTCCTGCATGTTGGCATTGTCATCACGTGTTCATTCGCGTGCCAAAAAGCACTGCTGTGCCCAAACACAGCCTCACACAGCAGCTAACGCGGCTGTGGAGACTCAGTCTTGCTTTAAAGAAGTTCACAAGACACGGCTCATCCTTAAATAACCTCATCCTCTAATGCAGTTTACTATATTTCTTGAAGCAGCTGCAGTCTGGGTTCTCCACGAATACTGTTTTGACATCAGATATCTCACATGTATATTGCAGAACAGAACCAAGGATTAAAACCTTGAAATATATTATTTACAGACATCATTTTGCAGTGTCAATGTGTTTCTGTTATTGTACGCTCCGAGGGCTTTACTGAATATGTACTCTATAGCTTAAGGTTTTGGTGTTAATAGAGAATTTTTTGTGAAAGAGCATTGAGACAAGTATCTTCATATATTTGCACTCTGAGTCTTTTCTTGAAATTGAATTGTCTGAAGGCCTCTCACGTTCCATCAAACATATAAGTGATATGAGAAACCAAAATCAATCTCCACATATGTGAGATTCACCCGAATACGCGCGAGCCATTACCAAACGCAACACTCCGAAGATCTCCAAATAAGAATCCAATAAAACTGAAAGGCTTTTACCAGCATTTGCAGAGGAACTGCTCCAAGCTGAAAACAAAAGGTATGTACGCTGACATTTAAAATCATTATTACAGAGGCTTTGGCAAATCAGCGTGTACAGACTGACTTCACTGTATAACTGAAACAGGTCCAAGATGAAAAATTATGACTTCAAAAGTTTGCATCCCCAAGAGAAAGCGAAACTTTCCGTGGCTGCAAGGTTTCACGTCTGAAAAAGACAGGCCTGCAAATTTCATCTCCAAAATGAGACCTTAATTACGAGAATAAAAACCTCACAAAAGTAAAGATTAGCACTCCCAGGAGGAAAAGTAAAAACACTCTTTATGGCAGTGTGCTTATACAAATTAGGATCAAAGTGTTAATCAAGTGACAGCACTGGAACTGTTTAACCGCGTCCCTAAATATATCTTCATTAGGAGAAGAACATCTGCAAAAGAGGTGCAAGAAAACACTTGATTGTCTGTTCCCCAGAGTAAAATTAAAACCTGACTGGAAGGTTCAAGGATCTAGGACAAAATATTCAAACAAGAAACACACGAATGTGAGTTTGCTGTGACACAAAAAAAATGTAATTCCAGGAAATAACTCCCCGTAGTAAAATATTATTCTGACATATTTGATTTAGCCTTAACTTAGAGACATTACAACACATTCCTAAACCTTAGTAACGACCTTCGATTAGAGTTATAAGCAGGTTTATTGTCATGTAGTTTTTCACATATTTCTAATAGCTTGCAAACATATAAGGGGCAACTATCCTTCCTGCACACTGCCACCACCATTAATCAGAACACAACTATTATTCAAACCCGTAACTAACAGCAGTCAACGTCAGAGAAACTTATCGTAATATAGTCATAACACATTAGCAGTCTTAGAGTTAGAGTTAAGCTAAAGCTTCCTCCTTTGAGGAAACTCCTAGCGACGATTCCTTACGTGTAAGATAAGCAAGATGGTACGTCGACGCACGTCATCCATAAAGTTGTAAGAAACTTTAAAAAACAAACTTTACATTTTGGACTGTCGCCCAAACAACTCGAGAACGAGGTACCAGCCTACCACCCATAGTTAGCTACATTAGTTCAGTGAGCGACCACCACCAGGGCCGCAGTCGCAGAAGTGTTTGTGTTGGTGGAGGCAGGAAATGATTAAAATCACAAAGAAATCGTCCCGCCGCGGTTATTTTTTCGCCTGCGACATAATTGCAGCCTCACTGATATTCAGCAGAAGCTCGCTCCGCCTCATGCGATACTGCAGTGTGCACGACGGAGCTGATTTATTCCATGAATAAATATCTAAAAAATAATGAGGTCGGGTCACAGTTTAAAAACAAGAAAAATAAGCAAGCGAAGAAGGACGGCGACTTTGAATTTGTCTGCTGACGAATGGACAACGCCACATATCAGTGGCACACTCTTTAATGTTCAAAGGTTTGCGTGGCATTCAAATTTAAAGCTCGTACTTCGGCTTTTTAATATGAATGAGCCAATTAAAAGCCGCTACAGATTATTCAGGATTCAAATGACGCCAATCCCGTTAAAAAATGGAATAAGTTCACTGTTAATATTTAAGATGTAATTAAGAGATCAAATTTACACGGTAAATATTTGAAATAAAACATTAAATACAAATTAAGACAGCCTCTCATCTTGCGACATTATCGCAAGCAGCGAGAAAATATATTTCAGTTTTGATTGACTTTGTAAAGGTCATGTGATTAAGAAGGTAATGGGAAGATATCTGTCTTTATGGCCTGTCAAATGAACACTTGACATCAGCAGATTACACACACACACACACACACACACACACACACACACACAGTCATAGACAAAGTCATTTAAATGTGCTTTAACCCCTTCGACTGTATTAGTGTGTGTGTGTGAGCGCAGGAAAACCATAACTCATTATTATCTACCACACACAGACAGTGACCTCTTAGCTTGAGTGAAATAAGTGATGGAGGGAAAGTGCATGCATGGAGGAAGAAATGATGAATGTGTGTGTGCGTGCGCTTTTCTGTCCCAGAGAATGAGGTTAAATATATTTTGAGGACAGACAGTAGCTGTTTCACACCACATAAAAAATGTGTTTGTGTGTGCAGCTGACTCTGCGTGCGTGCGTGTGTGTGTAATCTGAATTTGTGTGAAGATAAGAGTGACTAATGTCTGTCTCTGGTGCGGCAGAAGAGGATGTTACTGAAGGGCTTAATTAGCTGTCACACAACAGCCAATAGAAGGAAACATAATAGTTAACACACCCACTACAGACTGTGTGCGTGTGTGTGAATGAAAGATGTGTGTCACATGTTCAAAGGGGCACATATGAGTTTGAATAACTTCCTCTGTCTTCATAAATGAAGATAAGTCTGAGCGCTTGTGGTTTTTGGTGCATGCTGAGTGACTTTCTGTGTGTGTGTATTTAGGAATTTTGTGAGTTCAAGAGTTTACAGCGTTCACACACCAGGAGCGTATGTCATTTCCGTGAAACAGTGTTCAGCCATAATCCCGTGATGGATTTCAATTCCCTCCATTAAGGAGACATAAAAATGAAAGTGTCGTGGAGCTCCGTAAACACCTTTTTATTTTAGAAGTAGATGAAAGTAGAAGTGTAGAAGGCTCCGTCACTCTAACTGATTCCTTCCACTTTTATGACAGGAACTTTCATCCCAATATTGCTAAATAGTCTCGAAATATGAAATTGCTTCAAATATCATCCACTTTAAGGTCAGGATTCGTCTTAAGCCTCAAAGCTGAAATGACCAGAAAGCTTCTGCCTGGGGATCTTTGTCTGGGCACAGGTCCAAACTGGGCTTTTAAAGGTGATCAATAACATTTTAAAATAAATCCTAAACTGCAAGTGGCAGCCACTGAAGCTGATCTAAAATGGGAGTAATATGCTGTGTCCTCTTAGTTCTGATCTGAAGCATTTTGGACCGACTATGCTCGGCTGGGCACAGAAGGATTTACAGTAGTGACGGCACTAAAGCAAAGAGTGATTCAGGTAGTAAAAAAACACACAAATCTCTAATTTAACTTGTTTTAAATTGTCCATCATTGAGGAAATTAGAACTGCAAAGCAAGCACTCGATGGTAGTAATGTGACTTTAATCAAATACAGTAATAGCACACAAACAAGTTGCTAATTCTACCATTGAGATGATCAACTCAATATAACTCCACGTGCTTATGTATCATTAGAAATTGGGCATAGACCTCTAGCACTGTCGCCTCTGTGAGTTTGCATGTCCTATCCAGGCACTCTGGCTTCCTCCCACAGTCAAAACACATGCAGGTTAATAAGTTAACTGGTTTCTCTAACTCTAAATTACCCGTAGGTTTCTATGTGTGTCTGAATGGTTGCTTCCCCTGCGAACTGGCGACCCTCGTCCAGGGTGTATCCCGCCTCTCGTCCACTGGCAGCTGGGGTTGGCTCCCTGCGACCGTGATAAGCGGTGATGGAAAATGGAGTGGAGGTAGTCACTTCACTTCATTAATAAGCAGAGGGTTCCTGGTTGCAGTCTGTACATGGCACAAGAGGGAGCCAGTTACCTTCGCCTCTCACTCGTTTTAACACGTTTTTTTGTGAGATGTGATTGGTCCCTAACTTACGTGCGAATGATGGCTCCGTGGAGTTTTGCCTGCTCCCTTGATGATGCCTGTAATGGTTTGTTTTGTTTTCTACTCTCACAAAGCCCCCGTTCAGACTACCAAGCACAATCAACATAATTATTAGCTTGAAAACTTTATTTTCCTGGTGGTGTTGTGCACGGAGGCTTTGGGCAATGCTAATTTTTTTGTCTTTTCATTGAGCTTTAATTAAGACAACAAGGATTTAGCGTCCTCCATTGAGATCACCCAGGGGACTAATTTTACCTCAATTGCTTCCTATAACTCAGACAAAATAAAACGTTCAGTTTTGAGATTAAAATAAATTGGGCATGGCTTACTGATATTTTCAGCATGGTTAAAAAAACATGGGACACAGTGTAACACAGCTGAAAACCTTGCAACTCGAATAACTTTCCACTCTTCAGGAAGCAAACAAAACTATATTTTTCAGACGGACAGTTGGGCCTCTTTTTTTTTTAATGTAAAAGGTGATGAATACATTTCGTAGGCCCTTGGGGTCATAAAGGATTACACACGATGGCAGGAATGCAGCTCGCAGCCCTGCCTTTGATCGTAGCCTGCACGACTTCAAACACACAAAAAGAGAATTTAATTTAACATTTAATGGAACATTTTTAGGAGGAGTATACAAATCCTGCATGAATTCACCTCGCATAACCTTTCTCTTGGAAAAAGGCGAGAAAAGCTTGTTTTAGGTTTCTCGGTAGCAAATTATCTGCTAATCACTGCGGGGTTCTATTATTAAACTTCTTTCTAGCGAGCTTGCAGACCTCTGAATTACTGCCCACATTCATTTCAGCAATTCAAAAAGGTCTTGCATTGTGCTCTGAGGCTGGAAAAACAACCAAGTCAGTCGGTGCGTCAAGAATAAGGAGGTCATATTCTTGGACCAAAGCCAGAAAAATAAATACATCCATCAAAAGTAAAATGGCCGTATAGGTCGGTGGTTGTAAATCAACCTACTCTTAAATCAGCATATTTCAGTGCTCTACATGACAAATGTTAACAGCAGACTAAACATGGAGCAGATACATCAGTCATTGGTGACTGGTCAGGGCAAAACACCAACTCCCATCTCACTTGCCCAAAACACAAAACAGCCAACATGGACACAGTGTTAGACTGAATGATGAGGCGAAAACAAAATCACAATTTGGTCTGAAACTGAGCAAATCTATAAACTTAATTTTCACCAAATCCTGCAGGACAAAATGTTTGTGTTTATCAAACAGATGCAGCATGATGTAGAAACGTGTTTCTGCTAAAACACTTCACATTACTATTACCGTTACATGTGGTGTCCCTCAGGGTTCAATTCTGAGGTCTCTACCATTTAACCTGTATGCTCCCTTTATAAACCCTGCACGACAACAGCTGTGGTGCTATAGATTCACTATGCCAATGCACTGTGTAACTTTTCTACTATAAAATAAGATTTTAAATCATTATGCTACTCAGACATGAAATGCTTTACTAAGTCACACACCATCAACCATTTCACTGATTTTAATGAAACTGGATCATATTTTATTGGACTAATAAGTAATATTAGCTGGCTGCAGTGTCTTGTGTTGTACTTGCTTCATGTTTGGCTGTTAGCAAAGTTGGTGACTTGCTTTTTTGCCAGATCATAAGTAATATAATCAAACAAACGCAGCTGTCCATATTTACGATAGTCATATTGCACTTGAATCACAAAAACAACCAAACTGTTCTTGAAGAACATAAACCTGCCGTCACGATTACTGTCTGAAGTCAGAAACATTCCACATTTCCAGTTTACTACTATACTGCACACAGAAACTTCCTCAAGTGTAAATTTAACCGAATCCAAATTAAAATCTGTCCTACACCTTTGATTTATTCATTTTTACTTCTACATGTTATTAAATTTTTGGGTCTCTGCAGCAGGACTGTGCTGAAAGTTTTTAATACTTTATCTGCTATTCTTTCATCTCTTTTTTATATATGATTATATTTTATTCCATATTCATTTATTTCAGTTTTAATTAAAACTTCAACACTGTTTTCAAGTGTGTGTTTTATAAATATATTCTAAAACCGGACACATACATAAATGAACTGCACAGGAGAGTTATCAGACAGATCAATATTTTCATTTTTGAAGGAAAGATCAATAAAATTCAGTTCAGGCAGGAATTTTGATCAATTCAATTCATCGATGTGGATGCCTAATGTCTTATATGAGGATAAATTGAGATATTAAGAAGATTTGGATATGACAGAAAAAGCAGTGACCCCTAACTCTGAGGCAGACAGTCTTTGCTGGTTTCATTGCAGATCTACCTTTCACGTTCTACTCAAGATGGGTTATGACAGATGACTCATTTGCTGCAGGTGCACTGCAGTTGATTCAGCAGACAGTTTGTTAGAGAGGAGAGGCACCGCAGTTGATTTGTCTTTGTCTTAAAACAAAAGACACAATCTGAACCGCATCTGTGGAACTTCTATAACGAGTCTCCACTTTTTCCGGCTTAGATTTTAAACCCCGATATCTGCGAGTAAAGGCGATACATCTTTGCTCTGCATGCAGGCGAGTGAGAGTGAGAGCTAGAGAAAAAAAAAATACAACAGACAGAACGGATGGGAAACTATGTGTAAGAATTGAGTATGTAAGCTGGATTCAATAAAGATAGAAACTTAAAGAGTGTGTGTGTGTGCGTGCGTGTACAGTAGCAGTGTCAGCAGTGAGACAGCATTAGCGAGGGCAGGAGAAATGTCAGCCCATCCGTCAACATGACATCTGCAATCTCTCCTCCACTCTGTGCATCTCTATCTGCTTCGCTCTCATTCACTTGGTCACACTATTCAAGACTCAAAAACTCTTTCCATCCTCCCTTACATTAGTTCTCTCGCACACTTTCTCTCTGGGTCTCTATCTGCAACTCTAAATCTCTCGCTTTCCTACCTCTCCACTTATCTCACATCTCACATTTCCTCTTTGTTATTCTCTCTCGACGTATCTTTCCCGCTCTCACTCTGGTTTAATACAGACATCCATCTCGTCGGTGTGTCCCAGAACAGGGAGGGTGGGTGCTGCACAACTTTTGTTTTTTGTTTTTTTTTGTGCAGTGTGTCTGTGTTTTTACATAGAGAACAATGAGATGCTGGGAATGCGGCTGCCCTTTAAAAAGCACCATACCACGCTGCTTTTTTTTTTTTTTCCGGCTGAGCAGAGCGCTTTTAAAAGTTGGAAACAGCTGACCTTTTTCAGAAAAGCACGTACGACTTCGACTGCTGTTTTTATCAGCTGGCCGATCATTACAGAAAAAAAAAAAAAGGTGGATGGAGGATGGAGGATGGCAGCTTCTTATAACAACAACAACGATAGAGAGAAGAGATAGAGAGAATTTTTTTAAGTACCGGTTGAGACATTACAAGACAGCAGACTCACATATCGCTCTGGTGGAAATAAGCAGGACAAAATCAGGACTAAATTCAATACAGACGAGTGCCGTGTGCTAAATTTAGCAATCTGTGTGCTTAATAATTCACCGTGGGCATTGATTGATAAACAGTTTGTGCACATTGACGAGCTGTGTGAACGGTTTGCTAAAATGAGCGCTGTCATGGCTGCCGACCGCATTTTGGCATCCCTTCCTGGAGACCTGGAGGATCCTGATTTGAGCGGCACCCAGTTTGTCTGCGTCACTGTGTTGATCTTGCCTGTTTGTGTCCTACCTGTGAATAACTGTGGATGGTAGTAAGCGTATTAACTCGTGTTTTGTTGAGGTGTCTTATTCACTGCCTGGGAACTGGAGAGATCGTAAGGTTTTTACTTTCGTTTACACCTCGTTTAGGTAGCTTAAATGTCCGATTTGTAGAGTACTCTTTCAGCAGTTATTAATCCTAATTCATGGAAATAAATAAATAAAATTGGTTTTATACTTCCTTTTGGTGGGTTTAGTTTAATCATATGCTCAGTATTGTTAGGGTGAGTTGCAGTAATGCAGTGTTTAAATAACGTTACAGTTAAATGAGCAACTTTTATTTTGAGGTCCTCATCCTTCCCATGAATACATCTTTGATAGGCATCACCCAAATAATGTTTACAGTTTATCAATGGAAGACAGAATAACTCAGTATTTCTTTTTACCCCATTAACCCCAGTGTCTCCTGGAGAAATTGCTGAAGTCAACGGTCAATGGTGAGGTCAGGAGGAAGGAAGAAAGTGTTCAGCAGCCTCTGATGTCTTATGCCGTAATATTTATTGAAGCTTGGCCCAAGGAGAATTAGAGACACTCGGTCTCACATTCTGCTCTCACTCATGCTGCTGGTCAGACTTTAAACCCCAAGATAACACCACAAATACTACACGACTACAGAATTAGTCAAAGAGAATGCTTCTACCCATGTTTGTGTTCCCGTCAGCACATTCACTGTTATGTCTAGGAAGGCAACATTAGGTCACGACCCTGTCCACCACACCGTTGAGACAGGCTGGCACCTACTGTTCTCAAGCAAAGCCAAACAACTTCCACTGCAGAGGACCTCGTGGCCCAGACATAACTCACACATTTCTTTTTTTATCATTATTTTCTTTTTAACACTTCAACCCCAGTGGGCTCTGTACATTGATTCTATGGGAAGCTGTTCAATATTTTTCAATACAGACACGACAGTATTGTGTCATACACACGGGAAATTGTTTTTTCCCCATTCACGTATTATATTTCTCCTCCACCTCCACTTTCCTCTCCCTGACAGCTCATGTAAGCTCACAGGCTGCCCTTTGAAAGGCCAGCAGCGAAAAGGGTCAAAGTTCAAATTGATTGAACTTTGTATGGAGTGCCTCCGCGGCACGCATGAATGCCGCGCATCACCGCGAGGTCTAGCTAACGGAGCGTTAATGCACTCCCCGCCTCACACATAGCCAGACCTCACAGCTCCGGAGAAATGTCTGCTTCAAACCATTAGCATTTTGATACATGTTGGTATATCCGGCATAGTTTGAATTTCTTTAAAGCAATTACAATCATCTTGGGCAAAATAGTGTCAGAGGGGATTTACTTTGATGGAGTATTTGTACAACGGCATTAAAATGTCTGAATCTCCACGAAGGAAAAAGGTGACGGCTGCTAGCCTCGCATTCGCCTCGTGACCAGGTTAGGGTCAGGATAATTTGTCATTTTCAGCGCGCTAGCTCAAGGGATGTTCGTCGTTTCACACAGCAACAAGAGGTTTGCAAGTGGCGTACGGAGGTCTTAAGCTCACACTATGAAGACAGCGTTAGGTGTTATCTTGTAAGGCGCACTGGCTTCTTCACCTTGAGATTGTTTGTGTTTAGGAAAGCATGCGTCGTCCTGATCATCACTATGCTAACCGAGGTTAGAGGACGTGCCTCACTCTGGAGATACAACCGATAGCTAACGCAGAGAGTCAGATAACAAGAGTGAACATATTTCCTTGGACGTAAACTAATAACTTATACGCAGAGTAGTTTTGTCACTATTCTGAGGGGGAGTCAGAGAGGACAGCTTCTTCAGAATTGAGGCGGGCATCATGACGAGTGTATTGATAAATTCTCCTTGGCCACGCTTCAATAAACATTTCAGTATAAGACGTCTCAGGCTCCTGTGCACTTTCTCTCCACTGACTGAACCGATCGCTGATGAATACAACCCTCCACAACAGAGGGGAAGGAGAATGGTGCTTGAAAGAGGCTTACAGAAACAGCCTACTTCATGAGCCATACTACAGCTGACTCTCCCTACAAGAAAACAAGGGTTTGACTGACAGTCACTTTTCTTCATTTCACAGCTCGGCGTGTGTAGGTGGCCCCGGTTGAGCTCATGTCAGGAATTGAGTGAAGGAGAAGACATCTGCAAAGCGCAGTGGTAAGCAGGAATCACTCACAATGTGCTCGGTATAATGTTTGTACAGTATGAGTTTGTAGAAACGTGGAATCAGTCTGGGCATGGACCCAAAAGCGATGGCAAAATGAACAACGGGGTCAGAATCGCCGCCATGTTGAGCTGTAAATTAGTTGTTGACTAGTGGAGGAAGTTTAATTGGATGTAAACATACATACACATTATATGCAAAACCCCTTTGGTTTAGCGATAAGGGCTGCTGCGTGAATTCAAACTTTCCCTCAGTTTTCCCTCTACCCGCTCTTTCGTATAGCAGACTTGCTGAAACACACAAAAAAATATGCAACTCTCTCTCTCGCACATGCACACACTCGCGACACACACAATGAAATGCAACCCTCAAGACTCAAACCACAATTGGTTTCACTGAGTTGTCACATTCTGGCCAAAAGTCAATTTTACGCTTACTTAGCCCCATAATAAGAAGTCATGTTGACAACCCCACAATACATCTCTCCTGTTAGAGGGTGGGAGAGAAAGAAAAACAAGGAGGAAAGAAGAAGGTAACTGTGAGGGGGGTTAAGGAGCATTTGGTGGAACTGATAAAGAGATGCTGAGAGAAACGAGTGACAAAAACAACAAAGAGAAAGAAATTGCTATACATCCACGTGTGCCTATAGCCAGGTATGACATAACTTTGTGGACTCTTGAAAGAGTGTATACAAAATATAAATATAAGACCTGATTCAATGCAGGTTTTCCTATTCATTTCAATCGGGGCAATGCGTTCTGGCTGCAGCAGTGTGGACCAACTTTTGAAGTTGGTTCATGGATGGACTAACCTACAATACTCTACCTGTTGTGTCCTGGTTTGGTTTATTTCGTGTACCAGCTTCTACGCTGGTGTCTGACTCACGGTTTGTGCTGCAATATAGCGACAGAAGTTGTTTCTTTGGGTTTGTTTCCAATGTTTTCTAACTTCTTAATTAAATGATGAGTTTATCTAACCGCGCTGTAAACAGATGCACCGGTTGTCCCTCTGTCATATTTATAACAAGGTAGCAGCTCTGGGATTGTTTGTTACAGTATTTAACCACACTTGATGTTACCATGGTTACCATGTATATCTCCAAATTCACCAGGACTATAATCTTGAGTATTAAAATTTAAAGTTAATTAATCAATGTCTGCAATTCCACATATTCAGGTCGCTACATTCGCTGACATTTGTCTGCACTGTACATATGCTACATGCAATATAATGTAGCTGACGCAAACAGCTAGTTACCAGGGCTAAAACATGGATTTTATCTGAGTCACTTTAAAAATGAACAGTTTGTTTTGCTGTAGCGTACTGTATTGTAGTGGAACATTTAATAGTATTTGCAGATTTGTCTAGCAGGCAGAAACACTTGCTGTGGCTCTGACAGGAACGTAAGCAGGAACTGTTACTTAAATAGTCGTTGGCGACGGCGTTGTGCTGCTTTTTCTTGTTGACAAGAGAAACACACGCTTATTTAGCTGGCTTGGCTGGGAGAATTTAACTCCGGGTGTCATGCCGTGTGTGCGTGTGCGAGAGAGAGTTTGCAAGGAATACTGTTGGAACAAGTTGGAAGTTTTTTTCCACGCGTATGCTGAGTTGCATTTGACTGTGAATTGTGTTTTCGAACATGCAACTCAAACCTGTATGCTAATAAGACATCAGTGGTGACTAACTGTTCCCTTATACAAACTTTGTAAAGTTCATTATTATTAGCTTTATTCATTATCATCTGTCAATCACCTCCTGAAATAATAAGTTACACTTTGGCTCAAACGGCATCATTCTCTCTGGATGCATTATTCATGCATCAGTATTTCCTGGCTGTTTGTTTGCACAATAGGAAATGTTAAAACAGTGACCTTCATTGCACAGCGGTAATTTCGCAACAGGTACCATTTACACAGGTCTGTCTGTCTGTCTGTCTGTGTGGATACTTGTATGTTTATGCCTCTCTGTATAAGCAGCTAATGCCAGCACACTGAGACATACACTTTCTTTAACGCTGCCCCTCTCTGTGCACAACAAAAATGTAGGGTGGACCACCTAACGTGCGGCATTTGATCTGGTCTTACTGAGAGAAATACACAAGGACGAAGACCATTTGCTACCGCAGAGAGACAACAGAGCTGTCGAGGTGAAATGAGTGTATGTTTGTGGAATTGTTTCACATAATTCAGGATTACGTGCTTTCATTTTCACTTTTCTGGACACAAGTTATGGTTTTATGGTTAATGTGTTTATGTGTTTATCAATAGGTAGGTTTATTTCTGCTGTGAAGTTGGACATTTTAACATGGGGACTTATGGAAACCCGTTCTGCCTCCAGCCTCAAGTGGCTGTTTGAGGAACTGCAGTTGTTGAGGTTGCCACTTGGGTGAAATGTTCTGGACTTTATTACAAATTCCCAGCAACATTTCATGGATTATTTTTCACATCATGCTATGTCTACTTTTACTTCAGTAAACAATGAATGGACCCTTTCATTACTATAATAACTGAGTCCAATATTCCTGTATGCCACATGATTACTTCATCGGCGATGGAAGCCGGTTTGATTCCCGCACTGGCCTGGGAGCACATGTTGGGTTGGATACATATATGTAGTCTACAAAACACATGCTTCTCTGACGTGATGAAATGTAGCCTGAAGGAAGCGGCAGACGGCTCACAAACGTCCATTTATAATTATAAAGAAAATAAAAAAATAAGCCTTCATACAGTCAAAGTCTTTTTTGTTAATGCTGCCTTTCATCGCCCCTTAAAAACAATATTTTCTCTCCTAAAGATAAACCTCTGGAAGTCAGATAAGGAGGATGTGACAAATGGTCTTTCAGGACATGAGGCAGAAAGAAAACAAAACCTCATTTTGTTTTGGGTTTACAAGATTACTTGTTCATTTGTTTGATGTGATAGGATGATAGGACGGTTTTTCATTGAGAGGCACTCTGGGTGGGAGAGCCTGGACCAGCACAGTTCTGCATGTACCACCTGACCTACTGCATCATGTTCAAATCAGAACAGGTGCCTGAATATAAAGGCTCGCCCCCCTCGAGAGAACAGGATCATTTACTAAACTGAAGACACTTTTGTTATCAGGCCTATTTGTTTGTGCTTGTTGCACCCATAACTGTCACTACACTCAACTACACTGTGGCTACATACAGCAACATGTAAAGATCCAGTGTGGAAGATTTAGGGGCCTACGGGGCCGTATAATATATACAACTATGTCTCTGTTAGGACATAATCTTTATGTTTTTTACCTTAGAATAAGTCTGTTATATCTACAGATGCTGCTGGTGCTCTTCCTAGGAGAGGGTGAGGCACAAGGGATGCAATCAGCAGTCATGCCACTTAATCCTACGCAGCGACTGTTTGAGGTTTGAATTAAATGTTGTTTGGCTCATCTACTTCACAAAAGGTATAAAAAGAGAAGTCGAGAAATAGAGGGAAATTAAATTACACCTTACAAGTAAATAAAAAGAATTTTTAAAAAAATCAAGTCTATTTTTAAGTTCTGGCACAAAAACAACTTGGGCTACTTTGTTATGGTCACAATAACCACAAGGTTAACTACGATTTTCTGACAGTTGTACACCAAATGATTAATGACTTAATCAAGAAAATAAGTGGCAGATTAATTGCTAATAAAAAATAATCACTGTTTGCAGCCCTAAAAGAGTTTCTCCTCATTAAAAAATAATAAAAATAACGATGATAATAAAAATGTTCTCAGAAACAGACTCTATGCGTAGCAACCTTTACCTTAGGAAACACTGGTATAGCGTAATAACAACACTTACAACAAGTGAAGGTTACAGTCAGATGAAATGGATGGATAACCTCAAGGACAGTAATACTAGATTATACAGCAAAAAAAAACTAAATTTAACTTTTTTTGCGGTCGTCTCTTATCCAGAGTGACTCAAAATGACTGTGCAGCTGTGTATTCAGCATCTTGCTCAAGGACGTTTTGACAGGACACACGGCTGTTGATGCGCACACTGTCTGCCTCAGAGATTGAATCTGTAACCTTACAGTAATGGGATGGTCTCGCTAACCACTAATCTGCTCTGCCACCTGAGAAAAAGGAGACAGAGAGACGGATAGACAGAGAAATATGAGAATGTGGCAAAAAAAAAAAAAAAAAACGAAAGGAGGAGATGAGTCGAGGAAATAGACGTACGGATGGGAAGGGTGGGGGAAAGGATGATGGCAGCGGCGGGGGCAGAGACAGTGATGGTAGAGAGACAAACAAAGTGTGAGCGATGATGAGGAGATAGTAAATGAATACCGAAGGAGGAAGAAGAGACGGGGAGTGATTGAGATGGCAGAGAGCGAGCTGCTGAAATTGCTCGAAAGAGAAGAAGACCCATATTACGAAAGAGAGAAATTGGCAGGAACGCAAGCTGGATAAAGATAAATGTGTGTGTGTATATATATATATATATATATATATATATATATATATATATATATATATATATATATATATATATATATATAAATATAAAAAACAGAGGTCACATTCACAACAGAGTCTCTCCAATCTGTATATTCTAAATACTCATCAGCCATTGGTCAGGCAGGAGGAAGTGGGAACCGTTGAACCCCGTAACCCTTCATTTGCTCAATGACAAATTCAGGTGTCCTTCGATTCCACTTCCTCTCTGTCTCACTTACCGCCAGCGCTGCCACATATTCTCATTAGTCAGCGTGGCACCTCAGATGAGAGAGAGAGAGTGTGTGTGTTTGTGTGTGTTTTGGGGTGAGTCAGACGGAGAGGGAGAGGGAGGCGGAGAATGTGTGTGTAAAAAAAGAGAGAGGGGGAAGAGTGAGTAAAATGATGCATGAGTGTATGAATGGGGGAAGGAGCGTGTAGGGCATGACGTGGAGTTTGTGTGTTTGGACGTGTATATCCGAGGCGGTGTTTGTCATTTTGCACACGGCTGTACCTGTGTGTGTATACTTGTGTGTGCATGTTAACAAGGCACAGTTTTCATAGCATTAAATAACAGATGTTCAGATCATTTTGATGCTACGCTGATATCTGCGTCCTGTTTCTGCACTATGTAACTTTATGCTTCAGGTATGTTTACCTGTGAGAAATACATAATGCTTTACGACACTAAGTCAGAGAAGAGGAGGTCTTGGGGTGCAGGTGAATGCTGGAGATACACCAGAACTGGAGCGCGAGCAATGAAGCCGTGCTCAGCAGCTTTTATGGACACTATGACAGAGGTGACAGAGTCCAAAGTGGATGTTGACGGAAAAAGCTAGGAAGCACAAAAGAGCAAGTGACTAAGTGAGGGGCGGTCAGACAAGTTGAAGTCTGGGACTGACTTTTAGTCGTTGTCGAGAGAAATAAAAGGCTGAAAAACAGACGCCAAGCTGGGCTTCTTGCTGTTGGACTAGTAAGTAATAGTAGCCGGCTGCTATGTCTCGCATTGGACAAACTTGATGTTTGGCTGTTAGCAAAGTTTTTCTTCATTTACTTTATTCTTTTGTGCCTAGAAACTGTCATTGATATATATAAGACCTACAGTCAGCCAGACGTTCATTGTGCTGCAGCTTTTGTACTGCACCAAACAACCAATAAAGTATTTCACCAAATAAAGACTGTAATTGTGCTGTATCAAAATTTCCCGTGCCCCTCTGCTGTGGCCTCTTACTCTCTATGCATGCTTTCACACCGGTGCGTCAGAGACTCATTGTAGTCGTTTCTATCAGCTGTGAATGGATGTTTTCCTTTTGTTAAACAACCATATTTCTACGATTAAGCGTTTTGAAAAATGAAAAATGTGTGAAGCCGACGAAAAAGTGTGAATTTGCTTCTTCTGTGTTCAGAAGGTGAACGACGGAGATCAAGTGGATCTCACTTTCATTAAGCCTGTCTCAGAAACCGAGCAGATTAAAGGAGTAATTAAAGCAGTCATTAGATTGTTTGATCACTGAAGTTATTACAGTTCATTCTGAGCAGTTACTTCATTATATTTCATTTTATACAATCAGATCGACCATGTACACATATAATACATTTCCTCCTCCTTTTGTTGTGCATATATACAAATAATTCAACTTTTCCCTACTGGTTCAGCTTATGTACATTTATTAATAAAGTCTCAGACTTAATTTGGAATAAGTAAACACTTATTTCACCCTGTAAGGTGTATATATTGTGAACCGAAGGGAAATTATATTGCCTTCCAAACCGGCAGATTTTCCTCTGAAGCAACACAGTATTGACAGCTTACACAGCGACTAGACTCAGTTCAAACAGTCTGGACGGTGCATCTGTGCAGATTATGGTACTCCGTACTCGCGAATTGTCACCGTAAGCAGATGCCAATCCAGTTGGAGAAGGGCGTCATCTACGTCCACAGAGCCTCAATACTGTCCATCAGGACAAGAGAATCTGGGAACAGACCGGACTGTGCAGACACGGAAAAAGCCAGATCAGATCCTTTTTACTGGCGGTTCACCGTGAAGGACTGTTTACAACTAAAAAGTGCTGCCAGCAGCGAGTGAGCCGTCAAGGCAAAATTCCCTGACGTGTAAAATTAGTTTTTTATGCTGCACTTTTTAGTGTTTTATTGGTTAATGAACAGCAGAAACAACCAGCTGTTAAAGTAATGAATCAGTGTATTCCTGATAACATGATCGCCTCAGTGTTAAATAAAATATAATCTTTCAAATCCAGAGGGAAGGTGAAAGGACAGCAACAGCAGCAGAGTGAGCATGGCGAGCATAATGAGCACAGTACACAGAATATCTCCGTCTGCATCTTCTTTTAAGTTTCGTCGTACCGCTCCACAGAAAAAGTTCTTTGATTCACTTTTCTAAGTACTTTCTAATTAAGCGAACAGCCCGGAGAGTTGAGTCAGTGGCCTCAAGCATTTTATCTCCTGATGAGCATCACGGCAAGCAATTTACATGCAACCTGTGCATACAAGATCAAGAAGTCCTAATTGATAAAGTAGTCACTGCATTTAGTTGGAAGATCCCAAAAATGACTCGTGAGGATTCAAAGCACGTGAACACACTCGCAGTGACAAAGCTGAAGCGAATACGCGGCAGCCTCTGCGGCTGCGAAGTGAAACCAACGTGGAAGTGCCAGAAGCTGCAATTCCTCAAATGGCCACTTGAGGCTGGCTACAGAATGAGTCAGTATCAGCATCATATTTCCACTGACTTGGTCATTTTTAAAAGTCTCCATAGGATCCAGGTTAATGTCAGTCTCTGTGCTGTGATAAAAAAAAAAAAAAAAATTAAAGCTCTCAGCTGGATGCCAGTTTAAAATGGGATGAAAAGTTAAAGAGCCCCTTCAGACACATAATGACACCACACACACAGTTTCTCCTCCATCTCTGTGGTAATGTGACAGCTGAGGTCTGCGATAAAGGGAGAACAGAGGGGGGATCGTTTTAGGAGGACGGCAGAGAGGCTGTGGTCTTCAACAAAACGGCTCGGTTAGGTTCAAGCAACGAAACGCCTTGGTTAAGTTTTCGGGGACGATCGTGGTTTAGGTTAACGTTGACCTTCTTACAGAGTCACGTGTTAGAAAGACCTGATGGCTAATGAATCCAACTTGAGCCTGTTCATTCGTAGCATTTGAATGCTCTGCAGTATTGCCAAGAAAATCAGTGCGATACACTGGAACATGTATGTGGGAAAAGTAGTAGTAGCTACTGAATGTGTGCTGTATTTTGTATTTGTGTGAGCATCAGATTAATGTTCTCCTGAAAGAAAACCAATGAAGTCTAATTGTTGTAGTTCACCGCAGCGGTATGGTCACTCAGTTATGAACCAGGCCAGATCCTTTAGGTTTGGTTACAAACTGTGGAAACCAAAATACTTGAACAAGCTAACTTTGCCATGACAGATCAAGTTTTTGGGGAGATCTTGACCTGTTTTAAACTTGTCTTTAAAAATAATAAATCTGTAAACGTGTGGTGTGGTGTGGAGGTAATAGGATTTCATTTTTGTGGTGGTGGCTCGTCCTAGCGAGAAATAAATAGACTTTCAAGAGAAAAACTTTCAAAGGAGACTTTCAGGGGAAAGGGGGCAGAGTTAGTTGCAATTTCACAAAGACAAAGTCATGTATTTATTATGTGTGCAGACGTTAAATTAATGAACATCTGGAAGACTCAGTGGACTTTCACCAGTGAGGGTTTTTTCAGGAAAAGTCACCTAACTACAGAAAGTTGGGCAGACTCTGGGACATATCTAAGGCCCCAACGATGTCTTTTTTTTTAACAACATTTCAGCCATTAAACTTCAAAGACGCCTTGATAAAAAGTTCTTACTGACTTGTGTGACTTTGTAAGAACCCACATTCCCTCTTCCGTCTTTGAGTGTCTTCAACAGCAACCCTTTCTCACCTTTCCTCCCTCTATACCTGTCTCTTCCCTTGTCAGTCAGCTCTATCTTGCTGCCTCTGTCAATCTAATCTATCTCTGTTCTCATATCCTCGTCCACTCATCGTCCTCTTCTAGTCTCCTTTCTTACTCTCAGCCATCCTGCACTTTTATCTCTTGTCTTGCCCTCTACCTTTTAAATGTATTCCTTTCTCTTTGTGCCTTAGTTTAGGTCATGAGTTCAAAAAATGAGAAGACATAATGGTGTTTTCCACAACCCATCCGAGCTGCATGGTTTTAATTCATTTTGGGTAAGTGTCTCTTCCTGTTTCAGCTCTCTGTCTCTCTACTTCTGTGCTCCATCGCATAAAAATACAATACACGGGATAACCAAAGTAACAGAGATGTATCCTCTTGGAACACTGAAGATCTGTAGCACATATAATTGCAATCCACCCAGTAGTCATCGAGATATTTCCCTCTGAACCATAAATGTCAACCTCATAGTGGCGCTACAGAAGAGAGAATCACCAAAGTCAAGAGGATTCATCCTGCGGTAGCCATGAACCAAACTTCATGAACATTTATTGTAGATATTTGAGACTGGACTAACTGACTGACATTTGCAGCTTCAGTGGCTAAAAAACTGGTAGGAGACCAAACCCATCTGGTAATATCTAATATTTCTGTTTTTAGTGGCCTTTAACAAACATCATTTCCCATAAGTTCTCGACTGTGCCGGCTAAAAGGTCAGGAGCAGAATGAATTAAGTCCATAGACAAGTCAAGTGTCTGAGGCGAGTTCATTTATAATTATAGCAGGACAGAGAGGAACAAATGGTGTCAGTCTTCTTAGACAGTGGAGGAGAGTATTTTACAAAATGTTTGATACTGGTATTGATGCTTTGACCTGAATGTTCCTTTTTGGTACCAGTTTCATAAAATCAATTTTAACGAAAGAAAAATTCATTAAACATGACGATGCAGTTATTCACTTGAAAGGAGGAAGCTGTTCACTGACCTGAAACTGAAAATACTGTGCGCTTTACTGAACACTAGACCAGAATTAAGAGTGAAATTAAATGTCTGCACTTTATTGGACTATTTAAAGATATAAAGTGTCAAAAAGAACATGGAGATTGTTGTGGGGGTGACGTTTGATGGCGCACAGTGCTAGAATAACACATGGTCAAGCCTTCCGGCCATTCCTCACGTTTTGTTTCGACTACTGCTTTGTTTTCTTGGACCTTGCCTGTTTTGTGGATCTTGGACATCACCTGCTCCTTTACAGATTTGTTTGCTTGTTTGCCTTCCCTGGTTTTGGACTGAGCCTGCCTGACAATCTGTAAGCTTTTGTACATTCACTTTTGCTCAATAAACCATTGATCTGCACCAGTTCAGCCATTGAGTCTGCAATTAGATCCTTCTCATATGTTTCACATTTCCCTTGATTCAACTGTGTCTTTATTTTACCGTCTTCCCCCTACCGTGTTTTGAAATCTTAATTTGGCTTTTGTTTGGCCTCGGTGCCTGGCTCTTTCATATTTTGCCTGAGTATCCTGTTTGTACTTGGCTGTCAAAGCACTTTGTAAGCACTCTCAGCACTCTGTTTTTAAAAGGTGCTATATGAACTTGCTATTTTCATGGCAAAACACATTTTCGTTTAATGCAACAGACTGTGGTTAGACCATTTTTTAGAGCGAGTTAGTTTTCGCTCACAGTTTGGTTAGGCTGGTTAAAGATGACCCTTCCACAACCATCTGCCTGAAAAACCAGAAGGCTAACTTCTCCACTCGCTTGAACATTGGTGTCTGGCCAACCCTGACGCTTGAACGCTCTGTGCATATTTCATTGTAGTGTTTGAATCATTGCTTAACTGTGTTAAAAATGTGAAGGTTTCATTTCCTAATAGAAGTCCTGTAGTACATATACATATCTTAGAATATGGATGGCAATCCAAAGAACATGCTTCACTTTTTCAGTATCCCTCTGCTAGCAGCTGGTGTTGAGTTTCGCCTCCATATTCAGCATCATTAATAGACGATGCTGTCTGTGCACAGCATCAGATCTTAATGACGCTCCACACCTGACTTCTTCATAACAGTTTCATGATAATTAAAGCTTTGATATTGACACAGAGACACTGAGAAACACACTTTGCTTGGTAACGGCAGTCAATAAAGAGGCAAACAAATGAGTGTAATCATGTAAACGTGTAAGAAATGCGTCACTGAATTGCCTTTGGCTGCTAAATTGCTACGACTCACCCCACCCAATCCAAGTGAAGTTTTGATGATTGGAGCTGTGTATCCCTTGTTAGACAAAACACACAATCACCACCGCCAACAGTAACATGATATTCAGGATACACACAAAAGCAGCACCAGCCAATTCGAGATCAATCATCCATTCAGAAATGGATTTGCTACACCCATAATTCCCCTAACACCCACTGTTATCTGTGTGCTGAATATATAAGAGTGTGTGTGCATGTCCACAGGGTTGAGGTGAATTTCCGACTTCACTGTAAGTGAATAGTAAATGTTATAATAATAATAATCATTATTATTATTATTAAGGACCTCTTTGTATGGGTGTGTACATCTACACTTGTGTATCTAAAAAAAACTACCGCATTTAAATCAAATAATATAAGTATGAGAGAAATGTGGAAATGTATGAAATGGTAAGAAGGGTGAAGAAAGGTGGTAGAGATTACAGAACAGACAGAGAAGGACAAAGGGAGGGAAGGATACCAGAGGGCGGGGAGAGAAAGAGATTAAGCCACTGAGAAAGACAGACAAATCATTAAATTCATACCCTGGCCGTGAGGTAGATGGTAAATGAAGGCAGTGAAGGTGAAATTGTAACTGAGGGTGATACGAAATTCAATTATCTCTATTAGTTCACTTCATTATCTGGGCTCAGGTGCTCTTATGTTCCCATTATGTTATCGTTGGAAGACGGTGCCACTCCGTTGGCTTCGTCTGTTTCTCTTTGTGTTTCTGTGTGTTGTTCCTCGCCTGACAGATGAATCAAAAGAAAAAGACAAGATGAGGTCAGTCAAACAGGCTCGAAATCTTTCCTCAAGGTTCGCTCTCTAAATGTCTCATCTAGTAGTGACAGTTGTATGGCTATGCTGAAGGGAGCTCATATTGACCATAAGATGGTCAAACATAACCGAGGTTCAAAATTCATTCGTGACCTCGGAGACAGCGGTTGAGAAAACAGCCTCATCACACAAGGTCCAAGTAGTGGGTGACAGTCCATGACATTTGGACTGTCTGCTGATGAAAACCATGATGCAGTACACTAAATGAATCGTATGGTGGGTTTGTTTTCTCAAATTCCTAACATAATAAGTGTGTGTGTGTATTAATGATCTTACCTGCTAGCTGCAGCTTTTTAAATCACTCATCTGTGTGCCATGTTAGCCATTAGCAGTGTAGCTTTGATCTCATTTGGCCGTCCCACCAAAAAGGAATCTTAATGACCATGCCAATTATGTTTGACTTTTCAGTTTGCTCCAAGATTTTTTTTTTACTTATTTAGTCAAATATCTCAACATCAACAAGACAGACCAGAACGGGATTTTCTACATTCGTGGTTCCCAGAGGATACATCCTAATGAGTTGTGGATGAATGATATTCCCTTGACTTTACCTTTGCCGTCATGAGAATAACATTTGTCTTTTTAAATGAAATGTCTTGACAACTGTTGGATGGGGTTGGCATGAACTTTGGTTTACACGTTCATGACCCTCAGAGGATTGTTCTGGAGAACTCAATTCATCAATGGTCAGTTCAGTCAGTGGGGAGAAAGCTCACGTGCAGGAGTCCAAGATGTCTTATGCTGAAAGGTTTATTGAGGCCAAGGAACATGGAGAATCAATACACTTGTCACAACATGGTGCCGCCTCAATTCTGAAGAAGCGGTTTTCTCTGGCTCATCCATATGCTCTCAGAATAGCAGACTACTCTGTTAACCCATAGTGGTCCGACATTGTTATCCGACTCTCTAGAGGCTTGTACCCATCTGTTGTGTCGAGGGAGTGAGTCAGCCCTACCCTCTGACCTTGGTTACCATAGTAATGTCTCTATAACAATCATTTAACACTGTCCCTACAGTAACCTCAGGACATATGCTTGACCCTGTGTAACCCCCATATGTGGCATGCTAAAATAAAAAAATTCCCTCACAAAGACAAATTGTTTGCGACTTTGTTGATTCCTTAACTTTTTCTCGTGTGCAGTCATCAATTTAAAAACTCAGTTTTATGACCAAACATCTGAAGAACTAATGAAGCTCCAGCAAAAGTTAAGTGAGGACGATGATACTCTTGCGTATAGGTCTATAGTTAATTTCTCTTTTCTAATTTTCTTGCTGATATTTTCTGGGGCTGTCAGTCGTAGTATCAGCTGTCCCCTCCAGCTGATCTATCTAATAGCACGGTGGCACACCTGCATGGTTGCTGTCTTTTTAAAGATGATTCTCCCTCAGCCTTCTCTACGTTCATGCTGCGGCAGATTCATCAGCTTCATCAGTTCATCACCTTCAGCAGAGTCATCAGCCGCCACCACCGGTCTGTAGCCTCTACGGGGGAATTCATCTTGCTGCTGCTCAATCACCAAAATTTCCCAGTAGGATATAAAACCTTTCTCAAGACTTAATCACTGCTATCATCTATTATAAGAAACTATTTTCTTTAATTTATTCACTTGTCTCTCCTGACCTGAGTTAATTATGAAACTTTAGCTTGCTAAAATGCTGAAATAAGATTGTCAACATGCCAAACGTAACTGCTTAACATCAGCAAGTTACCGCTGAATATAGCCTCACAGATGAATGGCTGTAGATTCTTATTAACCTTTAGTCATCCATGCAAGACCAAAGTGTGCGAACCTTTTCCCCTCTCAGCCGGAGCGTCTTGCTCAAGTTGATCTGGACGTTGCTTGTTGAAGAAATTACCCCTCTTCTGGAGATTTTAAGTGTTGGATCTGTGATGCCCCAAAAGGACCCACCATCTACATGGACTAAATAAAGAGACAGTGAAAAACCAATACCCAGAAACCCCGGTATCACACAGGTACACTTCAGTATGGAAAATTTCTTTTAACTCCGCTTGAACCCCAGCCTTCCAGTTAAAGATCAATTTCTTTCTCCCACCAGGCCACATTGCTGCCACAACACAGAAATACACATCTTTTTTATGGGTATAATTTTATAAAATAACACCTCCATTACTTTGGTTGTCTCCCTCTGTAATGAAGTTATTGTTCTATGAGTGAGAGAGGCCCGGTCCAACTACAGTATGCTGCAAGGTCAGTGAGTGCTTATTGATTCACCATTCATCTGTTGTTGAGGTCATTACCGGCATGGTAGCTGTGATGATAATCTTGATTATGGATGGATAGTTCAAGTGGTGCTATGAAGGACGGATGAACACGGGGAGGGAAGAAAGGAAAGTGTGAAAGCGGAGAGCAGGAATGTAAAGAGGTAAATCAGAAAAAAACAGTATAGCTGAATGAATGCATACTTCATTTAAAAATTCTCCGAGCCAATATATTCCTTTGACATTCAGCAAAGTCACGGGAGTAAACAGAACGGACAGGAGCGACAAATAAAACAGAGAAAACACAGCAAAGAAAAGTAATTAATCATTTTGTCTAGATCTGGTTTGAGAGACAAAATCTCCCTGATAAGAAATCTATTTCCGTCACCGACCAAGTTTGTTCATCAAACCCCTTAATTGAAAACTAATTAATTGATTTGAGGGAAAATAATGAAATATTTCTGCTGCCTGTATCGTCTCCATCCAGCGCTGAAGTTTCTCCAGGGTCTCCGCTCTCCATCAGCGCTGGATGCTTTTCAATTAGAACCTTCATTAAAATGCCTCAGAGCAATTAATGAGCTCGTTAGAGTTGGTAATCACATAATCACTGCATTGATATAGATATCATTCCGACTAGAACTCATCAGACAAACAAATCAACAGCCGAGGGCAGCTTTTACAAGTAGGATAGTTCAGCTGCAGTAGTATTGCACAGTGAGGTGGAAAAACTGTTTGACAGTGCAGATTTTGGTGCCTTCCCCGACAGCTGAATATATTTTTTTTCACGTTCATTTCCTTTATTTTATCCAAACTGCGTTGTATTCACCAATTAACCAACGCATACTGTTCCAATGTCAAACTTTTTTATTCTGACTCACCTTACTGTTGGATTACACTGGGCCGCAGGAGCTGACTGTGGCACCACAGGTCGAGCTGGCCCGGAAGTCAAACACAGGAACGGCATAGAGAATCCCGCAGATTTTCAAAATAAAACACCAAGTGCAAACTTCATAAATCATAAAAACAGCAACAACACTCTCTGAAACACTCCCGGTGGCGTTTGAAGCCTGATGTAACAGAGCTTTCTTAGTGCTCACTTAGTAAACACCGTGTGTTTGGTATGCTATGTGCAAGTTCACGAAATTCACGATATCTCAACTAGGATTAGACTGAACTTGTTATTACTGCAGCCCCGAGCACACTGGTTCAACATGTGGAGGTAGTTTGTTTAATTAGTAAGCTGGACAATCAAGGAGGAGGGGGTTAACAAACCGTCACCTAGCGTGGGTGCAACTGTAAATGAATAAACCATTCTTGGCAAATTTGAATCATTTACAACGTCGAATGCATTCTCTTGCCGATGTTTGAGAGGCAATTATACCAGAAAAATAGAAAATATAAGTTTTTGAATGGGGTCAGATGGATTTGAGTGAGCCGCTTAAATAAATTCTATGTGGAAGTAATTACACAAATAGAGTTGGGTCCATGTTTCACAATGTTCATTAAAAAAGTGCTGACTCCTCATATCATTCTGCTCTAGTGACAGTGCAAAATAAAAAATGATACAAAGCGATCCAGAGTTTTTTAGAGTGGAAAAAGTCAGACGCAGACAGGAAGGAAACCAGAGAAACTATTTGAAGAAATCTCCGTCCTGCTTGCACTGCTACAAGGAAGCATCAACAACTACTGAACATCAATGACAGAACGTTATCAATTATTCAAATATCGAATGTCTAACTTTTATCCATTACTAATTACCCGTGAGACGCTGGTACGTACGTACGCTCTGGCTGAATGTGTGCGGTTCCTTATACCACACAGTTTGACACATCAATATGAAACATGAGGCATAAACAGTTCTCCCCAAGGCGAGAGGAAAGTGAATGATGTTTAACAAATAAGAAATGATGCCTTCCTATTGGTGCAGAGTGGTAAGATGGTGTGAGTGAAAGAGACTCGGAGAGGAATAGCTATAGTTAGTTTGTCAGGAGGAGGAAGGTGGTCAAAGTGGAAGGAAGCTGTGCGCGTGCGTGTGTCCGCATTTTTATTTGTTGTGCCTTTGGAGATTTGGGGAAGTAATAAGAAATATTTAAAAGTTGAATTTTACCAATAGAAGCAGAAAGGAAGCAGCAGGACACAAGTAATGACTATGCAGCGCAGTGAGGAAGAGCAAAAAAGGGTTTAACAACCGAGAGTCCAAGTGGCACTATATGGCTCCATCAAACCTGCAGAGTGTTCACACGGAAACACACATCCAAAGGCAAAATCAGCTACACACAAATCTCAGGCTCAAATCCCTAAGCGAAGGTATTTTGCAGAGATGTCTCGTCCACCGCATACAGCCCCAGTTAGCCAAGGGAGCGTATCTGCATTCAGGTGCAAAAAGTACCAGAAAAGCAGAAAAAGGATGATTTCCGTCAGAGTGCTGCAGCTTTAGTCGCAACTCAGAAACACACACGAGGCTGCCCAGTGTCATTAACAGAGCCCGGCAACTATTGCTCAGAGATGATGTTGAGTTTTCATTTCTAAGATGGCAGCTGATCATGAGAAACATGAGTGATAATCAGTCTCAATTCAACACAGCACTAAAAATGGGATTACAGTATTCTGGTATTTACTGCGTGCACATGAGACGTAATCCATCTCAAATCCTGTTTAAACATCTTAATCTCGAGAATTTGTTGACAGTGTGAGATGTAAGATACGATTCAGCTGTTATTGGATGTGACGAAACAAATTATGTCACATTATGTTTGTGGTTTGTTTTTTTAAATCAGTAAACATTACACAACAGTGTTGGACCGCTGCTTCTGTAACACTGTACATTGTAAAGAATATAGCTGAATAATACATTTATACAATCATATTTCACAACATAAACACAATAAAATGACCAATGGGAAAAATGGGTACAGGTCATGGCTAAATCTAAATTTGACAAATGAAAAAGTTACCAAAATTCTCAGTCAAGGTTTCGTAAAGCAGCAGTATTTTTTCAGTTTTCTCCTGAATTATTACAATCAAAGACCTTCAATATAAATTTGTGACTCATCGATCGAAATAATCACAAAAAAGTTAGAGGATGGACAGAGTTACAGTTCATCCTGAGGGGGGCGTTAATTTTTAAAAAACAAAACCGTCAACCTCGCGGTGAGGCAGAGGATCACCTCTACAGAACTGATTTGAAATCCACAGTTAGGTGGAGATATTTCAGTCGGGACCAAGGTGGACTGACCATCAGACGGACAGACCGCCTTTGCCATCCCTCGAGTCATGCTGTTAGTGCGGCTAAAAATAATGTTGCATGAGATTACTCAACAGAAGTTGCAGACCTATTACTAAGTCATGCTGGCCTTGGGCTGTTCAACATGTTTTGTACATCATAAAGTAAGTCATGCTGAGCATGCAGCACCAGAGAGTACAGACAGAACACAACAGTTGGTTACCTAAGGTTATTTAACCTTTAAAATAGCTAGTTTTACTTTTAGTAAACACAGCCTCTGTACTGACTACCATCTATGTGAAAAATGTCATTTACTATAACTTCTGTCTCGCTGACTCCGAAATAACTGGGGCCCATATGGGTTTGCACATTAAAGAGCCACATATGGGAAGTGTTTGAGCGCACGAGTGTCATGCAGAGTTTGTTGTGGTTGTCATTGACAAACGTCTGCTTGCATGACTCGAGCCGTCAGTCGGGGGCGCACGAGGTAAGCCACCTCCATCTGTCGCCCCCGCTAGCAGGTGGCGTGGATAATGATGTGGCGTAGCATGGCTCAGACAGGGCAGCAGTCGACAGAGACAGAGGCAGCGGCAACTACATCACTTATCCTGTATTTTACTATGAAGTGAAATGAAAGTGAGAGGACGACACGTGCGTCACGATGAATAGTTGCAGCTTGCATGGGAAAAACATTGATAAGATACACGACATCAAGCTAGCCTCTCATGCTACGCGGTCCGATGGTGCTGCTCCTTGACTGACCCCGATCTCTATGTCTTGGTGGAAGTGGCTCTGTCCTACCGTGTGCTGCATTAAGGAGTTGTCGTACAACTCCAACCAAGGCAATCCAAACAGATGTTTTACCTTAGATCTTTGCATACTTCAATGCTATTATTAGAGAAACAGTATTGTTCACATACCTGCTTGTGTACTTGAACAATGGAACTAGCTTGCACCACAGCATCTTCCTTGGCGGCGTCCAGCTTCGCACAGGACGTCGACATTCAAGGAGTTTGCCGCATTGTTAACGTAAAGACCGACAGCGACGACCTTCGATGAACTTCTTTTAAAAAGCCTTCCACCATTGTTGTTGCTACTGCTAACCTTACGTCACATTCTCACATTAATGGCATTTTTGCCATTACAGTACATCTGAGGACACACGCAACCAACACTGGAGAGTAATGCAGAATATGCTTGAGGAAACAAGGCAAGCACATCAGTCCTCTAAGACTGTGATTCAGTAGCTGCCAACAATAAGTGTCTGTCATAAGCTGACTATTAGATTTTAAAACAAAGCCTTGAATTATTGACAACAATATTAGCCACCACGATGATGATTAAACTGTGGAAAAGTGACAAACAGAACCAGTGTTTCCTCAAATATGTCCGGACAGATGGATTCAGCACACTGGATGGAGGCCAGACACCGGGCCTGTTAACTGAGCTGTAGAAGAGCGACGGTCAGCATGAGCAAACTCCAATCATAGTTCAAGAAATTTGATTCTCAAACAAAACACACAGTTTCATGAAGTGAGAGGACACACACACACACACACACACACAAGCACCGTGTCTAGTCTTTGCCTCTTGATGCTCTTAAAGGATATCCTCGGAGGATTGAGACTGTCTCAGACCCTCAGCCCCCCTCCTCAACACTTGTGACACACACACACACACACAGTTTATCTCATGGGGATTGTGACATGGAAAGTCCTAGACATAACACACCAACACACACACACACATACACACACACGTTGTACTGGGATTAGAACATGGATGACGACCTCACACTTGACATTATATGGGTCTCTGTGACTGGGACATGACCACAGCACCACTGACTCTCTCTCTCACACACACACACACACACACACACACAAAGTACTTACAAAGTAAAACTGGCCACTCTGTCAAATCCTATTAAAAAATAAATGGTTAACCTGAGCTGCACCGCATGACAGACAGACAGACAGACAGACAGACAGAACTTGAAGAAAGTATTTTTTTTTTTTTTACGACAAAAACTTTAACTATCACCTCCAACAGGAAACTATGTGGTTCCTGCTGACAGCATCAATTTGAACACTACTTACTCCGGAAAATCTGCTCCTAGCTATCAAAGCTGTTGCCTCAAAGGAAAACGGAAGCAATTTCTTGAAACAAAAGCAATGCTGTCTTGTTGCCAGTGATGGATGATAGTTACATATTGACAGGAGTGTCTGTTACTGGAGGAGAATTCCACCAAACACGCGCTGCCTGACTTGTTTCTGCCTTTTGCTTGTATCTGGTTAGTAATTCTTGAGCTCCGACATAAACCGCACTCAGGCTGCACTTTTGTGATTTATGAACATCATCAAGAATGATTTCATTTAAGAGCAAGTCAGTGCAAATTTAGTTCTTAAAATAAACCCGGTCATGCATACGTTGCTTTAATTTTGCCCTCACTGAAGTTAACTGTGCACTGATTGTTCTGAAGTGGGCGAGAAAAGTAAATTTACTTGCTTAAGTACACTTTTAAACTATCTGAGTTTAAAATCAGATCATGGCACAATAATGATGCAAGATTTCCTCTCTGAGGATCGAAACTTGAGTTAAATGGGTTAATTGGGGAAAGTTCTCATCAGAATCTTAATTTGACCAAATTAAAACCCAATTAGACAGACTTAAACAGATTTAGAAGATAAGAAAGATAATCTTCCATCAGTTCTTTCCTTTTCTTTTTTACTGTAGGCGCTGCAGCACACTGCATCAGTGGTTTCATGGAGAGAGAGACTTTCCTCTTGAGCTAAATGAATGAATACAGGGCTGAACAATTAAATAGATGAATGTATTAATGATTGAGGTGTGTTTGCTGACAACAAAGAAGCAACAACCTGCCCAGAGATAAATTATGTATTTTTAACTTCCACCGTGTGGGAGACGATCCTGGATGGTGCATGGAGTTTAGTTTTTGAGTTTTTATAAGAGTTAGTTCAGAGTTTAGGATATCGTTAGCATGTCTGTCCTGCTCTTTAATTACAACTCTGGCCAAACATTGTATTTGAGATAACATGAAATTTCCTAGAGTCCAAAGTCCTTTAGTCTTTATCTCCAAAGACCTTTCCCTTGTAAAACTTATATTCTTTTGAAAATTATTCAAATAAAGCAAAGATATCACCTGGATGTTTTTCTTTTGGAAGCATTCGGGTTTATGCTAGGACAAAAAACAAACCCAAGCATGAAGGAGAAACTGCAATGGCCAGTGTTTGGTTTGTCCCTTCTGGGCTGCTGTAGAAACACAGTGATTCAAAATGGCTGACTCCATGGAGTCAGCCAAGACTCCCTCTGTAGATATAAAAGTCTCATTCTGAGGTAACATAAATATAACAGTTCATATTTGCAGGTGATTTTACGCTAATGAAAACATAGTTATGAATACGATATTCCATTTCTGTCATTAGATATCCTTAAATTTTACACACTGGACCTTTAAAAGTAGGACGAGTTAGCTCTACCCGCTCCTTTATTCTCATATCTACTAAATGAATTGTAAAGCTAGCACTAGCTTCAGTCTTTTAGCATTACTGTATTTATGTAGTCCTCAAGAGACCCATTTGCAAAATTCTCACTTTAAAAAGGAGTCACTTTAAAATATCAAAGAGTCTGAAGGGAGTTAGCATAATTACGGTTAATAAAATCTGTCAGCGCCAGTCATGATTTGAGACAACAGAACGTTGGTAAATCCACAAATACTATCACTGCAAACCGCATATGTGCCGCAGTAGCACAGAGTGACTCAGTGCTGTGGCAACAAATGCCCAAATTTCAACACTTCTACTTGCCTCCATCCTACAGCGGTGCATCACTGTGGGTCTGATTGATGAAACAGGCCTGTTGGTTGACTGATGGCTGGGCTGAAAGAGAGACCATATAGAAGATATCAATCACCAGTGTGGGGCTCGTATGTTTCGTAGGAGGCACAGACGGACGGTGGGTGAGGATTCGACCCCTGAACCGCTTTAAAATCATTCATCTGACAGACTGGAGAGAAAAAGACAGAGAAGAATGGTTCGGCTGGAGCTGCAGCACTCACTTTATTACCCAAATTTCACAAAGTTCACCCACATTAAAGCTGCTCCAATGATGGAAAAGAGAAGCAGTTTACACTCAGCCTCGTGTCATTATTTGATATGTGGACCGTAACACTGATCTGATCAATGGAAATTACACTAATTGATTGATTGCCAGAGTGAGGGTGTCGGCCAGGCGGATCAGTTGTTAGCGTGAGGCCAGTTTGTCATCATCTTGGGATGATGAGGGATGATGTGACCTGTGAAACGCTCGTTATTCATCCGTCAGAGAGATTGTCAGATGTTGTGAGAGACGAAGACGGACAGCAGGATAGACAAGGAACGATTACCAAGCGTTGGTACTGATAGAAATATTTAAAAGGATCAGGGTGTTGCGGATTTGTATGTTTAGTTTGTCTTGGCTTTAGGCTACTGTACAAGCATTGCGTTGCAACCCGGTGATAACCTGCGTGGATGTGAAACAAAGCCAATGCGGAAGTGCCAAAAACTGCAGTTCCTCAAACGTCCACTTGAGGCTGGCTGCAGAACGAATCAGCCTCCATAAGTCCCCACGTTAAAATTCAGAAATAAACAGGTTTACAGCCTGGTTTTGGGCTCTATAGCCAATTTCCCTGTTCATGACAACTGTAGTGAGGGTGAATTTTTACAGAACTCGCCTTTTCTTATGAAGGTTTAAGATTATGCATATGATATCACGGACACGAGTCCATATTTATACTGTTGATGATCTATGATTAAACTAAAGACTGGCTAATGTAGAAACATGTGGAGCACATAGCATACTCGGACCCACAGACATAAAATGCTCATTCTATGGTCACAAAAACAACAGGATTTAATAAAAAATATAGTTATGAATATTGCATTTCATTTCAGCCATATTCATATTACACACTGGACTATTAATCAATTATTGAACTCACAGAATCACATAAAAAGTGATGAAGTGTAAGCCTGTGAGGGAGACCGACAAATAGAGAGACAGACAAAACAACCCAGCGTGTAAACAGAAGAGGCAGACTAAGTGACACTTAGAGTGAGGAGAAATGATTTCTGTCTACCTTTTTCACTCTCTTTTGACACTTTTATATCGTTCCACTCTCCCTCTCCAGACTGTGATTATAGTTAGTGACGGGGTTCAGGAGGGCTTTGTCTTGTGCAGTCTGTATAATGCGATTCTTATGAGATATTACTAGTAAATAATTCATGCCGCTGAGCCGCACAAACAGGCACACAAGCACATTTACACATAACATAAGCTTTATATTTTGTGGCTTCAGTTTTGCATTTTGACTGCGTCATGCCTCAGTGTGCAGAAACCTGCGACGTCAGACAGGAAAGTGGCGTTCATCTTCAGGTCTTAACACACGTGAATATGAGCAAATGAGAGTTCAAGGTACATTTACGTCATATTAGCCGCGTTGCATTTGCATACACATGCAATTTCCTTTGTTTTTCTGAGTTATTGCTCAAAACAAATACGACAAAATGAACAGCCGGAAGCAGGAAAATATAAACAGAGCGCCGAAGTTCAGTTAAAGTGTCTCGCTGACTTCACTGAGTCACTACTACATGGTACTGATTTGATTTCTACACCTCCTCCTCCTAATAAGGGGATGATTTTGACGCATGCTGTGCAGAGGTGCGTGGCCTTAACAATACGTTGACTGTATGGTAATAAAAGGACCTTTTTCCACAGGATCTTACAGTAACTATGAGTAATTTGAATTCAGAGGAGGAAGCCTTTCTCTTCAAGCCCCAGCAGGTCGTCACCTAAGCATAGGTGGCATTTTAGACGAAGAGAAAAAGGGACATTAATTGCTTCTTTCTTGCTTGGCCCTCTGTCCCTGACTTATTTCTTCCAAACAGAAAGGAAGGCGATCCTATCTTTTTGGTGTCATTGTTTGGTTATGAGATTCATTTTGGCTTTTTTACACAGCACACTGAAACTGGACAGAGAAGAATATGGATGGTGTGTGACAAAAGCCTGAAGCCATTCGTGGTCATCTATAACTTTAATTTGAATAAAAATGTAATATATCTGTCAGACTCTGCGACAGAAGCAAAATAAAGACAGATGAAAAATAAAAGGCTCTAGAGGTGCCGAGTTAAAAACAAACCTGCTTTTATTTTAGTGCTGGCCTCCTCTTCTTTTGGCCACCTGTTATTACACTGCAGTGATGAAGTATGTGCATTAATCACAATAATATGATATGCCCCAGTTATTGCCCTATCTCTCGTAGAAATAAGAATGACTGGTAGGTTACACGTGCACTTAGTTCATTACTTCTTGGCTTGCTTTGCCTATGACAGAAGTTTGATTTGTTATTGAGCATTTTTTTAAAGCATATTTCTTTTTCTTTTTTTTCCCCTTCTTCTTCCTTGACAGCTTGCTCCAGGCGACACATTTGGTGTCGTCGTGAATTCCCCTGAGCGTTTATTTTGACACATCAGCCACAAGACCCGCTTTTGTTAGAACGCGTTTCAAAGTTGTGAACGCTGTTACCAGGGACACATCATATCTGTCATAGCTGTGGGTGTGCGCGGCCCAGTAATAACCGATCTGCAAACATGACCCAAGGAAATTTCAGTAGGAAGGGAGTGAATTCAAAGCCTGAAAAGAAATACGCCAATATTTTGGGGCACTGGTCAACTAATATGAGATAGAAAGACTACAAGACTACTTGCGACTACTTGCTACTACAATTAGAGTGTCAAGTGACACCTTCACCGAAAGTTTGAAATTAAATCAGTTTATTTTCTTTTTGTTTTTTACTTAAATAAATACACCTGGTATTTGATATGACATACAAGGATCCAGGACTAATAATAATCATAATTAATTTCATGTAGATTTTCATAAAGACTGAAGATAAAAATAAAATCTACACAAGGACGTGGAGAAAGACGCAGGATGAACAGATAAAGGTGAGCTCTGTTTGATACAGGATGAAGAAAGCAGCCTCATCTCGTTCGCTCATATTTGTTCACATTTTCTATCTTTACGCCGTGTCTCTGAATGCTATTTTAATATACTGTCCTCCCAGGGACAGGGTAACTCACATTGCTTTACCAAGCCCTGAGGACATTTCTAAATTATTAACTGCAGACTCAGACGCACACACACACACACTCACACAGAGAGTGAGAAAGAGGCAAAGAAAGCCTGTATTGTGGCATAAGTGGCGTTATTTGGTCTGAGAAAACTAATTATTAGAGAAGGAAGTGCATTTTTATGAGAGGTTCACGTTGGGAAAATATGAAACGGAGAATGCATGAAGTGTGTGTGTGTGTGTGTGTGTGGGAGAGAGACAAGTGTGTGTGTGCGATGAGAAGTCGACTGAGAGGGAGAAAAAAAATGTGTGGCAACCTATAGCTTCTATATTTTGACCCAGAGGTCTTCAACATTTTTCAGGCCAAAGAACCGCTGCTACATATATTGTATAAAATATTAAATTAGACTGACAATAACTAGTAAAGCGATATATAGTGCCATCTCTCATGGCTGCACGAGGATTTATGGGTATCTTATCATCACTGTTGTGTAAATTATCGTTAATTTATATATAATAGAGCGATTTGTTTGTGCATATTCAGACATATTTTACTCTCAAACTGAAAACCTGTCCTCCTCGACAGGAGGATCTAAGTGAGTAACGGGCTAGCATGCCACGTGTAGCGGCAGTTCGCTCTGCGTAAACAGGCCACACTGGCCGTTTCACTGTCAGCACGAGGATTTAATGCTAAATGGTCTGACCTTTACATTGTATATCATATTCACCCGTTCACACACCGATGGGAGCAATTTGGGGGTTCAATATTTTACCCAAGGAGTCGGGATCGAACCACTTATATGATAATTTGTGGAGCTACTGCTCTACTTCCGCAATCGCTTCTGGATATTCACAAACGTTAGATTTATGTGTGGAGCCGTAGCTTAGCCGGATTTTTTGTTGTTTTTTCCCAAACTTTCAGTTTCATTTTTTCTGAGTAGATAATAACAGCGCGGTTCAGAAAAAAACATCTAGCTGTCTGTTGAAACTGGACTAAACTTAGCTTAAAAGGTTTTTTAGACAATAACTTTTATTTTAATGGCACTTGATGACTGTGGTTCGCGTGTAAAAGGTTCTACGGGATCTCTTGGAGCCAACATTTTTTTTTTTCTGACAAGAGCACTTAAAAAAATAAAATCCTTCACATACATTAGTGTTCTAGTGGGTCTCACAAAGTGTGCCGCGGCTCGTTTAATTCCACCTAGAAACCACATTCATGTAGGAAATGTCAGAAAATGTCCAAGTTGACATATTCATATTAATATGAATGTGTCAACGTGAACAGTGGGATATTCATAGGAGCAAGAAAAGTAGCAAATATTCACATCTGAAATGTTGGAAGCAGTTATTTTTTTTGACATTTTGCTCCATCCATCCATCCATCCATCATATGCTGCTGGAACCTGACTATAATAATTTGCCCCCATTAAACCAAAAAAAGCAGTAACACTGTCGCCCCTCTGTTTCTGGGGCGATTCAGATTCATCCCAAAGGTGTTGGATGCTGGAGGGATCAAGCCTGATCGTGCTAAAATAGATAAATACTATAACAATAAAAAATTCCAGCCAAACAGATGCGAGACCTGCTGGCCCCGGTTGTTCGGGGCACCATCTGTATGCACTCAGAGAGGTCAGCAAAAAGAAAACAAACACACCCTCCAGACACAATTAAAAACAGTCCCTTTCTGAGGGAAACTTTTAATATCGACAGACAGACCCGTGAACCTTCCTCTGTGGTTAGTGCTTCCCTTCCCAATCAGCCACACACACACACACACACACACACACACGAGAACTGGATGCCAACTGTGTCGCCACTGGTGTAAACAAACAACAAGCAAGTAATATGTAATAAGCTGTGAGCAGATTGCTGCTAAACTTGCTCACACGGGGTTGGACCCTGGGATGTCTGGCCCAGGAAATGAAAGAAATCAAAACGCACGGACACATTTTGTCTATTTTGATTAAACTAAAAGTTGCAATGCTTAATGGGGAGTGAGAGTTCTTAATAATCAAAACCGCGTGGGAGCGTTTTACAAACGCATTTCCACCTGCGCAATTCTGTGAGTTTGAACAAATCTGAGCATGTTTAGCATCTTTCATGTTGTTCTCGGTGAACTGAAGGGAGCATGCTTTTGACATGTTGCATGTCGTCGGCCAGTGTCGGTTCAGCAGGTCAAAACATGAGATCCATGGTCTCTATAATTAGTTTGTATCATGAGCTTATGCAGCTCATCTAATATTAGTGTTAAATTAACTTTAATGTGAGGAGACAGGGTTAGGTATTGTGTGTGTGTGTGTGTGCAAACTCGTCTTTGTTTTTCCAGAAAATTAAAAAACAGAAAACAAGTGCGTCACCGATCCGTCTTTCTCACCTTGTCAACCTTACTTTGGTACACTCTGTCTTGCATGAACCCGGGGTGACAGTGACAGGCTGATTGTGTTCTGCATTAATTATCACTGAGTCTAACTAATAAATGAACACGCGGAAGTGGCAGAACAAATCTGCAGTGAAAATAGATCATGAAATAAATAAATAACGCGCCCAGAGGCAGATGTGACCAAATGTCAAAAACTGACTCACTTGTTATGTAGCAGTCAGTGTGACACGAGGGCAACAAGTGTCAGTTCTGCTGAAATCAATGCGCAGCAGCATAACCGCGCCGCTTGCTATTCAACCTATTATGATGCCTTCAAGTGCTCTGTGGGAAATATTCTAATTAGAAGTCGCACAAATGAATGATGCAAGCAAAGGGACACATATGAAACGGAGAAGTCTCGCACGGCTCTGCCGGCAGCCAGTGTTTCCTTTGTTTAAAGGTGATTTTTATAAAATTTAGAGAGAAAAATTCACATTTCAGCACAGCTGAAAAGAATGACATTGACAATAGTTCAAGAACTCTTAACTCGAGGTCAAACGTTTTACACTTGAACCGCTTGGTGGGACGCAAAAGTAGCACCGATCATTATTTGTCTTACATAAGAGCTAAACACCTAACTTCATAGATCTGATGTGGCTGTGGTCAAAAAGGTGATTTTTTTCTTTTTTTTAAATAAAATACAACACTGAGCTGAAAATACTGAAAAATAACTTTCTCTGAATATATTTTTCATGACGTTGCACCTGTTCGAAATGAACTTAGCGAATTGCCTCGAGTACCTTCATAACTTCAGTCGGACACTGGGGAATAACGTCGGGATAAAAATGGTAGTTTTAAATGATTTTCTTTACATCACCTATTGTTTCAAGTGGCATGGGTGTGAGCTGAGGTCAAATACGGAGAGATGTGTGACAGAACCAGATTCCCTGCAATGCCTGATTTCGTCTGTTTAAGATGTAAGACTGTACCTGACTCAGACTGCACCCAATTTTGGCTGTTCAATACAAAGACACAACAATCGCTTTAAATTTGTTTCAGTTTTTTTTTCAGTTCAGTGCCAGATTAAACGTCTACAGGCTCAGGCTCATCAGCCTATGTGAGTCTTTCACCCGTCCCTGCTCGGGTTTTAATGCCTTTATTTGTCTTCTATGATGTGAAAAGATTTCCACACGTTCGGAGTAGGTAAAACTGTTCGTCCTGCTCGTGGAGTCTCTCCTGCCGGGCTACTGGCAGCTCTGTCAGCCTCGGAGTCAATCACAGCAGACGTTCAAAAGTGGTTCAGCCGACTTCGCTGTCATCCCCGGAGCAGCGAGCGATGGAGCAGCTGCTGCCCTGCCTGTCCGCCGTCACACTGCCCTCCATTTCCATCACCCCTCTCTGCCTTTTGTGGGCATTGTGAGACTTGGTTGGGAAGGTTTGCAGCCTATCATGCTGTTGCTCTGATATTGATCTGTGTGCAATGCGAGTTGACACAGGGTCTTCTTGACTAATGACTTGAATCATGATTTTTCAGGTTAGGGTTACAGAGGCCAGCCCGTTAAGAGTATATACAGTGGACAGAGATTCTGGATCTGTGTAGTGAAGCCAACACGGAGCACCATTGGTTGTAAAAATCCTTTTCTATTGAGCCTTATGTAATTTGATTTGATTTTTTTTTACCTCAGTAAAACCGTTTACTCGTGAGTTTATGGAGTTCATGGTAATCACTAGTCTTCATTTGGTAAATTATGCTCCCATCTAGAGTAAAATAGACGGTGAAGTAAGGCATGTTTTTAGGCATGGCTGCCTTCTGATTGACGAGTCATCCTCTGTGAATCCGTCCAATGCAACACCGATCAAATATGACTCAGATACTGCCAGCGTCTCGCCTCAGATGTTTTCAGAAACATATTTCAGTGTGCTGTTGTAGCTGTGATATAACTACATAAGTCCCCACCAGCACGCTCTCGTCCAAATATGATCATTTCTGCCTCCAGGATGTCTATAATGTTGAATAAAGCTTTAAAATGATTGCCCATAAACCAATGGGTAACATCACTGTAGGTTTACACACCTTTGTTACAAGTTATAGTTTTGTGCGTGTGTAGATTAGACATCATGCTGAAGCAGTCCGTCAATTAACTCAGCTAAAATCCAAAAAACGCACAATTAAAGAGCTGCCAGTCTTCTTGCTGATGGCCTCGTTCACTTAGAGTAATTATCCTAATACCTCAGAATGAATGTACTAATGGTAATTTATTGATTTCTAAATGCTTCACATATCACCTTTTAGCTGGGTAATGGATGGGTCGCAGGAGGGTACAGTCAGTAGTTTAGAGGGAGCGGAGGAGAGTGGAGAGAGCACAGATCCCCGTGGTGTTCACAGCACGGGGGTCCAAGTATTAAGATTCTCAACCGCACAAATTGCCTTTTATATGACGGGGAATATAACCAGGTGGAAAAACGTGCTGTGAAGCTGTACAGTATGTGTGTGTGTGTGTGTGTGTGTGTGTGGCTGTATGTGAAGGTCATACTCTGATTAGCTATTGATCTGAACCAACCGTAAGCTCTAATGTTTCCTATTAATTACTTAATCAGAAACAGACTGTCTGCACGTGCGTGTGCGTCTGTTTGTCTGTGGACGTGTCGTGAGTGTAAAATAGCATTATGTCTTGCGTGGGCCTTATTTTTCTTTCATAATTATCATCCAGACAGAGCGTATAATGACCCATGATGGAGAGGAGAAATGGAAAATGGAGGTGTACGTGCAAAGAGAAGAGAAAAGCAGCAGCAGTACAGCACAGCAGTAGTCCTTGCACATGGCCTCTTATACCTCGCCTAACAAAATCATGATTTAGAAAGGAGTCAGTTAGCGTAGAAAGTTTGCATTTCTCCTGAAGTTGAACTAGTTGGACTTGGATAGAGGTTTGTGAAGTGACGCAGAAGCGCCTTAAACCTGTGTTCTTGTAATAGCCAGCAGGGAGCAGCCTCATTGGCACCAACAATAAGGTCAGATTATATGGAAACTTCTTCATGAGTTTATGGTCCTCATAACGATAAAGCAGGGTATGCTTCAGGGCATTGACTAGTTATTCTCTGTGAATCCGTCCAGGCACAATACACCGGGCTGATGAAACTCAGATCTAGGCAGTGCTGATTAAATTTGAGTTGAGATTCTGTTACTGTATCGACGATCTCTCGCCTCAAATGCTTTCAGAAACTCATTTTAGTGTACTGCAAAGCTGTAATACGAGTTAAAGCCAATTGCAGCCCAAGAAATAAAAAAAATCCACCAACTAGGCACCGAAAAACCTTGAAAACGGTCGTCCACAAGCCAATCGGTAACATCGCATTGGGCGCAGCAGCGTGCACAGTGCACAGACACCAGCTGAACTAGTTTAAAGCAAGCTGTAACTGGAATCTGGGGTGCTGGAAACACTGGAGTGATGAATCATGCTTCATTATTTGCTAGTCTGATGGACAAATATGGGTTAGGCAGATGCCAGAAAACGCAACTTAACAGCATGTGTAGTGTTGGCTCTAAAGTTTGGTGGAGTGGAGATAATGGTCTGGCCCAGTGAAGAGTCTCCTTAATGCGACAAAAGAAATTCACAGCCTGTTGGGCACTTCCAAATTTGTGGAAACAGCTTGGGGAACCCCCGCGCCCAAAGCGAGGTTCATACAGACATGATCAGACAAATCTGCATAATAACTTTCTGTTACTGCTGGCTCTGAGCTGACTCTCTGCCGCGATTTATTCCACTCTCCCTTAACCCCCTGAGATCCTACGGATGGCTTTTGCATTGTGCGATTGCTCCGACTGCAGAAGGTTAAGTCTGAGCCAAGACAGCTCCTCCAGAAAGTGAAAGTGAAACTTGAATTCTTCCTGGCATCTTTTTCGTCTACTTGTGTACTCCTTTCTGTTACTAGAGTAGATTATTTGGACTCAACTCATTGACTCACACAAACTCCTTTCATGAGAAATATAGAAAACTTCAAGCAACAGGCTTCTAAGTTTTCAGTTTAATGCTGACCGTTGTTTTCCCTGGCTGAATTACAAAGATTGTTGGATGCACATCAATTCTGGTCATTAACTTTGATCTTGTAACAGCTAAAATGAAAGCTGGTGTCTCGTGGATGGAAAAAGAAGCGTCCCTCGGTAAAATACCTCGACGACCACAAGTGCATTGTGAGGTTTTATAGCTCAAGACAAGACAGAAGATCTAGCTGTCTGTGCTCCCAGGTAAATGCTTGTGCATATTATATCAATAATTCAAGTTCAGCCTAGTTACGAACTGGGACGTCCTTTTTTTGTGTGCCTGTTATTTCGATGTGTCAGATACATGTTTAATGAACAATTCACATCATCTGCTGCTCGTCTCTCCGCGAGGTTGTGGATATTAATTAGGCTGCCAATCAAACTTGTGGCGTTACTGAGAGAAGTGATTAGAGATCTCTGAGTCTTTTCTGAGGCTATTCATAACTTTGGGGATTCATGAATATTTGGAACCTTATTACATTCAATTAGGGGTTCAAAGGGATGGCGAGTCGATAAGTAGATTTGATTAAATGATGTGCAAACCCAACCCCATTTAGAAGACGGTTCATGCCAGCTCCCACGCCATGTTGACCCTGATTAAACCTGCGTGTGCTCGAACAGTCTTGAAAACTTTTTGATGAATAAAAAAGAAATCACTCGAATGATTGATTTGTTTCCTGCAATCTGTAAAGAGAAAAAAACAGAAACAAATAAACTGTTTTTAGAAGAAGTTCACCTTGCCCTTGGATTGTTTTTGTGCATCTTTGCTAAACCTCTAACATCTAACTTCTCTGCCCCCGCCGTCTGTTCTTCGCTATCATCTGGCGAAAAGGACAAATCATGAACAAATTTACAGGTGCGCCTTTGTCAGTCTGCCAAAAGACACTGTCAAAACACAGAGAGAACGAAAACAGGCTCTCAAAAACATCAAATCAAAACTAGTTTGCCAAGAATTCTGACAAGCCAGCAAAACCTCAGGACAATTTCAAACATGCCAAATATCTAAAAATGATGTTCTGCCAAAGATCGCACTTAGAAATCTAAAAATATGGTAATGGACTTCCTCAAAAGAGACAGATGTCACAATCAGAATCTGTTTTTAACCAAAGAAATAATTGCTTGTCGCGAATAAAATGATAAAAACAGTGACATTATGCACACAAAGAACAAAACATAATGTCAGGTGTTATTTAGCATTAAGGGCAGCACACCAAATTAAAGAGGAGATCAGTTTCGATGTAATGAATTCTGACGATGTATATTCCACATCAACAAATGTGCGCATTCAAATTAGGGCGTGACGTGTTGATAATTAACATTCGCAAGAAAGAAATCGAGCCCACAAAAACCTCAAACTCGGTTCATCACACAGACTCTATTTCACGGTCTGTCAGAGCCCGGGGGCTGAACAAAGAAGAAAGAAAAAAAAATGTCCCGTGTCAATCAACACCGACTCAAACTTCCACACAGAGAAAGAAAAGCAGCAGGCCTCTCAATATGTATTCACCTGCTGCCGCAAAACACCAAAAACACAAATTACCTTTATCTAGATGCTTTCGTTTTATTAACTTTACTGCTGGTAAAGAATATTGAATCAAACCGGAATTGAACAAAACACGGAGTCGGACATTTACAAATCCTGACTGTACTCGGCCCGGTTTATAAAAATAACAAATTCTAAATGAGTCTGCAAACAAAACAACTGCCAATAACATCCTGGAGCCAGGTAATCTCCAGTATGTGTGTGTCTGTGTGTGCATGCTTGCAGGTAGAAACTTTACCACATTTGCATCTGGTACTTTGTATTATGTGTGTGTGTGTGTCCCCATTTCCTGCGGTAGCAGGTGCACAAAAGCCTTTGGGTGTATACAAGAGCACACTTCCAATTAGCCTGTATTAGGTGTGTGAGCGTGTGTGTGTGTGCATGTTTGTGTGTGTGTAGTAGCCTAATTATCAATGTGCGTGTAGAAGGAAAGAGCTGGTTTTATACTTGATAGTTGACAGAGCACAGACACGCGTATTGTATATGATTGTGCTCCAGAGATTACTTGGCAGAAAGACGCTTTAGATGCGGGTTTAGTTTGCTTTAAGCCTCATTTAGAATCTGTTGTTTGTCCAATTCAGAAAATGTGCAGAGGGAATCTGAATAACAAACTCTAGCTTCTGGACTGTTTAAACGGGATTGGCACCAGGAAGTGTTTGGGTGAAATCAATCCAATTTAGCCCCCTTTTTTTAAGCATAACTTTGGGTAAGTAATCAACAGAGGACCCAAAGAATAAATTGTGTAGATCTAAATGGTTGAATCAGCTTAAGCTAACCATCGCTCCGTTAGGCTCTGTCCTCCCTCCTTGTACATTAAGACTTCAGCTGCAAACCTTTGATGCATCAGAGTAGATTTGTAACAGCAGAATATGGGACAGGTTTCATGTAATTGTGCAGCTGGGTCAATTTCTGGTTTGTCTGCAGGACATCATGAGACATGAGGAGACGGTGGTGACTCAACACTTCCTGTTTCTGTTTCAAATTAAAAGCCCTCTAGCATTTCAGTTGCCTAACAAGGCTTTTATTGTGAAACTTGTTGGAAAACTTCCATTTCCTCTCTCATCTTATGATGATCCAAATTGGTGCAGCAGTCACATGAAAAATTTAGCGTTCAGACGTACCGTACCTCGTCTCAACTGATTTGAAACTGTTCTGGAAGACATAATGTGGTGAGGGGGCATGGATAAATAAAGTATTTTGTCATTGTTAGATCCATCTGAATTTTAAAGTTTGTTGAAACACATTTATTGTTACTGGAGTGTTTTCACATCTGGATATCGTTACAGTCAAGCTGTTTCGACCACGCTCCCACCAGATGAGCTGACCGACCAATAAACAGATACCGATCCGATCTGCGTTTGGTTTCTCAAAGCTCTCTCCTCTGAAAAGTATTTAAGGAAGTGAAACAGACAGTGATAGACATCATTCCACCATAATGATATCCTCGCCTTTCGCACCATTTGTCCACTCACACAGTTGTTTTCACTCATTTTGTCTGATTGGCTCTCTTCCCAGGACTGTGTGGGCTTCCACCTGAGCGGAGGTCTAATCAACCTAAATAATTAACAAGGATCTTTTAACCGTTGCACAAACTGTCTCACTGTAGCATCAATTTGACCCCAATTTCTGTTAATTATTGCTTTACTGGCTAAAACAAATAACGAGATTTTACTTACTTTTCTGTGACATGAAATCGAATATAAATATTTAATCTCCTTCCGGCTCTCAGTCTCCCCACTGTCACTGACTCTTTGTACTCATCAAGGCGATTGTTTGCAGACAACCAGGCAGCGTTTGGCCAAGTTAGCCAATAAGATTTTCGAGTTCAAGTACAAATGTGCAGAGGTACATTTATTCACATATTTTACAGTATCTATATAATATTACTTCCTACTCCTTCTCCAAAAGAAAGGCCAAACAAACAAGGTCTTAGGATAATTCTCCTCATGAGTGTGGGTTGCAGTGAAACTTGGCGATAAACAGCAGATTGCTGCAGGCCTGTTCAATTCATTGAGCCTGAAAAAAACAACAGCACATCTAAATCTGCTCCCTGGGTCCTTGATTTGGAAGAAGACAAGAAACGAAAGCGAGAGAATAGAAAGGACATAAGGAAGCAACAGCCAGACAGATGGATGGATGGATTCATAGATGGATGGACGGGTGAATGAATGCACGGATCGATGGACAGATTGTGTTGCAATAAACCTTGGCGATAAACTTAAGATTGCCGCAGGACTGTTCAATCCACTGATCCCGAAAACCAGAAAAACAACAATCTGTTTTTATCCTCCAACCACGCCAGCAGTCCTCTCTACCTTTCTGTTTTCACTATGGCATCTTCCCTTTCGCCTCGCGCCCTCTGTCTGTTCACTCTATAGACCGTTTTGGGCTTTTTTCCCAATGTCTCACCTCCTGTCCAGAATCTTTTCTTATGTCTTCCCCTCTCCGTCTGTCTTTTGTTCTGGTCCGATGGCAAATCAAAGCAACTTGAACAACTTTCATGTCACCACGGGAACAAAAACTCATATGGTCGTCATGGGAACACACGCATCTTGACACCGCAGGAGACGTTTGATTCGGGTGGGGAAAGCGGGATGATTTTTTGTCCCTGGACCCTGGGATTGGCTCGCCAAGGGCAGGGGCATGCTGACATGAAAACTACAGACGTGTGTACAGTATAGTTTGTGTTTAAAACAGTTAAATCTAAGTTAATTAAACACTGAATAGTATCTAAGATATCAAAGTAATTGAAAAAACAGATCTACAATCAGAACCGTCTGCAATCGAAACTAGTGGACAACCTCCACCTCTCTCTGCTGTGTGGTTTACTGACAACCACCCAGCTCTGCTGCAGAGACACACACGTCCCAAGTCTTTGAAATTGCATCTACGTTCGCCTCACTCGCGTCTTTTCCTTCCGCCTTAGCCCCTTTCCCTACAGGGATGCATGGAGAGATGCGAGGAAAACCTCTGAAGCATCCATTTCTGATGACCGCGGCAGCTGATCACAGCTGGATCAGCTGTCTGTCGGCTTTAACAGCTGCGGAGACGTTTGCGTTTGCACATATGTGCGCTGTGTTAATGCTAATAAAAGCGCACAGTTATCAGTGTCAGAGCAGCAGTGTTTTCTCCTGTAGTCTGCTACCTGTTTAACAAACACCTGCACATGAATGAAACTGCCTTCTGTATTGATATACTGTGTGCCGTGTGCTGCTCAGAGGCACAGAATCAAACTGTCAGAAGAAAAATCACTCACTTGCACACAGGGCTAAATGTTGATTTTCCTCTTGAAAATCTGACTGTAGATCTATTTTTATTTTATTTTTGGTACTTTTGATACTACTATATTAAAACAGGGTATGCTTTCATGTAAACTTTAACATCTTTTGTAATCAGGAGGACATTACGATGGCACGCGGTGTCAGAAAAGTAACAAAACCTTCATATAAAGTGGTTAAAATTACCACTACAGCAGTAAAATGCAACACACACATTAATGCAAACAGTAATAATTATCCAAAACATCATACAGCAGTAAAACAATACTTTAAGTACGTTTTGCTGACATACTTCAGTAAATATCTGAATACTATGTCCACCATCACTCAGGTACACAAGGCATGTGAGTGTTGTATTAGACTTACAGTAAAGTGAGTTAATCAAACGTAATCTTCCATTTCTTCCAGTAAATTGGTTTCTAAAATGACTAAAATGAATCACTCTTCTTGCTTAATGACTTTAACCGTGGTTAAATAGTTGAGCGGAGCATCCTTGATGTGTCGCATTAGATGACTCCTCAGCAAATTAGACACAAGTATTTTATTTTTTTTTTTTTTTAATTGGATGATTTAAAAACTTTAAACGTACAGTGTATGTTGACCTGGCAGATGTTAGACATCGATACCTGATATTATTTGGGTTTGGACAGACTGTGACCTGATATAAATAATGTCCTGTCGAGTCTGTATTTCATGGAGAGAAGGCGAACGGCGGCTCTAGAGTTAAACACCTGCTCGACTCTGAGTGCGCCTTTGTACACATGAAGCTGCTCATTACACATCCATCAAGTCGTCCTGTGATGCATTAACGCGCCTCTCTTCCTTTCTCTCCATCTCATTATGGGTTGAATCACCTTAAGACAGACAGACACACACACACACACACGCCTGCGCGCGCACATCCGCGCCTTTCTCTGTGTTTCGACGCGCGTGTGCAATTATCAGTGTGATAATTAGAGTCGCATTTAAATGGGTATTGAAAAGTCGGAGCCGGAGTCAGAGGGAGCGCCGCTGACCTTCCCGTGAACCCCGCACAAAGACACACACACACACGACACACGCACACCCCTGTGTACCAACAACACATTTCTGCCTGCACACACATACACACAATTACTTTGATTAATAGATATAATTTCTGCTTCAATGCTTCTAACAGCACATGCCTCTGCTCTGTGCGTGTGTGTTGTTTGAGTAGTAATGTTGTTATACCCAGAAATAGAGAGAAGAGAGAAAATAAACACAGAGGTGTGAGCAGAAGGTGGACGAGCACATGAAATAATTTGCCTCCGCTGTGACCTCACGATGAAAACAACAGATGATGGAAATAATTACTCACATTCTGATTACTAATCTACCATGTTTTGCTGTGGAGGGATGAAAATATGTAACAACTACATGTTGTTTTAGTCTGTAGGATGAAGAAATGAAGAAAAGCTGCTGCAAACACAAAGATGTTGAGTGACGTTAGCACGCTAACCAGCTAGTCTGACAAATAAACATAAACTCACAGTATGTCAAGTAAGGAGGTGTTCTTACTACTTCCTTCAGCTGTAAACCGTCAAGCTTCTTTCTAGTACAACTAGCTCACCAAACCGATCGTGGCTCGTCTTTCCAGTGTTCCAACAATCACCAGCTCTGGTTTGGTAGAAAATAAACCATTAATTCAACAAGTCAGATGAGAAAACACCATGGATCTACACGCTTTTGCTGCCTGACCTCCACCTTGCTCCTCTCCCGCTGGCTGAACCAGCCATTTCCAGAGTCGGAGTCCTCAAACTCTCCTCCATCGGTCCGGCCACACTCACTGGCAGGCAGCGTTGTTGTGTGATTTCTTACATATTGCACCTTTAATATGAAGAAAACTGTCAATTCCGACTTAAAATCTTCTCAGAATCAGTCCCGCAGCTTCGCTTCGTTTCCGTTTCGCTTCACCTTAAACAACACGACCACGCCGGTGTCACGTAGCTGCGCTCTTTTGCTCCGTTTGCATCCCATTTTGCAAAAAATTTAAATGGCCAAATACCACACAACTTATAATTACTTCCTTCTTATGTACATATTATTCTCTCTTATTGAGCCCCCTCAAGTAAAGTGGTGCACTTAGTTGTAATTTGGAATACATTACTTCATGATTACCTTGCCATTACTTGTGCCCCCTAAAGTAGAGCATCGTTTCAGCAAAGTGGTGATTTTTAATGAGGATGCAGCATTAGTACATGAAAGAACAAAACCGGAGAGAGAGCAATTCCCAAGAATTTGTTGTCATTGTGTTGATTAGCACATTTAAATGAAGAGATGTGTGTTCCAATATGGTGAAAGTGAGCAAAGAAAAAAAACCTATTGGGCCCCGATAGAAAGCTTACGAGCAGATCTCCCACGATGACCCCTTCAGGAGGTAAAGCGCAGACACAGTTACACAATTATGGTCACTGCGTCAATCTTAGGTTGTGGCTTGAAGTTAATCCAAACTTAGCGAGATAAAATTGTGAATTTATTCCTTGTTAATTTCTCTGGGATTTGTCAAATCGTTGCTAACATGTGTTTTTATAGATATGAGTATCTGTGCTGTTGATAAGGTGAATCTTAATCCTCTCTGACAGCGATTATGATAGTCCCGCAGAGACACACATGCACCAGTGTTACAGACTTCACAGGTGACTCATTATTTAACAGATGGCATCGAGAGACCATAAACAAACAAACACACACACACACACACACAAGATAACCCCAGCCTCCCAAACATACACACACTTCCAAAGCCCAAATCCTCCCTCTTGTCCTTGGCTGCCCTGCGAGATGAATAAAACATTTGACACACAAACAAACACTCCTTTACACCAGATCTTTGTCCTCAGACAAATATCCGCCACCTGCTCTCAGAGACGAATGCCTCTGTTAAATAAATTAAAAAGTATGTTAATAATAACTAGAATTAAACACACATTTTTCCTCATGCCGTTTTAATGGCCACACACACACATACACACACACGCCAAACACCAAACATTAAATATGCTCCCTCTAGGAAACATTATTAGGAATCACTCAGTTGTTATGCCGACGATACCCAATTATATTTATCGATTCGATAGCTCGAAGAAACCAATCAGTTAGCTTCAAGCGTGCCTTAAGGGTATAAAAATTTGCAACTTCCAATGTTCTGATGTTAAATTTGTAGTATACTTGTAATTGGCCCCAAACAGCTCCAAAACTCTACTCTCTATCTAAAGATATAGTTACTTTAGATAGCATCACATGACAGCCCTGAACTCCACATAAAACGAGCTTCGAGGACTGACTTTTTTCCACCAACATATTGCATAAATGAGCCACGTCCTGCCTCAAACAGATGCAGAGAAACTAGTCCATGTGTTTGTTACTTCTAGGCTGGATTACTGCAACTCCTTATTATCAGCCTGCCCCAATAAGTCCCTTAAGACTCAGCAGTTGATCCAGAATGCTGCGGCATGTGTATTGACAGGAACCAGGATCAGAGACCCACATTTCCCCCGTTTTGGCTTCTTTGCACTGGCTCCCTGTAAAATTCAGAACAGAATTTAAAATCCCTCTCGTCAGTTACAAAGCTCTTCATGGTCAGGCAAGATCATATCCACCCCAGTAGAACACTGTGTGCCGTTCCTCGCGCTTCCTATAGTCTCCAAAAGTGTGAAGAGTGTGTGTCCAAGAGTGAGAGAGGAGCCTTCAGCTCCCAGTTTGGGTTTCGGGAGGCAGACACCCTCAACAACTTTTAAGAGCAGGCTTAAGACGTTCCCTTTTTGGTAGAGCTTATAGTTAGGGCTGACTAAAGTAAGCACTGAACCATCCCTCAGCTATACTGCTATAGGCCTCGACTGCTAGGGGACTTCCCATGATGCACTGAGCTTTGTGCTTCTCCTCTCCCTCTCCATCTCCATCTGCACACGTTCATCACAGCACGTGCCGACAACAGACGTCCACCAAATTGTTGGGTCCCTGTAAATAATATTAGAAAACTGCAGTGTAGACCTGCCGTATACGGAAAGCGTCATGAGATAAAATTGAGTTGAAATTGAACTAAAACACAGCAAATACTGATTTTTTAGGCCGATATTGATATTGATATGTGTTTTTAAGGATATGTGTCGATAAATCTGCCTGAATTAATGTTATCTAATAGCTTCTGAAATGTAGAAGAATAGCTTTTGGCAGCAAACCAGAGACAACAGAGTAGCTGATGATTCTTCTGTGTATGCTACTTCATGTGTGTGTTAATCCTATTGCCTCTCCTCTGGCTGTATGCGTTTTTCCTGCTTTTCGGCCTCACGCTGTGAATACACACTCTATCATAAACACACCTTTCTTTCAACAAGCGCGAGCACAAAACGACATCGCGAGCTTAGTCAAAACGCTCACGCTGCCATTACTTGTTTAAAAATACGTGAAATGCAGAAACACAAATGTCATTTGTCTGGCTGGTCAAAAGCACAGTAAGAGCAGCCTGTGGTATTTTGTTAGAGTTTGTTAGAAGATTAAATGAGGAAACTTTAATACCCACAATGGAGCAATTTGTTCTGCACGATGAACATGAGAAAACCGAATTGCAATGATTGTCACTCACTCCAGCAGTCTATGCATTACTTACCCATTAAAGCTACACACGTCTACTCCTGCTACTTTTGCATTTCTGAATGCTTCTGCATCCCCCCTCTCACTATCTCTCTCTCTCTCTCTGTGTGTGTTGCATATGCAATGTGATATTTTCTTCATCGCCGTGGGGAGGTTTCTTCTTCCCTCCAGGAGGGATGGGAGGTCACGGTCAACTGCAGAGAGCCGTGGAGTCAGTATGTTGCAGGAGCGGGGTTTAAATCAAGGCGGGGGGGTTGCAAATGTTTTACATGTGTGGCATTAAATATGTCATGTACGTCATTTTGGCATCAATAAATCATTGCACATTGATTGCAGGGTAAGACTATCATTTGTGTAAGCAGTGAGAGCAGTTCCAGTTCTCTTGGCAGCTTCAATTGGCCTGTGTACTGTAGATGTGATGAAATTACAGGGCTCTCTCAAGCATTTTCCTTACTTTCTAGTATAATGTATTAAAGTAGTGGTGTGAATATCACTCCCATATCCATTTGTTAGAGGCTAATCTCAAGGAAAACAACTGGTTTGGCTGCGTGTAACAAAATTCTAAAGTTCACGAATATATCTCTAGCAAGAAAAAGACATGTTGCAGTCACATGCAGTTGGAAAATAGTTGCTGAAAACATGTTAAAAGACTTGAAATGTGGAATTAAAACAGTTTTTCACCAGTTTTCAGTCTCAGGATTTTTTGTGGGCGGTCCTTAAAGGGTGGCTCGATGACACGCTGAAGCCACCCTGAGCAGGGAGATAGAGATGAATTCATCTCAGAGTGTTTCAAAGTTAGTCATGTCGTTTTCTGAACTCATCTGACACGTTTCAGTCGCTTCAAAATGGCTGCTCGACTGCTCCTGCGAGTGGGCGTGGCTTCGGTGCATTCAGTGGACACGCCCCCACAGTCCTGGAGCTGAGAATCATTTTTACCTGATTTTGACACCTGATTTATTCTTACTTTACGCGGACTTAAACAAACAAGACACAGCATCTTAAATAGTGAACTTTAGGCACCTGGTAGGAGGATTTCATTGATTTTTTTTCATCTAACTCTGAGCAAGAAAACAAATAAACGTATTCCCCATCTTGCCGAACTATTGCTTTAAAGCTTTAAAAAACAGTTGTTGGCGTTAGCCAGTCCAGGTTAGGTTCGGTCGATACACATTAGGGGTGTTGCTAAACTGAGCAGTTGTGCTTCGAGCAGACAAAAAGTTGCTTTTATACATACAAGTGTAGCTTCAATGTGTATACTACCGCTGACTAGAGCCGCACGGTGAAAAATGCATCAAGTACAGAAAAATGAACACATTGAAGACAATCTCTTGTCAAGGTAAAACCATTTCGGTGTGAATAAAGCATCGAGAGTAAGTGGCTCGTTGTCTATTCATCACCATGGCTGATTGCCAACAGGATCTTTTGGACTTCTGTCTCATTGATTTTTTTTTTTTTTTTTGTGCCATTTTCTGACCACATTAACACTAAAAGGAGATTGATGTCCAACACCAAATAGTAAGAGAGTCGGGCTCTGTTCGTCAAGTGTAAATGGAGCTAAAGCTTTCTCAGTTTCACACGATGACAGATGATGGAAGGAGTGAGAGGCTGCAGGAAAATAATTTGCTCCCAACACGTTTATTTATCCTCACTTAAGAGAGGGAGAAGAGCTCAGACTAGAAAGGAAGGTAGGAACATAAGCATCATAATTAATTTTAATGTTGAGTTTTGACAGTGGTGTACTGTCATTACTTTCTAAAGGCAGATCGTATCCATATAGAAAAGTATTCCTGCAGCACGTTTTGTGTTCCTTCTCTCTTTATGGTGACGCTGACCTCATAATCGTCCTACAGGGACGAACAGCAACACGGGAACGTAAAGTGATTTACGTGACGCTTGCTCCCTTGTCGACCTGTGTTCTATTTTCTCTTTATTTCTTGTCATGACACTTCTTCGCGTCTTTTTGAACACGGCGGCACCGACGTGAAAAGCAGCCCGTCTTTGTTCTGCCTCTTCTCTCATTTGTAAACAAGCTCGTGACCCCGCTGAACTTCTCCTCTTTTCTTGTTCAGAGTCTACAGCCGAGTTTTCCTCTTCCTTTTGTTCAGTTCACCACTATGAAGTTGTGACGCGTTTATTTATTCACATTAATTCTTTTGATCTGCGGCAAATCATTTGTTTTGACAACTATTTTTCTGCAGCGTGCAGTTTTTTTATTTTACCGTTCTTCCGACTTATGTTGTTGAGAAAGAGGGAAGAGGCAATTTGTGTGTGTGTGAGACAGAGTGGCACATTTTATTACCTTTATTAATGCTGATAGGGCCTCTGTGCCAGCTTTTACACAACCGTCAATTCATTTTCTTATTACAAATAAGAGATGGAATTATACTGGGTGCCAATGATGACAAAAGCAATCAATGATACTTATTTACTGGAGGTTCTATCTTAATCAAGGCCCTCTAAAGAAGATTTCTGCCTCAGCTGCATTGTTGATGATGATAAGTAAAACCCCCAGTAGGAGATGAACAGCTCTGCCGTGAAACCAGCCAACCCACCCCAGTTTCAACTTTATAAAGAACATACGACATACTAATGAATTATTAACCCAATCAGTCCCGGCAGCAGCTGTATGTTGTATTTCACCAGCAGCCGACATATTAATATCTCTGCGCCCCACCAGCAAAATTAGCTATTCTGCTTGGTGGCAACATCATTTGCATGTTGTTATGATGATTCGAGCAACAAGTACATGTCAAAGTTTGGCTGTGTCCGGTTCTCCTGGGACAGGAGGCTGCGAAAAGCTCATTAAATGCTGATTTTATTTACTGGTGATGATGTTTCAAAGAACGAATCAAACTCCAGCTGTTGATCGTTGACTCCTGCAAAGCCAGAAATATTAGTGAGATGACTTTTTTTGCACATGCTGTATATAAGATGCAGTGTGATGTTGTTGAAAGTCTATATATATAAAAAAAAAAAAAAACATTGACTTCACAGGTCCCATCTTTAAACACCTTCACATATCTAATAAAATGCCCTTTTCCAAACAAAATAACATATAATCCACCATAAATAACAAATGAACTGGTGATTTGTCCTGCCTGTCTCCCAATTTCAACTGGGATCGACTCCGCCCCAAACAGCAACCTCCAAAATCCCCCAAAACTGCAGTTTCTTGAACGTCCACTTGAGGTTGGCTACAGAACAAATCAATCTCCATAAGTCCCCATGTTAAAATGCCTGTCTCTATAGCCAATTCCCCGTTCACGACAACTATACTGAGTATGGAAGAGGCAGGGCTACTAAGATGGTGAAGAAACCAATGGGTCTTCATGCTGTCAATCCTCCAGCTGTTATGGCAAATGGATGGATGCAAAAATACTAAATGTAATTATTTACAAATGTTTTAATGTTCATTTAAATGTACTTCTCACAAGGTCAATATACCACTACCTAATAATAATAATACCTAATTTTACTGATGATGTATCTAGGTGTATTTTATTATGACATTGAACTTCTTTCTCCATCTTTATTCTATTCTCAATAAAAGTAAGTGTCCCTCAGGCCAGACTTTTGATTTTCTATATCCTCCACAGATCTTCCACTGAGGAGCTCCCACATCCTTCACGGTTTAATTAAAAGGAGGAAGAGAATAAAGAGGATAGGGCTCAGCATGTCTCAGTTCCTCACAGTCGAAAACCTGCTGTTTGTGACTGTTCCGGTACAAATCAAACCTCGCTACAACCCCACCATCTGTCACAGAAAGTTCACGACCCCATGGCCACTAAAAAAAAACGCCCGAATAAAGGTCATGTGAGTAAAGAAAAAAAACAAATTAAAGCTAATTCATCCACAGATACAAGGCTTTAACTTGACACCAGCTACTCAAATCTTCTCCGTTCCATTTTAATTCAACGAGACAAAGATGATCCCTGTGTTAATATGGTTTAGGAGAACCAGCACTTGAGAGGATTAGGAAGCCAGAGAGCGGAGGAAAAGTGTAATATCAAGGGAGGAGAGGGAAGGAGAGAGAGGGAGAGAGACGGCAGCGAGACAGGTGGAGAGTGAGGGGAAGAGAAACAGGAAAAGAGGAGTGCGAAGCAAACGGATCACTCTGAGCTCTCGCTCTAATCTTGTCTTCCCAAAGGTACCTGACATTTCTCTGCATCATAAGCTCATGCTGCTGCCCAACCAGGCTGAGCGTTAGAGGAAACTACAGGATCAAATCGATAAGATACAGCAGAGGGGAACAGAAGAGGTGGAAGAAAAGAAGGGTGGAGAGAGCGCACGGAGAAGAGGAGGTTAGGAATTAATCTAAAAAAAAATGACAAGGAGAAACTACATTGTAGGCTTTTTTTGCTTAAGTATTTTTGGAAACGGTGAGTCACATACTGTACGTCAGGTGATAATATTCGCACACATAACACTGATGGAATAAATCCTCCTTCCCACATTGTTAAATATTAACTTTCAACGCCAGAGCTCATTTTAAAAAGCATGTTTTCCAAATGTCTGTGTGGATAATTTAGCAGAGTTCAAGACACCATGATAATTACTTTCACCACAGAGGTCTGGAGATAAATTCGGGCATAGTCGGTTTTATTTTTATGTCTGCAATCAGAGGATCTCAGTTTTATAAAATGTACTATTCTGTATGCAAAAGATTCAATTCAGTGTACTTTTTTCCCACTTTCGTACCTGGAAATATCCTAAAATTAAGTGATCTTTCTGACCTTGTTTCCCATGTCTCATATTTCCCTCATTAAAAGGCGTCTCGTGAAGAACGCCGTCAGCTTTGTGACAAGAAGCATCAGGATTTGTTTGGTAGGAACTGTTGTGCTAGTAGTAACGTGAGAACCCTTTCTGAGCGGGACGCTTTGGCCTCTCCCTGCAAGAGTCGAGACGGAGAACTGTGTTTTACTGATCACAATAAATTGGAAGTCATTATTCATCCGCCGCCATATAATCAGGCTCTGTCTTTTAATGTTTTATTTTTGCACATTTGTGGGTTTTTGTGGATTTTGGGCTGTTAGCAGTAAATGTTCTGCTCTGCTCTGGTTAGGTCAAAAATCTGTAGGATAATAGTAAAAAAAATATATATACAATATATCATAAACAAAGAGGAACAAAATCAAACTTCTTCAAGTTCTCATAGCTGCTTTTCAAAGCATTACTTTAAATACCGGTTTAGATTAATATTAGTCCTGACAGACCCCAACTCGATTTCGTGCATGGTTTGCGCTGACTTTTCTTCTTGATTAGCTGCTACATCAATTTTTCTACCATTGCAAACACATTTAAAATATTTTTTGTGAACTCTTGAAACCCTGTCGACAAAGTTTCTAATGTAGACATGATTTTTTTTTTTTTTGGTCTCCTCCAGTGAGGTCGGAGTCTACTAGAGTTTAACATGCCTGCCAGTGGAAAGTAATGATGAGTAATTTACTGCACATAATTGGAATTTACATTTTGGGAAAAAAATATTGTGCATTTTATTCGGCTAAATTCATTTGATTGCTTAAATTACTTTGCAGATTTACATTATTACAAAATATGAATCCACTAACAAAATATATTACATAATTATGGAGTATGTATCAAAATAAATGAATTAGTTATATAACATAATTTGGATTTCATTCAGCAAACAGTGGAAAGAAAACTAATCTGGTCACTACTGTGTGTTTATGATCATAAATGAGAGTCGTGGGTTGTCGGTTAGCTCAGCAGCTGCACCGTGTACAAAGGGTCAGTCCTTGCCGCGGCAGCCCGGGGTTCGAATCTGACCTGTGGCATGTGATTCCCCGTCTCTCTCCACACATTCCTGTCCTCTTCAGCTGTCTCTATCAAAAAAATAAATCTTGAAAAGGCCCAAAAAAAATAAATAAATGAGAGCCGTCGACCGACATACTGAGAGGTTCACCTTCAGGCTCTCCCTCGTGACGCTCTGGGACGAATCCTGCATCGCTTGCCTGTATTTGGGACAGCAACTCTCTCCCCCACTTGAAGGCAAGAATTCATTGTTTTCCAGCAGAGCACCATAGTCTCAGACTTGGGGGGTGCTGACCCTCATCCCCGCAATTTCCAGCTGTGCCATCCAGGCCACGGTCCAGTGAAAGTAGCTCATCAGCAAAAAGCCTTGATGTGGTCCTGAGGTCACAAAATTTGGACTCCACTCTTCAGCTAAAGCTAGAATCCCATCAATCACAATAAGAATCTGTTTACTGATCCCTGTGTATTTACTCTCAGATCACTAAATCTGCTTACCTTGTAACCGTCTTAACAACTAATGCATGATTTATTTACCTCATGTATGTTTTTTTCCTACTGTACACAAACACAGAATATTCTGTTGCCAGTGTGTCTATTTGTTCTTGAATCCAGCGTGCGCACAATAGCAAAGTACTCTGATCTTTTAATCTTGTGATTCAATTTCAGATATCAGTGGGACTCCTTTGTGTCTCTGTCACCCAAACACACACATGCACACACACACACACACACACTAATCTGGATTGAAATAGGGATGATAATCTGTTTTAAAGGGGAGTGATTGACATTTGTCAGTCCTTTTGTACGTTTAAGCCCTCTACATTACACTGAGGTTTCATCATTGTCTCCATTTCCTGTTCAGCTGGTGGGTTGAGTGTGTTTCATGTGTGTTTTGTGTGCGTGCGCATATGTGTGTGTGTGTGTATCTGCGAATATGGGAGATAGCAGAATGAAAGGAGTGTTTTTTTCCTCTAAGAATAAAGTACATCAGTGTGAGCATGTGTGTGCTCAGAATGATAACGAAGGATGAGGTTTTGTCCTCAACGTGCCGAGGCCTGGGAGACGTCAAAAGCCATGATGTCATAATGATGACACACTGTTTTCAGAAAATAACATAAAAATAAAAAAAATCGAACGTCTTTGAACTCAGACATGACCGTACTCTCTTGAACCACGCAGCGTCCCGGAGGACGACAGTTGACGTATAACCCAGACCTGCTGAACCTGGAAACCTCCATTTCACTCCGTGTGTTACTTGTAGCCAAAAGTTTGTCTTTAAATAAAGTTTACTGCAGACTGAATGAAGCTAGCAGAGCACCAACTCCAAGTTAATTGCTGTAACTGCAACAGACTGCCTTCCTTTCTCCCATGAGTGCTCATGTGACAGTCGGCCTGGCTACATTAGCTAGGCTGTCTTGAAGCTGCATTATTTTATTTATTTATGTTTTTGCCACCTGAGGCGGCAGAACGTGGAGAAAACACAACGCAAAGGAGCGATTCATAATCTTATCACTGCTAACGCGTTAGCAAACAATGCCTATGTGCACTTCCTGTAGACATAGCGACATTTAGCATGCCTTCTCAGACTTCAGGTAGAAAAAGTGTGCACGTGTCGGCTATAAATGGCCGCGTGCTGCGGCTGGAACGAGGGTGAGGGGTTTGATACATTTATCATTGATGGCACTGCTTTTTCTCTTTGTGATTTACATTTTGTAACTAACTTATCTGTGATTTATGATCATAAATGGTGAATGCACTCCACTTATATCACTTATAGTGCACTCATAGTGCATTTCTAGTCTGCTGATCGCTCAGGGCTCCCTTGCCTGCACATTGCATCCACGCATTCATACACCGATGGCACAGCCTTCATTAAAATTGACTCCCCATGTCTCGCCCCCATCAGGGTATACAGGAGTAGAACTCTTGTAAGAAGTGATATTGACCAAATTCACTGTACATGCATCTGGTTTCCCCTAGTATTCATGCTGAAAAGACAAAGAATGTATCCCCTACCAATCCAGAGTTACAGGGTGCAGTCACTTTTTGGCAGCCCTGCCGAAAAGTGACTGCAAAGTGACCCTATAACTCTGGATTGGTAGGGGTTACATCCTCTGTCTGGCTGACCTAATCGCTCTTCCTGCAAAGCCGACGGGGGGGAAATGGGCAGCGAGCAGAGTGCCAGGCGGAACACAGGGGATTTGAATGGGACTTAATGTACTGAAAAATCGATACTTTCTGGGGAAACGAAATATCGATATATATCGCAGGATCAATAAAATTGCTCGGCCTTAATGTCAGGGCAGGTATTTCCCCCTTTTGGCACCATAAAACTTTCTGCTACCAGGAAATTGTTACTGGAGGTAAGTATAGGTGATCTATCATCACGGGCAAACTTTCAAACTTCTCTCCACCTCACTTCTGAACGTCTTTCAAAGCTGTTTACTCAGAAGAGACGCAGTGAAAATCGCCACCATCTACCCGCACTCAAATGCAACTGAAGGAAAAAGTATCTACAATGCTGGCAGCCTCAACAGATGGGACTGATATTGAAATAATTCAAAACACCGGGGCTCCCTCTTCTCTCACCGTAAATATTGTGTCACATTCAAGCATCCATAAATATGTCCATATAATTTCTGAGAAAATTAACTGATTCTGCCAGCAGTGTCTTAGGTGTGTTAGGATGTGTGATTTTTTTTTTTTTGAGTTTAAGAAATACATGAATTTGTTTCCTTACAGAGAGTTCGATAAGAATGCTGATACCGCTTTCATGTCATGTTTTGTTCAAGGGCACAAGAAGTCTAATGAAACTAACTAAAGAGTTACTTGCCGGGAGGAAAACAGAGAAACAACAAAAGGTGGCTGATAACTCCACGAAAAATAAAGTCCAAGAATCCAAACTGCAGAAAAGCGGAGTGAAAGTAATGAAAATAATAATCAAAAAATAATCAAAAGTGGCAGGAAACACAAACTGGAAGTAAAATAAGAAGACATGTCAAGGGGGAATTACAAACTAAAACAGGAAACACTAAAGTCTATGGCATCTCGTGTGTGTACAACTAATAAGAAGCTACTTGTAGCAGCTGGATAGCTTTATTTAGCACGTTGAATCTGGATAAAAAAGATTTTAAAAAGGCAGCACATGAAGTAGTCCATTGATTTTGCAAGTCCTAATGCTAAGCTAACTGGCTGCTGGCCCCAGTGTTATATTTAACGTACACGAACGTGAAGAAGTCCATTTCCCGCAATGAACGCCTGTCGCTTTAAGGCCAAACAGAACTGCTGCCCTTGGAGTGAATAATCATGAACATGAAATCAGCCCGGAGGTACTTCAAGAACCTTACCGGTGTGGTTAAGTGTCTAATAAGTGTTTAATGCTGTTGCAGTCGTGTTTACAATATCTAGTTCCTCTCTTAATTGAATGAAAATGAAATGCAGATGATTAGGGTGCGCTCGATTCCATCCATACTGGCTGGTGAGCATATTCTGTGATTCCTTCATGCTTATGGCTCGGGCTCTTTCTGCTCTGTGAAGCATGACATAGAATAATTCCCCTTAGCAGTGTGCATTACAACAAGTCTGCAGCCATGCCAGCACCTCTGCGAGGCTCTACTTGAGCACTGCGATGCTCAAACAGAAATACTAATCAGCCGGCATGGCAACAGCGTTAGCATGCTGATGGTTAGCAGGGCTAATGTTTACGTTACATAGAAAGTTTTTAGATTCACAGGCTTTCGTGAATCTAAAAACTTTCAGCAATTTTGAGCTGTTTATAGTTAATCCTGCAACTAATCATTATTTTAATTACCGATTGATCTGTTAGTCATTTTCTGGGATTGGTTCAATCTGTCGATCCAAAAAATCTTTTGTCCAAGAGCCAGACCTTCAAATTAAAGGCCAAATTAGCCAATTACTGTTTGATAGACTTACCAAATTAGTTATTTTTACAGGCCTGTATCACTGTGAGCAGACATGGGAAATCCATAATAATAACTAGATACTTGAAAATGCGCTCCGTGGACTCAGCCCAGTGAGGACTGATGGTTTAAAAAAATCTTGATTTGAAATAAATATTAAATCAACTTTAAGCAGTTTTGATGCCGTTATGCAAGTTGCGCAGTCATTGTGCATGCAGCGCCTGTAGTTTCTGGTGATGAATGTGGTTCAATACTGCAGGTCACAGAAAACTGGAAAACAAATGACTGTTGTTTTAATAAAGAAGTCAGGCAATAATTGAATTCTCCACCATTCTGTGAGCAACTGTAATCTGATTTTGGTGGCTGCAAACAGCCAAAGTGAAAGGAGCTGGTTACCTCGCTGAGAAGTTGGTTGGAGGTGTGGAGCCCAGAATCTGGTGGAAAGTCTCTTTCTCGTGTCATCAGATGCCTTGGTTTGTCCACAACACAAAGGAATTCAGTTTATTGTGATAGAGGACAAAAGAAACTACAACATATTCACATTTAAGAGGCTGAAATCAGATCATTTGTACGTTCTATTAAAAATGACTCAGAATTGATCATCCAAACTGTTGGCCATTGTGGTTGACAACTAATCAATTCATTGGTTGATTGTTGCGGTTTTTATGATAACGAGTTGTGGTTGGAAAAGTTAAGAGATCATTTAATTACAATCCTGAGGAGGACGTGAATGTTTATATCAGATTTTATTGGAATTCATCCAACGTTGGTGATATTTCAATCTCAACGAATGTCCGCCTGCTGCTGCTGCTGGCACTGGAGAAAAAGTCAGCTGATCACGAAATTCATTCAAATTCATTTGTCCGGGCACCAAGAAGGGTTAATTAGGAGAAGCTGAGAGTCACTTGTGATAAAGTGGCCACTGTGGCATCTTGCACTGTCCCTTTAGCAGATTTCTGCGCCTTAGTCCGTGCTGCCCGAAGCTGGAAGTCTGCCATCTGACTCTCTAAGTCAATCAAGCTGTGACGGCCGTGCTAGCCAGGACAGCGGCTCTCAGCCAGAGAAGCCCAGACCAGAAGACGTCGACCAGCCTCCTTTGAATCGCTGCCAGGAAGTTGCAAGGGGCATTAAGCATGATGTCACGGGCGTACAGCTGCCAAGCTGTTTATTATCAGCACGCTGTGCCTGCGTGAGCGACGTAATAGCAGGTGCTTACACTTCGACAGCCTCGCTTCAATTGTTTGAGACACCCTGCACCTTGCAAGAGGCCTATTACTCAACAACCATTCCCTGTCAGTCTTCCCCGAGGCCTGCTGGGAGCCGCGGAGAAGAAACCACACACCATGTCACGCTGCGGAGCCTCGTCCTCACCACAGACAGTCCTGGCAGACGCTGCCCTGCTGTGACAATCTAGCACTCATCCCTAATTCAAAATTTCCAGGATGCCTGCATGGACGGCTTGAAAAATATTATCCAGAAGTCCACAGAAGTCTAAGTGAATCCAGCAAGTTCAATTTTCACCAGATATTAGTCTGGAAAAGATTCACAGGAAATCAATTGAGTCTGGCAGCTGGAAGCAGAACCAATCAGTAAACCACGAGGATTGATGTGGACGATGGAAACAAGCAAAGGAGGATTTATATTCAATTTGAGCACACTGTTTTTTTTCTTATAGAACACATTTAGTCATGACAACCTTTGTCCGGCTTTGGCCAGCATACGTGGACATCAGCTGTGGACACAAACCCCAGATGGATTTTAACCCCCGACGGTAAACACGCAACGGATCCAAACAGAGATAAGTGATTATGACCGTCATTTGCAGAGTCAAACACGAGAGAAACTCGCAATGGAGTTATTTCTGGGTTCAGAGGGTTGAAGTACCTCTTCTGTTCGTAAAGCAGTTGCATCAGGATGTCCAACAGCGAGCTCTGCAGACACGCCGTGAGGCCCGGGCCTGGCAGTAGACCGAGATTCAGACACACCGTACAGTGAGAGTGAGCAAGAAAGACTATAAGAGGTGTGAAGAGCGTGAAGGAGCAAACGAGATCAAATAAAACAGGTAGCGGATGAAGATAAACGGGCAGAAGACACTGAGGGAACACCGGCGGGAAGGAAAGGAGGAGACATGAGCCGAGTAAGAAGACGAGTGGGCAAAGACACTCAACGCTATGTTAGCCTCTCTCGCTCTGTAGGCTGCTAGCTAGATGTAATGGAAAGGCATGGAGCTGAGTGGCCGTTATAGGTCATTCCAGCAGGTTTAAACAACTTTAGCTGCATGACCTTCACTGCGGGAGTTTTCACCGGGCAGGCCTGCAAAGAAGACGGCAGAGGAATCACAATGATTTTCTTTTATTCTGCGATCCTATCAACACCCAAAATCTTTGTTTATTCTCCATCTGTGGACTCATAAGACATCATGGCAGCAGAAATCAGTGCAACAGTCCACACAAATAATTAGAAAGCACAGCAGCAACTGTGAATATACGTGTGAAATGGAGGGGGGGGGGGGGGTAAATTGTGACAAAACGAGCCTCTGAATATGAATATGAATATATATATATATATATATATATATATATATATATATATATATATATGTATGTATGTGCCTGCTTGTGTTATCAACAGAAGAAAAAAAATGATACAGACTGTGACTGTAAACACCCTCATATGCATAAATGCAAAGCTAGCCTGCACACAAATGTACACAAATACAGCTGGGTTTCTGGCCCCACCATGCGTGTGTGTGCGCGGCTACTTATTATATTCTCTCCTCACTTTTCATTTAGATTTAAGTCACTGCTGAATCCCACGAAACTCTTCAGCCTGAATAATTCACTGTACTTTATCCTAAGCAAACCCATACTGTCCATTAAGAATATTTATGAGGGAAGTAATTTGCAATATGGTGTGTGTGCTCACGCGTGCGTGTGTGTGGAGGAACAGAATTCATGTGTAAAAAAAGCAGCTACTTGGTTTGAAGCTGAAAGCTTGCATGCACGTCTCCGAACGCGCACGACATGGAAACGCATACGGGCATCTGTGCGTGTGCGGATAAGAGCGTCCGTAAGCGTGAGCACCTTTTCTTGCGCGTGTGTGTGCGCGTCTGCATTTGCGTTCATGTTTCTCGCAGCCAATTAGACACACTCACTACAGTCCTACTGTACACCATTAAAAATCAAAGGGGAACTTTGAAAGCAGAATTTCGTCCGTAGCTTATCATTACTAAGCTCTCATTGTGGCAGGAACATCAAAGGAAATCCCTTTGGCTCAGATAACTACAGTGCATCTCTTATGGCCAATATAATACAGTGGAACACGGAGGAGGTTTAGTGCAGCAGCTAAAGGAGCAGGTCAGTGTTTGGGAGCAGTGGTAAATATGAAACGAAAAGGCAATTCAAAAAGAAACCCGCAGCCCTAAACACATCAGGAACTGCATCTGTAAAACCCTTGATGTAAAGTGTATGTCCAGTTCTATTAATAAAAGCCTCCTTTTATCCTCCAGAAGTGCTCTAAATAATGTACAAAGATTGAGAATAAGCTTCATTATTGAACACAACCCAGGGACGCCCCCGTGCCCGAAGGCTGCCAGCTGAAGCAATCTGGCAAGGAGGACAAGGATGGCTGCCTTGTGAAGCACCTGTTGTTTACACACCTTCCTGCGATAGCCGGTCTCAGAGCCAAGAGAAAAAAGTTTCTGCCCTGCATATAGTGGTAGCATCAAAGATTGCGAGTCAAAGATCTTGTTAAGCTTCACTGACAGAAACAATGGGAGGCTCCAGTTGGGCCAAAGAAGAGAGAGAAGAGATGAAAAACAAAAACTGGGGAACAGCGGCAGCAGAAAAACAAGGTAGTTCAACAAGCACTTGTTGTTCAGCTTGTTGAAGCACGTTGTCTTCTGTTGGACTGATAAATACCCAAATCAATTACAGCGATTGTTAATCGTACCCATCGCGGTGTATCTAAACCATCTTCACCAGTTTAGGTCTGAGGATGCATCGACTTATCGCTCATAGATCCGTTTCGCCTGACGTTCGCCTTGTTGACTGACATCAGAAAATAACATGTCATTCAGGGATGTCAGTGGCCGATCTTATCTGCGTCTGCCGCGTCGCATTACTTTTCCTCGACGCCGTGTTGGTTATTTCAAAACTTGGATTTTCAGCGCTGGCACAAATTGCATGCAAGCACCTTTGAGCTCCGTGCACCGGCACGGACAGGGAGAGGCTGTTCAGTTCTGTGGCTCAGATCTCGGATGAGAAGTGCAATAGACAGAACTGCAACAAGGCAGAGCTGCTTATCTTTTGTAGATTTCCTTTTGTTTCCCCGGCACAAAAAGGGCGAATAAATAACAACAACAAAAAAACATCCGTGTCGGCCCAGAATTTCCCAGTTGGTGCATTCCTAATATATAAGCAGCTTATAGCCACAAACGCAGTTCAAAACTCAAAGAGTTTGTTTTGTTTCCTTTCCTATAGTGCCAAAGGTTTCTGTGCTAGTTGACTCAAGACCTTGTGAAAGCCTTAAAAGTTAGAAGAAAAAGTTTTCAGAAGAACATTATTCTAAAAGTGACATGGATGCTAAAACTTTGATCAGTGTTATGATCCAGCTCCTGCATTTTAAACAAGCTGGAGATTAGAGAAGGTGGAACAATCACACCGAAACATTTTTCTGAAACTCATACCTCTTTGCACAAAAAAATCTGACAGGTGGGAAACTTCGAGCGAGACGCTGTGACCTCTAGAAATCGAAATGGCTTCAAAAAAAAAAAATAACAGCTTCTCACAGTACAATTATCAGCTGAGACGTAAACCTGTCAGAGGGTAAGATCTGGAGTCTTAAATTTTTAGTTGGAAAGAATACTAAAATTCTGCACTTTTCTGGATAGACGCCAAAACTCTGATTAGAAGAGGAGCTAACAAGTTATGTTTTGCAAAAAGGAACCAAGAATTATCACAGCTTTTTGTTAAAAAAGAAAAAAAATGGGGGGAAAAAAGCTTCCCCTGCATAATAAACCACTTTCAGATACTTGAATATAAAGTGTTTTTTCACACTGTAGGGGTCCAGTCAACCTACCAACCATTCATATTCCATGGCAACGGGTTTCCGCCATGAAAGCTTGTTTGTGTTTGTGTTAATGAGGATTAAGGATCTAGTTTAAAGTGAGGCCGAATTAACAGTACGAGTGTTGAAATGATCAGCAGCACCAGGTGTCGGAAGCCGACAACAAGCCCTCGGATGATTTCTTGACCTTTTGAAGACGGCCGTAGATGAGAGCACAAAGCCACTCAGCAACTCGGCATCACAGGAAAGTGAGAGAGGAAACGACACGAGCGGTTTACGTATTGGAAGTCTGTACGCCGCGAGATGCAAAAGACGCTTTTATTAGTAATTAAAATGGTCCGTGAGTCAGTCAGAAGTTATGAAAGGCGACAGGAATATATTAGAAATCTTTTCTGTTGCATACAATCTGCTCTATTTTCCGTTCGATCCTGTCTGCCTATTTGTGTGGGAGTGAAAATCCTCCTTCCTCTCACCCCTCTCTGCTCAACCCAGTGACAGATGAGAAATTGAACAATTGATATTTCTGACAGGAACTCAATTAAATCCTGTGGCAACTGTCAAAAAAGCTACACAAGGGGAACAGGAGGGTGCGTATGTCTCCGAGATATGATCATATACCTGTATCCTATCGCTTTGTTAAGTTGTTTGTATGGAAAGAACATCGAATATGTAAAAACATCATGGATTCAGTCGATAAATTGTCCTCGGCAGACACTTTTTCAACAGGACAACAACAATGATAGAAACATTAACATTTTCTATACGGCCCTCAAACAGTCTCCTGTCCCCTGACGTGGATTTCGATGACAGTCTAATGAAATGAACTTTTTTATAAGCTGTTGGTTAAATCCGTCGTTCATTATGGCAGCGAGGAGCACAAACACTTAAAGACAGAAGAGACACATCGACTGCGTGAAATCCAGAAAGGGAGCAGGAGTGAGAAAAGAAAAGGGGGGACAGTAAACGGGAGAACGAGAGACAGAGTCGAGCTGCCCCTGTGGCACTATGTGATAAGGACATTATGTAGATTGAAATACTTCATGCAGGTTGAAATCAGCATAAAATGTTGCAGCAATTTTCTTTTTAAACTCACGTCATGGCTTAACTGTCGAATTATACACAGGCTCCACTTTGAGTGTGATCTGAATACCAATCAGGTTTCCAATCTGAACTCTTGTGTGGAACAGTTGAACTTGAAGTCATACGGTATGAGTATATGGAGTTTTAGGGTGGGTGTCATCACCAAGAAAACAAAGGATCCAAAGTTTATGGTGCCTATTGAGATGAATTCAAATTTAAATGGAAATGTTTATGTATTTGTTCTAACTTCAGATCCAGAAATGAAAAGAAAGACCTTAAATGCCTGAGATAGATCCAAAGAAACGACTATATATATACAGTGTGTAGACACACAGGGGCTGAGTTTAGTCAATATAAATGGAAGTATATATGCATATACGCCTTGTGCATGCTAACATGCATGTTTACCATGTTCAACATTGCAGTATAGCCAAGCATCAACCTCTGTGACGTGCCAAAAACTGCAGTTCCTCAAACGTCCACTTGAGGCTGGCTACAAAACGAATTAGTCTCTATGACAGTAGAGTACAGGGAAATTAATATCACATTACATAAGAGTACGGTGATCCATGAACTACGTTGATCAGTGTGAATGTTTCCGCTTTACTCGACAGAAAATGCATCCTGTTGGTTTTGAAGGGTGGCTAAGTGCAGCATTTCCCAAACTGGGGTCCATAAGGGGTCCTAGAGTGGATTTGAGAATCCCTCCAGCAATGATGATTAATAATTCATTTTCATTACTTTTTCATTCAGTACACTGACTGAATGTATAACTGTGATTATTTTACTCATGCTGTACGTTTCTCCTAACTTACAGGCTTTGTCCAAGACACCACAACGTTGATTTGATTTATAGAAGATGCTTAAAAAATACCTTCAAAACTTTAGTAATTCATATAAAATGTACTGTGAGGCAAAAATCATAAGTTTTAATTCAGCATGAGTTATATCAGATGTCATCCTCATCCCCTTTTTCTGGATTACTCTGGCTCACTTTGCCATATTTTTTCTGTGCAACAATGCATTAAGATATTATCAAAACACAACGTTCGCGTCACGGCTAAATTTAGCTCATCCTAAAGATGCAGCGTCTTCACAAATAGAGACCAGAAATCATGAAAACACAGTGGTTGCTAGTGGCTATGTGATTAAAATATACGTGGAGAAGGTAAAAGAGGAGATAACATACATGCAGGAGAAAGGTAAGAGCAGATGAGGGTGATTAAAGATGCTGAAGCTGCCAGTCAGAAGGAAGAAAAGGGGACAGCAACGACGGAGGAAACAGAAAAGATTTTGTAATTACTGACTTCCAGTGTCCCACTGTGCAGCCAAACTATTTCTGGGACCCCAATCTCATAATCCCCTGCTTGCCAACAAAGCATTTTCAAACTCATTTCCGGAGAGCATCACGTCAACCATAAAACCATAAATGGAGCAGTAAATAGCCTAATAACACCCAACGGTTTCTTTTTACGGCTGCCTTTTGTCTTTAACGCAGTGGGCAACCTAACATGCGTTGGTTTGTGTGAGAGGCCATGAAGCGGACGGCCGTCGCAGGCTGGAGAATGATGTCTTAACTGATGAGGCGGGCTTTGGTGATCAGATATAATGTGACAGCTCATTGCAGTGTATCCATGCTGTTTGAGTGAGAGGTGTAAAAGGGAACATGCACCGTCAACCAGTAATGAAAGGAGCGAGCGAGACGATCATTAGGCACGCACTGCTACTGCCGTCTCAATTAAACACCTGGATGCTCACCTGTTTTATGTTTAGATATATATTTTTTCTTTTAATCTGGCACCTACTGTGGCTGACTAGAACTAAACTCTTGGTGCTGTCAGGAACACTCCAGTGCTGATAGATGACAGAAACCTTTTGGGGCTCTTGCATCGTCTTGCTCAATGCTTACTAGAGTATCCCCCATGGCCGGAAGCCATGTCTTGTCACGACTTTCAAAATAAAACACCCAGTGCAAACTGCCAGTCGTAAAAACAGCCAAAAGGGAAACAGTTTAGCGATATAGCATTTGTGCATTTAGCAGCACATAAACCAAGGAAAATGTCTGAATCTGTGCAAGCAAACAAAGTCTGGAGGGCTAAACACTCAATTCAGAAACACTCCCGGTGCAGTTTGAGGTTGCGCGGAGGACAGACCAAAACATGTCTGTTGGGGGTTTCGGGGTATGAGTTGGTGTTGCTCTTATGGAAAGCCAGCCAGTTCAAATATACATGACTTTCAGCACGTTAATAATACATTAACAAGTTGCTTACATGTCAGAGTTGTTTAGTTTTAGTCCTCTAAGTGTAATTAAATTGTAATTAAAGAAAAAGATGTCTAAACATAAACCTGATGAGTGTGCAGTTGTTTAATTGAGACAGCAGTAGCAGATCACATTTGCTAACGTGTTAATTAAGCAAAAATCTACATGTTCATGTTTTCAGTGTGTTGTCAACATGTTGCAAGTCGTCTATATTTGAACTAGCTGGCTCTCCGTGTGCTTTGACGTGTATGTTGCTCATTACCATCTGCATTAAACTCTGGCAGGAACTGTAGGATGTAGAAGGTGACCACGTACTGCTGCTCCATAAACCCAACAGTTAATGTACCTATTGATCGTCACAATAAAAGATCCTCAAAAACGCTGACTGCACTCACGCCGGACTATAATGAGCAGTTAAACACACACATGACTGTGCACACTCCCATAGACACATGCACTCAAACTCCATAATAGGAGTGCATCAGAGTGGTTTTTATCCACTCCCACCTGCCAACATACGCAATCGATCCTTGATCTTCACACCACTAAGCCACAAACTGACACACTTATATACATATTTTAACCTTTTTAACCTCGTTAATGGATGTCTGCATGTTAATGTCTATTTGACATCAAAACACAGAAATATTTTATTTTAATGTTTAATATATGCAAGGTGGAAATCACATTTATTTTAAAAGTTCTTATTACAGTACAACACAGTCGATTAATTATGTATTTGAATATTTTAAAGTTATGCATCATTTTATACTGAGGGATAATTTGGAGCTCTTCAACTTGATTATGGCAATTATCTTCTGACCTGTGCTCATCATAAATGTTTTTTTAAAGTGTTGATCACTCTTACTATTCATGTGGACATAAAATTTCAGCTCTTTACTTTAATGAGTATTTTGAGGGAACAGTTGTAGTTTAGGATAATGTTTCGGTCGGCTTAGCGGGGCGATTTCTTTACTTGTTTTCATCCGTTTTAAAACTGCTGCTCTCTGGGACTCCACAAGGATCGATCCTTGGGCCACTGCTTTTCAATATAAACATTCACTTGGTTAGAGAAACAAACAAACCATGTTCTACCATTCATATAGCGCTGATACACAGTTGTACATTTAATTTTCCCTTGATGATCTCAGTCCCATCAACAAACTAGTTATGAGGTTCATTGTAACGCTGAAAAACTTGTAGCTGTAACTTGTTAGTTTCGAAAATCCTTCAATCTAAAATCATTTATCTCAAACTAAACCCACAGAAACTGGTTCATGCATTCATCTTAAGCAAGTTAGACTACTCCAACAGTCTATTTGCAGGATTACTCAAGCAAATCAGCAGGACGGCTGCAGCTCATTCAAAATGCAGCAACCACAGTCCTCAGGGGCGATCAGGCAGAGACGCATCTCTTCAACACCTTGGCAAAGTGTGTCAGGCAAAACATCTGGTGTGCCTGAGTTGCGTGGCCGCCCGTGCAATCCGAACGATCAGAAATAATTAGCTGTTGCTGTGCTACTGGATGAGAAGGGGAATAAAAATCAGAGGTTTAGGTTAAATAAAGAAAACAGTGTGAAGCATCACCACCATCTCCTCCATGTATTAAGTTGCGTACGCTGATATCAACCTCTCACGTGTCACATATCACATCTACCGGCTTCAAAACAGGAAGTAAGTGGTAATGTAGTAAACTCTTGACTGATTTGAAGTGCGAGACTTGGGTGTGAAATGTTGAGAATATTTTAATTTAATGTGCAGAACAAGAGAGGAGTGCACGTCAGGCGCACTGTACTCAAATGTGTCGTGTTTCTGGCATCTCATCTCTGCGTGATCTCCTCCTAACACCAGCACAGAAAGCACTTCAAGCAAAAAAAAAAAAAAAAAAACTTTCAAAATGCTTTTAAAAGTGTATAAAGCAGTCAGTGGTGTGGTTCCTCAGTACATTCCAGATTTCTCACTTAATACGACCTGATCCAAGCCTCCACCTGATGAGTCACCAGGTGAGGGTGCCTTCAGTTAGTGGAACAAACATCCTGCTGATGTGAGGTCCACATTCAAAAGACATTCCTATTCATGCACATGGATCACATGGATGGGGATCTTGACCTCTAGAAGTGAACGTGTTTGAAAGAGTCGACTTTTTGGGGCACATCGTGGATGTTTATGTGGACGCACATGCACGCCTGTGCACAATACACACATCCCGTGAATGGTTTCACACTCCCACTGATCTACAGGTGGCAATAACTCAAAGATAATACTGCAAAGGTAGAGATGAAGAAGTCTGCAAGCTAAAGCTACAGTAAAATACTTGTTTTTGCAGATGTTTTATGAGGAATGAAACGCATTTAACATGATTATCTGAGCTCCGGGATAGATTCAGTGACACTGACTGTTAAACATAACTTGTTCGTTCATAGTGCACCTTTAAAAATGCTACTATGCATTTCCTGTGCTAGTAGTGAATGTACTGAGAGGAGCACCTGGAATGTTAACAAGCCATTTTTTAGTGAAGCCGAGCATTTATTATATTGTGAATATAAAACTGAATGTAAAATGTAAAGGAAGAAAGATTTCATCACTTCTCATAAATGTTTTATATTGATTCTTAAGTTTCCTAATGCCAGCTGAGCTGTGAGTCAGTTAATTGCTCTCCCTCATACCTGCACATACTGTCGACCCGGTGCCATATCAAAGCCCGTATGACTACAAAGCGGTACACCTGAACGACCCACGCCGCTCACACTTTTCAGCTTGGTTTTCTAAGACCGTAGGCAAGGAGTGACAAGCTTCACGCTAAATTTCAAAGGCTTGAAAACACACTGCACACAGCTGCAATTAACTCTGACACACACACACACACACATACAGTATATATGCACCACACACCTGCATGTGCATGTCAAACACAGCAGCAGCATATCTTGGCTAACTAGGAAGTTAGCTTAGCTTAGTAATAAAGTGCTGACTGAAGTAACAAGTTGTTTGTTTCACATTAAACGATCCAGGGGTTGTGTACAAGCACCAGATTGTTTGTCAGCGCGGAGAATTGAGAGCTAGCAGACTTTGAGATTAGATTTAAATTATTAAGATTTAAAAGTGACCTGGAATGGCGTACCCTACCTCCAACAAAAGCAGATTCACGGAGGACGTTTACATTTAAAATGCATACAACCAAAACCAATTATCTCCACATCTTTTCTCTTATATCAGCTCCTGTGACACATTTAAGCCCAGTTTAAACTCAGATTAACTATATCCTCCATAAATGTGGAGAAAGAGCGCCTAAAGGACCAGAGTGGGATCTAAATAAAATGTTTATAAAACTTAAACCTGCAGCTCCGAACCAGTGTGTGCAAATTACTGCAACACGATAGCATTTAAAAATGTTTGCAACACCTTCAACACACCTTCTGTGTCTGTACTATATGCATAGTGTAACTGAGCAACATTAGCTGACATGGAGGGGGAAAGGAAGCACAGTGCTGCATGTAAATAGTGATCAGAATCACAGTGTGCTGGACAGCAGCTCCACCTCAGGCCAACTGTTCGCCCCACTATTGGACTTCACTAATTAAGAATTGGAGCATACTGCACAAAGATAATGAGGCCGGTGCTCTGCCTCCTTCCTGCACGTCATCTTTAGAGATTAACAGCGGATCAGCTGCAAAGGGGAGAAAACTTTTAAGCCTGAAAGTTTATTTTTGACCTTAGAAATAGTCGGCAGTCAACAAGAATGAGCAACAGGAATCTCACACGATTGTTTCAGTTGTTTTTCTGCAGAAACACCAAATATTCTTTTGTTCCTCAACTTCAAATGTCAAGAGGATTTTCTGCTTTTATATAATTTGAAAGTAAATTCTGGTGGCACCGTGTGTGGCACCTTATAGGACATGGCTATTAAAAGATTAATCAATAAAATTATCAATCTGTTTCATCATCAGGAAAATATCAGCCACCGAGCTTAAACATTAACAGATCAATCTTCAGATGATGCAGTGGAGCTCATCTGAAAGGAAAGCTTGTAAGAGGACCTTGAGATGGAGAGGAAGTGTTCCATTTATGGCCATGTTCATTCATATAGATGTTGAAGAACACAGGAGTGTGACTACGGCTGTGGTGCACTCTGCATCCTCATGAAAACATGTTTTCACTGCACATTCATTCCTGGTATTGATGGATTCGATGCAGTCATAGCTTTTACCACCAACACTGCTTTCAATTACCATATACAACAGTCTTTCATGCCAAGTCAAAGACTGTAAGTCGACGAAGCAGTATATTTCTTTACACTGGAGACACACACACACACACACACACACACACACACACACCTGGGTCAGACTGAATATGTTTAATTATTTATGAGTCTCCAGCACCGCTAATGCAAACTGCACACCGATACCCACTTAATAATTAAAGCTCCGTATTGATTGTGGAATTACAATGCTTGTGTTGAGGGACATTAGTCAGTGCTGCTGATGATAATAACACTGCTGATTCTCCTCCTATAAAATTGGCTTTAATTCAGCAAGTGAGTGGAGATGGAGGGGAGGGAAAGGAGGGTGGAGGGAGATGCAGGGACGAATTTGGAAGACAGGCTGAAAGTCAGAGGGATGGAAAGGGCATGAGTCAAACTAGGGAAAACAAACTATTTGAAAAAGAGTTTAAACGTGTTTATGTGAATTTCGGGCAAGTCTATTCAGCATCCCCGACACACAGCAGCAACCTTTCAGGAGGAGGACGGTGGGATATGCTGTCAGCAGCTCAAAAACAATTTTAAGAACATTTTTTGTTACCGTGGAGCTGCCAAAGGAACCAAAGCATACAACTATAAGCCAACCTTTCTGTTTATGCTTCAGTATGAGCCCTTCCCTGACATTAATATTGATTTACACTAACCACAGATAGCCCTGTCATGAACTGGCGACTTCACTGGGACGTACGCCGCCTCTCGCTTAACCCCCGCATCCGTGATAAGGATAAGTGGTCACAGAAAATGGAGGGACTCACCACAGATCAGTGGTAATATCGGTGTCACATTCATACTACACATTTCTATGACATCGAAGAAAGATGTTTACCAGTGATCGGATACAGCTGGACAACATCACAAGTACACGTGAGAAGCTTTTCGGGCTTAACCGCATGTGGTTTGGACCAATCGGCACCCGACGAGGATGCTACTGGCAGCATGAGTGTGTGTGAGGAGGGACTGTTTGCTCGAAAACAACAATGGCACCTGCTGAAGAGGAGCTGCGGCAGCTGTGAGAACTGAAAAGAGAGCAGAGGATTGCACTGAAGTTCCTGTGTTACATTCAAGGTCGGCGATAGAAAACACTGTGTGATTTGATTCTGCGAGTGTCTCCATGGTCACTAGATAACCCTGCTTCTCATTGCTTCTCATTTCTAAACCTCATCATGAACCCATGACCCATAAATATTCTATCTTACACTACAACTGTAGTTGAAAGTCAAGGAGCCACACTTATGCGTATTACTGATTAAATTCTGGGGTTTTATGCAGCAATAAAATGTTGAACAGATACTTTAAAGAGAGACATGGCGGCAAACCTGGAAATATTCGAAGAACATGACTTATAAGTGCAATGATTTGCTCATCTCCATCTGATGTGTGCCGCCCATCTGATGTGTGCCGCCTAATTTTGTGGCTCTCAATATGGTCTAAAGGAGCCCAAATGTATACCTTTTAAAAGAGCTGCACGGTATTTAAGAGTCTAGACTTGAAACTATCAATCTCAGAATGATACGTCTGAGGACTAAAGAAGCATCCGCAGATGGTCGAAGAGTGGAGGGAATAAGCTGTTAGGCTAATGACTGTGAATAAAGAGCATCTGAAAAGAACATCATATTTAACTTGACAGCATGAAGTGACAGGACGTGATGCTCTGGACACGACAGCCATTGTTTCTCTCTCTGCGAGATACATGCACCTTAACTAGTCATTGGTGATTATGACGTAAACAAAAGAATCTAGATGGAGTTTTCTGGGCAGCAGAAAACAAGTAAAATTTTTGCAAACTCGAACCAAAAATCTGAAGAAGAGCTCTGGCTGCTGCCATGTTGGTAGTCCTGCCTCCACCTCCTCCTCCTCCTCCTCCTCCTTCTGGCTAATCCAAAAATCTGCAAAGATGTGGATCATCGACAGAGCTGACGCAGGTTGACGCTGTGTTGTTACTTAGGCATAACTTTAAGCCTTAAATATAATCTGAACAGGTGAGTTAGTGAGCTAGAACAGAGACCAAGCTGTAGGGGGCTTGTACGGGGGGGTTTATGGAGATTGACTTATCCTGTAGCTGGCCTCGAGTAGGTGTTTGAGGAACTGCAGGTTTTAGCACTTCCACATAGGCTTCAGCTGGCAGCCATGGAGGCTGACGTCCAAAGACATGCAAGTTAAAAGGTTAACTGGCGACTCTGTGAGTGTGAATGGTTGTTTGTGTCCGTGTCAGCCCTGCGATGAAGTGGTGATTTGTGAGTGAGTGTCAGCTGGGAGCAGCCCCGCACGACCATGATCAGGATAAGCGGCTGTGTGTTTTAGTAATGCCTTGCATCATGGATGTCGTTTGATACGACCTGACCTTACTGCTTACTTGCACTGCATGCTGTGCACATGATACAGAGTTTTTAAATAAACAATGTGTTTCTGTGTGCATCCAACCTGACTATAAAACTTCCTGACAGTTTTCCATTTCAGTGCACCTTCGCCGAGGAGGCCGGTCTGCTAAGTATTCAAAAAAAAAAAAAAAGAGAGTCCGAGTCCAGATGTTGAGCGCAAAAACTCATCACACACAGCGTTTGCGTACACGTGGCTCTGATGTGTGATGTGTTGACATGTGTGTGCGGCGGTAATGGATGGAGAAAGTCAAAAGGTGAGACAAAGATGGGAACGGAGTGTGTAGAGTATGAGTGTGTGTGCGCTGTCACGGCATGGCAGCAAAGATGCAGTTTCTCTGAAGTTGACAGCCACCTCTTATACTGACGCTGCTCCTCTATAAAGACGAAATAAAAAACACTCCCACGGAGACCGCAGATCATTTATCATCCTCATCGCCTTTATTTAACACTGGTAGGTTGCCTGAGAGTGCTTCAAAGGCTTGAAGCCAGAGTTAAGATGCTGGCGAACTATATAAGAAGGGCAACACATACAAGTGGACTCAATACCTAACAGTTGTAATGTTTGATGATGATATTTAGGTCATTTATTCTTTGTTTTCCCTTTTGTATTGCAGCTTCAGATTCACTCACCACCTCAGTGACTCACTTTCCAAACATGCATCTCACTTGCTGCTTTGTGTATCCCCTTATTGGTCCTGAAGTCGGCCCAGAGGTGTCACTTGCTTTGCTCATAAAAGTAAACGAAACTAATAATAAAGCGCCGACTGCTCCCCAGTTCTCCACAGATTGGAAAATCATAGCAATGAAAAGCCACAAAGAACCGCCATCCCACCATTCTTCGTCACTTTTACTCACCACCATCATCAATTATCCATCCACATCACACAATTTTGTCATTTCACACTTCATTTAGACGCCTGGGCACGCGGCGTGGATCGCAAACACACAGCTGCACCTCTCAGCTCTCTGGATGAGACGATCTTTCACCATCACTAACAACTTCAACAGTTCAACCATTACCAGTCATTTTTCCTCACACACACACACACACACACACACACACACACACATAAAATGCTGAGACCGCCTTCTCTTTGTCCATCATCACTCGAGTATAAGAAGCAATCAGTCAGTACCACACAGAAAAATGTAAACATGACAGAATAGAGGTCGACTGGAATAAGAAGATCCTGATATTATAAAATGACGCTTGGCAGACAGGCGTGTGTGTGGGCGTGAAAGATAGACAGACAGACCCTATTGCAAGACTTTTTGTGCAAAGTTCGGAGTGTGTGCATTCACCTAGTGGCGACAAAATCAGAGCAGAACATATAAAACCAGTTTGTTTGCCTTGAAGTCAAAAGAAGATGAGTTTATAGATTTTTCTTTCGCCGTGCCATCTGTCTCACAAACGTGAACGGAACACGTGTGCAAGCACGCGTGTCCTCGCGCACGGCGCAAACACACACTAGAACGTACATTTGTTCTGCGGTTCAAAAGAAATGCTGTAGATTCATGAAAATTAAAATGATGTGGTGCAAACTCATTCTGCTGAGTAATTGCTCAACCACTCAACTAAACTGACAGCTGTTCCAGAGCAACAGTTGTCAGGCTAAAGCAGCTGGTCACTTAATTACAATCATAGAAAATCCACAGGAGTTAGCTGAAGTGGCCCAAGTCAGTCGGTCAGCTGCTCGACTCTTGGGATGGTCCAAGGTTGCCACAGTACCAGAATTTTAGACTTAAATACTGGTATTACATAACAGTACTCGATACTTCTTTCAGTGAAAAGAAAGAGTCGTAGGCAAGCTGTGTTGGATTAACAACCTGCACACAGAGCTGGTGCAGGAAAAGTCACAGAAGACAGCCGTTTCCCACAGAAAGAGAGAAAGTGTAACAGGGGTGAGTGTTATATTTTATTTGAATACATTACACCATTTCTTCCACTTAATTCTCCATCTTATTTTTTGCCCCGACTCTCTCAGGAAGCAGCTGTACATTTATATTCTCACCCACAACAAACCCTTTCCACGGCAGCCATTTTGAAACAGAGTAAACACAGGTGTCGCCAGTGATACTAAGTTAACTGAGGCTCTGTTCCATTCAGGTCAATAAATGCGTGGCAGCCTTAATTAGTATCGCTGGAAACATCTGTGTTTACTCCACTATATCATGTCAAAATGGCTGCTGTGGAAAAGGTCTGTTTGCTTTTAATAGCAGCAGGTGAGCCATGTGCAGTGAAGGTTTGTTGTTCATGACGTAGCGTGGTACCAAACCAGCGCGTGCTTGGAAAATAAATAACTTGATACTTCTGTATGACTGTCACTAAACGGCACAGGAGGAGGAGAACATGATGGAGATTTTATCCGCTAGTTAAATCGACCGTGAATGTTTTGTTCTAACTTCTGTACTCTACGTACTCTCAAATGTGAAAATGTGACTGAGAGCACATCTGTCACATTTTTGGTTCAAGGAAGAAGACTAAAATGGAGCCGTAAGGGTAATGAACAAAACTTACTTGAACAAAAAAGGCCGCTGATGAACCCAGGCAAATCCAACCCTTAAATCCAGAAAGGAACACAGCGACTAGACACGCGAGAGGAAGCGTGATGATGATGAGACGCAGGTGAAACTAATCAACCACAGGTGAAACTAATCAAGGTGGAACATGGAGTCTGAAATGGCAGGAAGACAAACAACAAAGGCAGGAAGTAAAGAGACACATGACACAAGGAGAAGGGAGAATTACAAAATAAAACAGGAAACACTAAATTATAAACTCAAAACCATGACAAGCAGCACACTAAACATGTTCCATTAAAAATGTATGAATAATAATGATGATGACAATTCTTATTTTGGTGAATGGGCTCATATAAACATACAAAACATTAAGCATGTTGTATTATTTTATATATTTGTGCTATATTCTGTAAGAAGAGCCCCTTAAATCTTACACAATATTGCAATATCAAAACATTAAAAATAGATAATAATAATAATTTTCATATATTTGGGGTGACAAACAGCATCAAACTTACAGAACGGGAAGTTCCAGCACGGCCTGGGTTAACAGTAAAAGATTTATTGGACCGAATACATTTTTGACTTTGTCATTTATCGTCTTCGAGTTTCCGATCCAGATAAGTTCTGTATCTTGAAGGCAAAGGAGGACCCAGCTGCAGTCTGTGGAGCGCTGGATCACTGTCATTGCTCCGGCTGCTTAGACAGCAGATAGTCTGTATCTCGGCTCTCGTACCTCTCTCTGAGGTATCAGAGACGTTCTGACCTTTCGGTGGCCACTTAAAACTTTTAGACAAGGAGCTTATTGACTGTCAGCAATGATTTATGTTAGGAAAGACAGGAAGGAAGGCGGGAGGAACTGAGGAAAGGGGATGGAGGAGCAACATAAACTGCCTTCTTTTATAGTATACACAGAGGAGGCGAGAAACCATCCCATGAAACTTGAATGTCTGTGTCAAGTATTGTGTTAAATTCAGCTTGTCTACGCAAACAGCCAACAGACACTGGACATTATTTTGGTCTCTGTGTCACAACCTGGGCTGCACTGTTCTGTTTCTCTGACTCTGCTTCATGCCTCTGCCTCTTCTTGCCCTCGGTTCACGTCTACAGTGGATTTCTGTGTAATTCAGTGAGAAGTTCACCAAAGAACATCTTCTCTCTCATGCCTCAGATGTTGTGCATGTTGCAACATACTGTACGTCAGGGCTTTTTCTTAGATGTCTCCACGCGGCTCAAAAGACTTCATCTGTGACTATTTTTTTTCTAGAAACCAAACTTTTTATTTTTTTTCCAACCGTTTATTTTCTTCTTCATGGCTTCCCTTCATCCCTCTATCTCCGTCCATGTCACTCCAGTGTTGGGATGCCGACACTAAGGATCTTTAACAGTCCAATTTACTGAGCTCCAGCGCTAACGAATCTCTTATCTTCCCTCTCTTATTAGCAAAGCTTAATGTGCAAAACATTCAGCTGGCCGCTTCTCATTATCTGACCGTCACTTCCATGCAGCTCATATCAGCTGTCTTTAATTAATGTTAGCTCAGCGGGTAACTTGATAACAGGCCAAAATAAGCTTGACTGTTGTCGGATTTGTGTGCTCGCTGCAAAGCCCGCGTCTGTACTCTGCCCAAGATTGTTTATTTCTGTAACACCGCTGTACAACCGCAAGTGGGCTGAGTGTTTCTGTAGCTGTGGAGGTTGTCAAACTCGTTGAGAGGAGGGGGAGAAAAAAAAAAAGAGTCTGACGTGCTAGTCTTTGGCTTCACAGATGCTGCATCGTTTGTCTCCCACTATGACACACGACACAGGATAAAATAAGCCACTGTGGTGCTAACAGCTCATTTAAGTTTCCGACACCCAACGTTTGTCAGGTTAGGATTATCTAACTGATATAGGCCTTTCCCACGGCAGACATTTTGACTTGTCATTGTAGCTAAAGCACAGTTGTTATTAATAACTCCTAATAACGATGGCTCGGTTTTATTCAAGCGTCCCAGTAAGTCGTGACAGTGAGCCAGCTTGCACATTACTGGGACTCTGAAAGTGAAGCAGCTGAGTAATTCAGTTTTATTATTTATACCTGTGCTTTTCCTACTGAGGCATGTCAAAATGTCATCTGAGTGTAGTCTGAATTTGTCCCACCCTAACAGGTAAAGGAAATTAGAAGAAGAGTGAGACAGGTGTCAATCAAGCCCAGTCTGAACACCTGAGAAGAGGCAACATAAGTGAAAACACCTGTGTAGGTGTACCTAGGGTTGTTGTCTTTGTTGGCCTGACCATAGCACTAATTTTTACCTCTAGTAATATTTCCCATATATTGTCACCCAGTGGCTGCACAAGCTTTTCACTAACCATGATCAAGGTTATATTGAAGTGACTGTGAGGTGAAGCCACTGCGGGACTGCCAAAAACTGCAGTTCCTCAAACAGCCACTTGAGGCTGGCTCCAAAACAAATCTCCATAAGTCCCCATGTTAAAATGCCCAACTTCACAGCATACATAAACACGTTTACAGCCGGGTAGAAAAAAGGTTTCGTTGTCCCCACTTTAAGTTATGCAGAATTAACAGCATGGCCGCTTTGATTGACATGTGGGGGCCGTCACAGGAGGCTTGTCTGAGCACCCAGGCTGCATTCAGCCTACCTGAGGTCCACGTCTTTGCCTATTTTTAGATTAGCAAGGAGGGGGAAGAGGCAGGACTGCAACACTAGAGGCTTGAAAACGGCTCTTCAGACACCTCTTGCTGACGTCACAGACACTGCGTGCATCCTTTATTCTGTTTATGGCTGTAATAACATGAGATGCTCTCATAAACAGATCAAATAAATATTTAAACATAGAGTGGGAGTATACAGAATATATGCTATGGTTTGACAATGAAATGTAAAGGTCTTCCCTCCTGTATTATGCCTCCACTCTCGCCGCGCCGCCTCTCTCTGTGTTTGTTGCTCTCTCCCACTGTTTCCCTCTTGTCTCACTTACTTGATATTTTTCCAAAAAATCTCTCAATCTCTTTATTTCTCTTTGACTGTCTATCCTGTTCTCTTTCTCCTCTTTCTTTCCCTCTCTCCCCGCTGAGACTGCTCTCCACCTTCCTGTTCTCTCTGTTCTTTCTGGTGATTGTTCTACTCTTGTCTGAACCTTCCCTGAAACTCCCTGCAGGATGGGTGGTAGGTACACACAAACACACACCGTAGGCACATACATTTCCACCTGTAAATGTTTCATATATACAACTGCTATATATATTTATAAAAAAAGAAATAGGCTTACACACACAGGAAGTAGCAAACGAACAAACAAACACACACACACATACACACACACAGCAGTTGTGGTGACATTTCTAATAAATGGCTTAATGGAATTTCCTCTGCTGGTTAAAAAGGATTGAAATGCCACTGCAGGCATGATCACAAATCAATAACCCATTCTCAAAGCTGCCATTTTATTGTGTGTGTGTGCGTGTGTGTGTCTTCCAGGCCACAACTAGCAAAAATTTTGTTCTGCCTCCGCGGCTCCATTTCATTTTTCATTCATTTCATTCTCTCCCCTTAAATGTCTCTAAACCATATTGATAAGATAAGATGAACTTTATTGATCTTCAGGAAAAACTGCAGCAGCCGGGGAAAAAAAAGAGCCGAAATTAAAGGTATTAATGCGTCCTGGCCGTGTTCTTTGCAGAGGAATTGTTGTTTCTGTAACGTTTGCTACTTACAGATTCGCACTGTAAGGCACTATCATTCATACACGGCGGTGCAAATTAAACACTGACCTGCAGAGAAGCTCGAAGCAGCTACAGTAAAACCTGAAAAAGCGTACTTACTTTCACTCTGTGTGGAGTGTGTGTCATCACCTCGACCAGTTTTCTGACCGGTATTATTTTAACAGCGGTGTTATCGTCATCTAGAGACAAGACTAAATAAGAAAGATTAGTAATGATATGGGAGAAGTCTACAGATCATGGCGTAAATCTGAGTCATTTAAGATAAATCCACGCTGCTTTACAGCCTTTGTAATGACTTTCTGGCTTAAATATGTGATCCTCTAAAGCACACTAAAGCAATTTGTAAACTAAGTACTTAATTTTTCCCTGATCACTGCCACGCTGCGATATTCTCCTCAGTTTCCTCCTGGCCGAATTCAGCGTGTCTCTGAATTCCAATGTGGCAATGAACACCCTAATTTCCCCTGAGAGAGCTTTGTGTGCTCCAGTAATGGTACATTCTCTTTTTTGGAGGCTTAAGTGAAAGCATGAATTATTCTGGCATTGAATCACACTCGGTGTCAGCAGTGTTGGGAAAGGCATGAGAGGTGATATGTGCAATGCAACTCAGTCCAGGATAGATTTATTAGTTACGCCACCGCAGCAGGGATCCTCTGCTGCTGCCGCTTTTGAAATACTTTTAATGGATGGTTTTGCGTCCACAGAACTTGATGGCACCCGCGCACAGCGGTAACCAGGAGCCGGCTACATTTTTAAACACTGCTCGGTTTGATTTGCCTTTGACTGGATTTCCTGAACGGTTCCTGCTGCTTGTCCGTCATCACTTAAAACTGACTGACAGCTCCCATCTCTTCTAAGCTCAAACCACTCTGACCAACGCCAGACTTTTATATTTGGGGAAAAGGATCTAAACACTTCTCTGTTCTTACACTTAAGGAAACAGCACATCTGGCTTGACACCCCTCACTAACTGTATATACTTAAATACAGCTGAATGAGCTCCATATATTTCAGCCATAAGTCATTTCTCAAAACATTTTCCAGTTCCAGCTCCTCTGAAAAAATATTTTTTTGGTTAATCATTGGTTGGAAAATATCAAAGACAAGATGTAGATGAAAATAAAACATGTAGATACTCAGAATTCATTAAAAATGGAATGAAAATATTGACTTATTTCATCTGATACTTATTTATTTGCATATATGTTTCATTGCTTATTTACTTCACTCCATTTATTTCACTTCCGTGACTTTCTCAACACCCCGAGGACTGACTTTTCTATAAAGAACTGATCTGATCCGATTTTCCAGACGTGACGTTTGTGCGTCAAGGTTGTAACACTTACACTTCAGTAACCTCAGTCGGAGGAACAGAACCGTGTCTTTTCAGTGTCCCCTTGAAACCGTCTTTGTGCTGCACTTCTGTATTTGCGTGACCTCTGTCATGTTATGTTGTATGTAGTGCATTGAGCTGTCAGGGCCGCTGTAAAAAATTAATAGTCTAGCTATAAGTCAGGCTTGTTGATACTAAGAAAGCGTTTAAAGTGTCAAATGAATTAAATGTGCTAAACAGACCTTCCTATAGACTTCAATTTGAATAAATCATTGAACTGTTTATATACTCACTTTAAATACTCTCTTTTACCGTTTTTCTTTCTGCCAGTGCTCTTTGGACGCCCAGACAACTCTATCTTCCTGCAGCTAGGCCGGGCTTTACAGCGCTGTACAGCTGAACAGTTTACTTACAATTTCTGTGGGTCTGTTTGGCATTTAATTAGACCATTTGAGAGTCAGCATCCCCACATTACATGTAAATCTGACATGCTTATCGAGCTATCATCTTTGGAGCTGCTATTGCATCATTATGCCGCAGCTAGTTCTCTTCCCACTAAAGTGTCTCGACGCTAGTCGAATGTCAAAACTGCCGGATCCGTGCAAAATGCTCGGGTGCACAGGTGGTGCAACAGTGATGGGTTTTGGATCTTCCGCCAGCAATATTTGGCATAAATTAAGTCCTTTGGGTCACCTCGGAGGGATGAAGCAGGAGAGTGGATTTAATATGTGAATCCTATGTACAATATTCAACAATAACATGGTTAAAAATACAATTTTTTTGTGTGTAAGTGGCTCTTTGAGTAAGACCTCTGACGAAAGAGGGCATAAGGGGAGAGGAAAGAGACTCGAGCACTTCAAGGAAAGGAGACAAAGAATGAGCCACTTTTCTGCATCAACAACACATTGAGTGTGTAACACATTTGTAATTCATGGCCAAAAGTTTGGGAAGAGTGATTCACATACTCATACAGACACTCTCCCCACAGCAGTGCACGCTTTAACACACAGCTCACCAAACCTGTTCTACCCTGTGGTGGAAAAACCAATCATGTCCAACAACTATTCAAAACTCGCCCTTTGCCGGTACCACGAATGCCGCCCCGGTCGTCATGTTCAGCCATCTGTCGGAGGTCCCAGAGTCACCTCGCTACGCCATCATCACCTATTCTCCTCCTTGTGAGTCAAACACACTCCAGTGGGAGGGTTTCAGCATAAACTCAATCAATCTTCAATGCCTTGCATCATTCTGCCGCATCATGGCCGAAGATGTTCTTCCATTCCTCTATTCCCTTTTCAGGATTCTCTTCACGCAAACAAGAGAAGACATGTGAGAGAAGGTGAAGAGATTCACCTGCCTGATATAAAGTTTTGGTGGCAGCAGTAGCTGTCTGCAGGGATTTGGCTTGGGGACCTGAGGTTGGACGGTTCAAGTCCATCATGCACCAAAGTATGGAGGGTATGGAGACTGGCAGTCTGCTGAGGTGGTGCGCCCATCAGTCCTCCATCTCTCCACAAGTCTTTGAACCCTGTTTGTGTGGTTGTATTTTGGGTAAAATGCATGTAAAAAAAAAAAATAATAAATAAAGTATCTATTCTACTCTTGAGTAACGCCCTGTTCCAATGCTTTGTTTCGAGCAAACCATGCTGTTTGTAACTGCCCTTTAGAAAGGTTTTCCGATCTGACGCCCCCTATCTAACTCGGTGATTGGATGCTCGCTGTCTGATTGGACGCTTGAGGCCGGGCAGAATTGATTCTCTTGTGCTTCTGGCTGCCTCGCAAGGTTAGCCCCTATCGACGGAACAACATCATTTCTTCCTGTTTCAAATCACTGTTTAGAAATAAGTCTGTTTAATGAAGTGATAACACTTTTTTTTCTTTCCAACTGACTTTCTGCCCTCTCCCACAACTTATTGGTAAGAATAACTGGAGGCCTTTTGGACAAACTGCACCTCCTCCACCTTTTTGGTGAAGTCAGTGTGAACCAACCTTGTGTCAGTGTGTCATGGCTGCCGGTAAATGGTTGGAGTCCAATGTTTTTTAGTTGATTTGCACATTTTATTTGGAAAAAGTATCACGCGACTGAGATCCAACAGCATCAGCCAACTGTGAGTCTGACCTATATGTTCTCTGATCGTGTAACTTTGTCAACATCTTCAGCTCGTGTAAAATCGGCCAAAAGTGCAGATGCTTGCTCTGGCTGCAGCGGTGTACAGTGCACGGTTGTGTTGGCAGCCTTACAGTACAGGAAAAACAAAAAAAGTTTCACTCGTGTTGGAGTTACCTCGACCTGCATCTCATTCGCATCTTCCTTTTGACTCAATGTGCACTTCCCTAAAATAAAACTATGAACATACCTTAAGGCCTTCTCTGGCAAAATTCTCTCGAGCTTTGTGTGCATCTCTTCGTCATGAGTGAAGCGGATTTGATGGGCCAAGTCAACTGGGGACCGTAGCTTTGACCTGGATTCACAATGGTGAATATTTCACAGCATGGAGGATTTATGATATGTGTTTAAAATCCCTCCGCTGTGGTCTCGAGAGGAGGCGCTCTCAAACATGCGTATGCTGTAAACATGTTTCCCTCTCACTCTCTTTATTATGCTCACCATCTCGGTCTGTCTCACACACAAGCGCAGCACTGTGAATCAATTAACTGTGTGTGTGTGTGTGTGTGGATGTGGGGGTTTATGTTTGTGTGTGTTGGCTGTCCCTGGCTCAGTCTCCCGCTAGTTGGACTGACATGAAGCCGACTGCACAGTCACTGGCAAATTGCAATGTCAACCATTTCCCACTGTGACTGTGTGTGTGGTGCATGGGGGTTGAGCGCTTGTAGAATATGTGTGTGAGCCAATGAGCGTCCATGTTTAATATTGTATTTTGTTTGCACCCATTATATATATGTATACATATGTATGTGTGTGTGTCTTTTATCCCATTTGCATGCTGTCCCATGCTGTTGTCCTTCCACACCTTCCTTATAATGTTTGTGCTGAATAAATCAGTCGGGAGCCAGAGGAGTGGAAATCCTTCGAGAAATTCGAGGATTGCCTCTCTTTTCTGTGAAAAGTAACTCTTATTACTGCAGAATATCCGCTCTGTCACCACATAACCTTTCCGAAGCTTGTGTTAGTGCTGCTTCAGTTCAAATTTCACAAGGTCCGTGTCATCTAAGTCCTTGGTAATACTGATTCATTCTTATATTTTATTAGCTATTTCCAGCAAATATGGGATGAAATTTGAGGTGCCTGTTTATTGTGTTCATCTAGCCCTTTTCATCATTAAAGGTGAGGTAGGAGATGTTGGGAAAACGGTTCCAGCAAGCTATATTTTGGTAAGTACACACCCACGCCTTTTCTTCAGACCTTCCCTCAAAACCACGCCTTCAAAGTAATGGAAGGGTCTCTATGCGTTCATGAATGGGTGAACGCGCAGAGGGGGCGGATGATGGAAGTGTCAGGATCTAATCGCAATGGGTAGCCCCATCAACGTGATTGGACGGTGTTTTCCCATGATTTCGCCCCCTAGACTGGACTAAGACATTTTGGGTTTTTTTGACAAACCTTCTGTTTTACTGGCTGCAATGGGGTCGTGAAGAGGTTTTCAAGCAATATGGTAAAAGAAATGCTCCAGAAAACATCTCCTACCTCTAATGCACCTCCGTGATAAACTGAAATAGGGTGGCTGTGTCTTGACTGTGGCCCAGGAGGAAAAGCCGGTCATCCACTAATCAGAAGATCCGTAGTTTGATCCCCGGCTCCTACAGTCTGTATGTCAAGGTGCCCTTCGGCAAGATACTGAACCCCAAATTGCCCCCAAAGGCTACGCCATCGGTGTGTGAGTGATTAGATCCCTTCCAATGAGCAGCTGGCACCTTGCAGGCGATGACGAGAAAGCTTCTTTGTAAGCACTGCTACTGACTTCATTCATTTGGGTTCTATTCACAATATTGATATTTATGATAATTACAGGCTTTGTTTTCTTAAGGGTGATGTGAGGCTAAATTTTCATTGCATTGACATATACATCTCTAATTTCCCCGTGATGGCAGCTCTTTAAAAGCTTTCCAGATCGCCCGGTGTGGAAGGTAACAAACAGAATCCGATGATCTCTTGACACCCAGTGATTTCTTTTCATTTTGCAAACACATTACACATTAGGTTTGTTTAATGTTTCCACGTTTTAACACTGTGATTTGATCTATATGGATTTTTTTCTCTTTAGGGAAAAATCGCTTTAGGGAAATCAATCGCGGCAGAAGTTTATGACTCTACATTCACAGGGAGTCGGACGATTATATTATCGACTCTGCTGAACCAGTACTGCTGCTCTTACCTACGGAAATCAACTGACAGAGGCTTCAAATCTGGTTTCGATAGACCAATCATGATTGATTTTTATGGTGACTGTGTAATAAACAGTAAGCAATACTTCTTGGTGTTTGCTAAGTCGCTCAAATCTCAGATGTCGTAACATCCTTGAACCCTCCAAAAATGGAGGATTTTCAGCAGCTTACTGTAAATGAAGGTAATAAAATGTTCACTGATTGATTATCTCAAGAACTTTTGGAAGTGAATGGAGACCAAGGCAGCACATCAATCACAGGAAATAAAAATAAATTGGAAAAGCGTTGGGATGCTGGGTAATAAACTCAACACAGGTGGTCCTCCATATGTGTTCACTGTGCTGCAGTGGATTTTACATACGTTCAGCGGGGTGAGTAGTTCAGCTAGATTTTCAGCGGTTAAACCTGATTCACAGTATAATGTGATTTTCGGAAATAAAAACCATACTCTCATGTTACTCCAATGGATTCATTCAATCACCTTACACCAATCCTGCCAATCCCAGCCAGTCAACCAAGCGTTGCCAGTCCCTCTGCGCCACTGCTGGCTCAGCATACAAGATGAATCCTGAATGTACAGTCTGTGTGTGTGTGTGCAGACTGCCTGTTTACATCCATATCCACAGAGTTTTTGTGTCTGTCTGTGTGACTCATCCTGTTATCCTCATGTTTGCCATAAATTCCTGTTTGTGTTTGTGTTTGTACATGTTGGCAAGAGTGTGGAACATCACAGCAACTGGATCGACATCAGATGTGGCACAGAAATTGTTTGGATCCTAATGACCTGGGTCACATTTCATCTCGTGCTACCAGCCGTTCAACATTTCCACTGGATCAACACTTTATTCAGACAAAACACTGATCACTCCCTGTTGTAACGACCCCTGTGAATTCTTCAAATTTCACCCTGGTGTCAGTGACAGTTGTAAAGATCACCTGATGTGTAGGCGGCCAGGGAGGCAGCTCCAAGTCAAACATAGCAATGAAGGAGAAAAAAAAACATTCCTGAAGCACTAACCTCCAAGTGTAAAGGTGTACCAGGGGCATGAAACTCCTGGCCTTGCAGATGCTGGTGTACAGCTGCCATGGAAGGGTGTGCGGGTTCACCTGGTACGCCTGGTTCTGATGTGACCCAGGGGAGGAGGGTGCTTGAGCTCCACAGGTTCGCCCAGTGCTCTGGGCTCCAATGGACGGGGGTTGTGTCCATTTTGTCAGTTCTGATGGTTCAATAGGTCGATTAAATTATTCGTTTTTATTTAATTCTTTTCTTTCCATTGTCAAAAATAGACCTGTTTCCTCCTGCTCTCTTTTTCTTTTGCGCTCCTCTCGCCTCTTCCTCTCTCTTTCTCTCTGTGTCTTTTATAGATGTCAGAAAGACATTTGTGTGCTCTGAATGTGGAGTAGAGGTGATGTTTGGATGTTTTGAAGCAGAACTGTCTGTCTAACCGTCTGAATACAGACCGAGACATATTGATTTCTGGTTTACGAAAGGATCAGAAGCTAATCTGTATGGCGCGCACACACACACACAGAAATGCACACAGACGCGCTTCTGTGCGACGACCATGTGCACATGCTCACCGACAAATGTTTCCTGCCATTACAGTAAGTACGTTGTCACGCGCACATAGGCGCATTTTCACGTACGCACACAGAGTTCACTTCAGGGTGAATTACGTGAAGTGAAGGGAGTTAAGTCAACGACCTGTCTTTTATTTTAGAGCTGTCCATCCATCTGTGAGAACGTCGCACGCAAACACAATGAATGAATTTGCATTCAGTCGTAAAGTGCACGCATACGCACATTAAAATGAAAACACACACACACAAACAAAACCAAGATGATGGGATGAATTGTCTTATCATTTTCTTAGCAAAGTGATCTGGGAGGCTCCCCAGGCTGAGTCACTCGCAGCCTGACACTCCCAATAACACAGCTTCCCTTTTATTAATTCCCCCCTCTCTCCTCTTACCCAATCCTCCTTTTATTTATTCAGTTCATCTGTCTATTCTGCCTTCTGTCATGTTGATTTGTGGTGAAAGTCGGCTAGAGGAAAGGAGCAATCTAAACTAAATCAAATCCCAGATCGTCATCTTAAACAGACTCGTACGCCTAACCCCGTAAGTTTTCCAGAAGACTATGATCATGGATGATTTTAAAACTTAAAAAAATGAGGGTTGATGTAATAACACATTTTTGCAAGTAACATTTTTCGAGTAAACATTTGAAACAAGAGGACTGATTCTGGTGATCTGTGGTACGGTTCGATTTCTGCAACTGTAACAGAGAACATGGTTAAAAAAAAATAAAATATAGGGAATAAAAGAATATGTCGAAGTGTTGCATGTCCTGTCATGATGATTCCTGATGAAATGTGGATGAAATAATGCCCCGAATGAAGCCAAACTGTTTCCTGAACTTCAGCAGAGTGATCTCGCTGACCCTAAGGCTGCTGCTGTCAGAGTCAGAATTGTTTCCCTTTGAGCCTGAACTTTTCTGCTTTGGCATTCCTTTAAAATCTGGTTCAGCATCCAAAGTTAGGCCACTAGTGGATTTAAATGGGATACTAAATTAATCTGGAGATATTGACATCGGGCAAATTTATTTATGAAGTCCTTTTCATACACATGCTTGTCAGAGGGTAACAAAGAATTATAAATGCAGGTAAAACAAAACAGATAGGACAAGAAATAGAACAAAACACTTGCAAAGAAAAAGATGGCAGGGTTTCATAGGCAGCTTTTAGTTTCATACTGGTAAATGAAGTAAGCGTCTCCCCGTTCTTTCTAACTCCATGCCACATAAGGTACATCGCGCGCAATCGCTGTGAGAAAGTAACATGAGCCAACAGCCAATAAATGTTAGTAAATTTTAAACTGCGGTTGCTTCGTCTGGTTCTACCAGAGCCACTTTGGCACGTATTCAAACCAGCATATGGAGGTTCACTTAAAGCACAAAATTAGTTTGGCTGCTAGAATAATGGAAGTGACTGATGAATTTTTGGAATGGACAAACCCACCATGGACTAAGTCCAGAAGAAGATTTGTTTTCTGCTCAGAATATAATGGTGTAGGATGAGGAGTTTATGTAGATTGATGAATAGACACGGCACATACATGCCGGTAGATTAGTTTCCATAGTTGCAGATGACAAATGTGTTCACAATGAAAATATCACGAAGACATTTTAAAACTTAAACAGAGTTTGTTACCCTGAGAGCAGAAAACAAGTGACTGACAAAAAGTCATAAAACAAGTGACTGACAAAGAGTTTAGAGATTTAGGGAAATGCCACTCTCGTTAAATATGAATCTACAGCTAGCAGCCAGTTAGCTTAGCTTAGCACAAAAACATGACACGTATAAAACAAACAAGATCTAACATGGTAATTATTGAGTTTTAGGCACTGTTAGGTGGATTTTGTTACCGCCAGACCAAGCGGGAACCTCCATGACTGTGAAGTGAAGCCTATGCAGGTGTGCCAAAAAACTGCAGTTCCTCAAACGTCCACTTGAGGCTGGAGACAGAACGAGTCAGTCTCCATAAGTCCCCATGTTAAAATGTCCAACACTGCAGAAATAAACATGTTTACAGCCTGGTACAAAAACAGTTATGGTCTCCATGGCTAATTTCTTTGTTTGTGACAACTGTACTGAAGGTGGATATCTATTTAAATCATCAGTTCAAATTATATTAAGGCTTCAAGTTATGAATAATTAACAGCTTGGCCACTTTAACTGACAGGTAGCTTCATTCAGCCAGCCTCAGGTCCACCAACAAAGCACTTCTTTGCCCATCTTTAGGTTAGCCGAGAGGGGGAAGAGGCAGGACAAAGCCAGGCCAGCTGTTTCCCTCTGTTTCACCTTGTCAGGGCAAGCTAGGCTAGCCAGCTGGAGTGTCATACTTCAAAAGACAAAGAGAAAAATATGACAGTTGTTGATTTTCTTATTAAACTCTTGGCAAGAAAGCAAGAGTGCATTTCACAAAATGCACAAAAAATCGTTTTAAGACAAAAAGATTGACACATTATTTTTTTTTAATCAAAGCTTTTTGTCACGTTGAAATAAAGCCTAACTTTGCAAAAAGGAAACAAAACCATCTTTATGTTAATCTCCTGGATCAACAGAAAGATGTTTCAGTCTTGAGTCAGTGAATTAAATCGTGCACCGCTTGCTTTTATTTACTGAACTGAAATTATTCTCGAGGTCGAAAACTTGCTAGCCTTTCCGATTTAAGGATTACCAGGATGTGACAGCTATGAATATGAAATGTGGACAGCAGAAATGTACTGTACTTGTTAGTGGGATGTTGCTGCGTTTGTATACACACTGGACTCACTCCAAGTGTCTTCTTCTTCTGCACAATGGTTTGGATGTAGGAAAAAAGTAACACCCATTTACTGTACAAACACAATGCTACACTTCTATTCCACTTTGATTTATTGTGGCCTCATTCTTGGCAACGATTTTTCAGAAAAAGATAGCATGCTGGTTGTTTTGTAGCTGTCAGGGAGTCAACGCCAGAGGGTTTGAAACGACAGGACACGAATCTTCCAAGAGAATATGAAAACTGAACTCACGCAACGAGGCTCTGATTGAGCCACAGTTCCCCACGCGGTGAGATGAAATCACCTGATGCCGAAGGTCCGCCCTGTCCTATTTAAGGCCTCCATATTCAGACACAAAGCCACCTTTATGAACCCATCAAACTTATGGAACAGATTGACGACTACTATCACGGTTCAACCACGTTTATCCACATCCATGTTCAGTCCTTGAAACGAGTATGAAAAGAATATTTATATCCTTTCTTTTCTCAGCGGGCAAATTCCCTTTCAGTTGTCTTTCATCTCAAGAATTTGATTATTCTATAGGTGAAACGCAGCGTACACCAAACAGGCATTACAGCTCTGCCATGTCTCCAATTATAGCCTTTCTTAATCGGCTTATTTTATGAATCTCATCATTGTGCTGTGTGTTCATTTGGCCCTTAACTGGGTAATCTTTATCTTTATTTAATTTTGTGTCAAATGCTAGAATCTGGATGCACATAATGTCACTGTATATTTAACACCATGTCATCATGTTTAACCATTCGCAGTACATATTTAACCCTAAACCTATCCCGGCTTTAGCCTAAAATAGATCAAGTGAACCTTAACCTGTAGTCCTGAACCAAAAATGTAATGGGCTCGATTTTTTGTCCTCAACCTGGAGGGTGCATGTGTTGTCCCAGAGTGTGATTAAAACAATTACACATAAACACAGGCAAAGAAAACACTGTGCTGTAGAGAATAAATGAAACTCTGGTTAAAATCCCAGATGTTAGCGACTAAGTCATTTTAATGTAATCCACCCTGCACAAACAAAACTTAAGTCCGAATGTAAATCCACACAACTTTAGAGTCTACTGCATCTGTAACTTAGTTTCCAAAGTCCTGACAACTGTTTAAGAGGCGTTAAGGCTGATGAAGTCATTTACCCTTTGTGGTTTGTCCTTAAAAGTTTTCTTTTTCTTTCCGTCGGTGTAGGGCCAGACGAAATTTAAGAAAGTTACAGAGCCGGACAGGTGAAGTATGTCTCTGTCCTCTTTTTCTGTCGTCCGCTTTTACAAGAATAGATAAAACAAGAGAATGAGAAACAGCAAGAGAGACAGAAAGGCGGACAGAAAGGAAAGGTGAGATGGAGGTTGGCCGTGGTTGTAGATGTAATGGTCATTATTGTAAAGTTAATGTTTCAATCTCCCACAACAGCCATTTTCTCCAGGAGTTATCCCCCACGTCCTTGAGCAAGACACTGAATCCTGCTCGCTGACTGTTACTGTCACTTTTAACCATAATGCCAGCTACACGCCTTAAATGTAAGATGGACATAGGCGGACAGAAATGACAAGTTGCCAATAACGCAGTCGGCCAGCTTCAATATTGAACGCTAGGCCTCGTCTGCAACACAATCTGGCTCAGAGAGAACGCCAACATTATTTAACTCAGAGCTCAAGGTGAATGCAAATACTGTTGTCCCGTCCACTCATCAAGACCAGCTACATGGCCAAATAATATCACCAAACAAGGCCCTGAAATTGCATGATGTAAGAGGGAGGGTCCTCTAATCAGAACAAAACCAAGCTTTTCATTTTCTGACTTCATCATCAAAGTAGCGTCCTGGACTCTTTGATGAAAAGATGCTGATTAGGACCCAAAAAGCCAAGTCTGCACTAATTCCACAGGCAGGAAAGAGACTGGTGCTGCCTTCTCCAATTTAACCAGAGAGTTAGAGTTAGAGCTCTGGTTTTTTCACTCATTATAAAAAAAGTTTGAACTTTCCCAGAGTTGATGCTGCAAGTTAGTTTACTTGTAATGATATAATATAAAATTCTCTGATGTGAAAACAACAAGAAGTACAAGGGATGTATTAATTAGCTATTTACTGTGTGCTCATGTGTAGGTCCCCTGTTTGTTTGGTTTATCAGTGAACTGAGCCTCAGACTAGGCAACTTTTTCAAGGTAGACAGCCCATCAAGATGAGTGAGTGACAGGTGTGTGAGAGGAAATGGATAGTATACTTCCTGCCCAGAGAGACGGTGTTCTACTCTTTCCACAACTTCCTCCACAAACAGGAATGATGAAATTGGGAGATCCAAGATTACACAAAGTAATGACGTGACACTCAATTTACATGAAATACTAACGTTTTTAATGGTTTCTGACACCCAGAAGAATTTGGGAATTGCTGACTTTGGTGCCTCCCAAAGACAATACAAATCTGGATGTCGTGTTTGTGACGTTGAGTGCGATGGACATGTGGATTGTCCATGGAGCTGAGACAGACTCAGTACAGTTGTCAGGAATGTTGAAAAGCTAAAGAGAACAAAACTGTTGTACCAGGCTGTAGACGTGTTTATTTCTGCTGTGACGTTGGACATTTTAACATGGGGACTTATGGAGACTGACTCACTCTGTAGCCAGCCTCAAGTGGCCGCTCAAGGAACTGCATTTTCTGCATTGGATTCACTTCACAGCCACGGAGGTTGCCGCCTGAGTGTAGAGTTACAGATGCCAATGCAGTCCTCCATCAACTCTACATCATTATATAAAATATAATATTATATATTCACGATCTGGGATCAAACTATGACGCATGTTTTGTAAATCCTCAAGTCTCTGTGGTGAATGTTGAAAACAGCCTACTATGTTTGCTGGACAGAAGCGTGCTGAGAAAGCGGAGTAACGCCTACAGGAGACACACAGATCCCTACAGTGTTGACCCAGGTCAGTGCCTGAAAGCTTACTGGACCTGAGTGGAGCCTCAAAATAGTGTTAAGGCACCTATGGCTGTAATTACACACATATTTTACTCAATGGTGCTTTAAAGATGAAAAAAGGTCATCTCTATGGTTTTTAAAAAAGTCTGACAGAACATAAAATTTGCAGGAATAAGGTCAAAAGGCTGAGATGCATCCACATCCAAGACTTCCACACCTTTACTTTTTATCACGGCACATAAAACATGCAGCACACTTTGCTGCATAGTAGCACTGAGCAACAGCACAGGGTGTAAATCTTGACTACAAAATTCTCTAATATGAGAAATTAGGTTAGTCTGCAAGATATTTTTTTTTTTATCTGAATCCTGAATCACTCGATTTTTTTTACCTTACCTGAGACTGAGTATGAGAGCAAGAAGGTGTCTGCGTGGTTTCTCCTTCCACTGTCCAAAACATGCTCTTAACGGGTTCATTGGTAAGCCTAAATTGCCTGTAGAAGTGAAAGTGAGTGTGAATGGTTGTCTGTCTCTATGTGCCCTGTGATGAACTTGGACCCTGGCCCTGCGACCCTGATAACTTGATTACATTTGGTTTTAGCTTCCGGTCTCTAATATTTGCAAAGGTTACCAAACTTTTGTTAGACTTTGCTGTATAATGGACAGGCAGTTTGCTGGCCTAGTGACTCCTATACTTCTGCAATGAAAGGAGAAACAAAGAAAACCCGACATAAAAAGCTTCTACCCTACTTCTACTCCAATTCTCATCCAATCCGCTGATTATTTGGGCTGACTGCGAAACAAAACGAGACAAACAGCTCTTTAATGACCTCATCGTTCAAAAGCAATAATTAGTAATATTTACTATTTATTTGGGGATGACTCATTTGACAGTCACGGCTGTCAAGAAGAATTCAGCTGAGTTAAATGCATAAGTGAGAGAGAGAGAGAGAGAGAGAGAGAGCATGAGACGAGGACGGAACGACAAGCTGAAAGAGAAATCTGAGAGACAGTGAGCAGAGAAACTGAAAGACAAGAGTCAGCAGAGGGAAAGAGAGATGCAGAGATTGTTGCTCATTCATCCGGGCTCGCAAAACAACAGAGTCACAGGCGGTGAGACAGACGAGGGGGAGACGACGAGGAAGATGAGAGAGCGAGGCAAAGCGAGGAGGATCTTGTTCGGTAGATAGATCACAGCAATACAGATCTATTTACAGATTAGTAATGGTTCTGACTGTGTGTGTGTGTGTGTGTACGTACTGCACTGATCCAGCAGCACACAGTCACACTCACACACATACACACACAGACACACACACAGCAAACACACCTTTTCTGGTTATTCTTATATCCCCTGAGCAGAAAGCAACAATTGCCACTCTGCAGTCTGTTGTTGATGGGCTGTAATAGTGCTGTATCTTATGATTGCAGGTGTTTTTGCACCATCTACAGGCCTGGGTCTGAACATATGTCATTTTATTAGCGTTATAATGAACAGACGAGGATCCGAAAGGCAAACATAAGCCAGGAAGCCAGTTCAGTGAGGTGGATCGGCAGGTTCTTGAAGATCAGAGGAGTTGGGGGGAAGGGGTGAGTCATGAGAGGGCGTCAGGGGCTAGTGGTGGCGAAATACAAGAAACAGAGAGGATAGAGGTGTGGCTGTATGATGATGATGCACTAAAGGTCCAGTGGAGTTGGGAGTATCTATTAGTAGGAATGTAATAAAATCATTGTTAGCATGTTTTCCTGAGTGTATAATAACCTGAAAATAAGAATCATTATGTCTTCGTTATCTCATAAGGAGCCCTTTAGATTTACAGTAACGAAGGAGTCCAAGGAGTCCACCAGGTGCCACTAAATCCTGGACCTTTAACTGCAATTGTAGAGTGATCTCAAACAAGTGCAGCTGCGAAATTCGCATGCATGGTGTGGCAGCCGTCTCAACTTATGCCTCACATCTGGCAGCTTAAAGTCCTTAAAAGTAGTTTTTAAGGTAAAGGAATATCCGTGCATCAATCAATAAAACCAACAAGAGCAAAAACAAGGCTGTTGATACAAGTTCCGGAGTGACTGAGGTTTATGGCTTGCTTTAGGTGCAGCAACATTACGTCTTCATTCGACAAAGAGCAGCCGGTGGCGGTGAAGACATTTAAGTTGCCTGTCTCTCATCAGGTGGACATAAAACATCACAGACACCGTCATAAAGCTGCGGAGATAATCACTTAATGTATAAATCCTGGAGCTTGCCCTGCTCATCAGTTTGTTCAAAATGTCCCCTCCTCTCGGCGATGGGGGAATGTTTTCAGTACCACAAAATTTCAGGGTGGAGTTTGATTCATGATTTGCATAATGCCGTGCCATGGCATATTCAAGCAGTCTAGGAGCCGTTTTATCTTTGCATTTGATGACTTCAAGCCTCAAGAACAAACGAACACTGGTTACTCAGCACAGGCTAATTTTAAACTCTCTCGATTACGACTGAGGCCTCCGCCCAAACTCTCCAGGACAGAAGGTTAAAACAAGTAAAACTGTGTTAAGTTGCAGAGCTGCTGGGAAATCATCATCTTCACCTGGAGGGTACAAACCGGCCAATCGCATTCTTCAGCAGCACCTAGGTGGGCTGTCCAAAATGCTAAATGTGTCAAGTGGAAAGAAAAATGAATCAGTCAAGGGGGTGAGTGAAAAACGAAAAAGTCAAAATAGACAACTGTCTAACAGCGAGCGATCATATTACATTCAGAATATATATTTATGCATATTTATGCCGTGAATCACAGGAGTAATCAGCTCCTCTGACCATGAGAGTAAATGTGCTGCCAACATGTGTGGCATGACAATAACGACCAGCGATGGACTGAAATCAGCTATACATTAAAATTTAATTACTTACCTTCTCGACAAAATGGGTAAAATATCTTTCACCGGCGTGATAAACCTGAGTGACTCCTTCAGTAACTCACAAGGGCTCCAGCACAGTTATGAGATGAATTTTTAATGGCCTCTGAGGGGATTTTTAAAGAATGAAAAACCAGAAATGATACACAGCCGCCATAAAACAAAAATAAATGCGAGATATATTGTCAGACGTAGATATAGATGCACATTATGAGCTGCATCAGCCCACCGGAGACGTGTTCCGTGCCGTTCATCTGGAAATTTTATTCCGTCTTCATCCTCTGCCTTCCTGCTGCCTTCAGGACGTGCAGCAGAACCTGTTTCGTCATCCGACCTGCATCCCAACACTTGGTGCTCCCTCTCCGGCAAAGAAAGGTGCACTGACCACGAGTGTTTAATAGAATATGCACTATTTTAACATGTCGGAAGATGACGAAATTATCACAGGCGCAGTAAAATTAGCATTTATGTCGCATTATGTTGAAACACCTGAGCCTCAAGAGGAGCTCACTCCTCTGCCCTGCCTTGCACTCCTGCCTCTTCAAATCATCAGTTGTTTATGAGCTTTGCCAAGTACTTATAGGACTGCACAATTTCCCCCTACTTCACCATGAGTGGTGACAGGTGTTAGCAGCATCCTTCATCTATTGGCATTTAGCTTTCAGTGGCAGGATAATACCACAGTAGAACCATGAAATAGAGGAAAAAATAGCTCCAGGCTGCACTTTATAAATGCAGGCTGCGTCTACAGTATTTTACATGTATATCTCAGTTAAGAAAACATTCAGATCAAAGCATATTGGAGCATTTATAGCACAAATGGTGATAAGATGTATTAGGTGCAAAGGGCTCATGAGCATGCTGTGCAGATCGTAGAACCCCTTGAGGCAAATTTTGTGATTTGTTATATTGAGCTATGTAAACAAATTGACAGGCTCCCCGGATGAATCCGAGCGGCATGCAACAGACTCCACGGGGATTGCAGTAAACCTTCCTTTGGGTAAACAGAGGAGAGTGTACACAGTGCACCACGCAAGAGATGTCACTATTATTATTATTAGCGGGAGCAGCAGGGGCGATCAGTAGGGAGAAGCTGTGAGCCCATAAATTGTTTTGTCCAACTAACTAGTGAAGTGATTTAAAAAATGTGGTTAGTTGTGATCACACATATTTTGCCCATTGTTGTTCCCCGGAGGGACTGTAGAAGAATAACTGGAGGATGGATGAACCTATTTATATATTTTAATATATTTTATTCAGTAAAAAGCAAGGCCCTACCAGCATGATTATTATTTCTTTAACCCTAACACTAACTTAGAAAAAAATGAGAAACAATAACTCCCCCTCCCGTTTCTGAATTAAAAGCTGCTCAATAAACAGTTAAAACAGCCAGCAGCAAACTCTGTGGCTGCTGATTGAGCATCATGATGTCTAGGGTGTGAAGACGCTGCCATGAAGATTAGACCACTCTGCTCTTTAACAAACAAAGAGAGAGAGAGAGAGAGAAACACAAGCCTCCGCCTTATCTGACCTCGCAGCAGAGGCAGAGGCAGAAGACTGCAGTATTATGTTCATAGATTACATGGTTGATCACTTACTGGTCGACTGTTTGATGTGAATTTAAATTGTTAGTTGAACTGGTTTTTAACCAAGAAAAGAATGTTGTGCAGTTTATAAAATAAAATTATTGGTCTAGTGAAAAAATGTTTACAAAAAACTAAAAACAATATTCTAAAAAATACTAAAAAAAACAATATTCATAACTAATACTTTATTTTACATATGTTGTTCAGATTATGTAATACCAGTATGCCACAAAGGCAGTTTGTTTTTCTTTATTATTGCTATGCCTCTAATATACAGCACATAATATTCCAATGTGTTAACATGTGTTAACAATAAGTTCATTGTACGCTGAGCCAGAGTTAAATATCGTACATTATACCGAACACAGACAATTAAGTCCACAAGAGATATAACACTGTGAAAAACAGTGCTGGATTTAAATAGAAGACCATGAGAACTCTGCTTTCGCTGTAGACAACCTCGACCAATTAAAAGTGCTCCCAGTATCGAGCTGCTATAAGCTTTAATCTGCCGCAGGGCTCTATTCAGCCGCTCTCTGACATATGAAGAGCGTGAGAAGTAATATTTAATTGTTGGTATTGTTAGTGTTGTTATCTATTGGCTGGGTGGGAGTTGGGTTGGGTGACTGAGGCGGTCACTCTCCTCCCCTCACTGCTCTCCAAGATAAGACCAGAAAAACCACAAATGTGTCAGAAAACACCCCCAATCCACCTCCTCGGCTCCGAGGACTCGCACTGTCCCGCAATGGCTGGTTCAAACTCGTAAGTGTTAAAAGTATTTTCAGCTCTTTCTTTCTTCAGCTGATTAAAGATCTATTTGGTAAAAGTGAAAAGAAGGTGAGCGTGTGAAAATGTGTTTTAGTGATACGAAGCTGACCGAGGACAAGAGCGGCAGTCTGAAGAGGAGCAAAAAGAAGCAAAAGAAGGAAGATGCCTGGAGACCAGAAGGACGCAGAGACCCTTTTGCCATGGTTTGTTGTGTTTCTGTGTGAGTGGATACATGCTGTGATGCACTGAATGTGCGACACTCTTGTGAACACTTATAAACTTGCATATCACACATGAAACAGCTTTTGACTGTAGGGATTAAACCGAGAGTCAGTCATCTTCAGCCTTGTCTTGTTTTGTCATAGCTGAACTCCCTGCCTGAAAGCAAGCAGCAGGAGATCCAGAGAGCCCTCCACCTCTTCTCCTTGGGCCCAACTCAACCCAAGACTCTGCAACAAGCCAAAAGACACACATTTCGTTTCTGGGAAACACAGCCTGTTCCCAAACTGGGTAAGAAGTACTAGATACTTAAAGCAAACGTTTCTGTTCTTTTAGATGGGAAGATGGATACCACTCTTATATTAATGCATTAAATATCCAATATGTGTTTGACAATTTCTTGGCTCTGAGCATGGGCAACCAGTGGAGACTCCAGGAAGTTGCTTCCCGGCCAAGAAACTGTTTGGCGCACAACCCAAAAAAGTGCAAATTGTCACTTTTACACTTCAGTTTTCACACAGTTTACACAAACAGGAAATAACATGTGAATCTGTGAGCTTTGGGAGAGCTGGCAGACAGATTTGGTTACCTTTGGACAGAGCCAGAACCAAGCTGCGTCATGTTTAACAGACAGATATGAGAATGGGATCTGTTGTTTTATTCCAGGAAAGGGACGAGTAAAATGCAAAATGTTGGACTGTTCCTTTAATTGCGAAAATATTCACATTGCAGATGGTGCAGGTGGCAGTGATGTGACTCACGGCCCAATAATAGAGGATGAAGACAGTGTCCGAAAGGAGCCCTACTCTCTACCTCAAGGTTTCTCCTGGGACACTCTGGACCTGAGCAGCCCCACAGTGGTAAGTTACTTACTGTAAGGAAGCTGTGTTTTGGAGTAGAAATGTGAAAGTTGAGGACTTAAAATGTAGGCAAACTGAATACTTTTCCATCTATCATTCCAGCTGGGAGAGCTATGCACGCTGCTAAATGAGAACTACATGGAGGTTGACGACAACACAATCAGATTTGACTTCTCTCTGGAGTATCTGCAGTGGTAAGCTTCAAACTGGCACTTTGTGCAAAGACAAACTTTTTATTGGAAGCAGTAGATCAACATTTTGGGGAATACGCCCTTTTTTGCTTTGTGATGGACATTTAGAGAAGATCTGATGTAACTAGTCTCATTCTTATTTAATCGAAATATCTAATTTAATAAAAATATTTAAAGGTACAATGTGCAGGATTTAGTGGAACCGACATCCTCCCCACGTCTCACCCACTCCTTCCAAGCATGTACGAAAAACTGACAAATTCACTAAAAAGATGAACTGCCATGTTTCTACAGTAGGTCAGTTTTTTATAGTCTGGAAGCTAAGCTAACTGTCTGTAGCCTTCTTTGTGATGCAAAGATCTTTCAACTCTGCGCAAGAAAAGGAAAGAAAATATTTGCTAAAATGTCAAAACTATTCCTTTAATGTTCGTAGACATTCAAACTACTCAGTGCAGCTGAAACATATTTATTTTAGGCTCTGACTTGCACTAAAGGAATTACAGCGTTGAGAGTCTCAACAGTACAGCATCATTTTTCCAGCTAGACTTTCCATCCAGACCCACCAACACACTGTTTCAGTTACAAAACGGGTAGTCTAATCTCTTTAGTACTGCCTTTTTTTCTGTGTGATTTACATAAACTGTATCTCCACCTTCGGGGAACACTTACATCAAAACATAATAACATTTACTTTGAAAGGAATAATTAGCATTACCATTCCAGGAGCAGGTGCATGTCTGTGGCCCTGAGGTTGAAAATAAGAAAGCTGCTTCATTCATTCAGTTCATTTATTGGAACTTGTCCGTAATCAGAGTTTATTGAACTTCCAATACATTTATTCACAAGTCATGTAGCAGACAATGTCATTCTTTTCCTCTTAAGGGCTTTGCAGCCTCCTGACTGGCTGCCACAGTGGCACTGTGGCGTGCGAGTGGATACCAACAACAAGTTAGTCGGCTTCGTTGCTGCCGTTCCCGCAGATGTCCGCGTGTATGAGACGTGAGTATGTGCAGAGGAGTGTGCTGACGTAGAATCTGATGAGCTGTATTGGTATTCAAAGCGCTGTGGTGAGTTTTCTTTTAAATTCCTCAAAGCAAGTGTGTTCTGCAGGGAGAAGCGGATGGTGCAGGTCAAGCTCCTGTGTGTTCATAAGAAGCTACGCCTCAAGCGGATGACTCCAGTTCTGATCCGAGAGCTCACCAGACAGGTCAACCAGCAGGGTCTCTACCAGGCTGTCTACACAGCTGCCGTCGTGCTGCCCACACCGTTAAGCTCCTGCAGGTAGCGGCTGTGACCAGGGTCGATCCACATTTGACTTACGGGCAAAGCAAAGCCACGGTTTTGAAATTTTAAAGCCCCTGCGAAACTCTTTTTTCAGTGTGCTTCTAAATATGGAGGATAGGTTTTGACGTGAACAAACGATTCTGTCAAAGTTACAAGACTTTTGTCAGATTTCACTTTTGAACTTTGATTTATTTACTTGTTTGAAACAGCAATAGAAATGTGATGACAGTTGTGGGATTGCTTGCTTTTTTTGCTGCCAGGGCCACTGTCAATCAAATCCGATCAAAACACACCCATGGGATGCCAGGGTAGCTGACCTAGATGAGTGTGCACCCCGTGTACTAAGGCAGCAGTGGCTCAGGTTCAGTTCCAGCCCACGGCCCTTTGCTGCGTGTCATTCCATCTCCCTCCACAGCCTCCTCTTTGCTGCCAGCGTCCAAATAAAGCCACAAACATAAAATAAAACTCTGATAAATGCTTTTAAATCATATTTAACTTTGGTAATGGCTTATTTACTCGTGCATATTTAATGTTACGGAGCAATAAAAAGTTTTAAAGGTCTTTAATTCAATCAAGAATTCAATGAAATGCAAAATTTCTTTATATTACCGGTGTCACTCTCTGATCTCTGAATTAGCAGACGTGCAGTCTCCGGAGTACATGTACTATTACTTCCAAATGATTTTGTTACAATGGGGGCTACAAATTAGCTTACAAATCATACCCTGTTAATCCAATTCTTTCAGATACTGGAATCGTCCTCTGAATCACCGAAAGCTGGTGGAGGTGAACTACCCGGGACTGAGACAGAGCATGAACCCGCAGAGGGCTGTCAAGCTGAACCGTCTGCCTGAGGTTAGTTTGTGCTGCCACCTAGAGGCAAAAACCCATTGGTGCTATTACACGCTGACATTGGCCATGACACAACACGAATGGACCAAAGTGTTGGACTGGCAAAAGACACTGATTCCAGTCACTTGTGGTATTCTTACAGCATGCCCCTTATCTTGCTCCTCTAGGTGACAAAGACACCTGGTCTGCGGCCTATGACTAAAGATGATGTTGCGGGGATACACTTTCTACTCCAAGCACACTTCAGCAAGTTTCACCTCAGCCCCAGCTTGTCTTTAGAGGAAGTAGAGCACTGGCTACTGCCAAGGGAGAACGTGATTGACACCTACGTCGTGGAGGTCAGTTTCAGTCTCTCTATTTTTAATTGGAAAGGAAAGACTGGCTTGGAACTTAAGAATTGATTCGCCTCCCCCCTCTTTGCCCACAGGGGGATGATGGGACTCTGACAGACGTGGTTAGTTTCTATAGCGTCTCCTTTAAAGTGCTGAATCACCTGGTGCACACCGACCTGAGAGCAGCTCACCTCCTGTACGTTGCCTCTACTGCCACAGACCCGGTCGACCTCATGGGGGACACGCTGGTTCTGGCTAAATCTGTAAGTCTCTGAGAGAGGATAAAGAGAAAAATCACCTTCATTTAAAAAATGCTCCAGGTGTTTAAATTTATAATAACATCAATATTTTATTTGGCATGGATGTGAGATTTTTTTTTTTCTCACTGGCAGAAAGGTTTTGACATCTTCTCTGCTCTCGACGTGATGGATAACAAGAGTTTCTTGGAGAAGCTCAAGTTCAGCATCAGTGACACAAGCCTTCACTACTACCTGTACAACTGGATGTGTCCTAATGTCAGCCCAGACAAGGTACTGAATACTGTAATATCTCCACCTGTCAGGACACGTCACTGTCATCCTGTGTTTTTAAAATGCTCCACACCGTTCGTCTCTGCTGACAGCTGGGTGTGAATTAAAGCTAAAAAGTTCACTATCTACGATCTTAGAAAAGTAGAATGAAACTCTACTCATACTCTCATATTCATGGTGGAATGTAACTAAGTACATTTACTCAAATACAGATCTGAATTTGACTTTTAATTAGCATCTCTTGGCCTTGTGCTCGTAGATTAAAAAAAACAACCACAAGATGATAAATACTCTACACGAAACAGCAGAAAGCCTCAGAGTCCTACCATCATCTGGCCTCTAAAAGGAGGGAGATTATGAATAATAAGACAAATAAGTTATCAAAACTGAGGAAGTTATATTTTGCCAGAATATCACACTGATGATAATCCCTTGGCTTATTATCTAATACTTTTAGGATTTGTATATTTATTGAGCGTAGTCACGCCTTCCTGTCACCAGGTTGTTATGCAATAAGACAGATGGGGAAAAAATCTTAGCATGAACAAAAGGCTTTGCTGCAGACGGAGACAACTGGTGCCTGATGACGCTCTTAAAATTAATCTGAACATTGATGATGACCAGGCTAGCTTGTTTTTTCAAAGTCAGGTTTGTGTCAGTTATAATTCCTTGATATTTAGCGTCTGTCACAGATGGGATGACTTCGCCATTAATTAAAATGTCAGGATTAACGGAATTATTGATCCTCGCTGTGAAATACAAACTGTGTTGTTGACATTAAGGGTTTAGCATGAATTAGCCAGCCAATCCGACACCGCGCTCATTGCAGCTGTCTGTGAATGATCTTTAGATCTTGCATGAGTCAAAATCACAGTATTCATTTTTACAAAGCAAAGAGTAATCATCAGATTAATCCATAATGAAAATAATAAGTAGTCACAGTCCCAGGCATAAGACACACAGATCCTAAAAAATACACATTTTAAAATCTTAATCTTCAAAATTTGACAGCTGAAACGTTACCGACACATAACATCATACAAGACACACTGCAGGTTCAGCGGGGGTGTTTGATAGCTGCCAGTCATCGGTAATTCACAGTAATGTGTGTCTTTTACAGGTGGGCTTGGTGTTTCCCAACTAACCTGCCACTGAAGGAAGACAGAGCTGTGACGATGAAGGGACCAGAGTCGCTGACAGACGTCAAACTGCATCATCAATACGAATTTGAGTTTAAAATGTAAACCAACAAACTGTAAAACACACACACACTCTAGCCCTCTCTTTCTCTGTCTGTCTCACTCTCTCTCACACACACACACAGACTGAGAAATCAATGAAAGAAATAAAGATGAAATTCCATTTGTAAATACATTCATCATCCGGATGTCAGTTATTAACTTGGTTCAGCATTTCTGTGACAGGAATAGATTGTTTCTGAAATGATGGAGAAAATGGACCCAGTACATTCAAGTAATATAAAGTGTGTGTGTGTCTGTGTGTGTGTGTGTGTGTGTGTGTGTCTGTGTGTAAATTAGTCTCTGGACGTTCCTGCAGGCAATACACACACCACAGCCCCCATTTGATTCAATTGAGGAACAGAAACATTAATCTTTCACACTCTCGCATATATAAGAATATCTAGATTGCGTGCCAGTGTCTACAATCTGCACACAGTCACGCACGCAGATGCATAAAGTCAGGCGTAAATGCAAACAAGTTAAATCTCATGAAAATGTTATTCAGTGTCATCATATGTAATTTTAACAACCTGTTGTGAAGAACAACAGAAAAACTAATTAGCATATTATTTACTGAGTCATTTGCTTATTATTAAATTAACTCATCTTCTCATTTATTATAAGAAAGTCACATTTTCCAAGGGTATAAATGGAAGACAACGTGAGATACATACATTGTGTAAATATGAGCAGCAGGGGGCGCTGAAACCTTTTCTATTTCTACTTTATTTACTACACTCTGAGGCACTGTAGATTTACACACCACCTGCTTTGCATTTTATTGCCAGGTGTACCAAGAGAGTATCTGCAATGCCCTCTTTGAATCTGTAAGGACATTGTTAATGCACGAGTAAGATCTGTGTAGCTGGTGCCAAATGTAACTACTCTAAGTCATGCTGTTGGTATCAGGGCCCCCCCCCAGCCTGTCACAAGAACATTTTAGCAAAGTTTGATTAATTGGACAGGAAAGGGGAAAATATTGTTAAGCTGCTTCTCTAATCTTTGTTCTTGTGTGTTTAATATTTGGTACTTTTTCCTCTTAGAGCTTTTCAAATTAATCAAATGAAGGAATATGATAGGTTTACGGGACGACTCCTAAATCGCTCATTTGCCCACAAAATTCGTATCTGTTAAACACAAACTACTTTACAGCGCTTCCGTCTGAGATGTAAGTACAAAGTAGCACAAAGAAGAAATAAAGTACAAGTACTTTAAAATGTTAATGTGTTCATGATATTTGATTATAAACTTCTGCTTCTGAAAGAAAAAAACAACACTAACAACACACATGCGAGTCCTAACAATCGGAGAAGTGGGCGTTTACCTGATGCACATGAATGCAGCACCGCGCTGAGTTTGAACCAATCAGAAGCGAGAAGGCATTTTAAGTTTGAAGTTCGGGGACCTGCGGTGCGGAGCTCTTACACACACACAGCCGCTTCTGAAGCACCCTGCTCGGGCAGGACAGAGCCGTATGTCTCCCCCAGTCTCTCCGTGGAGCCGGACAGTTTAATAAGTAGACAAGTGTCGATGTATTTCTTGTTTTTTCTCTCACTCCCGTCGAGGACTCGCCGTTGTCGGTGCGTAAACGGTCGTTTAACCGACCTCCGGTGACGCGCTTTGCGGTTGAACGTTAGCGCTGTCAGGAACTTTACAGAAACATAACGTGCAGTTTTTAAAGCTCCGTCGTGTTTTTTTATTAGTATTTTTCCTCCCTTTTCTCTCTCATAGCATTATCACCGTGGATGTTGCGTTCGCTGACGCCTGAGCTGACCTCCATAAAGGATTACAGGTATGTCATGTACAGATTTGGCTGCTTGTTGTAACGTATTGTTGTTGTAGTAGTACTGTAACTTCTCGCCGGTTAAATGGAGGCACTGGCTCGAGCTTCCCCTCATGTGTGTTTACGGAAATGCTCGTTGCGTGACCGTGCGTAACGTTTAGATTAAAGGATGCGATGTGCAATTTTTGGGTTCAGCTGTCACTGCCTTAGTCAGCTCCCTTCCTTCCTCCCTCCTTTTAAACAATCCACGCAGTGTTACGTCGCGTCCTGTGGGGATAGCACTCACATATCAAGTGACAGCACCTATCCTTTCACCCACTGTCTTACCTCAGTCAGCTGGTCAACAGAGACTGTGTGAGCCCCCCCTTTGCAAACAGTGACAGTGTAGCTGTGCTCTGCAAAACCACCTGTGAAAACAAAGTGATAGCAAGGTGTGAGAGAGAGAGAGAGAGAGAGAGAGAGACCTTATGCATACATTTGCTTTAAAACTCTGCTTATGGTGAAGGTTGTAATGTCACAGCACACTGTGTTATGTAGGTCACCTCATGTTTATCCGTGTCAGAGTGCCATGGTTATGTAAAAACTTGCATTGAGATGGATGAGACTCTTGTGAGGTGCAGCTTTTTGTTTATTCATGCGCATTTCTTTCGTAACTGGAGTCTGGATCTTATCACTTGTTGCCAGGCTGTTGAATGGAAGTGTTTATAATATTCATTATACTGCACTGTATCTCTTAAAATGTATATAGAGCTGTCTTTTCGCGCACTATCTTCCACGCAGAGCTATAATTTTGTGCTATCAATCATTTCCCGGGTAGCTAGAATAGAATGAAACTCACTGAAGCTTCATATCCAAGGGCTATGGTATTTGAGGCTTGCCAGACTGTAATTTTCCCCCCACTATGCGGCACCTCAGCGGGCCTGTGTCACAACAGGTTTCCCAAGACCTTCCTGATCCAACTTGGTTGTTGAGCAAGACCGAAGAAAGGCTGTGCTGCGCGTCAGGCGCAGAGCAGGACAGCACACGTTTGTGTTCCTCTTCAGCTCACTAATAACGCAGCGTGCCGCTCTGTGTGTTACTCTTGTTGTGTTGGGTAATAACGGAAAGTTGATGGACAAAATCACAAGTGAGCAACATCCCGGCCTGTCCAAGCAGGGAGTGGCCCTCCCCATGCTTTTCTCTCCCCCTCTCTCTCTCTTTCTGCCACCTACATTGTTCAGCTGATCTTTACCTGTGTCTTCTTTGGACCATGCAAAGACCCCAAACAAAGAGACAGACTCTCTATTGTTTTCGAACAAGCCTTGGCGTTACGTGGTGAATGTTATCATTCACCTGAACGCCTTGCATCAGCTTTGCGGTGGCTTTGCGTTGCCCCGGGAAGGATCCTGTTACTCAACAGTGGATGGCGGATGAGCGTTCCTGCTGCAGAGACTTGTCTTCTTCTACACTGGAACTTCAGTTTGTTTGTTTTTTTTTTCCTCAGAAGTTTTCACGAGTGCAATTCCTGGATCACTAATATTACAGGAAACTGTAGCTTTCCTGTAAGAAATACAACGGCCTGACAAAACCCGCTGGCCTTGAATGATTAGGCTAGAAGTCCTCAGTAAAAACAGACGTGATGTCGACTGCCTCAGCAGGGCAAGCTTCAGTGCTGAGTGACCTTCCCCTCAGATACCGTGCGACTAGAGCACTACCCTGTTGTTTTCTGGCTTCTGCGAGGACTTTCTCTCTCTTTAAGTGTTCAGATCCGTTAATGGCCTCTCATTGTGCTTTTGTTCTGCTGCCGGTCTGTCTTCTGTCATGATGGTGAAATGTGAATGTATTTCCCATAGAGTGTTTCTTAACTGAAAATTAAGATGTAGAATTGTTAAATTAGAGTTGTAAATGGGTAATTAAGGGTTTTAACAAGGTTCTAAGATGGAAAAGCCCAAGTTTAGCTCAAAATGAGCAAATATTTTCTTTTATGTCCACCCGTATACCAGCAGTTTCATTGTTTTCATGCATCATTTTGTAGAAGAATGTCCATTTATCACTTGCTTTTATTGAAATTCTTCCTATTATGCACTTGTGGCCCCGTTTGTGATCATAAAAAAGTCTGGAGGGATTCAGCCACTCTTTGGTAGAAGTTCTGCTTGAGCTTTGAAGAAGTATTACCCACATCAGTAAGTTATTAATATCCTCATTGTGAAAGAAACTGCAGCAGAACTGTAAAACTTCTTGACAAAGTCAGGCACCACTCAGGCCTGTCTCTCCCCTCGCTGTAGATCGGAGCTATCCCCTCTCCTCTCCTCAGCAGGTCTTGATGTCGGCTGCACGGCCAAGAAGATCTGCAGTGCAAATATTTATATAAAGCAGAAAGGATGTGACAATATGAGCAATAGGAACTCCACAGGGAAGAGCGCTAGGGGTTACCCTCAGGCTAATCTCCATGAAGAAATATTTATAAACCTAGCTAACAGTTAGAGTGGACCGCTTCCAGCTTCGTCACCAAGACTGTAACTGTATTTGGTCCGCAACCGCACAGCCAAGGCCCACTTCAATGACGTTGTTTAACCAGTGCAATATTTGCATGGCATATAAACATATGGTTCTACTTCAGACTTTGATTTGATTTGCGCACACATAATAGTTTCCATGCGTCGAGGAAGCGCGAGGCCTCTCTCCATACTACATTTCACTTTGTTTTAGCTCCGTGCCAGAGCGGAATTTCATCTGACACCACTGTCAACCGAAAATAAAGCCGTAGAATAAAACATCAGCGGGTGTTTTGAATCTGCGTTCAAAACAAGTTAGTTTATGGGAAACCTTTTCTGTGCATGTCAACAAGGCTTTTATGGCCTCTGTGCTCATGTGAGTGACAGATGTTGCCATGAAACATCCATTAGCAAAACACGCAGATGTATCTTTCATAAACCACATGTAGGTATACAGCATCTTTAATCCAAAGTGAAAAAGGCATGTGGAGTGTGCTGAGATGAGAGTGTTCAAATGATACCGCCCTGGCTCAGCTTATTCTTAGAGTTTTATTGCCAGTAAATTATATACACAGTCTGATTATTAATATTTCAGTCGTTCTGCTATTGTGCCATAAATGTCAGCTTCACAGGAATTGAGGAACCAGCTGTATTTTAAGGTTAAACCATTATGAATATCTGTTATGGAGAGTGGTTAGTTGGTTTAGTCATCTAGGGGATCAACCACAAAACATAACCGTAATTTAAATGAACCACAAAATAATTGATGCTTTGCAAAATATGCTAAGAGTTAGAGGATCGACGCCACCCTAATGTTTGTATGGTACACATGATACTACTTAGCTTAGCTTAGCATAAACCAGGGGGAACGGCTAAAAATTAGTGGAAAACAGCTGGCTCACCTCTGTTTTTTAAAATAACCAACCTATCATGCGTCAAAGCTCATTAATTAACAATTTGTAGCTTGTTGGATTAACTCCAGCTAAGCCTCAAGGGTGAAATCAGAAAGTTGTGGTGTGACTTGTGGTAATGTGCCGGATTATTTCTTGACTGGGGCCAGTGACTTAATCGTTAAGACTTTGTCTGGCCACGTCCAAGAAATGCTCTGCCACGCAACTCCCTGGGGAAAAAAACAAACTTTGGTTATTTTACATATTAAACAAACGAGATGCCAACATGACTGAGCTTCAGATTTGCTTATAGACAGATTTGTTTGCACAAAGCTAAGTGCTAAGTTAAGCCAATAAGCTAATCAGTAAGCGAATAAAAACATATTTAACAAAACGCCTCTTGACACAAACCCAGTGCCCTTGCACTGTTCACTGTACATGTTAACACATGTATGTGTTCCCCTTTAAGAAAACTGGTAAATGTATCCTTGAGACAAGATTTTAGACGCTGCTAGGTCGTACTTACCACACTGTTCTTTGTCCACTACTGTTAATATCTGTCCATCCATCCGTCTATCCATCTCTCAGCCATAACCCATCCCCCTGCAACATAGGATCCCCTTAACCCCTCCACCCCCTGCTTAGTAGCATTCCAGCTGGACAGATGGTGTCTGCTCTGCACAGCGGACACCAGGGAGCCGAGAGGAGCCAGAGAAACCTCACGAGCACGACTCTCTAGATGAGACATTCCACCCCACTGATCTCTGCCCCCCTCCTCCTCTCCTCCACCCTGCTCATGTCGCCCTCTCTCCCTGTTGAGTCTTGTCTGTGTCTTACAGGCGCCGATTCTGGGAATGAAGTCGGCGTTAATCGGCTGTTGACCAGCAGGAAAATCACATTAGGTGGTTTGTGTCTGTGGTGAACTGTAAGCAAGAACGACAGTAGAAATCACAAAGACTTGCATGCTTTGCAATGTACTGCATATGTAAACTGGCATACATGCACATGCAGTTGCATAATCATGAGTGGAGTAATTGCTGTCCACCTGTAACGCATTTACTTTGAGTGAAAAATTAAAGTGAGGTCATGCGTTTTTACAACATTTTCCAGCCATTGAAGTTCGTACTAATGTCTAAAGTCATTCATTCGTCAACTGCAGTTTTATTGTACATGTACGCTGACCATGTTTGTGGGGGAAAGTGGCTTCAGGAACTAGTCAAGTAAATGCTGGAAGTAAACACGGAAGGGAAAAAACCAACAAAAGATCAGCTCTACTCAAAGTGACTGGCCTAGTTTGAAAAGTAGTTGAAACAGCTTTGATCGAGTGCGCTGGTGAACGCCACAGTCAGTTTCTACATTTCTCCGTCTTCCCATCAAAACTTGGCAATGCTTTCCGTATGTCAGGGTGCAACAAAGGGTAGCGATCGGTGTGAGCGTAGGTGCTTTTAACTGTAGCTACTACAGTACATCTGTCCCATTAAAACGCCAGCAAAATAAAACCCCGTGGGTGTTTTTGGTTCTGGCCCACATAAAACACTGAAAAACAATCCAGAGTAACACATTGTGTGCTGTGTGTTTGTGCGAGTATGCATGCATATGATCCCCTAGTGAGATAAAGCCCCACAAACCCCACCCTTCCCACTCCACACTTCCATGATTGCAGCCTTGTCGGAGCGCCAGTGTGTATTTGTGTCGCCCTGTTTTTGTGACTCTTCAGTTGCGTGTCCCTTTGCACTTCAGCGTGTACATGTGTTCTTTGTGAATTTGCTTGTTTGCTTTCCCATACGTCACATTTAATGGCTCCTTTTTGAATGCGGCGAACAGAAAGGCGGAAGGTTGGGGACAAAAAGAGGAAAGCGCGCAGATGCTCCTCTGTGTTAAACCTCATTGAATTTGAATGATGTATGCTGTTGTACCCCTTTTTAGAGGAGGGAAAAAAAAGGATTTCTTTGCCTGGTGATAAAGGCAGCTCCGCCTCCAGCAGGTCAGTACAGTTTTTACAGTGTCAGTTACCTAGCCAAAGCAGAGTGCAGGCCTGAGTACCCAGGGGGTTGTTATGTCAACTGCCTTTCGGGTGACTGGCTACAGTCAGCAGGACTTCTGGTAAAAGGGATTTCAGGGAGTTTGTGTCTATGTGAGAAAGAGAGGGGAGAGAGGGAGGGATGGATTAGGCTCTGGCCCTGTTTTTGCCCCATCCTCCTCCTCCTCCTCCTCCTCCTCCTCCTCCTCCTCTGCAGCAGCAGCAGATCTTATCCTCCCTCCACCCCCCACTCCACTCCCCTACCACCAGACTGGGGCCCCTTGGCACCCTGGAGACACATGCCCCTACAAAAGCCATCACATCCACCCCCACAAAAGCCCATTCTCTCGTCAGCCCTTTCCATCTTTCCTCTTTCCCCCCGCTCTCTTGACCTCTGCAGTTCTCTCCATTCTCCCGTCGTACCCACCCTTCTCCTCCTCTTTTGATCCGTCTTCCCTTTTTTGTTTCCTCCGCCGTGCATACACTTCTTCCTCCTTCCTCCGCTTTCCCTTGCCCACCCCCCTTTTCCTATTTTCCTTGCAGCTCAAAGCCAGGGGGAGAGTTGAGTCATGTGAACGAAGGGCTTTTGCCGTGCCCATCCTGTCAGAATTATCGTTTGAAGCTCTTTATTAACGGAGGCTCCTTTCAACAGGGTGAAGTGTTGCAAGCCTCTACAATTGCAATTAAAACTTAATTCTGCCAGCGGTTGCAGGCAGGGTACTTAAACCACCTTAAGTGTTGAAAGATTGCTTTTTAATGAGAAACACATTGGTCACTCAGTATGCGGTTGGTTGCTGTATGAGGGTGGTTTAAAAAAGAAGTGTGACACACCCTGGATCCGCCCCCTGCCCCAGCTGTTTTCTCATGTTTGGTTATTGGATTAGGGGCTGGTGACCCGGACTCATCTGCTTTCAATAGTTGGTTACATGACCTGGTTGTACGCCATGCAACATAATGCATACTGTATAGATCACGGGATGCGCCCTTTTGCACTTCCCGGTAATTATTTGGTTATGAACCAACAGCAGTTACATGAGTTAGGTTACTTTCTGGATGCATGTCGAACAGAATCGAGGTAAGATTTGATTTCCTTTAACCCTAAATATGATTTTTATTGCTTCTTTTCTTACACTGCCACATTGTAAGCTGCTATCCTGTTCTGTGAAATTGTTCATATCCTCCGCATTGGAGATCCTTCCGTCTTTTGTTTTGCTACTTTCAGGTAAAATTCCCCAGAGCTGTACCAGCTGAAGAACTCAGAAATGGACCGCCAGTCTTTTTTTTTTTTGGCCTGCTGTCTCTGCAGTCCATGCACTGGCACCTGGCTTTCTCAGTGGAGCAAAGTTTCCACTCTCCACCCCTCTTCCCTCAGGAAGAATGTGTGTCAAGAGCTGGCAGCGTCTTTAACTGCCTCCTCTCTGTTTTGTTTTGGGTTTTTTTTTTTTTTTTTTTTTTTTGTACGGCGAAGGAAAGTCGATGTCTTTAACGTCTCTCTGATGCTTGCGGTAGCTTTATGTGGATTCCTGAAGGTTTACAGTGGCAAACTGTTGTCATCGTACAAAGTGTTGGTACTGAGCAGATACCTGGTCTGTGTAGTGTTAGTACAACTTTACAGAGATTTTAAATCAAATAACTGTCAGAGTACAGATAGTCTGAGGTGTAAATCTCTGCAGTGTTAAACCAAGACTTAAGAAAAAGTAAGATAAGACGAGATAGACGTTGATCTGATCTTAAACAACGTTGGAGACATTTGTACAATAGTTTGTGCCTGTCTTTGGTTGCTCGCTCTCAGCGTTCTAGTGCTGTGACCCTTGTCGTTAAGTTGATGGCTTATAGAAACAGTTGTGGCTTCTCTGGCGAACTGAAAAGACAGACGGTCTGTCATCCGACCTTAAATGTTTGCTAAACCGAGCTTGCAGCCACATAGCTTGGACCAGGACCAATGAAGTGATCAGGTTGTCACTTTGTCTCTTCAGGCATTACTTTGGGCGTTACTCACTTGAAGACAAAGACTCTGATTTTTTTTTTTTTTTTTAATACAGTCAAGATCTCCTGCTTTTCCCATTCAAATCCACTGTTTATGAGTAGGGTGTTGCCCTGCATTCCTGCGCTGTCCTCCTGTGTGGACATGTGAATTCTCAAAACATACAGACTGGTGGGCTGCAGGTCAGCTTTTGCCTCTGAGGCACCTTTCTGTCTGACCGTTGTATTGGAATGAATCAGTGAGTTAATAATGTGTATGAGCTCCTTAGGGACCCTTGTGACAGGTATTCCTCTCCCGTAAGAAGTCGGTTTTTCCCATCGCTTCCCGCATGACATCAGTGGGCTGTGAGTAACGATGACATGATGAAATTCGAGTGAATTTTTCTTCAGGTGCTTAGGTTGACTCACCTTTTTCTTATGCGAAACGCCGGCCAGTAAAAACACTGGGAATAACCAAAGCTGTGACCACAGTGAGTAATTCCCAACCAGGGGGAGTTGTAATCCAGCGGGTAAAACTGAACTGCAGCCAATCAGGACACTCATCAAAAATATAAATGTGACATGTTTGTTTTACTCTCCAGCATCTAAGATCTCTTCTCACAGGTTTGTTCACGAATGTGCCGTTTTTTTAAAAACATTTATTAGACACTGAAGTATGGCTGTTTCTTTTTGTCCTATGAGGACAGTCTTGACTTGCCTGTGTTCTGCCTCTGCCTCTGGCTTACCCTGATACTCCAACATGTAGTTGCCCTGCAGGGCTGTTTTTTAGCTTTAAGGTATGAGTTATCTGCAGAAGATCGCTATTACTTTTGTAAACACTGCTGCCGCACAACCTGGACACCGATGCTTTGAGGTTAGGAACCACTCAACTACAGGATTCATGACTAAGATGAAAGGGGCAAAAACTTTCCTCACACATTTCAAATCCTCTTCGAAATGACGTGGCTGTTGCAACTTCTGCATTTGTGGTATGTTGCATCTAGTAGTGGATCTAGAACAGCTATTATGTAATCCTCAAGTAACTGCTCAAATATTTACTCGAGGTCCTCACAGAGAAGTAAATAATCCAAATACTGGACCATCGTGGAGTACGAGGAAATGATGCTACTAAATCTCATGCTGTCTTGAGTGCAGAGGGTACATCTGGCTGTTGAACCCTTTTAAAAGTTTTCTGTCCTGTCCTCAAGAGTTTTGGACATTCACCAGGCTCATGAGTGGCATTTCCTGATTAATCGAGCATTTATGAAGGAGGATATGGGGCACAGTCAGGAAGTGACACACTTGGCCTTTGTTGAGACAGATCTTCCTCTCATAGGCAGCAACAACTCCCAACGGGCAACAGAAGGTCAGAGAACACTCCAGTGATTGGAAACAGAGGATTCTCGTTTGTTTACATGCCCTAGAGGAGCAGAAATGATATTGGCTGTACGGGTTAGCAGGTAGTACTGGTATAACTGCATGCTGAGCAAGATTAATGTACTGTCGTCATTTAAAACAAAAGCCATGCACACGCTTAGATAGCCGTTCTCACATTCTGTCAGTCAGCAAAACCGCTCAACTGAGATGTGACACTGAGTGCTTTTAAGACAGACAGATTGAACAAGCCCACTTATTCACGTCAGTCTAACGCAAATGGAAGGGGGATCTGTTTTTTCTCCCTCTACACCACCTCTATCATACTGTATTTAATCTGCACTGGAACATTAGACCTTATTCAGAACCTCAGTTTGTCTTGGTCCCGCACATTTCTTCTCCTTCCACTTGTCTGTATCCCTGAAGAAATAACCATAAATAGGTAAAGACACCTTGTGGTGTTCTGGCAGTGTTAAAACACCCTACCAAAACAAATATCCCTGGGAGTTCACATTTGCTGATAGGGGGTGATGATTTTTGAAGCATGACTCACAACTGTGTGTTCAGTCCCCCCCCCCCCCCCCTTGTTGCTTAAAATAACAAAGTCAGCTTCCAAACAAAGCAGCCTTGATGTTCTGGGTCTCCATGGACAAGCTTTAGCGTACTGTTCAGCAGTCCTTTTATAGGAGGTGACCTAGGTGAATTATGTAAGCGTGTGCATCGTCCAGAAGTCAACATCCAAACTCTGGATCTTTTTTGCCTTCATAAGGCAATCCGCGAGCTTTGGAGTGACAGTTTAAACCCCCGAAACAAGTCATGTTGCGTATGAGTAAAACTGGCTGTATGTCTAAATGCTGCGTCACATCTGTGCGCAACCGCCCTGACATCTGCCTACCTGCGAGTGTTCCCAAGCATCCCTAAAAACGGTCGACTGCTGCCAGGAGTTCAGGTTGGTAAATTTTGAGCTGCAGAGGAAACGTGAGCGGTGGCTGCTTCACCTCGTTGAAGTGATTGGAGGTGGGGTGAAAGCTCAAGAAGACGCATCCAGAGACAATTTATGTTTTGGTATTTATTCCATTATATTTCATGAATATCACAACCAAGATGTGTCTCTTGAAGTGCTAAACTTTGTAACCCTAAAGCAAACATGAAATACAACTCCGAACATCCTTTTCTCATTGAGCTGTGCAGGCTTGAGGCTGTGTAGTAGTGGATTTACCCCTACCATTGCTTATGCCTGCATATTTAATAGGCCATTTGGTTTTCATATCGTGCAGTAAATTCTTCATCTGATCCGGATTCCTACTTTAACAGGCAGCTTATCGCTGGACTACTGTAACTGGAATAGAAGTGCCGATTTGTTAATTTAACAAACACATGTGTCGAGCGTGCGTCTTCCCAGAGTGGAGGTGTCTTCAGGTTTATGACACGGATCAGACGACACGACATCATCCAGCAGAGTTACAATTTATGGTTCGACTGAACTTAACTTTTACACAAGGGAGGCACTGTTTGGCCAAGCACTGTTATGTTAGGTGGGGAAGGGCGAGGAAAGGTCGAGGTGAAGGCTGACACACAGATATACATATCCCTCGACATATACACCGATTTCCTGTGGAATATTTCAAAGCCGGATCTTTATGAGGGGGGCCAAGGAGCCCGAGTCTGGGTCAGTTTTATAACCCAGCAGGTGGTCAGGGGTCACAGAGGGTGCACTTGAGACTTGTTCAAGCTTGTCATGATGTCTCTTGAAGTCAGCTCATTTATTTCACCTTTCTAACCAAACTTGCCTCTTTTCCCTCTTGCCTTGACCCTTTGTTCACTTTCAGTCTTTCTCCTAAACGCTCTCATTACTAACATTGTCCAGACTCAGCACTCTCATTTATATTTTTCCCATTCCCCTGTTCCTGACTATAAATGTGAGAAGCAGTGTGCTGAATTAACTCATGCCCTGCGATTTGAGGGATACCAGGGGGCTACTTTAACCCCTCTGGCCCCCTCTAATATAAATACACCTCCTTTTTTTTTTTTTTTTTTTTTAATTCACTTTTTCTCTTCTCCTTGGCCGTCCTCTGGCAGAAGCCCCAAAGCATCGTAAGCATACTTGTGCTTTGAGAAATGTCTTGGAGTGGAGCAATTTAAAAAGTGCACACACATGATTTTTATCGCCGTTGCGTTTTAAGTGAGTGCAGTTTTCAAACCTCTGCATCAGAGCCACGTGTGGTTTGCTGCTCGGCGGGAAAAAAAAAATCTCGGCGAAATGAAATGAGCTAAACCAAACTAGTCAAAAGTTATGAAATAATTCTGTTTTTTTTAGCGTGCTAGATGTGGAAAGGAGATGTTAAATACATAAGTCTTTTCAGGGACACAGGAGGGTGAAGCCTGTCCCAGCATGCATTGCTTGAGAGGCCGTGTAGCTCGTCTATCACAGGCCCAGACAAACACATTCACACTTGTGCGTTGTTTTTGTAGTAAAAGCAGACTCATTATGAGGTGGGATAACGTTCAAGAGCCTCAAAGTCTCGACTCAGTAAGGAATAAATCGGGGTGATGTTATTTTATGTGTGATATCTCACTTTCTCTGCCTTTCCCCTCCCTCTTTCTGGCTCCAAGTGAGTTGATGGGATAGAGGTTATATGAGAGTCTCACTGCGGTGGTCGGCGGTCTTTGTGCAGAGCTGGCTGACATCATTCTCGTGGGGGGGGGGGGGAGTATTAGCCGGGGCAGGGCAGGGCTTGGCTTGGAGCTCTACAGCTGAGCCAGTTTCCTATGAAAGCTGGAGAAGTGTATGTTTTGGTTTTAAACAGTTTTAAAGTGCCTGTCATTTTAAATTGTGCTCTGCAATCATGACACGCTAATGATGTCTTCCTTTCCTGTGTTTGCAGCGCCTGGATCATTTTGATGGAGTGAGACTTTGCTGTCAGATGAGATAAAGTTGATATCTTGATTAGGACAGTTGAAGCAGCGACTTGGAATCTTCTCACCTGCATTCGAACCCCAAACCGAGCTGAACTCCAGGATGGATGGAATAGACACGCTGCAGAGCTCGGCCCCAGAGACCAAGGCTGAGCGAATTGCCCGCTACAAGGCAGAAAGGAGGAGGGAGCTCGCCGAGCGGTACGGCAACACAGACGAATTCACCTCCAAATATGTCCGCAGGGACAGGAAAATTGGCGACACATCCGAAAGCGTGTCCTCCAGCACCAAGCAAAAGGAGAAATATGAGGATAATGGATCAGAGCAAACGTACACCAGGAGGGGCCTCAGGAATAAAGTTGCAGAACCTGTGGAGCGCGCTGATGATGAGCCTGTAACCACCCAGCTCAAAACAGACACAGTTTTATCCTCTGCGAAGACGTCCTCTTATTCCAGGTGAGTTTGAGGCACACTTCTGTTGCATTGGTGTTCTCAGTGAGTCCAGGCTTCTCTACAGGCAGAGTGCTGAACAGCAGTTCAGTCTGTACATGCACCTGACCTCAAATAAATCTCCTTCAACCTCTGCAGATCACCAGTATTTGCAACTGGTGGCTCCTTTATGAGGCGTCGCTTGATTTTGAGAACATTTGGAGTTGAACTAGTCTAATCTATTAGATTACAGTAAAGGGGGCTGCTGGCTCCTAATGAGTGAAAAGGAGGCAACAATCCAGAGAACGTTTAGTGCTGTCTCCTGTTTGAAGTAAGCACGGCAGCTAACATCTCCAAAATAGGCCATGTCTGCAAAGAGGAGGACAGCCTCATTTATTTTGCCATGGTATGTTTTGCACTTTTGACATGCAAGCTGCTTGTTTTGGTTCACTTTACAGCGATATGGGGGAACGCACATGTTTGACAGAGCAGACGGGATGACTTGGAAGAGTTTTCTCAGTGGTTGCCAAGAATGTTTTTTGTAGAATTGGACATAGATGGAATATATATATATATATATAAATAACATGACCAGTCTTGGGTTTTGGGATGTTTGAGCTGTAATCAAGCAGGAGACTCTGCCGTGTGCACATAGCCAGACGTGTTTGTTCTTGAAAAACAGCCTGAGGGAATGATGATGGAGATAGGGAACGACAGAGAGAAGAACTGAGATGGACAGAATGTGGAGATAATATCAGAGATTGGGGCTTATTAGGGTGGGATGGGGTCTATATTGGGCTCTGCCAAGTTTTCATGCCCCGCGCTTAATGAAGTAGGACATCTAGACAGCTGTGATTGATGGCTTTTTAGTATGGACCAATTATTTCATGAGATTGGGAAAGAGATGTCTTGCATCATAATGGACTGGCAGAGGAAATCAAGTATGTCTAGTGAGGCATGTTTCGGCAAACCTCGGCTATCAGGTGTTCTACGTAATAATCTCTCAAAAAATGTGATTTTAAAAGGAGGTTATTAGTTTAAAAATCACTGGAAGCAGCGGTGTTGTGCGTCACAGTGGACATGTTTTCTTACTGGGCCGGCTCACCGGAATATTTGGCAGAATACAGAGTGAAGACACACAAAGTTATGGACTGCATTTTTAATTACAGAGCGCATGAAAGCCGGTTGATGTGTTTGTCTCGCATGCCTGTCACGTTAGCTACTAATCTTGTCGGTTTTGTAATGACGTCCGCTGCGTCACGGTCCAGCTGTGCAGTCGTGCGTTACGCAACATACATACCACAGTGTATGTATACTTACCAGCCTTTGGCTGGTGGCTGCTACTAATTTTGTGCCCATACATGCAGCTAGACTGAGACTAGACTATTGTTTACTTGCCTGCAGCCTGCGAGTGGTTTATTTGTATATCATGCGTTACCCTTCAGTTCTAGGGGTGTAATCTAAGTGGTCTATGTTAAATGTTTGAGCATCACACACATGCACTGAACCCTTGCAGCCAACATATTTGTGTCTGTTACAGGAATAGCATAAAGGAAACTGGAACTCGGCTGTCCCGGTGATAATGAAAACTGTCTGTCAACGTGTTTATCTGCCACAGACGAGAATCCTTCTCTTGTTGACGTTGCACTCGAAGGATGACATTCCAAAAATGCTGGTTATTCTAACAGGGCTGTGACTGACTGAAGATTCAAGCGTACACTACATGAGCCTACGTGAGTCTCATCTGTGAGACTCAAGTTTTAATGCCTTCCTCTGTCATCTGTGATGTGAAAACATCACACTACTAGATGTGTCATAGTCAGCAGAAGAGTCAATCACAGTGAATGGCAATAAAGGAGGTTTAGCCGTGTTCAGTCAAACGCTGGAGCAGAGAGCATCAGAGTAGCCAGCAGACTGGAGTCACAGCGGTCTCAGAATCCATCAGCTATCATCTGACCCGGAGCCAGTGGTCAGTGTGTCTTGGCTTGTGGTGTAGCCAGCGGATATCTGGAAAATGAGTCAGCTGCAGTTTGATTATCAGCTTGATAGACAAGAATGACGTTAAAGGCAATTGCTAATCTCAGTGAACCGATATCTGCATCTGAATGCTAATAGAAGTATACATCAATGTCAGACGGTAGCTGATGAGTTCAGAGGTTGTATTTCTCTTCGTATGCACTGCTACAACCTAAACCCATTCACATATGACTGGTCAATACCAGTTGAACTACAAATAGAAACCAGATTTCCATTTTCATTTCCATTCCTTAGTTCCTCCTCTACAGATTCTGTATTTACATGCAGTCTTAAGTGTTTATAGATATTGGAGTTGTCCTGCCTCTCTGTCCCTGTTTCAGTGTCTCACTTAATGCTTTGCATGTGACATAATTTCAAGAGTGAGGAAGTTTACTATGTTTGATTAATGACTCGCCAACCTTAATTTGAATGTGTTTAACTTTTCATCAACTTCCCCTCATTACTCCGTAGTGCTACCACTCCACATCCTCTCTCTGCATTGCACGCCACTCTTCTTCTCTGGTTAGTCTTTATGGCAGCAGACGACTGACCCGTGCAGCCCTCAGCCCGTCATGTCCTGATTCTGTATTCATATGCAGATATCTGTTTATAGATATTGGAGTCGCCTTGCCCTGCCTCACTCTGTCCAGCATCACTGTAGTCTGGCGTCACACTGCCCTCCATTTTTATCACCCTCCTCCGCTTTCCATCACAGTTCTGTGGTTTGTGGTCATTTTGAGGCTCGGCTTGGATAGTTTACAGCCTGCCATCATGCCGCTGCTTCGGCATCGCTCTGTGTACCATGACGCAGCTTTAAAAAAAATAAAAAACAAAAGCACATTTATTCGACTGACAACACGAGGCGCCTCGGGGTCTTTGATGACTTTGAATCATCGACTTTTAGGAGGCGGCAGTAAATACATGACAGTAAACAGCAGATGTGCAGATTATGGGAGTTTGGCAGATGTATCACCGTACACAGTGCTGTACATGAATTCAAGAAATTTCCTGCATGAGTGGGAATGGTATCGTGTAGTATTTTGGGTTTGATGTTCTGTGTTATTAAGTGTGTGTAGTAAACACCGGTAATTGTGCTACTGGCATGTTGGGGTTAGCCAACTGGATTGAAACAGGACTGAATGGGATTTGGGCTAATTACTGTTTACATGGCTGAACCATTACAGAGTTTCAGTACCTGCCATGTGAAGAACGCAGCTTCCCAAGAGTTAAGCACACAAATTAGAGACATTGAGCCAAAATCTTTTAATCATGCCACAGTCGTGATTATATCCCCTCTGCACTTCATCTTCTCCGTCCTCCGTTTGAATGTCTCACTTAATGCTTTGTGACATAATTTCAAGAGCGAGGAAGTTTACTGTGTTTGATTAATGACTGGCCTGCCTTGATTTGACTGTGTTTACCTTTTCGTCAACGTCCCCGCCCCCCGTTACTCTGTAGCGCTGCAGCTCCTCATCCTCCCTCCGCACTGCAGGCCACTCTTCTTCTTCTCTGGTTAGTCTTTATGGCAGCGGACGACTGACGCGTGCAGCCCTTCCCCTTCAGCCGGCAGTCAAACTGTGGGTGTGGCTGAAGTGTCACTGAGCACTGTGGTTGCAGACGAGGGTGCAGGACTAGAGCGCTCGCTACAGACTTTCTAGTTGTCCAGTGTTGCAGCTGTAGAGCTTTTATGTCTAAAGTTGAGTATATTATGCGACAGTGTGTAATCATTTTGGCAGCCATTTTGCTGTGTATTGCATCAGTTTATTGATTATTACACCTAGATCAGTGTGTGATCTTCCATCTCCAGCTACACCACATTCACACGACCTCGGCCTCTAAATACCTCGGCCTGGCATTTTTGGATTTCCCATTATATCACAAAGCTGTACACGAGGCGTGTCAGCCCGAAACTGTCAAAACTTTCCGCGGTAGCCAAACCCAAGCCCAAAATTACTCATAATAATACACTGCCGTAAAAATTACTTTTAAACAATGTTTCACAGACTCACACATGACACCAGTCCAAGGAAAAGTCAGACGATACGCAGTCAGATCCAATATTTAATTATATATATATATTTTTTTTTCTGCATAATACATCTGCACAGTTCTAGGGGGACGGTATATTCCAACAGAAGTGCTGTCCAATCAGAAATGTGTTGCATCCGGCAATTTCCTCTGGAAATTTCAGAAACCATTAATCAGACACTCACATCCAACTTAAGCAGTGATTCATTCATTCGGGAGACTCTCTGAGGGCAGCACAGTGCTCAGCACTGTCGCCTCAGAAGAAGGTTCCAGGTTCGGACCTTTGCAGGTTCTCCCCGTCTCTGCTCACCGGGTACGCCGGCTTCCTTCCACAGTCCAGAAACACGCACTTGATAGGTTATTATTTCATATATTTCACATCTGAAGAAATGAACTCCATCACAGTCGTACTGGGTGTTAAGTCCTGTCGTATTCTGCATAACATGGTTCACCTGCTTTGCTCAGTGCTCCACATTGTGATGTGGTTAATTGAAATTTGCTGCGGTTTCTTTTATTTAGTTCACTCCACAGCTCACTTACTCCTTTAATGTAGCACAGACTTCATTCAGCAAATAAAGATCTTTGAAAGAAAGGAAAAAAAACATGTTGTATCCTGAAGCTACAGATCGGCTTGGGGCCAGCTCCCCTTCTTCGGGTGACCTCTGACCCTTCCCAGATGTCAATCAAGATTCTCCATTGTGTTCGAAGCCGTCGTCTCTCCCCTCCTCCTGTTACATCATCGCTGCTACCCCACAGGCAGCTGCTGTCCCCATCCATATTTAACGCCCATTACTTAGAGATGAATGGCCATCCTCAGATGCTGCGCAGGCATTGCTGTTTTCTCATTGCCAACATGGGACTGAAAGAGCAACATGAGTAAATGTATCGTACGAGACATAGTAAGTGGCCTTCTGCAGCTGCTGTTGTCAGTTTGGTTTACATTGCATCATTTCATTTGCTGTGTGTGTCTTGAGAGTACTTTTTTTTTGGATTATAGTCGTGTAAGTAATATGCTCATTTTTCTGTCTAGTTTGCCAGCATCAACTGTAACAGACACATAATTTCTGTCCTCGCTTCAGTTTGCTAGAGAGTGACCTCATTTGTCTCTGTCTCTCCTAGGCTGCTGGAAACTGATGACACAGAGGAGCCAAAGGGTAAGACGAACTCTCCACTTTCACTGCACTCAGGTCCTCTATTGTTCCGCAGCCCGCCGTATTGCTGAACTCATTCAAGCACTCTCTATTACTCAGTGTTAAAGGAATACTGAGCTCATTGCTGATGTCAGATCACCTACCTGGTTTTATAGACTTTGGCTGGTTAATACTCTGCCACTGATGAGGAGTGAAAGAAAACAGATCCACCGATGTCTTTGGCCCGGTTTTCTTCGCTTCATAATTCAAAATGAATGTTTTGCCTCAGGCGATGGTTTCCGCTATCCAAAAAAACAAGGGAGATAATGTTTGGCACGTGTCTGCGTGAGTTTTTTGTCCAAAGACCGTGACTTAGTGGGCGTGCGCTTACACGGTTTGATCATATGCAATTACTGTGGAAGCCTCTTTCAGCCAGCTCGCATTAGGAACATACTTTGGAGCCTGCTGCTATAGAAAGAGAGAAGAAAATGGCTAAGTTTACACATGGGCCGCTGGCTGCTTTTCTGACTCACATTCAGCCACCTGAGCCCACAGAGTCAGCCTGTCTGTCTGCCTGCCTGTCTGTCTGTCTGTCTGCTTGACTGTCTGTGTCATTGTCATTGTGCCCTTTTGCCCGTGCCTGTCTGTGTGTGTTTCTCTGTTTACGTGATTGATTTGGCTATGCTTGCTTACCGCCAGCCATTCATGTGTGTCCATGTTTGTATGTGTGCTGGCCTGGACGAGAAAGACAGCCCAACATTTCTGTACCATCTAAGTTAATCAGGAAGTCTGGTAGATCAAGTCGAAATGTAATTAACTGTACAGAAGTATGTTGAGGTTACATTATCTGGCGTGTCCATGTGCAAATAATACACAGCTTTTATCCAAACACTGATTAGCATTTTAGCATTAGCATTATCAGCTGCTCACTGCTGCATATTGTCACACAGAGCTTTAGCAGGACATCCGATTGCTGTATTTGAGTATTTATCTGGAAGAAATCGCATCAGGCCTCAAATATTTAAGCTCAAACGTCATGATCTACTTTAGCATTTCAGCCTATTTAACCATGTCAAACACAGCTCCTGATGTAAGTATGGTGACTTGATTATTTGGGTGCAGAATACAAAATAATACTAAATACTGGAGATTTTTATTGTTTTAGATAATTATCTATCAAAAACAATAAAATAATAAAGCCAAAGACACAGAGAGAGGAACAAAGGACACTCAGTATCCATCTTAAATTGAGATATTTGTGTGTGTGTGTGTGTGAGAAAGAGAGAGAGAGAGAGAGAGCACTGGCAGTGCATTCATGGCTGAAGGCGCTTCCTGTCCAAGCTGGCAATGGATTCAGTGCTCTCAGCCAGAACGCCTCTCATAGTCACATCAAGGGTTTCCCCGAGCCTTCAGCTATCCCACAAGCCAAAAACAAATCCACACAAACATTACGAACATTTGACTAACTCCACGCTGTACCTCAGAGTGCTAGGAGAGCTAATATTCACGTACGTGGAGACACTAATTGCCATTACAAGGTCAAAGGTCCATCAAATAAGCTCTCAGCAGCTATAACGTGTCTTGTGAGATGGATGAACACACTCGTGGAGAGGTCCTTAAACTTAAGGAGCTTTTTTTTTGTCTCTCGCTCTTTGGCTTGGATGTTGGATGGATGATGATCTAAAAAAGGTTGGACTGTAGTCAAAACTTAAAGAGTGCAGTCTGAGTGGAGTCACCAGTCTACAATGCGTAATGTTTCACCACCTGAACTAAATCATGCTAAGTTCTGGACAGCAGGGGAGCTCAGAGGCATAAATCAAAACTATTACGAGCATTATGGCCTCAGCAGAACATTTCTGTTTCCATTGGAAAGGGGGCGCTTGTCAGAGACGGTACTTGGATTTGTTTGTTCCTTTGTTTTCTTAGGAGGGGGAACAATTTTGGCTTCAAATGTTACATTGTCAGGGCAATAAAACAGATTTCAAGTGGGAGAAGGCGTCTGAGTGTGCTGACTTAAGAAATTTGTGTTGTTTTTGAATACTATTAAATTTAATGTCTTCCTTTTGTTCGGATTAGAAGATTATATTCTCACGGCTGTTTCTGATTAGACAACTCCCACAAGAAATGTTCTCTCTCTCTCACTCACACACACACACACATTATAATGGTCTTTTAAAAAGTCTATTATCTCACCATAAAGTTTGAATCTACTGGAGCTCAGTGTGTTTTTTCCAACTTGTCCTGATGTGAGCGAACTATCTCCATGATCCAAAAACACCTTAGGGGCAATAAGATTATATCCTGCGAGGATTCATGTCTACATTTTTAAAACCACAGCCACAAAAACTTCCACTTGACCTGGGAAGACTCCACTCACATGAGGTGTGTGAATATATTTGAACTGAGCATGGAGATTTAAAAAGGTAAATCAACGCACGCCTGAACAGTCTTTGTGTACGATTGTGTTCTCTGTTCACAAAACGCTAGCGTGTGGTTGACCACGTCTGACCTCACTTTCCCCACAAACTCAAACAGTGCATTATGTTGTGGAAACCAAACACACACTGTCCTGTCTTAAATCCTCATTGTAAGAAGACACCTTGACAGGTCATATGATACTGCCCTGGCAGGAAGCTGTTGTACTGTACTGTTATAGCAGATTTCTTCTCACTGTTGTGTTCATGGTGTGTGTGTGTGTGTTTATTCTTTTCAGTTGAGAAGAATCCTGAAGACTCCTCAAAGAGGACTTCCAAGATGTCTTTTCTTAAGGTACATTAGTTTGTTTGTCTTTATCCAAATGTTTTATAATTAATGTTTGATTAATCGTGTCCAACAGAACCGGAAATGACTCCATTACTGCCTAAAATGTGGGATCGGGTATCTGCCAGCATGTCTGTGCGCTCAATTACAATGTAATTTATTAGCCCCAAAATGAGGCAGCGTCCTGTTTCCTGCTTCTTCTTTTTTTTCCCCACCAGGCTGCTGAATCATGACCCGCCCTAGTCGGACTGTGGTTGGCTCACCCTGATATTCTCACCCTAACCAACCAATGCACAACATGTACGAGTAGAATAGGGTGAATCATGTGTGCTGTGCTGCCACCGGGCACTGGCAACTACTGCTTTAGGCAGGCAAAACCAGAGCTAGCTAAATATCAGCAATTTGACTGTCAAAGCAGATAATAGAAGCAAGTTCTGTGGCATTCATTCTGTTTTAAAGGGTTTAGTCTGCGCCAGGCCGCACAACAACAGTTCAGATATCAGGAAGGAAGTGATGATATTGGAACATCCCTAGATCCATCCCATCAAAATAAGGCAGTCTGTACCAAAACTGAATCTTGATTTATGATTCTCCGCAATGCCTGATCCTGTCTGAATGCACAGCACTCTGCAAAGCGTGCATTCAGACAGGGTCGTGCAGACGAAACGTAGGGGGTGCAGAGTGGGCGTGATAGAGACACCATTCACCTTATTTACATCAGTGTAGTTTTCTATTTACGCATGTGTAAAATTCAAAAGATGCAGCATATGGAGGTGGAAGCTTTGGGTTTTTCTTCTTTCTTTCCAGGCGTCTTTGTTGAAAGTAACAAGTAATGGAACGCATTTTGTAATGTAATTACTTTTGATGAACAGTTGATTACAGTTTTTAAGTAACTTGCCCAACACTAGTCCCATCTACATGTCCAGTTTGTCTACTATATCTATGGAAGCACGATTGGAGGCGTGTTCACCCGACTGTCCGGTGTCTCGGCAGTGAACCGTGGTGGCTGCAGCTTGCACTTCTCACCTTGGCCCAAATTAAATGTCATAGCTCCAGATGAGAGCATGCACTAAACCAAATCCAAGCTTCGAAGCATTAATTTATGAACTCATGTGTGCTGTCACAGATGCTATATCTGTATTTTTCTACAGTCTATGGTTAATTCTTTTCATTTCCCCTTGCTGATTTACTCCCAGCCTTTTCCATTGCAGCTGGTGTACGCTTCAATCCTCCCTGGAAGTTTGCTCCATTAATAACAAATTGAGCTGTTCCATACAGCATTGAGCTGTCCTGCACCTGGATGAACACTTGGCCAAAGCCATGACTTCACACTTCACTGGAGGTCTTAAAGCAGCGGTGGGAAGAGAGAGGTCTCGAGAGCGAAAAAAAAGATTCACTCAGGACCTAAAATCTTGATAATGTCCCCGTTCCAAAGGGAGATACGCAGTACACATGTGCAGAGGTTATCGTGCTTTCCCAGGCTGCTTAGGTTTCAGAAGTGGTTAGGTTTCATAATATTGGATGTAAATAGCTGCTCTAACTTGGCCTTTACAGACCAGGAGCAGTGCCAAGGTTGGCCAAGTGAACCCAGATGGTAGCAAGTTGCTCCGACCAAAAACCTGCTGGGAAAACGAGCGAGACTATCTTACTCTTTCTCCTTTTTTCCTGCTCTCTCCTCCCTTTATTCTGACCTAGATCTCTGTTATTTTAAGATGTCTCACGTGAAACTCATCAGCAATGACTGATGCCCCGTCGCTGTCTTCACTTTTCCCTTATCACTCATTGCTCCTCCACAGCCCCTGTTGAGAACCAGTGAGTCAGAGTCTCCAAGCGGGAGAGACAAAACGGGAGTGAGGTTACAGTATGTCTGGCAATAAAAGAAAATTTTGAATTACCTGACCAAATTTCCTGAGTTTATTCAGAGACTTATTTTTCACTCGCACTGCATGAAAAAAACAAGTTCCTTCTTTATAATCAGTGAGCATCAGTCAGTTTGTAAGAGGGCTCTAATTCTGGAAGCCTTGCTGTGTAATTTTGTGAGAAAGGAACATTTGATTTCCGTTGCTCAGCTCACAGCTGGAAATCCACTTATCTTAACCGGGGCACCCCAGGGCCTCGATAAAGTGTTTACTGACAAAAGGACCCACGCAGCTGTGTGGTTCACACTGCACTTTAAAACGTCTGCTGGATAGACCACTGCAGGCGGAGGAAGAGAAAGTCAAGACATTTAAATTAAATCAGATCAGGTATTGTCTCGGTTTCTGTTCATCTTAAGCTTAGCATTTAGCTCTTTTGCGTTCATCATGAGCAGGATTCGTGACTTCACAACTTGTCTGGAGCCAGTCAAGTTACAAGTGTGACGTGGGAACTTGAAATCTCCAGCACACACACGTGCATTTGCATATTCATAGATTCTGGATTTGTATGTAACGGAGGAGCAGATGCAGTTTTAAGATTCTAGTTTTTTTCCCTTAAGTGAGTTAAGTTATTCAAGTATTTTTATGTCATAATTTGTCTGGAGGCGATCTTTAAACTTTAAAGACGGTTTAAAAAAATAAAATAAAACAAACCATAATGACCCCCTTGAGAGCACTTTACTTTAATGTGGAAAATACAGTACCAGCATTAGTCATCTCTCTCTCTGCTTTTACTGTATGTACTCAGGGTGGGTAGTTGAATGATACGTGCTCCTTGATTGCACTTGCAAGGGTTAAGTGCTTTGCTCAAGTGTAGGGGTGGAGCCTTGTTCATTCATTCACTTCCCTTATCGTGATCCGTTTTGTTTTTTTACAGCTTGTGCAGGACTTGAGCAGACAGTCTTTGAAACGTAATCCTAACCTTTAGGCGACCTTTGTCTGTGCCTGTAGGACCTGGAGGGGACGGATGATGGAAGCAGCAGCAGCAGCAGCAGCCGGCGATGTGCAAACGACAGGGTTAAGTGTCAGCTTATAAGCAGCGACGAAGAGGAGTCCTCGAGCAGGTAGGCTGTTTTTTTTTTTTTTGGCCTTAGCAGTGTTCACTTGTAAACTGATCAGTGACGGCACGTTAGCATCAGAGTAACACATTTGTTGAGCTGCAGGACATTACATAGGCTATGACACAAGCAGATAGAGGGAACAGATTCACCCTGAAACCAATTCACACACACAGAGAGACACTGAACGGAGCACAGAGGTAATTACGGACCAATTCGAAGGCTGTCTAATGATGTAAACAGCTGCAGAGATAAACCAGATAAACCTGCAGAGCTTCTCTTAATATCGCGCACACTCTCCTCTCCCTCTCTCTCGCTCTCTCTCTCTCTCTCTCTCTCTCTCTCGCACACTCTCTCGCACATACATGAAAACACACATAAACACACAGGGCTATGTGGTAGCTATGGTGATGCAAACCAGACTTAAGTTAATCGCCGCAGCAGTGAGAGCCAGATTGTACTTAGCGCTGTGACCGCTGGAGTAAAAAACCTGGACTGAGTTTCCGTGTGTGTGTGTGTGTGAGTGTGTGTAGATAGGTTAAAGAGATGAGTAAGATCACTCCTGTCCATTTTTACCCACGCAGAGTCTGAACTGACTCAAACTGTCAAATTCCTCCCGAGTCAGAGGTGATGTCACTATATTTGATTACGTGCAACTTGCTGAACGTTGTGACCTTTCCAGCAAAGCTCCGTCACTCAGTTCAAACCTTCCTGACTGCAAAAACAAAACCATAACATACGTAGTCTTTGCTCGGTAGCATGCTGAAACCAAAAGTGAATCTGAGCATCACTGCATTCCACAGGTTAAAACACTCGCATCATCACTCAATGAGATGATTACGAGCCAAGGTGTGTGTTAGCAAAGTTCAGTGTCTTAATAATCTCTCTGGCTCAGTGCCTGGATTGATTACAAAGTGGCAAATCAGCGACTATTCATTGATTCTGGCAACACCCTGATAACAGAAACCTTTTAGGATAGGATTCACTCGTATTTATGCTGCATTTAGTACAAAGTAATGAATACAAATTCTGTCTGTGTTTACTGGTTTGTGGCTTCAGTTCACTTGTCAGCTCTGAAATGTTTTGGCATGATAATGTTTTTTCCTGTCTCTGTGTGTTTCTGTCTCTGTCTTCAGCCTTTCCAAAACCGACATAAACAAGGTCATGGAGGAGAAAGAGCCCACCGAGGAACCATCCCGGACGGAGAAGTGTGAATCTGCTGCCGCTGTGGAAGAAAAGGTCTGTGTGTTTTTCCCATTTTAGACAAATGTTTCTATAAAGGTATTTTTTTTAAGGTGTCACATAGTTTTCAGATCAGAACTCTCTGGATTGCGCATGGAAAAATCATATTTTGACCACTTGCAACTGAAAAATGTTACCAGCGCCTGCCCGCCAATTCCAAAACTCTTACTCACCTTAACGCTGGCTCTGTTCCCCCCTCTGCGTCTGGTTTAGTTTAATTTCTTGGTTTTTGATGTTGACGTGGAGATTGTAATTCATGTCACTCATGTGACACACACATCTTAAACCGATCCTCACAAGTAATGAAAGCATGTCCGCGTACTGTGTACCACACGCTCGATGTACGCTGGTGTTTTTCATTTAAGAAGAAGACCACCTGGTGAGCGTTGCACTTTTCCACCCAGCTGGCCTCACAATCTGTTTCTTCCTTCATCTCCTCTTAAATCAACACTCCCTCACAACCTTTGACCTGTCAGCGGGTCGTCTACTGTTGTTCCAGCTGCTGTTGCATCATCTAAGCAATAACATGGAGCACACACACACACACACAAAAGGGTGTGTTTAGATGTCATTTCTTATCCCGCTATATGTGTATTTATTGTGTCTTCAAGCGAGTGTTACACTGTAAAATGCACGATCGCATTTTATGGTCGGATCAAAAAGGCTTACTCAGCACAACATGTGTTCTCTATTAACATGTGTCATTATTTTTCTGGAAAACACAACAAACACATCCCAAACAAGTCTCGCAGATTTATTGTGAAAGGATGAATCCCACTCGGCCTTTGTTGACAGACTGTTCGCCGCTTCTTGTTTCACCCCATTAAATCGCGTATTTTCCCTCAATCTCGTCTTCTGATCGCCGCTGTTCCCACTTTCTCAAGACTTTTTATTTTTTAAACTTATCTCCGCTTTAACCCCCTCACCCCGCTTATCTGACACACACTCACCCAGAGTCTTTTGATAACGGCAGCAGGTCACTGAAAGCCAAAGCAGCAGTGGTTGGAACAGGCGTTTGTGTACGTGTTTGTGTATCATAAGTCTTTGTACCCTTGAGACGAGCAGTAAGAAAACCTCTGGAGCCACTGCAGAGGAGCTTAAATTAGAAAAAGTTGGTCTGCTCAGAGAGTTAAACGCTATAATCAAGCACCATACAATGCTCTTAAAGTAGTATTGCATCTTTAATCGTCTTTTCCAGATATTATACACGTTATGGCTAGTAGTAAAAAATAATTTTCTCTCTTCATCAGCCTCCCAGTCTCCAATCGGACAGAGCTCTCCCCCTCAGCAAGAACAGAGACGCCTCTCCCCCTCCCTCTCCTCCCTGCCAGCCCGCCTCGCTGCAGCGCCAAGACTCCGGGCCGCGAGGTATCAAGGGAATCCTAAAGAAGAGCCGCTCCACCAGCGTGGAGTCGGACCACAGCGAGGGCTCGACGCCAGAGTGCGCGCCGGCCCGACAAAGCAACATCACCCTTAGCCACCCCGAGAGCGAGGACGAGGCAGAGGGGGAGGAGGAGATGGAGGAAGAGGAGAAGGAGATGGAAGAGGAAGAGGAAGAGGAGGAGGAGGCCAACGGGCAAAATGAAAGAGAGGACGAGTCCTTAACTGATGATATCACAGATGGAGGCAGCTTCAGCATCGACAGGCAGCAGACGGAGGGAAGCAGCGGTAGCAGCAGAGGGAGCTTTGAGGAGATGCGGAGTCCGTCGCCCGACGAGAGCCTGGAGCAGACGTCGACAGTGTCGGAGGATGTTGAGGAGCTGGAGAGCAGTTTGGACGGAAGCCAGAGCTCCTTATTCAAACAGAGGTCACTGGATGTTCACAAACACAGCATGCATTATGATGAAGTGTACGGCTTTTTGTCTGTGCAAAGGGAATTTAAAAAACCTCCATGACTTTAAATTTGCCTCAGGGGTGATGCGATGATCATAATCAGAAGTGAAACTTGAGGCTGATTGCACAAACTTAATTAAAGATTCATCTTTGAAACCCTTTAAATATATTTAAAAGCATCCAATACTGAAATAAAAGAAGCACCATTACAAAAACCAGCAATATATAGTAGATCTATTAAATACTAATCTGAAGGTCTTCTTCTGGTGTGTCTTTGGCTTTTTCAGAATGGCAGAGTTCGCTAGTGAAGGTGAGAAGAAGGACCGAGTGAGGAAGATCAAGCCATCCGAGACCATCCAGACGTCACTGGCCGATCGCTTCGGGCAGCTCCAAGACGCTGAAAATGCCTGGAAGAAAAAGGTGCTCTTTCTTTGTGTTGTGAGGTGTGTTTTTGTTGGCATGCATCGTTTTGCTGGGGTGGGGTAAAAGGGCAGTAATGAGCAAATCCTGCCATATGTCGAGGCTTCCCCTCAGCTTTGTGTGTGTGTGTGTTTTGAGAGAAAGATTTGGCCGTGGACGTGTTTCTTCCTCTGCTGAATCAGCTTATTTCCCCTGAGTCGCTGCCAAGAGGGTGTGAGGTTAGGAGGGCTTGTGGAGGGGAGGAGGAGGGGGGGTGCAACAGATTTGGGAGTGGTAATGCCAAATCCAGAGATCCAGCGCTTAGCTACCCTCCCAAAGAGAAAGACAGACACACCCCTTCCCCTTGTAAAAATAAAATCCTACACCATGACCAAACACCTGCAATCCTTCCAAGCTAATGGCTTCCTTTGTTAGTTTTTGCACCCTCTTCTCTTCTCCTCTCCTCAAAGTTAGAAAAATAATTTCCCCCATAAGTAAGCAAGCTTTTGTTCTTTATAGACTTTCATGTAAGCAGTTTTACACCAGTCAGCGCTTAATAGACACGTCCTCGGATAGCTGACATATTTTGAAGCCTGTGCGGGTTTCGGCATGCTCTTCTCCTAAACAAACAAGACCACCCTTGCTAAGTTTTCAAGTGGAAAATCAACACTGCACTCGACAGTGTGCTACAGCAGTGGAAAACCCCTGTGTGTGCCACAAGGAATATCCCCAAAACAGACGACTGGACACCAAGAGAAGTGATGTCATGTTTATTTATACGGATCATCACTTGGCTTGATGTCTGTTAAAATCAATGATCCTCTTGAGGGTTTCAGGGTTTGGGTTCATCCATCATCCAAGCATGACCTAACCTTAAAAATAAATCCTTAGTCTGGAAAAAGCCACTTTATAAGTAAGTACGGGCAGCCAAGAAATGTGAACAAATCCTCCAGTCAACGAAATACCGAAAACTGAAGTCATTTTATATTTGTGTGGTCTGTTTTCATTATGATGAATCAACACAAAGTCGGGAATAGTTTAGTGTAATCCCCTTAATGGCACGAAAAACTGCCTCCTCGACACTCGCATGCATGAGAGAAGTCCAAGACGTCTGCGGATTTCTTCCTTTTAATTCTATCTGAGGTTATTGCCTGTGAATTGGTCTGGAAGCTGCCGTGCACCGCGGCCGCTACTGTACGGCTCAGAGCAGCTAACTCCCATCAGAGATAATACACAGTTTGGCTAAATTACTAACATCGATGCCATGTCCGCATTAGCTACGGGCGTGTTTACTCGCATTTGATTACTCCTCTTACATTTCCGTTCCTCTCGTGAGGAAAAGCTCCGATGGTGTTGCATGTTCAGGCATGTCATTTTATCTCCTGCGCTGCCAAGCCGGAGCAGATGTTGTTGCTCTTTGGTTGATATGTGGGAGACCAGGGAATGTAACATGCATGGTACACACACCGTGGTCATCTTCAACCGGCTCCAGATGTTTCCTGTTGAGCCTGCTAAGCTGTTCTGTACACCGCAGCGGTGTTGTAAAAGGCGACGCATTGTTGTAAATTTGGGTCCGTCTCTGTCTTGAGTAATGATTACATCGTCTGTTTGCGACCTGTCACTGATTAATGATGAATTGTGTCAGGAAGCTTTCTTTCTTTCTTCATCTAATTTTAGTTTTAGTCCATTTCAAAGTGCACAGTCCACACAGACGTTAAACAAATATTTTGAAACGTTCAGTTTGCTTTTGAAATCTCTCAGGGTTTGCTAAATTTCTGAGTTTTGTATTCAAGTGATGACTCACTGAAGTCCGGTCTGATCCAGACTTGTGATAAGTTGGAAGTTATCCTTGGTGTATGTTCCCAGAAAATGTTTTAAAGATAATTACCCAAAGATGATCTGATTATCTCTAAGACTGTGTGAGTGTGTTAAAAAGAGCAGTTTAAGAGGACTGTTTCAAAAGAACTCAGAGGTTTAGAATGAACAAACATTTATCCACAGGGGTGAGACGTTTCTACTTGATTCCAGCTAAATCATACCGTCGTAAACTGGACTGAATCACACGAGCACTGCTCCCAGTTTATGGTGTTTGTCCTCTCTGCATGCACTATTACAAACCGTCTATTTCCCTTTTCCTTCCTCTCCTGTCCAAACTTTATAGCAAACTTTAAATGTCTCGTCTTCAGTCTTCCATGCTAAAACCTGCAGTCTAATGTTGCCCTGCTGTGCTCTATCTCCTCCGTACTCCTCTTATAATCTTTCCTTTCCTCTTCTCCTCTTCTTCTTTCCCTCCTGCCTTTTTTACCCTCCAGTCCTGCGGACTCTACCCCTCCTTCTTTGACTTTGACACCCGCCTGTCAACCTTTCCCCGTCCCTTCAGGTGAGTGCGTGTACGTACGCGTGTCCCTCTTTGCATGGACTCAATCCATTCATTTGTTTCTCTACCTGCGCTCTGGACAAACTCTCACACTCTCCAGCTCTCACCGCAGAGAAATCAGGGCTGTCAACACACTTGCCGTCGCTACATGAATGCGGTTCGCTGGCCTGCACTTGGTCGATATCTGTGTCGGTGGTTTGGCTGAGGGTACTGCCTCTGCAGTACAGTATGGCAGGGCTGAGAAAAATGGTTTCCTGTGGGGGTTTGAGGCCCAGGCCCCTTCCTCCCCTCCCCTCCCATCCACTCTCTCTAGGGTCCTGTCAGGCCAAGGTATTTCCCTTCACTGATTGACTCCAGAGATGTGCTGCTAGCAGGAGGGGCTCTGTCACTCTTAAAGTGTGTGAAAAGGCTTCAAGTCTGAGTGAGACGACAGGTATTAGAGTCTGCATGCACGTACAAGAATTACTGTGCTGAGAGACTGTGATGTAAGGTTGTGTGCAAGGAATTATGAGTGGTATTTTAGAGTTTTAAAAGTTTAAAGATACAAGAAAGAGGATTTATGAAGTCTCAGAGTACAAACAGTGTGTGCAGAAGCCGCTCTATATGTCAGGAGATGCATCATATTCTTTCAAGTTATGAAATCGGCACGAGTTCGCTTTGATGTTCGACCCTGGTGTGTTTTCTCAGTGTGTGTGCCAGTGTGACTAAATGTATTTCTTTGAACTCTTCTCTCGTGTCAGGCTAATATTTGACCACTCCATGAAACATGTTTGACATTAGAGCACAGAAAAGAAGTGGCGTGCGAGGCAGAGAGAGAAAGAGAGAGAGAGAGTGGGGGAGTTGTTACAGTTTGTTTGAGTGAAACTTTTCCATTTTGTGACTGCGCTGCTGTTTGTATATCGCAGCATGTTTCCCATTAATTCAGGACAAATAACACATACAAATCCGTACGCTCATTATTCAAGTTTTACTACATTTTAGTTGTACAGGCAGGCAATTTCCAGCTCCTTCCTTGCCAGGGTATCAAAAATGATTGGCTAAGCAGGACTCACTCCAGGATGGTTTGACAGTAAATATATTGTTAGACACAAAGACTGCTGTTGGATTAAACTTTTGACCTTCCAAGTCAGAGACTCATTTCTTCTGCTTCTGCAGCATCCAATGGCTCTGGCCTGTTTAACTCAGATGATGTCTGCTTCTGCTGAAATGCTCTGAACCGTACGTGACATCATAATGACTATTGTTTTTATGTCCACAAACTGAAAGGATCCATCCATCCATCCATTATCTGTAACCACTTATCCTCATCAGGGTCGTGGTGGAGATGGAGCCTATCCCAGCTGACTCTAGGCGAGAGTTCGTAGAGCAGAATGAACAGATAATTAGTCTCACTGATAAATGGTTTTGTAAAATATAATAGATGGAAGCTGTAAGCGTTGATTTATTAGGTACTCAAACTGTATCATCAATCATTTGTAGGTATTATCACACAAACTCTCTTTGTCCATTGAGTTCATGTCTCAGGTATGTCACGGCGCTCTATTCAGTATATAATAATACACATACTGTCATGAGCCAAAGCCAGAAAGTTATTTAAGGCATGCCATTTTGTAAAACATTATTTTTACAGTATTACATAATCTTTGGTTGTTCCTGCTATTATACAGCTAAACAATTAAGCTTTAACAAGCAGCAGAAATTTCACACACAGTTAAGCAGCGATCTTTGACTTTGCTTGCTCTAAAGTCAACTGGAGTCCAAAACTCTGGTCAGCTGTAGCTAATTAGCACTAATTCTGCTCGTGAACTACAAACTGAAGACTCCTCGCTGCCCTTCACATGCCAGCGTCTGTGTGAAGTTCTCAAGTCAGGAAACGTTGTCAAAGAAGAAACCCATCATTTCGTAATATCATCGTCTCTGTAGTTCTTTACGTGTTCTTGTCATCTGGAAATACATTTGATGTTTGGCACAAACTACGTAGACGACCAATAATGACCTGGAGGTTAATTTATAGAATATAAAGTATAAATGACAGATCATTGAACTTTTAAATTGACATCAGTTTAACGTCAGAAATTACAGGATTGGCTGTTTATTTAGCACAGAAACTCCTCCTTTTCTAATACCACGCTGACATCAGTCTGGCCGCAGTTCACCACTTTAGCCGCAACATCTTTTTCGCTTTAAAGCCGCTGACATCTGTGAATGTTTAAGTTGACTCCTCTGAGCTTACAGTAATGATGCTATGAGTTAGAGTGTGACAGTCAGCAGATTGTCCACAAAGCAAATTCCTCTGGCTGTAACAAGCTCTCTGGTTTTTGGGAGCCCCGATCATTTGTTTGCCATTTCCTCCCATCTCCTGCAGCACCCACTGTCCTCCTGTTGCTCCAATATGATTGTGTTTAGTCATTTTTATTTGTGCGTGTGTGTGCGCAGGCAGATTTTTGCTTTTGGATGTTATCTGTAAGCCACTGCAAAGAAAGAAGTCACCGCTCATGGCACATTACACGCCGTGAATTGCTCATTATTAGCGAAGGAATAAGGGGAGGCAGCCGTAAAAACCCAGGCAGGGCCATAAAACGCTTCAAATATTTAGGAGTGGAATATCATTAATTACTGTAACAGCTCCTGGGGTCCGGAGAGACCGGGGGGACCAGTAAACCTCCGCTAATTCATTTTTAATGGTGGAGTTCAGGTGCAAAAATGGCAGCAGGAGTAAATCACAGAAGGAAAGCTCTACTGAATACTGGGTGATGGATGGCCTCGTGTATAAACAGGGATTTTGGTGTTTTATTGGCTGGCCTCAACATTCTTCATCTCTTTGTGTGTGTTTGTTTTGTTAGTTTGAATAACTCAGAGAAAACTTCCATACTTCCATACATACTCTTCCATACTCACGCAACCTTTCTCGCTCACAACTGAATAAATGTTCCAACAGAAGTCCAACGTCGAGGTCGGGGCCAAGTTGTCACTGGCGGAAAGGATGAAGATCCTTAAAGACAAGGAGGAGCAGTGGAAAAACAAAGGCAAAGGAGCAGCCAACGACTCCATCCAGTTCACTGTGGCTGGACGCATGGCCAAGCGAGGTAAAGCTATAAAACTAGTGTGTGTGTGTCTGTGTGTGTGTGTGTTTATTCAGTGTGGCTTGACACATGCTTCTGCTGTGAAGTCAGTTTTGCAGACTCTCTGTGCTACTGCAGGACTTCTGCGTTGATCGACCGCCGCTTTCTCAGACAAAATAATCCTGAATATCCAGACATTTTCAGACAACAATTAATCCATTAGTTGAGAAAACAATTGACCGATTAATCAATAATGAAACCAGTAACTAATTGCAGTCCTCAATGTGCTCCTCCAGGTCTCGTGTCAGACACCGGGAAGGAAGAGTCACCTCTTATCGCTCTAAAGAAGTCTAATGCCACACCTGTGAAGCCGCATGAAGGTAGTAGATTCCCCTATAACACATGTTCTTATCATTCTGAGTCATATTTGAGTCATGTCATTGTTGATGATACTTGAACTGGACTCTTGTGTGCTATTAAGTCCAGATGCAGATTTCATATAAAGCTTTAGTAATTGTCAAAGAATTTGAAACAATATTAATGCCAAAATTAATATTACATTGTAACACTAATTGTCCTAAGCCACGATTAATCAGGCCTTTGTTTGTTTTTGGTGGACAGAAATCTCCAGTCGAACTGACGTCAAGGTGGAAGGAGACAAAAGGCTCGACAAGCTCGAGTCTTTCTTGGACAAGCTCCACAATAAAGGTACAGGACTGTTCTACAAGCTCACACGAAAGGATATCCAAAACATCATAAAATATATCTGACCTGAACAAAACAAAACCTCATCAGCGAGAGAGAAGTCATGTGTAACACTTCCTTTTCCATCCCTCCTGTTTCCTGCCGCGGCCGACGGGTCAGGCGTGAGCAAAAGCAAGACATCCACCATCGAGGTGACTGCAGAGACAGAGAAAGAGGTGATGACGCTAGATGACGAGGAGACGTTCGGCAACTTCTACAAAACTGTCTCACCCTCGACACTCCTGGACTCCAGCGTGGTTCTGACAGAGGAGGACCTCAGCCAGATCCAGCCCAACACACCAAAGTTAGTTTAGAATAATTGTTACAATAACAAATTACATTTTTGACCATTTTCCTAAGAACTTTTTCTCTGTTTTTTGTTCCCTTATTGTCATGAATAACGTCATTATATGGTATTATTGTACATTACATCATTTAATGACCATAACTCTTGACTTATAACTCATAACTCAGTGTCATTCCTTGGTTGTTTGAATTAAAGGTCACCTCTGCTCTGTGTCTCAATGTCTTCAGGCTCACGTCAGCTGTAGCAGAACACAAGCGAGCAGTGCGACCAACCAGAAGGAATCAGGGCTCCAGGAATCCTCTGCGTGCTTTGGCCGCTCGCAACGACATCCGACAGGTCTACACAGAGCAGAGGCTTAACATAGCTACGGTGGAGGCCAAGAGGATCCAAGTGGAGAGGAGTAAGACTGCTTAAACGTATCTGCTGTGTTGCTATTAAAGTTCCCTACCTGGGCTTAAGAGTCTTATATAGCTCATCAGCTTTCAAGGACCAAGAAACGTTGTTTCCGATGTACTCCATCACTGTGACTGGAGAACAACTTTAAGTTCCCATCAGGATATACAGGAAGTCAATCAAGTGTGCTTGACCTTTAGACCCCCAGTGTACTGTAAATGTGTATGTTATTTAAATATAGAAATATCCACATGGGCTTCTAAGATACCAAAACTACAGTTGCCGTTACATTTGTATGTGCAGTTCATTGCAAACAAAGAACTTCTGTCCCAAATTCACAGATAAAATCGACCAAAAAACACGCTCCCTTCCTAAAACACAGCTCAGGTTTTTTTATTATTATTATCATAAACGAATCATAAATAGAAATAAAAATTCTATCCCTCAAGTCATCCTACAGTGAGCAATAAAACTCTTGCAGCACACCACAATCCTCCTAAGTTTAGACTTAGTGTACAGAGCACAGAGTTGTACTCTGATAAAGATAAATCATTTCATATCATAGTCACTGGCTCAAGTCTGAGTAACCCAGTTCCTTACATGAAGGCCAAAAGAATCGTCTTTGTCCCACGTAAAGTCTAATCCTCGACCCTGATTAGAGTCTGGGTTTCTCGTTCACATGATGATTAATGAAACAGATTACTGCAGATAGAACAGTAACCCGGTTACTTCTGTGTGTGTGTGTGTGTGTGTGTGTGTGTGTGCGCACAGTAACACTTTGCATGAAAGCAACAGTCGAACAATCAGCTGTTCTCACCATGACGCTGTTGTGGTATTGTTGCTTGCGATAACGAGCAGCTGTACTCATTAGCTACATGCTATTCATACACAGTATTTCATTTTGGTCTGCTGCTTGCGTGTATCTTATATTCACTTCCTCTTTGTAGACAAAATTTCACAGACTAGTCTGACCTCAGTCACCTTTTGAGAGATTTCACAAGAGGAAGTGAACACCACAGCTGTGACACGTAAAAGAATGCCTCATGTCTCCTCACGTCTCAGCAGATCAGATGAAGAAATAGCAATGATCGAACAGTGTGTCAGCTCAACTCCATTCATCTCTCGTCTTGTTTTGTCTTCCTTTTCAAGTGGCAAAACACTCCAGAGCAAACCTGGCTGACGTGGCCTTGGCGGGTCTCGCCAGCAAGGAGAACTTCCGCAAGGTCAGCCTGCGCAGTGTGAAATCCACTGATGTTGTGACCAACAACAGCGCACTGCCGTTCAACAAGCTCATGCTCATTCGCATCAAAGGTCAGGAACACTAAAGAACGTACATCTGTTTATTTTGTATACACGGCTGTTGAATGCAGGTGTGATGTATGGCGATGTGGTGGTAAATTTAAACTGTGGCATTTCTTACAAATGTCAGGTTAAAGTCCATGTAAAGGCAATTTCTTTCAAAACACATTATATATGTCGGAAAATAGTTGCTGAAAATGTGAAAAAATTGAGCTTCAAACAGTTTTTCACCAGTTTTCAGTCCAGGATTTTGTGGGCGGTCCTAAAGGGTGGCTCGATGACACGCTGAGGCCACCCTGAGCAGTGTTTCACAGTCCTGGAGCTGAGAATACTGCTCATTTTTACCCATTTTTAATTATTGAGATCTGGCTGGGTGTTGATAACACTTTCTTCTTGGTGTGACAAACTCAGAACACATATTTATTCTGACTTCACACGGACTTTATGGAACCACATATCTGTTTCCTCTGCAGGTCGGAGGCACGTTCAGGTGCGCCTCATGGAGCCCACCGCCCACTCTCTAAACAGCGGCGACTGCTTCCTACTCATAACGCCAAAGCACTGCTACATGTGGAGCGGAGAGTTTGCCAACGTTATAGAGAAAGCTAAGGTAACGACCCTCGCATGCAGAATGAAACCAGTCTTATCTGAATGTTTAGACAAGTGGTAAACTTTCCACTTATATACAGCTGTGACATGCACAATACTTTTTGTGTGACCAGGCGTCGGAGATGGCGTCGTTTGTTCAAGCCAAGAGGGACCTCGGGTGTAAGGCCTCCCAGGTGACGGTGCTAGAAGAGGGCATCAACACCGACAGCAGATGGGCCAAAGAGTTCTGGAGCCTGCTGGGAGGACAGACCCAGTACAGAGGTTCGAACGCACACTCACACTCACATCATATAAACTATAAAATCATGATGAAGGTTTTATCGGTCTAACCACCAACACGTATGCTCTTTGTGCTCTGTGTGTGTTGTAGGAGCCGGGGAGCCAGAGGAGGACGAGCTGTATGAGAGTGGCGTTGTAGACTCTAACGGTGTGTACCGACTCCAGGGAGACAAGCTGGTGCCTCATGAAGATGCCTGGGCCTCCATCCCGAGCGTCTCCTTGCTCAACTCTAAAGAGGTAACACCACCGCTACAGTAATGACCTCATCTGTCTGCGAAGTGTGGAAAACAAATCTGATCTGTTTTACACCTGGAAAACTCTGCAGAGGCTCGTAAAAAGTTACAGATATTCATAGTCTAGACAGACAATTCAATACAGATCCTTTCTGTTGTTTTGGGTGTTGTAATAACCGCCATAAACTTTCTCCATCTTCGTCTTTCTTCCCCCTCTCTTGCCAATTCTCCACATCAGGTCTTGGTGTTTGATTTTGGCAGCGAGGTGTACGTCTGGCATGGGAAAGACGTGCCCTTGGGTGACAGAAAAGTTGCTGTGAAACTGGGCAAACAGCTCTACAGCGGCAGCTATGACTACAGCAGCTGCAGAGTGAACCCTTTAGACGCCTCCTGCACGAATAAAGATGTGCCTCTGTGAGTATCAGTGAATCTGACCACCTTTTTATAGAGGTTAACATAATTCCGCTGTGCACTGTTGTGCACCTTTTTTGGTGTGGCCGTGAATAGGCAGCAAAGGTTGTTAGATCATTGGTTGTGTCATTGTGGCCCCCTTGTGGTTTCATCTTGCCAGTACAGCTGCACAGAGAAGAAGACATTTATGAATGATTACACCCTGTGTCTGAGTGTGTGTATGTGTGTGTGTTTTGTGTGATTTCCAGGCAGGGGGAGGGTCGTCCGAGCTGGACTCTGTTTGGCCGACTGTCAGAGCACAACGAGACGGCCCTGTTCAGAGAGAAGTTCCTGGACTGGGCCGAGAGGAAGAAGGAGGAAGCGGCACAAGCAGAGGAAGTCAAGGTAGACGAGATTAGACTAACGTATAATTAGCAGTGACAGCTTTTATGAAACTGTTGTACATGTTCTTTACTTCTTGTTTTCTCGTTGATGTGTAGGTATTTGATTTAAAGGAATAAAGAAGAAACACAGTTCATGAATGTACCGACTGAAGTAACAAACGTTAAACTGAGTAAAACCGTCCTTTGTCCGCACAGAGCCCCGTCCACTCCGCCGAACGCCCCCCGTTTGAATTGGAACTGCAGCCATGTGACGCCAAGGCCCTGCTGGACAACGAGCCGGAGCCGGTGAAGACCGTCCTGGAGGGGGTGAACGTGCAGCGGGGCCACGGCCTGGTCAGGGCGGACGATGGAAGACAGGCGGAGCTGGCGACAGTGGCTGTAGACGCCTGGCACATCAGAGAGCACGGCGAGGAGGAACTGCCCGAGGAGAGCCTGGGCCAACTACACGAGGGCGACGCCTACATCATCCGTTGGAAGTACTCCATCACCACGCTCGGTGAGTGGGACAGAGGAAGCTCGCAAAGTTAAAGACGAAGTTCTGATTTCATCTCTCTGGGTTTCACTGTGGATCTTCTGTTTTTGTCAGTGGGGAAGCGGCAGAAACCTGGCGAGCTGAGCGCCGGCGCTCCTGGAAGAGAAAGGATTGCTTGTTTTTTCTGGCAAGGCCGGCACTCCAGCATCAGCGAGAAAGGAACCTCTGCACTGATGACAGTGGAGCTGGGGAGCCACAGGGGGTCACAAGTGAGTATCTGCCCATGGCAGCCACATGCATGTCGATAGTGTCTTTTTTTAATGGTGAAGATCCTCATCAGAACTCCACCTCCACATTTATTAAAGTAGTGTGTTAAATCAAAGTATCTTTCTTCATCTGTGCATCTGATTGGTTCAGGTGTTGGTGAGTGAGGGAAAAGAGCATCCGTGCTTCCTCCAGCTCTTCCAGGGAGGTTTGGTCATCCACAAGGGCAGCAGAGAAGATAAAAACACAGGTAAGCCAACAAACCATGCACTGTTTTCCTGCTGATTTTAATTTTTAACTTCTAACCACGTCTCACTCTCCTCTCCAGCTGTCTGGAGGTTGTTCTGTGTCCGTGGTGAAGCAGAAGTGGAGGCCTCGCTGGTGGAGGTGGATTGCCAGCGTGCCAGTCTGCGCTCTCGCGCCAGCCTGGTGCTTCTTAGCGCTCAGAAAAGCCGGCTCTACTTATGGCACGGCTGCAAAGCTCACCCCGGTGCCAGGCAGGTGGCCAAAAGAGCTGCGGACAAAGTAACTCAGAGGTTAGAAAGAGGTTTAAGAAAGGCAGATGTATTGTCTCGTGTACTCAAGTAACGTGGACCAACAATTTCCTGCGTTTGTTTTCTTCAAGGTGTCCGTCAGAGTTGGGTCTGAGCAGCACCAGCAGCCTGAACGTGGAGGAGGTGGAGGAAGGAGCTGAACCCGAAGAGTTCACTAAGGCTCTGGGCTCACAAGACAAGAAGGCCTACGACTGCATGCTGCAAGGTGTGTGCTCACACACGCAGCTGCCCAAATTATCAGCAGGCAAAAACTGCCTCTGTGAGCTGATGTGAGTGTGTGTGTCGTCTCCAGATCCAGGGAAGTACAACTACACACCCCGGCTGTTCCGTCTGAGTGCCAGCTCCGGGGTGTTCGAAGGAGAGGAGCAGCTGTATCAAGCCAGGGTGACGGAGGGGGTCATGGCGATGCCGTTCCTGCAGGAGAACCTCTACTCTGCACAACAGCCAGGTACACACACACACACACACCTGTAACACTAATAATAATAGTGAGTTATATGTCACGTCTTGCGTAAATGCTCGTGTCGTCGCCTCTCCAGCCTTGTTCATGCTCGATAACCGGATGGAGGTCTACCTGTGGCAGGGCTGGCAGCCCGACGACACGCAGTGCACCGGCTCCGCAAAGATCCGGTGGAACAACGAGAGGAAGTGTGCCATGGAGACGGTGCTGCAGTACTGCAAAGGTCAGAGGTCACAGACGACAGCTGTGGCTAAATAGTCTGGGAGGATTTAATTGACCCTCTCCAGTAATTGATCAGAGCCGGCGCTCATTTACTGTCTTTCAAACGGAGTCTCCGAGGCACAAAACAGCAATTAGAAGACAGTCATTGACTGTAATAACTGTTAGCAGACACTGAACGTTAATTAGTCTTTACTGCTGTTGTTGTGTTGATCTCAAAGCGTGCTTTTTTCTCTTTTAAACATTTGTCTTCTGATTTACAGAGAAGAACCCTCGGCGCCCCCCTCTGGCCTACCTGGTCCTAGCAGGCTGTGAACCTCTCACCTTCACCAACATTTTCCCATACTGGGAGAAGGACATGAGTGTCGCTTCAAAGGTGGGACGCTAATTTTTTTTCCATTGTGAGGTCTCTTGTTTTTGTGTGTTGGGGTTAGGCGAGTTGACCGACTTTGCTGTGCTCCATGGAGACGACACCAGAAAGAATCCAAATCATCTCACTCAACCGGCTCTGTTCAGATAAAGTGCCATCCTCCACACGTGTATTTAAAGCTGGCATGCAGAATGACACAGTGTGGTTGGATTGTGTCATTCCAGCTCAGTGAACTCGGAGCGATGTATTCACTGGAAATGTGAATTTGCACATATTTATGTCTTTCAAATCCTTTACATGCGAGGTGTACTGTGTTTTGCATTTGTTTACCTACTGTACCTTACATGTGTACACAGGCCCCCAAGAGCAAGGTGATGTTGGTGAAGGAGGCGCTTTCCAAGCTCAGTAAGCAGCAGTACTCCATCGAGGAGCTGACCAGGAAACCTCTACCAGAGGGAGTGGACCCTCTACGCCTGGAGGACTACCTGTCGGACCAGGACTTCAAGGTAGGACGCTGAGTTACTTTCAAATAAGATCACAAGAAATCAAGACACAGGACAAGTAAAAAAGCTAAAAGTGAGAGTGAATCAGTCAGCATGTGTCTTAGAAAAAGCACATATGCATCTTACAGCAAATTCAACATGCCAGACGCTTGACAGATCCTGATACACGATCATTCACGTTAACTTTGTCTTGCAGACACTTCTTGAGATGAGCCGAGTCGAGTTCAACGCCCTGCCAAACTGGAAGCAAAAGAATCTGAAGAAAAGCAAAGGCCTGTTCTGAAACACGTCAGCTTTTTGTGTTCTCAGCAGCTTTTCTTATATTTTAATTCAAAAAAAAAAAAAAAAAGAAAAAAGATCATGTCCTCATTTTGTGAAGGATAAAGAAACGTTAAATGTACAATTCTGTTCAAATGTTGATCTATTTTTAATAACGGTGCCATCGTTAACGTGTCACTGAGATATTTTAGCCAACCATTATGTGCAATTGTTAATCGTTTCCCTTTGTATGGTTAAAAAAAATACATTAGTTACCTTCTCACATTATAAATATGTAATATACTATAAATGAATGTGTTTTCATGTTTACTCCAGACGGTGTCGATCTCTGTATGAAAGCGTGTTTGTATAAAAATCGCCCGTGATTTTAAAACTGAGGGGGGTTATCGATCGCTTTTTGTATTTCATGGAAAACTCAGCGGGATTCAGCTGTGGAGCAGAAACGTGTCCACGAAATAAATCAGACGGCGCCTGTCGTTTAAAAAGACAGATTACATTCCGGACACGCGACTCGTCTTGCGCTCACCATGGCAACAGATAAATCATTCATTTTTTTTTTATCTTTTTATTTTTGTATTGTGTAACGTGTGTGTGAAAATCCCAAAGAACGTTCAAACATTAACTCTGACTCGGCATGTTCGGTACGGAAGACGGTAGCCCTCTGTCAAACTGGTTGTTGGACCAAATCTATTCGTTTTTTGTCTTGTTATAAATGTTTTTGTGAATCTGTGTGTGTGTGAGAGTGTAAATGTGCAACTTTAAAAGTATTAAGTGTGTGTGTGTGGATGTGCGAGAGACAGCGAGAGTATCTGTGCTGTATAAACTGCCTTTGTAGCTGTAGCTGACTCCACAAACTGCAGAATGTGTTTTTATGTGTTAAACATGCTGTTCATACGGCTGCCTGCGATTTCTCTCTGCATGATGTTCACAAAAGTGTTTTTGCTCAACAATCATGTATTAACTTGTTGCAATATGCATTTTTTTTTTTTTTTGATGAGATCTGAATGAGATGCGGAGAATAGGCCAGATTTTCATGTAATGGCACATAAAAGTAAACATTTGGTGGTGGAGGGAAGAAAACGAGATACTAACGCTCAAGATTCCCTTTTAAATAAAGTATTTTTAAAAATGTTTGCTTCTTTTTTTTTTTTTTGCTGACGTCACTTTAGCACAGGTGTAAATCATTAATTTAACGGCCGCTTACCAGGGCGGTTAAATCTAGCGGAGCCATCGTTAGGCGTTATTAGCGACACCTGTGCTTCCCTACCATGACGCGTCAAAATGTCTGACGTGAAAAGAGCCCACGGGGATCAGTTCTACTAACAGCCACCGGGCACTGCAGTACAAATACAGCATGGTACTCCTTGAAAACGAGTAGACAATCGTCTGTTTTATTGCTGTGTGTGTTTTTTCTGCTTGTTTCCCGCTTGACCTATTTCTTTTTTTAAATTTTTTCTCCACACATGCTGCAGTCCGTAACGGCTTACACGCTCACCACTATCTGGACACGATGGCCGTTGAACATCTGCAGGAGAATCGCTGTGATGTTACCGCATTCATTTGGCAAGAAAGAAACGCCGTGCAGTCTGCAGAACGACTAAACATGACATTACAGAGCCACCGCTTGTCCAGACGTCTTCATGCGCCTTGTTCGCGGCAGGCGTTTCGACACTGCCAGAGCAGGAGAAGCACAGGTGGATCTAATAACGTTAACGATGGCTTTGTTTCGTGTAGGGGTCTCGGAAAGCTCTGCCAGCGAGCCAGCGGGCACAATACCAGAGTCCTGGATGTGGTCCATGTAAACTGAACACAGCCAGGTTCGTGTTATTGGTAACATCTGTGTCAAAATGTCCACTGTGAGAACGCTCTGTTGCTGTTTTTGCTTCTATGATTTCGTTTGATTCGATGTTTTGAACGTCTCATTTCAATAAGCGTTCAGGAGCCCTGCGATCGGTCACGGTCGTTTTCCTGTGCTCAAGGCCTGGGCCAGGGTTTTAGAAACACTAAGGCACGAGTCCAGACACTATTTTAAAAAGACAAATAAAACATTTGCTTTTGTCTGTTTTAAAACAGCAGTATTTTTTGGGCTTCTAAAGGCTCACAGAACCTGGCTGGGATGTAATTATAGCTTTTAAGTTGACGAACAACACCTTGTTAGCGAAAAGTTGCATATTTAAGCACACAGCAGGTGCAGAACCTCATTAGCATTCATTCGGAGTCGTGTTTGTGCTTCATCGATGTAAAACATATTCACTTTTTTGTTTTAGCTCTGTTTTCAGTTTCCAGCTCCTGACGGAAACGTCTTGAACTTTAGCGGCTAGCTAGGCTAGTGGGCAAACCTGTCTGCGGTTTGGTGCTCAGCGGGTCGTGCACATTGTTTTTGTTGGTAACAGGATGAAAACAAGAAGGAACAATACTGTGAAAACCGATCCGTAAAGCCGCAGCCTGGAAAAACAAATTCATGCTCTGTGGAGCCGAGGGCAGATTTGGGTGGTGTTTTGGGAGTTTATTCAGTTAACTCAAATGATATCTTACTAATGTTAAAGTCTAAGTAATGTTAAAGAGTGGAAAGGAGTGGGCAATTTCATCTCACAGATTCTAGAAGTCTGATTTCTTTTTGTATCTTGGTAAAATTCCTAAAGGCGCCAATAAGAGCGACTCAAACCTTTTTGAAGATCTTTGTGGCTTCAAGTAACAAAGAAACAATTACAAAACGCTCCAGAGGAATCCTCCTACCATCGCCCGTCTTATTAGCATAATCAGCTCTATCTGCATAATGAAGAAAACGACTTTGGACTTCTACTTTTCTACCCTTCGACTACAAAAGGAGAAATGAGACGAACGCTGGGACAAATAGCATTGGTGTAACCATTTTTATCCCCTATATCTAGACATCTTGTGCTCGGCACCTCTGCCTCGTTTTTTTGCTTATGCTTTTATATTTTTCATCTCGCTGATTGTGATTTAATGCCCCAAACATCATCTGTTATGTCTCCACACAAAAACAAAATAAATGAAAACACAAAAGACACGACCTCAGTGTCCTCGATAGCCAACTTAGTTTGCAAACTAATGCATTGGGTACAAAATAGTTAGAGTTATCTGTGAAGGTTCTCCGTCATCCAGGTCATCTTTCTACAAGAAAGGTGAATTCATCGCATCATGATGCGCTGTGTCGGGACTAGAACACAAGCCAGGTGTGATGAGATACGTGCAATGCAAGGCTGATAAAGTGTCTACGAGTGTCCCAAGATCGAGGAAGGGCACCAACACATGGGTGATGGAGAAAAGAAGGATTGACAAAGCAACACTGTCATCCCCTTACATATCTGGAAGAATCCCAGTGTTCTTCAAACCCAACCAAAAGTAGTACACCCCAAAGACTGCAGTCCCCACAATCTGGTGTCTTTGGTCCAATGCACAAACACATGGCTCAACACAGGACAGCCAACTCATCCGGAATAGACTCTGCAGTTTTCTTACACCTAAGGGACCAGGGACACTCTTTTAGTGACATTGAAGTTTGCATTTTGGGACGGGCGGGCGTGAAGGAGGTCTAACTTTGTAAAAGCAGAGAAACCATCTCTCGACGCCTCAGACGTATCCCCAACACCTACAATGCTGTCCTTTCAACCCTTCCCAGGCCAATGACTCCAACGACCGTTGTCAACACCAGACTTCAGACGAGAGTCAAAACAAGAAGCACCAACCAACCAAGCGGAAACAATGGCGTGGTAATGATCCCACCATTACTGCATACCTGGGTGAAACTGAAGAATCGTCTTCATGGATCTGCTGGATATGCTCATATTTAACCACCAGGGGGCAGTGCATGTCCAACTTCTACCACCCTGTTAGGCTTTAAATCTGTGCAGCTTTTTGGGCCATACATAATCAATAAGTAATGAGTAGCAAACAAAAACAAAATAAAGGAGCTCCTTGAAGATGTGGGTGGTAAAACACTTCAACACCGCGTGGAAGACCTTCATGAATATCCACTTTCTTCTGCCTGACTCATGCATTACAGTGGCTGCTTTAAACAACACCTGTCTGGCTGAGATTCAGGACATCTGTGCGTCACAGCCTCAGGGTCAGTGACCCACTGTAAACACGCAGAGGGAAGCGTGCATCTAAAGGACACACTTACATTACATCTCTTCTCTATAGATCCTCCTGTCACACCGATGCCAGCAAACATGCGGCAGCGTTATTTCCACCACAGATGGCAGGAAGCAGCCGCTGCTTCCTCAGGACAGCAAATGGGCGGCTGGTTTGTTTATTTATTATCAACTCTAGTCCTGCGAGCATTAATCACCTGCATCGCTCCTGCCTTATGGCTCAGGTGCCACAGCAGCCCACAATGAGGCTGACATGCCGGAAAACAATGAAGCTGCTAATACAAGATTAGCTTGAGTAATAACACGCTGGATATGAGATGATGGAGGGGAAAATAGTCTACAGGTTTCAGATTCTGTCTGAACAAGATGTCCTAAACTCAGCATGGAAAAATTACATTTTCTTATAGAACTATAAAATGTTCCATGCAAATAGCTTCACCACTGCAATCATACGTGCTGTTTTATGTTCTTCTCTGCTTTGGATAACGATAAATATTAAAGTTTCTAAAGTTTGAAGACATTAAGTTGAATTTCCCAAATAAAGAAGCTCATTTATATTCAAGAAACAGCAGCGTTCAGTGTTAACAGGCACTTTGAAGCAGCAGTTTGACATTTTGGGATAGTTAGAGAGAGATTGATACCAGCGTCAATTCTCTCATGTTTCTCTAAAAAATGTAGATCTGCTTCTTTAAAGTCCAAATTTGAATGGTTAAAAATATCGACAAGTTTATGAAATTAGGTGTTAAAATGGTTCTCAGCTGCAGGACTGTGGGGGCGTGTCCACTGAAAGGCCACGCCCACTCACATGATCAGGGTGGCCTCAGCGTGTCATCGAGCCACCCACACAATCCTGGACTGAAAAACTGGCGAAAAACTGTTTTAACTCAACATTTCAGCAATATATCGTTCAAGGTTTGCAGCAACATATTTAATGTACTTTGAAAGAAGTCTCCACACAGACAACCATTACAACGTGAAACACGGCATGTTTCATAAATTCCTGTCAAACTGTCACTGCCAGCATATTCCCGGGTGAATACGAGCTGTCTCTGCGCTGATCGCAAGCATATGTTTTTGTCTCGTTGCATTTTATGTATATAAGATGAATTCAGAATTGCTGAGTGGGAAAATCCAAAGAAAACAGCAGGAGAACAACAGAAAGAGACGAAACAACCAAATGAGACACGTTAAGAGAAGTAATTGCCACAGAGAGAGCCAATCAGTTCTCACCCTCCTTTTTTTTATGAGCCATCTTTCACTGTAAGATAACACGTTTATTAGCTGGAGGCGCGGAGATGAACCTGGCTTTGTGGGGGGACAAGTGAGTCATTCAGATTCTCATAACTCACAAAGCAATAGTGCTGGACTCGCTTTGATAGAAAGAAAAAAACAGCAGAACTCTTGTTTTATGTGGGAAATCCAAAGCCTTGAAAAAATTCATTGGCCTCTTTGAATGCAGCAGCTAATATTGAGCCGAAACAAACCTGCAATAACCTTGGATGCCTGTGTGTTTGTGTGTGTGCACCGGGGAGAATCAGTAGGAATAAAGGTGATAATGTTGCTAATCAATGTTGCTCTCTGGCTTCCCTCCCAGCAGCTCTCCAGCCCTGGATTCCTGCTGCTGAGATTTATTTGCCAAGTTCCCCCAGACCGCCTAGGAGCAACAGGATAACTCTCTGAGCTGAGCATGTGCACTTCAGCACATATACTGATCCATCAGGGCTAACTAGGTTTTCTTTCTGAAAGTTCGTGACGAGCCAAATTGAGTTTTTCTGCCGTTGTATTTGATAGAATTGACTTCCTGTATGCTGAGACATTCGTGCGTCTCAGCAGTCCAGTTATTCATTAAGACATGCATGTTTTTGGCAACTGCGTCTCTACAGCTCAGCTGATCAGCCAGTGAGCTGCACTAACCCACACTAACATTCAGTCTAAATCAGAGTTACGAAGAGATCACCCATGGTTTTAGCTGCACTTCACCGGCTACCAGTCGGATTAAGAATCAGTTTTAAGATTTTGGTGTTAAGTTTTGAAAGCCCACCTCACATGCCGTATTATAACCTCTGACCTGCCTCTTCTGGTCGTGTCTAGATCGGAAACCAAGGGTGAACAGACCTTTGCTCTCAGTGACTTCAAACCTTGGATCAACCTGCCTGAAGACCTCAAGTCAGCTGGCTCAGTAAGTAAAACTTTAAAATGCCACACAAATAAAGATTATTATCATCATTATCAACATTATTATAACTGTCTCAAATCAATACAACATTTCATACCAAAATATCAACATACTTTCCTTTCTATGCTAACAGGTACGATACATTTGTTACATGTCAAACTGCATCTTTAAAATATCAGTGATCATATTTGTCACTCTGGGGTCTGATCAATGGCAATTCTACGAAGCTTCTGCAGTCTTGGGTGATCGCTTGGACCCCAGAGGGTTAAACTTAGTATCCAGAATAGTATCCATCACATACACACAAAAATCATCCGTATTTAATGTTCACACTGTCAGCGTTGAGTCCCTTTGGACGACATTTTCTTAAACTCGAAGGATTTGCCAAAAGTAATGGTGTGTTCAGGGTCAGGGTGACCTTCAGACCTTGACTGAGTAAACAAGTTACCACCAACCAAGAGAGGAACATAGTAACACAGGATGGGCGTAGTCGAGTGTGGTGGCTCTCACCATCGCCGTGTTGGCAGCCTCTTCATCAGACGTGTGGCGGGCTGAATGCTGCTTGGTCGCCGTCCTCGTTGTTCATCATGCATAACTTTTAAGCCTTGATATAATCTGAATTTGTTCTGCAGCCAGCTTCAAGTGGCCGTTTAAGGCACTGCAGTTTTTGGCTTTGCTTCACAGTCACGGAGGTTGCCACTCGGGGCTCGTTATTTTGTTTTTTCCAGTTTGTTTCCCCCCTAAATTGTTCAGGAGATTCACCATTTGGTTTCACTTTTACAAACTCTGACTCCCTCTGACTCTTTTATCCGATCCCTAATGTACAGAGATGTCAGAGTTTTCGCAGCGGCGTGTCACAGCAGCTTCACGTCGCCTCTGAAGTGTCCCAGTCAGCCATGACGGTGAGCCAGCAAGAAACTGAGGCAGCTAAATGGGACTCAGCCAGCGTCCGTTTCATTATTATTTACACCTGTGACAGATCTATATATCCTCTATTGAGTAATGCTTTGTAATGGAGTCTTAACACGAGGAGGAGGCGGCGATCTCCTCGTGAGTGATTTTAAAAGAAGTAAGATCAAACAGGCGAACACATGAGCAGCACACATGTTTTGGATTAGGAGAGCTGCTCCCACTGAGCCAACTGCTGAAGTGAGCATTTATATTGTGTGATGTGTAATGTCAGCGGGTATTTCCAGGCAGCAGATGGTGACAGTTTGCCTACTTAACTTCAGCACAACACACTCGAACACACACGGGCGCACGCACGCATACGCATGCACACACCCCGACTACACAAACCTCCAGCACGCGGAGAGAAAACAAACAAATTCATACCCTTCCCATTGCCAAGCCGCCGCCGCCGCCGCCGCCGCCCGACAGAGAGTACTGTACCACTCCCCCACCTTCCTTCATGAACACCGTGACAAAAGCTCGCCTGTATCGACCGTGACATCGGTCCTGTTTCCTGCGTGCGAGAGAGGAACTGCGGATGACAGATTGATTGAAAGGTCTTCTTCGCTCACTCATCCATCATTTCTGCCTGTTTATCATCATCTCGCTGTTCAATCCATCTGCTGGAAACAGAGAGAAAACCATTTAGGCCAGCCCTGACCATCGAGTCACCCAGAGGGGTTTCAGACAACACAGCTGGGGCTCTGCCGTAACTACCCTGACGGAAAGCAAAGAGACTTTGGCCGCAATTAATAAAAAGTGACATTTAGCCGGCCTTGTTTTTCTGAACATCCAGACGTCCTCCTCATCCTCATCCTGCTGCTCATGCTGGATGTTATTGTGGCCATCCAGCCAAAAGTTCTCTACCCAGATTTGTCCACGCTCCGCTAAAGATATATCACGACAGGCAGTGTTCGGATTCCACGCTGCCACGACGAAACTGCTGCAAAACCGACGTTAATATCTGGTTATTTGTTCCTCATCACGTGAAGTGAAACAATCCCGATAGTAAACACCAGGACACATCAACACACAGATGGACTCTTTGAGGTAATGGAAATGAAACACCTACACGATGTCCTCGGGGGCAAACAAACACAAACTCACTTACAAAAAAATTAAAGGTAATAAATTCATTTTGTTTGTGTCGACAACAGCGTACGGCGTAACGTACTCAGACCCAAAGGTGTACTTCTGCGGCTACGAAGGGAAAATGTGATTTGATTTATATAATTAAATCCATATTTTTGTGTTTAGGAGGAGAATAAACATCCCAAAAGAATTATACATTTGTATGTTGATTTTTTTTGTGAATCTAGTGTCGCAATATTCAACAAGTTACCTACAGGCTCCGTGCACGGCGGGCGAGAGGCATTAAAGCCACATGGTGCAACTGTTAGCGTCCGGAGGGTGGTAATTAGCGCCTTTATTCATTCACACACACACACACACTGACAGTAGAGACGGCCATGCAAAGTGTCAACTGCTCATCAAGCGCAATACAGGCGGCGCTTCCTCCGCTCATATCAAGCTCATCCATCCATGCACGTTTGCGCCCTGACGTGACAGCAATCAGGACGATTGGGATTCGGTGTCCCGCGCAAGGACACTTTGACTGAGCTTGGGGGAGTCGGGAATCGAACAGGGAATCTTCAGATGACCTTACCGCCGCAGCCACGCCAAACTAAAACCACTGGTTCATAATAACGTCCCTGCCAGTCTGTCTCTGTGTCCATGTCTGTCTTTGTCTCTGATCTCTGTCCATCTGTCTCCATCTGTGGCCTCCTGTCCTCCCTCTGGCTCCTGGCTCTGCTCTCTACACACCTATCCATCATCAACAACCGTCACACCTGTCTGCCGTCGGTCAATCGAATCAGTAAAACTCTTTCAATCTTCACTCGTCAAACATGCATGGTGGTTATTCTTGGCTGCGATGGTGGAGATGTTTTTATTTTACATGTCTTATATATTTTTAACACACGTCCCTTGTGGTGTCCTTTCACGTAACTAAAGACTGTGGAAGTGTAAGAAAAGAAAAAAATTAGGACCTCTGGGACAACTGCTGAAATATTGAACCCAAACTAACGAACGAGGAGTTAAATATTTATTTCCAGCTGTCAAAACTAAGACTTCATGCAGGTTAATTATAGTCGCAACTAACTGAATTTACTCTGAGTAAACTGACAAGCCCACACGTCCTGATCGTCTGCGGCGAGCTGACGATTTTAAGATTTTAGAAGGAGAAACTATAAAACTCCTCGCTCACCAACAGCCATTAGAAATGAGTGGCAGGGTCGGAGCTGTAAAGCAACATGCTGATACACGGAAATATGAGCCGTGAAAAAAGGCTTTGCAGAGCAAGGTGAAGTACTGCAGAAAGGTTTCTAAATGGTCACCGATGGATAAGAAATCATAATGTGGACTAGTTAATATGAGGCTGCGACAAAATGTTTTCCACTTTTGGGAAATCAAAGATATTACTTCCTATAGGAAGACATTTCAGAAAGCAATTTTTAAGATTAAGTAGAGCGAGGACAGATGAGACAGGAGACTTCACATCTTACAGGGTGTAGTTTATTTGGACCTCTGATGGTCTGCCTCTTCAGACTGTGTAGTGGATAGCCATGAACTATTCGTGGTCCCTAAAAGATCCCCAGCCCCACCATGACCCTCATCGAGGTCATGACTCTGGCCGAGAGGTGGGGTACACCCCGGACAAGAGACAAACTACCATTCACGCTCACATTGACACCTACGGGCAATTTAGAGGAAGCCGAAGTAGTCCCACATGAGAAAGGCCCCAGCCGAGGATCAAATCAGGAATCTGCTTACCGTGAGGCGACAGTGCGAACCACTGCACCACCGCCCAAACAGGAACCACCAGGCTGAATCAGTTTAAATGTTTTAAGACTAGGTTCAGGAACAAGGACCACACCTTGAACTCATCCCATTTCCATATCTCAAGTACTTCAAGTACACAGCATATCCATCAGATCTATTTACTCGGCTGGATGCACAAAAAGAGACGTGAAGTTGGACATTTTAACATGGGGGCTTACGGAGACTGACTGTTCTGTAGCCAGCCTCAAGTGGACGTTTGGGGAACTGCAGTTTTTGGCTTTTCCGCGTCGACTTTACTTCACAGCCGTGGAGGTTGTAGCTTGATAGAAGTTGACAGAAACACAAGGGGAGGGGAAAAAACATGACAGGAACTTTCCCGACACAGTTTACTTATACATAATATATATAAAAAGTGTGACTGCAACGACTCCATTAACCACAGACTGGAACTTGCTCTTTGCTATGTGTGTCTTGGGATTTTAGGAGGAGCAGCAGACAGTTTTGTAATTGAACCATCATTTCTGTATGATGATGGGACTGTAGCCCTGTTCTGTCTAGTTATTACAGCCAGGGAGCCTTTTTTTGTGTGCTTGTCGTCTAATCCTCTCTAAGCCCATCGGGTTCTTTGGCACAGTTAAATGGACTTGTCCACTGTTTGATATGAAGTGACCTACTCCGAGGCATTGGGAACTGAATTAGTTCTGCGAGGGGCGCTGTCTCCGTCCGTTCTCACCTCCACTTTTATCTGAATGGATTTCTCGAACCACCCCTCGTTGACTGATGGCAAGAATCCAAACAAACTGTAGAGAAAGTGCTAAATGTCTAAAGATGACAAATTGATGGCAATTTTCTACAGAACATTTGCTGTATTTTTTTTTCCCTCTGTCTTGTTCTGTCGCTTTTATGTCCATTTCATCGTCAGCCTGTCTTTATCGCCACATTTCTCCCTCTTCACTGCTGCAGTCGTGGAGAATTTATCAAATTTCAAGCAGATACTGTTATTTTATTGTATATACACGTGTTCAGATTTGACTATTAAACCCAAACAGTGACAAATAACGTCAAATCATTAGATAGATAGATAGATAGATAGATAGATAGATAGAAGCCTGATCAAGACACCACACCTGTGCCAAAATACCCTTTACCTGTAGCTAACATGCTGTGGCTTAAGCTGCTTGCACCTTTTAATCTTCTAGCGACCGCCGGCCTCATAGTACTCGTGTTGTGCAGAATCCTCGGCTGCCACCTGCTTTTGTGTTTGCTCTCATAGTGAACTTTTTAAAACTGTACTGGCCTCCATCGGGACAATCCGAACACGAAATACAATAGAAGATGTACAGAAGTTCGATCTGGTTTTAAGTTTTACCGCAGCGTCAGCGATCGTAGAGCGGTCTACTGTTGACGATCTGCCACAATTTGAATCCATTTCTCCGACCTCCATGTCACGCAAAAATCTAATTTGAACTGGACCCCTTCAGATATAATTCCTCTGCACCTCTCTACAAAAAAAACTCATCAACAGCTGATACTTATACCTCATCAAGGACACTGTAAGGTCAGATTATCTGTGGCACACACAGTCCAACAAGAGGACACGAGCGATGTGTGTAATAAAGCCGAGGGGGCCGAGGTTTGGAGCTTTAGTCTGTTTCCAAAGCTTTGATATTTTCCTCTAAATTAGGTATTTCCCCATGAGTATCTGATGAGCTTCTATTTTTCACCACTTTCAGCCTTCAGAGTAATTTATTTTTACAATATATGTGCCTCCTATGGTTTTATACAAACTCATTCTCCTACGCAGATGCTGTGAAATTGCTTTCATAGTTGTGTTTACCTTTGCCTGAAACGCTTACTGCACGCGTACACACACACACACACACACACACACACACGCACGTACCCGCGCGCGTTTACGCTGACCTCAAAATATTCAAATTATTTATCTATCAGCATATTCTCAGTTGGGTTTCAGTGTCTCTGCAGGTGGTTTGTAAATGCGGCGGCTCCGCGTTATTCTCAAAAACTGTTTTCTCTCCCTCCGCGACTCCCGTTTTTCTTTCATTCTCCCATTTTTTTCCCAACACGTTAGCCGCCCTCCCCCATCCATCATGCTTCCCCCTTCTCCATCTCTTTTAAATCTTCAACAATCAGCCGCGGTGGAAAGGATATTTTTTTTCCACCTGTGTGCCAACACCGGCATCTGCAATTTGGTGTCAGAGGTGCCGTTGTACACACCTCAAAGCGCTGATGGAACAAAGAAATGTGGGTAATGCAGCCTCGACGGGTCTCCCCAATGACTAACAGGCTCTTCGATGAATATCTACCAGAAAGATTTGGTTTTACTCGCCGGAGAGACGTGATATATGATCTTTGTCGCGCTCCTCTCTCGAGATGTTGGACCTTTGTCGACTTGTTCGTTATTTCCGAGCTTGATTAATCTGATTTCGAGTTAAAAACTGCTCTCTAAAGGTCTCAAATTGTTTCCCCCTTAACAGGCCTTTCCCCCCATTTGTTGCGTTCGCCAGTGTCAAAGGCTATAAACGTGAAAAATATCACAATTTAATTGCGGGCTTCTGCTGCTGTCCGGATGACAGAGTCGCAGCGCTATTAAAAACGATGAGTGTGTAATTGTGACGAATGCCGCATGTCAGCGGCCGATGGGAACACTAGCCTCCGTGCTAAGTGACCAGCTAGCGCCGCTCACCGGGGGCCCTCGGGAAGCGGAGCGAAGTCAGGCGAGCTGACTCAAGCATGTGTCAGAGCACACACGTAGGCATGTCACGGAGGATTTATGCATCGTGCACAGATGACATCATCCTCGCGCGCGCTTTCCAAAGTTATAATTAGCACCCCGTCCTCTTCAGATATCTGCAAACCGGGGAGACAAGTCGAGTGTTTTCTCCCCGGCACAGACAACCCGAGCTTTAATTTCACGACATCAAAGAGCCGTCTCTTCCTCTCAGTCCCAAACCCCTCTGTTTATTTCCTCCACTGAACTTCAATTTTCCTCAAGAGTGTAATTTTCCGCGAGCAGCACGATGCCTCGCCTCTCGCGCCCGCGCCCGCGTTGTTTCTAATGCTAATGTGCGTTTAAATCGAAAATGTTGAAGGTGAAGTGTCAAGGAGATGATTTAGATTTTTCATTATTCGCCTCCTCCTTAATATCTACAAATGTTCGGGGAGATTTGTTTTGGCAGAATCATCCGCTTGTTTTATACATCGGAGTGACGATGTACGACATCAGCAGTTTTCACTGAAAAACTCAGCAGCAGCTCAAGAGATTCTCCGCGGTGCTTTTATTTATTTATTTCTTCTTTTTTGTGTCACGTCTCACCTCACTGCAGTCCATTACAAGCACTTGCTATCAAGGGAGTTTATTACAGGCACAAAAAATAACCATGATCCCCCCCATTTCCAGCCGCTAGCGCGTGTTTCCGATAATGGCACCCGTACGCTTTGACATGTTTGTGAAATAATCTGTACTGTGACCCCTCCTGACAAGGGGTTATGAACAAAACCATTTTCCTGCTGTTTTACAGCCTCCCTGATGATTTCTGCTCCTGCTGGCGGGATGCATTTTGCTGCCTGCCCCTGATCCGTCTCAGCGTGACTCTGAGGTCACCCTGCAACGCCACGGCAGCGTTTTAATGCACCAAAAGAGAAACGACGCAATCTGTGTGTTTTGTTGTGATCAGTTAGGGTTAGCCTGATAGATGGCGAGGTGAGGCTTAAAATAAGCTGGGAGTCTTATGCAGTTGCTTCAGCGTTGCACGGTGGAATATGTTATTATCACCGGCACTCGGCTGCACGTGCACACATACACACCTGGTATTGCTGCAGCAGTTTTTTAAGATATTAATGAGCTAAATTCATTTTTTTTTCTGTTGCAAACTCTTAGAGCCAAAAGCGAAATTGCTACACTGAAATTCAACCGTCCTATAAAACCTTGTTTTTATAAAAAAATTGAAAAACTAGTGCTCAACAACATTCAGTGCCCTTTGATTTTTCAGTTCCTGTACAAAAAAAAAAAGTGAAAGCGCTTATAAGCACCAGTCAGCCATTCATAAAGACCTTCAGCTTCTTGCACACATTTGTCTGACCTGAGATATTTTCTTTATAACTGCCCTGAAGCCACATTATAGCTCTACTCCAGATCCCATTAAACATGTTAATGAATTGCCTTTTCATTCATGGGAAATACGCCTCAACGCTCGCTCCTTCATCTTCTTGAGTCTCGGCCAGAGACGAAAACTATATGGCGTGATGTTTAGAGGTAGGTTTTGTTGCCTTTGAGCAGAGGAAGGTTAGCTGATTCTTACCTTTTCCCGTCTTTAAGCTGGAAAAAGTTACATTTACATTACATTTTAGTCCAAAGCGACTTACAGGGAGCAATTTGGGATTCAGTATCTTGCCCAAGGACATGCAGACTGGAGGAGCTGGGTATCAAATCCGGATCATCTGATTAGTGGATGACCCACTCTACCTCCTGAGCCACAGCCGAGAGAGTAGTATCGATCTCCTTGTGTAACTCTTGGCATGAGAGAATAAGCGTGTTTCCCAAAATTCAGGTCCTTGAATCGTCTGAGCGTGGCTTCCACTTTCAAATGTAATAAAAATCCGTCTTAAAATTAGATATTATACATTTAAATGACAAAAAAAATGTCATTTTCTATCTGTGTAAACAGAGCCGATCCATTGAATGTCACCTGCTCATGCATAAAATGTGGCCATGCTAGGTTTCACTGACACCTCGGCGCCTATGGTTAGCCACCGAACCAACCATGGGAGGTTCAGTCAACGTCAGACACACGCACACACACAGATAAAACACACTCCACTGATCAATTCACCCCCCGTTTCTTCTATCCACTCCCTGCTGAGATACACACTCACATATTCAGGCAGCTAGCCTTCACATCAGGAGACAAAGTAGCCTGACTGGACGCAAAGTGCACCTACAACACGACATACATTCACTGCACCTGAACACAACACACATATTATACGCTGCTTAAAAATTCATGCACGTGCGATCTACACTTCTGGGGCTCGGTGCAGGTATGCTACAGCAGCTCGAAGATTCAGCAACTGGTTGGAGTTTTAAAGAAATACGGTTTGTAAAGGGTTGGCCCATTTTCTCAGCTCACTGAGAGAGAAAGGGAGGGTAGAGATTCACAGTCAACCGGTGTTTTTAACTAAGCTAACAGACTGTAAGAGCGCAACAGATATTTGGCGTGTTGCCATAAAACTGACAAAATACATTCGGCCTCAGCTGTAGCTTCTTAGCGGTAATTAGCTGATGTTAGCAGGCCAACGAGCTAAACCAGGGATTCTCAACTTGCTTTGCCCGAGGCTTCACACTTGCAAAATGACAGGAGGCCAGTAGCCAGCCAGGTAATTTCTTCGCCTCAAACAGTTTATTGAAACGACACTGTCTCTAACATGTCATGTGTCCTTGTGTATCGATTACAGCTTGACAACGGCGTCTCACACCCAGTGGCAACTTTCCTCCGAGTACGTCCCGTTTGAAGCCTCGTTACTGTTGAACGATTGTTAGGTGTCGTCTCGGTCTCATGATGTCAAAATGCGAGCAGCATGATGAAGAGGACTGTTTGAATACAGACTGTCACTGAACCAGAACATTTATCGGTCGATTCATGGGTGTGATTGTTGCGGTTAGAGAACGGCACGCTCTCCAGCAGTTGGACGTGTGCCTTCAAAAGTTTAGAGAAGGTCAAATTAAGTTCAAGTGCATCTATTCCTGGATCTTCTCAGGAATGGTGCACTGAAGCTAGCGCGTTTTGACCTAATATTAGAAATACTGCACACAGTCATTTTCATTCGTCTCATCTTTGCCAAGAGGCGAATCCAGTCGCAGCAGCCCAGAACAGTTTCAGGTGTACTTGAACTTTTTTTTTAATTTAAGAGTCAGCGCTTCTGCACGCTGCACAGATCGCTGATGGGCTGATATGCAACTTCCCAAGTTACAACCGAGGGACATTATTGAGCATTTACTAATTGGTATAAACAAAGAAAAAAAAAGTCCCCAGTGTGAATCAATTCAAATAAATGGCCACTTGGCACCCTACCGCAGGCCAGATTTAGCCTGAAGTTGAAGCATGCTAAATGAAGACGCTGAACAAGGTAAACAACAGCGAGAGTGAGTTCGGCCACAGAGGATGTTTAAGACGCGCCCGGCATGATTGAAGGTCAAAGAGGCCGCTTGTCACGACCCGAAAAATGTCTGAGGCAGATGTAATTCAGCCCGCTATAGCAGACGTTGTACTTTAATAAAACCACGTCGTCTCTGATCACATTTGAAAGATAATAACGCACCAATCTCATTTTTTAATTTTCCTGACAATCATTAGCCCGCCGAAGGTGCTTTTTGTCTGATGTTTGCGAACTGTCTAACGTCTTGTGCCTGAGGGCCCTCTTGATTTGAAAATGAGACGGTTCGTCCCGACGGTTTATGCTCTAATTAAATTTTGGAAAAACAAACACAAACAAAAAAAAAACAAAGAGAAAAAATGGGACAGTGTTTTCAGGTGAAGTGAAAGTGGAATTACTTTCTAAGCATGTTCAATGTAGTGTCGATGAAGTGGCTGAAGATCATATAAAGTAATTTAAATCTGATAAAAGATGTCAGTTTTAATTTATTTTGAGGATTATGATCATCTATTAACTCCAACTTAAGTTATAGTAGCCGTCCAAAAAGTGTATCTCATTTGATTTTAGAGTATTTTAAATAATAATTATTACAATTTCACACAGATATAAGTGGACATTTGTTATCATAGGGCACCGGTGTGTTTTCTAAAAGGAGCTGCTAGTGTAGCTGTTCACTCTGAGTTTTATTTTATGAGAAATTTTACAAGATTTTTACATTTTCATTTGGATGAAATTGTAACTAATGACTGACGGAGTGAGCAGTTTGGGTTTTGCTCCTGTTATGAAGGAGCCTTCATTTTCTTCACAAAGAGCCCAATCTGCATAACGATCGTGACATTTCATTGCCTCACTTTGAATCTAAAATATCACGATGACTGTCGCCCGTTAAAAAGCAGTTACCATTACCGCTCACGTCACAACGTACTGCATGTAGTCCTAGTTATGGTTGAATTACTGGTGACATTGTTCCTGATGACTCCATATGGCCCGACGCTTAATTCAGGCCAGTTAGCGCTCAGGTGACAGATAGCCTGACTGCTGCTATCCGACGTTAATTAGCATTTAGATTCATTTTAATCACTCAACAATCACACATCTATATGCTAATCATCCAGAATCTTGTGTGACAAGTTAATCTCAGCTCATAGAGAGCAGCGTTATAGAGCTACATACTACAGAAAATCTCCATAAGTCCCTATATTGCTGCCCCCAACTGAATTTCTATACAACTCACCGGTTCAAATTATGTTCAGGCTTAAAGTTATGCATCATTAACAGCTTTGATTGACAGGTGGGTGGCTTTGTTTGAGCGCCCAGGCGTCGCTCAGCTCGCCTCAGTTAGAAATCTGAAAATCTCAAGACAGTGTTGCTGCTCTTCGCTCATGAAAAGAAGTCTTCATTGGTATTAATTCTGGGTGGTCACAAGTTTAAACAGCCTGATGGGGCCCACTCAGTATTCCCGCTCTGGATAAGTCAGCACAAACTGAACCCTTTTAAACGTTTGAGTCCCCGCTAAAGGTGGATGCACTGTACTATGGAACACGATAAAATGTGTTAACGGTGCTCCCCTCGGGCACCGGCTGCATATCTGTCCATTAAGTTCATTGCACTTGTGCTTTCCGACGCTCGCAGTCGCAGTCGGATGTGTAGAAGGTCACCTTGAGGGTCGGTGGAAGGCTGCTGCCCCTCCAGAGGATGACAGAGTCGTTTGTCAAACGGGAAAGGCCGCGAATTTACTGCACCTGCTGACTTATCCGCATGTTTAACCCCCTGTGCTCTCTGTCACACACACACACAGACACACACACCACCTGCCCCTGCAGTGTACGCAAGGGGATCCGGATCTGATGGAATTAGAGTGAGATAGTGTGAGAGAGCGAGGTCGAGGGAGACAGGGAGAGAGAGTTTATTTAATTACGGGGAGACAGGAAGAGGACTGAGTGACATCATTTCAATGTCGCCCCCCCCCCCCCAATACAGTTCACTGTCAAGAGCTCCATCTGGTAGATACATGACACGCATTCATACTGCCATTCAGCATCCACACGGACACACAGACCAACACGTACACTGCATGCTCGGAGTCAAAAAAAGCTCCTCCGTTTCACACATCCGAGCTATTAATCAGCTCCTCGATTGCCCCCATATGGCTCTGACATTCTGGCCCTGTCACTGCTCATGCAGGGGCCCATCATCCAACCCCGTCACACACAGCACACACTGACGTCAGATACTTCACCATGTGAAGCCACTGCCTGTTCAGTTCAGTTTAAATGAACAGTTTCTGTCAGTGTTATGAGCTTTATCACCCGCAAAACGCTACCGGGCACATCGCGGATACGACAATGTTTTGGTCCGTTCTCCACGTGACTTTAAACCCTACAGGGTTTGCCCCGGAAGGCTTTAACTTGTTCAGCACATGAACATATTTCTAAGTATGTTCATGTGCTGCATAGTTTCCCTTCTGGCTGTTTGCAGGAGGTGCTTCTGGAATGGATCGCTGCAGGGCTGGTGGGGTTTGAAACATTGACTAGAAAGGGCGCACCATGGCGCACACGGAACGTGTCACATCCGTGTCCGGTGGAGTTTCTGACACACATCATGGGTGTTCATCTAGGTTATGTTCAATCCGCTACAAAGAGGCATTTTACAAAATATCACAACCCTAACAAGAAAAACAAAATGTTACAATACCTTCATTATACAGTCTATTAAAAACATCAGGAGAATAATGACTGAAGAGGAAGAGGAACCAGGAGAAATGAAGTGATTTCAGTAGATCAACGTGGTTCTTCAAGACGAAGACCGGATGTTAAAGTGTCTTTGGACACCATACTGAACCCCAAGTTACTTCCGAATACGCATTCACATTCGTATGAATGGTCAGCTCCCAAAACCTGAAGAGCAGTTGGCACCCAATTCATCAGGGCGTGAACTGGTGACTGAGATATGTGAAAGCGCTTTGAGTGCTTGGAAGATATATGAGTAGAGTCCATTTACTGTTTACATTACTACTCACATCCGAGAGATTCAGGAACTGAACGGCTAAATTAACCGGCTTCCTTTCCAAAACGTTGTTAAGGAACATGGTTCCACTGACGACATTCAGGAAATCAGAATCTAATCGAAGTCACCAAACTGCTCGACTCACTAATATTGACTTTTTACATCCATTACAGAAAAAGAGAGGATTACATTTTCGTCAAGTCGTTTCCAAATGCTGCATGACAAAATCTCATTTATCTGGGCGTGAGCGGATCGCACTTAATGGCATGGTGCTGCCTCCATTAGGGTTAGACACTGTGTGACAGCGGGGGAAATGAGAGTTGGTTTTGAGTAGGCGGCCGGGGATGTGACTCCCTGTGTTGGAGAGCGATGAGGGGCTCCGTTTGATAGAGTTTGGTCAAAGTGGGCCGGCGGAGTCGAGCTTTACGGTTATGAAAGCGGCTCCCAAATGGAACGCGTGGGTGCCAAGTGGCTTGTCGAACGCTCACTTATCTAATTGCATGTCGACAAGTAAGGGGGGGTGGCGAGGGAGGGAGCGGGGATAAAAGAAAATTAGATGGGTGCATGTATGTGTGTGAACGTGTGTGTTCATTCATCCCATGGCTATTGTAATCGCATCATATGAAATCCATATTATTGCTTGGGAGTTTTGTGGCTTCCTGAGCCAGCTCGAGCCTCTGTTGTCACTTTGAGGATGTAATAAGACTATTTATTAATACTGTATAGTTACAGTACTTTTGCACTGTGTGTGTTTGCTTCAGCTTATACTTTCACGTCAAACAGAACCCTCTCCCTCTACTCATAAGTGCAAATAAAGTGACTAGGATTGGAGGCCTGGATAATTGCTGTGGGGATTCATCACAACAGCTCCTCTGGTGGAAGATCCCAGGTCAGCATCGCCGAAGCGCGGCTCGAGTTTTACCCGGCGCTGAAAAGACATTGCTTTGCTCTTTCATCGGCAAACAAGAAGAGATTGTTCACCCGCACAGCATATTAGCTGGCGCTCACTCAGGAAAGAGAGGATTACAGTCGAATTGCTTTTATTGGGACTTTTTTATTATTAAGTTTCAGGGTACAGGCACAGGTAGTTCTTTTAAAATGATTTATTTCTGGCCAAGGTGATTTAATTACCGCTGAGACGTTGCTGAACTGGTTGCCTTGGTTGCCACTCAGCAAGAAACTGGCCAGGTGCGTGCAGCGCTCCCTGGTTGCAGCTTGCACGCTCGCTAAGATGGCTGGAAAAACCTCGAGTGAATACAATAAATTATGTTACGATATGAGGCAAAGGTGTGTAACTAATGGTGATAATGAAGGACGGTTCAACCAACTAACCTTAGCTGCGGTTGGCTACGCCATGTGCCTAGCGTCTGCTGCTATAGGGTCTGTTAGGGGAGCAGTGACGGTATCTCCTGGAGATACAGAGCAGCTGTTTGTTTGTGTTTAGGAAAGAAGGCGCTATTGTGATCATTACTATGGTAACCAAGGTCAGAGGATAGGGATGTCTCACTCAGCAGGCACGGCAGATAACAATAAGATAGCCCCGTAGAGTCAGACAACAACGTCAGACCACTAAGGGTAAATATATTTCCTCATTCGTGGACTAATGACCACCGATGGCCTCGAGTAGTCGAGTGGCACTACTCTGCTGCGGCTTCATGACAAGTGCAGTATTAATAAATCATCCATCCTCTGTGGCCAAGCTTAAATAAACCTTTCAGCAGAAGACATCTTGGACCTTTAATGAATACAATTCTCCACAACACTAACAAGAACCTCGACTACCTCTACTAAAGATTTTGTTCACACTATATGTGTAGTGTTGGAAGGAAAACCCAAGACAACATACAGCATGTGAAGCGGGTGCTCCTGTTCATTTGTCAGCGGGTAGAAATAACAGAGATGATCTGATTCTGTTGTATTTAGGTGTAAGCGAATAATTAGGTGTGGTTCAAAACAAAAGCAGTTGAGCATGACATACTTCTGCTCCTGGTCCTGACGCACAACGCAGTATTTCTTTTTCCAAATGAGCACAGTCTCACGTGGCCCCGGTGTAATCAGCTTGTGATAAAATTCATTTTGCCGTCTTATAATCTCCAGTTTGTTCAAATTGGTTTCTTCTTTCCTGGCTTGTAAGTCTGCGAGCAGACTGCAGACCAGTCAATTATCACAAAGATTATAGAAAATGGTCCTTAATACGAATATAAGTGTGCAGTAAATATAATTATACAACAACTGATTCATGGATTAGGACTTCATCCGCCATGAAGATTAATGCTGAACAGTTGTGACAGGCATGACAAGATGTAGAAGGCGCCGGACGGCAGGTCAAAGAGTCTTGATGTGCATGTGTGCGACGACGGCTTTCACTTCCTCGGAGGCTGGTTCAGACTGTTAGGTTTAGGATTATATTAGGTTAGAGCAGATTAAAGGTCCAGTGTGTAAGACTTAAGAGTATTTATTAGCAGGATTGGGATTCATTAGTATCTTTTCACGAGTGTATAATCACCTGAAAATAAGAATTGTTGTGTTTTCGTTGTCTTCAAATGAGCCCTTAATGTTTGCAGTGAGAGCGGGTCCTCTTCCATGGAGTCTGCCATTTTGAACCACCATTTTTCTACAGTAGCCCAGAGCAGACAAACCAAACACTGGCTCCGAAATTCACACAAAAATATACAAAGTATATCAAAACAGAGATCCTCAGAGGAACATCTGCATCTGAGACCTTAAAGTGCACTTTCGAGCGAGGGCGACCAGCCTGCCATAACCATTCAAAAGCGTGCTCTAAGCACAGATACTTCCTCTTTTATAGCCAGCTTGTATTTTGATATAACTATCTCCTGCACACAATTTATCTTTTAAGAATAGGGTGAGGCGATCTGGTTGCTATCTGCAACTTCACTGCAAGGCAAATCATACATGCTGGATCTTTAAAATATTAAGTGCTACACGATGTGCACATCATAAAATATGTCTGTTTGAGGGCAAAACATTTGGGTAAAGTTAAATTTAATTTAATTTCTCCGCCTGAATGTGTGTGGAGACTTTTAGGTTTAGCTCAGGCTAAGGTTTGGTGTCATGAGCTCATGCATTAAGTCAGTAACAGTCCTCACAAGTGTAAAAATCCAGATATATATGTGTGCATGTATATGTTTGAAGTCCTCTTTTGTGGTCGGTATGTATGGCTCGCTGTGCACCTGCTGCATTATTAACAAGCGGCGTGTGTGTGTATGAGTGTGTGTGCACACGTGCATGAAGGTGTATCACATGGTGAAGATGAAACGGTTTTACAGTTTTCTCTCTCTCCCACACACACCTCCTCCCGCTCCAACCGTAATCCAAACTTCTGTAATGAGACGTTCAGGTGTGAGTGCCAGCTTGAGTCCTACTTCTTCATCTCCACTTAGCCATTTATCCCTCAGACCTCTGCACGTCTGCAAATATAATGTGAGATGCATATGGAAGACGGGAGGATTTCAGCACCCTTGTGTAAGGACAAACAGTGGAAGGAGCCGCGGATGTTCCAGTCAGAGAACTTAACAATGTCGAGTTCATGTTTCATTCATTACTACTACCACGGGCGAACAGGAAGAGCGTGAGATCAGGTGTGCATCTATGTGGTGTGAATGTGCTCGGCGTTTGATTTATGCATGTGCGCTGTGCCCCGGAGAAAAGAGTGTGTCTAATGTGCACATGAGTGAGCAGTAGTTGACAGGAGCTCTAACCCCTGAGAGGAGCGCTTGTGTGCATGTATGTGTTTTGCATGAGTGCACATTTGCGCCTGTGCTGATGCCCACTCGTACATACATCCGCACAGGCATCGCAGTTTGTTTACCTTGGCTGTACACAAGAAACACACGCGCACGCTTGTTGTCTTAAGGCTGACGGTACGCGAGCAGCTCCCGCTAAGCCCACAGATCATCTCATGGAAGATGCGGGCGCTGACTCCTTTGTTTAATTAACCACCGAAGGATCCATCTGGGAAACAATCTCGAACTCACTTCTTCATGAAATCCTCCGAGCAAAACTGCAGCATTGGATTTAAAGTGATACTCCACTCATAATCTGCCTTTCGAACCTGAAATATTCCAAATCTGTTGGCTTGAAAACGTAGGTTTCCTGTAGTAAAGAGGGAGCTGGTGGTGTCAAAACAAATCCACTTCAGCTCAGCTGTGCTCTTTTATAATTTACCTCCTCAGTGTTTGCACTAGTTAATATCAAATGAAGGAGAGGCTGGATATTTGTATCAGTTGAAAACGCTCTTTGCACTTCATTTTCATTTGTGTTGCATGAGCAACTGCAGGGTATCCAGTGTCAGCATGAATCTCTTTACACCCATGAAACCTCACGTTTTGAGGTCATCTCCTATGGATGGCTGAGCCAATGGAGCTCCTAAATTCAAGTAAACAGCTTCAACCCCCCCCCCCATAATGCAAATGTGCATCCAGGCTGCTGGCTGTATCTACAGCTGACAGTGAGCCACACTTGTATCAAACGCTGCTATAGAGCGTTCAAATGCACGACCGTCTCCTCACTTTGGGGCCATTTCTGTTGTTCTCTTGGATTGTTGACAGAGATACAGCCACAATCAATATGCTCACGTTCTCTTTTATTGTTTTGGGAGAAGCAAAGAACTTTATTTATCCCCAGCAGGTCAATTAAAAAGTACCAGCAGCGGAGCATGCACTCCAACACATATATACCAATAAAATTACATAAGATAAAACACCATAAATACTTGCAATGCTAAGATTTAGGAGTATCTATTAGTCTGCCATTTCTCTACAGTAGTGCTACATGATAGGCAGATGTGTCAGCAGTAGGAGGCGGCTTTTAAGGATGATTCTGATATTTGTATCTTCAAATATGACTGTCTGAGGGCAAAACATTTGTGTAAAGTTAAATTAAAACTGAATTTGTGTGCAGAATCCTTTGAGAACGACCACTCAAGGACCCACTTTTCTTGTCTTTGCTTTTTTAATGAATTACCAGATACTTTTATCTCTTCGTCGACAATCTTAACAATTTAAGAGGGTATGATTTGTTGAGCTGATCACAGCCACTGGCGGGATAAAGACTGGACATTGTGACGTCACCCACAGGTTTCTGAGGAGTTATTTAGAAGGTCAAAAGCCAGCCTCAAGTTGGCACTTTGCTTCACTTCACAGCCACATAGATGGTCACAACCTGTAAAGATCCAAACTAATGAGATGATAACACGTCTTCATTTTAAGGGTTCAAAAAGGGTCAAACAGATTAGGAACCAGTGGTAAGGAAATTAAAGTTAACAGAAAATGTTAAATGTAATGTGAAATTGCTCTGGCAGGATTTAAACTCATGACCTCAAAATACTGGCTACAACCCCGTACGAAGGAGTGAAGGAGATGACATGCCACAAAGGTCCAATTACATGGTTTGTGCCTTACACCACTATTCCACACGGGCACCCTGAAAAATGAAACTCTTCAACAGCGATGTGTCTCAGTTAATAATCTGGCAAAACAGATAATCCACAGTGTGAACCATTTCCACTGGAACTATTAACGGTTCCCCTGAAAGCTCTTGACTGGGTGCTTTGTGGGTTTTTCCAGGAGACACTGTGTTTCTGTTCACTGCGAAAACTTCAGCAAAGAAAAGCAAATTTGTCATCATCGGTAGATACCACGAGAGAAGCGATATGAGAGTTTTGTGTTCTGGTTGAACCGCCGTCAGGGCTGGCTGTGAAGTGAAACCAATGCAGTGCCAAAAACTGCAGTTCCTTAAACTGCCACTTGAGGCTGGCTGCAGAAGTGAGTCAGTCTCCATATGTCCCCATGTTAAAATGTCCAACTTCACAGCAGAAATAAACATGTTTACAGCTCATAGCTAATTATATATTAAGGCTTAAAGATATGCATAATTGACAGTGTAGCAGCTTTGACTGACAGGTGGGTGCCATTACAGATGGCTTGTTTGAGCGACTAGTCGTCACTCGGCATGCCTCAGCTCCGTAGATGATCCACATGTTTGCAGAAGAGGCAGTATAGCCAACATTGCGGCGGTCCACAGATTTTTCATAAACCTGTGGTGACGCCACGCGTACGGCGTCCATTCTTTAAACTGTCAATGGCTGTAAGATCAACAAATTACGACCTCTAAAGCTGTTAAGATTGCTAAACCCAGAAGAGATACAAGTATCTGGTAATTCATCAAAAAGCGTGTTAGATAAGAAGAAAGTGTAAAAAAAACAAAACAAAAGAGTAAAATAACATCTTTTTGTTCTTATAATTGATAGACACAGCCATTGCAGTCACAAGCCAGCTCCGGTGGTGGACTAATCAATCCATAGACCCTGTTTTCTCACATTATTAATCAGAAGCTCTCATTGGCAGTGGTCCTGACCGCACTGACAGAAAACCCAACCACGGACTTACAAATAGATTTTCTTGACAGAACGAGACAAAACCAGTGTCAGCTGAAATTCTGCTGCAGCCGTTGATTCGCTTGAGCAGTCGACTCTTATCTCCTGCAGGGCCAGAGCGGCGGCGCTTGCTGTAACCTCGCAGCAAAACTCGTTTCCTTGCTCAAGGCCGGAGGTATAAAAGAACATGTTTCACTTTAATGGCTTATGCATTTTTAAACAACACCTCTTGTACTAAGTGCAAGACTCTCGAATGTATCTGTTTTTTTCATATCTTGAATCTCATCTGAGTCCAGTTCAGCGATTTTAGGCCCCCGCAGGGAGGAAAGAAGGAACAGAAAAATCTTCTGTCCACTGTTTTACAATGCATGTGTGTTTGAACATTTATAGATTCATCTGCTGTGCTTGTGTTGTCTTTTATTTAATACTCTCCGTCATGTGTTTCTTCCTCTCAGTGCCTCTGCAGGTTCGAAATCATCAGTAAGTCACTGCACGGCACTGCACTGCACATTACTACTAAAAGTCAATTAGCGCAGTCAATTAGTCCAATATCTTGATTTTAACAAACCAGGACAAACCAGAAATTACCCCTTCCTTACCTTCACTAGCACAGTGGCTCTAGTGACGGCAATTACAGCTGTACACTGGTACAAACTGAAATATCTCAAATCCTGTTGGATATATTTTTCTTTTGGATGCCAGACATTAAACCCTGACTTTGATTTTTCCCTCAGACACCATCATGACATCGACATTTGTGGTTTTGAGTGAAATATCAACAACAATTGGAAGCAGTATTGGTACAAAAAGTCGCCTTCCCCCCTCAAGATCAATTAATAATACTTGAGACGACGCCTTGCTTATCATCTAGTGTCATTGTCAGGTCAAAATTTTAATTGGGTTTGTAATCAAATACAGATACAGACTGTACTTACTGTACTGCCACTAGCATAGCTGTAGACTCTTTGAGAAAACCCCATCAGGAAGCAGTGAAATGAAACCATTGCTGGGCTATCTTCACAAAGAGAGGATTTATTGCGCTACACGGCACTGAGAACATTTTGGTACCAATACACCAGGTGTGATGACCGCTGGCTCCTTAAAAATAAAATAAAAATGACTCTGTCTTTCTCTTTTAGCCTCTTTGTATCTTATCTTGCCCTGTCATTCCAAGCAGCTTTTCTCAAGGATGTCACAAGGTCTGCGTGCTCACCGGTATAGTGATTAAGATATTAGCATGCTGCAGCATATTGGGATAAGGCTGTGGAATTGAATAGTAGACAGAAATCACCAACTGTCTTCAGGCCTTGGGGGGAGAATCATGACCTTTTCACTTGTTTAGCTGAACCAGGAAATTTTACCTTGAAACAACAGCAGATAGATGTCGTTTGCACCCCCAGAAGGTCAGCTGAGGCACAATCTTGCTGCAGGCGAAATTCAGAAAATGTCCCCAGACAGTGAGCACACTGTAGTTTTATTTAGAAAAGGCTGGTTTTGAAATGAGACAGCAAGGCCACCTGGGGAAATCAGGAGACACAGAATGAAGATGCTGATGAGACGAGTCAGTGTCTGTACATAATAGAAACACAAAAGGGCATTACTCGGGTTAATGAAGGTTATTCTACTACACGTATGATGCAGCATAACTTAAAGGCAGGCTTCTTGTCCACAATAAAAAGGGATGAATTCTTCCAGAACATGAATTACATGTCTGTAATTATTTGACCCTGTTTGACCTTGAACGTCAGTAATTAAAGTCAATCTGAGATTTCTTTCAGATTACATCAAATATGTTAAAATATGGAAAATAGCTGCTGAAAACATGTGAAAAGACGGGCGGTCCTGGCTCGATGACACGCTGAGGCCACCCTGAGCATATGAGTGGGCGTGGCTTCAGTGCATTCAGCAGAGCTGAAAGGACTGCTCATTTCTGCCTGATTTTGACAGCTAATATCATAAAATTATTCATATTTTTAACCATTCAAGCACATATTTGTTCTGACTTTTCACAGACTTTAAATGAGGTAGTGTAAAGGAGTGTGCTTTTCATTTTGGGAGGATCGTTTCTCTTTCTTGTTAAAGGTACAGTATGTCAGATTTGGCACTTTTTTACAAAATATGGCAGAAATTGTATTATTTTTCCATGCATTCATTATCTCTAACGACTTATCAGGGTCATACTGGGGGCCAGTTAATCACAGGGCACATAGAGACAAACAACCAGTCATACTCACATTAACACCTACGGGCAATTTAGAGTCACCAATTAACCTGTTAAGCGCAGGTCTTTGGATTGTAGGAGGAAGCCTGCAGAGAGCAGACACTGGAAGAGCATGCAGACTGCTGAACAAGTGAACCAGGAACCTTCTTGCTGTGAGGCACCACCTAAATAATAATACCGAGTGGCAGCCTTCGTGGCTGTGAAGTCAAAAACTGCAGTTCCTCTAACAACCACTTGAGGCTGGCTGCAGAACAAGTCCAAAGGTGGAGATTACTGACCACTCTGATGATTCATTCACTTGAATTCAAAGATTCTATAGTTCATGCATTTGCTTTAACCTGATACTGAAATCACATCACATTGTGATGCTCAGCGCTGCCTCTACCTTCTGTACAGAAGACATTTAATCTGTTGTTGGTTCATTTCCATACAAACCTGCTGTTGTTAACGCAACAGCCACGCTGCAGTTTGCAACAGTGTTACCACATCATGATTGTTTCTGTGGCCTCTGTGGTCTTTCAGTAAACTTTGAAACAGCACGTAGCGTACTGCATATCACTGCCGAGCTGATAACGGTGCTTTTAATTTAAACTGCAGCTTCATCGTTTACTGAACACATCTACAGACTGTTATCAGCGCAGCTCTGGAAATGTCAGTTCCACAATGAAATATCTTAATATTGGATGCAATGTGATGGAATTTCGTGCAGATACTCATTGTATCCACATAGGATGATTCCTACAGACTGATCCCAAAATGTCTTCTTAGTGGTTTTGGTGAAAACATCTGCACAACTTCTGGATGGATTTCCTGAAATTTTGGTTATGATCTTCTTCATTCAATGTTCTGACTTTGAGTCTTTTCCTCGAGCACCATCATCAGTTTATTTTTTAAATTTATTTATGACCATATATCTACAAAATTAATGGCACTCCCATCAGACTCTGCTGTACTTAGCGTCATTTAACCAAGCGACAATATCTGTGGATATGAAGCCAACGCAGGATCGCCAAAGCTTGCAGTTCCTCAAACATCCACTCGAGGGTGGCTACAGAACAAGTCAGTCTCCATAAGCCCCCAGCATCATGCTGTGATATTTAATGCTGCTTCTGTTGCTTGGTACAAAATTAGGCCAATGCATGCACTGGTTATAAGGTTAATAGCTTCAGCAGTCAACTATTTGGACAGAGTTGCCACATCGTGACGTTACTGTGGCTCTTCAGGAGGAAATAAACTCTGAGCTTTGTGACTCTTTTGTGCATGTTCTAAACACCTCTACACACATTTATGTAGAGGTTTGCACGCATATGTTCTCAGACTAAATATAGGATTGTGGAACATCTCCATTTTAAACTTCAAACCGGAAAGATCTGGAGAGATATCAGTGACTTGTTTGCTATGCTGTTTGTGTTTCAAATCGTAGCGGGACTGAAAACTTGTTTGCTGTGCTGTCTTCATGCTGTACACATTTCCCCCTGCTGTACTCAGGTCTCTTAAAACGGATCTTAATCTCAATAAGACAACCTGATTAAATAAAGGATGCATTTTGTTTTCTTCCAAGATAAAACACGCCGTGCATGAGGAGAAGGTTCATGATACCAACTCGATATTTTGTCACATAGGAGAATGTCGTATCCATGTGATGCACTCGCTGGCCAGTAAACCCATGACCCTTTTCTCGAAATTGTATGCTCACATCAGGCAGAAACAACCACAAGTCCCAAAAGGCATAGGAATATGTGAGTGCTACGTTCAAACGCACTTTACCGGCAACAAAGGACTCGAGGTAAAGTCCCCTGAGGACAAAAAAATCGACAGCAATCCAGTCACGCTGCTCATAACAACATCCTCAAGGCTCTGCTTCTGCCTCTCAGCGCTCAGGGACACTTTACTGTAAGGGCAATTCATCAGATGTCATCTGATGTGCTGTTTATTTGATGATTCTTCGTTATGGCCATAAGCATGTCGAAACATACAGGTTTGTGGCTTTCAGTGCAAACGTCCATGAGTTATCTATTAGCTGAGGAACAGCCGAGCAAGTGTACCAGTTTCTTAGAAGTTACTCCGATGATTAAATCATCCCGTAATCAAATCAATCAAGTAATCAAATCTAGAAATTCCCCCAATTGATGGAGCACAAGGTTGTATAAGAAACCACAGAGCTCCACAGAACACACAATCTGATTAAGTCCTTCCCAAACACAATTTGTCCGCTCGTAATGAAAATGAATGTAACCTGCCTCCACACACTGTTTCAACAGCACGATGGTTAAAAAAAAAAAAAGGATGCAGGACGGCACAGTTAGTCCAATCACATTCGCCTCAATGTAAACACATGCCGCCGCTGTCAGTGCGATGTTAATGCGCCAAGCACTCCTCATTTACATTTTTTTTTCTATTTTAGTCCTGAGGTCTGTCTCTCAAAGGCTGATTATGTGACTGCTAGTCCTGAAAGATGAGGGAACGTTGGATGTTGTGGGGATGTATCGAGTATTTTAGTTGCAGGACGAAACATTTTGCCTCACAGTTACCTTTAAAAAAATGTCCTGGCCGTGACAGTCTGTCACTGAGGGCATCAGCTGCAATGAGATTCATTCCTGAAAGGTGAAACGCGGTCACAACGCTGGAGTCAGACGTGTGCGTGCGTGTGTGTGTGTGAGTCAGGCTTATCTGATGTACATGTCATAACGCTGAAGACACACTTGCCAATCACAGGAAATGACTCCACAAGAGGACGTCAGTCAGCAAATATGCCGGGTCGTGACAGTCAGACAGATACCGCTGACACACCGAGCTCCGAGGGGCCCTTTGACGTGACGAATTACCGCTCTGAGTTGTGAACCATGGCCTGAAACATGAGGTGAGAACACAGGCCAATAACACCTTTCTAGAAGATAGCAGTATATTTCCCCCCTGCTTCCCCTGCTGTTGTAAACAGTTTGTGCTCACTGTAAAACAACATTTTCTAAAATTTACATGGCAACAGTGGCAGATTTACCACTTATAATTTACAATTATATTATATTGTTCCAGTGCAGCTGAAGGCAGACGAAGCAGGAATCCTTTTAGAGCAATAATCTTAGAAAAGGACTCCTGTGTACATGATTCACGCTCAGACCGAGGCTAATGCTACATGTCCTAGACTTGGGAAAACCAGACTGTTATGTCATTGAGTGTGTTCAGCATACTTCATGTTCATATTCTCACACACTAGTTTCCACTTGTTTTTTAACCCTAACGAAGACCTTTAGGGTGCGTTCGACAAGCATGACGCTCTCAGGCGACACGTTTGGCTGCTGGAGTTGTAAAAAGTTGAACGTTTTAACATGGGGACTTATGGAGAATCTTGCAGTCTGTCTCAAGTGGCCGCTCGAGGAATTACAGTTTTTAGCCCTCCTTCACTGGCCTAATTGCAGCTTGGTCTTGCGATGCACGCAGTGTCAGGTCAGTTACCAGGGAGGCTAACGTCATTCCTTAATTTACTTTTGTGTTTTAAGTTTTGGTACTTGACTCGACACAACCTGGGATTTGATTTGACTTGAGGTTCTCACTTGGGACCAAAAGACTTGAGTCAAGTTATTGTCGGCCTCTCCTCTTCTATCTTCACTATAGCTTGAACCAAATACGTTTTACCTTCACAGCTTTGTATTGGTAACAGTTCAAAAGGTCGCCCTTGGAAAAAAAAAAAAAAATCAAACAACTAACTTTTTAGAAGAATATTGATTCGTCATGGGAATGATATTCTGAGGAGCAATTTCATCCGCCTGTTTCCCCTCTGCGGTAAATTAGAGCGTGGCGAGTCTTATCAAGTGCATTTCAGGACACGAGACACGTTGTGAATACTGATGAGAGAGAGGGAGGTGCAGCGTCTCCACCCCAAAACCGGAGCTCGATCTGTTAAAGTGTGGAGGAAATCATTCCTAACCAAATCGCCGGCATCTGGTCGAGCCAAGTCTGGTCTGAGTTAAAGGTACAGCGTGTAAGTTTTGGTGGGCTCCAGTAGTGAAATTTAGCGGCTCAACAGTCCCCACGCTTAGGAGAACCTACGGTGGCCACGACGTGACAAAAGAGGTCATCAACTTGTTGGTGTAGCTGGTCTGCATGCTAAGAAAAGCTAAGATTAACAACTTAAGGTTAAAAAGCAAATTTATTGTCGCCGAAAAAGTGTAACTACGAGCCCCAAATCAGTCTGCAGGTGATGGGCAAGAGCGCGTCGGACTCCATTAGAAGCAAATCTATGTGATGCACAGAAATGTCTGACTGTTAAGTGGAACTCACTCTGAAGTGAATCAACCTTTCCCGTCAGGTGTAACCTCTTTTAAACAAGCAGCACAGCGCCAAGCTCGAGTTTAGTTTCACGCCTCCGGGATGAATGAAAGACGGCTCACTCAGTTCATCGCTTTACACAGGTCACGGTTGCACTATTCAAGCATTGCGAACCATTTTCTGATTGTCTTAGTTACGTAAATCGCCTTTGAAACAACGACCTCACAGTTCAATAAAGCATTTAAAGGCAGATATATTTTTTTTATTCCAACAAGATCTCAGCTGACGTCTTGTCTTGTTATAAGCTCACATGAGCAACCTTCTTTTTTTTTTGCTTCTTTTTCTCAAGGGCGTTTTAACATATAAGCCATGTTTCTCCTCCTTTGCGGATAATTTCCATGTCATGCAGTGCAGCCGGTAACATCGACACGAGAAATGGAAAAGATTTTCATTAAATCCCGGGGTGAGCAAATCACTTGACCCACTTTACAGCCAGGAGATATTAGACCTTGTCACAAAAGGTTACCAGACCTCCCGGAGGACATAGTTTTTATGGTCCTTTAAGTTTTATTAAGTCCCTCGTAATAAACGTGGCTTGACCTTGATGGATACGGGGTGAACGCAAGGGCACACACTGTAGCTGCCTGATCCATATTCGGTGCATTGTAGCTGTCGTTGTCCGTGGGGCCTTGTGATTAATGCACTGCTTGTTTTAGGTATATTTACTGCTCTATTAGCTCCCTCTATTACAAGAAGTCCCGCTGCAAAATAATGCGCGAAAAGCAAAATACTGCCAGTTTTGTCACATATGTTTCTTAACGCCAGAAGACAGAACGCATTCAATTTTGCCTTGCAACCATCTCTAACTGGGGACTAATAGTATTCCCTTAAGTACAAGTCTCGTCGCTTCATTAGTCTAGCCGCAGATGGCCGGTAAGCGTACAGGAGGATTATGTGTGCACGCATCAACATGACGTAGAGAGCAGGCTTCATAATTCAAATATATTCACAGCATCTCTTACAAAACGTGTCCTGGGGACCAAACGTCACTTACGATTCAAATGTCATGCGTGCGTGACAGTTTTTCTGATTATTTTTTTTTTAATGGAAAGATTTCCATTTTCAAGATGAAACAAGAAAGAGCGAGTATCGACTCATAAATTGCATGTGCCAGGCGTACAATCATGTCAGAGTGCCAGGAAGTGGACGACAGATACTGTAATTGCTGTGAACGCCATAGGGACTCGCCGGGTAAATCATGCAGAGCTAATTGATTGGAACTACTCCCAACTGATTGGCATACTGGCGCGAGTGTAATAAACTTGAGAAGTCACTGTCGTTACTGTGAATGAGAGACATTCGGTAAAGGCTCGAAAGGAGTGCACACATACACACACACACACACACACACACACACGTTCTTGTATTTTTATTGCTGTACAGTTGTAAAGTTCTTCATTTTTCACACCTTGTGTTCTGCTTTTCTGGTGTCACTGCCATATTATTACCCTGATAATCAAATCATCTGCTTTTGCAAGTAAGCCTTACCGATTTGTCCTTTACCATGCAGTGATTAACCTCCCCCAGAAGCTGTAAATCAGCCTGGCAGGAGTTTAGTAAGAAGGAAAGGTTCGGGGCACAGATGCAGCTTCGGCACAACTTGCGTCCAGGCTAGCCCAGATGATAGACTGGCATTGTGGCCAGTCTGGGGACATGTGCGCTCAACATTTGTGTGTTTTCCAAATTGGAAAGATTGTTTGTTCAGCTGCTGTTTTTTTTTTTCCTTCTTGAAACTGGCAAATGTGCAAGACAGCGTTTTATTGGGCATTATTCTGCTGCACTGTTAGCAAATCTGATTGGGTTCGGTTTTCCAGTTTGTTCTTGTAGAGCAGTCATGATAAATATCCAAAAAACAGAAATAACTTTACTGTTTTTTTTTTTTACTCTCTTATAGGACCTCTCAAACAGGGGTAGGTGTACTGCATGGTGTACTTCTGCAGCACTGAGAAAGACCGAGTTGCTCGACTAATTTGAGAGCGCGTGAAAACGAGTTGCAAGCGAGCCGAGAAGTTGAAAAAATTAATTAAAAGTGTTTAGTGTTGACTCAGGCTGTTTGAGGTGAGCACCAGCTATAAGTTCATTGCAATTTTCCACTGGAAGGACATTACAGAGAACCGCCGGACTGAACTGAACTGTATGATTTTGCATTTTTCTGTGCCGCGTGTTTCGCGGTGAGAGATGTCGTTTCTGCTGCAGGTCACATGCTTTGCACGTTCGCTGCGATTTCCTTGAAGAAGCGCTCCTCGGTTCAGGGAGTCGCTCCAGCAGCCAGCGTTGTTTCATCTCATCTCCTCTGGGAATTGCTTCCTAGCATCTGGGTATAATAAAAGTTTGAATTATTTATCAAATTTAGTGTGCATGAAACACCCACCTCTCAATCAGCTGTCACAGCACTGCGCTGAGTAAGTCTGTGTGCACAGCTAATCAGATTTATTTGTGTTGGAAGCAATTTAATTTGATAGGATACACCTGAACAAAGCCCGGAAATGCTGATCGAGTAGAGAATATTAAAACAAATTGAATTTTGTACCAACATGCTGTGGGTTGATGAATCTGGGAGTTGTTGGGAGTGGAGGTTTGTAAAGCAGTCAGTGTTGCTGTGTGTCCTGTAGTGTTTTTTTGTTTTTTTTGCACAGATAATGATTAGCTGACATCTTGTGTCACGGTCAGTGCGAAAACTTCCAATCCTAAAGTTGCGTGGATGATGGAAGCCAAGAAAAGGAGCCGCGACGTCTTCGTGTCCCAGAAAATATGCAAATGTCCTGCAAATATGTAAATTTCCCGGGACGCGAACAAGCCTTCATTCCCGACTCTCTCTTTGAAGATTACTAAATTATCCCACATTGTATTTACTGAATGTGTTACTTAGGTAATCCGGAGTGAAAGAAGAAGACTGCATTCCAAACTGTGCGAGCTCTTTTGGAGGATCAAAGGTTTTAGTTTTAGTTGGCCGAGAAGTGCCGGAAGTGCATTTTCCATTCACTGAAGGTTGGTCGTGACTCACCTGAAGAGCTGGTGTGTGGGAGAGCGAGAGAAAAGAGTGCAATTAAACTTGAATGAATGATGAACAATGCGCACCTTGAAAGAAACTGTTTACAGCTTTGCTTGGAATTAAGAGAGGAGGCACATCTCTTCTGTATTCATAAGTTTGCCGCTGGAAAAAGTAATCAGAAATGACCACTCGTTCTTTAATCCGTGCACCAGCGAAGCCTGTAATAATACGGCTCTCAGGCGTCGCCTTTAACCCTCAAATATTTAGGTCATGTTTTGTGTGTGTGTGTGTGTGGTGTTCATCATAGACAGATGAAGGTACACAGCGGGGATGTCAACGCCAAGCGGTGCTTTTCACTTATTAAAAGATCAATCAAATATTTATTTGACAAGTGCGCTTTCCACAAACATGCTCGCGCATTTTCAGTCGCAGTAGCGGGTCAAATCGGTACCGTAAATGAGTCCGTCCGCTTCGCTAACTCTTCGCCGAGGAAAGGATTCCTTCCACTGGAAGCATAGGAAGCCCCGCGAAGACCATTACTCGTTCAAAGCAGACGCAGCCACTCCGGAGGTGCATATTTGCTAATGTGCGCTGAGCGATTTGGTATTCACAGTGGTGGGATTGTAATTGAGGCGGGTTTGAAAAAGTCTTGGTGGGGGGAAAAACCCAATTAGGATGCCAAGAAGAGGCATGTAATAAGATTCTGTCACTCTGTAATGGAGTGACATGGCTGGTAATAAGGATGGCACATGTTGAGCTCTCACTCTGAGCAGATTTCAATCAGGGTCGTCCCGGGAAGCATGACCTGCCTCGAAAAGAGGATTCAGCCCTTTCTCTGCTGGTTCGACAGGCTATACCTTTGGGCGCGACGTTACAACGGTCACTGTACTTACTGTAAACCCTCTCTCTCTCTCTCTCTCTCTCTCTCTCTCTCTCTCTCTTATCATGCATATCAATGTAAAGCAGTTCGATAACCCTTAGAGTCTGCATAAACGGGGCCTGAGGTTTTATTGTTCTGTCAATCATTATCTCCCTTACACCTTTTCTTTGGATATTACTAACTACACTTCTTCCCCGGAGTTTTTGTGCTTTCTCGTCCAGCAGGTTCTCATGGATCGTGGCTGCTGCTGTGGTCTACTGCTGACGTCCACCATATTTAGCATTACATGCCATATATAGTCATTATTGCTACCATCTCCACTACAGCTTTGTTGGTTAATGACTTATTGCTGCTGTGCATCTGTGTTCCACTGCTACTGCAATCACCTTACCATTTATTGTAATTCATTGTAATTGTACAATATGTTTGTGTTGATTGTTCTGTACATGTGACATCCATTGCACGTCTGTCCGTCCTGGAAGAGGGATCCCTCCTCTGTGGCTCTTCCTGAGGTTTCTTCCACATTTTTTCCCTGTTAAAGGTTTTTTTGTGGGCAAGTTTTTCCTCACTCGAACCGAGGGTCTAAGGACAGAGGGTGTCACTCCCTGTACAGATTGTAAAGCCCACTGAGGCTAAATGTGTTTTGTGACTTTGGGCTATACAAATAAAATTTGATTTGATTTGATTTGACCATTGAAGGCGCAAACATGCCTCAAATGAATGCAAACATGAATATAAAGCAGTTTAGTTCTTTATCATGTATTCACATGGTTGTTAAAGGTCCAGTGTGTCAGATTTGGGAGGTTTATCTACAGAATATGGCAGAAATCTAATAAAATATGTATCACCATGTTTCCATTAGTCTGTAATCACCTTCCAACATGTTGAGTCACCATGTTTTTACAGTAGCCTTGAACAGACAAAGCCTTTTGTCATTTCTAGATGTCGTATCTAACAAAGCTTGGTGAGCTGGTGCTTCCTTGGGTGGAGGATGCATATCGTCATTGCACGTGGTTCTTCATATTCGCGGGGAGTTTCTGTGTAGGCTTCAAGCCACCCGTTAATTGGGAGTACCAGATGTGCTCGGCCTGTCAGATGTGCTGCATTTACAGATGATGTAACACATTAACACAGGGGTGTCAAACTCATTTTACTTCAGTGGGCCGGACCAGTAAAACTATTGCATAATAACCTATAAATACACTCTCTCTTTTAGTGTAAAGAAGTTCGATTAATGAACCCTCCATGCATACATAATGTGCATAATCTTTAAAGTATTCGATAAATTCTGTATTCTGCTCAGGAAAATAAGCTATAGAGACAAAAACCATTTCCTGAAGCAGACTGTAAACATTTCTGCTGTGAAGTTGGGCATTTTAATAAGGGGGCTTGTTATGTAGACAGCCTTAAGTGGGCGTTTGAGGAACTTGGCACTTCTGCATTGGCTTCATTTCACAGTCACGGAGGTTGACGCTTGCAATGAACACTGTAGCATGGGAGCAGGATTAATAGATAGTGCATGAAAGCGATCGTACGTCTAGTTAAATAAGTCAAGAAAAGTGGTCTAAGTACGAGTTTTCAGTGACTTTAAAGGGATAGTTTGTGACTGTATGAGTTGGTTATTCATAGTCAGACGGCAGTCGACACACAGCCAGTTTGGAGCTGACTCATTCTCCCCTGGAAGCCCGGAGAATCCAGATTGGAGCGGCACCAGTCAGAGCTGAACCTGACAGACAGGGCGGCCTGTGATTCTGATTGTTGGCGTGTCTTTTGTGGAGGTTTTGTCTAGTATACAGGGACTGGGTTTAGGTTTAGAGTCAGTTTTAGTGCTGTTATGAAGTGTTTTCTTGTTATTAGAGGATAGTTTAAGTTCTGAGGTTTTCCCTTAAGATTAGCACATAGACTCATAGTTGTATTATATTTATTGTTCTTTTCGAACAGCATCCACTCAGCCTTTGTTTCCCTTTTCGTACCTCACTTTATTTTTTTAATTAATCCATATTTCATTTAATAAAGATCTTTGTTTATAGCAGTAACATAAGAATATTTTCACCACCGACAAGCCACCGATGCAAAAAACACGCCACTGTTTAAAGGTGATTATACGCTAATGCATGTTATATTTAAGTTCTGTCATATTCTGAAGAGAGCCTCCTAAATCTCAGAACACACTGGAGCTTTATGATACGAAAGAACAAACTGAAAATGTATTTGACAGAAACTTTTCTATCGTGCTGTTTTGGTTTATCAGCAAAAAGCAATCACCCAACTCTGTGTGACTCTGTGTGCTGTGATTCTGAACCAGATTTACGTGTGAGCGAGACTGCAGCTAAAATTAATTAAACTACGTCTGATTAATTCTTTTATTGCGCAGGTTTATCTCAAACATCTGAAAGGTTTTCCTGGATAGATTTGGGTCATAATACCGCAGACAGAAAAACTGGGAGCAATTTTTCCAGCGCACATTTTCTTTCCATAAGAGTCCAAGAGTTATCATAACTAATTCGTACACTCCTCCATCTGGAGGTTTAGCTGAAAGGACAGCACAGAAATAAAGAGCACTTGAATTGATGTATGGTGACTCATGGAGAAAGCAAAGAAAGAAAAGCAATTGAGATTCTGGAGGGGAGAGCAAAGCACTATTTACCCAGGCTGCCCAGAGCGAGCCTGTGGGCACAACACAGCTGACACCGCGAGTAAATGATGCCCACTCCCATCTCTCATGGTGATCAAAGGGAAACTTTAAAAATCTGGTAGCTTCTCTTTTGTCCATATCAACTATTTTTCCAGTGAGTTGAACATTTTTAAATAATCTAATTAAAAGTTTGGCACCCTGTGATGTTTCTGTCTGAACAAAAGAAGTGCGCGCATTTACAGTGAGAGAGCGAAGGAAACTCCCACTGCACTTTGCTCAACAGTTTGATGGTCACTTTACAACAAAGTGATCCGCAGCTCATCGAAACAGATTTATTCACAGCTGCCGGTACCTTTTAAATAACTGTACGCCCGTCAAGAGGACAAAATAAAAGAGTGCCGAATCCTCACGACTCAGATGATCTCTCAATTCGCAAAGCTAATGGCGTTGTGCTTTAGAGAAGCGACAATCTCTGTGCTCATTGACTATGGATGAGCATCTGGTCAATGTGTATGTGTGATTGCTGTGCTCCTCCGGAGAGCGTCTAACTGTGTTTCCCTATGCACAAAGATAAACATGGAGGCATACAGAGAGCCACGGAGTCACGCTCCGCGCCCACGTCTTCCTCTACGGCGGCATACAGAAGGGAACTTCAGACCTTACCTGACAATGGCTTGTAAACACGAAGGTGAAATTGGGCTAACGCGGATTATTAATGGTGTGTGCTGTGAAAAACCTTTCACCACTGCAAGCCAAGAGGAAATATACATACTCCCCTAGTGACTAATTACTTTGCAGATTATAAATAGATAAATATGCATTATTATACGCACCATAACCACAGAAAAAAACAATGCAGCACATTTTTGTCTCCCATAACCCGCACGTATAACTCAGCACAGACGCTGTGGCAGAAGGGACAAGACTGAGAGGTTAAGGGTGGGGAGACCAATTATTTTGGAGGCTTGACGCGAGTGCGAGCTTCTTATTACTGGATGTTGAAAAAGCAGGATGAACTATGGGGGATGAAAGGTCGTGCTATACGTTTTTTTTAAGGGGGGGGCAACAGGACGCGTCTCAAGTTTGAGGATGACGGAGAGTCTTTGTCAGCAGCGTTTGTGGATGCCTGTGGTGTGTTGGTCAGAGTTGAGTTTATTGTCTTGGGTGACACGTGGAGTGTGATATGATGCAGTGTGTTAAAGGTTTAAACTACCCACCAATATACAAAACTAAACCATGTACAACATTAAAATGCTGCTTACATGATCTAAAAATATGATATACAACAATATGACAATGGCAGGAGTCACTATGCTCCATAATGAGCACTTCTTTAAATGACTTAAAAAGTCATTTAAACAAACGAGCACTGTCAGCAAACCGACTCACGATTGTTAAGAGGAAAGCTAATTTAATGTTTCATTGCTTTGTACTTTTGAGTCATGCATCATAGTTTAGAAATCGTTTGAACATGACAGATCATGAATCTGAAAAGTAAGAATGGTAGCTGTGAAATGAAAGTAGTGAAGTCCATCCATTTCCTGTAGCCGCTTAGCCGCTTATCGCAATCCCAGCTGGCAGTGGGGTGAGCGGTGGGGGGGGGCACAAGCCGCCTTCACAAGCCGCCAGTTCATCACGGGGTTAACACACACACACACAGACAAACAATTAATAAATAAATAATTTAGAGTCACCAGTTAACCTGTTAACTGCATTCTGCACACCGCGGGAGGAAGCCGTTAGCTGGGGTTCGAACCACGAACCTTCCTGCTGAGTGAAGTAAGTTTACGCTAAAAGCATTCCAGAGAGATAATGTGCTGAGTTACTTTTAATCAGTGCTGAAAATTTAAATTAAACTGTTTCAGATTACGGGAGCAGCTTATGAAAGTTTGATCAACTTAATGAGTTTATGTTCTTTCAAAGCACTCCTGGTGCTCGAGATGTAAATACTTAAAGACGCTCTTCTTCAGTCTGTAGTAGAAATATTTATATTTAAAGGACTAAATGTTGTAGCATGTAGCAAATATGGCATGACCTTTTATATGTGTGATGACCTTCACTCCACCGAGATAGCGCAAATTAAGTGAAAATTAGACCAATCCATTTTCCAAGCACAACTTAATGACAGAGGAATGAGCAAAACAGATTTTCCTTTACAGTTGAATCCATCATTATACAGTGTAATGTCTGTGTGAAGAATGGTCTGTGATTTATTCCTCCTTCCATCATTTATCTGAGTTAATTTTATCTTAAGCTGGACAGAGGTAATTTTGTACTGTCACCGAGTTATATAATCAAATTTCTGCTTTGTGCTATTCTTTGCAGTATGACTAATTAGCTCTGGACATCCTCGGATGTGTAATGTCTGAAAAATACCCCTCCTCTGGCGCATTTCCATCTTGATAGCCACACAATCATGGCAAAATGAACCGAGTCCCACTGACCAGGCCGGTAAAAAAAAGCTGATGCCAGCTTCAGGATGACTGAAATAATTCGCCGAAGCTGCAGCAAGAGGAGAGGGTTAAAGGCTTTCAAGTGAGAAGAGAAGGAAGTAAAGTACATTAACCAACCAGTCAGGGTTTAAACGCCCCTGTAGGGCTTCATCTGGAGTTTCCTTCACTCTGAACTCCTGTCCTCCTGCAGTTTGTTCCAAAATTCAAATGTAAGTCTCCGATATCTGACAAATGTTGGTTTAAACATCACATCAGGTGACACATGAGCTGCTGATGCATTTGGCAGGCTTACAACCTCAGGGTGTTGAAATGTTGAACAGTCAGGAAATACACGCCAGAGACGGTGATGCAGCATTTTTTGCTGGGCAAAAAAAAAAAAAAAAAGGAAAGAAAAATGTACTCACAGACACGCTTGTGATTTCAAATAATTTATTATTTAGCAGTAGCAATATGAAGTTTTATATTACCTTTATATTAACAATGATAGGTGTCCCCTGATGTCGGCATTCAATCTTTGTTTTACAGTTTAATAATCAGTTCATGATGAAAGTCAGATGAACGTCTGTAGCCCAAAAAATTGATCCGTGATTACATTTTGTCACCCATGCGTATAACGGGCTAATGCAAACACTGCACCGAGAGGTAAAAACAGTTAAAATTGTACAGTAGTAAACATACTTCAAATGAGCATTCAAGGAAACAAATATTCAGTACACGTGATAAATAAATATACCTGTGTCGCAGGGGTTTTATGAATCTTTAACCAAATTCTCGCTGACTGACTGTTTGCTAAGCCCCGTCCCCCATAGTTACTGTTGCTACGCCTGTCAAGCTGTCATCCTCGCGCGGCGCACACGCTGTTTACACTGATAATAGTGGCAGATTTAACACAAAAATGTCTTTGTTGTGTTTGAAACAATGGGCGGTTGATTTCACTCACAGGTAGACAAAAGCAGGTTCCTCCGTTCTTGCCAGCAAGCACCGGTTTTGAGTTGGCTGATCTGTTGCTGTTTCCACCTGACTCCTTTTTAAAATGATGCACAGTGGGTATTAAATACGCACTTAATGGCTGCATGCATGAGTCAGGCTAACGCTAACAGGTTGATGACCCACGTAGAAGAGGAAACAGCATTGTTTTTGTGTGTGTGTGTGTTGTGCTTGTCTAGAACAGCCACAATCAGCTCCGATGGCTGGATTCATCAGTCATGCCCGTTGGGATTGAGTTTTTGCAGCGTAGCTTACATAACTCGTGTATATTTTCACTTTTAACATTACCTGGAAACATGATTTGATTGAGCTAACAACTCACGCATCCTCCAACACCTCTTGCTCATGGGCGGGTCAATACATGCAAACCACAGAGTAGCTTGCTCATTAGCAAGCATTGTGGGGACCTTGTGCCGAGCAGCACTTTCGTTTTTGTTGATAACTGTAATCCTGGAGGACACGAACACCAGAAAAGTACAATAATTATCATCTCCTCCGCAGACATGTCTCCCCAGCAGGCAAACACTAAACTTTCTGACCGACCGGTGCATTGCTTTTTTTGTTTTGTCATTTTTTCAGCAAAGTCCTGCCCCCGGGCGTATTTTGTCTCATTTGCATACAGATGAAAAGTTTAAAACTTTATTTAAACTTTAAACTTTTGACCCACATCACTACCTTACATTACCGGGAATCCAACAATGCCTTGTGAATCATTTCGCCATGGAAAATGAATGAATGGGAGCGAATTTTGCATAGCGTTGCCTCACATTCAGTTGTTCTTCACCTTTGCTACAGCCTTATGTACACCAAAGCTTGCGACAGTCAACCTTCGGGGGTTGGGTTTAGCAAACGGTCAATTCAGGTCAGTCTTATTCGTGACATCCACTTTGGTGCTCGATCAATTGGGAAAAAAATGTCGTCTGAGATGCTAAAGTCTTTGAAGGCATGATCAGAAGTGAAAGAACCAAGCACAAGGGCAGAAGTGTTAGAAGTCAGTGGGGGGGGCACAGATGGTGTCCTATCAAAAATGACTCACAGTATGGGCGGATGGATGGCTTATTGGTGTTGTCCTTCTATTTGTGGCAATGGACAACTTAGTAGAGAGCCCGTAAGTAAATGTAATATACCAGACAAAATCTGCAGGAAAAAAATAAGTTATATCACAGTAGTCTGTATTTATATGCAATGCCCATCAAGCCTGATTCAATCATCAAAATGTTCGAGTCTGTAAAAGTCAGCGGTCGGCATTCATTCTGCGCAGTTTCGCGGGCAAGTTGTCCTCTGGCCGACTCCCTACCAAGGGGATCTGGACTGGTGTTGGGGTTGGAGCAGCAATGGTGCTAATGGCTGCTGGGAGTCTGTGTCTATCCAGCTCACCCTCCTCGGCATCTCCTTCCAAGGACAACAGCTGGACCTGCTCCTCTGGCTGTCCTTGCATCGCAACCGGGATGGAGCTGGACCTCAGCCTCTGAATGCTAAGCGGAAGGTCTCCTGTGCTGGAGGCCTTCCCCCCGGGCAAAGCCGGCCCCATCTTTAACCCCCTCCAGAGGAGCTCCTCCCTGGTGGAGCTCATGCGCTGGAGTTTTCTAGGCAGCCTGGAGGGTTGGTCCTCTACGTGATCTACACAGTCGGCCGACAGGAGCCTCTCTCGGCGTCCTCCGCGGCCACCGTTACCCAGCAGAGGGGAGGTGGGGGTGGGTGCAACGGGCAGAGGGTTGGGTGATGACAGCGACGACTTCTCCTCCTGCTCTTTGACGCTGTAGGGAGGCGTATTGACCTCAAAGGTGTTGTGAAATTGGGAGTAGTCGACTCTGAAGAAGCCCTCCTCCAGTGACATGACAGGGAGGAAACGATGGCCCCACAGGACTTCATCTTCGGTGTAAGATGTCCTCGCCTGGCATGTCATACCTACAATGGAGATAAGAGACATAAGTGTCGAGGAACATTTCAAACACAGACAAGAAAAAACGATGACTTAAGACAGCGTAACATTGTAGAAAGCGGGCTATTAAATAAAAATGGACAGAAAGACAAGAACAGCAATGAAAAGTGGAAAGTGCTTCAGGGAAAAGAAAGACGGAGATATGGAAAAAAAAATACGACAGAGACGGAGAAGAGCTTGTGCTATTGAATAATTAAAGACCATGAAATTAAACATTCTCTTAAATATTTTATTTTATATTACAGGGGAATGTTCTGTGCCACAGGGTAATTGATGATGAAACAAATCATTAGAAAAAGGGAAGCTTAATCCAAGTTATCATTTTTTTAAATAAACACACAAAAACTTATTCAAAAATCCTAATTTGCTCTGACCAGTGGTCTCCACGATGCCCTCCAGGATGACAACGATCTCAAACTGCTCGTTCATGAGCGAGCGCTGCGACAGATCAAAGAACGGGCTCTTGGTGTTGATCTCGTGGCAGATGGTTAGAGGCGACACCAAGAATAGCTGGTCCGCCCCCGTCCCAAATCCCACGTCCAGCTCACACTGGTCCAGTGGCAGGAACTCACCTTCTGGGGTCTGCCTAGACTGGAAACACAAATGATTCACACATATTACATGATAATTCAGCTTGTTCTTTCTCCTGTAACAAAGGCTCTTGAATCTTCAAGTAATGCAGTTTCCGAAACTCGATTTTCAGTTAAGACTTTTTCCATCTTAAATTAATCGTTCCAATTTCACTAAAAAATTGACTAACTGAACCGTAGCAGCTTTAATTTTATGAATATCGAGCTGTTTAATTTTATATTTGGATTTGGGAAATTAATTACATAACTTCGGTTAAATGTGTCAATACTGTATAAAAATAGTGGCATTTACTGCAACATTATGCACCTTTTCTCCACTACACTGACTTCACCTGTAATCAGGTGAATGCTGTCTATGTCATTCCCACTCTGCGCCCCGTACGTCTGCTCTCGTACTGTAACTGTTGACTCCAGGTACGATCTCCCACGAGAAATGTGTAACACTTACACACCACCCATCTAAGCATATGACAGGGAGCGATGCCAGAACCAGAGCCGGGTTCAGCAGAGGCAGAGCATGGGAGAGGACTGACTTTTAGTTGTTAGTGAGAGCTTTGTGAAACGAATGACTGAAAGACAGATGCTAGCAGTAGGTAAGTAGATGAGGAAATTAACGCCACTCTGTCTGAATACTGGATAGGAAGCTACAACCAGCAGCTCTTTAGCTTAGCTTAGCATAAAGACGGGGAAACATCTAGACTCTGTCCAGAGGTAACAAAATTATATTACAAACACCTCTACTTCACCTCATTGAAACGGGCTAATTGTTTCCCCTTGTTTTTAGTCTTTATGCTAAGCTAAGCTAACCATATTTCCCATGATGACATGACTATATTATTAATCTTCCTCTAAAACTCTCAGCCAGTTTCCCCAATAGGCTGCTAGTGCAACGATTCGGAAACATTTCCAGTACTGCTGAAGCTCAGATCTGGCTTGTACTCTGCATGCTCTGGACTTTGGTCTTTATAATTTCACTTCAGAATATCCCAGCGTTTCTTTTTTAGATGCAGAGTCTGGTCTTTCTCTCTTCTCATATTGATTTCTTTAAATTGTGTGTTCTGCAGAACTAAAGTTATAGCACATCTTTCAGCTAGAAACTGTAATGAAACCGGTGGAAGCAGCCTGGAAGTTTATGAATGTATTTAATATTTTGCTGCATAATTTGTTTCATGCAGGCCAAAGAAAACTATCATTGCATCTACAGTCCACCTTTGCTGCAACTCTTTTCCCCATTGTCACCATAATAGAGAGACATGCACAGCGGTGTAACGGATAATTTACCTACCTAAACACTGACCACTGTTAAAAGAAAAGGTCAGTATTTACTGGACGTTTGTTTTCTTACTAAGAGTTAGATGAGAATATCGATCTCTGTTGGATCCACTTCAGTGGACACTTTTCATCTCGGGCCACTTACAACTACTGTACACTTACATGTGCATGTATTTTTTGCAGGTGTAACTCTGATGGGAACTGAAGCCGAGTTAAAGGTCCCACGAAATTGCTTTCAAAGAGTCATTTTCCTCTGTGATTTGACATGGTTCCACATGACATGGGATGTTGGGGTGGAAGTTTGATTTTTGATTAAAGGGACAAAGCCTGGAAACTAATAGTGATCACTCCATCACCCCCAAGTACGACTCGGGCCTGCTTTGGTGCTAGTTTACTTGATAGACCTGTATGTTTTGTAAAACGGGGCTGGGTGGCTGAATCTCTCCCCCAAAAATCTATGATGACATTTTATTGGATGGAATATTTATTTGCCCCTGAGAGATGGATGAGTCAACAAAAAATCTTGACACTTTTGACAGAGACATGCATGGATTTTGATATAAAAATAGAAAAAGAAAAAGAAAAGAAGTAATAGTTTGACATTTTTGGCAAGGTGATCAATCACAGCGGTCCCTCACAACTGTAAAACAATGTGAGCACTGGTAATAGATCTGAGAGACTGCTGAAATCTTTTACACTCATTGCAAGCACATTAGGGGACTTAAAAACTCTCTGTAGCAGCCTAGCCTCTTAGACAAGTATCATTAGATTATGGAGAAGAACACTCATGTTTTGGGGAAACCAAGCTCAATTAGACGAAGTACTCTGTTAGCTGTTAAATTAAAACATGGGATTAGGGAGATGGTGCACTATGAGCTTATAAAACTGCTATTACTGTCAATTGCAAGCCTTTTACTCCAGTCGATTTGTCAAGAGTGAACAATTTACAAAGAAAAAGGTGTTTGTTTCACCCAGAAGGCCAAAGATAAAAACCACACTATCAACACGAGCGAATAAAAAGCTAAGTAAATGCTAATTTATAACCAAAACCGAGTTATATTCTTGCTACGGCTCAATTCACGTTGTTCTTTCTGTCGTCTCATGTTAACTTGTATGCAGAGTAGTCTCCCTGGCCCTTTTGAGCAAGGAGCCACTTGGTCCACAGATGGCAAACAGGCTGTCATTTGTATTCACAGTGATGCTGAGGACAGACGGGTGTGACATTTCACAGGAAGACGTCTCTGCCCACAGATCCCTGGCTCGCCTTGGTGAGGGAAAGTGTCACCCATCATGCTGTATCAGTGATGGGGCTCCCGGAGTACGCAGACAGGGAGCCTACGTTGCCCGTCTACTGACATTAAATCAGGGCAAACGAGAAAGCTGGATGTTTTACTTAACAGAACAAGTGAGAAAAGCAGAAGAAGAAGCCACACCGCCTGCCTGTCCTTTAATTTACCAGTCCGCACGGTATATACTTGCATTAAACCCACTTAGTGTTGACAAAATGGTTTGACATTTTCAGAAAACAAAATGCAAATATTGACGCCGCTCTCATGGCTGTGCAAGAAATATAAAGCCATTAGCGTAGCTTAGCATGAAGAGCGGAAACGGACACTGTGTCTCACTCTTGATATTCTGAGTAGAAGTGTGTTCACACTGTTAATTATAGCAAAATGCAGAGTACTGTGAGCACCTGGATGGTGCACTCAAAACGGCTGATGATGGTGATTATGCTAAGCTAACCAACTATTGGCTGCAGCTTCTTACTCCTCGGACAGACGTGCGAGTGTGTTTTAATGAGCGTATAATCCCCTGATAACAAGAACTGACATTTTAAATCACTTCGTTCCTACAGTAGCCCAGAATGGACGAACCAAACAACAGCTCTACATAGCAGACGTTTCACAGTTGTCACAAGTTTCACGGCCACTGTAGTTTCTCCTTTACGATTGAAACGAGAGGGTGACGTGAGGGGTATTCAGTTGATTTCTTTCTGCAACTTCACCCCTTGGTGCCACCCCAATTTTAAACACTGGGCGTTTAAAGGACCAGTGTGTAGGATTTCCGGGCATGTAGCGGTGTAGTTGCACACTGCAAACCCCGCCACTCACCCTCCTGTTCAAAAAAAGCCAAATACCTGAGAGGCAGTGTTTAGTTTTTCTGCTCTGGTCTACTGTAGAAACATCACAGAGCAAAATGGTGGACACAAAAACATGAAAATTCTCATTTTTAGGTGATTATACACTAAAGAAAACACAATTACTTCCATATTCTGTAAATAGAGTCTCTTAAATCACTTTAAACACACTGGACCATTAAGTAAATGAACATAGTTCCCTAAATGTCAAACTGCATTTGTACTTTGTGTGCAGTGAAACACAACCCAGCGTCTACTTAGATCCTAATAAACCAGCTGTCCCATCCTTCCACAGTCTCTCTTAAATTTAAAAGCATAAAATACTTTTGCAATTGATTTTTCCGCGTCGCTGTTGTTGATCTCTCCGCTTCTGGAAAAGCTTCCACCATCTCCTGTAAGTGGGTGGAGCACATGAAATCATTTTTAAAAAGCCTGCCGTGTGTTCATACATTAATTTATTTCTTTCCCTCAATCATTTAAAAATGTAAATTGTCATAGAGATACTGGAAGCAGGTGTCCCATTTGTCAGCCGTGTTCATGCAAGTCAGTGAGGCTGGAAACCAATTTCCTGTGAAGTCATATTTAAACCATTCTAGTTATGAAAGTGAAGCTGCTATTTTTCAGATAGTGTTCATGGCTCTATTGACTAGCGCCACAGTCTTGCAACAAAATTATACGTCTGTCAAGGAAGGAGGAATCTGCTTGACACTGAATGGTTTTAACAAGGTGAAAGCCTTGTGTGTTCCCTTACTGCCGCTAAACAGTCAATGCCACAAGGGTGAAATTAATGGCCTTTGGAAAAGGACCTGATATAGAAAGAGTGCTTAATTTACTAAGCCACCTGAGATTCAGGTTGAGTGAAAGCAGGCCCGATCCCTGGTGACACACTTTTTTTCTTAGTGACAGCGTATATGTGCGTGTGTGTGTATGTGTGTGAGAGAGAGAGATGCAAAGAAACACAAAGTTATAGAGGAGTGTGTGTGTGTGTGCGGTGTCCTTTGTCTGTTCGTGTGTGTGCAGCTAGATCCCTCGAGCTTTGGGCGTGATGCTCACACGGACGTCACTCCTGAGCTGCTATTTACGATCTCTGGACAGCACCATGAAAGCAAGACTTGGCTTTTTTTTGGTTCACCGACAATTCCAGGGTTTGTTATCCTCACATTAGTTATGATCAAAAAATAATAAGTTGACTTTCCATTAAAACGGACGCTAAGAGGCCGAGCAGGCTCCTGCTGTGATGCGTTACCATCCAAAGAAAAGTCCACCAGTCAACTGGAATAGTAGCAACGAACTTAAATAGGCAAGTGGAGGTGGAGGTGGAGGTGGAGTTTCATAGTGAAAGAACAGGCATGCAGGGCATAGGATGGAAATTACACGTGCCTGTGGCATCAGAATGATTTTGAAGTTGTTATCTGGAGGTAAAACAGTTACATAATGTCGCTTTGAAGCTAATCCGACCGTCCTTTTTGTCTCTTCTTCTCTCTTTCTCCTCCTCTTTCTGTTTGTCCTTCAGAGTTAGACAGTGGCAGATGTGAGGAGTCATGCTAACATGTCTGCCTGCCTGCCTGTCTAGCAAAACGCTTGTATCCGTGCCTGTCTATCTACTAGCCCTTATCATTTATCTCCTGCTGTGGACCGACCTACTGAGACGAGCTTCTGCTGACATTGACGAGCACCGCCCAGCTGTCACTCTCTCCCTCTCTCCCTCTGTCACTTTCTGTCTTGTGTTTGTCACATTGCTGCTGCTTACTGCTTCTTTCTCTTCTTGTCTGAACACTTTTCTTTAAAATAAATCCATGCACTGCTGGCAAACCAGATGCAAGCAAGTTTCTTTATTTTAAAATCATATTCCGCCAGTGCTGCAGGGGTCGGTGCACCACTGCATTGTATTGATTTATTAATGAAAGCTGCATTAATATTGATGGTTATTCAAGGACAGTTATCTTTTTAAGTTAATATGCATTATGGATGTGGAAGAAACGCGCAGTCCTGCCAAGGAGAAATGTTTCTTTGTGGTTTAAATTTGCTATTTAAGGCATGAACTGAAGTGGAGGCTCTGGTGACTCAGTGACCTTTGACACAAGGTTTGTGTCTAGCTGCATTACAAAATAGTTTAACATAGTTAAACAGCTACATCTACCTCAATTTAGCTTTTCTGACAAAGTATTTCCAAGCAGGTATCAATTAATGAAAGTTCTCAGACTCCTGAGGCGCCTGAGGTGACGGATCATAAACTCGGCTGCGAAGCACCAAATATTTACAAACCTTTAAAGAGTTGTGAAGGTCGAGCAGTTATTTCAGGCTCCCGACAACAACAGGGGAAAACTAAAGATCAGGCCGCTGAGGAAACCTCTGATCGGCTTCTTCTCCATAGCAGTGGCCAAAGCTCATGGGTGTAGCATTTAGACACGTCGCCGTTCATGACAAGTGTACTGAGTTTCTATATTCACGCTTAAATTCATGCATAATTAACTGTATGGCCGCTTTGATTGACAGTAGGTGCCTTTATAGTTGGCTTTTTTGAGCATCCAGCTCGTCTCAGGTCCACACACGATCCTCATCTTTGCCCCTTAGCCGGGAGGCAGCAGAAGCAGGAAGACAGTGGTGGCCAGAGCGACAGATTTTGAAAGTCTGATGGCCATAATGTAAATCCATATGGTTGTTACATCATCCAGGGGAGTCCTGTGTTTAAAAGTGAAGATAGTGTTTGGAGAGAAATTTAGTACAGAACTGGGAAAAACACATCCAGATCCAACGTCTCCTCCCACTTCACCACTCTATTTAATCAGAGGACACCTGCAGCATCGCCGATACAGACGTGGAGTGCAGGATTTTTCAGTCCTTACAAAATATTTCATAAAAGGCAAACAGATGTTCATAACTACAGCAAATGTGAGTCTTTAGACTCGAGTCTGATATAATTTCTTGCTGGGAAATTATGTAAATTTGTGACTATAAAAAAGTTGAGAAGAGTTTAAATACTGCACCACAATGTGCATACATAATATTTTTGTAGGTTCCCTGACAAGTTAGTTGCTTTAACAAAGATGTAAAATCAAGCTATAGATGCATTCCTGCATGATAACGACATGATCGTGACTCTGGGCAACTTTACTTTTCCAAAAATCCAGAGTATCCAGGTCCCATAAGAATTTACAACCCAAGTCTACCCCTGAAAATTGATTGCAGTTGCCATGTCACACAGTGCGTTTACACAACTCCATCATTAGGATTTACTGCAGCATGTCTCATTGCTTCAGTCAGCTTTGTGGGCAACCCATCACACAGTGACCTTGAGCCGCTTGTTACCTGAACACAAGCCCTGGCACTGTTTCCACAGAGCAAGTGTAGTACTACAGGGTGGATGCAGAGTCCATTTACCCGACAATACCCTGCCGTACAGTCTGGCATCACAGTGGCTTGGCTTTTATGGGCTATAAAACATTACTGTGCTTGCAAACATATATTAAAAGACACAGTAGAACATTGCAGTGGTATCCTGCACCCTGCACCCTTCTTCAGCACCTTCAAACAAAAGAAAGGCTCGATCTGAATATAGGAGTACCTCGACATATCTCACTCTCACTATAGTGAACTTTGAAAGCTCATGCCTGTTTACTGTGTGTCCTCTGGGTATGATTGATGGCTCTTTTTTTTTTAGCAGACAATTAGCAAAGTCCTGGCTGTGTGACCTTCCACCAACACACCAACGGACGCTTTAAAAAATGTCATGATCGTTTTAAAAAAGATCATGGTTTACTGGCAGGAATCCCACATCAAGATCATTACATAAATCTAATTAACTGAAAAAAGGCCATGGACTGTTTGAAAAGCAGAGGTGGGAGCACTTCTCTCTGTAGATTGTTTTGAAGTAATTATATTACACTCAGGTCGGTTCATTAAACTACCTCAGAGTACTGCGAGGCGGAGCGTGGCCAAAGTACTGATTTTCCATAACATATCTACTCTGCAACGGTACTGCAGCACTTCTTGCGGCTTGTTCTCTTTTTTCTTGCAAAGTACTGTTGTTACACTCACCCACCGTCCCTTAAAACATCAGATAAAGGCCGTCATCTAAATTTATCCCAACGATTCTTCTTGTGGCCGCACTAAACGAGGTAATCATACCAAGGCCATGTCTGTAATATCGGCGCACTCACTGCTCTGACAGATCTGACCAAGGTCAAACATGACAGCACGGCCGTGGGCGAATACCCCACTGCTCTCATTGTGTTTTGAAATGACAGACTGAAAGCATTAGAGACAACTATTAGAGAATATTAAACTATCTCACTGGAACTATCGACCTCTGTGGTGGGAATAAAAGTTGACGGTATAGAATTTGCGCCTCGGCGATGCCGTGGTGATTAATTGTAATTAACATGCCATATTTATCTATTCCTTCCTCGGCTTTTAATTAAAGAGTAAATTACAACAAAATGAAATAAAAATCATCCCACAGAGAGCGAGAGAGAGAGCTGAAACATTAGCGATAATAACTTATACTTAAATCGTGCTTTTAATGTGTTAAACTGAGTGATTTTTATTTCTCTACTATTTCACCGTCTCTCTAATGGATGGAAAGGAAATATTTGTGCAGCATAAAACACTACCTATAACCATACTGATAGCGATACTCACATATTGGCAGCTTTCTGGTGACTCCCCCCTCAAGGATCAGAAAGTAAACTGTCACTTAAGATCATCACGCCACTCCGCAGAGAGGACAAAAGCACAACTAACTCGCCCTGTCACAACAAAGCACCGCTCCTCTTCCTTTAGATGTCTGCTGGAGAATTTCGTTTATAAGACGCGTGTGTGCTCGTAGTGAAGATAAATGTGATTCTGTACATAAAGCACACAACTGTCACAAGATCTGATTACATGTGATGCATGTATGTTTGCTCTTTCCGCACAAACTTTAGGCACGGTGGACGATGATTCAATCAAAGTGCTGTCCTGCAGAGCACAAGACATATTGAGCTTCCCCTGGTGTGATTTAGAAGATGCAGTGATAGATGCTGCGGTTATGAAGTTGCATGGCACCAAATCTCAAAATTTATTAAAGCTGCTTCTTTCATTCTCTGGACTTTTTTTTTCCAGCACTGAAACCAGCTTACGCTTCATACAAACGTACATCATTATCAGCTCAGTGCTTCAGATTAGTGGCATTTTGTCTTCAGGCAAGAGTAGAGGAATTGGTTCAATTGATCTTTTAGTCAATCAGCGTAGTTTCCCACCTACTAACCCCTGGGGTCCCATTCATCTCCTCTGTGGACAGTCTGAACTTAAGATATACAGCCAATTGACAGCAATTCTGCTGACAGAGGTGGAGACAGTTTGTGACTGTAAGAAGGAAACACACACACACACACAGATCCAGCAGAGTTACTGCAGGGTGTGTGTGTGAATGTAAATGGTCAGAAATGGTCCCTCATTAAAATACATGCAGTGTTAAAACCATAGCTCCTGCAAATCATAGAGACCCTCAGGGAATGCAATCAATTCTGGAGATGAATGGGAATTCAATGCATGACTTGGAAAGCACTCATAAAACATAATGGGCAATTTCAAAACAAATTAAAGGACTGTCAATTAGCCCCAGCTTTGATAATGGCATTTTAAGGCTTGAAATGGAGCAGAAGGTGCTCCAAGCTCACTGCGCCAAAGTGGCTTTGGACACATTGCGCACATCTGCACCTGTAGCCTACCTTAATGAGTTTGCATCTAATCTGAGCGGACACCATGTGGCTGTTCCGCAGGTTCCCCACTCGGAACATGAGGCACAACTTCCCGTCCCGTTGCGAAATGACCGCGTCCTGGCTGAACATCAGCGTCTCTGCGCGCTTCTTCGGCTGCGACATCTTGATGAACATGCAGCCGATGAGAAACGCGTCCACGATGGACCCCAGCAGCGACTGGAAGAGGAAGAGGATGATGCCCTCCGGACACTTCTCGGTGATGTAGCGGTAGCCATAGCCGATGGTCGCCTCCGTCTCGATGAAAAACAGGAACGCGGAGGGAAAGTTGTACACGTTGGCGACGCACGGGGTGTAGGACGAGTCGTGGCCGCCGTGGCTCAGGTCGCCGCGGATGTAGGCGATCACCCACCACATAGAAGCCATAACCAGCCATGCAACTGTGTAAGTGAGGATGAAGATGAGTAGGTTCCAGCGCCACTTGAGATCCACCAACGTGGTGAAGAGATCGGAGATGTATCGGCTGGTCTCCCCGCCAAGGTTACCGTGCTGGACGTTGCAGCGGCCGTTCTTCTCCACAAACCGCTGCCTCTTTCTCTTCACCGGTGCGGAAAAAGTAATGCCCCGGTTGGTGTTCACCACCTGGTAGTCCTCGCCAAATTTCCTCCGTATGGCTGACATTGTATTAATCACCTCGGTTGTGACAAGCAATCAATACTTGTGCAGAATCGGGATCTTTACGCAAGTTTGGTACTCCCTGTACCCCCCAAAGAAACAAACCATGCAGTCGCACTCAGCGCGCCACACGCATCCTGCGAGATGGAGACGCGTCTCTCTCCTGTAAATTAATCGTAAGTGAGCAGAGATTCTGCGCAATACATGATTCAGTCGGTCCTTTTACGCAAAGGAGTCTCCCGCGAGTGCCAACTTTTTTCTTTTCTTTTCTTTTCTTTTGTTCAGGTCTCCATCACACCGAAAAACAACATCAAGAAAACATAATTTGATTTCACACAAAAGCTGTGTTAAAATAGCTCCAAGGCTGTGTCCTTGGTGGATCCACTGAGGTATTGTTATTCGATAACGCTGTGGATGCGAGCGGCTTGCCCTGCCTGAGGGAACGAGCTCTGTTAGGAGTGACTTCAAATTAAAGAGTGTGGACGAACTGCAGCACGGGTGGCAAATTTTCCTTTCATGAGGGGTGGGGGGAGCTGAAGCGGGGTTACAGAGAGGGGAGTGGGTTTTTTTTTTTCTATCTTTTTGGCTTGTATCCAATCAGGTAGAAGACAGAGCGAGCACGTGAAACAACAGTGAAACCAACTGTGTGCATCCTTTTTTTTAAAACCTTTCTATACATTACTTTGAGATTTGTTTCCCGTTGCCTAATTAATTCTGTCTTGGGGACAGCACAGCCCTATAAAATGTTTATTCTAAGCACTCAGGATTGGTGGTTATTTAGTTCCCCCTAGTGTTACTGCAGTGGAAGTGAGGCTGAGACAATAACTACAGATATGAGGCACTATAGAGTGTTTCCATGTTTCAGACAGATGGGGAAGAAATGTTTCAATTAAACTACACATGTTCATTAGAATATCATAGCGTCCTCGTAGGGTTATTACCTATTTCCAACTCCACCATCTCTGTGCTTCTAGGTCTGATATCTTACCAGCTGTATGATTGTATCTTATCTCTGTGAATGCAGGTAAATGACCCTTATGCCAAGAGGAATATCAAGCTGGAATACGTGCAGTATGTTGCAATATTGTGCTATTGTCCCCTGTAGCTGTTTCATCAGTGTCGATTCGTCATCTCACACTCAGTGAAACAGCTCACGTACGTTGTTGTTTTTAATCAGCTGAAAATGAAGGTTGACACAGAAAAGAGGGAGAAACATCCAGTTGGACTTAGTCCCAGGCCAGCAGGAAATGAGGCGTTCCACACAATGAGTTGGTGTGTGTATAAAAAATAAATGTGGGGGGAAAACAGTTTTACTGGCAGAAGTTTTCTGGATTTGAACATAATGATCATGTTGATTTTTGTGTGAACAGAGAACACTGTGAGGATGTGGGAGTTGAACCGTAGCCACAGAGGAACAGAGCGGTTATTCAGCCGTACTTTTAACCTTTGCATCAGATTGAGGTTTTTTTTGTTGTTATTTTTATTATGATTTACCCAACAGCTGTACCGAACGCGATGAGTCTGCAGACTGGTATCAACAACAGATGAGCGATTTGATGAGTCAACTCAAATATAATGCACCACAGTCTCACTGAACTGTATGCTATTTATTTATTTATTTTTTATTAAATGATCACTTCGTCGCTCTGAGCTCCTCAGAAGCTAAATTTGAACTCACATGTCATGAACTCATGACTGTACGTCACTGTGCTGATAAGTGGAAATTGCAAGCAGATAATGAAAAGCACATTTATTCAGTTAATGATTAAAGATGCCTCGCTCTAAGACTGTTTTGGCTCTTGACTCTTGTGTTAAGTGTGCTGTGTGAACTGCAGGGGGAAAAGGAAAACAAACGGTGCACCTTCAAATATTTGCTGATATTAAATATAAAATGAAAATGCATCTGTGGGGAAGGAAAAAGCTTTCAAGGATTATTATGCAAGCAATCAAAAACACACCAGTCCTACCGAGCTTCAAATGTAGTGCCTCAGTGTTTAAAAGGAAAGGACACTCTCATCGGAGACACAATCCTTCCTGTTCAGTCTAAAGAGAACACAGACTCTTTTCTTAAAGTCTGAAGAGTGAGAGTTTCAGTCTCTATTTCATGCATGGATTTTATCATAATAAGAACGTCTTACCCCAACCACTACCGTTTATTTAGGAATATGTACGAGCCCCAATTGAGGGGCTCAATCCGCAACAAAAGACACGAAACGCCGTACTAAACACGCAACAATAAGGTCATATTGCACATTAAATTAAACATGAGAAACTCTGCGACAAGCACATACAAGTCATATTTACGCAGACCAAACACAACTCCAGACAAACGATGTGTCATATGAAAGCTGAGACTATGACGATTCCAACAGTTACCATGACACTTTATTACAAAAACTCAGCAGCCAAAGATTTATTTTATTTTTTTATTATGACACCAAACACCAAAATGATTGAAAGAGACCTTGTAGTTGCGAGACATACTCTATTCATTTTGGGTATGTCATTTTTGAGCAGAGGCCTAAAAAAGAGACTGGTTTTAAAACTCTATCTATCTATCTATCTATCTATCTATCTATCTATCTATCTATCTATCTATCTATCTATCTAGTTCTTTGCATTATGTGTCCACATATACTGAGGACAGGACTACAATAAAGTTATTGTAGTCCTGTCTATGTGGTATGTTTCATGTAGCACCATAGTCCTATAGGTGAAACTCTGTCTTGTTTCATTGTGCACTGTGTTGAAATGACAAAAAACCATGACTAATGCACAAAAACAAAAAAAAATAACCAAACAATAGCCCCTAAATTAAATATATAATCAGATTTGTATACATTGTACATACAGGTATAGACATAAGTACATGTTTAAAAGACAATGGACATGACAGGTAGGCGCAAACATAACATAAACAAAGCATAAAAGCATAAAACAGATATACAGTATATTTGCATAAATATATACATGTATCGACATGAGTATTGCTTGATTGAGAATTTTATTTCGAACATGTAAAAGGCACCAAAAAATACAAAAATAAAAATAAGATGCAACGAAAAAAAAGAAAAGAACCTGTACACGCAGCAGCTCAATTGTTAATTTCTCTAAACCGGTGCAAATTAAATCATACACGTCCAAAAGAAGTGCACGCTCATATATTCCTACCCCTTCTCCTCAGTATTATATTATTATTACTGATATATGGTATGCATCTATAGACATTTATAGAAGTATGGGTGCATAAATAAAGTGTGTCTTTCTATGTAGAGTCACATGCAAAGACAGCGAGCTGCGTGACGCCATGTCTCAACACTTCATGTTAATGTGTCCTGTGTGTTTACATTACTATAGAGCCTCTGGGGTTACTTGTGTCCTCCCTCGCTCCCTCCGCCTGTCTCCTCTCCCTCCCTCCCTCCCTCCCTCAGCAGCCTTCGCCTGTCTCCTCTCACGACCCGTCCGCCTGCACCCATAATTCCCCGCGCCAAGACAAGATGGAAGAAAGCAGCGACCGCTGGAGAACAATGTTTTGGCACTAAAAAAAAAAAAAAACCCGAAAAGCGGCGAATACGGAGCGACTACAGGCACGTTTCAAACCAACTGCGGTCATGTGTAGGTGAGTGGGCGAGCCGAGTTGGGGTTTTATTCCCGGGGAATGGTTTGGCTTTGTCGAGATTTGAGCGACGGAGGGAGATGCACACACACACACCGAGAGAGAGCGAGCGAGCGAGAGAGAGAGCCAGCCAGCATCATTGTTTCTGTTGCATGGGCCGTAATGCGGGTTTTCGGCTAACCAGCTAGCTCATGGCAGCTTTTGATTGTTATAAACACAACAACTCGCCTCCCGGAGCGCGCAGTTTAGGCTCAAACTCGCATGTGCCCCGCAATCGCCGAGGAATGTCTTTGCCAGCTTTAAATGTGACCGTGGTAAGCGTTATCCGGCTGTAATTACAGCTAAAGTTAGCGAACAATAAATAGAGCGCCAGCGTTGCTCGCAGACAGATTTGATTTCACGAGCGTCATCAAAAGCTTGATTTGCGTCGGCTAACCCGACTTTTTAAAAAGCAAACTCACTGTTTTATTCGCTTTTATCGCGTTAATCTGACTCCGTTTGATTCAAACCGTTTAATTTGAGCGCTCTCCCTCCGTTTAAATCATCAACATATGCGTCAGTAGCATCCAAATCGTGGATCCTGTTTCCAAGCGTTAGCTCGCCTTGTGATAGCAACGTTAGGTAACGTTTGTAACGGCTCGAAATTAGACGTTACTCGCCGCAAACGCGACTTATTTCGGATGATTTAACGCCGAGTGTCGGTGTAACTTTATTCCCGTGGCTCGGTTGTGCTTTTTAGGGCGAGCTTAGCCCGGTTGTTTTGATTTGAGGACCGTAAAAAACCGTTGAGTTGATTGTGTGTGTCTCGTTGCGGCTAACCGGCGTAGCTAACTATGCTAACTAGCTGGGCTAACTATTATGCATCACAAAAGCTCATCCGCTTTCTGTTCAATTCGGTGTCGCGTAGCCAAATGGTCGGCTCGGCTAGACTAAACAATAAATTCACACTCTTTGTTGCTCGTTTCCACGCTCACACGTACCGCCTGCCTGCTCCTTTGCCCACAAAACTGAAATACGAAGCCGGATTTGACCTAAATATCGTTTGTTTTAGTGTTTGTGAACCGATTAATTTGCAAGTGAGTCAACCCTCCGCAGCTTTTTGCATCCATGCCGGGGTTAGCGTTATGAGCCTAGAGGTGGCACATGTGTGTATCATTGTGGTTTCATCGTGAAATCTGTGGATTTGAGTAAGAATAATAAGAAAAATCTATCAAAGCTACACATTATTTTGGCAGCAGTCCAAGTCACGTGTGCAAGTAGAACAATACGACATGTGAAGTAAATATTTCTGTTGGTTTTGTTTATTTTTGCCTCTTATGACTGACTTAATTTGTCTTCTGATAAAATATTGCTTTTAATAAATCATATATTTAATGGATGTTACAGGCAAATCAAGCTGTTTTTGCTTTCAGGCTCAGATAGATGGATGGATGGATAGATAGATAGATAGATAGATAGATAGATAGATAGATAGATAGATACTTTATTGATCCCGAGGGAAATTTAGTTCAGGTTTGGTCTCTTTAAATGACAAACTTTGGTATGTTACCTGGATAAGCTGTGCCAAAACAAATGGCCCAAGCAGTAATTGCCTTTATTTTCTTGGTCTGTGCAGTGTATTAAGCGTTTCTGTATTATCTCTTCATTTACACAAGTTATGATACCTAAATAACATTTATGCCTACCGTTAAATGTTTTAATACACTCTGCTGTGTGTCGCGAAGGTGAAGAAAGTAAGATTAATTTTCATTTAGAGGGTTCTCATGGAGAGTTTCGATAAAGTAAATAAATCCAATTAATTACAGGACATTGTTGTGCGCACAGGACAAACTGTGAAAGCAGTTACTAAATATACTTAATGATTCATGTTTGAAATCACTAATACATGACTTTATCTCCTCTCTCTTTCAGGATATTCTTCTCCTGCATTCCTCTTTAGATTGATTGCCCTCCTTCTTCCCTGCAAAAAAAAAAGCAAAAGCACCACCATGAGTATTATCCAGGACAAATTAGGCAATGAGTTTTTGCGCAACGGTGGCATGGACCCCAATTTTGCACCAGGTATGCTTATGTTCAGCCACCTGCCGCCTGTCACCAGCTTTACACGGCTGGCCTCCCAGTCCGTTATGGGCGAGCTCCCTCAGGAAATGATCCTGAAGAAAGAGCGCGACTCGCCCCCAGAACACCAGGGCGCCGCTGCAAACACAGGGGGCTTCCTCCACAGCATGGGCATTAAGCAGGAGCGACTAAGTGAGCTGGAATACCGTATGCCCCTCTATGGCGGGGGTGGAGGAATAGGGGTGAACTGTACTGGAGGGGGCGCGGGGAAGAGTGGTACTGACATGCCGGACATGTCTTTCGGCAACCACCACCAAAATCACCAGAACATGCTCCTGCATGACCTCAGCCTCAGCAACGTTCGTTCCCTCGGAGAACAGGTAAGAAGGGCTGTGGTCTTAAATATTGTTTTGACTGATATCGACACGTGTTCCCTACTTTTACTGCCTCAGCAGGAGTTAAAATGCCATTTTGTTTGACCCTAGATGCCTGGAAGACCGGGTAAAGAGCCAAAAGAGTCCTCAGGTAGAAGAGGGCGGAGGAACAACGGGGACGGGCAGGGAGGCAAAGCGCGAAGGAAACGTAACGATGCTGCAAAGGTTAATCACTAATCTGTTTCCCTAAAAATACGTGGTGTTTAACTAAAAACCATCTGCGCATGAAACGAATGGTTGTATGGCTTCACTGCTTTTTAGCCCTGAGATTAATTTGAGTTAAGCTTGCGTGATATGGAAAAGGTAACAGCACTTGTGCGCCTGTACTGATGGTGTTCTCCTTTAGGCCATGATGATGGATGCAGATGGAGCCTGCCTGTCGCCCAGTTCAAAACCACATATCTGTGAGCACTGTAATGCGGCCTTTCGCAGCTCCTACCACTTGCGCAGACACGTGCTCATACACACAGGTGAGAGGCTTTCGCTGCTCGTCAGCACTTTCCTTTTCCCTTTTACTCTCCTTTAGCACCGTCGCTCACGTTGCAGGACATGTTGAGTCAGAAGCAGAAGAGGTGCAGCTAAATGAGGCAGTGTCTGTTCTCTCTGCTGCGTAAGAGGATTTTGTATCAGACTCATTTTGAAGCTGACAAATCAGATTTGTAGCTAAAGTATGCTTCTGTTGAAGATTGATATTGTAATTCTGATTAAATACACAGCCCCACTGAATCTGGTATCATGCTTTCTTATCGGGGTTTGTCACTGGAAACAAAAGGCCAATTTAAGGAACATGGCACTCTCAAAACCAAAATTCATTACATTAAATTAATTGCGCTCGTCACTATCTTCCGCTCTTACTAATTTCCCCTTCACTGTGAGCGCTGCAGGGCCTCTTTTCAAAACCAGACATTCACTAGAGCCAGGGATGACTCAGTGATTACTCATGTGTTTCTGGACATCTTAGTCACTCTCTTTTCTGGGAATTCCTCGCTTTGCTCTTTCAACGTGAGCTCATAAATGGTCTAAAGGAAAATTCAGCTGTTTTTACAACCCGAGTATCTGCAGCCTAGAGTGTTGGTACACAATGTAGACATAGGGGAACTAGTTTTTCTAGGTCCTCGTGCTGTTTGCAGCACACAGTTACTTCAGCATATGTTAAAATACTGTCAGAGTCTCATAGGTCTTAGTTTGATGTGTATTCCTGCCTCAGGTGACTCATCGGAGGCCACAGCCTCATTGTTACCATGACCACATAGTCATATGTGGGCTGTGCATTAATTAATGTGATGGGCTGTATGGTTGTATTCTTGATCGCACAGGTGAGAGGCCTTTCCGGTGCAGTCAGTGTAACATGAGCTTCATTCAGAAGTACCTGCTCCAGCGACACGAGAAGATCCACAGTGGTGAGTTTCTCTACTTGAATATACTGAAGAGTTTTGGAACGATTGGCATTTCCGCCCTAACGCTTGTGTCTTTTGCAGGAGAGAAGCCTTTTAGCTGTGACCAGTGTAACATGCGTTTTATCCAGAAGTACCATATGGAGCGACACAAGAGGACACACAGTGGCGAGAAGCCATATCGCTGCGATACCTGCCAACAAGTAGGTTACATGTGGTCTGTTTGCTAAGTAGCTTACCACTGTTTTGCCGTTTAATTGAATGTATTTTGCCAGTTGGCTTTGTGTAAACTGCATGTTTATATAGCAAGTGGTCAATTCCAATTTTTTCCCCCACAACTTATTTAAATCTTTGTTTTATATAAGCCCTGTCTCAGTGGGATTAGTTGTATCTGAAGAGGTCAGGGAATAAAATGTAAACTAGCTCTGAAGCATATTTTCTAATATTAAAATAAACAGGATTTTAAAACTGCTTTCATCCAGTGGAGACTAAGCTCATTTTTCTGTTTTCCACGTCTGCTTTGCCTCTGTCCACTTTTAGTTTTTCTCAAGAACAGACCGGTTACTGAAGCACAAACGGACTTGTGGAGAAGCCATAAAGAAGGGCCTGGACCCAAGCATGCTGGAGCTCAGCGAAGCAGAGCTAGGCCATGGCAGCTATTCACTCACTCAGGGAAACTCTACCACCTCCGGACGCAAAAGGGCCAAGTCCAAAAACGGTGAAGGCGGTGAGCGCAAGAGGAAGAAGAACGCATCGGCAGCAGGAGCCTCGTCTTCTGGGGGGATGGCCCGTGACCTGGGCCTGCAGGACTTCAACATGGAGCACCCCTCGGGCTCTGGCCCCGGCATGCAGGGACGTACCCCCAAATTGGTCTTTAAAAAAGCTGGCCGCAAGGGCTTGGACAAAGGCCTCCTCTCTCTGGATGACGGCATTGACGAACAAAAACGCTTGGGCCAGAAGCCGGACTCCATGGATCACGTGGACGGTTCTGGCCTTGATAACATGGGTCTACTCCAGGGTGCTGGGGGCAACAAGCAAGGCCCGACCACCAGCAGCAACTACGATGATGCAATGCAGTTTGTGAAAAAGCGGCGATACCTCCATGCAGTTAACAATGACTATGGAGCTGGCTCACTGCACATGGCACCCCAGGGCAGTAGTGTAATCCAGGGCTCCCTGGGGCCTGAGCCCACGTTGGCCATGCTGGACTCCTCACCTCTGGAGCTCAAGCACGACAAGTCAGGCATTCCAGATGAGGTACTGCAAAGCCTGCTAGACCATTATAGCCATAAGCCAGAGGGGACACACCACCATGATGTGACTTTCGACCTGTCAGACCACCCACATCACGTAGACCTCCAGCCGGCAGCCCCTGTTACCCCAGAGCTGGAGGATGACTCGCCCAATGGTGGTGACAAGACGACGGTGATGAGCGAGTATTCGAAGTTCCTCCTGCAGGCCCTGGAGCGCACCAGCCATAGTGGACCCTTCCCCAGCCTTGGCCCAACGGGGCCTTTCCCACTCCTGTCCAGTAACTCCAGTCCTACGGGTCCCCTGTTCTCCGACAAACACGTGTACACCACCTCCCCACTAGATTGTGGCTACCCTCCTGCTGTCTCCTCCCCATTGCCCATCGCCCCCTCATCAACTTCGTCCTCATCCTCCTCCAAGTCCCACTACGGCATGCTCGTCGGCTCCCCCTCCCAGGCAGGCTACCACCTCAGCTTGGACTCTACTAGCCACCAGCAGCTGACTCCATCTCAGGAGCTGACCGAGCAGTTGGAGAAGCAGCACTCCCCCGGCACCTTCAACCTACCTCCCCAGGACCTGACTGCCCCGGCAGAGGGCTCCAAGGGGCAGCAGCCCAAGGCTGGAGGGAGCGCTGCACCCACCAATGGCTCCAGCTACCCAGACCTGTCCCCACTGAACCCCCCAAAAGAAACCACGTATCAGATCGAGAACTTCGCCCAGGCCTTTGGCTCCCAGTTCAAGTCAGGGCGGCGGACCCCTCTGAGCTATGGCAGCGATCCTGGGGCAGAGGTCGACCACCGAATACGGACTCCAGTGTCAGAATTCTCAGGGTATACCAGTTTGTTAGCTGACGTCAGTGAGCCAGTGAGTACAGGATCAAAAACCCCAACAAGCCAAAGTTTCAGATAAGGGTCAAACGAGGTGAATCCAGTAGGGGGCTGTCCTGTTGCTGTCCATACAGTCCCTATACCCATCCGAATTTTGTTCTTGTAGCAAAGTTTTGTTTTTTAAACACTGCCATTAAATGTTAATACAAAAATGACCAGGGAGGGTCTTACATGGCCTCAAATGCAATTTTTTAAAAATATTCTCATTTTTATTATGTATTTAGTCGCTCAGTTTTTTGTTTAAGAGTAGTGATTTTGATATGAACGTACCGTAGATTTAAATGTAATTTAAAACATTTAGAGGGTAGCTATGAACTTGCTTGATTTTTCTTTTCTTTTTTGTTTTTTTTTGTTTTGTTTTGTTTTTCTGAACTCTTGTGTTTTACCAATCATCATACCATTGTAAAGTAATAATGAATAATGTTGATAATTTCAATAATAATAACATTTGTGGCAGGGAAAGGCCCAGAATTCAAATGGCAAAAAAGTATATATTGTCTGTTACAAGAAACGTATTAACTCAGGAAAATAGGCAAAATTGTGTAATAAGACTTTGTATTATGAGATGCAATTAGCACAGTTTTTACAGGTGTACTTTGAGACTACAAAGCTTTGATTTTGTTTTTTGTGTTTTGTTTTTTTTTTATTATTATTATTTTTAACTCGCCAGAACAACAAATTACAATACATGATCATGTTTGGTTTCTACTGCGTGTAGCTTTGTTGAGATTATGGTACTGTTGTGTCAATGTGACGACATCCGCATCGCTTTGAGAGCCACGTGTGTACACAAGGTTGTATAAATTGAAGTGGAGTTGAGTCGGCGGTACACACACACTCTCACACACACACACACACACAAACATGTTCTGAAGCGAGGAGGATGTTTGAACATAACCGAAGCCCGTCTTTAACCGCCGCACTCCCCTGGTTGTGCTCACCGGTGGCCAGTAGAAAAGACACAGCTAAGGCAAAAATCGAGACCGCGTTGCTGTTACAGCGTCAGTCTTCTCATCACGCTGTTGCTGAAGTGATTTTTTTTTTTTTTTTCACCACTTTTCTACTCCACTCCTTGCTGTTCCTTTTTTTGTGTCAGTGGAATCAAACAAGCACTTTTTAAAACAAACAAACAAACAAACAAATCATCATTGGAAACAACAACCACCACCACAACCCATCAATTTGCATATGTGATAAGTGATTATTATGCTAATGGTTATTAATATTTTAAGAGGAGAAAACTGTGAACGGGGGTCGGGTGGGAGGGAGGGAGGGACGGATGGGATGGGATGGTGGGAGGGAGGGAGGCCTGGATTATTGTTAAACGGGGTTTGATAGGGGTTGACTAGGCATGACCATGGGCATCTAAATGTATTTTGTTGCTTTTTCTCATGGGTAGAAGAGAGCGGGAAGGGAGGGAGGGAGGGGGGGATTTTTTTCTTACGGTTTGTCGGGTGATGTAAAAAGATGATTTGCCATAATTTTGTTATACAATATTTTGAGAGTACCTCTTTGTATTTAAGTGTTTTGAGAGACGGGCTGACATGCTGGAAACCCTTATATCTTTAAACCCCCCCCCCCCCCCCCCCCTCTGGGTATGATGGATCCATACCCAAACCCTTTTATTTATTCTCCACAAGCCACAACTGAACCCGGTAGCAGATATTTTTTTGGCAAGTAATCACCGGACCTACAGCCCTATCCCTGTTTCCTCTATGTTTTAAGTGAGTTTTTTTTTTTTCTTTTTTTTTTTTTTTTTACCCCACTGTTATTAGTAATTGCAAGAAACTGCTTCAAGAATACAGTCAAGAAACACAAAAGTTAAGTTATCCCCTTCCCCAAAATGCAGCCCTGCACTCACAAGAATAAACAATGGCCTTCTTTGTCTTCCATGGCTAAAGCCATTCTGTCCCGGCAGCCAGGGTTGATATTTAATTTAGTTGATTTCCTGTGAGCCGACCCCCCCCCCCCCTCTCCCCTCCCCTCACACCCCTTTCCCTTTTTCCTATGTCTGTGAGCTCCACAGCCAAGAGACTTTGAAGCTGCTCAGATCACAGGGAACAAAGACTGACCAGCCACCTCACTCCAAACACACACTATGCTTTTAACGGAGAGAGTTGGGTGAGAGACGAAGAGAGAGAGCGAGAGAGACGAGAAAAAAAAAAGACAATAAGATTGACCTAAATATACCTCATATCACTAAAGCGTAAGAAAGCAGGGACACGCATTTCATGTACGTAGTGGAAATACTTGTAGTATAGGTTCGACATATTGTATAATCATTTAACACTGCCTGTGTTTACAATTATAGAGCAAGTGACTCGTCAAAATGCAAATGTATTTTTTTTTTTCTGTAAAAACATCCACGCCAAGCAGTGTTGCATTCTAGATGCCTCATAGAACATTCATTTTTCTCATGTTATATCCCTTATTTTTGTTACTTGCCATGTGTTTTGATATGATCTGTAGAAGGATATTGTTTACAAAAATGTACAAAAACACTAAAAATGTGTGTTCTCAATTTTTTTTTTTTCTCGAGTTTTTCCTCCAGTATGCATGATAAAGACATTTTTGTATGGCTTTTTTCTTTCTGACTGTCACCTCAATACCAAATTTTGTAGCAGAAGCCTCCCCATTCCTTTGTCTTATTTGTTCTAGACCCCTTGTGATATGATTTCCCGGGCTGTACCTGTTATTGAGATGATGAACGGATTAGAGAAGCCAATAAAAACTTTTTGTTACAAAAAAGTATGTGGTGTGGGATCTCTGTCTCAAGAACAGCACTGAAAAAAATGAAGATTTGATGCTGTGTTTGCAGTTTACTTAATTAACAAACGTAAAAAGTAAATATATTTGATATGCTAGGGACAATACAAGCTCAACCTGAAAGTTGTGTGGATCATATTTTCAACCAATCCCTGAGGGTATGTGTCCAGGCAGGGGAAGAATGTAACTATTTACTCAAATACTGGACTTGAATACAAACATTTTACTCCACTACATTTGTCTGACAGGTCGGATTACTAGTTTTTCTGATCCAAATGTTTTTCTATGGCTTGAGAAAATTCTCCTACTTCTTAAACAAAATAAACTATTTAAAGACCTCAGTGCATCAGCCTTAAAGTTCAGAGTCAAAGCTAAAAACTGATTTTTTTTTTTTACCTCTTAAAGCAGCTACAAACATATTGATTTTAATTTAAACCATCTAATTTTACTCAGTAAAGAACCTGAATTTCTTCAACCACTGGTTCCAGTGAGGGATCAGCATCTTTACAAAACCCAAAGGACTGTGAACTCAGATCAACAGGGAAGTGTTAATGTTTGTACCACAGGGATTTTGGACTTCCAGGACAAAGAAGGCAAATACTGGCAGAGCTGGTGTCGTGCCAGAACCGGAGCTCCGGATGGGGAAAGTCACAGAACAAGAAGTCTGAGACTGACTTTAATGTAAAGAGTTTTAATCATCTCTTTACATAGTTGAAGCTGAACAAACTGGATAACGCTGACTTGTATGTTTTATAGTGGATGCACCTTGCCCTTACTGTGGGTGAATCCAGTTTACGGTATGTCATGTGACCCCTGATATATTTTTTTAATACGATGGTGAATCATTTACACATGAGGCCCTGCTACCAGGAGATGGAGCTGTTGACAGTGATACTATAATACGAGTTGCATGTCACGCTTTACACGTTGTACAAGTGCTCAGCAACAAGTTTCATCAAGACATCAGTGAGAGTGTGCTCTTTCTTCACCTACATTGTTTGTGTATCACTGATCCCAAACATCTCTATAGAAGATCTCTTTGACGTTCTTTCGTGAATTGGTGTAAGACGGCATTCTCTACCAGCATCATTAAACATCAAAGTAGCCAAGGCCAATAACATTCAACCAACTATATAAATGAGCGCTGGGAAAAGGAAACCGATATAGTAATCCCAGAGGATGTGTGGCTTCAAATAGTAACTCCTTGTTTTGGAAGGATTTCTCTTTTTTTATTACCCCCCCCAACCAAAATGCAAATTTAGTGGGCCGCAACACTCCTGCTGGCGTGAACGTAGATCAGTTTCAGCAGACCATGTCCCTAAATTAAGCATTTCAGAAAAGAAGTAGGCCGAGAGATCTTGGACCTTGGGAGATTTGACTTCTCATTTACATTGATGTTCCTTGGAAATATTCTTCAGGATCTCAGTAGAAGTGACTTGTACCTCTGGAAGTTCTTTTTGGCCGCAAGTGAGAAGACAGTTACAAAACCCATTTTTATATTTAATGGGTTTTGGGTGAGTGAAGCGTGACGTTTCAGAGTAAGAACAGTCTGTTCTTCTGCCCTGTTTGCTTTTGGTTGTCTCTTATTGAAATTGAGTTCAAGGGTCTTCAAGGGAATTACTGCACTGGCACCTTTTGTCAAGCTCGTATCAGTCATCCTCCCTCACCCTCATTAATTTTCATCACAGTTGCAATTGCCAGGAACGGCAGGTTGGGTGGAGTTAAGGATGGCCATAACTGTAAGTGACTTTGGACTTACAGTCAGCAAGCGGACACGGAGGCAGTTATTGCTCTGTGATCTATGTTGACACTCCTCACGGCAGCATATTCATAAAACCTGGTGATAATGTAGCTGGGGAGCACTGTAGATGTCTTAATATGCAGAAAACTAAGCCTTTACCTGCTCTGAAACAAACTCTTACATAATGTAAAAAAAAAGCTATAATGAAAGTTAAAAATTCACTTTAGTGTGCAGCTGGTGTGATTTAAATGTATTCACATTTCTGTTGTCAAGCCTTTTCCACAGCACTATACCAGGAACCTGAAACTGAAGCAGCTAAAGGAAATGTAGCCATTGTGAATTTCATTGTTACGCCAGTGGTTCTCCTACTGTGACACGAAAAGACCCTTTCAATGAGATTAATGCAAAATGTGATCTGTGAAATGTGTTGGGTGAAAAGTAAAGACTATCATTGAGACTCATGTAATCTAATGTTCCATAAAGCCCTAATTAGTCAAAATTCTGACAGTAATTGATGCTTTTGAATTATGTTTATCCACAATCAAGGGCACATGGATTAAATAAGTACTGTGGGGCTCTGTGGTAGCTCACCTGCACCCCAGGTATGAAGGCAGTAGTCCTTTCTGCAGAGGCCTGAGTAAATTGTAGGCCTATTTCTTTAATAGCAGCGAATACCAAAATAACTTACATCTGATACAGTTGTTGCTGTCCTGTACTGGTTAATGTATTAAAAGACTTTAAGTCCATTAATAATAAGTCCACAAATAAGTCCAAAGTCCATTAAAGAGTCAGAGCAGGTTCCAGTCCTGTGTTTTGAACACAAGTTGAGTTATTAATGGCACAGTCATTCTAACTTTTTCGTTTTCCATGTGTTATTTTGTGGAACCCAAACTTTAACCCAGTTATTTTGGTTGTACCCAACTTCCATGGAAACCAGCGCTTTACTAGTACTACTTAACAACTTCTATTTTTATCTTCCAGCTGTTCCAGCCATTTTTCCACTGACACCCATCATGACGCACAAACGGCGTAAATAAAGTTTAGTCACGTTAATTCAGATATGCAACTGGGATCAAAGTCACCTCAGAGATAACATCACTTTGGGGCGATTGGATGATAGCTCAGTTCTCATCAAACTATAGAAAGATTTTTGAAACTTAAGACTTCTTTCTTAAGGTGATCGTTTAAAATACTCCAATTGTTCCATCGTTCATGTTAAGGTCTTGTCTACCTCTTCAGGTTTTTTTAAGCTGTTTAATTGTTTGCAACAAGATCAGATTATCGCCCGTCTTCTGACGTCTTTGAATCAAAGGTAACATTAACCTTTGTCCCACTCTCTTTTATTGGCCATAGTTTGCGATAACACTGCTCTAAGTAGGCTGCATCGCTAGACTCGTTCTATTTAGGTTCACGTACACAGCTTCTTCTGGAGATGTTGTGTAGACACCGTCACTGTGTTGTAACTGGGCCTGTGATGAAATCATGTTTATAGAAGTTCTCTTGTGGTTTAATGATGACTGGTGGAACTGCCGTAAATTCATAAAATGACGTGCAAGGAATGTAATCTTTGTCCTCTCTGTTCTTTACTGCCCCTATTAGTAACTTATAAAGTCTGAGGCTGAGATGTGCATAAGAAATTGTGCTCTTTACTCTTGTACTCTTGTCATTAGTGGAAACCAATTGCTTTGCATGCATATTAAAACTATTAAAGCAGGTAAACATGCACTGTTTGCTCTTAGTACTGTAGTCAAAATCAGTTTTGTCAAGTCCAAGACCAGGACTGGTCAAGACCAGAATCTGACACCCAACTATGTTGAGACTCTCTGTTTGTGTTGGTGTTAATTGGTGTTTCTTTGTTGTAGTCAGGAAGACTAGAAACCACTTTTGTGGAAGCTAATGGTGCATCAAATAAAGAAAAGTAATAAGTAAGTGTAAGTGAAACATTATTTTATTTTTCAAACTGACATTCACACTTCTGTTCGCTGCCTAATGTGTGAACAACTGAAATTATGGCCCCTAGCTTCCCTTGGACTGACATTAGAAAGTGTAACAAACAACAGGCCTTGGTAATAAGCAACAGAGATGATAAGGAAGGACACAAGGAGGAAGTTACTTCAGAAAAATTAACATATATTGCCAGACTCAATTAAAACTAACCTTGACCATTGGTTTGGGAAAACCAAAGGCCAAGTCTGAGCGCAAATATCAACAAGTCCAAGACCAGACTCTGCACTGTTTGTCATTTTATTGTGGTATTATTTTAGTTTTTTATTGTCATAAAAATCCTCCAGTTCTGTTTTACACGTTTACAGCCATGGGAATAAGTTCAACCAGGAAATGTATGCGATATCATTTAGAATAAAGTGTCTGATATTGCACTACGATAATAAATAACACATTAATTATCTGTCAGTAAACTCCTGAGTTCCTAAAAGCTCCAGCTTGATTTTCAAATTTTTGACGTGTTGATGTTTTGATGTTGTTTGACCCGGGCCACAGTGAACTCCCATGAACCATTTGATAAACCTCACTATTCATTTGGGCTAAAGAGTGGGAACTCTAAACAGAAAGAAACTATTTTACGACTTCAACAATGTCCATAAAAGGGTTGGCAAACATTTAGAGTAAACATGTTAGAAAAATATTTGGTTTTCATGAGAACATATTGTTTTGGAGTATAACATTTTGACTAAATAAGGTGGGAAAATCTATTTTAGTGCCAAGACGTGAAATGTGAAACATGATCTGTCCTCATGGAAAAGATCAAACGTGTTTCCAGGTACAGGTGCATGAATTTTAATGCAGATATTGTGTTGATATTTTGTTCTATTGTAGTATTACCTTTCACAGTTATTACATTTAATGTGTTACATATCAACAATCCAAAATCTTCAGTGGACCATGTCAGGTTTGACTTTTAGGCTGGTCTACAAAAAAAAAAATACACACAATCAACAGGAAACGTTGAAAAAAAATGTTTTGTTTGAAATGCTATACTGTAGTCATCCTCGTCTAAACCTGGACTGGCCGTTTGTATAGCTCTTACATGTGTGGCACACTTCTTGGACGTGAACAAAAATAAACTGACCTAAACAGATAAATGGCATGGAAACACAGAAAGGTGTTTTCTTAGCGGGAAATGTACTTTGGCACTCAGTGCCGCCCTCGGAGGAGTGGCTAATGATTAAAACTGCCAGTCGAGGACATCTGAGCCCTCATCATCCAAGATCTCAGGCCACTAAAGCCTCGCTCACTCATCGCCCTCGCTCTCTTTCTTTCCTGTGCTGAGGTTTTGTCCTTAAATTCTTATGAGATGGCAGGAAAATTCAAAATACTCTTTGTCCTTTGTCTGGTTGCATCCTGTACTGGTAAGTCACCAGATTTTTTTGTGTGTGTGTGTTGACTTCAAATCTTAAACATTCAAAGTAAATCTGTGTTGGTTGTTAATCCCGATGATCCCACTTTCAGTTATCTAGTAAACGTTACAATCACAATAAATATTCGTGTCTTTTGATTTTTGATTAAAATGTCGTTGGGTTTTAGGTTTAAATACGTTGCAGAGATATTTTCATAATTGACAACATTGACATCATTGATTGGTTTTTAAATAGGCCGTTGGCAAACGGTGGTAGATATAAAATTGTTTCCATTTATAACATTGTATGACTTATCTCTTGACTAAATTTTGAGTCAGTGATGCCCTTGTAAGTGAGAAATGGAAAGTGTTCATCATTGTCCAGCGTACCGATTCTCAGAACATCCCGTTGGTTTCACGTTCAAAACCCATACATAGAAAATCGCTTCAAGTTAGGCCTAGCAATATTGTTTTACCCTAGGATTGATGGATTGGTGCTCTCACAATCAAATGTAAATATTTGGCTACGGTGTTGATGCAGGCAATATGACCTTACCTTATGACCCTGTTGTTACCCTACCTATCCCAATCAAGGAAGTCCCTTTGTTCCACTTAGGCCCTCCAGTCTGGTTAATACTTTACACGCCTAAAGCACAAATGTGATCTGATCCAGTTTTATGGGGCAGATGTAGGACTGTTGTTTTTAGTCTTCAGGACTTGCACAAATGGACTTTAATTAATTAATGTCAACTGCCCTTGTTTTGGGATTTGGATTCATAAAAGGAAATTGCATATCATATTTCACCTTATGCTTTTGTGTGCTTTGATTTCAAGCATTTTACATCCCCAACATAAAAAAAAAACAAAAAAAAAAAAAAAAACAGATGGACACATGGACTGTTTTTCAGGTTATGGGTATAAAATATGGCAGGTCTACAACTAGTTCACTAGCCATCCTTTATAGCTGTAATTTTATATTCAGATAAAGGAAAATCACTGCCTATAAACCCATAACTCATACTGCTGTGTCATTAAAAAAAAGGTATAATTCTATCACGCCATATCATTTGATCTGGCGTCAGCATTTTGGTAATAATTTGATGGTGATTAAACTATGGCTTTATTATCGAGCTGTCACTATTTTTTTTTTCTTGATAAAGCCTTCTTCCCCTTCTCATTTCCTCCAGTAATCGATGTCATCTCTTAGATAATTGTGTCATTTGGAAAAACCTGTCAAAAATAGATTGTGTCAGTAGAGTTGATTTTCCTGTTATGTAGTGTGTTAGCATTTCAAAGTTAGCTGTAGCTGCACACTGCATTATTTACTGACTGCTACACTGTGCTGCTTTAACCACAACATTCTCATTTGATGCAGCCCAATTTGAAATAAAAGCAGGCGAGGCTACACTTCCTCCAGTTCCTGCAACTACAACTGCACCTGTGACTACAACTGCTGCAACTACAACTGCACCTGTGACTACAACTGCTGCTGCAACTACAACTACTGGAGCAGATGTGACTACAACTGCTGCTGTAACTACAACTACTGAAGCAGGTGTGACTACAACTGCTGCTGTAACTACAACTACTGAAGCAGGTGTGACTACAACTGCTGCTGCAACTACAACTGCTGAAGCAGGTGTGACTACAACTGGTGCTGCAACTACAACTGCTGAAGCAGGTGTGACTACAACTGCTGCTGCAACTACAACTGCTGAAGCAGGTGTGACTACAACTGGTGCTGCAACTACAACTGCTGAAGCAGGTGTGACTACAACTGCTGCTGCAACTACAACTGCTGAAGCAGGTGTGACTACAACTGGTGCTGCAACTACAACCACTGAAGCAAGTGGGACTGGTGATACCACTACACAACCATCTGGTGAAACAACAACAAAATCTCCAGGTAATTCCACTCCCTTTTTTCCCCAAGATTAATTGGTTACACAATGCTGTGGGCACTCATATTATTGTGTCGTTGTTTTTTCTGTGACTTTAAAGATGCCTGTGTATCAAGCCCATGTTACTTTGGGAGCACCTGTGAGCCTCGTAATGACAAGGGTTTTGTATGCTTGTGCTTGGCTGGAGATACCTACAATTACAGCACCAACATTTGTGAGAAAGGCAAGTATGTGTTTGTGTACTGTCATTGTGAAGCTCCATGAAAAGTGACATAATGAACACTAGTCATAATAATGGTAGTATCTGGTCACTCGACATTATAAGCACCTTTAGAAGCTACACTAATATTTTCATGAAATATGAAGATGGGATTATACAACCCATATGTTTCCTGTATATATGAGCCTGGAGTCCGTTAGCTTAGCATTAAGAGAGGAAGAGGTGAAGTGTCAGCACAACTGAATAGTTTAAATGGTTATGACTGGAATGTGTATATACAATTTTCTTACAATGACATTTTCCTATTTTAGCCAAAGTTTTCCCTGGAGAACTGTCCCTGACAAAGGTAGCATACAATGACAAGATGAGTGACAAGGAGTCTCCAGAATTTAAAGCCGTTGCAGACGACATTGTTGCAGGGGTAAGCAACAGTTCTGTCCTGTTCGCAGAGTTCACTGTCATCATTGATAGTTCCTCTAACTTGTCCTCTAACTGTGATACACTAACTGGTATTAAACCTGATGTGCGTGGTAATAAATGTACGATGTTGCTGTACTATATTTATCAAAAGAAAAATAAACCCAGGAGGAAATTTGATCTAAAGTCAAATGATGGTCTAAACAAAATGTTATTTTCTTAACAAAACACAGGTGGCTAAGGGTTTTGAATCTAATAAAGATTTCTCTGGAACTATGGTACTGGAACTCCAGTAAGTTGTGTTGTTTGATGCATTGTATCACACAATGTAATAATACAGAATAATGCCTCTAATGATTGCATCATGTGATAATCATATATTTTTTTGTCCTTATAGGCCCCTTTCAACCAGGGCAAAGGGGGTTAAGGCAACTGTAGAGATCACCTTTCAGGCAGATGCTAAGATTGATGACAGCACTGTTAACGACGTAATTAAAAACGAGGTTGGGTGTACAGGTTGTCCACTGGATGGTGCAACTTTCGCAAGTACGTTTTTCTGTTAAGTTTATATGTCTGATCTTGTGTGGCAGTGCTGTTCGTTGGTGACGGTTTCATGCTGTTGATTCATCACGGACGCGTTGATTGCCAACACACAATGCTCTCTCCAAGTTGAAGGATTTGCAGATCTATTCACTGTGTTTCCAGACCTAGTAATGACATGCAGTAACATATAAAACTCAGTGTATGTTACCTCATAATACTCACCATTACATAGCTCTCCTTGTTAACATTGTTCCTGCGGAAATAATTAAAATTTTAGGATTTAGTAGTCTATAACTTATTTTAACCTGAGCAGTCCCTCTGTCATTACAACTATATATCAGAGTAGTGATGTCTTACTGATATTACAGTATTGTACTGCTGCACTTATTTGGGTTAGATTGACCGAGACTATCTTCTTTTGTTCCCTCCATTTAAAGATACATCCCTGTGTGCAAGGAACGCCTGTGAGGAGAGATCTACAACATGCAAGTCTGCAGATGGAAATGTTAAATGTAACTGTAAGGACGGCTACACTGAGACGGACTTCAGTTCCAGAATGTGCATTGGTAAGTGCATTTAGAGAGTGAGCGTGTTATATAATAACCTTTCGATAACCTTTCTTTAACTAAATTACTTTACTTTTTATTCAGCCACTTGTCCCAATGGCGAAGAAGAAAAGAATGGTGAATGTACCAAGTAAGTGCTTAAACCTCATAGCGTGTTCTGTGAATGGAACAACTATATTAATATATCAATTCTATTAATAATTGAAACAATCATCTTACCTTTCTATGTGTATTTCAACCACATGTCTTGCATGTCATATGAGGTGGAAAAAGAAATTTGACTTGTGTTTGCATAGAGCTTGGGTGTAAATAAAATTGTAAAATGAAACATTCTTCTTGTCTTTCAGATGTTCATATGGTTATTCCGGGTTCAATTGCGAAGATTGTGAGTATACAGCATGTTAGCATAATCGACAATAGTCATATAATATTGCTGCCAAAAACCAATTAAATAAAATCTGATCAGCTACTTTGTCAATATTTTAAACAATTCATTCATTCAGATTTGGCTGGGTGGTTGACACTTGTTTTGTCTTTGACATTGTGTTTTGGTAGCATGGCAGCTGGTGCTGACAATCGTCGGCTCCGTTCTCGGTGGACTGCTGCTTGTCACACTCATTCTTCTGCCTGTAGTGGCACTCGTGTGAGTTTCTCATCTATTCATTCACCCACTTCAATTCATTCATTATTCACTCCGTCATGTCTTTGCCTTGTTTTTCTCTGATTCATGCTGCATGTTAATATCTTCAGGTAAGTGGGCACATTAATTCTAAACCTTTTTCATTTTGACATGGTAGCCTGGTGTTTTTAGCCTGCCCTTTCTCTCTCCCCTCCTGCTCCATTGAGCTGTCACTGTCTAATAAAGCTTAAAATGCCTCCAAAATACACTGTGAGACAGTAATACATATACAGTAATATATTTTGGTTTAACTTTTCAGACTCCCAAAGAAAGGTTCCAAGAGCAAGAGCAAGAGCAAGAGCAAAGAAGCAGACATTGGGATGTCTCAAGTCAACCAGTCTAATACCAAGGCACCAATGATGACCAGCAACTTCAGCAATGGCTACAGAGAACCTGCCAATGGAACAGCCAACGGTGCTGCCAATACTGGCATACAGAAGTTCCCACGGGCCGCAACTAACAACAACTGGGAGAGCAGGACCAACCTGGATATGACTCCGAGCAACAGCCGGCAAAATCTGATCCCTGCTTCGAGGACCTCTGTGAGTATACGCCTGTGGCTGTTTGATGTATAACCTAGGAGGGTAAAAGAAAGAAGAAAATCGGGGATATGCCTGCTTGGTTTTACGTTTGTCTTAAAATAAATCTCCTTTTATTCAAGCGGTACGACGATGATGACGACGCAGTTCCCTATGCTCAGGTTCGACCCCAGGGCAGCCTCTATTCTCAGGCTCGACCCCAGAGCAACCTGTATGCCCAGACTCGACCCCAGAGCAACCCATATGCCCAGACTCAACCCCAGAGCAACCCGTATGCCCAGACTCGACCCCAGAGCAACCCGTATGCCCAGACTCGACCCCAGAGCAACCCATATGCTTCGAGCCAAAGCCAATCCACCCCATACTTCGCGGAAGATGTTGGACGACGGTATTAGTGAAGGCGGTTTAATTAACAAGGTTCATCCTACAGTGGCATTTAACCAGAACAAAAACTTGTTGAGTTTTCATTTGAAAAAACCTCAGAGTTCTTTTCATTAATATCATATTATAGTAAGTATATAAACCAAAGTACTAATGAATTTTACTGTACCTTCCATCGTGTTGACCTGCATTGTATGAGCAATTATAAGCTGTCATAAATCATTCCTTTCCTTCCTTGACTAATGTTTGCAGAGGTCTGTGATACGAGATACAGTGTATGTCTTTTCAGCGGTAAGATCTTATTTAATTAAAGTCTGATGTTTATTGGCACTGAAACAGAAATTCATACTCAGGTCAGACTGAAACCCAGAGGTGAAGATGTTTGCCATCATTCTCTTGCAGAGTTAATGTCTCACTCGTCTATGAATTGTGATGCATGTCTATGTGTTTTGTGTATTAGATGAGTGTCTTTTGTTCTAATAAAATTCCTCCAAATTAGGGCATGTTAATCCATCCATATATGTCACTATAATTTATGTAAAACGTTAACCACACTGACATTGTTTGATGTTCCATTTTGTATATCTGAGAGTATATTTGATGTATTTTAACCACTTTCATGTCTAATTGGTACCAAGCTGTTATTTAACATAAGACAAAATAATATTCTACCACTTCATGTGTTGTGTTTTACTTTGTCACTCATAGTATCATGATATTGAATTCATTTTAAACATCCACTACTTAAACTTAGCCAACCCTAACTAAGCAACTTATCTATATCATCCATCCATCCATCCATCCATCCATCCATCCATCCATCCATCCATCCATCCATCCATCCATCCATCCATCGTGAGAGGCAGGGTACATCCTGGACAAGTCAAAGGGCACACAGACATACACAACCATTCACACTCACACCTGCGGCCAATTTAGAGTCACCAATTAATCTGTACATGTCTTTGGACTGTGAGAGGAAGCCAGGGAGTACCCAGGGAGACCCCATGCATATTATTATTATTGTCATTATTATTAGCTTGTATCAAGTCAAATATCTGACCGTACATCATCTGTGTGAGGTGGTTGCAGTGTACACCTCAGTCTGCCCTTACCTCCATGTCTTTTTTAGTACTAAGACTAGAGGGCGCCAAAGTTTTACTACGACAAACTCAAAAGTCAGTTGTGCAAGTGATGAAGACATGCAGGATGATGCATCATGGTTTGTAAATGTCATACAGAAAAGACTTTTCAGTACACCAAGTAATCACATATATCTAGTTACTGGATAGTCATGTATAAGTCACTTTAACGCCAACTTAATGTACTCCTAGGTTGCTTAAACTATAATAACATATCACAATTTATTAGTTGATTTATATTTTGTGCAAATAATAAATAAATAACAAATAAATAATTTTAACCTGTAAATAACTACTAACAAAGGTTGTCAAATAAATGCAGTGGAGTAAAATAAAACAAAAAATGTTCAAGTAAAGTGCAAATAATTGTATTTGAGTACAGTATCTGAGAAAACGTACTAGGTCACACATGACCTAAAAAATGAAATAAAACCATCAATAGTTATAGTGATAACTGTAGATCTGATAAAAATGTGCCAATGATTTGATATTGATTATTTTATGTTCCTCAAATATATGCACAGACACATTAAGTAATTACAAAAATACTTGTGAACCCTCAAAGAATAAATTAACTTTTCAATTGTAAATATTTCCTAAATTGTTTCCTACCAATTTTCCAGTGTAGGTGCTGGCAGGTACTGGACTTAGATTGATTTTTTTTTTTAACTTGCCACTCAAAGGGCCTGCAGCAGCTTTGTATCCTTCCAATGTTCCCAAAAAAAATATTTCTCAGATTAAGTCCCCAAGTTCAGTGTAACTGACTTTTGTGAGTGTCATTCAAATATAGACTCAGTTTGGGGCAGTCCCAGAGTATGTGGCAATGATTTGCCTCAATTGAACCACATTGTCTCCAATACATCAAACTCATATGTCTGTATAAATTACACAATTATTATCAATATTCCTTGCAGGCATATTGTATTTGTTTGCAGTTCAATAAATAGGTGCCACATACATCCATCATACCATATTTTTGCCATATTCTGCTGTATATGTATCTGTGTGTATAGAATATATTTCAAGAATATATTTTCTATTCTCACAAACCATAAAGTATTAACTTCCTGCTGCAGTATTACACAAAAATGAGTGGTTACTTTTTCTTGCTGATGTAGACAACATACCAACGGGTAAAAGTTAATCTTAGATGAGGTTTATGTAAAGTAGCTAGCCATAAAAAGCTGTTTTACTCCACGTCACATTACTGATCTGCTGGTTGCTCCGGGTTATACATCTCAATCCCAGAGGCAGTATCTTCCCCTGACACGTTCGGGTTAACAGAGTCAAATTTAGCATGATTAGACATACTTTGTCAAACTAACACCAGAATTAAATTATGGACCTTAAGGGTCTTCATCTTCTTTCTCTTCTACTGCTGTCCCAAGGAATTCAACTTGCTCAAGGTATGTGTATACTCTTGATTTCACAGCAGTGTATTTTCTAATCACCAATATGTTACAGATAACAAAAGAGGAATACAAGTACTAGGTGATGTTCAGTAGTGGGGATTTTTGCATCATGCAATCGTGTTATTTTCACCAAAAAATTCATTTCTGAGCTTCTGAGCTACACAAAGATGCCCAGTGCTGCATGCTTAAATGTGATTTTAGTAGTTTCACATTTCACATATAGTCAATTATACTGCAAGTGACCCTGATCCACACCACACACAAGTTGAACTGTTTTTTACATGAATATATTAACAATTTTAGCTGTTTTCAATGAAAGCATTAAAACTTGAAAGGTGCATCTACACAACCAAAGAAAGAAAGTTCAAATATTACCTCAAAAAATTTGTAGGAAATTCTAAATGCAGCATCATAAATTTACATGAACCAATCAAAAGTTTGAAGTTTTTATTTGGTCATTGTGTGTCATTCAAAATAAAATTGCACAAACTACTGGAAATGTATGAATGCACATGCGATAAAGTACACACCTCTGTGCTGATTCAGACATCAATTATCTATTTCAAATGAGAGGCTGTATACGCCAAGGTTGTAAAATGGACTCTTCATAGATAGTGAAGAATTAACTATCTTTTAATGGACAAATCACATGTTTTAAGGGTCAAATGTTGCACATAATGTAGCTACATCTGTCATAAACATGGTAACTCATTTATCAAGGAAACTAATAAAAAAACATACCAGCCACATGGACATTTGACATTTAAAAGTACAATTATCACTGAGTGGATTTGAAACAACATTAAATGTGTAATTGTGTATGTTTTTGCAGGAAGTTGTGGCAGTGCAGAGTTTCAATGCACTAGTGGACAGTGCATCGACATAGCCTGGAGGTGTGATGGGACAAAAGACTGCACAGATGACTCAGATGAGCTGAACTGTCGTGAGTATTAAAACCAATAAGTGAAAGCACAAATAATACAGAGAAAAATCATTGTAAAAACTCTGTGTTAAAAGTAACTTTATAAATTCACTGCACAGATTAATGTGTGTGTTGTACATAAACATAAAACTAATCCTAAACATTAAGCCGTATGTACTGTTATTTTGTTCTTTGTGGCAGCACCTCCATCATGTACATCACAGGAATTTAAGTGTGTGACAAGTGGTGAATGCATTTCTTTGGGATTTGTCTGCGATGGGGAAGAAGACTGCATCGATGGCTCAGATGAACAAAGAACCTGTGGTATGCAGAGTGAATAAAACAATCTGGCTATTATTTGGGGAAGATGTTGCCTGTTGGATGATTTATGAACAGTACCAAGCAAAATCATTGCAAAAAAAAAAATGGAATCTTATTTACTATGTCCTGGAAATTGGCTAAAAATTAAGCATGTAAACATGTATATCATTGAGAAGCTAAAGGAACATCACAGATGAAAAGCTGCCTGCTCATGTGTAGTAATAAAAAGTAAAACCACTAGGTGGCCACATCATCTCAGTATAAAATTGAAACATAATATCAATTTATATCAAGACTTCTTTAGCTGAAGTCGATAATCTGCTCTTAAAGTATGTTTACAACATGGCATACTATAACAAAACCCAGTCACATGCTCTTCGTTTAGGGGGACGGACCTGCAGTCCAGATCAGTTCACCTGCCAAGAGGGCCAGTGTATCCCTGGGAAATACAGATGTGACCATGTAAAGGACTGCTTGGACAATTCAGATGAGAACAACTGCAGTAAGACTTCTACAATGAACCTTACACACTGTTCTTTGATATCAGTCCACAATTCACAGTACTTCTGTATACTGTCAGACATTGTTGTTTATCCTTATAAAATCTAACAATTGATATGATGCAGAATAAGATGTTGTTTTTTACAGATTATCCAAGTTGCACTGAGAAGACGTGTGCTAATGGTGCCTGTTACAACAACTCTCAGCGCTGCAATGGGCAACAGGACTGCAGAGATGGTTCAGATGAATTCAACTGCAGTGAGTAGACAGGACTCACAGCAAACCCCAGTGTTTAAGTGGCAGACATGGTTTTGCTGATAGTCAAACCAGAATATGAATATTGTCTTCTGTAACACTGAGAGAGAAAAAATAATCCAGGAAGTATTACATTTCCCCCCAAATAAACTGACTTTGTATGCAAATAGTCCTTCATGTGATATGGTCAGTATGCAGGCACATAGCACATTTACTCAGACAAAATTACAAACATATCACCAATCTGCCAATCTTAACCATCACTTACAAAGTACCATAATATATAGTTCCTGTGGAGTAACAGAATACAAATAGTTATTATAAGTTAAATTATGCCAATTCTCTTATTAAACTTGTGAATAATTAGGTCATTTACAAAATAAATCATTACAAAAAATAAATATCATCTTACTCTGGGATTATATAATTCTAATAAGCAGATTTTTAATTTGTAGTAGGAGAGAGAATGCCACTTCCGGCCGCCATCTTTGTTTGGTTAAGCTAACGTCAAATCGCAACTACGGAAATGGTAGGGGGAAAAAACGGCGTCTTTGAGCAGCAGAGTGAATATTTTATTAATTCGGCTGAATAAAAGATTGGTTTGTGGAAATAAAAATAAATGTAAGTGTTGTGTAATTTTTCGTTTGACTTATTTCGTAGTATCAACGTTAGACGTTAGCTTCGTGTGTCGTTGGTTAGCGTTATCCTGGGGTGTTTCGGTTTAACGAGTGACCATGTTAAGTGGTGACCGTTAGCCGAACGCCTCTGTCAGAAAAGACGCCTAGTTGTCCTCCTACATGGCGTATTTGTTTAGATTTTTTTTTTAAATCATCAACCTTACAATGTAAAAATAAATCATACTTGCTTCGTCTTTTGGTGTTTCGTTTGACAGCTACGTATTTAATTCGTAACTACGACAGTCGCAGTCGGATAACGGTCACCAATTAGCAGGGTCACTCGTTAAACCGAAGCGAGGTCCAACGGCAGTTGCCGTTGGAAATCTTCGTCATATATTTGTTCAACGCCTTTCTCAAATGCATATTCATTCCTTCGTAAGATAAGACTATCATTTTAGCTTTTGTTTACTTCCTTTGCACTCAACTCTCATTTTATGGTCAGCAGAAAGCAGTTAACCTTCGTACCTTTTAAAAAAATTAGCATCGTCGTGAATTTGGTGACTCAGAAAATGAAACTTTTGCTGAAACGTTGCATTTAGTTTAGCGAGAGATTATTTAACTTCAAATCTGTTATTTACTTTTTATTTATTTATTTTCAGCAACACAGCACTGTCCCATCCACCAGTTTGAGTGTGCAAACGGCTACTGTGTCCCACAGTCCTTCGTGTGTGATCACTGGGATGACTGTGGGGACAACAGTGATGAGCAAGGATGTGGTAAGGATGAAAGTTCAACTCTATAAAACTAGTGTGTGTCATAATTTTGATATCACTTATCTTTTTAAAAGACCAACCTAAGCATCAAACCGGAAGAGGGAAGAAAAGTTTTTATATGTCAACGTTTAATGGTATATAGCATCAAAAATATTGTATTGTGAAGTAAAAAAATGCCTTCAAGCATATGTAGTAATTCATAATAAATGTGATTTCTATTTCTTTACCTTTTAGTGTACCAGAGCTGTAATGGCAACGAGTTCACGTGTTCCAGCGGACGTTGTATTCCTCAGCGTTGGGTGTGTGACCACTTCAACGACTGTGGGGACTACAGCGATGAGAGAGGATGCGGTGAGTAGAGGAGGGGTTTTAGTTTAAAACTAATAAGTAATAAGAACTAAAATGATTTAGAAGGACTAGTCTTTTGGGGCATCCCTTAAGAAAAGTCGTGCTTATTATGTGTTTCTGTTTTTAGATAGTAACTCCAGAGACTGTTACCCTGGTGAGTGGGGATGCCCTGGCTCGACATTATGTATACCAATCGCAAAAGTATGTGACGGCAAACCCGACTGTCCTGGAGGAAGAGATGAAACCAACACCACAGCACAGCAAACCTGCAGTAAGTCTTGCAGTAGTCACATGTATATGTTTACATGTGAGTCCCAGCATGTGTAAGTCTAAGTCAGGCATATCTAGTCACATGAACAGCATCCCACCTTTGCAGGGTTTTATACATTATAGTTTACTGCACTCATAAATGTTTCACAGAAGTGAGCTGTTGTGATAAAACGACAGATTTCGCGTTCCTTATCGCCGCCTTCACACTCAGCTAGTTTAAGATTAACCTGTTTCAGGTAATTTTCTAAGAGTTAACACTAACAGCCCTGATGATGGCTACAAAGTCAGTCTTGATATAGTTAGTAATGCTCCGGCAAACAAAGCTACATAGATGAGGATGATTGGCAGTAAAAACATTCAACCTTAAACTAGATTTGACTCTGATGTTGATTCATATGATTTTTACTCACAGGCCTGGAGCAGTGCTCCACCTTGAGCTGCGAGTACCGCTGCCACATGTCTCCTGAGGGAGGTGCTTGCTACTGTCCTGATGGTTTCACTGTAGCCAATGACAGCCGGTCCTGTGTAGGTGAGAGCCATATGTCATATTTGTTTTTTTGGGAAAACAAAATCTGCATTCGTGAATTCTGAGCTATCGAAAGCAAGCACAGATTTTGGAAAACTTCTTTATATACAGACTATAGTTAAGCAACAGGAGAGAGCTGATCTAGTCAACAAAACAGTATTTAGTATGTCTGCAATGGGTTTTTATTTTAGCTTACAAAGTATCACAGACCTTCAGTGGTAAATGTATGCTTGTTTCCAGCTTCATGTGAGCCAGCCTTAAAAAGTTACAATTATTCAAATTCCTAACACATAAAACTGTTTTGCCCAGACTATAATGACTGTCAGATCTGGGGGATTTGCGACCAGGTGTGTGAGGATCGTCCTGGGACACACCACTGCAGCTGTGCTGATGGGTACTTCTTGGAGCAGGGTCATATCTGCAAAGCCAATGTTTCAGGTACAGGGAGTCATATATCACACTATAGCTTTATATGTTAACCTGTGTTTGTTAATCTGCATTTCAAAAATCAACATGGCATAGTTAAGGAGGCACAGATGCTTTTTTGAAATATGTATATTTGTTAGAATTAAATCAAATTATCAGAGATACTATAACTTTTTTATTCACTGCTGTCCTCTGGTATTTTTGTCTTCCAGCTGGACTCCCGCAGCTCATTTTCACCAACGGAGGTGAAGTAATGATGGCTGACATACACGGGCGATTTGTCAGAACTCTGGTGCCAGCCCAGGGCAGAGGTTCTGCTGTGGGTGTGGCATACCACTGGCACAGTGATACAATCTTCTGGAGTGATACGTATACCAAAAAGGTCAGTATGGCTCACTGGTGTATCTTGATGTGATTGCACAACCTAAAGTACATGTGAATCTAAATTGTAATTGTGCGCTGTATAGTTCAGTCAATAACCAACTCTGTTGACTACTGGGAACTTTTACTGGTGCAGAGAACAATAACCCATTAATCCCAAACCGTTTCATTCTTTTGCCAGGTTTACTCTGCCAACTACAATGGGGCTAACATTAAGGAGATTATGACTGCTGCAGTCCGCAATGTCCAGAACCTTGCTGTGGACTGGGTCAACTTCAAACTCTATGTCTTAGAGGCCATGGTGGAGCGTATCGACGTGTGCGACTTTGATGGAGGGAATCGGGTCACACTGGTGGCTGAAAACCTGCAGAGTCCTCATGGCCTCGCCCTGGACCCCACAGTGGGGTGCGTTTAAATGCTGCAGTCTTTCAGTACTTACTGTGTCAGCACTAGTCTGATATTTTCTTTCTCTTAAACAAGACATGTGTGTGCTAAAGACTGGTCTGCAGTCTACAGCCATTTTATTGTCAAAATACAAATTAAATCAGTGCCTCCTGAGAATCCTGAAGAGCTTATTTTAGTTTTTACGTCTACTTGACCTGGCATCATCTGGCTTATATAGCATCTCTATACAATTTTTATTTTTTGTTTGTTTGCAGCTACATGTTCTTCACAGACATGGGCATTTCAAATGAGCAGATGAAACTTGAACGTGCCTTCATGGATGGCAGTAATCGCCTTGAGCTGGTGAAAAACAGACTCGGCACTCCAACAGGAATTACCCTAGATATTGTCACCCAGAGGGTCTATTGGACTGACAGCCACTTTGACACAGTGGAGACGGTCACCTACACAGGTTTGGACAGGTAAAAGCTGCAATTAAAAATGTTCTCAGTCGTGAAAGCTCTCTCCTGTATACTGCTACCACATGGAAACAATGAGACATCAGTGTTCTGCTCTCCTTGATGGCCATTCTGATGTTTTGTTGTTTCTCAGGAAAGTAGTCCTGAATGGTGCAACTCAGTCTCCACATCCTTTTGGAATTTCTGTGTTTGAAAACCACGTCTTCTTCACTGACTGGACTAAGATGGGTGTGGTGAGAACCAACCGATTCAATGGCAGCAACCCGGTACTTCTCTATCGTACAGCAAAGCGCCCGGGCCATGTTACGGTCTCACACCCTGTCCTGCAGCCTGTTGGTAAAGAGACACACTTTCAACCTGTAACAAGTCAAAGTGAAGTCAGTGTCCCTGTATACGAATATAAAAACAACAGCACTGTGTTAAAATGACCACATCTATTATGTCCTGCAGTGATGAACCCTTGCGGCAGACACAACGGTGGCTGCCAGCACATCTGTCTATTGAGTCACCGCTCCGACAATGATGGCCTGGGCTTCCGCTGCAAGTGTCGCCATGGTTACGACCTCCTGGCTGACCGTCGGACTTGCTTTAGTGAGTTTCATTTGATTGAGGGCAAAATGACCGTTACTATTACTCAGTTAATTTGCCCTATTCTGCTGTTGGATATTTTCTTTTTTAATCTAATTTTTGTAAAATTGAATTTTCCTTCTTCAAAGGTAAGAACACAGTTTGCTAATCAAGAAGTGACTTTGTATCACATCTAAACCAATATCACATCATAGTTTCCCCTTTCAAACATTTTTTCTCACTTACCTACTAACAGCCATTAGTACAAAACTTAGAGCTGTAGGAATAAATTGTTTAGAGGGTGTGTTTTCATGCTAGTAACCATCACGTTTCACTCTTTGAACAGAGGTGAAGGACTTCTTGTTGATGGCCACCTCTCTGGGTGTGCGGGGAATCCCACTCAACTTGTCCCTCCAGGAGGACATCACCCTTCCTCTCTCAGGGCTTGGGGCGTCTTTCTCTGGTTCAGCTGTGGAGTTTGACGCCAACGAAGAAACCATTTTCTACAACGACAGATCCAGAGGCCTCGTCTATAAATCAAACCTCAATGGCTCTGGTAAATCTTTACTATATTATTATATTTATTACTTAGCACCATTGCACATCACGTGTACACATTTTGTTTCTGTTGTGCAAAATGAATTTGCAAGTTAATTTGGTACCTATAGGATATCATCTAGGACTATGTGTCAAACCTTGTTTGTCTTTCTTTTTGTATTCTCAGTCCAACAGATTCTGACAGGCTACAGGGTGGGAATGATTGACGCCATGGCTTATGACTGGACCTCTAAAGTCTTGTTTTGGATCACAAGCAGCTATAAGTCGGTGGCGGCCTTCAGAGTCATAGACAAATCCAGACGAGACATTGTGACGGGATTGAGGAACCCAAAAGGACTTGCAATACATCCAAGTGCTGGGTGAGTGCTCACCTTTATCTTAAAATACAAATGATGCTTTAGATTTTCTTCTACTCATTAATATGGATAATTTTATTTTAATTTTAAACTTCTACTGAATGTCAATCAGCTTTAATTTAATACATATATATTTTAACCTGTCCTCTGTCTCTGCCTAATCAAATGTTGATCCACAGCTACTTGTTTTGGGCTGACTGGTACCGTCCAGCGGTCATTATGAGAGCCTTCACTGATGGCAGCAATGCTGTTCCTCTGGTCAACACTACACTGGGATGGCCGTATGGACTTGCTGTTGATTATGTGTAAGCTCAGTCGTGAAGGATTATGATCTGATTTCACAGAACAATTCTCAAGAAATTTCAAGAAACAAACAATGTGTGTGTAATGTCTTGTGATCGGTCTTTGACAGCATGGACAGGCTGTACTGGGTGGATTACCAGTTGGATCAGATTGGTCACATCGGTATTCAAGGGTTTGACAGACAGACGTTTACCAATCTTGGTCAGATCACTCAACCTTACTCTCTAACAGTTTATACAGGTGGGTTTTCTAGCCTTTCCATCATGTCTCCCACTTATTCTATCACACCTAGATTACACAAGCACAATATTATTCAAATTCTATATGGGTTTATTCTTGTTAACCTCAGGTTTGACATGATAACTGATTGTTCACTTTCTGTCTTGTAGACTTCCTGTATGTAGCTGATACAAGGACCAGAGCAATTTTCGAGATGAGAAAGAGAGATGGAGGAGGAAACTATATGATCAGACAAGGAATCACCGGAATCATGAATCTCAAGGCCTACGTAACCGACCTCCACAGTAAGTTCACACAGGGCGGCATTGAAGTTTTCACATACTCTTGTTGTAAGTAAAAGCTAAAATCTGACTGCTAAACAAAATTTAGAGAACGATCCATACCACATTACATCAATGGCTGCAGGGTCAGGGTAATAGTTGAGCAGTGAGCGAGATATAACAATCCCGAAACTCTCTGACCGCTTCATCATCCCCTCAACAGCGTATACCAGCCGGTGTAGTATGTTGCCCAACGGGCAATGCAGCCACTTCTGTTTCCCGACTCCCTCCTTCAGTCGAGTGTGTGGCTGTCCGTACGGCATGAAACTTCAGCCCAATCAGAGGGACTGCATCAAGGACGATTCTGTCCCTCCACCTGACAACTGTGGCGACTACGCATTTGAGTGTGATGAAGGACGCTGCAGGCCCAACTCCTACCGCTGTGATGGAATCATCGACTGCATAGATAAGACTGACGAAGCCAACTGCACTGACACAGGTGGATGCATAAGAAAATGTGTTTAAGATGTAGTAAAACAGACAGTTTTATTAATCTGCCTGCCTGAACCGTATACTTTGTCCAGGAGCAACATGCTCTCCATATGCGTTCACCTGCAACAACAAGCACTGCATCATGTCCAGTTGGCGCTGTGATGGCATGGACGACTGCGGTGACGGTTCTGATGAAATGAACTGTCCCACTAAAGTGCCTACCACCTGTGCCTCCAACTACTTTACCTGCGATAACAACAGGTGCATCTCCAAAGCATGGTTGTGCGACGGTGACAATGACTGCGGTGATGGCTCTGATGAACACAACTGCAGTAAGTTTGTAGGGACTGTGATTTTTACTACACAAAACGCTCTGCAAACAAATATCTTCTTATGAATATAATAAAACAGAATGTTGATGAATGAGTTGGATCTATGATTGACAGATTCAACCATCACTACATGCCCTCCGTCTTACTTCCTGTGTCCTGACCACCGCTGTCTGCACAACTCCTACGTGTGCGATGGAGACCAGGACTGCCTGGACGGCTCTGATGAGAAAGACTGTGGTAGGAATCATCACAACTTCAATCTTGTTTTATTTATGTTGATTATTTTTGGAAATGGTTAGTGAGACTTATCTTCATGCTACTGCTAATCACGTATATTTTTCCTCTTATTGTTCTCCTTTCCACCTTAAGAGTTCTCCTGTGCCTCCTATGAGTTTGCCTGTGCCAGTGGGGACCAGTGTGTCCATTCAAGATATCAGTGTGATGGAGTGTTTGACTGCAGGGACCATTCTGACGAACGAGACTGTCGTAAGCTAGAAACTCTGACCAGCACTATATATAATGAAACTAATGATGTAATTGTGACTGATTGCACCACTGGAAAGTCTTTTAGGTTCTTTGTTGATATTACTTGATCAAATAGAAAGTTATTATTGGCATGAATCAATCGTTGATGCTTATTACAAGTCTGTCTTGATGTTGAGTGTTTTGTTTCTCCATTGGGGAGAATAAGCCACAACAGTTTTGGTCATTGTCTGTGCCCTCTCTAGCCACTCGAGGTCCGGGCCTCTGCCACAATGATGAGTTCCAGTGTCAGACTGACGGTTTCTGCATACCAGACGAGTGGGAGTGTGACGGCCATCCAGACTGTGAGGATGGATCTGACGAGCACAACTCCTGCCCGCCCGTCACCTGCAGACCCAACTATTTCCAGTGTGCTAACAAGCTGTGTGTCCCAACAAGCTGGTTGTGTGACGGCGACAATGACTGCCGGGATATGAGCGATGAACAGAACTGCCCCACACCTCCATTTCGTTGTCCCTCTGGCCAGTGGCAGTGCCCCACCGACCAGCTGTGCATTGACCTGGACAAGGTGTGCAACGGCCAGAGAGACTGCCCCGATGGAGCAGACGAGTCACCTATCTGCAGTGAGTTTCAGTGAGTAAAAATTTCATCTTATCTTATATTTACGCACAGTACTAACCGACTGTCATGCATTTTCACAAAGACCAAGATGACTGTGCGCTGAACAATGGCGGCTGCAGTCACGGATGTGTCCAAGGACCTTATGGCGCTCAGTGTACCTGTCCGTCAGGATTTCAGCTCCTCAATGACTCCAAGACCTGTGATGACATCAACGAGTGTCTGATTCCAGGCTTCTGCAGCCAGCAGTGTTACAATGAGCGGGGAAGCTTCAGGTGCTACTGTTCAGATGGTTACCTCCTAGAGCCTGATGGACGCACCTGCAAAGCTACAAGTGAGTTACATACATTTCATTACAAAGAACAAGAGAAATTTGTTTTTTTTTCTGTTATGTTTTGCCCCAGAAAACCTCTAAATGAAGTATTTACAGGAACTTAGAAGTAAGATAGTAAAATATAACATAGTAAGATCCTAATGAAGTTATACAGGACGTAATGTTATGATGTTGTATGAACCTGTATAGACAAAGATGCACTTTAGATAAAATGCTGTTGGGATTTTTTCTGTCCTTAGATCCAGCAGCAGCTGTGCTTCTGGTTGCCAAGCGTAGCCAGATCATTGCCAACCGGATAAACGTGCGACCACCCCAGATGCGTCCAGTGATCAGTGGCTCAAGCATCGTGACTGTGGACTTTGATCGTATGACTTCTAGGATCTACTGGGCTGATTCCTCACAGAAGAAGATCTGGAGTTCCTTCCAGAACGGCACTGACAGACGGGAAGTAAGAGAAAACAAAAGATTTAAACCACTGGTCACCGCATACATGGGAACACAAAAAACAACATACAATTAATGAAACAGTGCAGTATTCATGCTTCAGTGTGTCCCTGTTGTTTTAGGTGTTCTCCTCTGGACTCATGGTACCAGAGAGTATAGCTGTGGACTGGGTAGGTCGAAACCTCTACTGGACTGACTCTGTCTTGGAGAACATTGAGGTCTCCACTCTGGACGGACGCTTTCGGAAAGTCCTCCTCACCAAGAATGTCACCAGCCCCCGTGGACTTGTTTTAGACCCCCGTAACCAGTAAGTAGAATCTCTACATCTTTTATTTTATGTATGGCTTGATAATTAATTAATAAAATCGTTCAACACATTTGGACCCTTACCAACAAGTCACAAGACTTAAACATTTTGTCTTTTCCCCCAGCACCAACTTGATGTTCTGGACCGACTGGGGTCAGAACCCCAGAATCGAGCGGGCTAACATGGATGGAGCCGGGAGACGAGTCATTGTCAGCACTAAGCTCTTCTGGCCCAACGGCCTGGCCTTGGATTACACCACACGCAGGGTCTACTTTGCTGACGCCTACCTCAAGTATATTGACTACTGTGACTACAATGGCAATAACCGCTATCAGGTCATGGCAAGTGACATGGTGGGTTTAGTTCAAGTCAGTTATTTGCACACACTTACTACCTGAAGTTCAAATATAAGTTTTCCTCATGTACTTGTGATAAGATAGGGTTGAGTTTCTACTAATGAACGGGTGTAAACATAGCAACAGAAATCCGGGTGGTACTGAACATCTGTTACTCTAACCCCTGTGCCCCTGCCACACCAGGTTCTTCAGCACCCTCACGGTATGACCATTTTCGAGGACAGCATCTACTGGTCAGAGCGCTACACCAGCAAGGTGATGAGGACGAACAAGTTCCACGGTGGCAACATCACCATTCTCATGAACAATATCTATCAGCCAATGGGCATCGTCATGGACCATCCCATCAAACAGCCCACAGGTAACCTTCAGTTAAACTGCAGGTCGTACATGCATACTTGTAGTTCTCTGAAGTGTATTAAATATTGTATAAATCATCAGTTTAGTATGAAATAGTATGTCAGATATCATACTGAGTGTTTGTTTTTTTATTTAGCCATCAACCCATGCAGAGAACACCTCTGCACTCAGCTGTGCTTGCTGTCAGGCCTGAGACCGAGGTACTACACATGCCACTGTCAGTCTGGCTGGAAGCTGGATGCTGACAGACGAACCTGTATCAAAGGTAGCTTTATTTTTTCCAGTTTCCTAAACCCTGTGGATGAATGTTAATGTTGTAGTTCTGATCTATAGATATTTAAAATGTATATTCTCACAGCCTGGCATCGCCTTGTGTGAGTATTGTGTTCCTCTCACGATGTGTACTTCTGTTCTCTTCTAGATGAAACTCCCTTCTTGATGGTGGTGAGAGATTCAGTGATTTTTGGCATTCCTCTTGACCCCAATGACCCCTCTAACAATGCAATGGCCCCTGTGTCGGGCATCAGCCAGGGACGGGACATCGACTTTGATGATCAGCAGCAGCTTGTCTATTGGGTGCAGAGCACTGTGAGTGGAGATCTTAAATTGAACATTGGAGAAATGTTTTAAGATATTATGATATGATAGGGTTAATTAATTCCTGATCTGCACCATGTTCGTTGTTTATTTGGTTATATTACTCGAATATAGTTTCTGAAAGGCTTGTTTTGAGTCATATCATCTGATTTTACTCTAATATCAGGGTTCGATATGGCAAGTGAAAACTAGTGGCACCAACAGGTCTGAGTTTGCTCCAGCTGCTTTCATGGGTTCACCGTCTGGTCTGGCTTTTGATTGGATAAGCCGAATGATGTATTACACCAATCCCACTGTTAAAACCATCGAGGTTAGTATCAGTTCATTCATTAGTGTATCTTGGATTTCTTCTTATTCTGGTATATTTATTTATATATATTTAATATTATTTTAATATTTATTTTGTTTTCTTTGGTTTGCTATCCATATTTTAATGTTTTTGATCTTAACTTACATATTTTCTTTATTTATTTATTGGCTGTATTATATCACTTGTCTGCATTGTCATTGTGCAAGTAAACAAGCAAAATTTTACATTTCATTTAGGTTATCCGTGTCGATGGAAACCAGCACTATAGGAAGACCCTGATCAGCTCCACTGGTAAACCTGAAGGCGTAGGACAGCCCATTGGAATAACCCTGGATCCAGCCCGAGGGTAAAGCATCTGTTCACTGAGAATAGAAAGTTTAAAATCTATGACGCGTACATGATGATTGACTCATCGTTGACTATCTTTTAAGTGTTTTTATATTTACTCTTTCCCTTCACAGGAGATTGTTTTGGACAGACAAAGGGTCAGACAATGGAGTTCCTCCAAAGGTTGCCCGCGCTGACATGGATGGTGGAAATGTCGTGAACCTCTACACGGGAAACTTGGCTAATATAGGATACATCACCGCTGACATCTCTACTATGAAACTGTACTGGGGTGTAGCGGGCTCAGGGGTGGTATGTACATTATACATGATCAACAAATAGACATGCATGTATTTCAGTGCAAGCTGGAATTTATGAATGGTGCGAGAAATAATTAGAGAGAGATGTGGAATGACATGCCGCAAAGGGCCGCAGGTCGTGATCATGATCCTGTTTTAACTTGTTTTACTAACCTCTCCCTCAGATCGAGAGTGGCACCATGGACGGAGTAACCCGGGTGACAGTGGTGAGCGGCCTGTCCCATCCGTGGGGGCTGACAATCCACCAGAACTACCTCTACTACACCGATCTGGACTACGAGGTCATTGAGAGGGTGGACAAGGAAAGCGGTGCCAATATGGTGGTGATGAGGAGTGGCATGTCTGGCCTCCGTGCCCTCAAAGTTCACGCCAGAGACAGTATGTGGATTTTAATTTAATCCAGGGGTGTCTGTCCTTGAGTATTTTTGGTGTTTTTATCGAGACTGTTATGCAAAAGGTGATTACTGCCCCCGAATGAGCGAGTAGGAGTTTAATATCCTTCTCAAGGACATCACACAGCAGGATCGAGCACCACTTATGTTTGATCTTTTTCTGTTGATAAGGTGCATAATAATAATTTAGGCTATTTCAGTCCTCATAGCTCTTTTGAATCGAAATAATCCAAAAAATTGGCGATTAGAAGATTTTTCTCCCTCTCTCTCTCTCTCTCTCTCTCTCTCTCTCTCTCTCTCTGTTAAATGAATGAATTTATACTATTTAAATGCTCTATAAATTACCCACAATAGTGCGTGGTAAAATGGCACATTTCCTGATAGATAAACATAAAAAAGAAAATAAAACTTGGAGCCTCTTCCCCTAGTTTATATGTTGTCCAGTTTTATTTCAGTAATATAGGTTTATATGATCCAGTAATGCTCAAACTCTTTCTCTCTCTCACCTCAGACTCCGCAGGAACAAGCAATGCTTGCAGCTCCAACAATGGGGGGTGTCCCCACCTCTGTCTGCCCAAACCAAACAATCAAAAGACCTGTGCCTGCACCACAGGCTTTAACCCCTCTCAGGATGGCACCCGCTGTGAACAGTTTGAGTCTTTCGCAATTGTCTCCACAACCAAGTACATCCGTGGCTTCCACATAAACAGCTCGGATCACTCTGAGGCTATGGTGCCTGTCGGCGGACGTATGTTTTGCTTGATATTGTTCTACATTATGATGTTAGAGGTTTGCACAGTTTTTTTTTTGTAAACTGACGCTTTTTTTGTCTTTTGCAGCTTCCTACTCCCTTAAGACCAAGTTGGACCTCCATATTGAATCTGGCTTTGTGTACTGGACTGATAACGCCTCCTCCACCTCATACAGGGGCATCTTCAGGGCCAATACAGATGGAGGATCTTACAGAACTGTTGTCAACACAGGTGTTGGAAGAGGAGGCATCCAGGGCCTTGCTGTAGACTGGGTTGCAGGTATGAAGTCACTCAACCATCCAACACTCATTCATTCACTGGGACTCTCTAGGAATAAATATATTAACAAGTAACATTCTCATCTCTTCATTTATTTTTAGGCAACTTATACTTCACCAATGCGTTTGACAGTGAGACTTTCCTGGAGGTGCTTGCCATCAACACCACCTACCGAATGATTCTCCTCAAGTCCAGCCAAGACCAGCCCCGTGACGTGGCTGTCAGCCCCAAGCTTCGCTACCTCTTCTGGACTGACGGTGGCCAAACACCAAAGATTGAGCGGTCCCTGCTGGATGGCACCAACCGCACTGTGTTGGCCTCAGAAAGTCTGGCGTCACCTCGTGGTCTTACTGTTGATTACACCAATGATTTCCTCTACTGGACGGATGATGTTCTTGATATGATCTCCCGAATGGCCACAGACGGCACACAGAGGCAGATTATCCGCTATGGGAGCCGATATCCGTCCCCAACAGGAATGGCTATTTTTGGAAACTACATGCTGTGGGTGGATAAAAAACTTGGCAAAGTCTTCCAAGCCAGTAAGGACCCTGCCAACACTGACCAGCCAGAGGTGAGAATTAAATCTGCTGAATTTCACACAGGGCTTTCTGTTTCAGCTTTCATGATGGTGCTGTTTTGTGATCGTCTGTTGAGATGATGAAATAATTTGCATAATTTAAACAATTTGTTGGGGAGGCTGTTGCAGGTATTATAGTCAGATTTGTCTGGATTTTTTCTGTTTTCTGTTTTATTTATGTTTATATTTTTATGTTTAGTTTTATGGCGACTACAATGATTATTTTATAATCAGTTAATCTGCAGAAGTTTTCTTTCTCTGTTTGGTCTTTCAAATATCAAAAAAAAAAAACATAAATTGTAACAGTAAGTCACTAAATAACAAAACATTTCTCTTCTTTTCCAGGTAATTCGAGACAATCTTGACAGCCTGATGGATGTCACTGTCTTTGACGCTCATGTCCAGCCTACAGCTGCGAACCTTGTGGGTTTTAACCCGTGTCAAGAAGATAACGGACGCTGCCAGCAGTTCTGTTTCGCCCTACCAGGCCAAGACAAACCAAAATGTGGTTGTGCACACGGGTCACTCCTTAGTAATGGAGTAACATGTGGGTATGGATTGGACGAGTTTCTAGTTTTCACCACAGACTACACGCTGAACAGCATGAGGCTCGATCCTGCTGACCACAGCACGCCTTATCCAACGGTGAACTTGGGCTACAGCTTGGTGGCTTTGGACTATGACTTCAAGGAGAAGCGAATTTTCTTCACCCAGTATATGGGAATTGGTCGGAGCAGAATTGGCTACGTCATCACAACATCCATCACCAGTCAGCCTGTCATTATCACAGCAAGTGAGTTTAGCATTAATTGTTAACTGTGTTTCCTCTGTGGGACTCCCATCTTGTAACTTGTTTTAATCTCACTCTCCTCTCTCACTGAAATATCCTCTCTCCTCTGTTACACTGCACAGACTTGGATGACCCAGAGGGATTGGCCTATGACTGGATCAACAAACGTCTCTACTTTACTGACTACTATAGTCGCAAAGTCCAGTCCATTGGGGTGGATGGGATGAACCGTTCAATCATCGCTCATGCAAACCGTCCCAGAGGCATCATTGTTGACCCCTGCTATGGGTAAATGCACTTACTTCACTGCCAAATGTCTGGACATTAATGTGACACATTCACTATGAAGTATGTTCATCTTCTCCATTCTCACTCTGCACTCTCTGCCCAGTTACCTGTACTGGACTGACTGGGGCAGTCCAGCTAAGATTGAGAGGGCCACACTAGGTGGAAACTTCCGCACGGCCATCATCAACAGCAGCCTGACAACACCCAATGGCCTGTCTCTGGATTACGATGAAAGAATGCTCTACTGGGCAGATGCCTCATTGTATGTTCAGATTTTTTATGGTATTGGAGCAGATCCCACAGTGCTCACCCTTTTTGACAACTCTTCTACTACCCTCTTCTGCTTCCCACAGAGATAAGATTGAGCGGTCCACCCTGACTGGTGAGAACCGACAAGTGATCTTGCAGGGGGCCCAGTACCCGTTCGCCTTGACTGTCTTCAAACAGGACATCTTCTGGACCGACTGGACTGAGAGGGGCGTCTTCAGGGCTGGAAAGGACGATGGCTCTGGCTTCGCAGTGCTCGCCCAGGATTTGCAGTACCGACCAAACGACATCCATGTATATGCCGAGTCCAAGCAGGAGAGCTGCTCAAGCTCCTGTCAGCAGTTCAACGGAGGCTGTAGTCATGTCTGTGTTCCCGGTAAGAGCAGACTCTTACTTGTGGGTGCTACCAGACAAGAAGCCCCTCAATCCCCACTACTATTCAAAATACACAGCAAACAGAAAAAGGCAGAGATTACAGGGGACCTTGTCTCGAAATTCAAAAATCTTCATTCTAAAATTCCCTCACGTCCACAATCTCTCCTGCAGGTCCAGTAGGCCCAGAGTGCCAGTGTCCTCACCAGGGGAAGTGGTACCTCGCCAACAATGGTAAAGATTGTATCCAAGACACAGGGAAACGCTGTCAACCGGATCAGTTCACCTGCCTCAACGGTAACTGCATCAGAGCACGCTGGAAGTGTGACGGCTTCAACGACTGCCATGATAACACGGATGAGCTGGAGAGAGTGTGTGGTGAGTTTAATCTGACATGTACATAAACACTAATGACTATAACTACTAACTTTTACCTAAAGCATAAATATAATGGCAAGAAAGTTAATCAGCACTCTGTGCTCCTCCTCCTCCTCTCCAGCCTTCCACACTTGCTCAGCCATGGACTTTACCTGTGACAACGGACGCTGCTTGCCGCTCAGCTACGTCTGCGACTACACAGATGACTGTGGTGACAACAGTGATGAGCGAGACTGCGCATTCCCCACGTGTAACCCCGCCACTGAGTTCACCTGCTCAAACGGACGCTGCATCAGTGCTGCGTTCGTCTGCGACGGCCACAACGACTGCAGAGGCAACGCCTCTGATGAAATCAACTGCCGTGAGTGATGATTAGACTCAAGGGACTGATTTGTTAACATCTTCTCTTCCTCGGTTGCTAGAGGCATCATTAAAGAGCTGTAGTATCCATCTTTTAGAATAAGAGTCCTTTCTTTTCTTTCTGCTTTGTCCTTTTCAGCTGACAGAACGTGTCCAACGGGCCAGGTCAAGTGTGAGGGCACCAACATCTGCATCTACCCTCAAAACCTGTGTGACGGCTACAACAACTGCGGAGACAACAGCGACGAGAATCCTCTGTTTTGCGGTAAGTTGAACACCCACAACAATCGCCTACGGTTCCCCCAAAAAGGAAAGTTTTATTATAAGCGGTTGCTGTTGCCAGGTGGTTACCTCCAGGACTTCAGCATAGCGAGTTTGGGCGGCAGAGCAAAATGTTACTTTCTGGGTGGATTCAGTAGAACCCTACATGGATATATGCTGAAATGATCAACTGTGCTTCTGTGCTGCAGCGGGTCGTACCTGCTCTCCAGACCAGTTCCGCTGCGATGAAGGGAAATGTATCCCTGACTATTGGGTGTGTGACTCCATACAAGACTGCAGAGATGGGACAGATGAACCTCCCACCTGTGGTGAGTTCTTTTACATTTACATTTGGTATTTGAGCTTTTTAGAACGACCCTCAGAGGCCACATTCAGAGTCAATGTTGACATGACTCGATTCATTAAATTCATTAAAAATGCTATTTCCCTAATCAGAATTTATGGCAATCATAACCGTAAGCTGCTTCATTTGTGAATTTTATTTTAAATTAATTTGTCAGATTGGATGATACATGATAGTTATCAATGACCTGTTAATTATTAATGCGGTGAATCATTGATGACCATGTGCTAAATTGTGCTGCCTACCTAATCAGAGTAGATCTCTTAATGCTTTTTAAAAATGATTTATTGTTCTTTATTTCTGTGCAGAGGATCAAATCAAAACTTGCAGCCCGACTCAGTTCACATGTACCAATGGAAACTGTATCCCGCAGTCATTGGTCTGCGATGGCAACAATGACTGCTGGGACAACAGTGATGAGGCTCCTGAACTGCAGTGTGGTGAGATACCTCTTTAACATATATTTATTACACTGTGTGAGGGTAACACTGGAAATATATTTATGTGATTTGTCACCATGTTTACCATTGTTATGCTATCATCGTCAGACTTTTTCCATCTTCTCTCTGTCTCCTGCAGGTGAACGTACATGCAGTTCCAACCAGTTCACCTGTCCAACCTGGTACCCCGGTCACCCGCGTTGCATTCCGTTAAGCTCTGTTTGTGATGGGGACAGAGACTGCGCCAATGCAGCTGATGAGCTCCAAAACTGCCCCAATCGTACCTGCCATATGAATGAATTTGCCTGCTCTAATGGCCGTTGTATCTTAATCGCCTACCAGTAAGTAGTAGTAGAGTGTGTGTAGACATTTCGCTAATTCTGTTCTCATTAAAAAGAGTGTAATGATTTACTCCTCCTCCCCAGCTGTGACCGTGTGAATGACTGCGGAGACGGCAGCGATGAGTTGAGCTGTAATTACGACACATGCAACAGCAACCAGTTCACCTGCGGTAACGGAGCCTGCATCCCCGCCTCCTACATCTGCGATGGGGACAGCGACTGTTGGGATGGCTCAGATGAGGTGGACAGCTTGTGCGTCACGCCGCAGCCCACCTGTGCTCCCAACCAGTACATGTGCAAGTCAGGCGAGTGCATCGACATCAATAAGGTGTGCAACGGGGTGAAGGACTGCCAGGACAACACAGACGAAAAAGGCTGCGGTGAGATACTAAAATATGACATATGATGTATCTCTCACATGGTCAGGCAAGATATTTGGTTTCACAAACACACTGATTTCCTCGTTCTGTTTAGGAATCAACGAGTGCCGCAACCCAGCAGTTCACAAGTGTGCCCAGCTCTGCACCGACACCCTCACCGGTTACTATTGCTCTTGCAACGCCGGATATAAACTCATGCCAGATGGCAAAGCCTGTGAGGACATCAACGAGTGCTTGAGCACACCCGCCGTCTGCAGCCAGATCTGTGAGAACGCCGTTGGCTCGTACTACTGCAAATGTGCCCCGGGGTACATCCGTGAGGCCGACGGACGCACCTGTCGTCAGAACAGCGGCATTGCCCCATATCTGTTGTACAGTAATCGATACTATATCCGCAATTTGACCACAGACGGGTCACAGTTGAGTATAGTCTTGCAGGGGCTGTCCAACGTTGTGGCGTTGGAGTTTGACCACTCTGAGAAGAGGCTTTACTGGCTGGATGCAGGAGTGGGAAAAATTGAGAGGATGCGTTTTGACGGGACCGACAGGGAGACGCTTGCAGATAATGATCTAAGAGGAGCTGAAGGCCTGGCGCTGGACTGGGTGGGCAGGTGAGAGAAATATTAAAACTGTCTTTGAATCAGTCCATCTGATGAAAACATGGCTGCAGGAGTGTCATTGAAAAGCTTTTGTGTCTGCTGCAGGAAGTTGTACTGGTCGGACTCTTACTACGGCTCGGTTCATGTGATGGAGCTCGATGGGCGCAATCGGAAGAAGCTTCTGTCAGGAAACATCAGAGATGGAAATGCCACTTATGTCATCAGCCGACCTCGTGCTGTGGCTGTTAACCCTAAATATGGGTACTGACACACACACCTACACACACAAAAGCCCTTGAGCTGTAGCCAGACACCAGATCCAGATGTTTATAGTTAATGTTTAATATTGCAAAAAACATTTCTCTTGTCAGTTTATTGGCTGATATATAATGGTAAATATCCACAACAGAGTCCTGCAGACTCTCTGATCCTTTGTCGTCCTATTTTCTTCCTTCCTGTCCTCTTTTTACCCAGATGGCTGTACTGGACCGACTGGGGTGACACAGCATATATCGGCAGAGCTGGCATGGACGGAAGCAACGTCAGTGCCATTATCACAACCAAGCTGGAGTGGCCTAATGCTCTGACTATAGATTACACCAACAACAAGATCTTCTTTGCTGATTCCCACCTTAACTTCCTGGAGTGAGTTCAGACCTTCATGTTATGAATCTGCTTCATCTGTATAATAGTACATACAATGTCTAATAACCCTGCACTTCATCATCATTCAGCTTTGCGGACATGGATGGCCAGAACCGGCATCGGGCAATTGCTGGCACCCTTCCTCATGTGTTTGCTGTTTCCCTGTTTGAGGACTGGGTTTACTGGACAGACTGGAACACACACACAGTGGAGAAGGCGCACAAGTTCACTGGTGAACAGCGTGCAATCATGGGCAACAACACACATCGGCCCTATGACATTCACGTCTACCACCCCTACAGGCAGCCTCGCAGTACGTACATTTGAACTGTAGATGCTCGTGTTCTTTGTCTCAGCGGACTGCAGCCCAGAATTAACCAATATGCATTCCTCAGGTGAAAACCCCTGCAACTCCCATCACCTGACCTGCAGCCATTTGTGTCTGATTGGTCCCGGTGGGCAGCAAGCAACCTGCGAGTGTCCAGATCACTTCATCGGCCTCTCTGTAGGCTTCAAGATCCAGTGTGTTGCCGACTGTTCCAGCACCCAGTTCCGCTGTGGAGACAATGAGAGGTCAGTGAAATATAAAATCACATTTCACAGTTCTCACAGTTCAGTGATAGTTTCTTTATATAGACTTTTTTTCTAAGCTAACGTGGTTGTGCTTTCTCTTGTTCTTAGGTGTGTTCCCATATGGTGGAAGTGTGACGGCCAGTCAGATTGCGGTGATGGCTCAGATGAACCTCAGACCTGCCCTCCTCGTTCTTGCCCCATTGGCCAGTTCCAGTGTCAGGACGGCAACTGCACCTACCCCAGCTTCATCTGCGATGGGGAACCAGACTGCCCTGACAGTTCAGACGAGGACGCAGCTCTCTGCAGTATGAACATTAACACAGTTACTGCGATTAACCGCACCAGCATAAAAAAAATTAACATTGTTCTACACTTAGCTGTGAATCTGTGTGATTGTTTGGTTGGACTTTTCAGATACTAGTCAAGCTGCTGTCTGTCCCTGCAGGTGACCACCGATGCCTGGAAAACCAGTTCCAGTGTAAAAACAAGAAGTGCATCCCCGTGTCCTGGCAATGCGATGGAGTAAGTGATTGCTCAGACAACAGTGACGAAGACGCAGAGACTTGTTCCCAGAGGACCTGCGGACCGGGACAGTTCCAATGTGCCAATGGACGCTGCGTGCCTATGAGCTTCGTGTGTGACGTTGAGAACGACTGTGGGGATGGATCTGATGAGCCGCTTGAAACCTGCAGTAAGTGAGATACCATGAGATGGACGTTGAAGTGAATCAAAGCCAGAAATACACTCCACGATCTTTAGCCAGAAGAAATATCTCGTTCCCTGATTTCTGTCATGCTTGTGTCTGATGTTGTTGTGATATATAATCAATTCAGGCTCAGCTATGTCCCAAGAGGACTCTGAGGGAATTAATGATGCTGTATCAAGCTTATCTAAATTTAAAAGGCACAAATTATTTGTCTTTTCCCCTGTTGTCCTCTTCTTCTGCTCTGTTTTGCTCATTTCTGTCTTCCTCATCACATTTCGTTTTTCTCTGTCCTCTTTCTCATGTTTGTCTTTTTCTCTTCAGTGGGTCCAGACTACAAGTGCGACGAGGACACAGAGTTCTCCTGCCAGACAAACTACCGCTGTGTTCCTCAGTGGGCCCGCTGTGACGGCAACAATGACTGCATCGACAACAGCGACGAGCAAGGCTGTGGTCAGTGCATGTGTGCCAGTAGATGTGATATTATGTGAGGACAGGGTTGTGACAAAGACTGCACTAGTGAAGAGAAAGTATGAAAAAGAGTTTGAAGGAGATGAGCACAAAGTGTGGATGATGATATCTGTGTGTGTCCGTGGTTGTTTTTCTTTGACCACATGTTGAATCAACTTCTCAACTGTCCATTTCTGACTTTGTCTTCCAACAGAGGACGTGACCTGTGATCCCCTGGGAGATTTTCGATGTGACAACCACCGCTGTGTCCCCATCCGCTGGCAGTGTGATGGAAACAACGACTGCGGTGACGGCTCAGATGAGAGAAACTGCCGTGAGTGTCCTTCTCCACATTCTTAAGCTCAACCAAGTGTCTTCCAGGGTTATTAAAATGTTCTTTTATTATCTTTATTTAGCCTTTTTTTGAGATTATTCAGTCTGGGAATAAGTTAGTGCTTAGTGCTAAACTAATCCTGCTGTTAACTCATTTACTCACACTGCACTACGCAAAACTACCTTTTGATTAGTGTGAGCCTGTTTAGTGTGTGTGAACTGTAAGTGTCTCTCTTTGATCCTGATTTTGCTGCATAGAGCCAAGGCCTTGCTCTGAAAGTGAGTTTCGATGCGACAGCGGCGTGTGCATCCCTGGAAACTGGGTGTGTGACCATGACAACGACTGCGGGGACAACTCAGACGAGCGGGACTGTGGTGAGCGAGCACTACACACAAAAACTTCCTTGATATATTCTCTGTCATTAAACAAAACACTCAAGTTATCATCCTGGATCTCTTCCAGAGTTGCTGACGTGTCGTCCAGGTTCCTTCCAGTGTGAGTCAGGTCACTGTATCCCCGCTGTTCTGCAGTGTGATGGTCGGGCTGATTGTGAGGACCTGTCAGATGAGACCAGCTGTCGTAAGTAAACCACATGTAAAGTCATGGCAAACTGTCTGACTCCTACAGTGTTTGACTTTGTTTGTTCTCTGTGTATTTAGAAGTATAATGTCTACAAAAACTAACTCTGCAGTTAAAGTAAAAATGTCAAGTGATTTACAATTTTTCTCCACCCCGACAGCTACTCGTTACCCAGGAGGCCGTTGGTGCCCTGTGAGCCAGTTCCAATGTGCGAACCATCTTTGTGTGAACCAGAACTGGGTGTGTGACGGCGACGATGACTGCGGGGACCGCTCTGATGAACAGCTCAGTTTATGCTGTGAGAAACATTTTGTTTATTGTAAACTGCAAATTACTCTCATTCATATTCAACAAGCCCTAATCCTAATTAATTTGAAATATTTAGAGGACTTGGATGTTACTAATTTAACCCTCATACAGACAGGTTAGGGTTAAGAGAGAACACTGCTAAAGATTTGATAAATTAACATTAATAAGAGTTCAAATTCACAGAGATGAATCGAAACTTGTGTGTGTGTTTGTCCAGTGAACATCACCTGTGAGATGCCGTCCAGGTTCCGCTGTGCAAACGGCTACTGCATCTACTCCGGCCTGATGTGCAACAAGAAGGACGACTGTGGAGACGGCAGCGACGAGAACGAGGAACTCTGTATGATAAATTAGTCTTTTTGTACAGTGCTGTTGTTTTTATATTAAATAATGTCTTTTTCTCTGTTTAGCCAGATTTCTAATAAGTTCAAGTTCAGAAAATGTACTCCTAATCATCGGTTTCTGGGACCACCGGGGATTAGTGCAAACAACACTAATGCCTCCTGAACCTTCCTCTCCAATTCCATTAACATAGGAAATCCCAAAATCACATCAGTGCGTCTGCACAGGGCACAAAGCCTGAAACGTATAAGGGACAAGGAAATATTCTGTATTATGGAATTGTTACACAATGAGCTTAAACATCAATCAGAACAAATTATTCTGAGAGGAGATTAAATAGTTGGTGGACATCGAATAGCTCGTCTGAATCCGTTTGTTGTTGTGAGGGAGGAGACGAACAGGGGACGCTGTGAGAAGCCTTCAGCTGAATAATTAGTGAATATAGCGTGTTATCATGTTAGAGCATATAATTATGTGTGCCTACATTTGAGTGCTTCACTGTGTGGGTAGTTTTTTAAACCTACAAGTGTGGGCAGTTCACTCATTTCCATCTTTCTATTTTACCACCTTTTTTGGTGTTTAGACAGTCAGAGAAGAGCGACGCTGCAGATAAAGCTCTTCAGTCCTAGACAAGTGGAGGTGGACATGTTTGCACAGATGAGTTGTATACCCACTCAACCTTCCCTGCGTACTTGTGCTGATGAGTCATTCTTACTGTGTCCTTCTCAGGCCGTGAGCCCACGCTGCCCCCGTGCACACTGGAAGAGTTTAAATGCACCAACGGACACTGCGTGGCCCTGCCATTCGTGTGCGATCACAACGACAACTGCGGGGACCTCACAGATGAATTAGGCTGCAGTGAGTAGCACACTATGCGTACACGTCCTCTTTTAATGTCAGTTTAAAGCTTTTATTAAAAGTTGTTGGGAGGAAAAATACTGAATATGTGACCTTAAAGTTATCTTCTAACAACTTGACATTTTTCAGGCTTTTATCTTTTAGTTCAGCGTTAAAATACTTACTCATAGTAAGAGTATGTACACAGATAAGTAAGTAAGGTTGTCATAATAACAGAATTTAAACTTCGATCAATGCTTGAATTAAAAAACGGCACTTAATACCACATCTGATTTTGAAAAGTCCTAGAAATACGAAATAGGATCATATTTTGTGGAGGCTTGTTGTTAATAATGTAACCAACATGGTACTGAATGAAGTTTTTGTTTAATTTAGATACTATTAAATGTATAATTAATGTAAGATTGTATTGTTTTAAACATGTGGCATTGAAAAAGTATAAAAGTATGAATACTTTGGACATCCCTAGATCATAGCAGGTGAAATGTCAAGACTCCAGCTGTGCGTTACATTCGTTAAAAAACAACAAGAATTGTAAAATAAAAAGAAAAACAAGTCCTAATTATGACACACTATGATTACTATAATGGGAATATGTTGTCTTTACAAAAGCACATTACAGAAGTTTACTCATAATGACTGTCATATCGTGTAATTATGACTATATGATCCATCCATCTAGTTTCCACCAGTTATCTGGGGCTGGGTCATGACCCCATTATGAATTAGCAATTCGTAATTATAGGAAAAGATGTTCTCATTATGAGATGCCGATCTTGTAATTATGAAAAAAGTGGAGTCAGATGAATAATCACAGGTGGATGAGTTATTTATGGACACACGTAGGTTGAGTCATGAAGGTAAAGGGAATGATTGTGACGGAATAACAATGATTCTGGTCGGTAGCTGCTCTCCTGTAAACAAACACATCCAACGTGAGCACGTCTTAAATTAGATCTGAGCGCTGTTTTTAACGTGTCAGTGAACGCACCCTGTGTTGCCTCCAGATTTTGGCCAAGATCGTCACTGTAAGGAAAATCTGTGCCAGCACGTGTGCACCAACCTGAACGGCACCGGCTTCATCTGCTCCTGCAGACCCGGATACAAAGTGAATCCAGTCAGCACACACGCCTGCCTGGGTACACACACACACACACACACACATATTTGATTAATTCATACACAAATCACTCCAATAGGAAGAATATATTTAATCCAAATGAATATTTTCATATATATATAATAATAATATTAATTAATAATATTCTTTCAGACATCGATGAGTGTGAGGAGTACGGCATCTGTCCTCAGGTCTGTAAGAACACCAAGGGCAGCTACGACTGCGAGTGTGCCCCCGGCTACAGGAAAGTGGGCAACGGTGACATGTGCGAGGCTGAGGGTGAGAGCAATCTTTATGAACCAAGTTTAGACACAAGCAGCAACAAAAATATGGGTACATCTTGTCCCGTTAAGGACAGTAAACACTAAATTAAAGTGCACATTCATTAGATAACTAACTGAAATAAAATATTTAGTTTGCTCACAAACAGCAGCGAAAGCTGGACGTGTTCGTGCGAGTGAGTTTGCCTCCTTTGAGATCTGGACGTGTCACAGATGCAGGTCGTGTACCTAGCAACATCAGTGGTAAAATGTAAACGCCTGTGTGTCTCTCAGGGTCGACTCCCCTGCTGCTTCTGCCAGAGAACATTCGTATCAGGAGGTTCAACCTGCAGACGGAGGCCTACCACGACTTCCTGGAAGAACAGGAACACATAATGGCTCTGGACTACGACTGGGACCACAACAACACCGGGTTCAGTAGGTCACACACAGATACTGCAACGAAAGCCCGAAGACAGCTGTGTCCACACAGACTGAGTAAAGACTTGTTTGATGTTTTGTCAGGTATGGTGTACTTCACTGTAGCCAGTCAGGACTCTGTGCCGGGTGCTATCAAGAGAGCTTACATACCTTCAGTGGACGATGGCAGTAACAACATCGGTGCTGCTGTGGACCTCGGCATCAAATACATCACCAGACCAGACGGCATCGCTGTGGACTGGGTGGGCAGGTGTGTGATTGTGTTCCTTTAGTTTGCTGTCTTGGAGTCTTATCATTGTCTTATCATTAGTTTATCAGTGTGAATTCTTTTATACAGATTTCTCTGGAAAGTTTGTGTATCAAAACATGTTTTGTGAATAGTTTTGTCATTCGTCTGCCTGTAGGAACCTTTACTGGGCAGACTCCAGGGTGAAGAGGTTAGAAGTGGCCATGTTGGATGGACGCTACAGGAAGCACCTAGTCAAGACTGAGCTGGGTTACCCGTCTGCTGTGGCCATCAACCCACGACTGGGGTGAGACAGACAGAGCTGCCACACCTGGGAAGACATTTGATAGGAGGAAGGCACTTTAACCCACCACACGTCAGAGCCAACCACTCTAATCTGTGCTTTGTTTCTGCAGGATGTTGTACTGGGCAGACCGTGGGGATGAAGCCAAGATTGAGTGTTCCTGGATGGACGGACAGGAGAGAAAAGTCCTAGTGGCTGATGGCCTTGGTTGGCCCACTGGCCTGTCCATCGACTTCACCAATGGTGACAGAGTCTACTGGTCTGACTCGAAGGAAAGCCGCATAGAGTCTGTCCTGCCTTCAGGAGACGACCGTAGAACTGCCGTCTACATAGGTGAGAGTTAGGAAGGACGTTCAAGAGAGTCACCATCATCCATTCATCCATCCATCAGTTACATGTTTTTGTTCACACCTTGTCTAGATGTGAGAAACCCCTTCAGTGTGAGTGTTTTCGAGGACCACGTTTATTGGAGCACTCAGGAGAAAGGCGAAGTGTTCCGACAGGACAAGTTTGGCCGTGGAGCCAAGACGTTACTGCTGACTGCCGGGCCCTGGCTGACCCAGGTCTCTGTGTATCAGCAGCAGAGATACAACAGCCTAGCCAGTAAGCTGCACTGACCCACATAGTGAAACACATGAACACACACTGTATGTTTACAGTACATCACTGTAATGGAATCAGTTTTACCTGGATTATTTTTATTTGTAATCAAAGAAATGTTCTTTTATCATCTCTTATTTTATTATTTCATACTATTCATTCTTTCTTTGTGTCTGCAGTCAAGAATCCGTGTAAAGGAACCTGCAGCCACCTGTGTCTGCTCCGACCAGGCGGATACACCTGCGCCTGCCCCGAGGGCACCAACTTCGTCTCCGGCAGTAACACCGAGTGTGATGCTGGTAAGAAAAACGTAAAAACACGAGCTGTCATTTATCAAAGGTGCAGGAAGGGTCATTAATTGCAGCAGCATCGATTCAGCTCGCATAGATTTGTCTCTTTGCGTCATCTTTGCAACAGTAACGCCAGTTAGTTTATATTACATCCTGACTGACGTCCAAATAACCGTTCATGTAAATAATTTCAGGTTTTGATCCACCGCCCACCATGCCCCCTCCGTGTCAGTGTCTAAATGGAGGCACCTGCTACTTTGATGACAACAGGGCTCTCTGCAAGTAAGAACTCTTTTCAGTCTTTACAACCAGGACAAGTCAAGACTAAAGACTGACGCGCAGACTGAAGAATTTCTCAGTTAACACGTTACTGTTTGTGTTTGTGTTTCACAGGTGTCCTCCAGAGTGGGAGGGAGACTACTGCCAGACAAACGTTTTTAACGTGATCGCATCGTCGAGTATGTTTGATTAATTTGAAAGAAAAAAATCGGATTATTCAAAGTCACATAACTTCATCTTGATATTAACACGCTCCCTTCTGCCTCCTCCTCTGCTCGTGCTCGTCCCTCCATCTCAGTTGGAATAGCGATCGGGGTGACAGTAGTGATCGTGGCTCTGCTGGGCGCTCTGGTCTACGTTGCCAGGAAGAAGCCCAACCTGCTGGAGAGTCTACGAAACAACATGCCCAGCATGCCCAGTATGCCCTCCATGCCCTCCATGCCATCCATGCCCTCCATGCCGAACTTCAGGTGAGTTGAAGCCAGCAGAGAAAAGACGCAGATGGTTGTTATCAGTCTGAAATACATATGATGATTGTTTTTCTCCAATAGAAGATAATTGAAGTATTTTATGTGTTACAGCTGAATCACTCGTGTGTCTCGATGTTTTTCAGAAACTCCCCAAACGCGCCAAAAACAGAGGGAAGTGAAACGAGTCTGAATTCTGAAGAGGTCGGTAGCAATACAAATAACTGTTGTTTAACATGATGGAGGATCAGGGTCCTCTGTTAGAAATAATAATTAATAAATAAATTGTCTGATGTCAGGTTCCCTGCATGTCTGTGTCCATGGTGGATACGGATGGGAAGAATTTTGAGAACCCGGCATACGAAGCTGGAGAACATCCTGCTGCCACGAGCGTGACCACAGCCACCACAGCTCCTGTTTGTCCTGGAACAAACAAGGTCAGTAAACAGAGAATTGTTGATTCTGCTCATACCTCTCCACGCTCTGCGGCTCAATATGATGAAGGGCAACATTACCCAGAACGTGCTTTCATTTGCTCTGTTTTATCTGCTGGTTTGGTACCTGTTACTTCTTAGTTTTGTACTATATTTTTTAATTAGCTCAGTCTTGTGATGCTGTGTTTCCTCAGGAGTACATTGATAATCCTTTGTATGTGGAACAAGTTCAAGTTGTGGACGAGGCGACAAAAAGCGCAAACCGACCTGCTGCTGACAACAGCAAGGTTCGTCACCAGTTTCAATTTAAATGTTTTTTTATGTCAAATAACTGAATTTATTCTAAAAAGTCGAAGCGCTCTGAAATGTTTTCATGTGGTCACCTCAGGAGGTCTTTGAAAATCCAGCGTACGTCTCAGACTCAGATGTCGACGTCACTTCTGCACAACCAGCTGCTTCAAGCGCACAGGTAGCCGTGGAGACGCATGTCAAAATGTTACCTGATGTTTAATGCACTGGATCTGTAAATATTAATAACACGCTCTGAATGTCTGAAAATGTAGTAAAGATCTGAAACTTTGCATCTCTCAGGCTGACGACGGATTTCTGACTTTCAAAAACCCGACGTACACGGTGAGTCGAGAATGACAAACTCAGATTAAATGTCATTAAGCGTCTTTAAACAGTAAATCTCTTTTCTTATACTTATTTAACTTTATTTATTTACTCGTGTGAGTTGTGAATTGTTCTGGATTTAAACAAGAGCTGTAAAAGTTCTGCACATGACGGCTGTGAAGTTTTACTTGTGTATATTTTTGTTCTTTGTAGCTGCAGTGACTGAGTCCACAGCTTGCATTGTAAATAATGTAACATGATTTTAGTCAGTCTGAGACTCTTTATTCTGGTTTTATATTCTGTTTTAATTTTTGTTCATCGTGATTTTCCTGCAGGAGGACACAGCAGGAGCATCCGCTCCACATTCTGAGATTTGACATCAGGACTGAGAGCTGAAACTTCGGGATGTAAAACTACTGAAGTAACTGCACAGAACTAATCAACCAAGACAGTTTGCAAAGAAGTAGAAAGAAATATGTTTTTAATACAGCTCTTTTGTATAAAAAATCTTTTACAGACTGATTTAATCCAACAAATATGAGGCTGGTTCAGTAATCAAAGTGAATAAATGCTTGTAAATGTTGTTTATGAGTTTGTTTTATGTCTTTGTGTAAAGTTGAACATTAAAACAGCTTTTACCACCAAGTTGAAAGCGTAACGTTTGGACTGCAAATGCATAAAATTTCTCGATGAAGCCCTCGATAATATCATAATGACCTTTCTTTGTGTAGCGGTGCACATCTCCCGGGAGGCCCCCGGCTGGTGTTATCCACTCTGTTCATCACAGATAGGACTCTGATCCTCAGCTACTGTATCTGACCCACGGAGCTGACATGAAATGCTTTGTCATCATCCGTTTAATCACACGGAGAGACACGATTTGAGGCCGTGATCACAGAGGCAGCAGCAGTAGTGATTCTGCTGCTCTCCTCTCCCACCGTCACAAACGTCCAAACACATCACAGTCTCTCTGAATCAGGCCGGCCAGATGAGCAGAGAGACACAAAAGGAAAGTGGAGAAGAAGAAAAAAGTGGAAGTACAACAGGGAGCAGCGGCTGGTGTGTTTTTATGTTGTGGTGCGTGATGATTCATAGTTCATGTTTTCATAGCACTGCCCTCCCACAAGGCATCTCTGACCGTCAGCCAAAACATGTATTGTGCCGCTCACTGAGACACACAGACATGGAGGGAGGGCATGAATAGCAATGGATGGTTTTTGAGAGGGGCGGACCAGCTTGGAGCATGTGTGCACACTGTGCTGCCTTCGGGAGCTGTGGGAAATCATACTAACAGTCACTCTGTGTGACTCCTGAAGAGCCAAGAGACTTTTATTTGATGTTTTTCAGTAAAGTTGGATTATGAGTATTGGAGTGAAAAAAGGGGTTTGAGCAAAGAGACTTTTATTTTGGTTACAGAATATGAGCAACTTATCACATGTTTTAGATTTAATTTGAGCAGCCCTGCAGAGATAATCATTAATAATAATCAATAATCATTTGGTTAATGTTGGTATAGAAGCCCATTTCTGCTGGTGGATGTGTGGCCGGCCTCTGAAAATTGGCAAAGACGTGGCACATTGGTGGACCTGGGTGCTCAGTCAAAGCGGCCATGCTGTTAATTCTGCATAACTTTAAGCCTTAATATAATCTGAACAGGTGAGTTGTATATAAATTCACCCTCAGTACAGTTGTCATGAACAGGGAAATTAGCTATAGAGACCAAATTTTAACATGGGGACTTATGGAGACTGACACGTTCTGTAGCCAGCCTCAAGAGGACGTTTGAGGAACTGCAGTTTGTGGCACTTCCACACTGGCTACAGAGGCAGTTGCTCGCCTAGAAAAAGGAAAGATTTACACAAAAGTATGGCATCCAACTGTGGATTCTGGACCCTTGTTTCCTATAAATTACTGCACAGCTTAAAACTTTTATAGTCAGCAATCATCCTGTGTTATGGCTGGATTAACATGTCCTTTATGGGGTTTTTTCAGAGGCAGCACAACGTTACATTATTTACCAAAAATAAATAAATAAATGAACCTGCCTAATATACACGTCCTTTCAATCCCCCTTTCATCCAGTTAATATATCCCAAATTTTCCCCTTTTTTTAGCTGTGAATCTTGGATGTTGGAGATTCCGAGCGGCGCCTGAAGGCAGCACAGACACAGAGAGGGAGAGGGAGCGACGGAGGGGGAAGGGGAGGCTCACTGAGCGGTGGATTGGATGGAGAGGAGGACTAAAAGCTCATGTGTGGCAGTCAGCTGAGGGCTGGGAGAGATCCAGACAGAAAGAAGAGAGAGAGAGAGGGAGTGGAGGGCAGACTGGTGTGACTGGTGATACTGGTGATACTGGTGGCGGCTTTCAGAGAGGAAACACGCGGAGGCTGAGCGAGGAGGAGCCTCAACAAGGTAAAGACGCTTCCTGACGTGCACTGACTCAACTCTGTGCAGCTCCTTACCTCTGTGCGTGTGCGTGTGTGACAAAGAGATGAGTAGACACAGTTAATTCACACAAAAATCAGATTTCCTCCTGTGCACGAGCTCTTTTATGAATTAAGGTGCTGCATGTCAGTGAGGGGCGTGTATCACCTGTGATTGATTGTCAGCTGACGGGAGGCAAAATTGCATGAGGTTATAGGCCATCAGAGACCACGTGAGCTTGTTGAATGACTGGTGATGAATTCAAAAAGGTGGATGACAGGGAACAGGCCTTCAGCTGGGACTTGGTCACGCTTTGTTGCAGGGCCAGGACAGGATTTTATGGCTTCATTGACTCTCAGGAGAGCCGGGCAGATTCAGTGAAGGTCAGGGTGCAGTAAACAAAAAGAGCACCGGTGTTAAAACCCAACCAGAGGCTGGGAGCGAAGGAAACTTCAATCTGTGTAAAACAAATCACAATAAACCATTTAACTGACCGAAAATGGGACGACTCATCTTCATCTTCCAGCCTCTGATGTTTGGCTCCTTGACCGGCCGTGTTGGCGCCACATCAACCGTCCTGTCAAAGTCCTCCTCTGCTCCTTTTTTTTTTTGTCTGCTCTGGGATTGTGAAGTCGCCTCGCCTTGTGAAAGAGACACACAGAAAGCCAGGTATTCTTCACCTCCAACACAAAGCCAAATTCAATCTCGCCAACACTCAAAGTGATTCTTTGTCCTCTCGCTGCGCCTCGGAGTCGGCGCTGATGTTCTTCTTATAAGCCTCTTAAAAGCTGTCTGGCTCCTCTGACCTCTTCGGCACTACAGGTTTTATTTTCAGTGTTTCTCTCAAGGTGGCTGCGAGAGTTTTCTTCCAGCGCGCTATTTCAGCTGTTGACTTTTGTAATTTGTCTCTTATAGTGTTAAAGATGTCAAATTTTGTGTTCAAGCCACTCAAATGAGACGATTTGCTGCTTTTGTTTGTCATATATCATTATAAACTTGATATATTTTGAATTTTGGACCACTTGAAGACATTCAAACGTGTCCTCTCGCACTCTTCTAAGGGATGATTGGTGTTTTTTCACTATTTTTTGACATTTCACAGACTAAATCAGAGAAGATTTGTTTTGAAACGAGAATTTAAACGGCCTATTCATCTCCTGCCCGAGAAATGTGCAGCAGGCAGCGGACACTGGAATAAAATCAGCCATGTGGGTGGCATCATAGGTGGTGGATGGATTACTCTTTAATGCACACACACAGAGCGGCGGGCAGATGGCATCGGCAGCGTGTGTGTTGCCCGACCTCGCCCCTTTCTCTCTCGGGACGGGTCCAACAGCAAACGAGTCTGGCAAACAGGTGTCGTTTGTCTGTGTGTGTGTATGAGCGGAGATGACGTAAGGTTAAGTTTCTGGACACAGTGTCAGGGATAATAGAGCATACTCGATGTGGACCGTGCCTTTGTCGAGTTTAGTAGCTGGATGAATTATCTATCTGGTCACACCAGGGACAAAGTTAACCAGCGGAAAGGCACCGTCAGTGAGGAATTTACTGCCAACCATAAACCTCAGTGCTCAGTGATACACGAAGAGGCACGTGAATACCAAATGTTCTGATCCGGCTCAGCAGCCGGGAGAGAAGCACGAGCAGGAACGTGAAATCCAATGAAAGAAACCGGCCGACAGTTTTACTACGCTGCCTCGGAGACCCCGCCACATTATGCAGTCGTGTTAAGGTGCGATACATCAACAATACCTGTGAGCTTTTAGATGTAGCAAACAAGAGCTGTTGACAAGGTCAAGCAGATTTCTGTATTATATATTTAAGTGCTTTCATAAAGTCTCTGCAAGCAACTCCAAAATCCATAATAAACATTTTGAATTATTCAGTTTTAGATAAAAGTTGTATGCAGATGTTGTAAAGGGCTTTGAATGGATAATTAATAAACCTGACTACCTGTGGAAAAGGAAGCTTTGAATCAAATCTTGAATTCCTGCTCAGTCTTGTGATTTGAAGTTGAAGCCAGGATAAAAGAAAAGTCGAGGCTGATTCTCTTTGTGGGAGATTTTACAACAGAGCCGTGCATGAAGTAAGGAATCTGTCTGAAAAATAACTGATATTACTGACGATTAACACGCTTCTAAAGTGAGTGAAAGGAGTTAAGTTTCTAGAAGTAACAGAGAAAATGTCAAGGCAAGTCTCCAAAGCTCAAGACGTCTTCGATTGTTTATTTGAGAGCTCATCAGATGATGCTACCGTGCTGGTGTTTGGCAGGTTTACCCATAATCTGTATGAATCTCTTGGCAGCCTTGCCTCTGCCGACCGGTGGCTAAACCAAAAATGGGCAAAGACGTGGAGCTAAAGCTCCGGGCCGGTGCTCAGACAAGCCACCTGTAAAAACCAAAGGTCAAAGAGTGGTGGACCAAACGACAAAGCGATGTGATCATCACGTTGCCGCGGCTGCAAATCCTCGCATTGGAAAAGCAGAAACGTGCATGTGGCTGGATAAATGTCTTGAAATGGTCGGTCGGTTATTAAAAATGTAAGTTTGTTGCACGTCACATCTGTTCATGAACATCCATCTCCTGTCAATCCATGTCGTAAAAGGCAATCGGTGCAGCATCTGCAGCATCCTCGCTGCTATTCAGTCTGTCTTCTTAATCTACCAGCTCTTTCTAATCTGCTTCATTGTGTTCACTGAAATCCTCAGTGATGCACACATCCACAAGCGCTGCCGGCCCAAATCAAGGAGGCTAGATAATACCACCATATGGCTGGTGGGAACCTTAAGTATTTAGACGATAGACTCAGTGAGTGTGTGAGAGAGAGAGAGAAAGATGTCGCCTTTAAGCTCTTCTGGGCTCTCTTGTAATTAGAGAGGCAGAGAGAGGGTCGGATGGATGGAGAAAGAAGGTCAGGAACGTGGGCCAAGTGTGCAAGGGAGGAGGGAAAGCAGGGAATCACAGAGGAGTGAGAGGATTTGCTTTACTTTGTTGTTGGAAACAAGTTTTCTCAATGCCAACGGCGAAAATCGACATTCGTTTAAAGACGGGGAAAATGAGTCTTTAATCTCTTCTTTAGTCTTTAGTCTTTAAGACTCTTCTTTCTAACAAAGGCAGCAAAAGGACTCTCTCTCTTAGCTTAGCTGTCCAGTTGGCTGTCTCTCTGTGTGGAAGATAATAAATGTATTGATTTTTAAAGAAGGATAAAATATAACAAAGCCCTTTCTTGTATGAGATTCATCACATTTATTTGCTTTGCGTATGTCAGCCTCCATGTCTCATACATTTCCAGTGAAGCCACATTGACACAAACCTCAATACTTTGCCTTACGTTTGCTGAGACTGTGCACGCCTGCGCGGCGTGTCACCCCGATGATGCGCAGAATAGATCTAAGTGCTATTTTGTCAATTCCCCGCTGAGCGAGCGAACGGAGGGACAGGCCGACATGCTGATGGCGGATGGCAGCAGCATTAGGCCGAATCAATCTGCCAGTATTATTATCGATGGCTGATTGAGAGTCACTCATGGGGAGAGGTCAATGGGGAGAGGATCGTGTAATTACAAGGAAGTGGTGATGCTAGTCTATCTGTCACAATGTGTTGGAGCAGCAGCGAAGGATTTATACTATAATTATAGTTCAAATTTAGGAAGATTGATACCACTCGCATGACTGTACACCTGCCAGCAATAAAGACATTATATCTTGTTTACCTGGGTACAAACCTGTGTAGTGTAAAATCGTAGATGTCGAATTATGTCTGGACTGTTTCTTGGCAACAAGTTGCGTTGTTTTTACATTTATGTATTTGTCTGAATGAATCGAGGTGACATGAAATGCTGGACTAAGGGACGTTCTTCCTGGGGTCATTTTATTGCCACGTGTTTGTAATGATGCCATCAGCATCCGCACTACACCGGCACGATGGGAACGTGCAGATTCCTGTCGATTCTAACCTGTGACAGCTCTTTTTTTAAAGAGCAGCTTGCTTTTCGTCACCGCTCAGCAGCCTAAGACACAATCGACTGCATTACATTTTAGAAAAGTGTCCGACCTGGGCTTGTCACCAGCTAAATGAAGGGTCTGTTTGTGCTGTGCGTGTTTGCTTAATTGCCACTTTGGCACCATGCCACTCTGCCTTCAATCATGTTTTTTCTCCGCGCTATAAAATTCCTCAGTGGTTGGTATGTTTTTTTGGGTTTTTTACCAGCCCACCATAAAGTGACAGAAAATAACAAAGAATGAAGGGAATTGTAAATCGCTGTTTTTATAAAACTGGCAGAATATTTGTCAAGAAAAATTCTCCTGTGTTGTGTTCATGGACAAATCCTTGGAGTTCTAACTGATTAAATTCACAACGCTGACTTTTTTATCTGCTTTAACAGTAAATGAATTTATTGAGGGGGTTGGCGGCTTGCTACGCTGCCAACACGCTGTTCAGGTGCCTCCGGCTTTTGTTCATGGACGTCAAAGCGAGCGTTCGTGGTAACTGTGGCTGTCGAACAAAGACCCAGAAAAGAGGATTGTTTTGTAATTTCCATCTCAAAAGGAAAAACTTTTACTTTCAGAGAACACAAGGCTCATGGCTCTCGTCACCGGCATCTTGGCAGCCTCTGTCTAGTGGCCTTAATATAATCTGAACAGGTGAGTTCTATAAAAACTCAGTGCAGTTGTCATGATCTATAGAGACCAAAACTGTTTTTTGTACCAGGCTGTAAACATGTTTATTTCTGCTGTGAAGTTTCAACATGGGAACTTATGGAGACTGACTCATTCTGCAGCCAGCCTCAAGTGGTCGTTTGTGGAACTGCAGTTTCTGGCAGCCATGAAGGTTGCTGCTTGGTCGTGCCCGTTTTGTTCAGATTACATTAAACACATCATTATATCTGAGTGAATCCTGATTCTTAAAGATGCAACATGTGGCTGCTACACAAGCTTTGTTCTGTCGAGGTGTGCAGGAAATGTCTAGACACGTCTGTGGTACTAAAAAAGATCAAATCCTATCTAAATGCCATCCTTCTCTTGTTTGATGCTCATTCCGGGTGGATTTCCGCTGCTGCTGGTTTGTAGCGTTAATGCCAAAGGTGGACGTGATGCCGTGTAGGCCCTGGCATCTCATGACTGCGACCCTCCCACAGAGGCGTCTGTTCTGCTCAAAGCCTCCCACCTACACAGGCAGCACTTCCAGGAGCAGCTATAAGGTTAGAGCAGGTACACAGCAGGTGAAGAATATACCGCCGCTTCACACGGTATACTGCAGGGACCGCTAATTAACAATGAGGATCGTCTGAAGATCGGGCATCCGTGTCCTGACAGCCGAGGAGAAAAATGTACATCGTCGAGAGACAGTTATCCTCCTGTTATTCTCTAGTAAAATAATATCAGCTTTGTTTTTGTTTTTCTTTGTTTTTATTATTGATTATTCTTCTATTTTTTTTTTCTTTTTCTGTCTATAAATGTCAAACACTCGAGGTTTATTCCATGTAAGATTATCGTTGACTGTTGTTGAGTCCATATCATGCACATGTAGCATTTGTGAGTGAATGAGACGCTACATGTCTCATTCACACATTCATATTCTGGCATGCAAGGTGCCAACTGCACATCAGTTCAGGAGCTAATTACGTGCACACACTGTGCACAATTTGGGGTCGGGTATTTTTCCCAAGGACACTTTGACATGCAGACTGGAGGGATGGATTGGTGCATGACCTGCTGAGCCCAGAGGTCATTGCTAGGAGAGCTAATTTGGTATAAAAAGATCCAGATCCAGAGTTTTACGTGCCATAGTTTGAGAACCAACTAATCTATATACACCGTTCAGCCATAACATTACAGGTGGTTACCTGTCTAATTTTGCGTAGGTCCCTCTTCGCAGCCCCTGATGCTTTGTGTGTTCTGCTGGTTTTTATCAGTGTTAACAGCAGCTTGTTTGTTGGATCGGACCACGCAGGCCAGCCTTTGCTCCCTGCGTGCATCAATTAAGCTATGGCCGCCCGTGACCCTGTCATTACTTCTCTGCTTTTTCTCGCTTGGACCCCACAAGAGCTGCAATTTGAGAGATGCTTTGACTCAGTGGTCTAGCCATCACAGTTTGGCCCCGTGTCAAAGTCGCTCAGATCCTGACGCTTGCCCATTTTTCCTGCTTCTGACATCAACTTTGAGGACTAAATGTTCCCTCGCTGCCTGATGATATATTCCACCCACAGACAGGTGCCATGGTCAGATGACTTCACCTGGCTGATGGGTACATATATTTTAACCTATATACAAACATACTGTGCCATCTTGATCTGCGTGATGCCCTCTGGGATCAGTAAAGTTTGATTCCATCTTATCTGAAGCGATTAATCGATTATCAAAGTAGTTGCTAAACATTTCCAGGTGAGAACTTAAACCACGTCTCTGCTGTTTGGAGAGGAGATTAGAACTTAATGAAGAAAATATAATTAGAATGAAAATCTCCTGTCGATGTCTGATTGAAGCCACGCGCTTCGCTGCACGCGAGCACCAAACACAGTTTAATTAATCTAATCTGCGAGACGCTTGCAATCGAAGCACGTTTTAAATGTGGTCGCCATAGCGACAGACGAGGCGAAGGCTCCCATTGGACAAAAGTGGTCAGCGTCACCTGACCTCACTTTCCTCCGAGTTTGAGAGCCGCACAGTTGGAAATGAAATTAGCGCTTCACGCCTCAGTAATGAGAGCAGTTATTAATTAGACTGAAACTTGAGCACTGTAATGGGTTGATTCATCACTGTCAAAGCACGGCTGGTCGGCTGCCTGTGTTTTTTAAAAAATGTATTTACACTTAGAAATTATTTAAATGAGTAACTATATGCTCCACTAACCGAGCTCCAAGGTGCTGAAATGCATCTTTTTCGTCAGTAATTTCAACCTTTAACAGTTTGAGCAGCAGCCAGCAGAAATAAAATCTTGTTTTTTGGAATATCTGTTACAAGATGTGTCTCAGAAATCTGTAATTTTAGGTAAAGACGTCAGAGAAAGCTCTACATTCTGACCGTCTTAGATTTAAAAATGCATGTTAGAGAGTCACCGATGTGTTGTGCTTTGGTTCCCAGCTGCGTCTGTGATTTTTCACCTTGGCCGTGCGTGACGAACAGAAGGACTCCAGTGGAGGGAAATCACCACCACGCTTTGTTTTCCCTCCCTCCCTGTTCTCCTCCCTTTCTTCACCCTCCTGCCTCCTCTGAATGATTGAAGCCATGCCCATCGTGTCTGCAAGCACAGGTACAGCCAAACATATGCTCCAGCTACTCGTTCATTCCCTCTGATGCTTTATATTTAAACGCTTCTGAATAATTCGTGTGCCAATAAAGCTGGAGTGTATTCTACATGACATTAGTACCAAAAAGAGGCTTTGGAAAAAATGACCACGTGTGTTTGAGGTTTCATCCCAGACCAATCTTTTTTGGATGGATAGAAATTGGATGATAACATTTATTTTTTATGATTAACAGGCCTGCACGAGACTCTGGCCCTGCTCACCTCTCAGCTCCACCCTGATGCAAACCATAAAGAGGACCTGGTCTTCCTCAAAGATGTGTTCAGTGAGAAGAGCCTCGGTTACCTCATGAAGGTACAGCGGCAAAGATATATAAAGGTTTTCACCTAAAGTTAATCAGCTAATTCTTCGGCGTTTGCTGTACCTCACAGATCCATGACAAACTGAGGCAGTATGAGAAACACAGTCCGACCCCAGTTCTGCACAGCGCCTCCTGTCTGGCAGCGGATGTAGGTGCAATATCTCAAAGCCAAACTGAAGCATGGATGTTAAATATTATTTCTATTTCAATACAGAGTGTAAGTAATCAGTGGTTTCCTCATTCAGCTGGCTGAAGAGCTCCAGAACGGAGCGCTGGAGGACGATGAGAGAGAGCTGCTTCTGCTGCTGAGTACCCCTCACCTCAAGGTACACGTGCATTTACATATATTGTCTTTTGTCTCTTTTAAAGTCGCTGCTTGTCAGTGTTTTCACCCTGAGCTGCTCTGTTGTGTAACAGAGCTGAGGACTGCCTAATTACGCTCATCAAGTGATTATTTTCAATTTATCGGCCTTCTGGGGAGCAGGAAGACGTGGTGGTTAAGGAAACGGAGATGTCATTCCTCCTCTTTCATTTTATTTTTCACGTTTTCTTTGTTGCTTTTTCTTGCTTTGTGTACGTTGGGGTCTGTGTCTCATTTCCTGAAGGCGGTGCTGTCAGCCCACGACACGGTGGCCCAAAAGAACTTTGACCCGGTGCTGCCGCCGCTGCCCGACGATCTGGACGATGACCTGGAGGAGGAGTCGGTCAAGATCGTTCGCCTGGTGAAGAACAAGGAGCCCCTGGTGAGGCTCTCCATTCCTTGAGCAGATGCTATTCTCGTGCCTTCGAGTGAGTCTTTAAGACTTCATTTACATTAATGGAGCAGCTTTGAGGCTTTAGCGAGCCCTGGGGTGTGAATGTGCGTCTCTGCGTGATGCAGGACGAGAAATAGACCTGGTGTTAACTTGTCAGAAACACCAGCGGAAGTGACACCAGCAGCTAAATACCAAGACCCAGCACAGTTTCATGTAAAGTAACACAGACACACATACTGTTGGAAAACTGTTCCCGCTCCAGCTGTTCACCTGTAGGCTACTTTGATTACCTTTCTATGCGATCAGGCGACATAGCAAAAGTAACATTCGCCCCAAACATCCAAATTGGAGTTTCGACATTGACTCGGCGGGTTATCGATCTTTCCAGGAAAAGCCACCAACCGGCACGCGAGCAGGAGCTTTTTAGCAGTCAGATCGTATCAGTTCGGTGAACTGAAGAGTAGCTCTGTGTTTGGAAACGTGTCGTTGTGTCTTTTCCACCAGGGAGCGACTATCCGGAGGGACGAGGCGACGGGAGCTGTAATCGTGGCCAGGATCATGAGAGGAGGAGCAGCCGACCGCAGCGGTGAGGCAAAACGGTGCTCCCACAAACCAAATGCAAACATCAGCTGGGTTTTATTTCACTGAAAATACATAAAAGATGAATTAAAAGCCCAGCTGTAGCAAATGCACGCAAAGTAAAATCTCTGTCCTGCTTCAGAGTGTGAACTTCCCACCCAACAGGACTTTCTTATCTCTGCTTACTGACGGAGTAGTGAGATTACGTTGTGTAACCCCCTGAACTGTCAACAGAGCTCAAATCCTTGAGATTAGAGCCACGAGATTGCATATTTTGAGATTACGAATAAGGGTTGGCTCCTCACTGTTGCCGTGGAGATTGACTTTGTGCCAGTGGAAAATTATTTTTTGGTTTATATCTGAGCCTCGTGCGCTGAAAATACTGTTAGCGGTAACTACTCAAACTGGGATTTTGCTTGTTTTGTACTCGACCTGTGTTCTTGTGTTTCCAGGGCTGGTGCACGTCGGCGATGAGCTTCGAGAGGTCAACGGAAACCTGATAACTCACAAAAGGCCGGATGAAATAAGTCAGATCCTGGTAAAGAGGAAAACGAGTTCAGATACCGGATGATTTATTCTGATTACTGCGGATGCAGTTGGTGACGATGCTGCTCTCGTGTTTTTGATCAGTCCCAGTCACAAGGCTCCATCACGCTGAAGATCATCCCAGCCGTTGCAGAAGAAGACAAGCTGAAGGAGAGCAGGGTGAGAACACTCAGAACTTTAAAAAGGTGTCTGCTGGATTGGTTGGTTGATGTTTTTAATAACTTTCCTAACTGAAGTTGCTCTGGTTGTTGGTCTCTCTCATCGATAATCTTATTAGGAAACCGCAACAGCTCTGGAAATATTCTTTTTTACTGAGAGTTAGATTGGAAGATTGATACCAATTGTATATCCATTCATTCAGTATGAAGCTACAGCCAGCAGTGAGTTGGTTTGACTGGAAACAGGAGGAAACAGCAAGCCCAGCTCTGTCAGAGTAACACAATCCACCTCTGAGGGCCGGGCTATGCTCGATCAGACTTTGAGTCACTCTCTCCCAGGAGACATTCTTAGTGTTTGACTCGTTTTCGAAAGAAATGTTGGGACTGACTGGGAGCAGTGACTTCCTGAAGAGCAAGGCTAGCTGTTTCCACGCGAATATTGGCAAACTTTCCATCGCTAACAGAATATTCCTCCTCCCTGAAGGTTTACCTCCGGGCGTTGTTTGACTACACACCCTACGAGGACAAGGCCACGCCGTGCCAAGAGGCGGGACTTCCCTTTAAAAGGGGAGACATCCTTCAGGTTGTGAGCCAGGAGGACGCCACCTGGTGGCAGGCCAAGAGGGTGGGCGACTGCAACCTGCGCGCCGCCCTCATCCCCTCCACACAGTTCCAGGAGAGGTAGCGAACATCATCATCTGTGAAATAACTGTTTAAAGCCATCATGTCATAAGTCTAACCTCCTGTTGTTTTGTTTCTTCCCAGGCGCCTGCGATACAGGATGAAAATGGGCTCTTTTCCCACCCCCGTGTCCCCCAAAGCTCCTACATGTAAGCCCGTTTATCAAATCAAAGATCGTCTCCCATAAACTACAGCACAGCCGTAAATGCACAAGAAGCTCAGATCTAGAGATACAGCATGTGTTAGCTAAATCTCATCCAGCCAGAGAGGTACAGGAAGAGAGATTATGGAAGGAGAACAGTGGATCTGAGGTTAATCTCTGGGAAAACAAACACACGTGTAATCCATTGTTTCATTTCCTAATCCAATTTAAAAGCAAAATGAAACGGTGGTTTGAAAATCGCGTCTGTGTTTGTCGTTTGAGCTCTTTTTGTTTCCATGAAGATAAAAGCTTGCAAGTTTTATGGTGTACTTCACTAGAAGTGTAAAGAGCAGAGCAACCGCTGTAATATTATTGTGTTATCCCTTGCATTGCTGACCTCAGATGACCGTGCTGACAGAGGTACGTGGACAAACCCTCATGTTAGAAAGCCATCCGTGCGTTGACTCCATGTCGTCATCAGCACCCCGCCTGAAACATAAAACGGCGATGCACATTTGTCTCCCACAGTTTTACCTTTTTACCCCTCAAAATCTTAAACGCCTCCCTCCTCTTACCCTGTCTTCTCTTCCCGCATGTCGTCCCACAGAAGACTGTGACAGCGAGGGCGCTCTGAACGGAAAGGACGTAGGTGAGGTGGCACGATCGGCGAGTTCACACACCAAGCCGCTGCAACATCGCATTCATGCTCAATCTGTGTGATAATCCATCCCTTCCTTCTCCACTGTTCTCCAGTGGAGTGCTCTGTCCTGTCTTTGGTTTTGACTGAATGGTTGGGACGGGTGTAAGCTTTAAAATCTGCATTCAGTGCCAGATGTTGCACCTCACCGTGGAACTTTTAAAGGTCCGGTGTGTCAGATTTAGCGGGCCCAGTTCCAGAAAATGGTAGAAATGGCCCCTAACACTGAAAACCATTCACTGAAAATATTGTTGTTCCCTCACATCTGACCTGATCTCCAGACGTCTTCACAGCTCAGTTAGCAATCTCACCACTTTGTTCATCAGGCTGCTCGTCTTGACTTAATGTGACCGCTTCTGTGGGTTTGTTGTGCCTGAAAGCCATTTCGACCTCGACTTTATTTTCCACATCTTACTCCATCATGCAGATCTTAATCTTATTTATATCTTTAATCATTACATAGCATGCAGTGCAGCTTTAATACAACGTCGATGTTCAAGAGTTTAAAATATGTGAATCAATCACCCTGTTGGGGTTAATTTTCCCAAAAAAATTAGTAACTTGCAGTACCTTATCCCGCTTATCACTAGGGTTGCAAAGGGGGGGGGGGGGTTTCAGTAAACTTATGGTAAATTTCAGAAATATTCCAAATCGGAGACTTTTGAACGTGACTTTATGAGACTGAACCAGAAATTTTATCTATAGTATCGTCAAAACTTACTTCACTTTCTGTCGTCCACGTCGTCTTGTACTCCGGGCTCTAAGGTGTGGTTCTACAAATCACCTGTGCCTGCAGTAAGCATGTGATTGAGGAATATAGATATTCAAGTGTACTTGCAATTATGATTAAATATATTTTCCCCAACTATATTTAACTTAACCAACCTTTTTAATTTAGTAAATTCCTGTTTTATTCCCATTAATTCCCATGGAAAGTTTCCCATGGAATTTTGCAACCCTGCTTATTATACAGTTACTTACTGGAGAAATAATTTGTCTCAAATTATTGATTTAAAAGTGTTTTTTAATGTTTTCAAAGCGATCTTATTGCAACTTTCTGCTATTCATAGACGCTAGACAGAAATATCTGACCAATCAGAGTCCTCAGTATGTTAACGTTACGTTCCCGTGACCATGCAGACATTAGCCTCATTGTCCATAAGCCCGGCCTCACAGAGCCGTGTGTGTTCGAGCTTCGTTACTCTGGCATTTTCTCGGCATGCTTGGTGCAAGACGGACATCAATCATGAATTAGCTCGAAGCTAAACATAGCAAGCAGCATCAGCAGCTGATTTTAATTGATCAGTTTGAGCTGCAAAGGTTAAAATAGCCCCGACGTCTGCTTTAACACTTCTCCTCATTCATCAACACATCAGGAGGCGGTGTGTTCACTGTGGGTGTATCTCCATGCCCTCGCTCTGTGTGTGTGTTTGAGAACTCGTGGACTTCTGGTGGGCTTTTTGTGCAGTACGCTACAGCCACCGAGCTTCTCACGGTGTCTTTGTGGCACTCCATGGCAGCTCATTTATCTCATTGTGCTTCCTCTCCCGGCGCTACACGCTAAATCTGCTTTGCTCGGTACACACGGCACCATGCATGGCTTCCATTCTGTTGATGAGATTTAAGCTGGCTGAATAAATGGTCTAATATGAGCTGTAGTCTCTCCCAAGAGTAAGGCAGCCCCTGCCTTCTGTGGCCATGCTTTCTCATGGGATTTTTACTCAGGTACTCTTACTGATTTCTAACGGTGTTGTTCAGCGTGTCTGTGTTGTGTGATGTGTGGCACGGGATTTCCATTTTTTCAGGGAGACATCTTAAATAGTTGGTCTTTTCATTAAGCTCGTGACATTCCTAGATGTGACGTTTTCAGTGGCGGTGCGACCTATGAATATTTCTGCCCATCTTACGTCCGCTTGTTTCGACCACAGCTGGCCTGCGCAGGAGTTTCCGCCTCAGGAAAGATCGCCAGGGGTCGCCTGGAGAGCCTCAAACTCCTGATGCCAATCACACAGAGTTCCTGATCTATGAGGAAGTAACACAGTATCTGCCCCGGCCTGGTGAAAGGCCTCGTCTTGTAGTACTGATTGGTACGTTCACTGCTTGGGGACACCGAAGCAGTTTGAGGAGTGTTTAGAGCGGTCTGGTGTTTTCTGAAAGGTCTTCTTGGATAATTCAGTTATTAATTCAGTGATTATATGTTCACAGGTTCCCTTGGAGCTCGGATCACTGAGCTCAAACAGAAGGTGATCGCTGAAAACCCTCGACTTTACGGCTTGGCTGTGCCTCGTAAGTCTTTTCCCCATTTTTAATCTTCATACTCATGATTATATACCACGCACACATATCCAAAGAGTCCAAAGAGTCATGATTAAATGTGGGTTGGATCATGAATTGCTCGCTCTTAAACTCAGGCATTCATGTCATTAGTTAATGGATCATTTAATTATAACACAAGCATGCAAGGTAATTTACATTTGGCAGGGCATGATGGCAGGACGGGAGGATGAAGCGATTTGTTCACGAATCCGTCATTTCTAATCAAAATTCATGAAGCTAGCCGGTGTAAAATGGTCACTGCAGAGGCGGGTGTTGGCGGTAACCCGTCACAAAATCACTTCTTCATTTATGGGGAGTTCAAACAGAATAACTGAGCTGTTTTTCGAATCCCGGCATCCAGGGAAGGTGCTTTTTCGTTGACGTTTGAAGGCGTCGGCAGCGACGGAAGTTTGTAGAGAGTATAAGAGAATGACAAAAAAATCCTGAACTCAAAACTGGTGAGAAAAAAAACAACCATCCGCGGTCCGGTCGAGCTTCACTGATGTTTCGGGGTTGTTTTCCTGCTTCAGGCGCTGGATGTTTCAGAGTGTTATGAAATCTACAGGCTGCCGTTGAATTCTGGCCCATTGTCAGAAAGCTGTGTCTCCATCAGAGGTCATGGGCATTGCAGTAGGACAATGGCCCAAAGAATACTTTCCCAAAAAATGTGCTGGTGATGAGTGCAGATCTGAATCCCATGGATCACCCGTGCAGAGATATCTTGACTGCATGCCGTCAAATTCCACAAAGGTCGTCACATTTCAGGACCAGGGTAGATGTTTGTTATTTCCCAGTTTGATTAAAACCAGCTTCATATCTCGATGCGAATACATTCTGCTTTCAGAGGATCATTAAACGCCTGGGTGTTCATCATGACTCATGCATTAGTTATGCGTGTGTTGGTAACCTTTTATAAAACGCTACCCCCAAACAGTAATTATCTTTTCTTTCCGCTCTCTCAAGACACGACTCGAGCCAGGAAGTGTCACGAGAGAGAAGGAGTCGAGTACCGCTTCATCACTAAAGCAGCTTTTGAGGCCGACATCCAGAATGGAAAGTGAGTCTATTTAAGAAGAACGCTGATTGTCGAGACAGATTTTCTGAGGCCTCTGCTCGGCCTGTTCGCACCGGTTCTTTGTCTAATTCGTGATGGTGATGTGTTTCTGCAGATTCATTGAATATGGGGAGTATAAAGATAATCTGTATGGCACCAGTTTGGAGTCCATTCACAGAATTTTGGATCAAAACAAAGTGTGCCTGGTGGACGTGCAACCAGAGGTTAGTATCGAAACTTCAGTACATGCAAGGATCTGTTATAAAATATTAGACAGTAAGGATCTCCGTCTTCGTTTCTGTCAGCCACCATAAAACTACTGATTTAGATAATTGTCATCTCAGCTCATTTAATCCGCCTCAGTAGCGCAGAAGAGAAGAGAAGACATATATTCCACATTTTAGGCAGTTAAATTAGTTGTTAAGCTTTTACTTGTCACCTTCAAAGCATGACTAAGACTTCGGTCAACAGTGCATTTAGTTTGAAGGCTGCTCTCAGACTTTCAGAAGTAACTGCTGGATTTTATGTCTCTGATCTTTCTTCCACACTGGTAGTTCTTCTGTCAGGAGAAGAATCTGTTAGATTTAGCTTTTTATTTGGTATTCTGATCAAGAACATTGTGACTGATCGATGGTGTAAAACATTTAACAATCTAAAAGTGATTACAGTTCTTTTAAGTACGTTGTTCCAGCTGCCCGGTGAAGTGGATGTTTTCTCGTCACACTCAGGTACTGAAGACTCTGCGCACCGCTGAGTTCAAGCCGTACGTCATCTTTGTAAGGCCTCGCATTTACGATCAAGGTCAAAGCAAACCACTTGGCTCCTCTTCCTCACTTAGCTTAGGAATCACAGTGAGTTACATGATGCAGACTTTGCACAATTTACATTTATTCGCCCGTGTTCTGTTCTGAATCAACCTCTCTCTCCTTCCTCGTGCCGACCAGGAGGACGACCTGCAGGAAATGAAACAGTCTTCTGAGCGGATGGACGAGTGCTACGGCCATTGGGTGGACTACGTCTTGATGAAGGAAGACCCAGCCAGTGCCTTAGCCGAGCTCCAGGTTGCACTGGAGAGAATGCAGACGGAGCCTCAGTGGGTGCCCGTGTCCTGGTTGAGGAGCTAACACGCCTAACGGAGCGCGACTGTTTCAAGTTGGAGGACTGATCCAGCGTTTACTGCCATCCTAACCGTTCCACAAATACAGGCTTGTGAAAGCTGGCTAAGTCAGTATCATAAAACATCTGCAAGGACTGAAAGCTGTTTTTCCCCCATCACTCCGAACTCTGTTTTAGGTTCTTCAGTGTAAAATGACATCGAAGCTGTACAATGGCAGTCTAACAGCTCTGATGGGCATGTAGTACAAGCATGTAGGACAACGTTCCTAAAGCAAGCCGTAGTTAAAGATCTGCACCCTGTACGATCAGTTACGTGAGATGTTTACTGTAATAGCAGCTAAAATGTTTAGTGCCATATCCAGCATCCATAACTGTAAACATCTGCAGACCATCTGCTCATGCTGGAGATGTACTTATGTTACTGTTACCTGAAAGACTGAATTAAATCAGAAAAACAAGATGAATTTGTGTGTTGAAGAAAAGAGACTTGTGAGGCATTTGGCATTATTTGGGGAAAACATTTACTTTAGAATGAGTTATGTAACAATTACAAACCATAAACAAAAAGAAGGAAAATATACATATGTTTGCATTGTGTGCAAGAAATACACAAGGCCTTTTACTTCCACAGCTTCTTGATCGACATGTTCTTCTCGCTGTCTTTCTGCATCACCTGGAGGAACAAAAAGAACAGGCTTAATATTCAGGTGCAGGGGAGAAACGTCGCTTCATGTTCAGATTCATGAGACCGAGTAGTCACACAAACCTTTGCCACAGCCATCTCAAAGTCCTCCTGGGTGACGTGAACTCTCCTTTCTCTCAGAGCGTACATCCCTGCCTCTGTGCAAACACCCTAAAAAACACACGCGTGATAAAGTTACACTTAAAGGTCAGCTCCGTGCTACATTTCCTACCTGGTTAATATCGTTTAACAGGCCGACTCTTACCTTAACCTCAGCGCCAGAGGCTCCGGGCATGAGCTCTGCAATCTTCCTCAGATTAATGCCACGTGTCAGGTTCATCTTTCTGGAGTGGATCTTCAGGATGTCCAGACGAGCCTGTTTGTGCAGGGTGAAGATGTGATCGGATTAAAAGACAAAACATCAGTCTGTAGTGAGTGTGACGTTATACTGTACGAGTGTCTACCTCTTCGTTTGGAGGGGGAAACTCGATCTTCCTGTCGATCCTGCCTGGCCTGAGCAGAGCCGAGTCCAGGATGTCAATACGGTTGGTGGCCATGATGACCTGAGGAAGTGAATTTTAGTCAGATTAAAAACAGAAATTCATACTGTTGTGAGTATTTTGTTAATTAGTGTATTAAAACACGTGTGTGTGACATACCTTGATGTTCTTGGTGGCCTCAAAGCCGTCCAGCTGATTGAGCAGCTCCAGCATTGTCCTCTGCACCTCACTGTCACCGCCTGAGCCGCCCTCCAGGCGAGACGACCCGATGGAGTCGATCTCGTCCATGAAGATGATGGAGGGGGCGTGTTCTCTAGCCATGACGAACAGCTCGCGCACCATACGGGCACCTGGTGTGAGAGAGGGAGGAGTCAACCGGAGAGTTTAGAAGAAATGTAATCAAGAATGGAGATTCGGATTATGGTGTGAAGAAGAGAGAAGAGCTCACCCTCTCCGATGAACTTCTGGACCAGCTCAGAGCCGGACACCCTGATGAAGGTACAGTCGGTGTGGTGGGCCACCGCTCGGGCCAGCAGGGTCTTCCCTGTTCCTGGGGGACCGTACAGCAGCACACCCTGCACACGGTGAAAGCAAAGCAAGGATGAGAACTATCACATGGAGACAATATATGACTAGAGCTGAACAAGTTAGCTAACTTTTAGAAAATGAATCTTTTCTTCTTAACATCAGGAGCACGCTTTTCAATTTGAACCTCACCTAAGACTCTTCTTCAAGAATCAGGACAAAGTCCAGTACTTGTCAATCACCCACCTTGGGTTGTGCAATTCCCAAAGCTTCAAACAGCTCAGGGTGCTTGACAGGCAGCTCGATCACTTCCTTGATTTCCTTGATCTGCTTATCCAGGCCACCGATCATTTCGTAGGTGGAGTCCGGCACCTTCTCCACCATCATAAGGGATACCAGAGGGTCCACCTTGTTGGGCAGGATCTTGTGCAGGGTGTAGCTGTCGTTACGCAGAGCCACGCGGCAATTTGGAGTCACCTGGTGCAAAGCAAATCCTGATTTATCTTGGTGGCTGAGTGTACAGGGGAGCAAACAGGGCTCTCACCATTATTAAGATGACAACAACTAAATACTTACATCATTGATGTCAATGTTCTTGTCCACATCCACGACAAATTTCCCTTCTGGATGCACCTGAAAATGATGAGGAGATATGTAATTTAATCTGTTGACCAGGAATCAAAATGTGCTACAAAGTACAAGTACTTACCTTGACCAGCACTTTCTTTTTGTCCATGACCCTGACCACTTCTCCTACATAGGACCCCTGCTCCTGTAGTAACTGCAGCTCCTCACGAAGGAGACGCACTGACAGACAAAAAGTGAACCTTGATTATCGTTACCCATGAATGAACAAATGAGATATTGTTTTAAAATACACTGGTGTTGCAGTGTGTACCTTTGGCATTGAGCTCATTCCTCTGTGCCTGCAGACGTCTGAGATTCTGGCTCTTGTCGTTTACCGTCAACTGTGGAGAAAACAGCAAATCAGGATCGAAGCTCGAGCAGAATTTGTGCAAAATATGAAACGTGTTACCGGATGAAAGTTTACAGTCTCACCTGTAACTCTTCTATCTTTGACAAGTAGTACTGCCGGAGACCTGAGCCGCCTTTACTCTCCCCCATCTCCATCTGTCAAAGACAAAACATCAAACTTTAACAGAGCTCCAGTACCTTTGTCAAAAAATCAGACTCTGTCCAACAACTCATTTAATATAGTTTTTAATCTCCATTTGCTATTTATAGAGTTTTATACTTAATTTCAATTTAGATTTCATTTGAATTTCCCTCGGGATCAATACCGTATCTAACAACAGTAGAAATATTACAGATATCCAGGATAAAATTCTCATATTTGAGATGCTCACTTGATGAAATTATACAGTAAGTAACCTTTACAATTTTCACAAAATATATAAATATGAACAGAGCATGGGGTGTTTCAATTTAGCACAAAAACATGTGAAGAATAAAGAAAAAACCTAAGCACAGAAAGTTAAACAAAAGAAGGGCGTTCAGGAGTGATATAAATGTTTCCAATTTTCACAAATTTCCTCAAACTTTGTTGAGATGAGATGAGACAAGACAGACTTTATTGATTCCACACTGGGGAAATTCACTTGTTTCAGTGGTTCACCATCATTAAATATACATATATATAATTTCATGTTCATGAAGCAGGGATGTCCAAAGTATGGCCTGGAGGCCAATCACGACCTGCGGTCAGATTTCATGCGGGTCGAAGCTTCATTTTTATAATATATTATTTATGATTGTCAGACACTGTATGGCTGGAAGATTTGTGTTTTTTTGTTGTCATAATGAAGCATTTGAACCTTTAAGCACATAACTTCACAGACTGAGCATTACTCATAATAAGTCATGTTTAATATGAGCATTAGGTTCAGATTTGTATCAACTCTGGCCCTTAAAAAAGAAGTATAATGGCCTAAAGTATGAATATTCATACTTTAATTCATTAAAGTTATCTCCTTTCACAACAAAGCCACATTAAAGTAACGTAATCTGTCATCACTGACAGCTCTTTGAGCCCGGTGACTTAGAGGAGCTGATAAAGGTATTTTACGTCAGTCAAACATTGTTATGTTGAACCAGTTTGTGCAACAACACACTAATAAAGCTGGTTACAAGTTAGCGCTGCCTGCCTCTCCACAATAACTGAAGCTAAGCGGCTAGTTTATCTGCTAACGTCAACGTCTGCCGGCGTTAGCTCCCTCACGCTGAGATGAGATGAAATCACGCTCAAATTAATCCATTTAAAGTCGTACACAGCGTCGGTTTTATGTTTTAAAAGGTGTGAGCGGAGACGACTGTCCAAACACACCGGCTGCCCAGTCATTCACAGCAGCTAGCTCAAGCTAAGCTAAGCTACACGTACAGTTGACAGCGAGCAGCTAGCATGATGCTAGGTTAGCTACAATGAGACAGCAAACCGGCAGCAGACTAAACGCTTATTTTTTTATGAATGAAACGACGTTTTACTATCAACGGCGCGGCCGCACGGCAAATACGCCTCGCTGATTTAAAGCGGTTGTTCGTCTCAGAGCCCAACGGCGACGTTTCTCTGATAATACACAAATAAAATCAACAAAACGGCAGAAAAAAAATACACCTACATGATCGACACCGTCCACCTCCATGTTGGAAATTTCAGCATCCGCTTGAGGACTGGCGTATTTCCGGAAGACTTCTTCTTGTTCGGGGGATTAAATAATCTAACAGACATGCGCACATCGCCCCCTACAGTCCTCCATTAAAACGTACATATATATTTATTTTCAGTTACAGCCGTTAAACGGCTGTTTATAGGGCTTGTGATGCCTTTTAGCCAACGAGTGTCAAAGCAGTTTACGTATACAAACACAAATTTAAAGGTCCACTGTGGAATCTAGCTTTAATTTATTGGCTAAATATAGAATATACTACTTAAAAGTATGTTTTCATTTGTAATAATCACCTGAAACTAAGAGTTTTTGTTACCTTAGAATGAGTTTTATACCTACAGAGGGAGCGGGTCCTCTTTTGCAGAGTCTGCCATGTTTCTACGGTAGCCCGGAACGGACAAACCAAACACAAGCTCTAGACCCCGTTTTAGGTTCACCTTCTTCGTGTTAAGGCGAGGGGTGTTCACTTGGTTGAATCTGCAAGTTCACCACTGGATGACTCCAAATCTTATACACTGGACTTTAAATACAGTGTTGAACTTCAGGGAGGAAGGTAGCTCAATACATGGAACAGACTTGGAACAGAAGGGCGGCCCGGTTTAAGTGACCTGAGCAAGGTAACACTAGCAGCTCCCTTGGGGATAAGAAAGACACCTTGAACCAACAAACAGAGACTCTGGAGTGCAGGATGCATTTGGGTTAGCCGTTATTTGAAGAAACACATAGAAGCTGTTAGAGGCAGGTAAGACTAGCCGTACCTGTTCAGACTGCTGCTCTCAGGAGCAGGAGGAGATCTTGGACCAGTCCTAACATGCACACTCACTACATAAGCCCCCAGCTTTTATCACACAGTTATACAGCAGAGGCTGTACAGCAAAGGGTATGCCATGTTCCTTTTTTTGTAACAGGTTCTAGATTATAAAAGAAAATACAACAACAAACATTTGTAAGTATATTTATTGTAAAAAAACTCCAAATGTATAAAAGATAAAAGCTTTGATTGATACACAACATGCAAACATTTTACAAAGAAGCTTTACAAAAGAAATATTGTACACACAACATTTGTCAAATTTTAAGTGCCTTCTTCACAAACAAAAAAATTTGGCACTGCGATATCCGTTAACGTGGAATGTTTTAAGAATTTCAGATCATCTCATGCAAAAACCATAACAAAACAGCATTTCAATGGAAAAGTTGACACGAAACTATAAACTGTACACAACTACTGGTGCCACGCACACACACCACAGTTGACACGCTACAACTGCATTCCTATTCTGATTAATACCAGTTCACCTTCTTGGGAGGTATGGATCCTTCAATCCAAAAAAAGAGCGTGCCACAGTTCATCTTCCTGGCATTAAAACAATGAAAAAACCCCAAAAGAACGAAAGACAATAGCATGTAAACATTCAAGAAGTACAAAAAAAAGTTGCTGACTTACAGCTGGACACAGTGGACGTTTGTCCTTGAACAAATAAGGAGCTCAAGCCTCCTGAGAATCCGTCTTTTAGGACATATCGACCAATAAGAAAGGGGAAAAAAAGCACCTAAATGTGTAAAATTATTGGCATAAAAAGATTCTTATTAGTTCCTAAGTCACGACACATCTCAAGAATTCCTACATTTTTGTAGAATATAATCCACATTTTTAAAAAATATACATACACATATGTACATGCCTACCAATTCTTATTTTGTTGAGATGTTACCAGACATCAGGTATTGTTACTTTCTAAAGATTATGGCTTTCAAATGCAAAGGTAAACAGACACCCTTTCAAAACATAGCAAACAACATGACAGTGAAAACACGCCCGGACAGCACCAATGCTTAAAATGTTTTAAGCATATTGTACCACATATGAAAAAAAAATGCAAAACAAGGCAAAGATTATTTGAACAGGCTCAAAATGAAAGCCAATGCAAGACAAACTTGTAATTAAAAAGGACATGTTAATCATCACTTTGGTCCCATATACTTTGTAGATTTAAGAATTATTATTTATGGGACAGAAAATATAAATATCCCACTTCAGAAGCTGGTTATACCGATGGTTCAGACCATGCCTGTGAGGCTGGCTTTGTGAACGTTCAAGCTGCAACATGAGCTCAGGTTGGCTCCTCTGGAATATCTTTAGGTGAGTCGGATACCCAACACCTGCTCCAACTCTTGTCTTCTCTGCTGCACCTGAAATAAAAAAAAAAGTGCACGTTAAAGCTGAAAACAATCCAAAAAAAATATCACACATGTACATGTGCTGCATTTAGGCTTTGAGCACTTACTCTTGAGTAAACGTATCTGCCCACTGCTTCTGGTACCCAGGGCGCCTGGTAGAACTCAGTCCTCCTCTCCTCCTCTGGGTTTCCAGTCACATCTGTCATGAGCTGGTGGGAAAGAAATTCACGATTGAAATCACTAATGAATGTTCTAAAGAGTGACTTAAACCTTGTCGATTTACTCTGGCAGCAGTGAGAGAAATTATTGATTCAATTAGCAAGTGCGGTACGTCCTGAAGTTTGTCTGCCGTTGAAGTGTCTATTTACTTTGAGCAAACAGCACAGTAAAAGACGAGTGAAGCGCTGTTTCAAATCAAGGTGTAGAGACTGAAATAATTTGCATAGGCATACTGGCCACATTTTAGCATACAAAATAGTTTAAGAGCATGTTTTTAATAAAAACGAGAAAACTCTGCCAGACAACGATTATTATCCCCTGAAAAAAAAAGGAGAAAGCAACAATTGACTGCACAAAATATGCGAACAAAACAAATATTTGTTACTGTTGTCATGAAGACACAACAGCCATATAAAAGATATGAATATAAGTGGAGAAGCAGAAAGCTGACAATAAGTTTGCAGTAAGATATCCAACCTTACTGAGTCATAGTCTGTATTACTTTGGCCTCCTGTGGTGAAACAGGTACAGTAAGTTTGTGGTGGGAGCAAATGTTTACCTTGAGATCTCTGCTTTGAGACTTGAGCCAGTCCTGGATGAAGTCCTGTGGATTATTGCTGAAGCTCAGCATGAAGTCTCTCTCAGTCTTCAGCTGGTTGATGTACTCAATCGTCTCATGAATCTGCAGTGAATAAAGCCAGTACAGTAACAAAGAAGTGACACATTACGCATAAACCTTGATCCTAAAATACAGCGTCTGGCAGGCCTCACCTTACTCTCCAGTGCAGCAATCTCCTGTTGGTTGGTTGTAGAGGACAGGAAACTGTTCATTTGGCCCTTCAGTGGGTCATCCACCTCCACATCGATGTCATAGCAGGCTGTCTTTTTCTGGTCTGTGGGGTCCACACTGCTCACGGGCGGCAACAAAGAATTTATGTTGAATAATAAAATCATCTCTTGTTCGCTCATATAAAAGCATCGTGTTTGAAAATTGAAAGATCTCAAGCTGAAACTTGTTTGGAACACACGAGCACAACACAGAAACACGGATAATGATCCACCCACTCCTACCTAATCATGTGATTGATAATGATGGGGTCAGGGTGCTGCAGCAGACCCGCCAGTTTCATGGGAATTTCAGAGAACCTCATGCGAGGACAGCCAAAGATCTGAAGAGCATTTAGTTAGAAAACAGAAGGTGTTTGACATGGTTCAGTTTCTTTGTCTCTTTGTCTTTACAATGCTGCACATTTGGAGTCATATACAATCAATATGTACCTCGTACAAATAAAGGATTAATTTATGGAACAAATGAGGTGATTGTGTGCATAAATTTATTCTTGAAATGAACAAAACATGCCCTTAAATCTCTGCAGGTTTGATATAATACTGACAAAAGATATGATTTTAAAGCATTTTTCAAAATGTCAAAGCAGCACTTAAAATTTGAAAAATGAATCCATTACCTGTCTGAAGTAGCGGTTGCAGTTGATGTACTCCTTCTCGTGACTATCCTGCAGCTTGTTGTTCTTGATGTAGAGCCAGAGAGCTTGCATGATGCTGGCCCGTGTCTGCGTGTGGACGCCCAGCAGACGAGCCAAGCGTGGGTCCAGTTTGTACTGAGGTGGCTGGGAAAGAAGACAACAAAGGGAAGGGGGGCAAAGTCGGGAAAAAAAAGATAAGCAAGGCGTAAAACAGTTTGCAAAATGTTAACTTGAGCAAATGGGTGGTACCTGGTGGTCCAGCATGAGCAGAAGAGTGCATTTAACATTCACGTCGCCGGGCCTTTTCACCTGGAAACCGTCGGTCTCCTGAGTTGTGGGCATTCTATGCCACTGAAAGATAAGATATATACACTATTAAAATAATAGTTATACACATACAAACAAGTGTTCAAACAGTTCCAGTTTCATTTAGTGCTGCAATCTTTATGTATCTACTAGCACAAATACTTGCTTTATAAGACACTTAGTCATGCAAATTGAACTCTTGACCATGCCAGTGAAACTGCTCTATAAAGGGGATGGTTTATGCCTATCTGTGGGATGAATTCAACCCTCACACAGTAGTTCAGTCACAGTAGTTTGGACTACCATGCGCTGTCAAACAAGCTCAGACAGGATTGGTTCTAAATATTCGAATTATTCCAGCTGAACTCCGTTTTCTGGCTTAAAAAGTACACTGGCGAACTGAGAGCAGCCTTTGGTGTCCGTGTGCCTAAAATGTTCCCAAGTGGTTGCATCAAATGCCTTTACAGTGATGTCATACCTCTACTAAGTGGTTGTCAGGTCCATAGAGCTCCTTATCGAGCTCGATCACCAGGCTCTTGAAGAAAGATGAGAACTTCTTCTTTTGCTTGCCAGGCTAGGAACACAAAGTGCAGACAAGAGCGTGAAAAGACAGAATAACAAGATTGCTATCTATCTATGTCTTCTTCTTTTTGTGCTGTGTCAGTCTGCACGGCTGCATTGTTTAGCTCTGACCACATTGGGGGTGGTGGAAGCACAAAACTGTAGACAACTAGAAAAAGCTGTTTCTCCCCCACCCTCTCTCCCCAGCCCTGACAAAGTCTGTTTGCACAACATGACCCCTTTCACTCCTTCCCTCTCATCCCATTTCTTTTTCTGTTACTCCATGCAACACTCCTACGCATGCCTAAACCGACGAGCCAGGGGAAAAATTAACCCAAAAAAAAAATAAAAAAGCCTCCTCCATGTGGCCCCAGATGACACAATGAGTTGAGCTGGAATTGATGGAGGGAGGGGAGGCATGTCAGCTCATGGTATGTAACGGCCAGTGGTTTCAATTCCTTGTTTCAAAAGAGTACATGAGTGTGTGTGTGTGTGTGTGTGTGTGTGTGTGTGTGTGTGTGTTAGGAGTTGTGGGGTGGAGTGAGGAGAGCTGTAAACACACATCTGGTTGCGTGGTCTGCGCCAAGGACACAGGCCAACCAGAACTGAGCGACTGAAGTTTTCAGGAACACAAAAAACAGAGACAGAAAATGCTTGGAGTCAGACCACGCTGCAACAATGTCGAAACGGAGAGAAGAGGATTCAAATCTAGCGAGAGCGCCGTTCACTCACTTCCTCCAGAAGTTTGCCCTCCACTCTCAGCTCCCACGAGGACACCTTCTCTGCCTCCTCGCCTTCGGGCTTGCTGGGGGTGTACGTGTTTGAAATGTAGATCCTGAGCTTGCGTTTTTGCTGTGTCACAGAGATGAACAAGAAGATAGATCAAAACAAAACAGCCAAAAATAAACCGTTTGGCACGTGGAGCTTTTTTAAAAGTGCACCTGGTTATTGGTGAATACAGATCTTTGATTAAAAAGCCATAAATGAGTCAATCAAGAGAGTTTAAAATCAGAATACTTGACACATTCGAACTTTTACTTATCGTCATAATTTCATATCAGCTTCACTTTTTATCGTTCTCTTTCGGTTACCCTACTTCCTACTTCTAAGAAACATGGAGTACCTTTTGAAAAACAATAGAGGAAACTCAATATATTTGACCCTTGATCGTTGATTGAAAAAATGTCCACAGTACCAGCCACAGAAGAAGAAGCAGCTAGAGACAGTGGAAAACTATTCCTGCCGTGCATGACATGAAATTAGATTGCGGTAGTGATTATCTGTGACTGACTACTTCATTAAAACAATGTGGGTTTGTTTGGCCGCACTGTAAACTGATACGCCAGTTTGCCTTCTGTTGTATTCCTGAAAAATGAGATACTCAGAAAGTGTTTTATACTTTGTTGTTACCTCTATTAACTAACTCGATAAAGCCCCTTTATCTTTTTATTAGCTGACAAATGGTGAAGATATACCATAATGGGCTTCTTGATGGCTTCTTGAATCTCCATACGCTTTCGGGCGATGGTCTGATCCAGTTTCCTCTCAAAGGCCAAGAGATCCATGTAGGCCTGGGACTCTGGGACCAGGTCTCGGATCTAAAGACAGCCAACATGCAAGACATGAACGTTAAAGCAAAGTGTACTCAAATTGGACTCATCTCAAGTGTGATTCGGGCGGTGGAAATGTTCTTACCCTCTGTGGGAGAACCTTGTCAGCCATCTTGCGTCTTTTTGCCCTAAATCACACAGAAAAGATGATATACACGAGATGATTTCTAGAGTACTGTATGTCTGTTAGCAAAAAAAAAAAAAAAAAAAAAAATAAAAAAAAAAGCACATTAACCATGTGTTTTCTCTAAAATATAGAGGATCCATTGGCTACAAACAAGGACGTATTGTACTATGTACCACGTTGCCTCATCATTTAGAATTTGCCCTTTTAGACCGCCATTAACCAATTTGCAAGGAGCTGACCGCGTACTGACATGCAAGATTACAACAGAGACTTTCACTTCCTTTGATTAGAAATAATTTGGGAAACTTTTATAGTGCGATAACAAAATCCCGGCCTGTGCTATCTCTTCATTAACTGCCCGAATGAGTACCTCAGGTTTCCCCTTATCATGGCTACAGACTTCATGAAAGCTGTTTTGTTTCCGTAATTTAATTACACAGTTCTCCCTCATTATGACTAAATTTAACTCCGAGTGCTTTAATGAGAATTTAGGAAGTTGCTTCTAGTCCTGTGGCTCGCTAATCCTCTTCCACTGCAAACGTCGAGAGATAAACCTTTAAAAAGACAAGAGCTCCATTGTGGAAGAAACTGTAAATGCTGCCTCACATCACAGCTTGCTACATTTATGAGCGTGGCATCACTGAGCGGCTTGACGCCAAAAATACCCACTCGTGTCTGCAGCTTTGTGATCGAGGGCCAGTCATGAGACACTTCCATCCTCGTGTCTGCGTGAGCTGAGCCGAGTTTCTAACAGCACACTAAACTTCAAACACAAACGCATCCTCAACGCGGGGTCGTGTTGTTATATTTTAATGAGCTACAACAGCCAAAGTTAGTTACTGAATTTTTAATATGACTACTATGGCGTTCTATGATTTCCCACTGGACGTAATTATGTTCGCTTAGCATCTTTTAAGTGCACAAATATTAATAAATAACAAAAGCAAACCCTTCCTCCTGTGGTTTTAGTCCTAGCTGAGAAAAACATTGCTCGTAAAGTTCTTGTAGTAATTTTGCGGCGTCCTTAGAGTTTTGGAAAAAGGAGCAAACGTTGCAGAAAATGTGAGAAATAAAAGAGTGTTGACAAATTAATTGGTAACAATCCTAATAATTTAATAATTTCGTGATTTAATGGGGAAGTTTTCAGTGTGATGTGAGGATTTGCTGCCTTTTCTTCTCTTGTATATCATCGGAAATTGAATATATTCGTCTGGGCTCTAGTCAAATGTCACTTTGGCCTCTAGAAGATTGCAGTTTTGTTTTGTTTCTTACATTTTTCTAGTTGCTTGACAAAAGAATCCACAGATTTATCAACAACAAGGCTCAAATCAAAATCTCGAGCGCTGCTATTCCCTGATTTGGCCCCAGGCTGTCTTGGTCAATCTCAACCTTGGCATTATTCCTCTCCCCTGTGTCTCTTCTCGTTTCACACAAACACTCTCACTTCTCCGCAGTTTACCCTCGTCTGAGGCCTCCCAGTGCCTCTTGCTGCTGCTGTTGATGCTGCTGATGAAGGAACCGCTTCCTCGAGGCGTCCATACTTGGAGGCCCCATGCCTGGCCGCATAGACATGTTCCCACCGCCGTAAGAAGGACCAGGCATCTGACCCCCCATTGACCCCAAGGGGCCCCCCACTCTGTTGGGTGGCATCCCTGAGCGCTGGAGAAAAGAAGGGAAGCTGAAGCTATGATTTGAGGCTCATAAGAACCTACTAGAAACACCATTATGTTCTTTGTGCATGTTTAAACACTTAAAAACTCCTGCAGTACTGTTTCACTAAAGTCCCAGTGTGACGAACAGGATAATAAGACAGAGGATAGATTAGTTCTTTGAGTATTTTACAAAATATTGACTCAACAATATAAACAGTTCCCATTGTTGTTAAATTGGACATAACTTGGACATGATGTTCAGAGCTTACTTAATGTTTTGTACATTTCATGCATGGTGTAGAAAAACGGCCGTTTGTAGAGACACTCTGTCACCAAGACTTCCACGTACCGTAAATTATGGTACTATTCATAGACGGCGACCAGTCAGGCAGGGAACAGGGATGTTTGTATAAATGCACAGTGTACTAAAAACTATGTTTTGGTAGTTATTGGTTGTTTTACCAAAAAGTTCCTAGTCCACTTAATCTGCTGAGTATTTTGACTTGTGTCCATGAACTTAAACCAATCTTCTTGGGAAACTTGAACGTGGAAGGTGAGTCAGAACTATTCCTACATCTCCACCTGGTGCATTACTGACTTTATATTGTTCTTACATTGTTTTATACAATTACACGGTCAAAAACTTGAGTCGATCCATGACTCAGCTATCTTCTTAACATACTGTATTATCATCCACATATTCTGCATCCATTCCATCCACTGAAAACTGCTTTACGGCACTATTAAACCTGCGTAAAACTCTATCCATAACATCTACGTTGACTTAAAATAAAATTTCATCAGTCGATCAACAATATATGTGTCAATCTGGACAAACACTGTTGTGACAGTGGGCATGTCACACATAAAGGAGCACATGGAGCTGCAGATGGTGGTAAAAGTGGTATAATATATGCAAGGCTCAGCTCTGACAGATGGCTGCGGTGGTGATGATGAGGATGATGATGATAAACTTACTTTTGTTTTCAGGCTCTAACTGACAGGGCGCTAAAGGCAGCCACGTGACTCGCTCTTTCACACACGCACAACACATTTTGTTCTCTAGTTTTAAACAAACATGTGAAATATTTAAAGTGTATGACGATAAATCATCATAAAAGTCGTGTTAGAAAAAAAAACGCCACTTGTTTGGTAGAAGTGAGTGAGTACATAGCTTTTTCAAACACGGAAGTAAGTCCACACCTTGATGTTATAAGAGTAATTACGGACTTTAGTGGAGTCAGATAAACTCAATATTTTAAATTAGCGCAATATCTACACCTAAAAAGCAGCCATAGTGTGAGAAACTTAAAATAAACAGAAAAATTAACTTAAATGAGTTGGTAACTTTCCCTCAGTGTGAAGTTTTTCTGTTAAATAAAGAGAATTAAAGTAGGAAAAACCAACCTGTGGGTACTGGGGAGCGTTGTTCATGCTGCGGGGGTACCCCCCCGGAGGCTGGGGCATGCCTGGCATCCTCATGCCCCCAGCGTGCGCGACGTTCATGGGGTGAACGTTCGGATTCATCGGCGGCGGCGGCGGACCCGTGAAGCCTCCCCTTGATGCCATTCTTCCACAAGATCCACAAGTGGTTTAAAGAGGGAGAGGAAAAGGGGGGAAAGTGACGGCGGGAAAACTTCCACCAGCAAACAAATGTAGCAGAGGTGCCAGAAAAATGAAGTTTAACTGAGGTCGGCTTGTGGTTTTGACAGCAAGCACACTGTCAACAAAAAGCTAGCTAACGTTAGCTCCTATCGGTTCAAGTTCCGGGATTTGCCTCCGTTGCCCACAGCTGCTTGTTCTCCGCGGACACCGTTTGTCATTCCCTCCCTCTGTTCTCGAGTCTCGGCATCGCCGACGGTCCGTTACTTCACCGTGAGGCCGGTGAAAAACATGATATCGCTCCCCGACTTACGACAAACTGAGTGTCTAAAAGCGATACCAAGTAATCTTTCTAACTGCCTACACACACAATGCGAAAAAAAAAAAAATGCTGCGTTCAAAGCCGTCGGACATTTCGCGGTTACACATTAGCGCCTAAATTTATCTGCCAAATCTTGAAACATACATATTTGTCATTATATATTGTGTGAACCCCTTGTTTTTTATTTTCTTATATAAAAAATATAAGTATATAATATATAAGTTATATACACACACACATACACACCCTTGTAAGTGCAAACTTCTGATTTTACTTTGCAATAAATCTGATTATGATTCATCTGAAATCACTTTTTTTTAAAGCTGTGTAAGGCCGTATATGCAAGAGCTAGATGTGTCATGTATGGACACTCAACATTTGAACTCGTGCCTGTTGACGCCCTACTATCTCCTTACATGTATTATGCACTTTTTAGCACCCTGCCTGCAAAAAGATGCCACATGCAACAGGTATTGTGGTTACAGTTAAGTACTCAGATCATTTACTTTATTAAGTAATTATCAAAGTTAAAATACTTCCTACATCCAAATCCTATTTTAGTAAAAGTACAAGAATATTATGAGCAAAATGTACTTATATAAAAATCATTATCTATCTATTAATAGGACACTTGAATTCATTCCTGTTGACGCCCTACTATCTCCTTACATCCATTATGCTCTTTGTTGCACTCTGCCTGCAAATAGATGCCACCCTAATGGAGGATACATCAACGGGTTTTGTGGTTACACCCAGGAATGGAAGCATTAGTAATACTGATGCATCAATGTGCAGCATTTTGCTGTTGTAGGTGGTTGAGGCGAGGTGTACTCTATGATGTGATTGATGGGGTAAAGAAGGAAACAGTCTGATCTGAAATGTGACACAAATAGACACCGCTTGGTCTAAGTCAAAAGAGCTCAGACCTGTGCTTTTATCTTTAACAATACATTGTATTTTATCATGAGCTCATTATGTTTTTACTGTAAAATTCAGCATAAATACCCAAGTACAACTATCTTGTAACTGTACTTAAATTTCCACCACATAGCTGCTCAAGAAAAGGTTGATTACTGTCCATCATTTATCAATTATCTTAGCATATTTTTTCTGTGTTGGTACCATTAACCCATGTAACCCCATGACCAGCAGACACACACTTGTATCAGCGCTCAGATGTCTGAGTTTAGGAAGAGCACGTGAAGGCAGCATAACTGTCAAGTTTTCATTTCTTTAAAGCTCAACACAGAAAATTGAACCTGGATTAAAATCTCCAACTTTGTGGAGAACAAAATCTGCAAACACGTCAGCGTCTCATACGGTGTGCGTATTAAGATAATCAAAACTCAAAACATTTCTAGATCTCTTCATTTGATCAACAGCCTCCCCTGTTGGTCTTTACATGTAGGAACTTCACACACACATAACGACAGGTAACAAATCATTTATTATGCTAGACAGATGAAACAAACTGAGCCATGATAGCAGCAATTCAACTATTGGAATATTTACACTATCACTTCACACCAAGGATATATGTAACCCTTTACAATGTAAACACATGATACAAAGACATTTTTGAATGCTAGAAAACGAGCCCATCTATCCACCAAAAATGAAAACAAACCTGCTTCCTGCAGCATATACCTGCTTGTACAATTAGAGGTTCATTGACTGTACATTTTTTTAAAACAAGTTTCCACAGGTGAATGACAAACTGAGAGTTGCTTTTCTCTCTTTCTCTCTCACACACACACACACGCACAGTTAATCTGATTCAACTGGAGAACGATGAGGCTGACAGTGAATGTGAAAATAAAAAGACAAACCATTAGTAATGATTGTCTTTGACATTGTTTTTTTTTTTTTTGTTGAGATATTAAAAGGTGAGGAGATATGAGTACGTGTAATGGCTAATCATTTCTGCATTTTAAAGAAACAACATACTGTACGTGCACGCTTTCACTCTCCACACAGCTGCCTCCGCTCGGCTGCTGAATGAATTACAACAGAATCTGTGCAGTAAAATCGTATATGATGATATTCATTATTTTGGACTCCAGCAAAAACTTCTGAAATAAAACTGACTACACAAAAGGAAAAAAAAAAAAGAGTGTTGGTACGATGATTTTGTGGACAAAAAAAAAAAAGACAAACAAAAAAATCTGTCAAGTATACAGTGGGAGGTCTGGACTGCTTCTGCAGAGCAGCAAACGCCATACATGTCACCCATAACATTGACGTCCATTGATTTCACAACATACAGAACCGAGGGTGAAGTGTTATTGGTCTTCCCGTGTGTTATGTGCACACACACGACGGTGAGAGAATGTGTGTTTGTTTGCTGAGTGTGTTATTGAGGGAATGCCTCGTCTTTCATCAGCATGCGCGGGCTTTCCTGGTTGTCCATGCGACGTCTAGGACCCATCATGCCTACGGGAACAAACAGGAGGCTGGACGTCACCAGACGATCACGGCGGTTTAAAATTAGTATTCATTTCATCATCTGATCAATAAACACATCATCAAAACAACACGGACATGAATAAAACAAACGCTCCACTAGGCGTGAAATTATTGGACAGAAAGTGGAATAAAATCGAATAAACCATAATGCCACACTAAGATTTGTTCAAATATATTAATATAACTAGCCTGAAATTTGAACTGTGTGTATATCGTGTAAAGGTTTTATGATTTCTGACTTTTAATTTGGATTTTTGAAAAATGTTCTTTCGACCTCCAACGTGCAAAAAGGTCGAATGAACACCGATGTGTTGGGATTATACACTAACCGGCCACTTCATTAGATACAACAGAACAATCTAATGTGATCCAACAATGCGCACAATAATTTCTACGTTTATGAAGTTTATCATGTGTCAGTCTTCGTTGACATTGTGAGAGAGGTATTCGTCTAACTGTTATGTTTGCTATTGAGGTTGTACTTTGCACCTCTCAATATAATGCACTCCTGTACAACAACAACACCGCCCACCAGGAGCTCAATAATAAACATAAAGTAGATTTAACACCTCTCCGACAGGGTCAACAAAAACTGATCCATTAAAAGTTGAATTCACAGCAGATGTTGATGTTGATTACAGCAGATGAAGCGGCCTCTCGGCGTACATACTCCAACAATTGTTGTACTGCATTTTAACAGGTATGATTTCTTTAAAGAATGAACAAAAAATGACGATTTCATTACAAAAGTAAGTTTAAGGACTTATTTCTACTTACTGTTCTTATGTTTGAATGATTTGGATCTTCTGGGAGAGTTTGGATTCTGAGGTGGAGAAAGAGAAAACATTTATATATCATAATATTTATATTGATTAGGAACAATATAGTTAAATCAATGATGGGATGATGACAATTAAACAGTTTAAAGCTGTTTATATTAATCATGAATGTTTTTAAAATGAATAATACCTTATCAGATTTCCTTTTCTTGGCTGTAAAAGAAAAACAGAACATTGTTGATTTCAGTCATTTCATACACGTCAAACTTTGTTCTATCGTGGTGATCGACATTCAGTACTAACAAAGAGGTAAAAAAAAAAAAATATATATATATATATATATATATTAGCAGCAGCAAGTCACCTTTCTTTTCTGCCCCGTAAGACCAGTCATTATCATTGACGTCGTCGTTATCCTCTTGGTCGCTCTCTGACTTGTTGTTGGTGTTGTTACCGGTGACTATTCTGTAAATGAGGGATGACACGGACACAATGACTCGGCATTACTCACTGCAAATAATCACTGGATTATAAAACAAACACACTCTGACCTCAAACTAAACTAATCTTTTTGTTTCCTGTTTTATATCATTATGTTGTCAAATATATTGAAAGGGAGTGAAACTTCTCCAGTCTACGTATCTAGAAAGGATGATTACACCTGAATTACACAACATAAACACTGTATGAATACTTCCAGTGTGTAGGATTTAGTGGCATCTGGCTTTGTAGTTTCTGATTGCAACCCTTTTGTCTCATCCACTCCTTACTGGTGTAAAGGAGAAACTATGATGGGCACGAAATGCACAAGGAAAATGTGAAAGGCCCAGTATAGAGCCAGTGTTTAGTTTGTTCTTCCTGGCCTACTGTAGAAACTTTGGGGGTGGACTCCATAAAAGAGTGTTTGTAGAGGTAACAGACTCAATCTAAGGTCAGAAAAACATGACAATTCGCTGAATCTGACACACTGGACCTTTAATTGTCATGCTCATAGCAGGAGGATGCATTTTAATGAGTGAAAAGGTGTACATCTATCCAGCATACAGCCAGAATCCTGGCTTACTTTAGTCCACATGGACTGGTCTTTTTACCTGCGGTTGGCTATGCGGCTGCTGTTGCGTCCCATCCCGAGGCATTTCTCCAGGTGCGGGGCAAAGCGTGAGGCAGCAATGCTTCGGCTGCAGTTGGGACACACGCACTCCTTGTTTTTCCACTGGTTGTACACCTGGCCAAACACATCCAGTCCTGGCTGGTCCACAATTTCTGGAAATGTAAAGCAGGACATTTAAGAGGAGTTGTCATGTGGATAAAACACCTCACCTCAAGCCGTTCACTACCCCGAGGTGTTGTGTTGTCAGCTTTATTTCACAATTGCTCACCAAAGTCCCTCATGCTTTCTTGGTCCGTGTCATCCAGGAAAAAATAGCCCTGCTTGACGGCCCGGTGGACCTCGAAGCAAAGACCCAGGCATGCATCCTCCACCAGGTCAGACAGGATGTCCTGAGCTAGGCCCTGGCAGCGGGAGGGCGAAGGGGAGGAGTGGGGGGGGGGAGAAACAAACAGTCAGCCACTGTAAGCAGATGTAATGTGCTTTCCCAAAGCTTCTTGAACTATTATTACACTGTGGTCCTGCCCTGCTTTGTATGTATACCTCCAGCTTGCTGTTGTCCAGGCTGGACATTGAAACCTCCTCCATTTTCATTTGCCAGAACTACCAGATGAGCCGACGGTGCTGTGGTCATGCTGTAGCGCAGCAATCATCGGCCAAAACAGGGCTGCAAACAAGGAGAGAGGAGGGAAGGAAGCAGTGAGCACAAAAATCCAACCCAAGCGATGAATGCACATGAGTGGCGAACATTTTGACGCCTTTTGGATGCGATGCAGCTTACTCACAACTGCACGTTGAACGCTGCCAAAAGGGGGGAGAGAGAGAGACGCTTCCCACGCTTATAACCTACGAATAACACAAAACACAGCAACTCAGGCTTGGTGCAACACCTCGGACATGATGTTAGCTCAGTTTGCACTCATGAGAGCAGCTTGGCCATCCGACCCCCTCCTCAAAAACGCACAAAAACAGGCTTGCTGAGGAAAACAAAGAGCGTGGCTATGAATAGGCTGCAGGAATTGAACATGGCAAGAGGTTAGAGGAGACATAAAAGCCTCCTTGTCAACAAAGCTAGGGTTAGCCAGTCGTGTTAAATGCAACCCTCCAGGTTGGATTAATACAAATAGCGTAGCGGTGGTACATTAATAAGTGTCTGAATGGTTGAAGGACTACATTTGACTACAGCGAGGCTCGTCCCAGAACACAACACTGCTGCTGCTGCTGCTGCACTGCGGCTACTCGCCTCTCAAGCCTCCGTACGAACCCCGAAGGAGACAAAAACCGACCTCACGTCTCCGTTTTAAAGCCAATCCGCGAGGATAAACCCCAATCACGGCTGAGCAAAACTCGCTAATTGTTTATTTACCTATTTCGGCAGGCATCCATCTTTACATCACAGAGATCAGACAGTAGCAATCGATCGCTACACCGAGTTTTGCAGCACCGAGCGCTTCCTTTGCAGCACCAGCACTGCCGGCCGGGGCTCCACCACCACCACCACCACCACCACCAGCACTGATACCCCCTCCCTGCATTTTAGGGTTAAACTGGCCCTTTGTTCCTCTCTGTGCATTGTTATTTAAATATTTCCTTGCACGACACAATCCAAAATAAGCTTTATACAGATAGCATGCATTAAAATTAACCTGAGAGCAAACCTGAGATTAAATTAAAACCTGTGCAGAGAAATTAAACCTGTGAAACTATATATATAAAAAAAGATTTTTTAAAACAGAACTACACATGTACAATGTGCTGTAAACATGAGAACACAACAGGTTTATAAGAAAATACTCTTTTATTTCTGGGATTTACAAATAATGAAATGTGCAAAGAGTTTTAAACTATCAAGAAAGAAAACAAGAACGCGTCCACAAAATAGTCCCATAAGGCAACATTTTGCATTTATTCTGACCACAACAAAATAAGCAAATGGTGTAATATAATAAAGGTTTTGAAATATGACGTTTTACTGTGCACACTGTGCAAACGCAGTCATACATCACGGCATATTTTAGTCTTTTACTGTCATGCTTTGGCAGTTTAAAATCTAGACATTTATTTTTAAAGCGTGTGACAAGTAGAAAAAACATTTCTCATTCATTTTGACAAAAATGAGCCAAACCCCAGAGTCATGCTGCTCCCTCTAACTTTGTACATCCATGTTGTCACAGCAAAGTAAATAAACAGTAATGGTTGAACATGTTGTTGTCTCCTTCATTCATCATGACGTTGATTCATAGACGATGTTAGATGCATTTCCTAGCGGTGGGGCTCTGTTAACCTCCCATTTTTTTGTGTTTCAATAAAAGTAGCAGATTATTGAATACTCCCAGGTGTGCTGTACATTTGGGGAAAGTCGGCATGAGAGCACAATCTAAGATGAAAGAACGAAGGTCTTGAAACAGGATGTTTGCAGAGGGATGCCGTGTCAACAACAGGGCCTCAAAAGTAGGTCATAAAGCAGAACCCACCTGCGAACGATGAACACAATTTGACTGAAAATCTTACACTTTGATTTATGTTTATCGAATCAAGGAGGATTTAATTTGACAGAGAAATGCAGGTTTTAAGAGGCTGTGTGGCCCTCATGACATTAGCGGTCACACAGTAGGTAAACTGGGACTTTTGTGGTCCATGGAGCACTTTGTAATCCAGTATTGGAGCACTGGTGAAGGAAACCTTCCAGCCAACGTGGCCTACAAGCAACGAGACCTTAAAATCATCCAGAATCCAGCTCTGAACAAAACATGTGCGTCCGTCTCATCACCAATACATCTCGAACATGTCATCTCCTTCCTCTTCTTCCACCTCCTCCTGTGGACAAATGGTTGAAATTAATCACAGCTGGATGCACGGTTGCAAAATTTAAGTACAAGAGCTATATTTTAGTTTTCAAACCTCTTCACAGTCCCAATCGATCGCTTCTTCATCGCTGCTGCTGTACGTGATGTCGTCATCTTCTGAATCCTGTGTGGGATTAATTTGCAGCATATAGATGATTTTTTTTTCATTCTATGAATTATGTCACATTATTCTTTCTGGGCACAGATTACCTGACTTCTCTTATAAATAACATTTGCACGATGAGTTTGTAAGAGTTGGAGTTTGGACTTACTGACGGTCTGTGCAAGTCCGGTTCTTTTTTCTCATAAAATGTATTTTTCTTGATTTTGAAGTATTTACGTTTCTGCAAAGAAAGCACGTTATGAATCGGAGAAAACCAAAAACAAGAGACACAAATGAGTATTTGACTTTTTGTTTGTGCTTACACTGGGATTACGTGTCAGGTAGTCTTCTTGTTCTGCTGGCGTCAGTGTCTGAGGAGTGTAAAAGGAGGCTTATTATAAAGGTTAAAGACTGTAGATTAAAAACTTTAGATAGAAAGGACTCTTTATACCTTAAACCACTTCCACAGCTCCATCGAGTATTTTATTTTTTCATTTCCATCTGCTTTCTCTTTGTAGTGTTTTATATCTTCACTGGAAAGTTTTTTCCAAATTTTGTTGACCTCAGTGCAGCGCTCATCCGGATGTGGGAATTTCTCCCGTTGAAGATTCATCTGCTCCTTGAAGAAAACGTGATAACCGGATCTGTGAGTTAAAAAACAACAACAACAAAAAAACAGTCACACATTTGAAATCAGATACACAACAGAGTGTGAATTAATTCAGGGTCTCAGATGTTTGACGGGCATGCTCACCGACTTGGTTTCTTGGGCTCACATGTTGGCTTGCGCTGTTTTGCCTGCACATGACAAAAATAATTTAAAGGAGACTTAAAGAACTGATGGTTGGAAAAGGTAAGCAAACAGAATTAATGTTCATAAATGGCTGAGAACTGCTTCAAGACTGATGAGTTATAATTACATGACGTGGTCTATGCTTTAAGTTTAGACCACTTCGTGCTGTGTTTACCTTTATGTCTTCTTCAGCTTCGACGATGAGGTCTGTAAGGGACCGCTTCTTGCACATCTGAAGAAGAATAAGGATGTTAGACTAGACTGTCTCCAAGGACTATTTTTAATTAATTCATTCATTTTTTAAAAACAATTGTAGCTTGTTGCATTTTCTCGTCGTGTAAGGAAACATTTCAAAAGGAGCTGTCCTGACAGGAGAAGGGACAGATGAGCAGTAAAGTCTTCTTCTAACCTCTGGGTCCAGCCCTTTAGAGACCAATACACTATAAAATATCATAATCCCTCCCTAGTTATTGCTGCAAATTGAATATCCTCCACTCGCATAGTCCATTCTCTGCAGAATACACCATGCAATGAGCTCTATGATGGGAAAACACTGGAAACAAGTATCAAAATGGTAACATACACCGCACCTTTAACAGTCAAACAGGTGGATTGCTGCGAGGATTCATTTGAGTTCAGACTCAAACTGTGACCTCACCTTCTGCAAAACCTCCTCCCACTTCTGCCGGCATGCTTCGGGAGAGAAAGGAGGGAAAGCCACCTTGTCCCAGTCCACGGGGCTGCGTCCTCGGGTGTAAGTTTTCCTCTTGGCTTCTTCTGGGACGCTGCGTTTCATCGACACGATGAGTGCGCGGAGGTTTGCCTTGGTCCACTCTGCAGGGACGCGGACAGACACTTTAATATGAGATGCACAAAAAATAATAAATAGAATATTTACCTGTACCCACCTCCATCATTTCCACTCATGTTTCTAATAAAACGTGTCTCCTGTTTGTTTGTGTTTCTTCTTCTTCCTCATTGAAGAAGCTCATAGACCCGTTAGCGCCACCTACAGACCGGAGAGTGTTTGTGAGCTGCGCATGGGCAGCAAAAAGTTTATTATTATTATTATTATTATTATTATTATTATTATTATTATTATTATTATTATTATACAGAGCTCAGTGTTTGTAACTGTACTTACAGGTCTATACCTGTGTACAATAGAGCAACGTCACCGGAGCGTGTACACACACCTGGCCCAGTGATTGATTAATTTATGTATATTATTTATATTTTTTAGTTATTTATTCATAATTTATATATTTTTTGTGTATTTGTACTTTTTACTACATTATTTTTCCAAATTTGTATTTATTTCATTTCATTTCATTTATGTATTTTATAGATTTCTTTTTAACTTACCTGTGGGGTTTCCCCATGATAATAGTAGAATAGTTTCTTGTCTATAGAGGTGGTTGTGTGGGGGTTCGGCAGTGCCCAGGAGGTGCCCGTGGTTTGAGGGACTTGTTAAACGTCATTCCAAAATGAATCACACCTTTATGTTTATTAGAAATCTGAGATTTACAAATACAATGTGCAAAGGGTTCATAACAAAAAATAAAAGTACATTTCTTTGCTTTTCCATTTAATTAAAAGAAAAAAAACAGCTGTCACATAAAACACATTCACATTCGTTCATTGACTCCAACAAAATCAGTAAAATAAAAAAAGTTTTTGGAGCGATCGTCTGAACTTAACACACGTACGTGTGTGTGTTGCTTTTGCTTTTGTCCGTTTTATCACATGGCGTCATCTCCTTCTTCTTCCTCTTCCTGTGAACCAACAGTTAATATTCATCAGCTGGATGCGCAGTCGCTACATTAAATATGAAAGTACCAAAACTGTGTTTAAGTTTTCAAACCTCTTCAGTCTCAGTCGTCCTCATGCCGTCGTCAGCGTCCTCATGTTCTGAATCCTGTGTGTGTCACAATACATGTAGACTGAAAATAGAGCCTTTTAATAGATCTATAGGACAGAGCTTTAACTTAAATTCCCAATAAATGTCAGTTGTTAGATATTGGAAATATTTCGCTCTCTAGGTTCAGTATCAGCCTGAAAGATTCAGCGTTTGTCTACGTTAATTTCTGCTGTATCAACATTTCAACTTACTGATGATAACCCAGAGTTCTTCATTCTCGCGACTTTCGATTCTGTCGCAGTTTTGCCATCAAGAAATTTACGGTTCTGCAAAGAAAGCATGTCACGAATCAAAGAAAGCAATCTTTGGTTAAAGACAGACGCAAATGGCTACCTGACTTTGTACTTACACTGGGTTTACATGTCAGGTAGTCTTCCTGTACTGCTGCTGGCAGTCTCTGAAGAATGTAAAAGGAAACATTTCTAAAGTTAAAAACTGCAGATTTTAAAATAACATCAGAAGAAAAGGACTCTCTATACCTTAAACCATTTCTGCAGCTCCGTCGAGTATTTCCTAACGTTTTCCTGCACTCTCTCTTTGTAGGGTTGTTTCTCTGCATCGGACAGGTCGTTCCACATTTTGTTGATTTCCAGGAGGCGTTCCTTTCGACACAGGATTTTCTCACACAGAAGACTCATCTGTTCTTTCCAGAAAACTCCACAACCAGTTCTAAAAAAAATCCAAGTTCACAAGTCACAAAGTCTGACAACCCACAACTCTGGATCTCAGATGTTATTTGATGGTCACGCTTACTGAGCTGGCATCTTTGGCTCGCCGAGAAACTCCTGCATATTAAGACAAAAGTTATTTGTAAGAATTAAAGAACTGATGGCTAAAAAAGTGATCAAACACGTCCAAAGAAATTAAAGTTGTTACTTCTCACCGTAGTAACTCTTTTGATGCCGTGCTTATTTATGATCTCCCGGCGCTTCTTCGTACTTAAAGTCTGAGAAACATAAAACGCCGTCAGACAGTCTGTCACAATCGGCTCAGTGTTGCACCTGTAGTCTTGGACATGACTCACCATTAGATATTTATTCAGCGTGATCGTGTAAAGGCTCCTCAGCTAAAAGAAAAAGAGAGTCAGACACTTTTTTCGACGTTCGACGTCAGAACCTTGTAGCACAGAAGTTCTTTGGCGGCGACCTGTGAGTAACAGTTTGGATGTTTGTGTTCATACCTCTGCGCATCGTGTGTTGTACTCGTCCTTCTGGCTCTCAGTCAAATTTCGCCACCACTGGGCCATCACGGACATGCTGGCGCCTGCCCTTTGTCCTTCGCGGAACAGACTGTAACCAGTCCTAACGACAGACACGTCGAATTAACTGCCTACATTTAGCTTGAATTAAATTCAAATGAAACACTGAAGGAGGTGCAAGTTGTGTGTGTGTGTGTGTGTCTTACATAACAGGCTTTGGGGGCAGACCTATTGCATCTTCAGCATTCTGTAACAGAGGTCACACAATTATTTGAAGATAATTAATTCAAACTTAGAATCTACCACTGCAATTCATAACTGAGACCGGTTGGACCATCACTTACATCTGGACTGGGTGTACTGTCCAACTTCCTCTTCCTGCGCCCTTTGGAAGGTTTCCTGAAAGACAAAAAAAAAGCTCAACAATGAACCGAGGCCAAACCACACATTTAAATGTCATGTTATTAATTAATTAAATGTCATTAATTTCCTACCTGGACTCCAGCATCTTTCTTTTGTACTCTTCAAGTAAAAGCTGGTATTGCTCGACATATTGAACCTGGAAGAAAGTCGGAAAAACCACGTTAGAAGAAGCTCATTTTTAACCGCAGCCTCTCGCTGACTTCTCTTCTGTTTGGAGCATGCTGAACCTTTTGACCACTACATTACTTTAGTCTACATCAGTCACTCTGTTGTGCTTCAAGAATGTCAATTTGGAATTCAAATAGGTCATTACAGTTTGAATATTAACCAAACTGATGAGTTATGATTGTTTCTACTGATATTTAGTGAGCAGTTGTGTATTTAACACAACCTGAAGTTTCTTTGTGTGTGCTCACAGAGTTGTGCTGGGCAGTATGTGTTCAACTTACTGATGATAACCCAGAGTTCTTCATTCTCACGACTTTTGATTTTGCCGCAGTTTTGCCATCAAGAAATTTACGTTTCTGCAAAGAAAGCATGTCACGAATCAAAGAAAGCAATCTTTGGTTAAAGACAGACGCAAATGGCTACCTGACTTTGTACTTACACTGGGTTTACATGTCAGGTAGTCTTCCTGTACTGCTGCTGGCAGTCTCTGAAGAATGTAAAAGGAAACATTTCTAAAGTTAAAAACTGCAGATTTTAAAATAACATCAGAAGAAAAGGACTCTCTATACCTTAAACCATTTCTGCAGCTCCGTCGAGTATTTCCTAACGTTTTCCTGCACTCTCTCTTTGTAGGGTTGTTTCTCTGCATCGGACAGGTCGTTCCACATTTTGATGATTTCCAGGGGGCGTTCCTTTTGACACGGGATTTTCTCACACAGAAGACTCATCTGTTCTTTCCAGAAAACTCCACGACCAGTTCTAAAAAAAATCCAAGTTCACAAGTCACAAAGTCTGACAACCCACAACTCTGGATCTCAGATGTTATTTGATGGTCACGCTTACTGAGCTGGCATCTTCGGCTCGCCGAGAAACTCCTGCATATTAAGACAAAAGTTATTTATAGAATTAAAGAACTGGTGGCTAAAAAAGTGATCAAACACGTCCAAAGAAATTTAAGTTGTTACTTCTCACCGTAACTCTTTTGATGCCGTGCTTATTTATGATCTCCCGGCGCTTCTTCGTACTTAAAGTCTGAGAAACATAAAACGCCGTCAGACAAAGTCTGTCACAATCGGCTCAGTGTTGCACCTGTAGTCTTGGACATGACTCACCATTAGATATTTATTCAGCGTGATCGTGTAAAGGCTCCTCAGCTAAAAGAAAAAGAGAGTCAGACACTTTTTTCTGTGACACGACATGACGTTCTCGATTTCAGAACCTTGTGGCGCAGAAGTTCTTTGGCGGCGACCTGTGTGAAACAGTTTGGATGTTTGTGTTCATACCTCTGCGCATCGTGTGTTGTACTCGTCCTTCTGTCTCTCAGTCAAATCTCGCCACCACTGGGCCATCACGGGCACGCTGGCGCCTGCATTTTGTTCTTCGCAGAACAGACTGTAACCATTCCTAACGACAGACACGTCGAATTAACTGCCTACTTTTAGCTTGAATTAAATTCAAATGAAACACTGAAGGAGGTGCAAGTTGTGTGTGCGTGTGTGTGTGCCTTACATAACAGGCTTTGGGGGCAGACCTATTGCATCTTCAGCATTCTGTAACAGAGGTCACACAATTATTTGAAGATAATTAATTAAAACTTAATTAAAACCGGTTGGACCATCACTTACATCTGGACTGGGTGCGCTGTCCGACTTCCTCTTCCTGCGCCCTTTGGAAGGTTTCCTGAAAGGAAGAAGCTCGACACTGAACCGAGGCCAAACCACACATTTAAATGTCATGTTAGTAATTAATTAAATGTCATTAATTGCCTACCTGGACTCCAGCATCTTTCTTTTGTACTCTTCAAGTAAAAGCTGGTATTGCTCGACATATTGAACCTGGAAGAAAGTCGGAAAAACCACGTTAGGAGAAGCTCAGTTTTAACCGCAGCCTCTTACTGACTAACTGATGAGTTATGATTGTTTCTACTGATATTTAGTGAGCAGTTGTGTATTTAACACAACCTAATTCTTCTTTGTGTGTGCTCACAGAGTTGTGCTGGGCAGTATTGGAAATGACGTCTTCAGCTTCATCCATGAGCTCTCCGTAGGTCCGAGTCTTGCGCAACTGAGCAAGAACAACAAAGATATCACATTAAACTAAAAACAGGGATATTTTTGAAATGCTATATTGGAGTCTGTTGTGTTTGTAGCAGCTGCTGACTAAACTCAGTGCTTGTAAACTTAAAAGTTTAGGCTCAAACTGTGACTCACCTTCGGCATGATCTCGCTCCACTTTTGCCGGCATGCTTCAGGAGAGAAAGGAGGGAAAGCCACTGTTTTCCAGTCCATGTGCTTCATCCCTGTGGGAAATGAAAGACGCCTCTCATCTTTGGGGATGCTTCTTTTCATTGCAGCAAGAAGCTTCAGGAGGGCTGCGTCGGTCCAGTCTGTGCTCATAGTACAGGGACAGAAAACAATAATAATAAGTAAGTAATGAGACAAATTTAAACAATAATTCATGTGATAGATAGATAGATAGACGTTAAAACTAAGCTGGCATAGATCTAAATTTAAATATGTACAGAGAAATAAGAAACATTTGTGGCAAAGTTAAGCATTTGCAGATGAATTAAACATTTGCATAGAAAATAAATATATAACCGTGCTAAGAAGTTAACCCGTGCTAAACAAAAACTATAGAAAAAGGAGAAAGAAAGTGACCGTGGAAATAAAAATATAGAGAAAGAAGTCCAGATGGAGACTGTGGACAGTTAAATCAGGCTGTAAACAGATGAGTGCATGTAGCAGAGGTAGTCAGAATGATCACGTGACAGTTTATTTCGTTGCACCTACCTGATGTTTCAGGATCTTCCGCACTCATTTTCCCCGGTCTGCTGTTACAGCTGGATACAAACTGTGCAGCGCTTCATGTCACAACAAGCGACATTTAACCTACGATCAACTTCCTGTTAAGTTTCTGTTTGTAACAGCACATGGAGCTGCAGCGACACACACACACACATCCCGCATCTGTAGGCTCCTCTTCTTCTTCTTCTTCTTCAAACCAGCTCATTGGCTCGTTACCGCCACCTACTGACCGGTGTGGAGCCGTAGAGAGGCAGGAAACCTAAATGTTAGTCTAATTTATAAAAACACTGCATGCTTATTTAAGGTGTATAATGTAATATTATATTATAATATATGTCACTGGTTCTTAAACTGTGGGACAAGTTGCACTGGTGCAAGCTCCCTTGATAAATTAATTGATAAATTAATTTAGAAACATTTGAGATGATGCCATGAGATCCTTTAATATTATGCCATGTTCATGCAGGTAGTGTGTAGCGTGCAAACATCTACCATCCGTTAAAAGCTAAAAATGTGACCAAGAGATAGTAAATTAAATAAATAGTGCAAAAAATGACTTCAGATGGGAACTATGCAGATCAGGAGTCCTCCTTTTCCGTTCAGGCAGATCTGGTTCATGAATCGGTTTCTTGCAGGAGTCAGTAATTCTTCATATTCAGAATAAACCTCCTCCTCTCCTCCATGAACTTTCTGTAGCTGATGTTTTCCGTGCGTCTCAAAGCAAAGTTTCTCCTTTTCACAACAAGTTACCTCTCACACATTCCTCATGGAAACAGAGAGATCAGCGTTGCGGGGCGTCTCGGGCATGTTGTTCATTGACGTCCAGGTACCAAAGTCAGCCGTAATCAATCAATTAATGATAGAAAAAAAGATTCATCTTTTTTTGGGAGGTAGTTTTTATTATTTAGAGACGTGGCAAGAAAACAGCAACATATCACAGAGTAGAAAGTTTAACAACACACATAAAAATTCAACATTTTCACTCTCCATGCACTGTGTTGTCCTTTTTCGCTCTCCAGTGTTTGATCACTCTTGCTAAAATATCTTCACTTTTCTTGCTGTATAAATCACAGATTGTTTAATCCAGAGTTTGGCTTTTACCTGCTTCAAGCCAGCGAACACATAACAATAACTTCAGTGGCACGTTACATTATTACATTCATTGTGCGATAGCTTGGAAAAACATACAATTTTGGCTTTTTTTCCCTACATTTTCTACTCAGCATTCTTGCATAATTGCAGATTTTTTAAAGTCTATTTGGACTTTAATGCTTCAAAAGCATCTTCTGTATAAACATATCAGTGTTTTCTGACTATTTCCAGCCTCAGCTGTGTGTAAAGCTTTGTGTGAAACACAAGCTAGAAACAAAATAACATAATTTACCTGAGTGACTGTTGAGAACTCTTCAGGAAAGTTTTTTTTGCTATAAAGGTATAATCTATATTTTATATTCTACATTCTATACTTCTCATGAAAAACACTCAAAAACATGTCTGTGCTCAAAAGTAGATGAAACATTCATTTGAGCCAAAGTGTAAAATAAATATCTTTTTGTTCAAATAAAATGTCGCTGGCAGCTGTCATGGAAGACGTCTACAATGGCATCTGAGATTCACAGTATACATCCTGTCCCGGCTCCTCCTCGAATGTCACTTTAGCGTCGTCGGCATCCAACTGAAACAGACGCAGAAAAACACTCAACGCCCACGAACACATCCCATGAACGCTATCAGACTCTTCGTTTATCATGGAGGTGACTACTTACACATTTCATCTCCAGTTCAGTGAAGAGACGGCCGGTCATAAACATGCGTAGGGGGATGGTGAGGATGAGTATGAAGGGAAGTGCGAGGGATACCGGACTGGACTTAACAATCCATAAGACTACAAGGCACACTATCTGGATGGCCGTGAAGAAGTGCATTCGTCCTGTGCTCACCTGTAGCCAACGTGTGAGAGTATTAGTCACACAGTCATGACAGCACGTGTGGATACTTTTTGGCTTCTGATGTGATTTATGGGCTTTAATGAGTTCATAGGAGCGCTGTGGTCAACCACATTACTGGTGACCTTTTGCACAAATACTGGTATGCATGGATAATTTCTACTTAGTGAAGAAGAAATCGTCCTAGCGTGTATTTATTTGTGTATATATGTGTTGCGTGCTGTTTCTATAGCAGCTAATGAGACTCTTACTCTGGTAGCATAGGGTTCATCGGGGTGGTATTTCTTAGGGACGAGCAGAAGCAGCATGCGATCCCACAGTTGGATGCCATTGAGTGATGTAACTCCCATGTAGAGAAAGATCCCAAACAAGGCCGCCATGGGAATCATCTTCAAGATCGGCTCCATCAGAATTGATAGACCTTGACACAAACAGACATTGGATGGTGTTCTGTCAAGACATGCAGTCGTAGAGAAGGTAAACTGATTAGACAGCACTTACCAACCAACAACGCCACCAGAACGCCGCTGATCCTCTGCTCATTCACCTTCTCAATCACAGGTTTTGTTCCTTTGCTCATGACGGTGAGGGCGTTGGCGTGGGTGACAGATCGCACCGTGGCGGCACTGAGCCACGGCACACCAAATATCGCACTGAGCCCTCCCATGCCGACTAGAACCAGCAAGTCAAAGTGGAACCCAGAGCCTTTGACCATCTTCCTCTCAGGTTTGCTCACAATGAGACTTTGAGTTGATGAAAAGATATGAAACAGATGACAAACATGTGAATCAAGTTTGGCTAAAATCAGCAATTCGGTGAGGTATAATGACTCACGTTGTGATTTGAGACTCCAGGAAGATCAAAATGAAGACGAGCAGGGCTGGGACACAACTTGCAAACATAAGCCACACAGGGAAAGTCTTGTGCTCTCCGAAGGGATTGATAAGCCAGCCTCTTTTGGCAGGGTTGGACACCATCAGACCTTTGGGAACCACTAGTTTCTGTAAAGACAAAACCACCAGTTTAAAAAATATTGACTATTAAAAGATCAATTTTTCATGAAAAAAAAAGCCCAAGGAACCAACCTGAGTGTAGGTATCTGAAATATTGTAGTCTATGAGAACCATGAGGAAGATGGAAATAGGAACACCAAAGTCACCAATCAAACGTCTGACCTGGTAAGAAAGGTAAGAAATCAATGATTAAAGAGTTTAAATTTTAATTAATAGGTTGATAACCTGTTAATTTATAACTGGAAGTAGGTCTTAACTGAAACAATCAACGATTGTACTCCACAATCTCTGCCAGCTCACCTTTCCAGGAAGAAAGGTGCCGTTCTTGAACTGCCGCAGAAAGAAAGCAATGAAGAAGCAGCCCAACATGAGGCACATGGAGAGCAGGGCTGTGTTGGGGTAAGGTGGCTTAATAGTGTTGATAATAATAGTCGTGTTTCCAGTTGCATTGTCATACGTGATCGTCTCTTCAACCTTTGGGTGCCAGGGATTTTCTATAGTTGAATTCAGATGATCGTAATTCAGAATTAGCGGATGGCTCTTAAAGATCTACAGTGAAATCAGGAGAGATAGAGACAGATTAAAATCCAGCCATGAGAAACAGCTCTATACTCACAGACATTAATTTTTAAGATTTGAAGATGAAGTATGTGAAATGGGTGGAGATGGTTTTACCCTCGCTAGCTTGGCAAAAGTTTCATAGATGAAGATGAGGGAGATGAGGATGGAGAAGATTTCTTGGGTGAAGCGGGAGATGAAACGCACCAGGAAGCTGCCCTCAAAGGCCACAATGACCACCACAATGATGACCAGCCACACTCCAACCCACACTCTGCCCACGATATACTCAATGTCCTGAGACTTGCAGAACTAAAGGAAGGAAACAGGGGAGTTGAGTTAATCTGGTATCATGTAGAGCAGCAAGATGTGGATATGATTCAGTGTTATGACTTACAGCAAAGAAGGCCTCCTCAAACACTAACAGAGGACCAGAGAAACCGATCACCAGGACGGGCTGAGCTGCGATTAAGCAGAAGATGATCCCCTGAACGCTGGTGGAGATGAGGAGCTCTGGGACACCCATCATGTTTTCCACCTTATCAGCTGTAACAGTGAAATGGTGACAAAGTATAATTAGAATTTATTGCATAAAACAGTAATACCATGTCACAAACACACACATACCCAGCAATCCTCCAAAGGTGATGGCAGGAGACAGGGCGGCAAAGTAGATGAAGATGACGGCAGCAAGGACCTGGGCGTTAAGAGCATCTGTGATGTCACTTTTGTAGTACTGGTAGCGTTTCTTTATATCTCGCATCATCCCGCCAAACGGTCGACCAGTACGGGACAAAGGGTCGTCAGGTGGAGGTCCAGTAGAGATGGAAACTGGGGACAATTTTAATCTAATGTCAGCACTACGAACTGATAATAGAAAAGAGCTCCAGCAAATAATTGGTCTGTTGTAACACTCACCCCTGCGAGGCTTGGATTCCAGGCGGGGTGCTGAGTCAGATCCCCGGGATCTGTCCTGCAGGAGTTTCTTCTGAAAGCTGATAATTGAGGTGAGCATCGCTTCGTTCTGGATCTCGGTGGGTGGGATAACGATGCTGCAGTCCATGAAGTCGGCCACGGCATCCGTCAGCTCACGGACGCTCTTTGCACGAAATGCTGCCTGATTGAACACCTGGGATGAGGATAGCGGAGGAGATATTAAAACTACAGATTGCCATTTTGCATCTGCATACCGATTTCAGTAAATCCTGTATGTCTGAGAGTAATTCTTAGTCAGTTTGATTAAGAATGACTTGCATCTAAACCTGAATACAGCACTTACACTGCGTGGTGTAACTGTTATGCGGTATTGTCACTGGACTGCCCTGCAACCACAGTTTTTCTGCTCAACCGCTACAAAAGCCATCATATCTTACTGACTAATAATGAGTTCTGTTAATGTGTCACTGCTCCCACATTTCAGGTCTGTAGAAAAGTTCAGCTAACTTACTTTATCAGCCATTAGTGCTGCCATAGCACGTCCAGTCTCATGGTGGTCCATGTCGGTCTTGCTCGGGCCAACCAGAACAAAGACAAAGCGTACGGGCACCGGGGCCTCCAAGGCAGAGTCGAGCACTACGGATTCCTTCAGACGCACAAATGCAACTGTGGGCTTTTCCAGAAAGTCCAAGGCTCCTGGTTCAAAGAGGCAGAAATATTACACTTGTAGCTCACACATAAACACAGAGCAAAACAATGCAAACGCTGGCTTACCTACTAGCACCATGGAGGCCTCTACACGGTCAGATTCATCTCTCTAAAGGAAAACAGATGTTGTGTTGGTGTTTTTTAAGAGTGTTAATCTCTGCTACTTCAAAATGAGGAGCAGAAGTTTCAATTTAAATCAAATCTGACACCAGAAGTCTCATTCACTGCCATCATCTGCACCATTGTCGAGATATCACATCATGCTGTCATCAACGACACATTCATGTGGATAATCCCATCAGTGGATGGACTCACCCTCTCCTTGACTGAAAACTTCTGCAGGTCCACCCCTGAGGCCAGGGCTTGCCTTTCGGGGTCATTTGATTGGCTGGAGGGGGGGAAATGGCACACGTCATTGGTTGTTCTTGTGAGACTGAGTGGCTGCGATCGCAGACAAGCACACTTCACTGCAATCAATCAACATAATAGATAATTAGATAATAAACCAGGGACAGTCGTGTAGTCGTGCCTGGAGAAATGGGTAGCAGCAACTCGTGCATGTGTAGCTCACTCAATGGTAGCAGTTTGCCAGCAGTATTTGCACACTGTTACTTAACTGCTGCTTGATTTAATGAGGAATGATTATGAAATCAACATTAGTAACAGAAGAGGTGCCGGTTTGGCAATAAACACTGACAGAAACCATAGACGAGCAAGACAGCGACATAATTTATGTATACATGCACAAAAACAATGACTATTGTGATTTCTAGTAACCTTTTAGCAACTCCACTGGTTACATCCACAATTGGTACAAGTGGGCAGATTTTGTTACCTTTGAACAGAGCCAGGCCTTTATGCTAAGCCAAGCTAATCGGCTCATATTTACTGAACAGACATAAGTGTGGTGTTTTCACGTAGATCTCTCGGCTTATTGAACAAAAGTTTGAAAACACCGTGACAGTATATATCCTTTTAGGATGGCCTGAGGTAACTACAGTGCACACCGGTCACCTTTAATAAAGACTTAAGCAGACAGGCAGAGTGGCTTGGCGGTTTCATAATTACTGGTTTGATCTCCACACTAGCTACGTGTTCTGTTAAACCTTCTCTGTGTGAGATACTGGAACGTTCACACTTGGAGCTTTGGATAACAACATCAGCTAAAAGCCTAAATGTAGGTCATTTATGTTTGAGTCACCGTTGGGTGATACCTGCGGTTTTGAAGCAGAGAATTCAGCACTCCTTCCCGGTCTGCAGGTCTGATCTCCTTCTTGTTGACCAGCTCGTTGACAATCTTCTCTGCGATGCCGGCCAGAGTCCGCTCTTCACAGTCAAAAATGGTCACACCTGTTGGAAAATGTTCAATCTTAAAGTGTAAGTATGCAGTGGTTTAAAAGGAGGATCAGACCAAATGGAAGCTAGAAAGAAGAGCTGAGTGTGCAGAGCTGCATGTTAAGGGTCTAAGCTTGGCAGTACCACAAGTCAGAGAAAATGCAGCAAAGTAGGAGCAACTGAGCTCTGTATTTCTTATCTCACAACCCAAGAATATGAAAGCTATATAACTTTATATACGCACACTACACTCAAAAATCTAATCTAAGAACAATACTTTTCACCACTGAAAACAGTTACAGACTTAAATTTCCTCCCTGACCTGTGTTCATAGTGCGTCGCAGCTGGATGAGGCTCTTGAAGGTGAGGTAGGAGATGTGCGAGCACGCCCAGACCCCAGACTGAGGGTCGAAGCTCTCCTCGTAGCCCCCCCATCGGCCTGTCTCCTGCCAGTAGCTCTGCTCCTTCTGGTCCTTCATTAGCTCCTGCAGCTCCACGTACCTCTAAAGGCACAGAGAAAAAAACAGAGGTAAACGGTGGCTGATCTGGACATGAACACAGGCACAAACATGCTTGTGTCTGCGAGACGGAGAGTGAAAATCTGGACGGGGCAGGTGGATGAATTAAGCTCGCACCTCCCACAAGCACAGAGCTTTGGTGAACAACTGTGGTTTCACTGGCCACTTCCTACATGTCAGTTTGAGTCACAGGAGTAAAGTATCTATCTAACCTGAATCAAAGGGGTCTTAGTTAATGTGTTTAGTATGATTAAGACAGAATTTGATACTAAAAAGATTATTAATTTGGTTAATACTCTCTCATTAACTTCAGCAGAAGCAATTCAAACTATGTAAACGTGCATGTTCGTCACATTAGAGAGGACGGGCTGAAAAAAATGGGTAAATCTCCTCCGTGACTTCAAAGATGTCCTCCCCGTATTTTGTTACTGTGTATGCAATCTCAAAACGCATCGGCTATCATCTGACAGTCAGTGTTTCTGGCCCTTCAGGTGTAGCCAGGGTATATCAGGGAAACAGGTAACAGATATATGAGGGCCAAGACTTACTCTGCAGTCCAGTTAGTAACATGATACGCAAGAATGACAAGAAGCAACTCTTCATGAATCTCTGTGTATGAATACATGTGAACCAATAAGACACAAAATCATTGTCAGACGATAGAGGACGGCCTCCAAGACCGAAGAAAAGTCGCCCTTCTATTTGTACTGCATGTTCCTACATTACCCAGAAAGACTCAAACCTTACTAAATATTGTTGAGTTTGTCACCTTCAGCTAAACTATACTTGTAGGCGAGGAGAGCAATAGAGATGTCCTCACGTACGTCTTACACATCTCTTTCGACAGGACACGATAAAATAACATTCATGATTCAGCAGCAATCCTGCAGCTGTCCTTTATATCGTCATATTGGCAGCACTACTGAGGATGAGGATAATGTGGAAAGGTGATGTCCAGGTGACACTTTGTGTCTATAAGGTAAACATCGAGGTTGTTCTGCTTCAACAGCCAACAGGCACCAGGTTCTGGGCCACTGCTAGTTTCCGGTGTGGACATGACTGATGGCTTACCCTGGCCATGTTTGGACTGTCAATACATGTCGTGTGCCTGGAGTAGATATACGATGTTTGTGCATGTGTGTGTGTGTGTGTGTGTGTGTGTGTGTGTCCCTTACCTGACACTCTGCACTGGGGTTGGCGTTGGTGTTGAAATTCCAGGCAGCTGGAACAGACACAGTTGACCCAGTTATAACAAACTCCTTTTAATTTCTTTCCAATAACACAGTGAGAATATTTTGCACATTTCATCTTTGAAGGCCTCTTTGTACACACTATAAAGTATAAACGGTATAAATGTATAATATAATAATATATAAAATGTGTTTGTGGTGCATTTAGACAAAACAAATGAGGTTCAGATGAACTTTGCTTGATCAAAAGCTGTTGAGAATAATCTGAATGAACAATAAAGACATGAATGAACTGTATAGATAATTAATGGATTTAAGCTGTAGCTGGCAGAGGACTTCAGACTTATGTAAGATATCTCCAGAGTGTCCATTTTATCTCAGATTGGACGGGAGCACTGAAGTTGTCTGTGACAACAGAATGATTTATTTCCAAAACACAGCTGAGCAAAGGGGTGGAAGATTCAGATTAGGCCGACAAGATGTCTGCAGTCCATCCATGCGTGCGCGGGTGTGTGTGTGTGTGTGACTACAAAAATTCATGTTCTTATGTGGACAATGAATACATATGTTATGTCAGTAGGTGTAAGGGCAGTGTGCGCACACAGCTATAGATGCAGAGGATCTTTGCAGATTTCATTCATCCAAGTGTCTCAGTTTGCACCGAGATGACAATACACTTTATCAATTTGATTTTGCACATACATGTACACTTAAAAATGCATATTTATAGATGCTAAAAAGTATGCATGTGGTAAGATAATAGTTCAATTTAACTGCTTATGAAAATACAGCTGCACTTGGCAGCGAGCTCAGACTTTATTTCCTTCACTTTGCATAATTTGTGTGTGTATTTTTTCACGTAAACATAAGTCAGACTCTTCTGAAGTTTTAGTATTAAATTCGAGCAACACATTTACACATTATGCATTATAGCAAATTAAACTGGACCCTCTGTGTCGTCTTTAAACTGCCTCGTAACCTGAATCTGTTCTGCAAACCGGTGTCACCTCATAACTCTGATCACCAAAAACTGTAACTACGTAATGCATTTTAAATTTCCCGCCAGTTCTTTCACATTATTAGGCATGAAATCTGCAAGTTTTGGTGCATTACAGGACTTGATTTCTTGTAGTGGCTGCAAAGTGTTGGAGTAATTTCAGACTAAACAGAAAATCCTGCACTAATCTTTGAAAATGATCCTCCCACAGCATTGACCATGAGACAATAACAACATTAAGTGTGCAGTTTCCAAGAAGTGCTCTGTTCCCATACAGTTACATCAGTTACAGCTTTAATTGTATTATTGCATAAATATCATTTAGAACTGGATCAGAAAAGGTGACACTTACCTCCTGCAGACACTCGCCAAGCTGACAGCAGTGACAAGCGACTGACCCCAGAACAGCAAAAAAGCGTGACTTTATAAACACCACCTCTTTAAAGCCACATGTGTGTATGTGTGGGTGCATGCTGCCTGACAATGGGTGGGACTAACACATGCGCACACACACGCACATGCACACACCTACACACATGGACATGCACACTCTAATTCTCTCTGAGACACACATCCAACAAAGTGATGTGTTCTCACCCATAATATTGATAGTAAATACGTGGAGGCTTGGAATGTGCAGAAAACCAGTCACACTGTGTCATTATCCAACCAGCATCTTATCACATTTAATGTCTGTGTTTGGAGGACAACAAAGGCTTGGATTACACTGCCGGAGCTGCCGCTCACCTTCAACATCCCCGTGGCGGAGAGTGAAACTCTTGGAGAAGTCGGCTTTCATCCTCTCTGCTTCTTCTTCTTCTCGTAACATCACCTTGTATCTGTCCTGAAACTGAGGCCTGAGACAAAACTATTCGTCACCTCTATGTTTGAGCTTGAATCTGCAGGCAAAAAAAAAAGAGGTCACTTACCCCGTGTAAGGGATGGAAAGGGAGCGCTCGTTTTCATTTTTGCTCTGCTAGAACACATGGAACCACGATGAACCATTTTAAAACCCAGTGGTGACATTGATATATTCTAATCGTTATTCCAGCAGCAGTGTAAAAGTTGTACAACTCACAAGACAGATTAAACAAAACCTCATAAGGGTGAGATATCCCGACTTTTAATCCCTTCAGGTCAAGCTCCACAGCCACTCAGTCCTACCTTACACATGACGCTTAATAATGTTGTCTTATTAGTTTTTAAAAATAGAAATACAAAAGGCCTCTGGCATGTGCTGGATCTCTGTGAAAATTAGAAAGAAGACATTTCAGGGCTGTAAGCGCTTCTTCTTTCCTTTTCTTTTTTAAATTATCAGAACAGTATGCACAAAAAACTTGGGGATACTAAAAGAGTCAGAAAATAAGTCAATTAAAACAACTTCAACAAAAGAATTAAATCACATGGCAACACAATGCATACTTACGGGTCCCTGCTGCTGCTTAAATTACAGAGGAAGAAAACTTTTGGCAAACAAACCATTTTCGAGCAAAGAGAAGTAAATTATACCCCATCATGCTCCCCACGGTTCTGATAGTGTATTATAGCTGTTTGTAATTTCAGGTTTTGCAGAAAAATCAGCAAAGTTAACACCATTTGCCTCAAAACTCTTCTCCAGCACTGTACCCTGTAAGTAACTTCTATTTCCAAAACACGTATATTATACTTTATTTCTCTTTTCCACCTTAATGACTCACACTGTGGTCTTGATTTTAAGTATTGGTGCGTGATTCATGCAGTGTTAAAAAGAGTTATAATATATTATGTGCATATTCTGTATTCAGTGATCCACAGTGCGGCAGGTTGATGTACACTTTATGCATTAAGCTACTCTAAAAGCATCTCTGTGTGAACCCGGATGCCCCGATCCAGCGTGTGTGCGTCTGTTTCCACTCACAGTCCTGAGGAATGGGTCGGATGCCATTGTATACCAAATCCTTCACCGTATTTCCTGTTGATAAGTCAGCAGTAATGTCAATTACCCGTAACACACATCAAGTCATTCATCCCTAAAAAAACAATACAAGATGGAGTCAGAGTGTTTCGCTAAACAGTCTGTCTGTGTGTTGTTATGTTAACCTTTACACTGCGGTGCTACCTTTGTGATTTCACCTGAAATATCACACACAAACAAACACACACACACACACACACACACACACAGTGTATGTGTCTACACATGCATGGCTGCAAACGTGCATACATGTCTACGAGCCCACGTGCGTTCTTACAGGCGTCTGTCTGATAATTACATAAGAGAAGGCATCAAAATCTGTGCGTGCACAAGCTGCAGTATGTTTTACAAGTTAATCTTCACATCTTCAAGATATGATAGATCTTTCAGCAGCGACTGTGAGTTAATCCATGCAACATAGAAGATTTTGCAATAAATACTGGCCCACAGACAAGTGAGACGCTTCATAATTATGTCAAGCTGTGTGTAAAAAGCACAACATTTCGCTCTGACCTGTGGTGGAGAAGAAGTATAAGTGGTGAAATAGAAATACTCAAGTAGATGAATGTTGTACTTAACCTGCAAATGAATATCTAAGATATCTCGATTAGTTGATCTGACCTCATTCATCAATTTAATTCGCCCTCAGTGGTGCCTGGAGGGGAAACTCTGTCAATTTATACCTCAAATGTTTTTTAAAGTCGCCGCCCAGCAAAGTTTAAATGCCCTGGGTGATAAACACTGACGTGTCAGGGTACTTGTGCGTCGTACACCAAAAAATGGGCCGGCAGTGTTTGCACATTGTCACCTAACTTCTGCAGCTTGACTTCAGAGAATGAGGATCATCACCAAATCAACATTAGCTACAGTAGAGGCGCCGGTATTGCAAATGAATATTGACCCACCCCACTGACTTTCAGCTTACGATGAGTGATGAGCATCAGAGGGCATTTAGAAGTGTGTATACTCAACGCACAATGAACATTAAATACATCCCGCACATCCTGCACACATAGAAGAGGCAGAATGGGGAGTATTTACTCACCCATATATAGAGTGTAATCCAACAAATACAGCAGTCTGACAGTCTGTTTACTATACACCCATTTAAAACTGTATAAACTGTAAATAAAGGACACCAGCAGCAGCTTATCAGGACTGATACATCATTAATTCTATGAGCAGATTTTTTTTTATTATATTATTTGGTATAAATGTCATGTATAATCACACTGCTAACTGACTGAGGTGAACAAATCTTCTGATGTGATATGAGTACAGATATACAGCAACACGTATAAAAACAATAATTATAGTAAAATTTCTTTAACATGCAGTTTAAATAAATAAATCACCTTTACCTGTGGAGAGCTCTTCCAGATGTGTTCACTTCAGCTCACAGTCAGGACAGTAGAAAACATACTCTGAGGGATCTCTTCTTAAAACTTGATATGACCCACTGATTAGCGGTCAGCATGTTCGAGAGTCAAGAGCATAAACTGACCTCAGAGCAGCAACACCAGTAAAAACCCACCACAGGAGCAAGATAAAAGCTGTCCAGGGGCGCAGGGGACACTATCAACCATCGACATCTGGCTCGCACAAGGGGCTATCCTACAGAGGGTGACCCTCCCTGAGACCTCACCACACCCAGCCAGGGGCCACAGGTACCGCGAATGCTCTCCAGAAAATAGAGTCTAGAAATATGACCACTGCGCATTATACACACACAAACAGTGATGGTGACCATTTATCACACATTTGTGCACAAAGGCCTAAAGATGAAACTAATCTAATCTAATAATAAAATCTGAATTAGTGACGCTGATTAAATTAAAGAATAATGATAATTCAGACGTTCAAGTCCAGTGGAAGAGCTCTGACAGTAAGATTATGAGCCCTACCTCAACTAACATTTGAAATTTTATAATATTATAACACTTTTTTTTACATAACAAGTACTTTTTTTTTAAACAAATAGTTTAATAGTTTAGCTTTTAGTAGTTGTAGTTTGTAAGTTTTTTATTTTTAAAAATAATTTGTGATGCTTTTCATCAAATAAACACAAACACAGACAGATCCAACAAAACACAGTGAGTGCAAGAGCTAAACATCTGACACATCTATGATAAATGATGTCTTCACACATAATACAAATAATAAATAAATATGTTGTAAATATGTTGTAGATGTAGTTAATATAATATAGAAATACCTCATAATGTTTTTGCACACAGCATTGCACATCACTGTAAAATGCTGACAGATGCACCCAGATGTGAAAGTGGTCAGAGTGTATCTACACACACATCATTTATCTCAGTGCTAACAGATGGAGAGCTGACCAAACCCCTTTTAAATGAATGTTTCTGGACACTTGATGCAAACGAAACGTAGCTTTACTAGGGTGGGATCAGGCACAGGCGGGTAGGGTACCAGCAACAGGTAGTCAGAATACATGAATGCAATGCAGATACAAACACATCCTCTTTCAAAGAACGGGATTAGTAGTAACTTGAAATTGTCTCTGCTGATGGATGACAGTTTTCAGCTCAGCAGGGGGCAGCATTGTTTTAGTCACCAGTGTAACTCAAACCTGTGAGACACAAAATGTGGATTCTTCAGTTTCATGAACAATCGGTAGTGATTTTCCCGTCTGCACGCTCCTGATCACAACCCAGCACTAATATTTTAAAAGGATCAAACTAACACTGGGACAGTCAAATGAGCTCTAATGGTTCCTGCTTCTTAAATGTGACGATTTGCTGTTTTTCCTTTGAAATATTTGAATATATTTTTATTTGTTCAATATTTTTAAAGTACTGTGAGGGTTTTGGTTTGGACTCTGGGTGATTGGGGTATTTCACACTATTTTCTAACGATGGAGTGGAGAAATGAATCAGCAAATGAATCCAAAAGTCTAATATAATATAATTAAAAAATACCTGAACCAGCATGCTGCTCTTGTATTTAAGTACATTTTATTTTTTTTGTAACATTTAGTACAATGCAGGACTTGTAACAGTGTTTTTACAGTGTGGTGTTAGTACATTTTCTTAAGTAAATGGCCTGAATACTTCTGCGTGGACGTAAACTCGTCTAGAGACCGTCTCCAAACTAGAAAAGCCACATTTTTTAGGAGATTTAGTCGCAGAAGCAGAAGTGAAAAACACCTGCATTCAAAGTCAGAATTACTGAACTCCAGACATTATTACACAAGATGTTCTGTGGAAGTGAAACATAAGAAAAAAACCCAAAACATTTTACTACAAAAACAGACTTCCAACACATTTATGACACGTGCAGTTTAATTTTTTATACGTGGTTTGTACCAGGTAGGTCCTTAGATTCAATGAATTGGCTTCTACAGTGATACAGTCCAACATAAACCTTCCCGTGCCTCTATGATTACTGTGCTTGAATCCAGCACTCACATATAATCTTGTGTTATATGTGAGTGCTTGTGCTTCATATCAGCCGAATCTGTGAGTCTCTGAATGCATAATGGGCTGCATTGACAGTCAACAGCCTGAGGCTCATTTTTACCCCCATGTGTTAAAACCGAACCGTGTCTGCTCAGACCTGATCAATACAAAGGCCTCTTCATCCCGCAGAAAAAAAAGTGCCTTCAACGCCTGCTGAACATCGATACGTCAACAGAGAAATGAAAAACTTTGAAATCAATACTTTTATCATCGACTCATCCGGCGGGGACAGCAAGCAAACATGTCCCACACAAACACGTGGACGTCATGTTTGAACGGGGAGCGCAGACGTGACTGGATGTGCACGGAGGATATCGACATGCCTCGGCCATGATGTCGACGTGGAGGATCTCGAGTTGTCTCCGGGTTCAGGTCAGGTCACGGCTGAAGGTCATGTCACAAGTCCTTCAACAGGGGAGACGCTTCATTCATTCATTCACTCGTCCGCTCATTCATTCATGCATTCGATGTGGCTTCTGGAGGGAAGCAGGCAAAGCTCGAGAAAACATTTGGTGTGTGGAGCCAGTTTGACTTCCAAGAACATCTCCGCAGATTAGATGAAACAGCGATGAAGCAGCCCCACATGGATGATTTTTCTTCACACACATGAATCAGATTCTAACGCTGAATGAACACGCAGCGGCAAAATGTGTGTCTGGTGTTGGCAGCCAGTGCAGATGGAGGGGAGAATGTACAGTAAAGAGGGGGATAGACACATCAGATCAATAAAGCGCAGATGAGGGAGTCCCACGGGGGAAGAAGCGGGGGGTTTGTTGCCATCTGGCATGTCCAGGGTTCACTCGTTTTCATCCCCGCAGCAGCCACACAATGAAATTAAAGATATCTGCACCGGCTCAGCAGATCAAACCTTCATTGCACATCATGATGCCGCTTTGTTGGACTTGTTGTTTACCAGATAGGCAACATAACAGGAATGCAACGGTGGCACTACAGTACTTTAAAGGTTCTCGCTAAACACAACATGATATCACTCTCATGCCAGTTATTGGTGTGAGTGCTCTCAGAGTAATTTAAGGGCTTCCTTGGCTCGTCATACGATGCCTCTCCATCTATTACAGTACATTAGAAGGAAAGCTCGCAAAGAGACTATGGATCACGTTGCCTGTGCTGTTTGTGCTCCTCTGTTGCTGTTTGCTGTGAGTGACAGGTGGTCTCCTCTTCCTCTTCGAGTCAGTGTTGGTAAAGAAACAGTTTTCACATGCTGAAGATGAACAAGCACGGAGAGCTTAGCAAGAACGAGACAGATGTAGATGTAAGCTAGCACACACACACACACATTTTTACGCAGGACCAGCCACCTGGAACAAAATCCTTTTTCTCGGAACCTGATATGTCGGACAGTGAACGTCTCCCGGACCACCCATCTTCTGTCCACTCACTGGTGACAGATTGTCATTGTATTGTGTGTGTGTGAGTGTGTGTGTGTGTGTGTGTGTGTGTGTGTGTGTGTGTGTGTCCGTGTGCTCGCATCTGTGTGACAAAATGGGCACAGCAAAGATTTCACTGAAACGTGGACGTGAAAGCAAAACTTTCACATCCACGTTTCAGTGAAATCTTTACTCTGTTTTATTCTTTTTACGGAACATAAACTCGCGATTGTCCAAAAATAAAGTTGTAAATTTAAGTTTGGGTGTCTGATTCAGTTCAGTTTTTTTTAAATATAAAATTATAATACTACAGACATTTAAAGGGAAAGTCACACAAAGCGATCATAAAAAGACTTTCACTGTGACAGAGAAGCAAATTCTTGTCAAAGGAGTCGTAACATTTAACTGCTTCTGTCTTTTATTTATTTATACTTTTGTACACTGATATTATTTTATGTCTGATTTGAATTTTTGGCAAGTCACCTTTTATTTTTTCAGATTTTATGATATTGTCAGAAAATCTCTGACAAAACCAAAAAAAAAGTGTAAAAATGTGACTATATTTATGTCACTAGAAGAAGATTTCTGTTTGTTCAGAGCGTGCTGTTGTTGTGGATCATCTCAGTGATTTTGGGTGGAATAAGCTGTGATTCTCTTTAATGAATTACACTGACCATGCTGAAAATTGGATTAATCTATTTTGGCCCATATAAGTGACTCTGAAATGGATTTCCTTTCTTTCTGTCTCTCTCTCTCTCTCTTTGCATCCATGCATTATTTATCCACCCATAGCAGCCCCGCTTCCTCTCTCTCCTGCCCCCCACTGCCCTCACTCCTTATAGGGGCTGCATAAATCACTGTCTCTCATCAAGATGAATCACGTAGAACAACGACGTTCTTCAATCTTAAAAACGTAAAGGTCAGACATGTTTATCGTCTTTAACGGTAAATCTGTGAGAGGGAATAAACAGCTGCCGCGTTTGAAAGACTACAACTGCATTATGGCAGGTTTGATTTATATCTACATCACATTTACGCCTAATTTAATCACAGTTACATAACAGTGTTGCAGTCAAGACCACCTAAACTGAGACCAAGTCACAAGCAAGGCCGAGATAAGACCAAGACTTTAAGGAGTTGAGAACAAGTCATGACACATTTAGATAGCCAACATGTATATTCCTAAAATCTCCTGATTTTAGAAATGCCTGATATTGTTTCTGTGTGTGCTAAGTTTTTGTTTTCTTTTGGTAATGTGGTCTTAATGAGGTTAACAAATAAATCGGACAGTGCACAGGAAATGTAGTTGCACCGCCACAGTTGTAGTCCTGAAATAAAAACCTGAATCCTTCTGGTTCGAGACCTTCAAAAAGACCAATTTTGAGTGCAACACCGTTACATAATATTAGTAAATGTAAATAATTTATTGAGGCTTTGATCTAAATATCAGACCTGGATGTAAAATGTGTGATACCGCAGCCTTTGCCTTTATGATAAGACAGAAAAAAGTCAAATTACGAAACTTATTTTATAATAAAACGCTGTAAAACACGAGAACTTCAGCTGTGGGGAGGGTGGAAGCCTACACGTGTTCTTCCACAGTATCTGAACTATACCATACTGTGCTACACCTGCTGAACGGTTGCATGTGACAGCATGTTTTCAAGGAGGAAAATCAATTAAATGCTTTCAGAGAATAAGGTCATTATCATGCCAAAAAAGAGTCACCACCTAGTTGCTTTTGAAATTACAGTGAACTCCATTAAAAGAATAGAAATGAAGTGATAATTTATTTTTTGCTGCAGGGAAATTCAGTTTGTGAAGGCCGTGCACAAACATGACAAACTGTCACATGTTCGCACGCGTAAACAGCTGTGGCAGTGCAACCTGCTTGATCTTCTGTGTACAACACATTGAACGGGATGACATGTATAGTCATGATTTTAAATAGAACACGACGTGCTCCTCGGTTTATGTCAGGCCAACGTTTGGCCTCAGGTGTCAGGCCTAATCCAACAGTATGCTGCCTCTCCTTATGCATAAAAGCAGCAGTGCTATCTAGTGATTCCACCTCACAGACAGATTATATCCAACGTGGGATTAAAAGGGAACAAACAGTGCACTCCAACACAAAAATGCAGTTTATATGCGTCTAACTTAGACCAGGAGGTGATGGATGAGAGATTCAGAGGTAGTAGGATCATCAGACTCTGATTATAAGTTTGTATATTAATGCTGCTGCAAATTTGAAGTCTGTATGAATCTCAGGTTTCTGGGTTAAAGGTGCTTTCACACAGTGAGTTGTGAAAGTCTGTTGATGCTTCTGCATGTGTGCAGGCTCTGACAGGCGGTGAAACAAGGCCAGTGCAACGCTCCAGGGAGACAAAGTCACCAGGCTGAAATAGACAATGAACAATCTGATGAATCTCAAGATGTGGAAGTTGTTGGAGGAAGTGGAGTGAAAGTTTAAAAAACCGCTTAACCAGCTGCATCGATTCAGTTGGCACAAGTCTTACACAAGACTTAATTTGTCAGGTGATAAAAATTTAAGGTGGTTTGTTTGTCGGTTTATCCCACTCAGCAAGAACATCCCGGAGCATTAAGCTCTTATACAGAGAGAGCAGGTTCGTGTGTGTGTGTGCGTGTGTGTGTGTGTGTGTAGTGGGCGTGGATAGGGAGATGTCTCCTTCCCTGAAGCCGTTCAGCGTGTCTGACATTTGAGCCCAGTAGGAGAAAAGCGCACAGAGCCGAACATCCAATGGGTCAATCAGAGCGAGTTTCCTCACTGACTGGATTCTGCCTTCAGTCGGAGCTTCTGTCCTGAGTGATCCCGCGCTGCTTTACGCACTTGTTAGTGTTACAGTGTTCTTGGAGAGTTTCTTTTTTTCCTCCCCACCTCCTCCAAGAAGTAAACTAAAGAAGAAGAAGAAGAAGAAGAAGAAGCGCACGGACGCAGCGATGACAGCCGAGTTTATTCCACTTCGAAGTCATTGAGACCCCGCATCCCTCCTGCGCTGCATCCGATCCGACTGACCCTTCTGGGAAGATACAAAAGAAGATCCAAGGATGAATTCCGCTTTCATAGCAGTGTTACTCGGAGTGGTGAGTAACCTCTTGCATAATCAACGTGTGCGTTAAATGCCACCAACTGAACTTGGGGGGGATGAATCCTTCCTGTGCGTAAATACGCATTCACAGAGCCCAATAAAGGGACGATAGATACAAACTGGTGGTAGTTTTTGAAAACCTGTAAGAAACACACAGGAAAAACTCAAGTTACAAGCCTTTCCCTGCGTCAAATGCCTTTATACTCCCTATATGACACGAGTTTGTTCCGTTTGTAACGTGCTCCTTGCTCAGTTGTCTTTAATAGACCCTCTAGGTGTGAAAAGTACGAATCCTTCTGTCCTTGCACCTGTCCTGTCTCCAGTCTGACAATGTGAAGCAAAGCGGATGTATGCAGCAGCCATTCAGGTTGATACTTTATAGCTCCACTTGCTGGATGTGTAGTTCCACCCTTCTCAGTTACATGTGGCCCTACAGACAGCAGGACAATATAACAATGTCACAGTGGTCTCTGTGGAGGAGCTCGCCAGCAAACTGTGTGTTAACTGATGAGGCCCTTTGCTGAATTTACTGAGTTTTTTTTTCAACCTTTAGCAGAAAACAACAGCAGGGAGAATACATGAAAACTCCGGGGAGCTACAGCTGACAATCCACCTGATTTATCTCTAATTCCCCGGTGGCCACTCATGCACAGGAAGGAAATATATTCTCCTTCTTCTTCCTGACAGGACACGGTCAGTCAGAGCTGTGCTTCGGGCTTGTCAGTGTCCTGGTTTAGGAACAGGGCTGCATCACTGATACATGACAGCTGCTACCACTGATGGGTATGCATCCTCTGCTGGCTCAGCGCATGCAATATTGATACAGCCCGAACCTCCATCCCCTCCCCTTTGCTGTTCCTCTCCTCCTTCCACCTCGCATCACTCGCTTCTTCCTCTTCTTTTCCTCCGTCTGTCTGTGTTTTCCTCTCACTTCATAAGCAAATGATGATTCAGCATTGTTTGGAGGGCATTAACAGTAATGTGTTTGCCACTGGTGTTCCCACAGCCGTTCACGATCCATGTCTGGATTTAAATTAGGCCCAGCTTATTGGAAGGCTGGTATAGTGGAACTCTAATGGCTTAACAAGCGCTGACAGCTGAGGTCCAGAGGTTAAGTGCCTCCAACTGAAAATTGACTGGAGCATTAGTAAGATTGGTTGGAGCTCTGAAGTTATGTGTCCAGATGCTTCTGCACATGCATTTCTGCTCGCTCGTCGCTGTTAGTCTGTGATCAACTCGCTTCTTAGCTTCGGGGGGATCGGCTGACAAAAGTTGAAGAGTGCAACCCTCGAGCTCCCATGTGAAAGCCAATTATAGGAAATGTGCAAGTCGAGCTACAACTTGCTAAGTGCTACACATCCTTTTCTTTCATTCCACAAGCTATTCGCTCAAATTACATTATCCAATAATTCATCTGCATGCACAACTTAGCAGTCATTAGCGGTGTACTTAATTCTCAGTTTTCGGTCTCGGAGATGTTTTGTGTGTTGCACACACACCCGGAGCAGAAGCCAAATGTTGGAGATGTTGGTACTTGGACTTATTTCAAAAGCGTCAGACATTTCAGAGCAGGTTTGTTCACATGTGAGGCTGTTTATGCGTATGCGCAAATGCATGCATGTCGATGGGCGTGCACAATGTATGAGGGGTTCGTTCAGGGAGAGCAGGAGACCGGTTGTTGCGTAAGGTGTGTTGTGAGGTTGTGGCGTTTGCTGAGGTGAACGCACTGAATTGTCGCTAAGTGAGTGTCACATCTCAAAAGTCAACTTCTCAATTAAGAACATAAATTCAGCAACTTCCTGCATGTTTGGTATGACCAAAAAGCGGATGGTTAATTAATGTAATTTTAATTAAACCGCATAAAATCACCAAATCTACAGCTACAGTCTCTGCAGAGCGTTTTTGAACATGTTATCAGCTTGAGGTGACGTGAATACTTTTGTTTCCCAAAAGTCTCAGTTGTAAAAACAAGGAAATTTTCTGCACACCAAGTGTTTAGACATCGTCAGGCATGTTGCATGAAGCGCTTCAAGTCAAAACTTTCAAAGCCAAAGATGCACTCTTGAACATGGACAACGTGGATGACTGAATACCAGAGACTTGAAGGTCAATGGGCCGTAACTCCATCAAGGGCAAGAGGTGTGTGCTTGTCTGTGTGTGTGTGTGTGTGTATGTGACTGCGTGTGATTATCTGCCAGCTGACTCAGAGATGCCGGAGGGGACACTTGATGTTTTTTAGAGCTCGTTTCTCTTGTCAGCAGCATTCCACACACACCTGACGCCTGACGATTTATGTTAAGTGCACCTCCTTCACGCTAATGCACCCCTCATGCACGCATACACACCCTGTGTGTGTACATTGTGTGTGGCTCATTCAGGTAAAAAAATAATAATAATATCATTTCACAATATTCAAAGCTAAATGACTCACATGTTGTTCATGAGTCTCCAGGAGGAAGCTCACCTGTCCTACTTTTAGTGTATGATATACTTTTGCCCTCTGATTTGTGGCTTATCCGCTAACGGAAGATTGTTTTAAATGATGGCCCAAAAGCTCCTCATATATCTGGACAGAATGAAAGACAGACCTCTCCAGTGGCTCGGTGTCAGAGGGCAATCACCGCTTTGGTTAAGGTTTGCTTAGAGGATCGAGGTGTGTAGAAGATTAAAAAATATCCCGGTGTGTGTGAAGGAGATGATTTAGTGTGATGTAATGTCAAAGGTCACGCATAAACACAGACTCTGAGAACCATCCAGGCCCGGGCGTGAGAGCGCAAGTGTAACGCAGAGGCTCGCACAAACGTCTTCACCTGTCAACGGCCATAAGATAAAACACTCAACACGTTACTGTTTGAAGAGTGAAGATAAGACGTGAGCCAGCTTTGCCTGGTCTGAGTGTGATGTTGTTAATGTATTTGCGACTTTGCACGTGGCTGGTACTTTGCACATACTCGACACAGGTTCGGAATTGAAGTTGAAGTGAGGTGTGCGTGTCTGAGCAGGTAAGAGTCCTGTGATTTCCAAACTTTTCGCGCTTCTTTTGGCTGACCGCTCTGTTCTAATCTGTTCTCAGATTCTAGGTTTCATGTGTCTAAGCAGCTCAAATAAGCAGCAATTTATTTCCTCTTCGACTGTTTGAATACGTTTATGAGCCCGATAAGGAGGAGCTGTTAGGGATTTCTCAAGAACAACATACGCGATGGAGAAAGAACAGAGAACAATGGGCAATTTTGTGCAGCTGAAATCTATTTTTTTCATCCCACTTCTTTCCCATCCCTCATCACACAAGACTCTAGATTAATCCTGCAGCCTGTTGCAGGGTCTTGACTCCTGTGCTGGGAACCACTGGTTCATTGGTTCCAAAATAAACCTTAAGGGGATGCGATTAAAAATCAGCTGACAACAGACTATTGTTTATTTTGTCTTTCTTTCAGTTGGCTTTTCTTATGAAATACTGGATGTGTGTACCTCTTTCTGGCCTCTGGATATAAAGAAAATAAAGGAAAAACTACTCACATTGCCCAGTGCTGTTACTGTTAATCTTCTGGATGCTGCTAAGTGTAAATATTACTTTGTTTTTCTGACTCTGAGTGATGTCTTTGTCTTTCATTGGAAGGTTGGGGCTCTGGCCAATAAGGAGAACTGTTTCTCAGGCCAGTATACGACCAGCGGAGAATGCTGCGAGCAGTGTCCACCCGGCGAGGGCGTCGTCAAAAAGTGCGGAGCCACGCAGACTGTCTGCGCCCCCTGTCTTGACAGTAAGTAACAGCTGCGTGATTGTCGTGCGCAAACACTCAATTTATGATGTGCACACATCGATGAGCGAGCTGTGCCGATCCCTCGACACACACATACTGTACGCCATGTCATGCATTCAGCTCCTGTTTCAGTGTGTTGACCAGTGATTTAGTGTTTCACTGGACGCAAGAAACATCGAAATCGCTGCCACTGTGACGTTCTCTCTCAAAGTCCTCTACTGTACTTACTGTTCCTGGAGAAGACACATGGCTCAGACAGCAGTTTTTTTTTTTGTTTGTTTTTTTTTGGGCCGTTGAAGTCACAGTAAATTTGTAGGATCCTAAATTACACTGACGTGTCTGCTAAACCAGATCTAGGATCCAGATCCTGTACATAAATCTGGATAATGGTTTCTGTAGTTTTTGGCACACATCTTGATTTACTGTGACTTTAATAGTTTTGCTGCTATTTTCTTTCATGTGGTTGTAGAGACTGTAGTTAACACTTCATTGATCCCACTCTTGGAGTTGTTCTACATAACTCTCCGCAGCAGAATTCAATATTAAATTAAGTCACTTTGACTTTTTAAGTCGGGAACATAAATAAGACTATAGCGATTCCTTGAGGCTGTACTTAGACACACTGGTGTGTTAAACTAGATGATAAAATGCACATAGTGACAATGCAAATGCTATTCAGTATAAGTATAAAATTTAACAGTGCTAAACCCAGAAGGACTTTGAATATGTTGACGATATTTCATGGCAATCCATCCGACAGCTGCTCAAACTTTTTGTTCTGAACCAAGAGGTAAAGTCAGCGTGGTAAAGTTATATAACAGCAATGTTCGTCCAGCGGGAAACGTGAACGTGTGCAGCGAAAAGACGTCGACCTCAGTGGCTCAGGGGTAAAGCCAGAGATTACCAAAGTCAATCGGATACATCGTCTGGGAGCAATGAAATCTGTGCCAGTCCATCCAGAAGATGTTGAGATTTTTCAGTGGATCAGTTGGCCTGCTGATAATGCTTCATAAAAGTCACTGATCTGTCCTCTGGAGACCATGAAAGTCCGAATAAAGTTCAATTACAATCCATCTGAGTAGATGGGGGCTGTTTGAGTGGGCGACTGAAATGGTGACCTCTAGAGACCGCAGTATTTTAGATGACCTAACTTAACAGACCTCAGCAATCAGTTTGGATTTGAGTTCTCAACGCAATCATCATCATCATTATCAAACATCTGTTACATGTGTCAGCCACTGATAAACCTCTCATATATTATGTAGCCTACATGCAAAGCCTTGGACTTATTCAGCTGCATGTTGGGAAGTAATAAGATGCCCGACCTAACTGTGTTCCAGCAGTATTGCCCCTCTCATGGCCCCTACCATGTAGGGAGAGGAACGGTGTAGGGCTGCAAGCCTTTATGAGGACAGTGATGTTGAGAGGATACAAGAGTGGGAACAGGTCCAAATGTTGTTTCAGCAAAGAAGACTGCCGTGGAAAATATTTAGAGCGCCGGACAAGTTATGTCACAGTGATTAAGATGGTAAGCGGTGTAGATTTTGATTTGGTAAACATGACTGATGACTGACAGGCTCAGAGGGATTTTTAAGGTCAGCTGCGGGAGGCACATTTCTGCTTTAGTGTTGGGGAAAACAAATTGAACACTTTTAAGGTTTTTTTGTAACTCTATCATGTGAGGTCAAAGGTCATCTGGAGCCTGCAGAGGCCAGACTTGGTCCACAGCCAGTCTCTACGCTGTTCCCAGAGTTTTTCTTGTGTAAATTCCTTGACTGTCCAAGCTAGGAAGCAATTGTAAACCTCCCCGGGTCAGTGAAGGATGGCAAATCATGAGCCAAGGAGCCTCACAGTCAGAAAATGATTCAGACTTAAGGTCATGAGAGAAGTCACCCAAAATGTGGACATGCAGAAAATCATTTCTTTGGATTTTTATGCTTTTTAGAAGTGTGTCTCAGATCGAGAGTTACATCTCGAGGATGAATCATCTGTTTCATTTGAACAAAAACTTCATATTTTTCAGTCTCACATGCTCTCCCTCTGCTCAGAACAAACACAGACAGGCTCTCCAAGCTGTCGTGAGGTCAGACGGGCCGTGCACTGACTCATCGAAAAAAAAGAAAAGGAATGTAAAACAGATCGCTCTCCATCGGATAACATCGCCATGATATTTTAAGAACACATCAAACATATTGATTTGATCACTAATGCAGGCTGATCAAGCTCGACCGCGTGCACGTGCAGAAGCATTTTAACAACAACAAGAGCTTGTTTTGAAGTCTCAGTCAGCGGACTATTTAGCGTCCTACCTGTTGACCTAAACTCACCTTAAGAGAGTTACTGACAAATCGCAGCAGGGCGGGTCTGTCAATCATTTAATCTCCATGTTGAAGCAGTGCACGGATGACTGTAACAAGGCTGTTTTCAGACCAAATCCAGTGCAGGTTTTTCTGTTCATTTGAAAGGGCGTAGTGCCTTTTGGCTGCAGTGGTGCAGGCCTGATGTCACACTGCGGTGGCTGCTGCAACGCCTGATTTGGTCTGAATTCAGCTACAGTTAACCGTGCATACATGAAGAGTTTGAAAAGTGTTTCTATCCTCTTCAAAAGTAAAAAAAAAAAAAACATGTTTGCTATCTACAATAGCAACCTGGCGTTGCTGCCAAGAGCATTTCATACTGGTTTTGGGCGTCACTACTCCATCTGAACGTCAGTATTCAGAGTACCACTGTGGGAAAAACCCATTAAAGTTTAAGACTGACTCTTCCTCAGTACCTTTAAAAGAGCAGAGTACAGACAAGCCAAGGTGGTCCATGGATCTCCTCCCTTCATCTTCAGCCTCCCTGCTGTTCCTCCTCTCACCTTTATACACCATTATTTCTGCTTTCGGGCATATTGTTGTTTTTCTCTGTTGGCCTGATGCACCTTACGGGAGGCTCTTTTAATGATGTCAGCGCCCCTTAATCATGACGTTGCATGTTCCGGTAAGCAAAGTATTGACATCACTGAAAGTGACTAAGTAAAAACATCTTTAATATATGAGTCACTTGCTTACTTGTTATGTTGACTAATCAAATCCTAATATTCCGATAGATTAACAACAGTAATATAAATTCTTAGAGTAACTAAATTAAAGCAACACTGGCTCTAGATAGAACATTTTGCTTTTCTCGCAAGGCAGCTGTAGCTCCTTCTTTAATCTGAGAAGTTGATAGTGAGGTACGATCAGCAAAGCCAACTCACTTTTCCCGTACGTTAGCTGGCTACAGCTAAAATCAGCCAGAGACAGTCGTCATAAATAAAAAGCATGCTTGGAAGATTCATTGCTTCAAAAAAAAAAAACTTCGCCCACAAAGTCGTAAATCTCACATCGTTATCCTTGCAAATTATGTGCGCTAACTGAGGGGGTCAGGCCTTGTCAAACTGTCCCTTACTGGCTGAAGAAGTTGTTTTAGGATCTCATCAGCTATATGTCTGTGCATGTATGGGCCCATGTACTTCATTTTTTTCCCTTGAGGTGACAGAAACTTCTTACTCTGACAATCTTTCTTACTAATTTTATTTGAACATCAACTCCCACCCACTATATCTCTTTGCGTGTGTTGTTTCAGGCATGTTTCCCACATTTAACAGCATGTAACGTGCACAAGAATCCAGCACGCAGGCTTCATTTATTACAGATAGTTAACAGAGCCCTGGCTGATGTGCGAAAGAGCACGGCCAACTGAAACACACGGAGGAGTTTGGGTGAATGAACAGATGAGTGGAGATGAAACAGAGCAAGTACAGCTGGAAGGGAGACAAGGCGAACTTCTCAGCCAGCAGCTAATGCTTCACACACACTCGCTATGCACGCTTTCATGCACATAGACACACATGTCTGGGAAAGCACACATTTGACCACACGCACACGCAGGCAGAAGCAGACGCAAAAACATCCCACACAACACACACACGCCTCACACTGAGCGGACAAAACCAGGAGTCCTTTTATGGGTGTTGAAAACAAAGCAGAGGATTGAATGTTAGACTAGAGGCGAAAGTACTGTTATGATATGATCTGCTAAGCCAGGAAAAGTCCGCCTGCACCACCTCCCCTCCTCCACCCGCCCCCTCCATCCATGCTGCAGGCTGGCGTTATTAATGTATTGACCTGCATTATTGATGCATGGCATTATGATAATGGCTCTGAGAGCACTCGTGGGGGAGGAGGGCGGTGAGGGCAGTCTGAGTGTGTGTGTGTCTGTTTGAAGAGAGGGAGGAGGGTGTTGCAGGAGATAATGGGGTGTGGAGGGGTAACAGTGTATGACTGGACACCGACAGGCCCACATACGAGGGAGGGACGATGGCTGGTCCGCTTCCTAAAGACACAATTAAACAAAAATGTGAAGGACCCACACTCGATACCGCCAATTTAGGTCAGAATTGCACACATGGATTCATCTCAGATGACACAGTCTCTGCTTCCTTGCCATCCCACCATTTGTCTCGGAGTCTATCTGTCCTCATCTCTGTTTTTTTTTTTTATCTCTGCATCAGAGCGTTCGCCGAGGTTGGTGGCCCAGTTGCACAGACCTAACACTTGATACGCTACGAGACACTGAGCTGTAAAGGGTCTACTCCCCCGTCTTTTACCACACACAGTTCAGTTTAGAGCTGATATAAATATTTATCTGCAACAGGTTTGCTAATTTCAGTTAATCGCTTTTTGCCCTTTTAAAAAGAAAATACCTTCTCTCTCTTCTCTGGTTCCATCGTCCAGAATGTCAATATTTTCTGTGTTACACATTTCTTTGTCTTTTGTATGCATTTAGGTTCTGGGCTGAAAAAAACAATCTCACTGGAGCAAAGTGGCGCCTCAACAGACAGACTGAGGCAGATGAGATCTGGAGCACACAGTTAGAGTTACATAAAGCATGTCTTCATCAGGCTGGTTTAGTTAACACTTATTGTCGCTGTCGATTAATCTGACGATTACAAAGAGAAGAAAAGAGAAGACAGCGAAAGATTCCCATCGCAACCTCCTCACTGCACCCGAGATGATAAGATCAGATTGCGTCTTTTGTCCGGCAAAAGACGCAATCTGATCGTACACAGCGAAAGAGTTTACCGCGTTAGAAAGGCAGCTGCAAAAAGGACTCAAAGGTTTATCAACATGGAAGGTGATTCTTTCTGTTAATTGACTAATTGATTCACCTCTAATTAACATCCCTTCAACTTTCAAACCTGTTGCAGATAAATATTTATATCAGCTCTAAACTGATAAAAGACAAGCACACACGAGCAATAGCTGCGACCGCATGCCTGCATCCACGCGTTTGCGTCTATGGATAATTTCAGCCTCCAAGAGTGAAAAACTGTGGCGGGGAAGGGTGGGGACATTTTCTTGCGGACAGACTGATCGACCAACCGAAAGAGTGGCAAGCAGAGCAGCAGGTCACGGCAAAAAGAAGCGTGTTGTGCAGATATCGGAGTTACAGTTTGGCCGTACTGTTTAATAAAGATTTTGAGGTCATATTTTCACAGTGCATACCCCCACCTCCCCGTCTCTCTCCCTCTCTCTCACACACACACACGTACACACAAGCTGCTCTTACAAATAGGTCTGTTGCATAATTTAGTGTGTTTCCCAGTTCTCTATCCAGCCGAAATACAATTCCATAAAACATGCAATATTGATTGCGTCCTCTGCAGATTTATCTGTCCTCGTCCTGTCCTAATCTTCCAGGTATACAAAACATTTCTGAAACATATGTGAGCGTGCGTAAGTTTATAATGTAAAGGAGTCATTTTAAAATGTTTTCACTACTTATGCATGTATATTTTTTAGAATATTAGAATGTTTTCTTGCACCTGGCTTCTGTGCAGTTAATTAATCACTAAAGAGCTGTGTGCTTTTCTCTAAGATAAGAAATAATTAGAGTAGTAGTTCCACTTTGTGACAAAAATTTAAAATTAAAATGCATTTAAAACTTTTAAAAGTTTTTCTATGTATTGATGTATATTTTAAACTTTTATTGAACAGTTAGTGGACAGTTCAGAGAGGTGACTGTTTTTATGAATTATTAAACTGCTCTCTTCCTTCTCCTTTCAGGTGAAACCTTCTCAGAAAACTTCAGTCACACAGAAAAGTGCGAGGCCTGTACAGTCTGCTCAGGTCTGTTCCGCATGAAGGCGCCCTGCACAGACTCCAACGACGCCACCTGCGTGTGCAACTATGGCTACTACCTGAATGCAATGTCTCAGCGGTGCGAACCCTGCACCAAATGTCCCGAAGGCCAGGGCATGCTGTACAGCTGTGAGCTCGACCATGACACAGTGTGCGAGGAGTGCAACGGGGACACCTACTCGGATCAGGAGAGCTCTCGCGAGCCCTGCATCCCCTGCACCACCTGCGATGAAGGGGAAATGATACACGCCTGCACGTCTGTCAGTGATACAGTTTGTCAAGGTAAGACTACGTCACAGCTGAAGGCCTTCATACAGATCCTGCGTGTGATGGAGGTCATGTCCTGTGGGCCACTGCAGCTACATAGATGTGTAAAGTTTTGAACTGTGCTCTTCTCATTTTTGGTGAATTAACATGCAGACTTTAAATGTGAGACACAGCTGGACTCTCTCTTTCCAAAGGGAGTAAAATCCATCCAACAGCTTTGTGACTTTTGTCACTCTGAGGCTCCAGGAAGTCACTGAAAAAAGTTCAGCAAACACCCTCTCCACACACAAACACACGCCTCTCCTAAAACAACACCACAACTTGTCATATTTATTCATCGGCTTGTGTTTGGATTAAACAAGCAAGATAAGTCATGTTGAATAGCCGAGCTTTAGAAGTGAAGTAGGCAAGTTTTTAACCTTTGGACAGAGCAAGGCCAGCTGTTTCTCCCTGTTTCCAGTCTTTAAGTAGCTGCTAAGTGGCTGCTGGCTGTAGGTTTGTATTTAATATAGAGGCAGGAGAGTGGTATTAATCTATAAAACTCATCTAATGACTGATGGAGTCTGAGCAGCAGGTAAAAAATGCTGCTCTGTCTACGTGACGTCTGTGTATAACTCAAGGCAAGAAAGTTTGTGTAATGTTTTTGCTACAGATTTACAAATTGGTGGATATTTCTGTTTTATATTGTGAATAAAACTGAAAATATCTTCTGCAATTTGGGTGGACTGGCCCTTAAGTAATAGGCTATTAAGTTCAGAACACTTAAAACGTCATTCAGAGAGATAAATAAGGCATTCATGGGACTGCTTTACTCTGATGAAGTAAAAAAGTGATATTCCTAAAAGACTGATCTCTTCTTTTTAACAAGACAATTAAATCACTTGTTCAGTGATTTATTTTTCAGCTATTTAGTAAATGGCTGTGGGATGACCCTATCTAAACACTGGACAAGTTTATCATGAACTTCTGTGCAGAGCCAGTCAAGTTGAATGATGGGGTGCATCACCCGGGGGTCACGATGGACTGAATGGAGCCCATGCGGGCTCATGTTCGCTGTCCGGCGCTGTACGGACACCACTGGACATCCACATTGTCAGCGACATAATCAGATCATCTCAGAGCGACATTGTAGACATTGTTGGCCTGTCGACCTAAATGCCAAGCTGAAGCTTGTGTCATTGTCTTTGCGGACTCATCCCATCCACCGATACAAAGAGCGCACTCTTTCTATGTTGAGGGTTTAGAAGAAGGTCATATCTCTGAACGGGGCTCTGAATTTCTTTTATATCATTGCACCCTGTGGGTATCACACTCCAAATCACAAATTCCTTATGACTGCAGTCACTGCTCATTCCAACGACCTGATGCCTCACAGATTAAATCAACGCTTTTGTGAAATGACAATAAAAGAAGTCTGTTGATCAGCCATGCAGTCCATCGGGGGAACAGTTTGAAGGATGTTATTATCACAGTAGTAAAGACAAAGCGAGTCTCAGGCTAAAGGGAATCTTTTGTGCCTCTCCCATGATCCCATTTGGCCTGTGAGGGCTTTCAGTTTAGCCCATGGGACAACTTGACAGGATTAGTAATGAGTAAAACAGACAGTGAAGCCATTAAGGATCTGTCCTACATATATTTTTGTGACTGTTTGAGTATTTGTGTGTTTTGCCCTCAGTTCTAAACTAAAGTCACACTGGGGGACTCTGTGCCATTTAAAGGCTTAAGATATCAATGAAAGTTGGCTGCCTCAGCTCGACACTGAACGGATTAAATATGATTTAAACCCTCAATATTTGACCCATTACTGGACTGAAGAATCATGCTGAATTTCTGCTAGGTCAGCAAGAGTTATGACACAAATGTTGGACAAGTACATTAAAAAATTTGGTCGGCTGTTTGAGCAAATTGGATTTCTCCCATGGTGCCATTTGATGTTGCGTAATTAGCTACAGTAGAGTTACTAATCCCAGAAAAGCTCCATTGTATTGTTCAGACACTTTAGGGATTACTTTGTTTACATCAGCCGTACTTTCAGTGGTCAGGCACATGTTAGCTTGGCCCTGATGGTTGGGAGGAGGTTAGCATCAACCAAATAAAACAGAGACACTCCATAACTGTCTTATTTACACGTCTTAACTGGTCAGCTTTGGGAAGCTTCTTCTGATGTTCTGCTGCAGTCCCAGAGCTAAAATAGCTGTTAATGGTGAGTAGAAACATATCCAAACAGACTAGCCGTGTGCTAAACCACATAGTACCATGCTGTTGTTCTCCAAAGAAGTCCAAAGAAGGCCCATTGCTACAAACGTACATACTCTCCCTGCGGTTGCACCATGTCAGTGCCACATTTCGACTCATCCAGGCTTGGTATTTTTGGAGAAATTGTCCTGTTGGAGTTGTTTTTTTGGGATTACAGACTGGTGGCAATGGGTTTTTGGTCAAATGGGAGATTTTTTGGGCTGCTGAGATTTTATAATAATTAGCTGTCGGAACAATGGCCAGTCCCCATAACCAGTAACTCTGGTAAACCTGAACCTGATCATGGAACTAATGATCATTTTCTGTTGAGTAATTAGTAAAGTCTGATTATGAGTAATTGATTTGACCCAACGGTGGTGACACCTACATTGCAACTGATCAGTCAAACCATACGTTGTGAATATAGAAGTGATACGCTTTGGCAATCCATATAGAGAGATTAAAAAATGTTTGTCATTAAAGAGTTAATGCAACAAACAATATAGGAAGAAGGGAAAATACCACAGACAGAAAAGGTTATTTGATAAGATGAAGTGCCCCGCAGCTGTAATAACCATCTTCCATTGAGGATGACGCTTTAATGCAGCTTGATTCAACTTTTATTCTTTGAGAGAAGCGTGGTGGACGGAGAGATGATTCATCCGAGATCAAGATATAAACAACCAGCTCTCCAGTACTAAAACATCCTTTAGATAACTAACGCAGTATACTTCATGATGAATGTGAATTTGCCGTGTATGGGCTTCATCATCATATGTTATTCCAGAGTCTAACCCAATCATGTGCTCTTTATTTCTAATGTAATCTTTTTACTGAAGCACAAGCGTTATCAGCGCTTACAAATCTGTAGAACAGCCAGACGTCCATATCCATTAGCATTGTGGAGTCAGGCGACACAGGCCTGAAGGCTAAACACAGTCAGGAGGGTGGAGGGAGAGAGAGGAACACACAGAAGGCCACTGCATATGAAAAGACAAGTCGTAACTTGAGACACTGGAGACATAGTTTAACCGAGGGTGGAGGGACCAGAACATCACCTTGACTATACTGTAGGTTATCTTTAGAGAGAAAGGACTGGATTGACTGCTTTTACTAGTGGGATTAAATCTGAGTTTATGCCAGTGGGTCATTTTCTCTTTCGATGATTAGGCAGCCCTTTATGTGGAAACAATCTCAGCTGTTATGCGAGGTGAAAATCCTATTTCCTTCCACACTTCCAACAGGATTAGTGGTTTGTTTCGAGTCTTAAGACGAAAAAAGACCTCACTCTCTTCATCTCTCTCTCTCTCTCTCTGATGGTAAAACAATGCTCATACCAATCAGACTTTGCATGGCTAGAACCACAGAGCGGCAAGATGCTTATCTAAAGAAGCGTGATATGACTTCCAACTCTTGTGCAGGATGCCGAGCAAGGTCACAGGTTAAAGGTCATGGGAGGCTTGCATGTGAAGGGGGTCTTTGAGGGAATATCAGGCAGTATGGGTTTACCCTGGGGATGTGCACTGAACAAGATGGCATAATCCCTACAATCCTTTCAGGGGTCACAACAACACGAGACAAGTTGATTAGCGCTCTTATTAGCCGTCCTTTGAAGTGACATCGACTGTGTTATCATACATCGGCAAAGACAAACCAACTGTATGGGTCAACCTCGTCTGCAGGAGTTTACGGATATATGCAGCTAATGCTGAAGAAATTACAATGCTGCCTGATTATGCTTTCTATTAGTGTCAAATAAAATTTGTGTGTAGTGCGCAACACACGATGTGTTTATGACCTTTTATCCAAAACCACAAGTCAAAGAACTTTTGTTGCCTAAACGTAACCACATGTGGGACCCAAATCTTGAGTCACGCTTTCCTCATTCACTCAAAAAACCTTACCTATGAACATAATTCAGGCAAAGATGACGTTTGTCAGCATAATTTAACTGGGAAAACATAGTCCTAAGTTGTAGAAGACATGGTCGGCTCTCGTATCAGAGATGGAGTGGTTTGTTTTGCAGAAGAGGGGACTAGTAATAGGATTGATTACACGGTAATGCCTCTCGAGGTAAGAGAGAGATTATTTCAAAGTGCATTATCAATAGGAGTGGTCACCCATGCTAACACACTGTGACAAGGCGCTTTGATACTATGGTTAACATTGAATGAGCCATGCTTGAGTTCCACAGAGTGGTCCCTGCCGCTCTTATCAGCCTGAGGTTTTGGCTACGAGCCCTCAAGGCTAGTTGGAAACAGAGGCTTTCACTCTTACACCCTGTACCTCCTTGAGATTGTACCCAGGGTTGGCTGCACATATGTGGGTTGACCTATCACCCAAAGCTTGGGTTTCTGGTCCTGTGGCAGCAGGGCCAATAGGTTGAGGTTTGCAGCACACATGCAATTATATTACTCATGCACATACAGGCACTAAAAGGAAGTTTGGAGGATATGAGTCACAAAACACAAACAGAGTCATATATATGCAGCTGGGCAATGATGCTCCCGCTCCTGTGGACAGATTGAAATCAATAAGGTGACTTATTGAACATTACAGATCTGGGACAGCATATGGAAGGATGAAGGACGAGTGGGCGCGGTTAGGAGGAAGTAAGACGGGGGGGGGGGGGGGGGGGGGGGGGGGGGTGATTGGGCCAAGTGCATTTGGTTGTTGGATTGATAGATGAGTAGGAGGAGGGAGCTGTTTCCTTCCTGAGTTTGGTTGACCTTTGCGATTGACAAGCTGCCCTCCAAGAATCAGAAAGTGTAATCTGCTAACTAGCCCCATGCACAGCACTCAGGGTCAGAGCAGTTTAACTAAATCAAGACAGAAAGGCAGAAGAAGGGAAAACAGAGACAGAGAAAACGAGGGGAGGAAGTGCTCTATGTGCAATTAAAGCCACGCCTTCTAAGTTTTGAGAGTGGCATGTTTTAATCCATTAATTCATAGTATTGTCTAAGACAGAAGTCTACAAAAGAAGGGTGTCAGTTTAAAATGACTCAGATTGAGCTAATCAGGCTAATATCAGCTCTACAATTTGGTTGAAAACACATCTTCGACTGACACTTTCACTCGTTTCAAAACTAAGTATGTGTTTAATGGCTGCATCTACAATATCATGAAAAGGTCAAGGTTTAAGATACATGGCCCCAGGCCAAACAACAAACAGTATCCTCAACATGATCCAGCAAAGCTTCCTCCCTTGTATAGCAGAGCACATCATGTTTCACCTTTCACGTTAATGCTTTAAGGCTTTTAGACTTTAAGGATGAGGACTTACCATTGTGTTTGGCTTAGTAGGGGTTGCTGGAGTTTAAACTTATAAATATTAGACGGGGCAGAGCTGCTAACAGTAGCCTAAAGTTTCATATAGTAGCTTAGTGTCCATGACATGACATAATGGAACGTGAACTCACTCCACAAAGTTTAAAATGATTGAAACATGTGGTGCCCAAAGCTTGACAGGCCCGCCATGCTTACTTGTGCTTGCTAAGCTATGATTGGACAATCCGTGCCCGTGGGAGGAGCTTAATGATTCCAACGAGCATCTGACAGATAGATAAAGAGAAGGAGACAAATGGGAAAAATTGTAAAGGACAAAATGCCATTCAAAGCATTTCCACATCAATAGCTGTGAAGAACCCCCAATCCGAGTCTGACTAAACAATTCAGCGTCTTTGTATTGCACAGTCACTCATTGTGTAGCTATAGCTTAGTCTCCACACATCTCCGGACTTATATCTCTTCTGACTTGGGCTCTATGGCCACAGTTGACCTTCTCGGTTTAACCCTTTTACTCCGTCCTTCACACAGTATGGGCATTGTAACGTCGAAAGAAGTTTCGCCTCTTTCTCTGCTGCCAAACAAGAATCGACCCCTGTGGCCATGACTCAGTCTCCTGGAGCCGCCTGCCATCTTTTAGGAATTTACCCCTCGACATTCCAGGGGAAATTTTTGGAGGTGATTTGGCGTGAGCGTGCTGTTCTGGTCCAAGGGTGACCACAACACTCGTGCTTTTGCTCGTGCCGTTCATTCATCGCCAAAAGTTCTGCATGGGGAGTCGATTGTCCTCGTGAGGATTTACGACATGCGTTGGGGGACTGTGCCTCTGAAAAGCAAGTCTTTTTCTCAGTGATATTTATCTTTTTATCTGCAGTAGCTATCTTGAGCTGAATTACTGCACTGTCGCGCAAAGAGGCAATTTCATGGAATTTTGTGTTGGCTTATTTGTTACATTATTTCCACGACAATGAAAGCTGGTTTTCTACAATTTATGTGTGTCGGGCAACAAGATTTCAGAAAATATGAAAGTTTAGATGTGCAAACACATCATATAATCCTGCCTTTTGCAATATTTCCTGCTAATGTATGTGGACACTAACAGGATACTCTTCTTTAAACCAGCTAGCTAGCTTTAAAATGTATGTTACATATGTGTTAAAATAAAGAAACTAGCTGAAGAAAACATTTCGGAATAAACAAAGTTTGGTACTACTTTTTAATAAGTCACCCATTATAAAGACTTTATGCATTCTAACTAATGGCTTTGTTAATGATAATAAATAATTTACTTACACTTTATGCAGTTATGCATCGATGGGAACAAGTTTTAAGTTGCCAGATAGTGAAAAATCTCTGACTGACTGCACTCTATGACCACTTATATTTAAAAAAATATTTTTTTTAAATCAAAGAGTGCATTGTTTCCACACCCAGAATTTTAACAAAAAGGCCGCAGAGACAAACAAATCTGTAGCTGAACTCTGTACCCGAAAAAAACATGACAATGAGAGCAGTGCACGGGAGCTGCAGAAAAGAAAGAGATGGCGAAGGTTTGAAAGAGCAGAGAGGGAACAGATGCTGAGAATGTGGCCTGGTCGATAAAAGCGATGGAGTTACTCCTCTGCACTCTCGAGTTTCTCTGGTTGACCTCTACGAGTGCTGATCACATTCTGCCGCAGAACAGGCACACACACACACACACACAAAGATAGAGACAGGCGTGCACACACATGCGCCCTGTAGAAATTCACAAACATGCATACACGTTCAGCGGTGTGTTCAGTCTGGAGCACATGGCCAGAAAAATGAGATGGGTCATGTAAGGTAGGAACCGAGCCAGAGAGGCCTCAAGGAGAAAAGAGAAAGTGTGAGAACGAGGGGAGAGAGGGTGAATCACGAGGAATCACACATGTTGTGTAGTGGTTCATCAAAACAGGGGAAACGGCATTCTTCTGTACTCTTCATTCATCACCTCACTTGTGCTTGTTCTAACAGCACAACTGCTATAAAAATATCTTGTTGGAGGAGTTACGGAGGAGAGAATATCACATAAATATCATACACATTTTGTTAGGCAGGTCTTGGCAGCCGTTGCGACTGTGCTCAGGTGTAATGACATGTAGTAAAAAAAAAAATAACTTGGCTTGTGTCGGAAGCACCTCCTCATTCTCCAAAGTCTGCTTTTAAAGCACGGTGTTGTTGAAACAGCAGCAACACCTGTTTACAAGCGTCTGTTTGCAAGAGGTCGGTATGACGAGTTAAACTCAGGTGTGGCTGCCCCACACGCACACACAAATTATACACACAAACCCGACTGTATACATATACAGTCGTGCGAGGGCACAGAGGGATAAGCTCTTTCTTTGTAATTAGTCGTCCAATGCTGGCAGGTACACATTAATCATTAACAGACAAAGCTGGGAGGAAAGTTCCAGTAATTTTACAAGTAAATAACGTTTAAGACTAAAAGCAGCAACTGTTTTGTTAGCTTCACATCACTCAGTTTTTATCTGCTTAATGACAAGCTATTGCCTCTCTTTGACTGGCGACATTTTTGTTATTCAACTCACTGTAATTTAAATTCCACCTATGAAGCGCGGCGAGCTTCCCGTTTGTGTTTTCGTCGTTGTGTTTGCGCGTCTTTCAGGACTTGAACGCGCGGTCGTCATCGTGATGTAGCACGAGATATTTGCACAAGCCTTCATGAACTATTATTAATATTAAATAAGTCGGCTTTCATGCGTTAACCAACGCGTTTTTAATCAGTGTTATTTAATAGAACATGATCTTTTGTCTCCTTATCTTAAATATATGCTCTTTTATTTATCTTTATTTTGAAAATCAGTATGATGAATCAGTGCATTTTATTTAATGTTTATTTTATTTAATTACATAAAACGTCCCATATTTACATTTGTCTTGTTTTCTTCCTGTATATTATTATTTCATTTAATGTCTCACACGAGCATGTAGATACTTTATATGTCTCCTTTCAGTATGGGATTATTCAAGCGGTTTATGACTGAAGGGAACAGTATAAAGGAATCATTGCTGAGTAGATCATTAAAACGTCTGAACATGATAACTGTCTGATGGTCCAGGAACCACTGAGCTCTCTGCATAGTGGAAACAAGCTGAGCTCAGCAGGAGAAGGTCACTCCCCTCAGAGGCCAGACCATCCAGTGTGAGAGGTTGAGCTCGTGGTTCAGTAAAGGCACTTAGGGTCCCGTTTTAACTGTTAATCATAGAGGGAGGGAGTAAGAGCTCAGTAATGATGTAGAGATGGACAGATGGATGCATGAGATAAATGGTTAATGACCGAATCAAATCGAGAGAAGCGGGAAGGTTAGACAACAACGACGATGTTGTGTTCACCATCAGTGGAGGAGCTCAGGGGGGCGATGAAAAAGAGAGAGAACGCGCCGTTCATACGACTGATTGACAGAAAAGGAAATGCCTGATAGGAGCGAGCAAAAGCGTAGCCGGCGGTAAAATGGACAGAGAGGATTGAAGGATAAAGAGATGAGGAGGGAGGGAGGAGAGAGAGAGGGGAGGGGGGGCATTTGTGCTGGACAAAGAAGATTTCTGTCAATGAACGGTGTCTGGTTTCGAGTGTGTGCGTGTGTGTCTGTGTGTTGATGGGGGGCAAAAACAGTCAGGTAGAGAAAGACAGACAAGCCATGGTAGTGATGCTGGTGTGCATGTATCTGTTGAGGACGGGAAGGAATCTGATATGCTGCAGTGCATCATCAGAAGCCTGTTTGTTTGTATCTCTTCTGCTCTTTATTCACAGATACTAGCCCAACACATACGAAAGCTTACTTAGCATTGCACTCCTGACACTGATGGGCTCATGAAGGATGAATTTAGAAGAATAGAAAAAGATATAAATTGATGGAGCAGAAACTAGATTGTCTGCTGTCTCCGGATCTTCGGATTTGTTGAAATCTGGTGTGTTAATCTAGTCGTAGCCTTGAGCATGCTAGGGAGGTCTGATAAGTTCAGAACCAGCTGAGGTAAACTTGCAAAGCAATTACACCTGCAGTATCACACAAAAATCCATCTTGGCAAGCCTCAAGCTTTGAGGTTGTGTCCAAACACAGTAGTCACAGACCAATCAGTGTCCTACGAGGAGCTGCTGGAAGCAGGCGGTGCAGTCACATCAGATTTTGTGCAGCTCCTCTGTATCTGCAAAAGGCAAACAAACATTACGTTATTTTGCTCTTTTATTGTGAAGCACTTCCTTCAACTCTTCAAAAAGCGCCATAAAACATAAACTTAGTTCAGATCGGTGGAGTTCCCCTTCAAATTTAAAGTCAACTTCAAAGCTGAAGAACAGGAGATGGCGCAGGAAGGAGAGAGAAGGTGTGAAGAGAGGAGAGTTTGCGGTTTGGCCACCTGTAAGTGAGTTGTTCTGTGCTGAGTGAGCTGAAAGCACCTGGAGACGTGGCAGCCGAAAACCTGCTGCTGCCTACCTTGCTGTGTGGCACAGGGAATAATATTCCTGTTAGGCTTCAGAGTAACGCGACACAACCCTTGCCGTAAGACTTATTTTTAGTGAAACAAAATCAATGGCTTTACAGGGCGAGGATTAAGAATGATGGACATCCAGCATAATACATTAATAGGACGTTCAGCGTATTGGTGTTGCCATAAAGTGCTTATCACATCCTCAAAATTCCTTCAGCTAAAAGCCCCACGGCAGCTCGTGCATCCATCTAAAGAAGCTCTCATTAAAAACGTTTTTGCCTCATCAGTGAAAAGTGCCCGCCTCACACTCAGCCTCTCTCTCCCGAGATATTTAGAGCCCTTGGAACCCAACGGGATGATTTCCTGTTGACGATGTGAATAACTGTAAGTAAGTGACAGGCAGGGATAGGTTTCCACATCCTCCGCGGTGAGGAGCGAACATGTCTGCTTAGCGTTAATGGTTGGAGGAAAGTGGGCAGGACTGGATGGGCAAACTTGCTCTTTCCCTCGTTAATGGCTCCCCGGGGGAGGAGGGGAAATGACCAAGTGATGTGGGATCTAATGCGTGTGTGTGTGTGTTTGCAGCATGAGAGGACATTATGGTTATGTTGGCTGAGGTGGATAGAAGCACACACACAAAAATAAAAGTGATAGGAGCTTGAATGATAGATGATCTGTCTTAGCGTCGTATTTTTAGCCATATTTAAATCTGGGATAACATTTTCCAGTCATATTTTTAAGCTGAAAATATCCTGATCTGAATCAATCAAAGAGCCGACAGCGTGTCTCACCATCTGCTGTCACCGATGGCGGAGCAACCTTTGACCTGGTGGAGTTTATCTCTGACGGCTGTCATTTTTAAGGAACATAACACACTTTAATTTAATTAGGTGTACATAATTCTTAAGATTGAAATATTAGACTGGCGCTGCGTCCCTTTTCCATCAAACATGTTAGCTGTAACATTGTGCACACTTGAAGAGGTGGCAAAATATACAAAAAAACCCAAAACAAACATAATAACCGATGCTTGAGTTCCATCAATTTGGTATTGCGCTCCCGTACTTAGAGAAAAAGGTCACTCTGCTGTCCCCCGTTGGTTTTGTGCGGCTTTTTAGCATCTTTCAGTGTATTGATTTGGTTTTACGGCCCTCATCTGAACTGTCTAGGTTCAATCTCGCAGCTCTCGTTAAATCCTCTCTACAGCAACAAACTGACGGCTTAGCAACTAGCTGGCGTGAGCGTTTATCAGCTAAAGAGGCAGATGCTTGTCTCAGGACGTGGTGGAGACCAAAAAGAGAGTGAATATTTACATTTACGTTTGCCAACTTTCAAGAAACATGACTCCAAATGAATGCTTATGTTTTTCCAGAACTGCTGAATGTATAAATAGGAAATATCAAGCGTGTTTCTGCTCATTCTGTATGGCCAAAAAAATCTGTATTGTCTTTGTTAGCTTTGTTTCCACAGATTCAGAAATCTCAAAGAGTCTCTCTCTCTTTATTTCTCATTCACAGCTACCTACCCTTCAGTGACACCCACGTTTTACTCCACGCCCACCGATGATGACGTTATACCAGAAGGCCCCCCATCAGAGAGCACCACAGAGAGCCCCACCACCACTAATGGGGATTCTCAGGAGCTTCTATACCAAGGCCTGAACGACAAACTCATACCCATCTACTGCTCCATCCTGGCTGCAGTCGTGGTTGGCCTTGTGGCCTTCATCATCTTCAAGAGGTGAGAAAAGAACAGACGTTTTAAATGTTTTTTGTTAGTTTTAGTTCAGTCGTGTATTTCTTTAGTAAGGACTCTTGACAAATGACAAGTATTGACAAATTTCAGGGGCGACCAGGAGACATATGTTCCAACCTTTTTGGCTTGTGACGCCTTAAAACAAAGGGTTACTCGTGACTTCTTGTCGTAGCATGGACGGTTCAAGTAAATAATGTTTTTTTTTACATGTCAGATTGTTTAATGTGGGTCAGTTTTAGAGGACAAAGAGGTGTAAGTATCCTAATGTCAGCAGAAATGATAGAGAAGTCACAGAACCCTATGAGTAGTCCCGATCTCCGGGTTGAAATCAAAGCACAGACCATAATGCTCGATGGTGATTTGATGTCTGTCCCTTTCTATTTATATCATTAACAAATATTTTGTGATATTCAGCTGAAGAGTCTCATTACAAATGCATACGGATGGATTTTGAACTTCCGCAGTTTCATATTTAATGAAATCATCTGCTACTTTTCTGGGCACAGTCGAGAGCACTGTTGTCCTGTGGGCCACAATATGGTCTGTCATATATTTGAACCTCACGATCCTCCCTTAAGGACTACACAGACAGCCAACGTATGTTAAATCTTTGATGTGCATTATGTTTATCCAGCTATGCTGCATGTACGGCAGGGCAAGCGTTGTAAGTCTGTACAGTCAAACACATAAACTTCAAGACAAATCACAGGAGACTGAAGATGAAAGCAGCATTTACCTGCATGAGTCAATAAAAGATGAGGTTTTATCACTGCTCTCATTTGAATATTTATATCCTCATTAGTTATTCCATATATTATATTGCCATGCTTTGATTGATGGCACCACTACGCTAATGGCTTTTAAAGTTTGTGGGTTACCGCGCTGTTCTTGTCAGAGCACGAAGCCACAATCCTTTATGATGTGGCGCACCTACGAGGTATTTATAATAATGGATGATGGATAGTGTGCTTTTGAAACACTAGTCTGCGTGAATCACATGTTTTTTTGTTTTGTTGAGCTCTTTTGTCCTTTTGCTGCACTGGAAACAATGTTTTCTCGTTGCCATCTGTTCAGATTGAGATCAGCAGATGTTGATTACTGAAATACGGGAGACATTGGAGCTCTGTAGGATATAAAATCAATACTGGTCAATTTTTATTGTTGGCAGTGGTTTGGTTTTACAGTCTGTCTGTCAAACTTTGATACTGAGATGAAAATTATCAACTAGTTTTAGGATTAGTATTATTTTTTGAATGAAGAGGCTCAGAAGCGTAGAGCGTTTTAGCATCTTTCAGCTCAGTTCTTTTGGTTTCTGTGTTTGCAAGTAAAGGTCGAGTACGCTTAAGTGGATCAGAGCTCTGTCAGACTGACAAAGCGGCAGCGTACACGACACGCCACGAATGGCAAAGAAGAATGTTTGTGAAAACAGATCGTGTCACTTCCCCCTTCTGTTGATGCATTAGGTGTGAACATCTAGACAGGCGTTTCCTCCTTTTTTTAACGGATGCACTGTCGTCTCTGCAATATTTAGACAGCAACGCAACTGCCTCAAGCTGGAGGCTTGACCTTAGGTCATTAGGTCAGAAAAGATTCAAACTAAAAATGTCCACCACAAGTTTAAAGGAGCAGCTTTTAATGTTTTAAATCAGACTTGTTCGTTTGGTTTTTGGCCACAGCAGGCAGCTTGAAAACAGACGAAGAAGTTAACAGAACAGAACAGAAGTTAGCAACAGTTGCTACATGGCTTTGTCACGTGACACTTGATTTCCTGCTTTCTTGATTGAGTGTTGTTCTTTCTTTCACAACTCTTCTTCATTCAGGTGGAACAGCTGTAAGCAGAACAAGCAAGGAGCCAACAACTGCACAGCCAACCAGAACCAGACGCCGTCACCTGAGGGGGAGAAGCTGCACAGCGACAGCGGCATTTCTGTGGACAGCCAAAGTCTGCAGGAGCAGCAGGCCCAGACTCAGGCACAGACAGGTAATGCACAAATACCTGTCCCTAAACAGCAGCCACTCCTTTAAACAGCAAGAACTATAATAGCCCTCATTTATCAAACTATTGCACTTCAAATGGGTGTAAGCACATTTGAGCGGTGTTTATCTGGGGCTGAATTCCTCCGCTAACGAGTTTCTGCTAACGCAAATAAGTCTGAGTGTATTTTGGGTTGCTGTGAATGTACACACAGACTGAGATGCCTCACCATGTCAGTGGAAATAAAAGAATTCCCCCTCAGGAATGAGCCGTCTGGTGGCTTCATCAGCTCCACCTTGAACTTTCAAACTTACTGTAGCAGATCAGCAAACAAAGATTACAACACTGACGGAGCTGCGGTGTTTGAATCTCTGGCAGCACGTGCTCCTGGCAGTCTCCGCTCCTCTCCTGACAAACCAGTTTGAGAGACTTTAGGACTTTAAAGTCCACATGCATGCCCAGATCATGGCAAAGAAAGGTGCGAGGAGTGGCCAATGAAGAATCTTTTCTTTTGGTTTTCTAATGATCTTTTAATGGCTCTTGCTTAGTGATTTTTATTTACTCCAAACAAACCATTGTTGCTGCTGCAGGAAATGCACACCACTTCCTTTTCACAAGTAATTATGGCCAATTTAAAAGCTCATGAACAGGATGTAAGTAGAATCCGTAATGTGTCCTAGAGAGCAGTAAATGTGTAATTATTATGTAGGTATTTCTCAGAATATTCCTTTATGTGAACTTCAATAATAAAACATGAACTTGTTCCTCTCCCTCTGCAGTTGTCACCATGGATGAAGAGCCTTGTTTGCTCCTCCCTCTCCACACCAGAGAGAAAGTAGAGAAGCTGCTGTTCAGGGGCAATGAGGGAAATGACTGCAACCACATGGACGACAGCGACTGGTGCAACCTGGCGGGCCTTCTGGGATACGAGGAGGAACGCATCGAGACTTTCCGGCATGAGGAACATCCTGTCCGAGCGCTCCTGTCCGACTGGGCGAGCAAGGACTGCGCCAGCATCGACGCGCTGTGTACGGCGCTGCGGAAGATAAACCGCGAAGACATCGCCCAGAGTCTGGTGCTAAGCCCAAGCGCTGCAAAGCCGACCGCCACCTCTGTCGTGTGATTTAAGCTTAACAGTGAGCGAAAGCGCCTGAATCTTAACCTTAATATTCTTCCGTGGCCTCCCACACTCCACATAAATCATGCTATAAGCGCTTTAAGCTATTCCCTCATGAAGCCAGCAGTCACAGTGATGATCAAGTATCATGAATCCTGAAGAATTATTTGTGTTTGTTATTCGAGGAGAGACCAGAAATTAGACAAAAAAAACTGAATGAATATACCTGAATGTACCTGTAATCAAATCACTCAAAGGAAGTCACTTTTAATTATTCACTCTCGCATATTAACATCCACACGAGGAAAATAGTCTATAATCATTCCATTTTGAGCGGGAACATCCACCTGCCTTTCACATCCAGCTTACCGTCTTCACACTCTATTAACCTTGGAGCAGCAGCGGGCCTCGACCTGACTTTATCGTGGATGGCTCTTTCATTGCTGCGTACAACCACAACTCGATCATCCACGCCTTTATTCTTCCTTTCTTCTTAAACACGTATAAATGGCGTGGCCCTTAATTATACCTGTCATAAGCCAGTGTTGTATCTTTAAATGTTACTTTACAAGTCTATGTTACCAAAGGAGGAAGAGAAAAGACCGTACCAGACGAGTGACATTATTTACATGCCATGTTAGATAGTTTGAATTGAAGTTGTCTGTTACTGTTACCCAATGAGGCCTGCATACCGCAGAGTATCTGGATCTTTGACAAATATGACAACCTGAGGAAGGATGCTTGGGTGTGTTTCAAATGAACTTCCAGTCCAGCTATTTACTTTTATTTTTGCATTTGATTTAAGAGACATTGAGCTGCAGCACGCGTGGAATTAATCTCAACTTTGGATTCATTTTGAGTGATTTCTCCAGACTTTTTTCTCCAACAAGTGCTATAAGAACTGCTGGCTGGACTCTGTGGGGAAAGGTCCTTGACCAAGGCAACATGAGACACTATTCTATGTGCCTTGGCCTATCTGCATAACACAGGAGCTCCCACAGACTCCTTCATACTGACCTAGAAAAGGGACCGGACATCGAACTCAAGTCACCCAGTAACATACTGTATGTACATAGGCAAACAAGCGCACATACATACTGTACATACATACACACATAGACCGACAGTATGTAACCATGCATGCATGTACTATACAAACACACATACACACAGAATATGTATACACTCTCATTCTTTGTAGAAGACACAGAAAACTTCAGATCCTGCCATATACTGAGTGGAAAACTCTCCCGAGGGGACCATAAATTGTTTAATCTCATTATTAGTAGCCAATATAAAAGTAAAAAATTAAATATAAATATAATTTGCCATGTGTGCTATAGATGGTGAAATAACAGTAAACAGCATGCAGAAACTAGCAACTCATTGTCAGCCAGTGCACAAATTCACAAACACGAGCGTAATAATCAGGATGCAAAACCAAAATCCAGGGTTTTCTATCTTTTTTGCTTCGTTTCTCAGGGTATCTTGAATGATTGTGTTACTACATCAATATTACACTTATTATTGCACCCGGTGTAATTAACTGGAGAAACAATCTTTATCCAAAGCATCGATTCTTGCGACTGACAATCCTTCAAACAGGTGAATAAGAGAGGGGAAACCGGCCAGAGGAAAAAAAAGAAAAAAGAAAAAAGAGGGTGTCTGGTTTCCTCTTTGTTTGCGACAATGACATCTGGATAAAAGGCAAGTCAGTGGAGACATAAGTCAAAGGATGTGGGATGAATTCAGACCGAGGGAAAGCGGAAAAAGGTTTGGATTACTTAAATGTAAAGGTGAAACCCAGGAATCTACGTTTGCATTAATCAGCTTGTTTAATCGTGCATCCCTCTCCTCGTGGCAGGAGGCGCTTTGTGTTGCACCCATTTGCTTTGAAGCATATTTCAGACATGTGACTCAGGCGGCCAGCTGAGGACCCCTAGCACCTATCTGTGTTCACCGTGTGTTTGTGAGTGATATATTTGAAGGAGCAAACGCTACAGTAAACCCACCCGTATCACCCACTCCATCTGTTCTCTGCCCTCGGGGTATTCAGATTGTACATTGTTACTAACCGCTAGCATACCGAGCTTCACGCTGTAGTGTTATTTTAAATGAAGGTATTCTCACTCTACTCGCCAAAGGGGTTGTTGTATTTTAATTCCAAAAAATAACAACTGTAAATGGTGTTATGTTTTTCTTATTGTCCCTATAGATTGTAGCACTTAAATGTGTGATTATGTACGTCTGTTTTGCATCACAAGTGCCTGGGAACTCTTTCAGGCGTCTGCTGATGTTGTACATTTATGTTTTTTGTAAGTATCTGTCCTTTAGCTGTTGTATTTTTTACTTGTAAATAATTTGCCTGTTTTTTTTTTTTGTTTTTTTTTTAGTTCAAGCCAACAGAGCGCTACTGTACAATATCTGACTGGGACATTGTTACAATATCAGTGCTGTCCTAGTTTAAAAGGGTAAGAAGGGCAAACAGAAGGGACGTGCCTTTGAGGTACTTGGTGCAATTACCACATTAATCACCATCAGCCTGTATTGAGACGTGAATCGGAAACACAAATTCAGAATACTTTTAATCAAAACAGATAGTAAAACGTCACTTGCCACCATGAAATGCGACATTATAACACACTATTTAATATTTAAGTGCCCTTTGCAGTATTTGACATTTTCACAAGATCCCGAGGGAGCTGAAAGTTTGCACAAGCAAGATTTTACAGTCACTAATCTGTGAGGTAAACTAGGACCAAATCTGCTTTTGTGACTACAGACAGACGGATTCATTTAAAAGTCACACAAAATTTGTTTAACTATGAGTTTGCTCTGGTAAATTTGTTATTTATTCTCGACTGAGGAAACCTGTCTCCACTTGGATTGTGACGCTTAAGAGAATAATTGTGTTTATTATAGATCCCTTCATTATTAGCCATTACCACAGAATGACCATTCCTGAAAGCCCTTTGTTGATTGTACTATAGCTAAGTCAACCTTATCTATCTAGAGTTAGTCCTCCTGTCTGTAACTGTGTCTGAAGACGGAGGCTTTTCCCTTGGACAGTATTTGTTTAATCTGATGGATATGAGAGATTTAACGGTGACCAGACGTTGAGTTGCTTGTACAGTTAACGCAATTGAAGGTGAACATGTTATGACATTGCACTTGAAGGTAACAAAGTAATCATGAGTGTGAAGGGGGTGGGGTGGGGGAAGACTAAAAGACTGTTTTAGGATAAGGTTTTCAAAGCCCTGGCTCACAGTGACAAGGCTGACAGTGCACCAGGACTGAAATGTACAGATCTGAGAAATACTGAATGTTCCTTGTATACTAATACATATACTGTACTATACTTAATGTGAATTTGCAAAATTCCTACATCAGACAAGCAGTAAAACCAATAATAAAGCTCAAGTCCACTGATCCTCTGTATTGATCCAGCGATGCATCCACAAGAACACAAGCTCAATCAATCATACATATGCATGCATGCATATTAGCATGGAAGAAAAAAAATAATGAAACATGATGAAATAATCATATAAATTTGGTAAAATATCGCACACTCCATACTTTTGCATGCCCCAACACAATCACAGTATGTTTTGGTCTTGAAACAGTCCTTGATTATTTAGTATTTTGCTGCAGAAGGCCTGTGCAATTTCCTCAAGAGTCACCAAAGTCCTTCTGACATGTAATCCAAGCCAAATGAGACCGACTGATTACTGGAAGCTTCGACCGTCGCGGCACAAGAAGTGATTGAAGAGGAAAGGAGGGGAGTCAAAAGAGACCAGACGAGGGTGGACTAGATCCTGTTGAGTTTCATCGACCTGACTGTATGAGTTATGGCATTGCGTGTGGCCGGTGTAGCAACAGCAACACAATACTATAATAATAGACACCAGCAGCCTGTCAACGGAGTTAGGCTGATTCTGGTGAGTGATACGGCGATGTAATGGCGTGTGAAATGACACATCGGTTCCCACTGGTTTCATATTTTTATGTCACTGTGGGATTAACTCAGTGGTAGTGTTACAAGTGTGAAAATACTGTGATGGATTAGTATACCTTACAGTTCAAAAGTTTTTTATTTTTTAAATTATTTGATTTCAATTGAATTCATTCAAGACTTGACATGTTCATGTTTATTAAAATAAGATACGATTTAGAGGTAGGAAACAGATTCACAAATTAAATTATTTAAAATAAAAATATATTAAGTTAAGGCACTTATTTCATTAAATATCTTTGCTACTTAAATACTGTGTGGGCAGAGGTGAGTCTAATAATGCAACTTTGCAGGCCTTATTGATATTTGTAAAAGTATAGTTACCATATATAACTAATATAAACATAGTTAATAATATAACCAATAAACTTTATTTACATAGCACCTTTCAAAACACAGTTACATAGTGCTTTACAATGACAATAATAATAATAAATCAATAAAGAAATTAGAATAAAATGTGACATTAAACATAAACAGATCAACTAACAAACAAAAAGTGTGTTTTTAAAAGCGATTAAAAAAATGACAGCGCTGATCTCGTCGTGCAAAGGCTCTGCCTCCTTCCTGTATAAATCTGGACTGTGGAAAAACCCTGAATGATGCATCTGACATGCATCCGGGAGCGAGAAGGGACACAGTGAACTCAAAGATCTTCTAAATAACTTGGAGCAAGGCCTCTCAGGGCTTTATAAGTAAACAAAATCTTAAAACTCTCAACTCTGAAGGCGATCAATACAGTTTAAGGAAGCCAGCATCAGTGTGACGTGTTTGTTTTTCTTGGCAGCAGAGTTTTGAATGAGCTGGAGCCGAGGAAGGGGTTTTCCATTGATGCCAGAGAGCAACGAATTACAGTAAATTAGGCGAAATTAGAAGAATGCAAATTTTTATGGACAGAAACGATCAGATGATCTTTGACCAGTAGCATTAAGCTGCAGAAAATCAGTATTTGTTGTAAAATATTGAAACTATAAAGTACGAAAGATGCCTCAGTAATATATGTAGTGTATAATATGCACTGTTTATAATATAAAAATAGAATATAGCACCACAAAGAATGCATGTGAATGTAAAATATTATATTTATCTCAATTTATTTCCCTCTGCCAGGAGGAAGACAAACCTCCTGCTTCACGTTGCTCCCAATCCAATTAAACGTAATGAAAGTTAAATACAATGTTTAACCTCCATACTTGCTCTCTCCAGACTGACCTGTTTCTACTTATTCAGATCAGAAATGGCATCAACAGGTTCTGACCCGGTCCCAGAACCCAAGATCAGTTTCTAAGTGAACCGTGGTTCAAATAGAAAACACATTGCCGAGCTAACTGCTGCTAACCTCCAGTGAGTCGTTAGCGAGGAATGTTTTATGTGCGAAGGGAACCATGTGTGCGGGAGTGACATGTGGTGGTGAAAGAAAGAGGATAGGCCACCTTGAATGTGGGTGACAAGTTGAGTTTCGGCTTCATGTCGAGCAGAGTGAAGAAAAGTCGTCTTTGCTGAGTGACTACAGTCATCAAGAGCCACTTGCGACCAGCGTTTTTGTGTTGCGTGAAACGTTTTCTCTGAAGTTCCTCTTAAGTGATTGCTTCCTTTTATTGTTCATACTGAAAAGATTGATCTGCAGTGTTAAAAACATTGCTTTGTTTCCTTTACTTTGAATCTCAAAGTGTCTCAGACCAAAAAAGACATTAAAAAAAAGAAGATAAAGGCGACAATGTTCAATAAGAAGTAAAAAGTGGTTATGATTGATTGATATTCATTTGCTTCACAGTTAACTTGGCTAATTTACAACATGTTATGGCCGGTTTTATGACCACGAGCCTCGGAATAACATGCTTATTTACTCTACAAATCACCACTGGGATAAAGTGAGAACGTGGAAACAGGACTCCCCCAGGAGTGTCCAGAAATGTGAGGTTGTGAAACCTTTGCCATGAAAGACCTTTCCACGGGTCTTGCACAAAATAACAGCCCAGCACGTAATAATCTCCCAAAGATCATCTTTTACATCTCAGAGGAAGTCAAACGAAACCACGACTCCTTCAACGCAAGGTCCTGAGTTTGAGTGCAAACCAAGACTAAAATATTCTGATGTTGTTTGTGAAATAACCTTATTTGCTTTCTTGCAGAGAGTTAGATGATGCTAAGACTGATAGCAGTCTCCTGTTTGAACAAACTACAACCTGTAGCTGGCTAACTTAGCTTATCACAGAGACTGTAAACAGTGGCCATTAATGACATCCACAAATTCACCACGTGACCAAAATATTTCTTGATAATCTTTGTTGAATTGTGTTCAAACTGGCACAGTCTTAAATTCTTGAAATATCTTCCAGCCTCCGTGTCTTTTGCGCCTCATACCACGCAAGTTAGCACAACGTTCTTTAAAGAAGGCTATCATTGAGGTGAGGTCAAAGGTCAGGCGAATCTTCATTTTACGACCGGGAGATGAGCGTCTCTCGGAGGATCTCTGCAGACGCTCATTATGATGTATGACTCGACTGTAGCAAGTCTGCAGATCATTCCAGATGAAGGCACACGTGTTCCCTTTGGTCATGGAGGACTTTGACAGGAGATCAAACACGAGGTTCAACCTTTGAAAGTAGCAAAATGCTGTTCCAGGGTGGGACAGTAGGAAAGAAGTGACTGATCTCCTCTGAAGTCAGAGGTCGGTCTCTGACAAGGTAATAGAGGCGCAGCAGGTCTCCTTTTGTTTCTTAGACGCAGATAGGTGTGAATTTGAGAGTCAGTTTCAATTTGTAACCTGTTTTGTTTACAAGTGATTAACGGCTGGACCAGCTGGGTCCGAAATTAGATCTTCCAAATACTACAAGTGATTTTTTTTCTCAGGTAAACTAAAGTCATAATCAGTGTCGGCAGGAGTTAAAACTGTTAAGACAGTTATGCACAAATCATCTGTGATACCGTCAGCGTCAGTTTTAATAGAAAACCTATGACGTTGTAGAGTTAACGGTTAATATGGGTCCATTGACCTGTAGAAAGTAAAAGGAAGGCTCTCATGTCCTCTCAGCTTCAAACCTGATTTGAAGTACCTTCAGTATTAAATCACTGAAAACCCTGAAGACTGAAGTCGTTCATACCCTTCCTGTGTGTTTCTCCAAATTTGGTGACTTTGATTTGAACTAATTAAGCTAAAAGTATTAAGTGTTCTTTTCTAGTTTGAGAAACTTCTTAAAGTAAATCAAGTATTTTAAAGCCCTCTCGGATTAGCTAAATGCATCATAAGAGAGCGGAAACCAGGAATGTTTTTGTGAGCTCACCAAAAGTGACTTTTAGAGATGTTGTTCTCACGGGACAGCCACATTTTTACAAACATACAATGATCTAACCAACATCTAAATGAGCTTGACCTACAGCAACATGCACATTAATCTAAAAACATTATATATAATAGTTATAGGGACCATTTTTCTGCAGAATGAGTATAATTTAGCTGAGAATACTGACTTACTTTTAGGTCTTGAATGCAGCATGTGTGACTTCGCAAAGGATCTGAGTTCTTCTACCACCAGTGACTCGAGATACGGAATGGATTTCGATGAACTAAAACCTGAACCCAGAAAATTACTTTACTTTATACTTTATATTCTCTTCGATCATAAACAAAAACAATGATGTCAATCAATTTGGAGCAATGTCTGCTCTAAATGGATCGTGTTATTGGTCTTGTAGGTACACTTAACTGTATTTTATGTTCACTTTAGCCAAATACAATTTAGGCAACTGTAAATCTATCCTGTACTCTTTCCTGTATGACACACTGAGATCCCTCACTGTTCTTTTTTTTTGTGTGTGTGCGTGTGTGTGTGCTGTGTTTACACTTGGCTACTCAGAGGGGACCACGTAACCCATCGCTTTTACAAGCTGTCCATCTATAAAAATGAAGTGATGTGGTTTCCCACTCTGTTATATTATTCTGCTCCTCTTCCTCCTCTCCTCTCCCACCTGCCTGTGTTTGCTGGAACAGAGAGTGAGGCTCTGCCAGCAACACACACAATTAAGTGAAGAGTGATGAAATTATCTCTCTGGCCCGGGCAAATGGCGGGATGAAGAGGGTAGAGAGGCAAAGTGGAAAGAAGGGAGAGTCCATTCTGCTTCCCTCTGGGGCGGAGGGAAATTCTATTAGGCCTGTAATAGAGCCATTTTTCACCTCCTTCCACATCAGTCTGTTATACAATTCCTCCTCCTGTCCTTCCCTGTCTCCTCTTTAAAGATGGTGCAGCGTGATCGAGACTCTCGCTCTTCTTCCTTCTTTTCTCTGGACTTTTGTTTCTCAGCATTGTGCCTTATCTGTCTCTCACAGTCTTCCTTCTTTCACTGCACTGTCACGTGATGTAACATGTGCCTTACGTGGGCCTCAAACTGATCGAAAATAGATTGATCCAACAGCTAAGGCGCTCCTTCGAAGCAACATCTTTGTTGAATTGAAGGGTTGTAAAATTTCTGCGGCCGATTAAGGCTTAATGACGGGAATTTGCCTCTGAGAGTCACAGCTTTTATTGTCCACAATCGTTCCCTTTTCACCCAGGATGAAGCTTTAATGTGTTTATTAGGAAGCGACAAAATAAGGAACATCGACACAATTCACACAGCGTCTTTCAGAAGCTCGTAATTGCTGAGGCATTCCAGCCCGTGGCTTTGCGGCGAGCAGGAAAGGATTTATTTGTTTGTCACAGGTTGGATTGGCGGGGAAATGCCATTAAAAAAATGACGGGTTTAATTGCATTTGATGTAAAACCCACACATGTTCCTGGTTTCTATTTATGTCCCTCGTCTGTTTACCAGGTGCCTGGCACGTACACATCAGCTGTGACATTAAGCCAGTGTGTTTAGAGCGAGAGAAAGAAACTCAGCCTGCATTGAAAGACAAAATCTACCCGTCCGTTCCTGTAACAACAACGGTCAACCAAAGGCAGGACACATTGTTCAGAAAATGTTGTCTTGCTTCATCGCGCATTCACGTGAGTATCCCGCACATACTTCCTCCCTTTGATTCTTTTGTTAGCCCGTCCTGTCAAGTGAGTCACTGAACCAACAGAGCCTTCATGTCATAACAGAAAAAAGATCTACAGCGCGGTAACAATTGTGCCGAGAGAACCAAGATCCCTCCCAAGGCTGATCTGCACCTAGAGGTACAAACACGCTGCTTGAATGACACTGATACTCTGAGCCAGCTGTGCCTGTCACAGAAGGCCGGCTTTGAAATCTTGTAACCACTTAACGTGAAATGAGTTATATTTTAACACTGTTTATGTTACAGAGATATCATTAGAAAATCAGATTATATCATGGAGGGTATAGACATAAATCTTATCCATAAGGCCTCAACAAGAAAGGATAAAAGTTGTATCAAAATGGGCGTTAAAAGTAGTATCATGGCCTGAGGTAGTGAAGTTACTTGAACTACTTCGTCGTGTGATGATTAAAGGTCCAGTGTGTAAAATTACCTGTAAGCTGTAAGAAAATGGATGGATGGATGCTCGCAAACTTTAGGTTGGGTCTGCCGTGTAACTGACTTTTACTGACATTATACAGCATGTGCTGACTTTCCAGACCTCGTATTTGGTGACTCGCTTCATGCCTCGGCCAACTCTGCGGTGAAGAATGGAAAAGAGACGTCGCCTTCGTGTTGTTTCTGTTCTGTGGCAGCAAACACGACACGCGACCTTTTGATAACTATTACGCTGCCCCCTGAGCTTAACTTAATGGTTGACTAACCTCCCGTAACAACACGTACTCCGGTGTGGATACGGCTGTGTGCCGGCATTTCTCATAGAGCAGCAACAAAAGAGATAAAGATAAAGATGCCAATGTTTCTACCACAAAGGTAAAACACCAGTAGTGTTTTTTTTACTGCTCGTGGTGTCGTTGCACTCGTTCGTGAGGTTGCCTAACGACGACTTTCTGAAGTAAATCTCGGGATATTCGTTAATTGCGACTTGCAGTCGCTGTGGCTGCCGTTTCACATTTCACAGACACTTGTCTCACATTATTGGTAATGCACACTTAAGTGAATGGAAATTAACAGCTGCACACAAGAGGGAAATCTGTTTTTCCAACTTGTACACCTAGCTCCACCCCAAAAACCACAACGTTGTTTCAACACTTGAGTTTTTGCACGGACCGTGGGCCTTTACAGACTGTCAGGCTAGCTGTTTCCAGTCACTGTGTGCAGCTAAGCTCATCAACCGTCCATGTACCGTACAAATACGACAGCGGTATCAATCTTTTCTCCCAATTTTCAGCAAGAAAGCAATCTCTATTGTACATGAGGTTCCATGTTGGTAATCCAGTCTTGCCCAAATCATGCCAACCAACGGGATTTCTTCAAGAGTTATGTTGTTTACGAGATGTCCACTATATCTGGTATCTGTGTTTACTGCACAGAACGTACAGGAAACTGGAACTATGTCCCCATATTCTGCCTCATGAAATCTGATTAGCCTTCAGAATAGCCAAGGACAAGCATTGATGTTCTGCATCTCATATAATATACAGGCTTGAGTTTCAATCCCAGGCACCCGTCTCTGTGGTGAATGCAGGTATAGAGTGATGATCATGATGTCACATTGATATGGCCTCTAAATAAAGGAGTGATGTAATTTTGCACTGTGGATGTGGAAGAGGACACGGGAGCAGATTATTGTACTCCAGAAGATAATACAGCTCTCTAGTATGACATGGACCTTTCCCACATCTAGACATCCAAGAAAGAGGAAGAGCCTGTGGGTTTTGGTACTTCATCCCTGTGATTTTTTGATGTAATAAAGACACTGATACTGTGTAAAGCAAGAGCTTTTTCGATAGCATCATGTGAATAAAGAAAGCATTGTGCTAGAGATGCCAAACTCTCACATGGTGGGTTAAAAATGACTCTCCTGATGCAAAAATGATGAACTGAGAATCTGAACACATCAGTTTAATCAAAAATCAAAATACTGACGAAGATCTGATGGTTAGAAGGAACTTAAGGTGACCTAACATGGTGAAGAATGCCACAAATGTACATTTCTAGGTTCTTTCCACTCTATTGTTCAGGTATGTTCATGGTCTGTGGTGACAGACGGGCCCAATCGGTCAACATCAGTTTTAGTGCTTACCTGAGGCAGAATGTGTTGCAGCTTGTCTGTTTGTGATGTATGCAAACTACATTAGGGATCTGGTGAATCGAGGTCGGGAGGCATGCCTTTATGCATTTCCAAGAAAACATACGTCGAACTCAAAACACCTCAGCGGCGCTCGATAAGCTCGGTTAAGCATATACACAAGAAGACAAACGCACACCTTGTTGTGTGAATGGTTGATGGACAACTGAGTCATCTCACAAAAACACAGGGAAGAAATGTCTTTGAACGCCCCCGTGTATCCCAGGGGATTTTTTTTGGATAGCCACTGGCTTTCGCTCAGTTTAATTCAGCAAGGCTCAGATTGCTAATAGCACTTATACCATTCAGCAAATAGCAGAGCTTTGCAGCTAATGCTGGTGGGGCCCATGTGTAGCACCTGTGGAGGGCTGGCCATCCGACCATCAGACTCAGTCTGAAACGTCCCTTCAGGAAAAATACAGCCGTCAGACCTGTAGAAATCAGATCAGTTATGAGAAGATAAGCTCTCTCTTTGTCGTTCAAATATCTTCTGACAGCTTCTGAACGTCTTCGGTACGTTTACATTTAACAGCAAATATAGTAGCCACCACAGGCAAACTTAAAAACTTAAGGCCTCTGTTTACACTGAGAAAGTTGACTAGTTCCTACAGTAGGTTGCAGAGTGAGACAAGCCCTATATAGTATATTACATTAATGGTTATCTCCCAAAATTTCAGCCACAGATCCGGATAAAAAAATAATTTTAATTAAATTAAATCCTAAAACTGTGGACTGGGTCCACAGTCTCAGATTTTACTGAGTAGAATCATTGATTTTTTGGTTAATCATCTCAACAGGCTAATCCTGCCTATTCACCACAACAATGCCAGAGAAGGAAAAACAGTTCTAGGGAGTGACGATTGTTACTCCTGTTTTGTCTTCATATTGTCCACACGCCTACCCACGTGGACAAAACTTGTCTTTCTAATCTCCTGAGACAGCTCTGTCCTCAGCTTTCATGTTCAGTGTGGTATACACCATGATACCCAACAGCACAGTGACTACTTTACACCCTTTAAATAGGCAGGCTGACTGATTACAAGTGAAGACACCTGCGATGCTAATTAGAGGACACACCTCAGTTTAACATGACCACGCTTCAAAAGCAATGCCTGATTTTTATTAGTTATTTTTCACAGAATTTTTATTTATTATTACTTTTTCTCAGTTCCAAGTTATTTCAGTGGCCAGTGTGGGATTTTCTTTCTTAAATGGAAGGATACTCTCAATTTTGTGTGCGCATAATTTCAAGAATAGACTTTTTTTTGGCATACAGGTGCTGTTACACAATCCCACATGACCATCATGTCCAAGTTATATTTTATGCATCCCTGTGAAGAGATGAAAGTGACAAAAGCATCAAGAGACACTTGTTTACCCTCTGGGCATTCCTTCGCTTCAGTTTGGGCCGTGACCTTTTGGGCTGAGTTTAACCAAGAGGGTCATCATGTCTGTCTGGCACACAAAACAACAGATACTCTGGCATTCAGCCCTGCTCTTCTCAATCCCATTCTCCTCTTCCCATTCCAGATTTGTACAGAGGCAGTGCAGAGTGTCAGGTTCAGCTACAGTATCAGCTGTCAGGGATTGGAGTCAGATCAAAGTGGGATAGTGAAAAGAGTGAGATCCACACCCCGACTCCTAACCATACAAAGAAGCTAAGGAGCAAACCCCCCTCCCTCGGGAGTTGTAATGGGAGCGGCCGATTACCCCTGTGTATCACAGCCATTTGGGCCAACCCGAGGGAGCGGTGGAGTGGTGGATAGCATGCAGCCAGTCATGAGGCCTGTCTTGTCTAGCATGGACCAAAGGTAGATGATCCCTAACCTTGGTTATAACAAACTCTTTCAGAAGTTTTGCATTCTGTGTTGACTACAATACATCCTGTGATTTATAAAGCTCATTAATTGCAGCACACCTTTAGCTCAACATTCACCCCCGTCCTTGTCCATGTCAATCTGGTGTTATCCTGTCTGCTGCATCACGACAAACTATCCTCCTCTTCCCCCTTAGAAACCGAGAGAAAACTGAGTTAGGACCGATCCGCTACCCAATTTATCTCAAATCCTCGGCGATGCAGATCTAATTTCAGCCTCTTAGTACCACAAACAGGAAGAAGAAGCCAGTCGATAAACAGCCCATGGTCACTGTTGGAGGGAGTGAAGTGGTGATGGTGGAGGTGGGGCGGGGCAGGGCAGGGCATGGCAGAGGAAAGAGAAAACATGGTGACACGGTAGAAAAGGCAAGCAGTGGGGCTGTCATTATCTTTTGTCCAGACCATCACGCACTCCATCAACCTCTGGCCTAAACTGGTCTAATTCCTGGGATAAATCTAATTGAAGCATGTAGGCTAGCTATTGGCTCAGTTTTACATTTATAATGGATTAAAACAACAAGATATAACATGTTAGTGAGTTTGGAGGTGCAGGTGACAAAGCTGTTTCGTCCTGTTTCTAAAGCTACTGTAACTAGCTGCTTGGCATTAACTGTGTCATCATATTAATCAATCATGCAGCCAGAGGCAATACTGCACAACCGAGGACTGAAACTTCACAATAAAAATCACAATATGAGGCCTGAAGTTGCACCGTGAAGTGTGAAGCGGAAGAAACGAAACACCTGAGAGCAGCGAGGGAGACGTAAATTTTATATATGACTTTCTACCATTTGGTGCGAAAAAGCGAAACAACCAGATGCTTTTCGAGGTGTCACAAATCTTAAGCGAGTCGCTGTAGTAGACTTTACTGTAGGTCTGAGGTTTAAAGAAAGCAGTCATGGTTTGACAACAGAACCAGATGGCAAAAGGAAGCCCTCTGGTAAAGCTCTGATCTAATATTTCAAATGGAAGGCTGATGGGAACAGCATGTCACAGATACAGACACTATAATTCATAATTATGACATTTTTATCATAATGGATTTTTATGGACTTAATGAATGAATAAGCATGACCACATACAACGTAATAGTTATTATCCCCATAGCAGGGCATAAGGGCTGATAAAATCTGATTCGATTTTTGGTTTTATTTCAGTTTTAATGGGGCATAATTGTCTTATAAGTCTAATAATAATAATAATAATAATATATATATATATATATATATATATATATATATATATATATATATATATATATATATATATATATATATATATACACATATATATATATATATATATATATATATAATATCTAATCTATATATATCTATATCTAATATATGTCTAATAAAGAAATGCATTAAGCTACAGACATACAATATAAAAATATATAGGAACATGGATTTCTCATGAGACGAAATGTTCAGGACAGTTAAAATGTCACCGTTAAGAGCCATAAAGAGCAACAGCATGGATGAAAGTCACGGTATGTATATTTCTCTTTACAAAGTGCTGATTTTTCACACATGGTTTGCTGAGTCAATTTCATGACTTCTAGGATTGCAGCCACAGTCCCCTGACCGTCCAGCCTTCTCAGGAGTATAGAATTCGCCAGGGAAATCTAATTACTCTCGACAGAAACAGTAGATGGCCGGATACGTCTCGATCAAGAAAGGTCTTATCAAAACAAAAGGGCTTGAGAACAACAAGACAAACAAACAAGAAGAAAAAAAAATCTTTTCTCATGAATGGGTTCACACAGGAGAGAGCGGACAGGTGTGCTGACGTACACGTCCTGCTCACACGTATTTAATGTACTAGTCAGTGTTAGTAGGATTAAAAGATTGACATAAACGTATTACTTTTGTTACAGAATTTAACCGTAATGGAACAATGACTCCTTCCCCACCTTTCTCCCTTGTGGACTGATTTCCCAAAATAATTAAAATATGTGACATTTCCTCTTTTCCTCTCTTCAGCTATCCTATGGCGCCAACAGCAATGCAACACTAGCTAACTTCAGGTTAGAAAGAGTCCGCTAACATCAACACAGTCCAACACAATCACTGTGAGAACAAAAGGTTTTATCTAATGAAGCTCGTCAATCATTTTTTTCCAACCTACTTTTAATTAAACCACGCAATACATCACGATAAAGCCTCAGTAATATATAACAGCCACAATATCTCTGAAAATTCTGATATCAGACACTGAATTTGATTAATTTACTCTTTATCAGTCCACAAATGAGATAGGAATTAAGTTGGAAAGACGATAGATGCAGCTGGAGCAGCAATTATTTAAGCCACGTTCATCCTCGTGACCTCAAACATGTTGGAATGCAACACAGACACAGCACACCCAACGTGCAAACACAAGCAGAGAGACCAGAATCAGTTAAACAGTTTATTGAAACCAGTAGATGTAATAGTTTCATGCCAATACTCAGAGACGAGGTGGCCGGGGGAATCTGAGGTGAGCGCGATTTAAGGTGTTGAGGCAAGATCCAAAAATTGGAGGAGAAGAAGCAGGACATGAAGAAATGACATGAGTCGTTAGAGATATCACAAAAAGAAAAGTTGAAAAAGAAAAACAAGCACTGAAATTATGGGAGCGTTTGTTACCACAAGAGAGACTGTGCAGTCTGGGACGTTGAGTCAGTCCTTTATACGATGCCGGTTGATTCGATGATCAGCCACAAAGACACAAAAGGGAAAGGGAGCGACACTCAGTCAGGGAAAGGAGGAGTCGAAAAGCCTCAACCATAACAGCTGAGTGGTGGAAAATAAAATGAGTGCCTTTTTTCTGACCACAAAGTAGAATTTCTGTTCATCAAAGCTTGTTTCATATAAATCCTCTCTTCACAAAGAATCTTGCATAAATGGACTGAAGCTGAGATGTGATTATGCTGCAGTGCATGGTGGTCAGTGCTGCTGACATGAGGGGAACTTCAGATGTGGCCATTCCCGACCCCTCAAACATACCACACAAGAGACTTTATGAGTGAATCCAATTTAGCCCACTAAGCCCTCAGCATCCTGTAAAAATCAACAGGCTGTCACTTATATTTCCCTCTCTTCCTCATCCACCAGCTTCTGACCATCTTCTTACCTTCTCTCCTGAGGCTACACGATCCCCTGCCGTGGCACAGGCCTGCTTCTAAAAACAGGGCAGGTCAGAAGTGGAGGAATGAGTATTCAAGATGGTGTGATGGCTCAGAGTTGGAAAATGGTTGATGCAGATGAAGACATTTAAACCAAAACAGAGTAAAACTTTAATTTCCATTGTCATAATAATCAATACCAATCAATATTTACGTGTATGATACTTACAAAGACATGGTTAGTGTTTATTCTAGTGCTCTAATGTCAACAGCAGTTATAGGAACTCTATACATCAAGGAGAGGACGATGAAGTGATTGTATGACAGCTGTCTACAAATGAAAGATAAGGTATGAGTCGCCACACGTGGATGTTATTAAGTTTGACATGTGTCAGTGGGTTCAGAAACATGGAACACAATCTGTGAAGCTTCAGGAAATGTGTTTAGTTGATTCGATGAGATAAAAGACAGAGGAGTTAAAGAAAAGGACAGAATGAAAAGACATTGTGAGAGTGATGAACAGGGAGAGATTCAGGATTTGGCCACTGAAATGTCTTAACAACTCTTGACAGACTTTACTTAAAGACATTTCAGCTGTAGCTCTTCTAAGGTGTCAGATTTCTGTTATACAGTGAAATACCTCAGCATCTGCTCGATGCAGTAGCGGTTAATGTTCCACATTCGTGGTCCCCAGAGGATCTTACCGACTTTTTCTGCAGTACCTTTAAAAGGGTTGGAGACATCCTTTAATTACTGTTTGAGAATACGGCAGTGTGACAAAGCTGAAGAAAGATATAGACTGTGCATCAATGTTTTGCATATTAACGTTACGTTATAGTTAGTTTCATGATTGTTGACAAGTGGTTTTAGTAGTTGACTAGTCCACAAATCACGCTGGTGGTGATTTGGCAGGCACTGATACACTTTTTGGGACTCACTTGTACACATCACCTTGGTCTAGCCCAGAGCTTTCTACATTTTACACATTTTACATACTTATTGCTGTAAAATTTGCTATTAAGTTATTTTTCAAACTGTGTGTATAACTTTTGACTAACAATAACTCAAATAAACTGAATTTCCCTTTAGTAACATTGGTATAAGTAAACTTTTACTCTAAAACTGCCTTGTCATCGTATATGAAGCTCAGGCACGTGGTTTCCTGCAAAGCCTGGGCATGACATTAGATTTGCTGTGAGGTTTTCCCTCGACAAAGGATGTCTGCTTAATAATGACTTGCAGATATCAGTTCCTTTGTGTATTATGTATTATTTCTTGCGAGTGGGTCTCTGTTTCTTTCTCTCATTCAAACACTGACATTGAAAGCCTGCAAGTGCCACATAAGCCACAGGATTAGCCTCCCAATGGTACACTGTCAGAGTAACTATTACATTAGAGACACAGAGTGAACAAACAATGACTCCGGTATAAAAAGGATGTTGGTCCACTAGCTCCATCATGAACACATAGATATATTTAGATAGAGAAGTAGACTAGCTAACCATGAACACTGCTTAATAAGATTACACACACTCACACATTTTGTTTTCATGAAGCCAACAGATGTGAAACGTGATCTGTAAAATAATCTGCACATAACTTACCTGAATTGTCAGGAGTGGACTGCAGACCCTGTGTATTGGGACATGTGGTACTGCACATATTGCCCCTCTTTGAAGTCTTTGTACTGTACTTTAGTAACACCAATGACAAATTACATGTTGTGGGTGTATGGTAAGTGTTGTTATGTCTACTGTAGGTCTCATCCTATACTGCTGAGGACACGTTGACTGACAATGATTAATTTCACCCCGAAACAGAAGACACAAGAGATATCGGTTCTGTCAGGCCCCACACTCAATGGAGGTTCAACACAAAAGACAGAAACCTGACCTCTTGTATCTCTGACAGCTTCTTTCATGTTAAATGAGAACCATCCTGTATTAAAGCTCTGGATTGCTACATTTACGCATCTGGCACACAACATCTTGTAATAGCATAGTGAAGTTTTCTTTGGTTATTGCCGGATGTGTCTATGCAATTTCAAGAAGTAGCTCCAAACTTTAAGTAAATTATGTTTTTATTGAAAAGATATCACATCACATCAATCAGCATCAGAGTCCATCAGGATCTGCAGCCCAGACAACATTTTAGTCGAACATATACATCAGGATTCCTAAGATTTTATCATTTTGATCCTTTTTATTAAATAATTACTGTTTATCTGTATTAATAATTGATTATTACAAATAAAATTACAACAAAAATCATTGAAAAAGTCTGGAGGATAACAAACATTAATGCATTAAGCATTATACAGAATACAAAGAGGTGAACGGCAGATATAAAATGAAGCAGAGCCAAATGTGTTTGATCTTATGCTGCCCTCTAAAGGTGTAAAAAAACTACAACAACTTTAGACACTTTGATGTGATGAGAGCGACACAAAGGAGAAATGTATAGGATGTAGAACATATATAACTTCAGGCCTGCAACGTCACAAAACAGGCATGTAATTGATCATTTATAAATCTATGCACGATGATTAAGTTACTGCTGATTAATATGTTGTGGGGAAATTTATATATATATCATGATCTGTTTATTGTTATTATTTTTTGTTTAGATCAGCGTTTTGGCAGTCAGCAAACTGACTATCAGGGTCACCACGGAGGTCAACTGGCCAGAAGCACTGCTCGTGTTCGCTGATTTGTCTGCAGGAGAACAAATAAAATCTGACTTTAGCAATAAAATGAATACAAGCATTATATATTTAACAAGAACACTGTGGGGGATGTAAGCAATACACATTTTTAATGAGCAGTACAGCTTCATAACAAAGGTTATGAAAATACATTTACCTGATTTCGGGATTAGTGGTCCAAGTGAAATGGCTGCAGTGTCATGAAAGGAAATATCCCTCGCCACTCTTGTGTGGAAACCCGGGTAGCAATGCTGCAGGAAACAACATCAATTTCAGACAAAGCCTTTACCCAGAGTGAATACAGCAGCAACATCAATTAAACATGTTGTACACAGTGTGGTTCTTCTGATCTTACTTAAAATACACACAAGTAAAGTAAAGTGGTACTTACAGCGGAGCAGTTGTTGTGTCTCAAAAGACACAGGTGGACCTGGCAGTGCAAGTAGATGGATGAAAAGTTGGTAAAGGTGAACATCCTGAATGAGAATCGGGCCACAGTGGAGATGCCATTCTGATCCAGCTCTACTGTACCATCTGCTGAATTAGGACACCTGGAAGATGTAGAAGTTACAGTGTTATCAGGTGGAATATAAGTGAAGTAAGTATTATTAATATGTAGCTGTTTTCAGAATTAGCTAAGGTCAAACTCTTTTACTCTGAAGTGATGAGATCCCAGCGAACAGGGTAGCTGGCATCATTCAACGGAGTTGCCCAGCATGAATCCAGAATAGTGGAGATCTGCCGTTCATCGACTCCTTCCGTCTGCACCTCAATATACAACCTCTGGTTTATTTCCATTTCTAGGTTCCTGTTTCTGGTCAGGGGGAAGTGGAAGCCAGCATCCTCGTAGGGGATCATTCTCAAATGATAACGACCCTGGCCGGATGGAAGCCTCTTGTTCACAATGCTGCAAAAACACATTACACAATGTGAGACAACAATACAGACTAGCTTTAACCACAAGGGAGCATCATGGGAACCATGCAAACAAGATGTGGTCACCTCTCTACAGGATTGATGCCCACATCCATTGATAGAGCCTGGGCCAAAGGGTATACACAGGAGAAGTGCAGGTGGAGGCTCTTCTCACGGCTGATGAGGCCCTCATGAGGGTCCACATCGCCCTGGATGGTGTTCTCGTAGATGAAATGGGTCCCATTGCTCTGTGAGAGTTTGACATCAAAACAGTTTAAGTATTCAGATTCGATATGCTTTCACATGTACAGATGAAGCTGTGCTGAAATGAAATGTGTTGACAGATTTACGTCTGAAATCTAAAGTGTGGCTATAACATGTATGGGCTGTACCCTGAGAACTGTCCCACACAGTCTGTCGTCGTTGTTAAAGTGGAAGACCAGTCGCCCGTCCTGGAGAGTCCCATTGCAAGAGTCGTCTCGCAGATGAAGGGCACTAAGGTGGAATCCAGCTTCAAACAGCTGACAGCGCGACACTGATATAGTGGCTGAACTACTGACACAAGTGATGGACGAGTCTGTGGAAGAGAAAATTTTTGTGACAACATGGCTTTGTTGCTGTAACAGATTAGGGTTAGGGGTTAATAATGCGAATCATTGCTGATATTTGGTCTCTTGAAGTATTGGCCAATCTAATATAGCAAGTCTGATCTATTATCTTTCCCAATCTTGTAAATATTTTATTTTAGGATTTTAAATGGAGCTGTCCTCACCGTAGCTTTCATTGTTGGGCCGATGGTGATGTTCATCACAAAAGCAGCCGTAAACACCGTCTTTCTGGCCGCACCACTCATACTCTGTACAGTCCAGCTGCTCACATGGGTCTGTCTCAGCTATGGAAAGAGTGGGGAAAGGATCAGACTAGGAGTGATGAAACTGAAACAACCAGAAATGCAATAGCTCTATTAACCTAAGGAATTTCTCGTTCCTTGGGCTGTCCATTAGCCTAATGCAAACATACCACATTGCAAAGCCGAGCGCCACTCTGGGATGTTCAGCCCCAAAACTGAGCAAGTTCTCTCATAGGCTGAGATAGCAGAGCACAGCATGCCATTAGCTGGAGTGTAGAGGCAGAGATCGTAGACACAGGAACTGAAAAATGGCCGGGGGTCAGAGTGCAGGTGACAGTCTCTGAATGGACCACTAGTGTTGGTGATGACACTGCAGAGCTCAGAGTATTCTTCCACAAAGCGACAGTCATTCAATCCATCATCACTGTCATCGTCTGTGGATCCACATCTGGAAGACATATCATGATGCAATTACTGTCTGCTGAAATTATCCACAGAATTATCAACAAGGTAACAGCTCACCCTGGTTGGCTTGTGGATGCCTTCCAGCTGTGTCCAAAGTCGTTATCATTTTGTGCCGTTGTGCCATTAGGCAAGACTTTGTCATCTGCAGGGTTATTGTTGAAGTTTCCACACATCCCTTTGACTCTGTTTCTACGATTTTGGCCAATTCTGACTAGTAACGTACTCTGTCCATCAAACTGGACAACCAGATCAGTGGCATCAACTACGATGTGGCTTCCCTGCCTTGCAACCTGAGCTAAGGTTCCTGCAGTGGTGGGCAGAGATACCTCACTTCCATTTACCTGGAGAGATGAGAGATTAGAGAGAGACGGACAAGGTATGTGGACACATTTCTTATAATAACTAATTAATTTATTTTACCTCAACTCTTTTGTTGGGTCCAATCCTGATGTATTCACTCTCTGGCTGATTTGAGAGGTATATATCCACTGCTGATACAAACGATACATGGTTGTTGCCACGGTGATTATTGGTGGCTACTACCAGAAACTGGGTTTCATTGGCACGGTGGCTCACACTCTCTGTGATGATGTAAGAACATGTGCCCTGGAAATGAGCCAGTGCCCCATCAAAAGTGATGTAGTGTGGGTCCCCCCACACGGTGCAGGTAGCCATTACATCAAAACAGCCCAGTTGGCCATCCCTGATGGTGCACTCTTGTGCAGGAGTGCAAGATGCAACAGAACAGCGCAGGTCATTGGGAGCATGGCACTCACATCGCTGGGAGCAACCATCTGTCCAGAACGATTCACCAATCTGTAGCATGTGAGGAAAAGGGACGCAGGATTAATAAACTGAGCTTGTGCTACATTAATGACAATAAACAGAAAGGCTAATGATAACAGGAGCTCTTGTTACATTATGATTGCTCCCAGCAGCTATCACACTTCTTTTCTGGTGTACTATAAATTTTAGGATATATAATTTACATTATAGTAGAATCCATCATATTGGCAGCCACATCTCTCCACAGGGACACATGTTGCTCCACTCCTGGCAAAGCCTTCATCACAGAAGCATCCCTCAGAGCAAACCTGTTCACAGGTGGCATCAACGCTGCTGGCACAGGTGTGGCCACAGTCTGTACCACACAGCTCATAATGGCTGTTGGCTGGACAGTCAAGTCCTTAAAAAGTGAGGAAAGAAATGATAGGTGTTAGACAGAGATTTTTTTGTTATTTGTTTCTCATTTATTAGGTTGGTTTTCATAGTAGACAAACAAAATACAACTGGTTGACTTACTGCAGGTGGTGTTTTGTCTCCACGGGTAGATTCGAACATTAGCAGATTGACAGGCGCTGACATATGCCTGAATGGCTCTGCACAGAAGATCTTGGCCCTCATTTCCTGACACGCAAACATCAAACACACAGTCATTGAAATACGGTGCCGGGTCCACTGTCTCATGGCAGAAGCTTAAGGGGCCATCGGCTGCTTGAATGACTTCACATTGGGCTCTAGCAGGCAGATCATTGATACATTGTGGGCAGGAGGAGCCACACCCATCACTGCAGGTGTAGTTGCCGGCCACTTTCCAAGATGTCCCAAACTCATCTGGGGTGGTGACTATCTCTCCAGATGGGGTGTGGAATTCATCATTTGGATTTCCATTGAAGTTTCCACAAAGTCCACATGTTTGTCCGCTATGAATAACAACAATTACAGAAAAATAATGTCATTGATCACAAGATTGTTATTAAATAGTTGGTAAATGTCTATTTCAAAGAATTCCAATTTTGGCAGATACCTGTAATTTGAAGGCACAGAGATAAACACTGTACTATAGCCATCATAGGTGACACTCAAACCAAAATCAGCACTGACAAATAGACGAGATCCACTTGCATAGATAGATACACGACCTCCATTCAAGAGAACTGGTAAATTTCTAGTTTCACCATTCACCTGAAGGAAAATTTAGAAGAAAGATAAGGTTCACTTTTTTCAATGTTATGTTGTTTTTCTGAGAGTTCCATGAATAGTAACACAAAAAAATGAAACTGACATGTCAATCTATGTATTCTCTAGGTGATATAATGGTATTACTTTCAAGTGTTTCCAATTTTTTCCATGACAAATCATATGAGGAGGACTATTAGATATTATAACAACTTACTTGAACTGCACCACTTCTTTCCCTTGACATATGTACTCGATAGCCCCACACATTCACGAAAACCTCTGCTGTGATTGAAACTGGCAACCCGCTCCAAGGCTCATTCTTTGCTTCCACTGAAAACTGGTGGAGATCATCAGTGGAATTACAAAGGGTCGCCAGAACATAGCGGCATGTTCCTTGGAAGTCATAGGCCTTGCCATCAAAGGTGAGGTAGTGGGGGTCACCAGAGGCAGAACAGGTGCCATGAGGGTTTGGATGGCAGCCAAACTCACCCTCTACCACACGACAGGATTCCTGGGGGCTACAGGAGCTGGGGATACAGCTAACTACTCCAGTAGTGCTATCACAGTTACACAAGCTCTGACATTCCTCACCATCCCAGAACTGTTCACCACCTTCCAGATAGCGTCCTTGGTGATAGCATCCACAGGCTGTTGGTGGCACACACTGGTTGCCATTGAGGACAAAACCATCATCACACTGGCAACCGTCTTGGCACACAGTGTCACAGGTGAAAGGGAAAGAGAGGCTGGGGCAGGCAGAAGGACAAGAGCTTCCACATAGTTCATGGTGGCTGTTTAGGGGACAGTTTTGCTCTAGAGGCAAGAAAACAGATTGATTATAAATTTTATACCATATTCAAACTTAATCCAAAAAGGTAAAGGCAAATTGCTTACCACAGCCAGTTGCATTCCTCCAGTGTCCAAGAGCAACACCCCTCTGTTGACACATTAGTACATAATCTCTAAAGACTTCACATAGTGCTGACGCTGGATCTCTGGAGGCTCCAACAATGTCCACACATGAATCCACATGCTGCCATGGGTCTACTGTGGCCCAACACTGGGCAAATGGCCCATGGGGTGAGCCAAGAATACCACAGTACTGACTTGAGTTGTAATTTGTTGAGGAATTTTGATTTACATTGTCCACACAGTGTGCAGCAAGGGAACCATCTCGCCAGCTGTCCCCAAAGACCTGAGAGCTGTTGACCAGGATGCCATTGGGCGTTCGGAAGTCGTCATGTGGGTGACCATTGTAATTACCACAGAGTCCACCTAGTGAGCCATTGTAGATACCAGGTGCAGTGACACGCACATAGTGAGGCCAAACTGTCTGCACAGTTACACCAAAGGCGGTGCGAAGGATGATACTGTGAATGCTGCTGTGGTAGACTTGGATTCGGTTGGATGCTGACCTGAATGGTAGTCTGATCCACTGACCATCAACCTGAAAGGGCATTTCATGTGTTATAGTTATCAAAATGTAAACATATCAGTTGTTCCAAAAATGTTTTAATCACTTACCAGAACTCTGCTGCTACTAGACATCTCAATAGAGACTTGAGTGCCCTCTGCCTCAAACTTTAGTACCCTGGCAAATCCCTGCTGGCCTCTGGGTACCTTTTCTGCTGTCACTACAAAGTGGGGGCTGTTAGACAACCCCATTACTTTGGCAAGGGTCAATCGACATGCACCAGGATATTGGTATGTCACTCCATCAAATGTGTGGTATGACCCTGGACCCCTTGTCCAGCACGTTGCATAGCTGTTAGGTCTGCATCCTCTTTCTCCATCCACCACCCTGCAAGTCTCTAGTGCACCACAACCATGAGAGCGACAAGTCATGGATCCATGACTGCACCTACAGCTTCTCCCACAGTCCTCATCTAGGATTACTGTTTCCCCAGAGCGGTAGTAGCGACCCTCAAAGCTACAGCCACACTCAGAATGAGGGACACAGACCCCAGCACTAAGGATGTAGCCTGAATTGCAGACGCAGCTCTCCTGGGTGGGGAGAGGGCAGTTCTGGGTAGAGTTGGGGTTGGCACAGGTAGCTGGACATCCTGATCCCTGAGACTCAAAGTGGCTGTTGGGTGGGCAAGGAATTTCTAGACAAAAAAAATAACATCAAAATGAATATCATCAGTTTATCCATAGGATATTTTAAAAATATGCAGACTGATTGACAGACATACCACAGAAACCCTGTCTCCTCCAGTTTGGCAGCTGTATCCCATTCTGTTGACACTGACTGGCATATGCATTGAGGGCTTGGCACAGAATGGGTTGGTACCCTGCTCCTACACACAGATCATACACACAGCTTTCCACAAACATCTCTGGGGGAAATCGTTGATGGCAAGCGGCAAAGGGTCCAGAACTGTTCTGGAGGATACCACAATGGGCATTATCACTGTATAAAGCCGTCTGATCTTCAGTGCAGGCAGCACAGTCCAGACCTCCACATTGTGCCTCACAACCAGGTTCATCATCTCCTGACACTTGCCAGCTGTTGGCAAAAACAACATCAGAGCTCACGACTTCACCTTGGCGGGTTCGGAAGTCATCGTCACGAATATCGTTGAAATCTCCACACAGGCCACATGTTGCATTTTGGTAGGTGTAGGGAACACTGATCCTGACATAATGGTTTGTGTCATAGGATACCTCCAAGCCAAAGTCAGTAGTGACAATCACAGAAAAACCTGACTCATAAACCTGGACAGTGCCATTGCTAAGGGAGATCGGAGTTGCTGCAAAGTTCCCATTAACCTGTAAGCACACCAGAAAGCATTGCAAAGTCAAGAATAGCAAAGGCATATTTGGTCTCGTACATGAAGAAAAATTAGTTTAGCGATGAGAATAACCAACCTTAGCTTTAGCATGATGTCCTTTCACAAGCTCAATGGTTTCATTGTAGACATACACTTTGACCAGTCGTGTCCAGGAAACATGAGTGCTGCCTCGGTGCTCATTCTTGCCCTCTACTCTATAGTAGGGCAGACCTCGCCCACATTGCTCAGAGAGAACATAAGTACAGGTGCCTTGAAAGTGAAACACTGCGTCATCAAAGGTGTAGTAATGCGGATCACCACTTATGGTGCAGGTTCCTTTCTGCACCGTCTGGCAGGAGAACTTAGAGCCACTTGGCTGGCAGATTTGGGAAAATGAACAGCGTTCGTTGTGACACTGCAGGCCTGCTGAAGTGCAGGTACACTTCTGTGCACAGGTGCTGTCACTCCAGAATGAGTCACCCAGCTGCACTGATTCACCTTTAAAGAAAATCAAAGGAAAATGTCATTTAAAGGCATAGGCACTGGGACATGTCTGGAAGGCACTAGTATGGGCTAGTTGGTTTTAGGCTCCTGCAAAACTCTGCCACAGATACACATTACTGTATCTTACCATTGAAAATGCAACCTCTTGATCCATGATCAGTCCGGAAGGCCCAGCGACCAGGTACATTGACATTGCTGCTCAGACGGAAATTTGAGTTACTGCCTGTAGCAGCGCTAGAGAATGATCCAGGGATGATGTAATGGTGAACTGAGTTTATTGTGTCATAACCAGCCTGCAAATACATGTCAACATTATTTTTGTGTATTTTTCCGTATATACTAGTATATAGGCTAGCAAATATATATTAAAAAACATCATCAATTTTGTTAGCACCAAATCTCACCTGCACACTTCTAGTAGTTGAGGCTATTATCCCATAGTTCATCAGCATAAATGAGTATTGGCCTCCAGAGATCAATACAGCTTGGGCAGTTGTGCGCTGGAAAAGATGAATTCATTAATTCAACATGATTTTTTTTGTATGTGTGTATCACTCCTAAGTCTTTTTTTGTTGTTATTTCATGCTAACTTAACCTTTTTCATTGATTTTAAGGGAGATATTGGATTATGTTGGCTTACCGTTCCTGAATTTGAGAAGTAGGCCACCTCATACCATGTTGCAACAAAGACCCAGTTTGCATTAAAGTTCAAACTTGGAAAGTATGCATTGATGTCCTGTGTCGCTTGTTGGAGGACACTGCCACTGGTGTATTGGTTGTAGTAGACCTGACCAGTTTGTCTGTTGTCGAGATCTGTCCAGAATGGAGCGATGAAGTCTTTGGTTCCATGTAGTGGGAACCTTTGAGGTGTATGTGTACCATCTGGATTGTTAAATGTCAAGTGTCCATTGTGGTTGACCTGGAAATCAGTATAATATTATTAATATGGCACATAAACAACATTTTTTTTGATACAGGTAAAATTTGTCACATTAGAAATGAAGTATTGTGGCTCTAGAGAAATGCCTCGCCCAACAAATCAAATTGTACAGCCATAAAGAGCTTGCTTCGTACAAACACCAGCACTCATATCACAATTGCATTATCTGTCAAAAAAATGCAATATGGTTTTGGTTTGTTATGTAAAAATCAAATATCTATAAATTTTAGAAAATGTGAAGTATTGGAAGTCAAAGATTGGAAGATTAATTATACAAATATTTTCATGCTCTACATGAATGAATTTTACATACATAAATCTGATTATACGTTCGCCCAAAGTAGAAAAATGGTCGTTGCAGGTTAATCCGTGGAGAACTTCCATCATCTGTTCGAGAACTTGCAGTTCCAGATATTGGGTAGAGGGGCCCTAGAAAACAAGGGTAGGTAACAAAAATATTAGTATGTATCCACATACTGTATGTAGACTTTAGGCTTAAGTTATATCAATGTTGAATTATTTATTATCATAATTAATAATTCACAATATATAATTAATCATTAATACTATCCTCACACAGGACATGTAAATGATGGTCACAAAGCTGAAGGACCTGGCACTAAACACATCACTCTGCATGATCCACTGATCCACTAGGCCACTAAAACCTTAATTAAACTAATTTCCTTATTGTGTATTTAGTTTCACCAAGAATGTATAGTAGGAGCTCACAGAAATACATTTTACTAGACTTGTTCTTAATATAATTATATGCGACAATTTATTTTATTGATTTCATTTAAATTGATGATATGATAGTATATGAGTTGAGGATTTAAGAGATGTAAACTTACTCACAACCTGAGATGTCACCACACCTGTAAATGAAATAGATGAATAGAAGAGATGAGCAGAAATTGTACATTTTTTTTCCAAACCAAAAGAGCCAAAGTGCAAAAAAATAAAATCAAATTAAAATAATAATAATTACTTACCTATCATCCCCGAAAGCAGTAGAAACAACATGATTTGACTTGCTATTCGATCAGGCTCCCAAATAAAATCTGCTGATTGAATACAATCATTTACATTATACTGTGACAAAGTACTGAGTTCACCTGTTCATATATGCTATTTCTTCTGCCTCCCATCCATTTGAGAGTGCAAGGCAAAAACAAGGCTTTATATAGTGAAAGCTGACACATCATTATGATTTACGGAAGTATGCAGGCAAAAAGGTTTTTATCAATGCCAGATTACAGTATAACAGAATGGCGTCAGTCACTATACTATACTTGTTAAAGTTTTACTGCAAACTAGCCTATTTTTTATTGTCACCTCTGTCATGTTACCTTGAAAGTTTATTTATGGCTTTATTTGTATGTCCTTGCGTCCACTGTTTTTATGGTCATCTTTATATATTATATATTATAGTCTTCTGTAAGATGTTTGATATGGTTGTTTGCAGTTATTGGGCAATTAACATTGTGTTGCCTTGCCTTCAACTGACCTGGATTCCCGACTTCAAATCAGTCTTTATTATACATTGGAAAATGAACAACTAGAGTAAATAAAAAGGGGATTTTACAGCTTTCTCAATGTTATCAAAGGCCAAGCCTCTTGTTATCAAAGGCACCCCTTATTTCCTGAAAGATTTAAACAAAGAACATAGTGTTTTAGATGTTCCTCTCTTCCGAGAAGCAATAGCTTGTTTGCTGATGATTATGTGACATTCTCAATGACTGCCCACGGCTGTGTTGTAGGTAGTGTCTTTGGAAATTCCTGAGGAAAATAATAAGAATGTAGAAGGTAAACTTAAATTAAATCCAAAATATAGACAACAAATGAGATTCACATTCCAATACCTTATTCTTTATTAATACTTAACCTTCATTATACATAATTACTTCTATAAGATAGAAATTAAAAATGTTACAATGAATGTCATATACTGTGAAATCAACAAATCAAGAAAGGCAAATACTAATAAAACCACTGTAAATGTTAATTAATAAATCTTTGCATCAAAATAAGGATTAATAAGGGTCTTCTTCAGATGAATTTATTTAAGATCACCTAGAAGAAAAAAAATGAATGAAATTGTACCAAAAATATAGGCAACAAATGAGATTCATATTCCCAATATTCATACTTTATTTATGCTATAAACCTTCATTGTACATGAGAAAGAGTGAGATTTGATTATATAAATGACAGAAAAAAATCGTTCATACACAGTGAAAACAGCAAAAGCAAGTGACTTCAGCTTTATTATTCTGCACATGGCTGACACCTACTGTTGCAAAACAAAATTACTTTGACTTTTCACCTCACCCCATATGCAAAACATAACTCCCAGGACGAGACCTCTCAAACAGAAATACAATCAAAATGTGAAGGTGGAGTATAATCAGTGATTTACAGATTGCACACACAAATTTACTTCATTTAAAATTTTCAACTTACTTATTAAGGATTAGATAAAAAAAAAAACATTAAAACATTGATTTAATGCTCATAAAACCACAGCAGTTACTTTACTGAATACAAAAAGGTGAGTAGGAAGTCATTGAAAAACTTTAGACAGGACCTCTCTGACCTCAGAGAGGAACACTAATTAAGATCAATAGGTTTCCCAATATTCTGTAACATATATACCTTTAACATCACATGAAAAGTATCCCATTCCACTATAAGATCACCAAAGACTAAAATAAACCATGAAACTACTGCTTACAAATCTTTATCCCTTGATCTGTTTTTGTGACTATCCTCGGCCTCTCTAGGTTAGAGTTTTGACAGTCAGCAAACTGACTATGAGAGTCACCACGGAGGTCAACAGGCCTGGAGCACTGCTACTCTTTATCTTGGGCTCCAGATGACCTGCAGGAGAATAACAAAGTTGTTAGTGCAAACCAATTTACAGAAAGAATATTGATCAAACTCTCTTTCATCCACAAGAAGTGCTTTACCTGTGGTATCTCGCTTCATGACTAGTGGCCCAAGTGAAATGTCTGTAGAGGCATGGTAGGATACGTCCCTATCAACTCGCCTGTGGTAACCTGGGTAGCAATGCTGCAGGAAAACAACATCAGTTTGGTGAATAATCATAATAATAATAATGATATGACCACAATCACACACACACATAAAAACAAAAGTACTTACAGCGGAGCAGTTGTTGTGTCTCAAAAGACACAGGTGGACCTGGCAGTGCAAGTAGATTGATGAAAAGTTGGTAAAGGTGAACATCCTGAATGAGAATCGGGCCACAGTGGAGATGCCATTCTGAACCAGGTCTACTGTCCCGTCTGCTGGATTAGGACACCTGGAAGATGTGGAAGTTACAGTGTTATCAGGTAGAATATAAGTTTTTCAGACAATCCTGAACAGCAAATCAGCATGTGAAAACAAGTTGACAGCAAAGTTGCAATAGTTCTTTTACTCGTCAGCGATGAGATCCCAGCGGACAGGGTAGCCCGGGATGTTCACTGGCGTTGCCCAACAAGAGTCCAGGATGGTAGAGATCTGCCGTTGATCGACTCCTTCTGTCCGCACCTCCACATACAACCTCTGGTCAACTTCCATTTCTATGTTGGTGTTACTGGTCAGGGGAAAGCGGAAGCCAGCATCCTCGTAGGGAATCATCCTCGTGTGATACTGTCCATGGCCAGAGGGAAGCTTCTTACTCACGATGCTAAGAACAAAATAACACATGATGTGACTACAGTTCACTGGCTGCAGGGTGAAGGTGCAGAGTGCAGGCAGTGGGCAATCATAGAAACTGTCTGACAAGCTGATCAAATAAAACAAGCAGAAGAGGTTTTGTCACCTCTCTACTGGGTTGATGCCCACAGCCATCGACAGAGCCTGGGTCAGAGAGTATTCACAGCAGAAGCGCAGATGAATGTTTCTCTGGCGGCTGATTAGACCCTCATGAGGGTCCACATCGCCCTGGATGGTGTTCTCATAGATGAAATGAGTTCCATTACTCTGAAAACGGAAATAAGAAAAGAGTACAGGTTTATTATAGTTGTAGTCTTAACATAAATGTTTACATCTAAAATCTTAGTCAGCCTATATGGATAATATGTTGGGCTGTACCCTGAGAACTGTCCCACACAGCTGGGCATCATTGTCAAAGTTGAAGACCAGTCGTCCGTCCTGGAGGGTCCCTTTGCAGGACTCTTCCCGGAGATGAAGGGCACTAGAGTGGAAGCCAGCTTCAAACAGCTGACAGCGTGACACTGACATAGTGCCTGAACTACTGACACAAGTGATGGACGAGTCTGTGAAAGAGAAAGGTATGGGCGACAATATAATAGCTGTACTATGTAAAGGCACCGATCTAATATAGACAGTCCCATCTATTATTTTTCAATTCAATTTCACACATGTAACAATTTTCATCCATCCTTCTATTTCCTGTAACCACTTCTTCTTATCAGGGTTACAGGGGACTATTTTAAGGAAGTTGTCCTCACCGTAGCTTTCATTGTTGGCCCGATGGTGATGTTCATCACAAAAGCAGCCATAAACACCGTCTTTCTGGCCGCACCACTCATACTCTGTACAGTTCAGCTGCTCACAGGGGTCTGACTCAGCTATGGAAAGAGTGGAGGATGAGGCAATGAGTGATGAAAGTGAAACAAACCAAGCAGAAGATTTATTCTCTTATTCATTAACTTGGCTGTCCATTTGCCCCCGTGCAAACATACCACACTGCAAATCCGAGCGCCACTCTGGGATGTCCAGCCCCAAAACTGAGCAAGTTCTCTCATAGGCTGAGATAGCAGAGCACAGCATGCCATTAGCTGGAGTGTAGAGGCAGAGATCGTAGACACAGGAACTGAAAAATGGCCGGGGGTCAGAGTGCAGGTGACAGTCGCTGAATGGACCACTAGTGTTGGTGATGACACTGCAGAGCTCAGAGTATTCTTCCACAAAGCGGCAGTCATTCAATCCTTCGCCACTCCTTTCATCTGTGGATCCACATCTGGAAAGAACAATGTTATTGGACAAGTTTAAACAACTGCAAATGTACTTCACATTGGGGAACATTTTAAGGATATACAAGGTGTGGCGTGCAAAATTTTCTACAACAGCTCACCCTGCTTGGCTTGTGGATGCCTTCCAGCTGTGTCCAAAGTCGTTATCATTTTGTGCCGTTGTGCCATTGGCCAAGACTTTGTCATCTGCAGGGTTATTGTTGAAGTTTCCACACATCCCTTTGACTCTGTTTCTACGATTTTGAGCCATTCTAACCAGTAATGTACTCCGACCGTCAAACTGGACTGTGACGTCAACAGCATCAACCATTATGTAACTTCCCTGCCTTGCGACCTGAGCTAAGGTTCCTGCAGTGCTGGGCAGAGATACCTCACTTCCATTTACCTGGAGGGATGAGAGAGTAGAGAGAAGTGAGGACAGGCTTCTAATTTCTTATGTTTAAACTGGACAGATGTAGAACATGTTCACATCAAAGTAACTTAAAGTTTACCTTGACTCTTTTATTGGGTCCAATCCTGATATATGCAGTCTCTGGCTGATTTGAGAGGTATATATCCACTGCTGATACAAACGACACACGGTTGTTGCCACGGTGATTATTGGTGGCTACTACCTGAAACTGGGTTTCATTGACACGGTGGCTCACACTCTCTGTGATGATGTAAGAGCATGTGCCCTGGAAATGAGCCAGTGCCCCATCAAAAGTGACATAGTGGGGGTCCCCCCACACAGTGCAGGTAGTCATTGCATCAAAACAGCCCAGTTGGCCATCCCTGATGGTGCACTCTTGTGCAGGAGTGCAAGATACAGCAGAACAGCGCAGGTCATTGGGAGCATGGCACTCACATCGCTGGGAGCAACCATCTGTCCAGAAGGATTCACCAGCCTGTAGCATGTGAGGAAAAGGGACGCAGGATTAATAAACTGAGCTTGTGCTACATTAAGACAATAAACAGAAAGGCTAATGATAACAGGAGCTATATAATTTACATTATAGTAGAATCCATCATATTGGCAGCCACATCTCTCCACAGGGACACATGTTGCTCCACTCCTGGCAAAGCCTTCATTACAGAAACATCCCTCAGAGCAAACCTGCTCACAGGTGGCATCAACGCTGCTGGCACAGGTGTGGCCACAGTCTGTACCACACAGCTCATAATGGCTGTTGGCTGGACAGTCAAGTCCTTAAAAAGTGAGGAAAGAAATGATAGGTGTTAGACAGAGATTTTTTTGTTATTGGTCTCTCATTTATTAGGTTGGTTTTCATAGTTGACAAACAAAATACAACTGGTTAACTTACTGCAGTTGGTGTTTTGTCTCCACGGGTAGATTCGCACATTAGCAGATTGACAGGCGCTGACATATGCCTGAATGGCTCTGCACAGAAGGCCACGATTTCCTGACACGCAAACATCAAACACGCAGTCACTGAAATATGGTGCCGGGTCCACCTGCTCATGGCAGAAGCTAAAGGGGCCATCGGCCGCTTGAATGACTTCACATTGGGCTCTAGCAGGCAGATCATTGGTACATCGTGGGCAAGAGGAGCCACACCCATCACTGCAGGTGTAGTTGCCGGCCACTTTCCAAGATGTCCCAAACTCATCTGGAGTGGTGACCGTCATTCCAGATGGGGTGTGGAATTCATCAGTTCGATTTCCATTGAAGTTTCCACAAAGTCCACATGTTTGTCCACTGTTGATCAGATTGCAAGTTTGATTAGTCAGACGTTATCTGTATTATTTGTATACTTGTTAAGGTAAGTGCAATTTGAAGTTACTTATGGGAGATTTTTGCACGTGAGAAAAAAAAAACATAAGATGAATCCAACATAAAATAATAAAACATATGGGTTTTTGGTTAACCTGTAATTTGAAGGCACAGAAATAGACACTGTGCTAGATCCATCATACGTGACACTCAGGCCAAAGTCCGCACTGACAAATGTGCGTGATCCACTTGCAAAGATGGACACACGACCGCCATTCAAAAGTATTGGCACATTTTTGGTTTCTCCATTTACCTATAACAACATAAATATGTATAAATAATGTAACATAAATATATATATTTTTTCTTAAGATGAAAAATATCATGAATGGTTCAGAAATGGTTCAACTCACCTCTACCAGACCATGGTTGTGCCTTGACATACGTACTCGATAGCCCCACACATTCACGAAAACCTCTGCTGTGATTGAAACTGGCAACGTATTCCAAGGCTCATTCTTTGCTTCCACTGAAAACTGGTGGAGATCAGCAGTGGCATTACAAAGGGTCGCCAGAACATAGCGGCATGTTCCTTGGAAGTCATAGGCCTTGCCATCAAAGGTGAGGTAGTGGGGGTCACCAGAGGCAGAACAGGAGCCATGAGGGTTGGGGTGGCAGCCAAACTCACCCTCTACCACACGACAGGACTCCTGGGGACCACAGGAGTTGGGGATACAGTGGACTGCCCCAGTGGTGCCATTACATGTACACAAGCTCTGACATTCCTCACCATTCCAGAACTGTTCACCCCCTCGCCGAGAGCGTCCTTGGTGATAGCATCCACAGGCTGTTGGTGGCACACACTGATTGCCATTGAGGACAAAACCATCATCACACTGGCAACCTTCTTGGCACACAGTGTCACAGGTGAAAGGGAAAGAGAGGCTAGGGCAGGCGGAAGGACAAGAGCTTCCACAGAGTTCATAATGGCTGTTTGAAGGGCAGTTTTGCTCTAGAAAAACACAAAGAAATTTGTTTGGCAAAGTAATATATTTATACATTTATCTCAAAAACACCTACATCAAAAAATGCTTACCACAGTCAGTTGCATTCCTCCAGTGTCCAAGAGCAACACCCCTCTGTTGACACATTAGTGCATAATCTCTTAAGACTTCACATTGTGCTGACGCTGGATCTCTGGAGGTGGTGTTCACACATGAATCGAAATACTGCTGTGGGTCCACTGTGGCCCAACACTGGGCAAATGGCCCATGTGATGAGCGAAGGAGAGCACAATACTCGCTTGAGTTGTAATTTCTTGGAGGATTTTGATTTACATTGTCCACACAGTGTGCAGCAAGGGAACCATCTCGCCAGCTGTCCCCAAAGACCTGAGAGCTGTTGACCAGGATGCCATTGGGTATTCGGAAGTCGTCATGTGGGTGACCATTGTAATTACCACAGAGTCCACCTAGTGAGCCATTGTAGATACCAGGTGCAGTGACACGCACATAGTGAGGCCAAACTGTCTGCACAGTTACACCAAAGGTGGTGCGAAGGATGATACTGTGAATACTGCTGTGGTAGACTTGGATTCGGTTGGATGCTGAGCTGAATGGTAGTCTTATCTGTTGACCATCAACCTGAAGGGTTATAGAAGATTATTTTCACATTTTCTGGGTGACAACATTCAGTTTTCATCAAACAAGAGTATTCATACATTTTAGTAAAACCTTTCTATGGTGTTTTATATCCCATCAGATCTTGAAATGCATTTCAGTCACTTACCAGAACTCTGCTGCTACTTGTCATTTCGATGGAGACTTGCGTTCCCTCTGCCTCAAACTTTAGCACCCTGGCAAATCCCTGCTGGCCTCTGGGCACTTTTTCTGCTGTCACCATAAAGTGTGGGTGACTAGACAGTCCCATCACTTTGGCAAGGGTCAATCGACATGCACCAGGATACTGGTATGTCACTCCATCAAACGTGTGGTATGACCCCGGGCCCCTTATCCAGCATGTTGCATAACTGTTAGGTCTGCAGCCTCTTTCTCCATCCACCACCCTGCAAGACTCTAGTGCACCACAACCATGAGAGCGACAAGTCATAGAGCCATGACTGCACCTACAGCTTCTCCCACAGTCCTCATCTAGGATTACTGTTTCCCCAGAGCGGTAGTAGCGACCCTCAAAGCTGCAGCCACACTCAGAATGAGGGACACAGACCCCAGCACTAAGGACATAGCCTGAATTGCAGACGCAGCTCTCCTGGGTGGGGCGAGGGCAGTTCTGGGTAGAGTTGGGGTTGACACAGGTAGCTGGACATCCTGATCCTTGGGACTCAAAGTGACTGTTGGGTGGGCAAGGGATTTCTAGTGAAAGGAAAACAACATTAATGTCAACATCATGGACATTTTACCCAAAGTATAGTTTGAATTTATGCTGAATGATTGACAAACATACCACAGAAACCTTGTCTTCTCCAGCTGCCAAGCTGTATACCATTCTGTTGACACTGACTGGCATACGCATTGAGGGCTTGGCACAGAACAGGTTGGTACCCTCCTGCTACACACTGATCATACACACAGCTTTGCACAAAGTTCTCTGGGGGAAATCGTCGATGGCATGCAGCAAAAGGTCCAGATCCGCTCTGGAGGATACCACAATGGGCAGTGTTGCTGTACAAAGTTCTCTGATTATTAGTGCAGGCAGCACAGGCCAGACCTCCACATCGGGCCTCACAACCAGGTTCATCGTCCCCTGACACTTGCCAACTGTTGGCAAAAACGACATCAGAGCTCACGACCTCACCTTGGCGGGTTCGGAAGTCATCACCGGCAATATTGTTAAAGTCTCCACACAGGCCACATGTTGCATTTTGGTAGGTGTAGGGAACACTGATTCTAACATAATGATTTGTGTCATAGGATACCTCCAAGCCAAAGTCAGTAGTGACAATCACAGAAAAACCTGACTCATAAACCTGGACAGTGCCATTGCTAAGGGAGATCGGAGTGGCTGCAAAGTTCCCATTAACCTGTAAGCACACCAGCAAACAAAGACAGTTAATTATATACATATATATTAAATAAATAAAAGTGTTGATTGACATTTTAGTCCTTATTGCTGACCTTAGCTTGGCTGCGACGTCCCTTGACAAGCTCAATGGTTTCATTGTAGACATACACTTTGACCAGCCGTGTCCAGGAAACATGAGTGCTGCCTCTGTGCTCATTCTTGCCCTCTACTCTATAGTAGGGCAGACCTCGACCACATTGCTCAGAGAGAACATAAGTACAGGTGCCTTGAAAGTGGAACACTGCGTTATCAAAGGTGTAGTAATGCGGATCACCACTTATGGTGCAGGTGCGTCTCTGCACCGTCTGGCAGGAAAACTGAAAGGCACTTTCCCGGCAGATTTGGGAAAATGAACAGGGTTGGCTGTGACACTGCAGGCCTGCTGAAGTACAGGTGCACTTCTGGGCACAGGTCCTGTCGCTCCAGAATGAGTCACCCAGCTGCACTGCTTGACCTTTTAAAGAAAATAAAAAGAAAAGTTTGAAAGGCATTGACTTCAACATGCAAATACCAAAATAAATTACTTTCTTTTATATGTCACTATATTGTGAGCTGTTCAGTAGCATTTAAATATTTAATCATTCAACAACAAGCTCAAGTTTATTGTCAAACTTGCCAGTGTCGCACAAAGTGCATAAAGAAAGCACCCTATGGTTCTGGCCTTACCATTGAAAGTGCAACCTCTTAATCCACGGTCTGTTCGGAAAGCCCAGCGACCAGGTACGTTGACGTTGCTGCCCAGGCGGAAGGCGGAGTTAACGCCACTTGCATTGCTAGTGAGGGATCCCGGGATGGAAAAATGTTGTCTAGAGCTGACTGTGTCATATCCAGCCTGAAATACATGTCACACAGATAAAATGAATTTGAAATAAAAACTTAGAAACAAGCATGTTATGTTATACATGTTACACACAGAAGATAATTTTAATGGCTCTAACCTGTATACTGCGACTTGTTGCTGCTATTACGTCATAGTTCATCAGCACAAATGAGTACTGGCCACCAGAGATCAAGACAGCTTGGACTGTTGTTCGCTGAAATTTTTTTTACTTTGATTAGCTTCACTTGTGATTTTCAAAATAAACATTATAGCACACATCCATATTATATATTTTTTTCACATCTAGAACAAGATGACTTACTGTTCCAGTTGTTGGAAAGTAGGCCACTTGATACCATGTTGCAACAAAGACCCACTGGGCATTGAAGTTCAACCCTGGGAAGTATCTATCAATATCTTGTGTAGCTTGTTGGAGAACACTTCCACTGGTGTATTGGTTGTAGTAGACCTGACCATTTAATCTGTTGTCTAAATCTGTCCAGAATGGAGCGATGACGTCTCTGGATCCATTCAGTGGAAACCTTTGAGGTGAGTAACTGCTCCATGGTGAGGTAAAGGTCAGGTGTCCATTGTGGTTGACCTGGAGACATAACAACATATTTACTATTGCAGTATTCTGTACTCATAGACACAATGCTATAATGACTACAACTTGTTCCAGTACCTCTGTAATATCCATCTATGTAAAATTGCTCCACAAAACAGAATTTTTAAAAACCTTAAAAATATTTGTACATACATAAATCTGATTATACGTCTGTCCAAAGAAGAAAAATGAACGCTGCAGGGGAATTCGAGGAGAACTTCCATCATCTGAGTTGGAGCTTCTCGATCCACCAATTGTGTAAAGTGGTCCTAGAACGAACAATACATGCAACATTAAAAAAAAAAAAAAAAAGATCGACCATCCATATTGGCTTCATTGGCAAATGCTATATTGTTGCACTCTGTGTTTCTATTATTTCTAGATCAAATCTATAAGCTCTGCAAAATCTGCTGGTTGTAAAGGGCCTAATGGCAGTCTTCTAATCTAATCCTTCTTATCAGGCATTTAACATATAAGGCCCGGTCATAAAATAATTTCATTTACCACCATGTTGAACTCAAGCACCTATTGTGGGATCAATAAAGTCTTATCTCATCTCGTTTATTTTTAAGGATGATGATTTAATAAAATATATGAAATAGGCAAGTTTGTTTAAATTAGTTTGGATAAATGATTTGTCATAATAATTGAAGAAAAACATCTTTAGAAAAAGCGTTAAATTAGGGGTTACATTAATTGGCTTTAGTCATTTTAAATTCAGATTATTGGGTGCTGCCCTACAACCAGAGGGGGCAGTGAAAGACTGTCTTTGGTACAAAGTTACTCTTAAAGTATGAAAACAATTCTGAAGCAGACGGATAAGCAAACACTTAGGATGCATCTCCCCATCATCCACACCCTTTGTCTGCTGAGCTATGTGAACACACTGGCATGAAATGTACACTGCATACTATTCATCTGCTTAGTGCATGTGAAATCCTCCTATAATATTTATATATTTCAAAACGTAGGACAAAACATTTATTATTGTATCATTTTATTAGTGAGAAAATGGCGTAAACTGAAATTCAACCGTCTGAACATGTTTTTTCCTAAGTGTAAATGTCAAATACTTACATTAGAAAAGTTCAAGTTTGTCAACTTACCTGAAGTCTGAGGAGTCACTGTGCCTACTGTAGGAAGACAATCACACACATATAATCAGACAAAAGAAATCTGAGACCACTGATGTCAACAAGGACAAAACATTTATTATTCTATCCATTTCTCAGTGAGAAAACGACTTAAACTGACATTCAAAGGTCTGAAAATGTTTTCTTAGGGCTGATTACGCAGATTAATCGGGCCACTCGTGAAAATAGGAAGCTTCAGCTCACTGTCCAGCACAGTAGGTGGCGCTAATGCTGCATAAGCGCTCGTTGTCACCCGCCATTAAATAATAGAAGAAGAATCGGGCTGCATGGTACCTGCAGGTGCCACCTTTGAGTCGGCTATATGCTCCGCCCACACCTGCTTATGATGGAGGCAGGTGAGAAGCGCAACACCTGATGCGTTAGCAGCGGACCTCGCCAAGCCGCATTCAGATGCAGCCTGATGAACGACTGATTAACAAACTCAGTCACTAAATGGACTGCAGGTTTGACAGATGGCATCCTCTGAGGTAACTGGACTTTACTTTGGACATAAGATGCTGGAAAAAAAGTCCTGATGTCAAAGAGACTGTTTGTCCTGAGATGCTCATATTCAACCTGAACAGTGAAAACTTTTTTTTGTTTGTTTTTCATATAAAATGATTGAACTTTCATGTTTAAAATGTGTTTTTCATTGATTTATTCAGCTTCCGTTTGATTTGAAACATGTTTGAATATGTTTGGATTTTAAATTTATTCATTAATCACAGAGCCTATAATTAATTAGATAATTTTTAATCGCTTGACAGCCCTAGTATCGATACATGAATTGTCATAATAATAGAAACAAATAATATTAAATGAGGTCACATTAATGACTAATCAAAAAATAATATTTGTTGATTCGAAAGTAAAACCTGCCTTAGGTATGAACTTAAAAACAACATCAGACTATTAAGGAAACACAAGTAATAATAGTATAACAAAAGCTCAGGGTGTGGATGATGAGGAGGTATATCATCCACACCCTGAGCTTTTGTTATACAATCTGAACATCATTCTTTTGGCACCGCACCCTGGCATAGGATAAAACTGCATAAAATTCATATATGTAATTATCTTCATATTTCAAAATTCAAACAAAATTTGAATTTGAAAAGCAGCAGAAAACATTTTTTTATTCAAAGCTACTAATTTCTCCCGACAAACAATCAAATAATAATGAAAAAAACAAAGTATAACTGACAAATAAAGTTGAATTTGACTTCACTTACTTATCACCCCCAAAAGTAGCACAGGCAACAGGATTTGATTTGCCATTCTTCAAAGTTCAAAATTCAAACCTGCCGAGCAAATATAACAAATTAACTTAAAGAAAAAAGAAATTAAAATAAACAAAAATTACAACATCACCTATGTGTCTGAACTAATAATGATAAGAATAAAATCTTGACAGTGTCAAGTGAAGATGTGAAATTTGTTTCCTTTAGCTGTTAACTAATAAAATAAAATCAACTTAATTACGTGATTACTTAATTCCGGTTGAAATATATTTAGGAAATACAATCGTTATGCAGCAATTTGAAAAGAATGTTTCAATTATACAGAATAAATTAATTACCTGTTCATATGTGCCTCTTTTGTTGTGATGCCCGTCGTCCATCTGAAACTGCAGGGCTGCAACAAAGCTTATATATAGCAAATAGCTGGCACAGTCCCATAAATCTGTCGTTTGACCAGTTACAGGTATTTAGATTGAGACAAAATCTAAATGCTTCCTTGTACCGAGTGAGCCAAACACTCCAGGTGAAGTGAACTTTTTTATTTATTTAATTTATATCACAAGATCATCAGAAAAGATGACTGGTATTGTTATAATTGTAGAAAAGCATGAACTGTCACAGAAATCAGATTATCCCCTTCTTCCCATCCTTTTGACTTTGCACCAACTCTCTATACTTTTCTTTTCAGCATTAAAAGTTTAAAAAGAATGTGAACTGCTCTTTTTTTGTTTTATCATTAGCAGGGATTAAATTGGGATTTGTCAGTCAGTTTGCGTGAAGTCACAGTCACAGTGAGGGAGAGCGGTTAACCTCTAGTTGTAACCTGTTGCTCAGGCTATTTCAAAAACATCTTAAAGGACTAGTTTGCCCAGATTACAAAAGAACATATTTTATCACTCAGTGATGAATGATGCCTAGTCTCAGTTTGCCAACATGTTTTGGCCATACATCTCTGCCTCCTCTCAGTTGAACGCAGGTAAGGGGAATTTTCTTTTGCATGCCGATGCCGATTGACATGGCATGATCGCTTGCTTTAAGAGCTCTGTGAACCAATTTGCAGTACTACTGCAACGAACATGCTCACATGATGCCCCGATTGGTTTCATATGGAGCACATCCTCTGAGTCAGCTGGTCCCAATAAGGTTTTCTCTTAAGTAGATTTAAATAATTTAAAAAATGTATAATCTTGGGCTGTGGCTGTTGGCTGGACTACTAAATATTTGAAGCTGAGCCCAGATTCAGATTTAGTCAAGATTTAATCAACTCGTCTCAGATTCCTCCTAAAATTATTACGAGGTCTAGATGATGGAAAGTCTGTTTCTGTTTCTCTCTCTCAAACCATCGGACACAAAACAAATTAAACCTCTTTGTGTCACTATTTTGCAGTGTAAAAGTCAGATTTAGCCATTTCAGGCTGTCTAGACTATGTCTATGATTGGCTTGCAGAGCAATGTCGTGGGGCTCCGTTTTCCCAAAGGTTGGATCTGATGTTGGGCCTGATCTTATGTGAATCTGCACTTTTCACGTTGTTTCTGCAGCTTTCTCTAGTGTTTCAGCACTTTCTCCATCTTTCAGCAAAGTTTCAGATCGTTTTTTAGAAGAACGTTGCTTTGGTAGGAAACGTTTGCAGTCCACAGTTATCAAGTATTTGCAGTTATTAAATACCTGCAGCAGAAATGATAGGTGTGTCTTCAAATAGAGAGTGATGTGCACATTTACACATGTGGCACAGCTTCATTAAGACGCAGACCAGGGGATAAGGTCAGTAAACTCAAGTAGAATACACATAGAGGATGGCATGGACGTGGAGAGGCAACTTGAGGTTCCCTGGTAAAACCTGTTCTGTGAGGAAAGACTGACTTTACAGTAATGCAGCACAGTGATTATACAATCTGTTCATCAGTAGACCAGCATGCTAGAGATAGCGATCGCTCTTAGGAGGATCACAGGAGAATTGTTTACCTGTAACATCAACATCAGGGTTTGTCACTTAAAGGTAAATGGATTACATCATGAGCAAATGCACGATATGACTAAAATGTGGTATTTCATGGTTTAGAAACCCTGAAAGGGGGAATATGTAGTGGCAAAAAGAGTCCAAAGATTAAAGGGTTAACATTGAATCCTGTTTTTGTCCTGACTTGAGGTAGGTCTGTTCCCGGCAAGAAAAAAGAACTTCCCAGAACTTTACCTCTTGACTTTACCTGATCATGTTCACCTAAATGACAGGAATGAAATATGAAAAGATATAAAATAGTTGAGCTATCAATGTCTTCTTTAGAATGAAATGAAAGGTCTGAATGCAATAACAGGAGGTTGCGGTTAGTTAGCAGGGCACCTGGCACCTGCAGGTCTAGAACCACACGCCATTTGCAGAGAGTACATGTCTCCAGACTGATCGCTGCAGCTAACAGACTATAAAAAGTATAAAGACAATGACGGGAAAATCCTGAACCCTTCTCATATGCGTGGATAGAAATTTGATATACTTCCTGAATTAGGCAAAACAAAGCGAGTGCATTCATGTTGCACAAATTCCACATTGAGTGTATTCAAACCGTAAAGTAGATGTCACCAAAAAAAGAAGTGTATTCTTCAACACTACAAGTATATTCAGAGCTACAGTACATGCACATGCATACAAATTTGCCATCAAGACATAAAGACTGAATTTAAAAGAGATTATAAAAGAATATGTTCGATGTGTCCACGTGCCACAAAGAAATACTTCTTGAAATACTGATTCTGAATGTGTGCTGTCATGTATCCGCGCAACATCTCATTCATCCTGACAGATACAAATAGATTCACAAGGAAATGACCGCAACCAAAATGTTCATGAAGTCAATGATTCTCTACTGGCTGACAATGAGGGGCCCATCAAGAAATCCACACTGAAGCCAGTAGAGTCCCCGCACACACATACAATAGAACCCCTGGAGAAGAAGCCACATGGATACCATCAATGTATGGGAAACAATAACTTCTGTTGCTGCCAGAAGATTCTTTGTACATGCTTTTTCTGTCTGTTGTCTCTCTTGTTGTGTCTCTCAGGCCAACACGTACGTTGCCAACTACCATTCCTTCTGGTTCACGAGAAATCAAACCCGTGAACGCTAACACAGTGACTCATTGCCCAGTAGCGCTTGCTTATCTTGGTCTCTGTGCATGGTATTCACACTTCAGTCAGATCTAAGATGCCGTAGATTGATGTCATGATACCGCTGAGTGCGGGCTCTGTTTCGATGAACCTACTCCGCGCGCTGCCTTTTGTCTTCGTTAAATCAGCACCGAAGCTTGGCTGGTCGGTCATCTTATTTAAAAACATCTTGCATTTCAGAGTTCTGCAGTTGCAGACACATAAGGTGCAACCAAATAAACACAACTCATTTCCTGCTGCAGATAAATCTTGAGTTACCATGTATCAATATGACCTTGCAAAAATGAAAGCATGGCTTACAGGAAAACCACTGTCCCGCACAGAAACAATGTGGAGAATGCTTGATATGATAATTAAAGCAGTGACAGATCAAGGAGTGGTGCAGCTGCATCACAATATGCACGACATACCGATCTTAATGACTTTTATTTTGCTTGCAGTACATCTAATTAGATGATCCAGATTAATTGCTTGTCAGGTCAGTTTATTTTTTTTTTTTTTTAAATCCACCTCTTGTTTTAAAGGTCAACAGTGGCACACATACAGAGACACGGCAGAGACGTGCAACGAAAACAAAGAAAAGCCATGGTGACAGACTGACTGACAGATAAGGAAGCAGTGTTACAGATTATCTGTCACGTAAACTTCTCCACTTGTTTTGTTAGGACAGAGTGTACGCCTGACGGAAGTCTTAAGATTACACTCTAGATTTTCATTTGACTTGATTCTTTAAATATAATCAAAAAATCAAACCTGTGATATTTGCCCACCCAATCCAGCTACTGTATAAAGTCTAAAAGATGTTGCCATCCTATGGGCTGTGGGTACTTTTACCTGTGGTCGGCTGTGCCAACTGGTACAACAGAAATTAAATTACTAGTTTTTAAATTTCTTCTGACCTGTTTATAAATTACAAACATATGAAAGCGCCTCCTCTTAGCAGAGATATGTGAATAACTAGTTTTAAATCCCACAGATAATTATATTTTAAATTATTATTCCCTTTTTAAACTGAGTGGAAGTAGTAAGGCTGATGGTCTTTATTAAGATGAGGTGCAGCTGGTGTGACTGCACACCTGTCTTTGTTCGCAATCTCGCACACACACGCATACACACAGGTGTGGCGGCAGGGTTACAGAGATATGACATATTTAGCTTATTATTTTTATGTTGACATGTTTTCGCTGTCTGTGTCCTCTTCACGTGTCATTAGCAATTATTAAATAGTTTTGTTGTTTTTCACTGCGTGAGAACAAGGAACTTGAGTTTCAGTGAATGCGGTTTGGTGTCAGACATGCATTGTGAGCCAAAGTGAATGCCAGTGCCAGTGCCCCAAACAAGCCAGCCAAACCTTGATCAGCAACTCTGCCATTTAACGATCGCTTTTACAGCCCACCCCTCTACTTTTCCAATAGGGCTGACAAGTTTATAACAACCAGTGCAATTAACAAAATGTGAAGGACAAGCATATGCCCTGCGTGCACTGAGTGCACAGTAACTATTTGGAATTTAATTATCTTTCATACCACAATGACAAGTACCGGTTCATCCAAATAGATTTAATTTTCACTTACAATACTATATTAACCCTTCAATGAAATGAAAACACTCATCGTCTTAGTTTTTACATATTCTCTGAGTCTACTCAAGTACAAGTACATTCTGAAAATGTACAATTAATGAACCATCCCGTACATAATGTTCAACATCTCTAGATACAAAAAGTATTTGTTGTTTTCCTCTGAAGTCCTCTACAGGCCTGCTCCTGAAACCTGTCTGGTCTGTCTGTGAGGGACTCCAAACAGACAGTCCAAACCTCATGACTGAGTGAATGAACATGGCCAGTTGGGCAAGATCTGTAATGTCCATGCGCTCATCAACTGCAACTAAAAATGCAACAAATGAGTCACCTGTCGGGTCACACGATTTCTGCAGCAGTGTATTTTTTTTCCTTTATAAAATATGCTCCAGTCTCACCACAATAAGTGGAATAGTTGTGGTTTGGTCACGGCTGATGTGTGCTGTAAAGTGTGATAGTATCTCTGCAGTACCAATTTTTAATCACTAGATGTCAGTCCTACAAGTAAATTTATTGTTCCTGTCCGCCTCACTTAACAATCTCTGACTTATTCCAGAGACATTAGTGCTTACCAGCCTGGCACTGCCATCTGGAGTTGCTCTGAAAAATGACAGTGCACTGAAATCACCAAAGCATTGATTACCTTAGACAGTGTAGGTTTCAGGGGCGTTCATTTTAGGAGGAAAGGGTCGCTCCACTGTTGCTCTTCCTGAGGTTTCTGCCATTACTTGGAAACCACAAAGAGATGAGAGCATTGTGGATCAGCTGCTAGTTCTCCACTGAGTGTTAATTTAACAATGGATCTTGTTACCACTTATGTCCAAGTGGTCAGACTCTGCAGCTCACATACAACACATACACGGTAAAAACAGAGAGAGAATAGGTTTAATTGGTTTATTTCTCAAGTATAAAGAGTGATACATTTCTTCAGAGCCAGTACAGAAGGCTGTTATTTGATTATGGATACATAAAGCAGAGTAATGCCGATAAAGCTGTGGATAAACAACACAATATGATATGTGAAAACACATTTAATGTCTTTAAAAGTGTTTTTATAGTGTACAGCACTCTGAAAACTAGTGACACTAAGAGTAAAGTGACGTCACATCTTACCGGCTTCATTATTTAGCACTGTTATTGTATTCACTAGTCCAAATGGAAAACATAACCAGTAAAAACACTGTGTCAGCTATGACATAGCAAATGAAGAAAACTTTGTTGATTGTTTTAGCCATTCTGGTCCAGTAGCCAGGCTTCTGCTCTTCCTTCCTGTTGTTGAGGACCGCAGTCAGTGTTTTCAGCGCCTCCCTCAGCTCATCCGAGAGTTTTTCAAACTCATGGGACTCCGCCCTCAATTGGCTGTTGCTTTTCTGAAAAAGCAGTGTAATAAACGGTGGTTTAATAACATGATTATGACACAGCAGTTATTTTTAAACACAAAATTATGACACACACAAACAAAAAATGGATGCAGTCGCAATGAAACTGCAAAGGTATGGAAGAATAATCCTATCCTTGTTCAAGAGCGTAGATTTTCAATTTGAGATCTAAAGTCTGCGTGCTCGCACTCAAATATGACCTCTCAAATCAAGACGCCAGCGACCTTGTGACCAGAAGGTCACGATGACCTTCGTCCAGGTGGCCTTAATGACTGTGATTCACACCAGACCTCAGGTGACCTTAACGACCTCTGCCTACACTGTTTTGCGTGAAAAAATAAAATTGCCTCTTCAGATTTTAGAAGAACTCAATCCGAACCTCTTTGGCCTTCGACAGCAGTTCAAATGTTGTTTCGCTCGGGGGCACGGCAGAGGCGGTGTGAGTCGATTTCTTAGCGCCTGAAAAGACGCATAAGACAAAAAAAAACATTTAACCATTTTTTATTATAAGTTGTTACATAAGTTATACATAACATAACTAACGGTGAACATCTGTTGACCAGATGTCTGACTATCTTTTTAGATCATAAATATATATTCAAACTTCTCTAAGTGTTACAGTGACTCTCACCTCTAAAGCAGCTGTGGAAGCAGACTTTGCTTTGTCTGTCCACACAGTCCTCACTCAGCCGTTTGTCCTGATCTGCCTCGCTGTCTCGAGATACGGCATCTTTATGCAACAGATGAATGACGAGAATCGTCTCCAGGAGGCTCAGCATCATCAAGCCAAAAATCCCAAGACAGTAGATCGCTAAAGAGAGAAGGCTGTGTTACCAAAGCGGACAAACAACTCAGCATGAGGTGAAGTTCAATAAAAGCTTGAGCGTATTTACATATAAGTGGAATCCTGTCTGACGTGGCAGGCAGAATGTCATTCAGGATAAGTTGTAACACCGTGACGGCGAGCAGCACGGTGATTTTGAAGCCGACCTTCTCGCCCCCGCTGTCCGAGATCAGGAAGGAGGCCAAGTCCAGACACAAGAAGAACATGATGGGCATCACGAAGTTGACAATGTAAAGTGCAGACCTCCTTCTCATGGTGATCTGTGAAATTATGTTAAAAAGTCAGGTGGTTGACCTTGGCTAGAGGAGGAGGTGTTGTCTACCTCCATGACCCCAGGAGTTTTGCAACATTTCCAGTTTTTACATGACAGCATGAAAAGGGTAAAATGGAAGAATGGAAAAGAAATACTTACAGTGTAAACATTCTGGGTTTGATTGGAGACCGTTTTGTTGTTCACTGTCATTTCAATGAAGACCCACTCGTACTGGGTCTCAATCAAATGACCACTCATCTTTGTGATATATTCAGAGTTCACAAACTGTGTAAGTCGTATTTCGTCATCTGGGGTGGGAGATAAAAAATAAAGCAGTGAGTTTCTTGCAGGCTAACAAAGAAGGAACGTAGGTATGTATGTTGCCTCTAAAGCAAACAGACATGAGAACACAGAAACGGGCTCACCTTTGTGTCCAACAGATTTGAAGGTGAGGTTGCACCTCTGAATATCAAAGGGGAATTTGAAAATGCGCATCCTGCAGGTGCTGGTCAGAACTTTGTCATCCACAATACCAATGTAACCGTCACTGTGAACATTAAGATAAGGACTGGGAGGGCCTTTGTCCTTTTCTGTCCTATATGAAAACACACACACATTGTTTGTTTTAAACTGAATTTCACACAGACACACATACCATATAATCGCAGTGTTCCTGGTGGACATTTGATGTGTGTCTTCCAGTTGAATCTGATTGATCTGATTCCTTCATTAATTAATTAATTAATTAATTCATTCATTCATTCCCTGTCATTAAGGCCAGTTCATACCTATGTCAGTCTGGACTTCCAGACTTTTCACTTTGATCCAAAATTACAGCCGTCACAGAGCCGCCCCGGTGAGATCCACATGTAAAGTCATCAGGACTGCAGCTGTTTGCCAATGACTACCCCAGTCATCCTACATTTCTTTGTGTTCCACTGATTTATTATTTATGTTGTGGTCCTACATCCTGCTACATTGTGGGTACATTAGTGGTCCAAAGAGCTTCACAATTTCCTCCCACTCACTCATTCACTCATAAACTAGAAGCAGTGAGCTGCCATTTTTTTGGTAATTATAGAATTGAATTGTATTTGACACAAACCTACATCTCATGAATAACTATATCTGGCTTCCAGAAGAGTTCAGCAGGCAGAGAAATACTGTTGATACCGCAGAATTCTTCAGGATCCCAAGCAATGAACTCATTCTTCCACCACTACAAAGGAGAAAAACTGTATCAAACAAAATAAATTGGAATTTACCAACAGATTGAGAAAAAGTACAAAAGTGAGAAAACTCACCACATCAATCCAAACATAAGAAACCAATTTCTGTTCTTTCTCTCGCTATAGAAAAGAAATATGTGTTAAAATCTTTGCAAATTCAGTGTTAATACAAGATACTGACACAGCTTTGAACTGCCGGAGATATTATGAGTAAAAAACATCAGCAGCACCTGCTCCCAGCAAACACAGTGTGAGATCCTGTTATGTTAGAGTGGAACCTCAACAGAAGAAATAATAATGGAATAAACTTACCACGTCAAGGATGCCATAGAGTGCTACAAGTAGGTCTACCTCTGTGGGCTGTTTGTAGTTTTTAACAGGTCGGTACAAAGAGAAGAGATCTTTGTTGCTGGTCAAATTCAAGTAGTCTACAACATCCTGATAACTGCAGTTACGCTCAGAAGACATCTGAGCGTCATCCCCTTCTACAAAAAGAAAAAAAAATCGAGATACATTAAGTATAAGAGTCTTTAAACAACTGACATCGGGAAATATGATGTTTCCTTATTTTTACTTTTGAAAAAAGTAATTTTACTTTCTAACCAAGCACCTGTTTGTTGTTTCGCTCTCCAATTTTTTGTCCTCTGTCCAATAAATAATAATAATAATAACCTCTGTCCAAATACTACTAATAATAATAATAACAACAACAACAACAACAATAATAACCTCTGCCTAATAAAGCAATAATGCACTTAGAAACCATATGAAAAAAGACATTTCTCCAGTACTTTGGTTTATAACCACATTAATCCAGCTCATGCAGTAACAGTTAAAAAGGACATTATGAGATGGGTGTTGGCGGTTATGAGGACTAGCTCTACTCCATTAAATGATTTTTAATCGTGGACATTCTTAGTCTTATTAATCTCTCCATTTGACATCCATCAGATATACAGTATAACATCAAATGCATGCTGATAAAATCATGGCCAGCAGCACTCTGAATACTTGATGAGGATTAATATTAAAAACATCTCGCATTATTCCTGAGGCTTAAATCTAAAGGTGACCATACCTCAGTCCCTTCAGACTGCATTCCTTTTAGCAAACAAACTGGCAATGGAGTGCATTAAAATAAAAAGATAATAATAAAAACACATTTCTCACTCTGCCTCTAGTGGTGTTTTCATGGCATAAAAATTAATTGAAGAGGATTTTCCAGAGCATCAAGGACATTGTGAAGATGAGAGAAATGTTACCTGTGAGGAGCAGCAGCAAGAGGAAGCCAGCGAGCATCGTGAGTTCAGGACCAGTGAGAATTCAAAGTCTGTGCGAGGTCTTCACAGCAAATGTGCATCTGTGCTGGAATATCACCTCACACTGAGGGAGGGCTGGGCAAAATCCATGACCAGCCCATTTTCTGGAAAATTCACCAGAAAATAGCTGGAATGGAACATGTGGAAAGATTTAAGGTCAGGTCAGTTAATTTGACTACATAAATAATAATTTGGTGAAAAATAGAGGTGCATTACCTGGTGGCATCACAGTGTGATTTCTTTTTCATAATTTCCCAAACAACATAGATCGTATTGCAGCGAGCTGCAGCTGTGACAGTATATAATTAGTCAGTCATGTTTTCAGTTTTGAATTATTGAAAAAGACTAACCACTCCGTTTGTAAGCAGGGAGAAACAGTCAGAGAGCCCTATTTACACGATTCATTCCTTAGAAACCACAAAAAGAGTTGAGCACTTTGGATCAGCTGCACGTTCTCCATGGAATTGGAATTGAAATGGCTTGACTCAATATTGTGATCTTGTTACTGCTTATGTGAAAATGGTCGGGCTCTGCAGCTACGAGGAGCATTTTAGCGTCTTTCAGCTCATTGTTTTGGTTTTCTGGCTGCAATATAACTGTTTTAGTTCAGTCTTAACAGAACACAGAACAAGAACACAATATGATATATGAAAACGTATTTTATATCTTTAGATTATTATAGATATGTTATAACCAGGCGCATGTACAGGGTGGAGAAGCCATACTGAAAAGTGACTGCACCCTATAACTCTGGATACGAAGGGGTTACATTCTTTGTCTTTTCAGCATGAATAGTAGAGGAAACCAGATGCATGTACAGTGAATTTGGTCAATATCACTCCTTGCAATAAAGAGTCACTTTGAGTGGTCAGAAGAGACACTCCAGTCCAGTCCAGTCCATTTACCATAATACCACTTAATGTGTTTGAGATTGTTTCTTCAGATTGCACATGCTTGTGGTCTTGTGAGGATGAAATGATTAAGTTGAAGAAGTAAACTCAAATACAGATTTAAATGGTTGACTAAACAAAAGGAAATGTTAATAACTTCCTTGGGTGGGATGGTAAACACAAAACAATAACTGAAAAGCCAGAAAATTTAAAACAAGTTACAAAAAAAAAAAAGAAGAAGAAGAAGTCCAAAAATAAAATTAACACACCCAATACTGAAAAAAGTTTTAAACAGGAACACGGGGAGAAGAAAACATCATAAAATAACATAAGATAAGATAGATTTTAACGATCTCTCACTGGGGAAATTCACTTGTCACAGCAGTTTGTATACACAAGGTGGATACGAAATTACGCATCGATAAGAAGTATATAGAAAACAGCCATTACGTCTTGGTGGAGTCATGGCTCCTTCTTACATGGTTGGAGTATCAGAAGTCATGAGGCCAAGGACTTACTGTACACAAGTCTACATCATTATGTGACGATGGATGTTACTGATGTGGTCTATGGTGAAACTACAATGTTCAGAAAATAGACTACAAAATGTGCATTGCGTTGTTTCATGCAGGGTATATAAAAATATGACTTCATTATTCATGCAAGAAGTGAAATAAGCTAAATAGACAAATATTCTTATTGTTGGAAATCTCACCATAAAGAGGAGGTTTTCAAATGCTTGGTATCTAGGCCAGGTTTATTCATGAATCCAATTGAAAAACATACCCATTAAAAACAGAGTGGCAGCTATGACATAGAAAATGAAGAAAATTTTGTTGATTGTTTTAGTCATTCTGGTCCAGTAGCCAGGTTTCTGCCCTTCCTTCCTGTTTTCGAGGACCACAGTCAGTCTTTTCAGCACCTCCTTCAGCTCATCTGAGGGGTTTTCAAAGTCATGGGACTCCACCCTCAATTGGCTGTTGCTTTTCTGAAAAATCAGTGTAGTAAATTTGGTTTAATAGTGCGATTATAACCAGTGAGGAAAAAAAGTGATTTTAAAAAGTGAAACTCAGTCCTAACCTCTTTGGCCACCGACAGCATTTCAACTGTTGATTCACCAGGACGCCCAAAAGAGGTGGTGTGCATCCATTTCTTGGAGTCTGAAAAAATGCATTAGACACAAAATATGGCTTGTGCATATTCAGAACAATACAATTAACCATTTTGTATTATAAGCTGTACATGTGGCTGTTGCAGAGAATCCATAAAGGAACTATCGGACAACATCTGGAGTAACTTGTATGCTGCTTTGTGAAGTGACCAGATATTGGACCATAGATTATTAATATATATACAAACTTATCTAATTGTTGTAGTGAATCTCACCTGTAAAACAGTTTCTGAAGGTGTATTTGTCCCCACAGTCCTCACTCAGCCATTTATCCTGATTTCCCTCGCTGTCTTGGGATACAGCATCTTTATTCGATAGATGCAACACCAGAATCGTCTCCAGGAGGCTCAGCATCATCAAGCCAAAAATCCCAACACAGTAGACAGCTAAATAGAGAATGCAGTGTCACTAATGTGGACAAATAACTCAGCACGTGCTGTTCCTGCTCATATGAGATGCAGTCAAGTAAAAGTTTACATATAAGTGGAATCCTGTCTGACGTGGAAGGCAGAATTTCATTCAGGATAAGTTGTAGCACCGTGACGGCGAGCAGCACAGTGATTTTGAAGCCGAGCTTCTCGCCCCCGCTGTCCGAGATCAGGAAGGAGGCCAAGTCCAGACACAAGAAGAACATGACAGGCATCATGAAGTTGACAATATAGAGTGCAGACTTCCTCCCCATGGTGATCTGTGAAATGATGTCAGTGTCAGGTGGTTGACCTTGGCATTTAACAAAGGCTAAAACTGAAGCAACTACAGGTACATCTGCAGTGGTGCATTCAAGTCACTTTACTTTGGTAAAGGCAAGTAGTGAAAGAGGAACGTTAGACATTCTGTATCTGGATTTCTGCTCAGGAAAACAACCAGTAAAATATACCACAAAGTAAAGTGACTCGTTGGGAAGAATAAATACTTACTGTGTAAACAATTGTGCTTTGTTTGAAGCCAAACTGGTCGATATTTGTGTTGGTGACTATGATGTCAATGAACAGCCACTCGTACTGGGTCTGAATCAACTGGTGGGTGAACTCCGTGCTCTTTTTAGAGTCGAGATTCTGAACAAGCAGTATTTCGTCGACTGAGGTGGGAGATAAAAATAAAACTGTGAGTTTCTTCCAGATAGACAAAGAAGCACTTTATAGTAAGTAGACGTCAGAACACAGAAACAGGCTCACCAGTGTGTACAACAGACTTGAAGGTAAGATTGCAGCTCTGAATATCAAAGGGGAATTTGTGGACTTGCATCCAGCAGGTGGTGACCAGCACCTGGTCATCTGTACGTATGACGGTACCGGTGCTTTCAACAATGAGATACGGACTGGGAGGGTCCTTGTCCTTTTCTGTCCTGTATGAGAACACATACACATATTGTATGCATCATCTGTTACAGTGTCCAACATAACCTGAAATAAAAGTAAGCAATAAGCTATAACACATAACATATAACCGCAGTATTTCTGGTGGACATTTGTCCAATGTATTGTCTGGTGTGCGAGAGTGTGACACAAACTTACATCTCATGAATAGTTATATCTGGCTTCCACAAAAGTTCAGCAGGAAAAGAAAAATTCTTAATACCGCAGAATTCTTCAGGATCCCAAGCAATGAACTCATTCTTCCACCACTGCAGAATACAAACAAGGAGAAAAAGAGAAAAATTCATCGAACAAAATAAATTTGAGTTTCCTATCAGAGTAAGAAAAATATACTTTCTTTCTCAGAGAAAACTCACCACATCAATCCAAACATAAGAAATGAATTTCTGTTCTTTCTCTCGCTATAAAAAAGAAACACGTGTTAAAATCTTTGAAAATTCAGTGTTAATACAAGATACAGTGCCAGAGATATTATAAGTAAAAACAGATCATCAGCACATAATACACGTTGAGTCTAAACTGCAAACTCTTGGTGGACCAAAGGTGCACAAAATTATCTTAAAATGCATTTGAATGAAAAGTATAGCAAAATAAAATTTATAATTTAAAGGATAAACTTACCACGTCTAGAATGCCATAGAGTAGTACATCCAGAGTTACCACTGTGGGATGTTTGTAGTTTTTAACAGGCCGGGTCAAAGAGAGCAGATCTTTGTTGTTTGTCAAATTCCAGTAGTCTACAACATCCTGATAACTGCAGTTACGCTCAGATGACACCCCATCTACAAAAACAACAAAATCAAAATGCATTATCTGTGAGAGACTCTTAAAACAGCTGAAATCAGGAAATGTGATGCTGATAACTCTATCCAATAAAGCAATAATGCACTGGCAAATAATAGAATAGGAAGAAGAATAAAAGAAAACTATTTCTCCAGTTCTTTGGTTTATGTCCACATTAATCCAGCTCATAAAGATTTACAATAACATGGAGTGATTGTGGTTATAAAGGACATCAAGAGATGGATGTTGGTGGTTATGTGGACTAGCTCTATTCGACTAAAAGATTTTGTTGTTGTGGGCATTTTAGTCTCTCCATTTGACATCCATCAGATAAACAGTATAACGTCAAATGCGTGCTGATAAAATCATGCCCAGCAGCGCTCTGAATACTTGACTCAGGGTGAGGATAAATATTAACATCTCGCATTATTCCTGAGGCTCAAATCTAAAGGTGAGGATGAGAGAAACTTTACCCGTGAGGAGCAGCAGCAAGAGGAATCCAGCGAGCATCGTGAGTTCAGGACCAGCGAGAATCCAAAGTCTGTGTGAGGTCTTCACAGAAAATGTGCATCGATGCTCAGTCTCTGCTGGAATCTGGCCTCACATTGGGAATGGGCTGGGCTAAATGACTAAATGACTAAATGACCAACCCATTTCCTGGCATAAGGCAGTGGTTCCCAAACAGAGATTCCAGGACCTGCTTCTGCAGTTGCAATGTAAGTATGTGGACATATTTAAGGTTAGATCAGTTGGCAACATAAATTATGAAGAGAAAAGTGAGGAATAAAAGTGAATTACCCGGTGGCCGAGTGGTTTAAGCACATAAAATGTATTCTGAAAGAAATTCTGTGGAGGGGGCATGGTGCGTTGTTCACAGGAAAAGCTAATCACTCTCCCTTTGTCACGCAGTAGCGTGATGGACCTGGAGTGACATTGACTGACATGTACACGGTGTGGAATCTCGCGGATGCTGGCAGCCCTGCGAACAGACGCCTACCAACGTCACCGCCCAGCAGGAAGAGGAATCCAGCAAGGGCTTGTACCAGGGGTGTCCAAACTGTTCCACAAAGGGCCGGCGTGGCTGCAGGTTTTTGTTCCAACCAACCAAGAGCACACAGTTTGACCAATCAACTCTCTGAAGACTGAGATCAGTTGATTAAATGAGTCAAGTCTGGTGTGCTGCTGCTTGGTTGGAAGGAAAACCTGCAGCCACGCCGGCCCTTTGTGGAACAGTTTGGACACGCCTGTACAGTCCTCTGACTGTCTCTCCTCCTTTATAGTGCTGCACTTAGTTTAAAAAACAGCTTTAGGATATGCATACGTCTGCTGTCCTTATCCCCTCGATTCAAATAAGGAAGAACTCCCCAACGGTGGAGCGACCCTTCCTCCAGGACGGACAGACAGTATGAGCAAGCAGAATGACGAAACAGTTTGATTTTAAACATACAGACGTCGAACAAAGTGAAAGGGATGGTTAAAGAGAGGAAACGAGTGCACAAAGACACAAGAGGCATAGCTTAAAGCTTAAGACACGTGTTTTGCGGTTGCAGGTGTCTTCCAGTGCGCCGCGTCCTCCGGCCCTGCAGGTGGCGCTGTTCGCGGCGACGTCACCGCGCCGCCGTTCAATCAGTGACGTGGATTTTTTCATTCAGGCAGTCAGAGCTGCCAAAAACACAGACTGACCCACGACTCGCAGCTTTCCCCCACTAACTGTCTGCACATTTACAAGTCGGATAACTTATTTCCCCGTCAGTCTTTGGTCTCACTTGAACACAGGTGCGCCGCAGCTTTCATAACAGGTGAGCAGATCACGTAAAAAACGCACGTTAGAGGTGGTTTCCTGGCGTGTACTGCTAGTTGAGTAAGTATGAAATCTTTATTCTTCACTTTAAAGCCCACGGTGCGTGTCCTCACAGACTCCAGGATGAGTAAAAACAGCAAAGTGTTGAACCTGAAGGATAAAATCAGCGGTAATGAGGTGGACCTGAGCCTGTGTAACCTCACCGAGGTGCCAGTCAGAGAGCTGGTAAGTTACTCATCGCGTCTGTGTGTGAAAATCAAACATTCATTGCATTAAATGAACGTAAAGCAGCTGCTAACATCGGGCTGCCATGCCTGTTTCTGTGTTAAAATGCTAACTAAAGAGGCTCTGTTTACACAACACATCAGAAATTAAATATATGACGCAGAAATATGTTTTCATTAGGGTGTAATCACCTGAAAATAACAAACAGATGCGACGGACCCCCCTTTCACGGAGTCTGCCATGTTTCTACGGCAGCTCAGAAGGGACAAACTTAAACGCTGGTTCTAGATTTGACCTTTTTACTCTTTACTCTTTTTTTTTTCTTCCTTCACGCTAGGAAAGAAAGGGTGCATCACTAAATTCATCCACACCAGATTAGATTAGACTCAACTTTGTCATTGAACAAAGTAACAAGTACTTAGACAACGAAATGTATATAACGAAATATAGTGCAAGTATACGTTTGAATATGATATGAGCAGTATGGACGGGTAGATAAATATAGTAACATTATGTACAGTATGAACAGTAAATAGTGTGTGTGTGGTCAGCATGAAATATTAATACAATATTAATGAATAATCTGAGTAGTGTGGTGGCAAAGAAGTGTACATGGTATATACAATCAGTAGTATGGATATTTATTGGTGTGTGGAGGGCATGAATAATCATAAATATGAGGGGGGTGGTTCAGACAATCCTTAGAGAGAGTGTAGCAGTGTGACGGTTGGACCGAGCTTATAATAAGCTGACTCATGCTATCATTTATCCCAACAGGCTCTATTCACCAAAGCAACCGTTGTGGATTTGTCTTGCAACAACATTACCTCCCTTCCTGTAAGTACAAACACAATCTGAGCACCATGTCACCCTTTTACATACGTCCCTTTTACAAACTGGGTTCTCTCACATGAGTACTGAGCAGGTCGACCTGAAGAATGATATTACCTTGATATTTGCCCTGTTGCAGATACATTTTCTGTCAATAAAGAAAAAAGCGAATGTATTTTAATCAATAGCAGTGTAGGGTCACTTTCACTAACAAACTAAGAATATTAACTGTTCTGTTTCTTTCATGCAGCCAGAGTTCTGCAACCTGACCCACCTGGTGAAGGTGGATCTGAGTAAAAACCAGCTGACATGTCTGCCAGATGACCTGGGGAACCTGACCAGCCTTCAGCATCTGGACCTGTACAACAACAAGCTGACTTCTCTGCCCGTCAGCTTCTCTCAGCTCAGGGTCAGTGCCACACACAGACACTGTCTGCTGATGTTACATCGCTTACAGGAGCTTTATATTTTTGGACTGCTGCAAACCTCAACTGATTTATTTCACTGCAGACTCAAATGTAGTTAACTGTGGCGTGCGAGGTGGCTTCTCTGGCTTTGTTTTGATCTTTGACGGTATCTTACTAAGTACTTTGTGTGTTTTTGCTCTCAGAGTCTCAAGTGGTTGGATTTGAAAGATAATCCGCTGGAGCCCGGCCTGGCCAAGGCGGCAGGAGACTGTCTGGATGAGAAACAGTGCAAACAGTGTGCCACCAAGGTGAGAGACAGAGAAATAGACGGAGAGAAGAGTTTAGTAAAGTAATCTACAGTATCTAAAACTTAAGGCCGTCTTTTTCAGGTTCTGCAGCACATGAGAGTGATTCAGGACGATGTTGATCGAGCACGAGAGAAACGCCTTCTGAAGGAAAAAGGTGGGTGTGACAGAGATCTTTTTATTTGAGCTTCAAAATGATTTCAGGAGATCTTGATGATGACGTTAAGGAATAAATATCAAACTTCTTATAGAAGGCTGTAAAGTGATTAAAAAAATCTTTCATTAAATGTCTGAAAGTCAGATTTGTAGTTTTGAAGTCTTTCCTTAATTCCTTAATCAGAGCTGGAGAAGAAGAAGGAGGCGAAGCAGAGGGAGCGGGAGGCCAGAGAGAAGGAGGCTCGTAAGCGGGAGAAGGCGGAGGAAAAGGAGAAGAGGAGGAAAGAGTACAACGCTCAGATGGCGGCCATGGCTGCACGAGAACAACAGAAGAAGAAGAGCGAGGAGAAGAAGAAGAAGAACGGACAGGCAGCAGGTGAGACTAAAGGTCTGGACGGTGCACCTCTAGCTCAAAACTGGATTCTTTATGTCGTTTCTGTGTCTGACTTCCGGCCAAGTGGAGCCTCTCTCCGCAGATCGATGCAGGCTTCTCGCAGCGTCCATCAAAAATAGAAACAGAGCGGAGAGCCGCCTCTGAACCAAACCACAGCGCTTCTAGTGTGGTTTGAAACATTGACTAGAATGGCCTTGAATGGCTGCACCGCACACGGAGCGTGTTGCATCCATGCCCATTGAAATTTAGCCTTTGAGCTCAGCTGTCAGTCATGACGTGAAGCCCCAAGTCAGTCAGAAGATTACAGTTCGACCTGTTGAGTTAGGTTGATGCATCCTTTGTGGAAAAATCAGAAACGTGTTTCAACAGCCCTGCTTTGAAGGATGACTCAACATCCGACTTTATGGCCAGAGGTTGCCAAAACGAGCATCACATTCATGAGTCATGATAGATTTTATGAGAATCAACAATAGTTTACATCACTTAAGCTCAGTCAGACATGTCGTGAAACCTCCTCTTTATAGACTTCTAGACTGAACTTGCCACAGAATAAACACTTGGGACACACATCAGCTTGAAGAAAACTAAATTCAAGTTCAAATCAGCCATGTTATTGGAAAAATGCACTTACTTTTGTAGCGTAAAGTTTGTTTTTAGTGTTTTAGGATCCGTCCTCCTATCACTCACTCTCGCTTCCTCTCAGCAGATAAAAAGGTCGTTGTGGAATCGGCGCCTAAACCTCGACGCTCTCTCATTGGCCTGATGTTCAAACTCCTCCTCCTGCTGCTACTGGGACTGGCCGGAGTCGCCGCCACCTGCAGATTTACCGACCTGCGTAAGGAAGCCCTGTGCATGCCGGTCAACGTTGCCGTGGACGACGGCCTATCCTGGGCCAAAGAGCAGGAGGGCGTGGTCAGACAGCTGGTGCAAAACCTGTCGTCAGCAGCGAAGGAGTTTCTTGAATCCACACAAGCGTCTAAGAACTAAACTATCATCTGCGTCCATCAGCTTCCAGTGCTGCAGGTTTTCCACTCCTACCTGCAAATCCTGGGATTTCTTTTTCTTTTAATATGCTGAAAATCATGAATTTCATTAAGATGGGCGACTCTGCGCCCCCTCACCCTGTTTGAGGTGCTGGGAGGTGAAGAGTCTGTACAGATAGACGAAGGGGGATGGACAGATGTGTTAAAATCATCTTAAATTCCTATGGAATTGTTCTCACTCCCGTACCCTCTTTGTACTACAGCCTGTTTTTAAAAAAAAACGCATCGTCTTAAATGTCTCCCCGTCTGCCGCGTTTTGCACCGAGACCAGAATCCGGAGCCGGTTTATGTTTCCGCTGCATCACGCGGAGCTTGGGCCGCATTTGAGGCGATGTTCAGTGAAACGTCAGGTGGCCCTGTCCGTGCTGCGCTGGAGTGTCGACTCAAGTGTTAACTGCCAAGTCAGAGTTGTGCATCAGCCAGTGTTAGATGTGACAGTCTGAGCATGTGCAGTGAAGGCTGTGTGAATGTGAAGCTCGCTCGTCCGTGGCCTCTTCTGTCTTACCTCAGTCGAACCAGCTAAATCTCACAGCATGCAAACTAGAGCCCAGCTGATACGCTTTCAGGCTAATGACTAACAAGAAGCTGCAGAAATCTTTGATCACCAGAGAGCAAAAAGTCTGTGCATGATTTACATATATAACTGCTGAGTAATCTTCTTTAGACTGACTAATCGTTTCAGCTCTAATTTATATGAAAAGACTTGCATTGGCCCGATAAATCGTCTCGAATGCAGATATCTGTATCGGCCTGAACATCCAGTATCAGTCTGGCTCTAACACACACCCATCCCAGTGCAAAAAACTACAGATCACACCAATAATTTTGTACATCTTAGCCCCTTTGCTAAAAACTCGACATCACAGGTGTTGCTTTGGTTATACTTTCCCTACGCTGATTGGTTTCTATTCATTTTCATAGTCTAAATAAGTAATTAAAAAATAAACATGATAAACTAAAAGTCTGTAATACACAGACGTCGGAATAAATGGCTGCATGGAAATGTAGGGAAAGTAGTTAAGTGGTTATCACTTCTGGTGATTAAGGACCAAGTGTCGAACCAGCGGTCCAAACCATGAGATGCCTTTTGTTTTTTTCTACTCTGTCATCTGTGAAGTACAGAAACAAAAGGCGCCCTGCAGATTATTTTTTCTGTTCTTTCAGTTTAACTGGTGTAATTTACTTACTTCCATGCAAAAAGAAAACCTGTCTTTGCTGCTGTGGTTCTTGTACAGCTTTGTCCATGCTCAAACATCGTCGGCATCAATAAATGGCTATGCACTGCAAGACGGGACGTTGTCTGTTTTTGTAACAGGAGAAGAAGCTTACTGGTTGAAGCTAATTGTCATTTAAACAAGTTTACATTTATTATATTCTGCAAACCAGCCGGAGCCGAAAGAAACCAACTTTCTTGTTTAGGTTAATAAATGAACTCATGAACTGTCAAAAAATGAAATGTTCTTACACCTGTTTTTCTTATTGGACAGACAAATACAACCGTACACCTTCTGAAGTTTCTCTGAACCGAGATTAGTTTGACTGCCATGTTGACCCAAAACTTTGTTTTTTCAGCTGTTCCACTTGCATAAAGAACCTGTACCGAGGTTCAATACTTGTGTTACTTCTCATCTGTGCAGAGCTATGACCCAGTACATTAAAGTGACTGTGCTGCACATCTGTGTGGAAGCATGATCTCCTTCACGGCTGGAAGTCTTCAGGACGCTCGAGTGCAGCTCAGCTGCTATGAAACCAGCTCCTGTCTGTTGCTGCAGGTCTGTCTGTAGTCTCTCTCCTTCACGTCGGCCATGTCGTCCAGCAGCCTCGCCCGAACCGACTCGTCCACCGTCATCTCGAGGGTCACCTCCTTGAACACCTTACACACCGACACCTGCGGCAGACACGCGAGCGACGGTTAGCTTCGCTTGCTCTCAGTCGCCTCAAGCGGTGGCCGTGTGTGATCTTATTACCTCCTGGAAGTTGAGTTTCTTGAACATGGCGATGCTGACCTCGTTGTCCAGCCCGATTTTTGCTTGGAACTTTTTGACCCCAAGTTTGGTGACTCCTGGTGGGGAGACGACACACTGATCACCGCCAGTCACAAACTGTAACCAGAGCTAACTCCAATGACACACGTTTCCCTGTTTTAAGCTTCAATCTTCTTACCGTAGCACATCATCATGCGTGTCACCTCTTTCCCGATGCCCTTGCCTCTGTAACTAGGCTCTGTGAAAACAAGAAAATTCATAATTATCATAGAAGAAATTGAAAAGCCGTGAAGAAACGGAGAGATATAGGCATGTAACTGACTGCAGATGTTAGATAAACCTTTGGGCGTCACCTGCTATCATGATCTCCAACTCAGCCAAGGTGGTGTCCGTGGGGTCGGTCAGGAAGATGTTGACGTCCCCCACCATGCACAGCTCCTCTTTTACACTGGTGTCCGCAAACCGCTGCTTGTCCAAGATGATGAAGGTGCACTCTAAAAGACAAAATACAGCTTTTCAAGACGGTGCGATATTTGTCCAAAACTAGCTATTAAAGATCAACTGTCGCTTGTTAACACATGCTGGCTGATGTGGAGAGGTAAAAACAGCTCCTTAGAGCATGCACGGAGGCTAAAAGCGTCATTTTTCACGTGCACATTGCAGGTAGGCGACCCCTTACTGTCGTCATCTTCCCTCCAGCTCCTCTGCATGTCGTACTCCTGCTCCAGGGTCAGCGGCTCTGAGGCGGTCAGCTGCTGCAGCTCAGGAGACTTCATCCACTCGTGATACCTGAAACAGGGAACGGACTGAAGGCGGTTTCGAGACGCAGAAAGGAAAACTGATAAACTACACTACACTACAAGTTATGTTACCATGGAAACACTGGTCTTGTTCTGAGTCAGATTAATAATAAATAGTTATTCTCATGTAGCACACTTTTATGACTCACGTTCATTTAAAAAATATGTTTAAAGTTCATTCAAACACTGATAACAGACAGTGATGCTCCCTCTCTCTCAGTATAAGTCAGACAGACAGGTGTTATTGTTACCTGGGCACGTGGTCTGCATTGTAAGGGACCAGCAGCACTCTGTGTCCCTCCAGTAAAGTGTTCTCGTTGATCTTCATGATCCCAGACTGTGCATGTAAAGTTTAAACCGCATAATATGACTGTTAACGTCAGCACAGCTGCAGGTTTACGTCCATGCTGTTCCTCTCTCACTTCCTCGTTGAGCACTCGGTGGTTCAAACTGAGGCTGCATTCACGGACAGAAAGGTGGAAGTCTCCCCCTGCTGGACAACATCGGGAAGAACTGCAAAAAAAATCAGCTTTAGATGTAGACACATTGCCCACTTGCCCAGCTCCTGTTCTGGCACAACACCAGCTCCGCTCCCCATTCAACCAGCTCACAGCCTGAGGACATCAGAGGGGAAAACCAGTAAACATTTTCTCCATAAAATATAATCCAGTTTCACCAAAATCTGTGAATAGTTGGTGGCGTGTGATTTAGTCCTGTAAAGCGTTCGTACTTCTCACAAGTGCTTGTACCTGAAGCACAAAGTTGACACCATTCACCCGATTACACGTCAGTGCATCATCAACATGAGAAAAGTTACACAGTGTTGCTTTAAATGAAACCACGCTTGTGTTTTCTTATCACAAAATACTCACAAAATTTTATTTCCCGTGGCTGTTTGTACACATGGTTACATACAGATGACATTGGTTTAGTTGTTGCTTAGTATAAACTCAAAGGATACATCATAGGTCTACTACACTATAGGTTCTAGTTTAGAGGTAATGACCCTCAAATTATTTCATACTTTGTGTATATAAACATCATGTGTGTGTGATTTGTGTGTTAGGTGGCCCTGCACAGTCCGTGCCACTGTTTGATCGGCTCCTGCGGTGTGTTGACCATGTCCATCCAGTGCTGCAGCTGCGGGCCTCTGGCGTACATGAAGGGACCCAACACCAGCACTCCCAGTAAGGCTGGAGGCTCTGCGTGAAAAGTGTTATTACTCTTGGGAATGACTGTAAAATAAATGGGATCTGGTGATGGTGCATGGGAATATTTATGCATATTTATGATGCGCATTAAGTCGACTGTTTCACCTGAGCGGACGTCGTTTGGCTGCTGCAGCTCAAATCTCAGACAGGCCTCGTCCAGGTGCTGCGAGCGGAGTTTAAAGGTCATCCTGTGGCTGAAATACGGGTCGCTTTCACCCTTCACCACACAGCTCCGCTTGATCTTCACCGCCTGAGTGTGCATCTGTAGGCTCACCTGGACACACACACCTGGGCAACACACAGATGCTGTGTTACATGTGCTTGCGAGGTTACTCCACAGACTTATGTAGATGTGCTTACCTGCGTCAGTGAGCAGCTGTAGGCCTCGAGCCCTCAGAACCACCACAGAGAGGCGCTGCAGATTCGGACTGTAGCTGAGAGAAATCTGCACGTCACCCAGCTCTGAACACTGAGAGAGATTAGCGGTGTCAGGTTGATTATGAGCCTTTATGACCACATAAAAACATCCTGTGTCTCTCTGTGTGTTACCTGTGTGTCGTCCTCTTTCTCCAGGTCCCTCCAGAGCACCCTGCCGGCGTGACCGAGCTCCCCTTCCAGAGGAAACAACACCCTGCCCACCGCATGGCGTTTGCCGTCTTGTTCCACGCTCAGCACACAAACGCTCAGGGTGCTCTGAGGCACACACACTCCTGACACCTGTGGATGAAGCATATAGAAAATAGATCTCAAAACACAGTTATAAAGTGCTGTACAGGCAGAACACAATGAAATAAACAACAATAACAATGAACTAAGAGCTAAGTGATAGTTTTGCTGGGTCACAGCTTAGATAAATCAGAGTATCGTCTGCGTAAATATGTATATTATAGGAGCCATAGGGAAGTATAGTTTACATTTTTTTGTTTTTTTCTTATTACAAATGGGCACCAGATGCACAGACACTAAAGGGAATAAAAGGAGTTCAAATTTAGCTCCATTTTTAACAACTACTTTTCATTATCTGAAGCTTATCTGAGCTTCAATCTTCTGTAAATCATTTCGTGTCCTCGCCTGGAAAACAAAGCAGTCGTTGAACTCCGGGTCGGGCCCCGTGCCCCGGGCTTTGGCCTGGCGAGGCCGCCGGTCGTCAGGAAGAAGCCGGAGAGCCACCAGTGTGACGTTGCCATGGAAACGTGGAGGGAGGTTGCCCAGGCGCAGCAAAGAGACCATGAGCTGCTCACTGCTGTGTCGGTATTCCACGGAGAAGCAGAGACGGGTGGCCATGCCGGGTGGAGGGGCCACCACCTCGTTCAGAGGAGGGACTGAGTAGAGACCAGCCAGCACCGACCCTACCGGATACCATCCTGATGGGGACAGGTTTTACACTGTAGTATTGTCACTTTTACTTTAGTTAAAGATCAAAATAGAGGCTGTAAACAGCAATAAGTCTTCTCTCTCATAGATCATATTATTTAATCACAGTATTATCCTTGATTTTAAGTTTCAGTCCACAAAATTCAAAGGAACATGGCATGTATCAAATAAAGGCAGTAATGACCTACTGCTTACTGAGAGTGACCCACGATGGGCTAGTATGTCTCTCTGTGCCTCCATCTTTATCTCCTCATCCTCTTTCTTCTCCTCGTTTTTCAGGTCACCCCGGTTTTGTGTCGTGAAGCGAGGAGGTAGGGTGAAAGGGATCTCACAGGGCCTTTCACACACACAGACACACAGAAAAATGTTGCAGTATTTTAAAGACCAATTCATACTTAAAACCTAAAGGGCAAATAAGCATTGAGAGAAAAGCACTATAGAACGTTGTGCATGAACTTTTTATCGTGGTACTAACGTGGCCCAGGAGCCCTGAGACACCAGGATAACCGGAGCAGAGCATGCCGGTACTGAAGGCACCGTAGAGAGCAGCTCCTCATACTGGCTCTGACCCTTCTTCTTCTTCTTCCTCCACAGACAGTACAACATCAGACCGAGCAGCAGCAAGAACAGCAGACCCACAGACAGACCAGCAGCCAACAGTAAGACCTGGTCTGAACAAACAAACATATTAACAGAGAACGCACACAGCAGGACTCAGTCTAATGGAGTTAACAGGCTTACCTGCCATTTTTCAGTTAGCACCGGCAGAAGGTGACGCTCCACGTCTTCCTACGACTGTAGTTGACCTGTTTTAATGTATGTGAGAGCAGAGAGCTCACGACACAGCTGGCTGAGTCTCACCATTTCACGCTGTTATCTGGCTTTTTGGTCGGTGGCCACACTCATACCCATTTAAAGGACCAAAAGCTCTCATTTAAAATGTTTCATCTCATTACAGACGAACATCTGCAAACGATGCTGTTGTGTTTCAGATTGTTGGACATATTTTGACCTTTTCACCAGCTGTTGACAATTAGATGTTTGTGGTTGTTCTTTTAGCTGTTAACTAACTCTGGTGCAGGTATTTTTGATTGTTCACTGCCCCTCTATTAAATCAAGTCAAATAAATAAAGTAAATAAAATAATCCTGATGTTGTTCTCAAGTTATTTGCTGAATAATGGGAAATGCGGACCATCTTGTCATCTTGGCCTCTGCAGTATTGATTTCTGTCTCTACTGACGGCTTCAACAAGTGCAATACTAAATTACTGAATGACCTTTTATGTTATAAAAATCAAACGTACTGTTGAGTGTGTCTTTTGGCGCCACTGATGTAATCCATCACAGTAAACATGGTAATAGCATTGCTGCTGTTAGGACGTCTGTAGACTCTTAGTCTTGTTTTATATTCATCCGCAGCTTTAAATATTTACATTTGATCCCCTTCCCAAACAGCACTTATGTTTATATACACATGTAATATGACCACCCTGACAGCTGATCTGATCTGAATCAAAATGCTCATTAGCTACTTATCCACCCACTGTTGTTTCACTCATGCATACACATGCACACACAGACTCTGTTCAGAGATTGGACGGCAGCTAATGAGATGACGGCTAATCCCCGGAGCTAAAGGTTAAAGCAATGGCCCTCCTTTTTACTCACACGCACTTAGACACAACATACACAAACATTCACACAGAGAAATCCTCATTTTCATCCTGAAGTTCACATGAGGTTGACTTAAAAGAGGCCGAGGAGAAGCTGGAGATAAGTCATCACCAGAGGAAGGGGAGGAAGAGGAGACGGCGTTTAGCAGCACCTGCTCTGAGGGAGGGAAGAGGGCAGAACAGGACACGAGGTGTAAAAGGTGAGATTTTTCCTCTTTTATCTGACTTCACGCTGTATTTTTGTGTCATTTATGTGGATGGTAAAGACAAATTATAAGGTAGGATAACTTCAGCTCAGAAATACTTCAACAATTTTTAAGGTTTTAACATAAACATGGATTCATTCCTGTATTTTTGGCACTAAACCAGTTAGAGCAGCACTGACGTTCAATAGAAAAAGAAGCATAATCTGCTTTTAAAAGCATAAATACACAGAAGAATAAAGTTAGGCACAAGATGCACAGTGACTCTGTTTAAAGAAAACTGTTATGTCATTTCTTACAACTTCTACCACCCATTCTCTTCGTCTTTTCTGCTTCTTTGTCTTCTGTCAATTAAAGGCCAACTGTCTCAATCAATCTGCATTTTGTCTCAATAATCAAATAATCCCATTAGGCTAAGCTGGGAGTGCCTGTGGGCGGATGTGTGCGTGACAGGGTCAAGGGTGTGTTTCAGTGTTGGAAAGAATTAAAAGATTAAAGAAATATTTTGGAAAATACACTCATTCGCCTTTCTGTAGAGACGTAGGTGAGGAGATTGATACCACTCCACTCGTAACTATAAAGTTCAAACCACTTGATTCAGCATGGCAAAAACGGGGCTAAACAGACCCAGAGTGGCTCTGTCCTAAAGTGACAAAATCCACCTACCTGCATCTTTAAAGCTAATTAACAACATTATATAACCTTAGTTTAATCTGCTTAGAAACCAAAGTGTAAAAACTAAAATTAGTAGTTTTACAGGGGTTGTAAGTGAGACTATTTCTGACCCAGGAGTACTGACTCCACTGGTTGCCTTACAAAGACATGCCTAACTCTAAATGAAAGATAATGTCTGTGTATTCACAACTTGTTTCTGCCCCCAAGTGTCCAAAAAATCAGTTTAAGAAGAATAAAGAGTAACTGAACACTCAAGGATGTGTCTCTCTTCACAGGTTGCCATGTCGAGGCCTCAGCGCCCGGCATCTGAGAGCTACAAGCCAGCCTGTTATTCAAGCACTCAGTCTGTCTCATTCTCCAGTGAAGCTGGGACCGTGGAACTTAAGGATGAGGATGATTCTGCACCTATTTTCTCCCTCTCTAAGAGCTCCATGGATGTGGTCATGGCAACAGGTCCGCCACACAAGCGGGACCCGACCTGGACCAGATTGGACTTGAGACGCAGCTCCAGCACCAACACACACTCGGCCGAGCAGAACTCATTGACCGTCATGTGGCAGCACATCAACGCCACCAACAACCACCAGCTGTCACTCACAGCCCAAAACGTGGAGGTGGAAAGCCCTCCTGCGCTCAGCGAGCGATTGGTTGCCAACGTGCAGCGATGGAGCGAGTGCAGTGGCAGCACACAGAGCGGCAGAAGCACTCCAGAGACAATTGTATGGAAAGATGGGACCTCACGCCCCTTGAGTCTAACCCAGGAAACCCCTTACTTTTCTGCTCTGGACTCTCCAATGTCCAAACCAACAACTCCACCAACCACACCCTCTCCCTTCATCTCCCCTCTGCAGACACCAACTCTACCACCTGAAGATCCTTTAACCTCTTCTTCTTCACTACTAAAACTGAGCACACATCAGCCGAAAGACTCCTCACCTAGCAACTCGCCACTGTCGTCACCCCAGCAGGTTCCCACCTGCTCCAGTCCCCTCCACCTCACCAGCACAGGGGACGAAGGCTTCCTGGAGAATAACTTGCTTTCTTTGACAGTCCCTTCCTCGATCCCGTCATCTGTTAGCTTAGCAGAAGGATGTGCATCATCAGATCCTCCAGGTCTTGCTGATGATGTGACAGAAGAACTACACAGTCCTGGAGGCACACGGTTATCGGAGGGTGGAGGAATGAGGAGCCCAGTGCAAATCTTGAGCTCCCTGGTGCCTAATTCTCCAGCAAAGGTGCAAGATTCAGGAGTCTCAGTTTGCCATCTTGAGCTGCCATGGCAGTCGGGGCAAAGCTGTCTGACAGGCCGAGGGTCACCGCTGGTTTCTTCCTTGAGTGACTCACTGTTGGGTGAGTGCTGCAGGTGCAATTTGAACAGAGAGGGCATCACAAAGACCCCAAAGGTTGAGGTGTGCAGCAGAGAGGAAGGTACAATGACTTCTCAGCCGGACCTGGTAGATGTAGCAGTGCAAACGACCTCTCCAATGGGCTCCTTGTGGGGTCTCAGGAGAGACATTTCCACCTCCAACATGGGCTCCCACTCCATCTTAGGCTCTCCTCCTGGATCAAGACTCAACCTGAAGTCCTCAGTGGGGTCAAATTCCAATCTGGTATCACCGTCCTCCAGCATGTTTCCAGCGAGCAGTGGAGAGGAGGAGGAGAGACGAGGAGCTCAGACGTGGAACTCTGCCTCGTCGCACTATCTGGACAGGAGGAGGTCGTGTCTGAAGATCCAGGGGGATGAGAGGGACGAGATGGGGAGGAGGAGCAGCATGAAGCAGGTGCAGTGGGATGAGGAAGGGATGACATGGGACGTTCACGGAGCGTCTCTGGATCCGGAGGATCTGAACACAGCCATAAGGAAACATCTGTTGCACCAGAACAGCCCACGACCACAGAAACGCAGCTCAAAGAAAAAGAAAGCACCAAAGCCTCCTCCCATATCAAACTTGACAAAGGCCAAGACCCCAGAACTTAACTCACCTGTCATGACTGTTACATCGACTTGTTTGGTGGAGAGTAAGGGGACACCAGACGTAGGTGGAAAGGCGGAGGAGGAAGGACGAATCAAAAAGGGGGAAACGATAGAAGCTGTTAGAATAAGCAGAGCCGAGGGAGAGCATGCCGAAGAAGAGGACGAGGTGTACGGAGAGGAAGGCACCAGTCAGCCGAGGTCACCCTCACATGAGAGCGCACACAGCCGCAAGAGGAGTGTGATCAGGTCACTGAGGAGGCCAGGGTGGTGTGGAGGCTCCAGGAAGGTGGATGGCTGATCTAGGGATCTAGATATAGATGTCACCCACAGCTTTCAGAGGAGCCATGCTGGCAGTCCTTTCGCCTCCCGGAAAATCCAAAAAGGGTCAAAGACGTGGATCGTTTAAGCCTTAATATAATTTGAATGTATGAGTTAAACAGAAATTCAGCCTCAGTAGAGTTGTCACGAATGACGAAATTAGCTGTTAACCGTTTTTTTGCACCAGGCAGTAAGCATGTTTATTTCTGCCGTGAAGTTAAACAAGGCCGATTCTGCAGCCAGCCTCAAGTGGCCGTTTGGGGAACTGCAGTTTTTTGGCACTTCTGCATCGGCTTCACTTCACAGCATTAAATGCTCTGTTGACTTTTCTTACACAGGGTTTTGCTTCTCGCGCTGCATACAGGCTGGACTAACTTATTGGTCCGGATTTTTAGGTCCCCCTCACTTTCGAAAACAAGCAAACCCACTTCCTCTTTAGTGATTTTCCATCTCTAGTGAGGTTGTCATGAAAGTCAAGAGTAAGAAGTTCATGATGTTCAATAAAAACCATGTTGTCTTTGTAACTCTGTTGTTTTTTTTGTTTTTAAATCAAGATGAATTAAAACATATTCACATTATGGGTACAGTTCTGAAGTTCTAATTAGTACCTGACTGGATTTTTGAGGCCAATATTGTTTTTTTTGTTTTTTTTCCAAACATTAACACAAAATACAACCAACGTTTTGGTTATGAATCAATGAATAAATTTGGTTATTTAATAATTGTGATACAATTTCTAAAAATATCTTCTTGTACAAGTTCAGATAAATCTGTGAACATTTCCACAGGGAAATATTGTACTTTTTACTCCACGTATAACATTTATTAGACAGATAAATATAATATATGCTGTAACTAAGCAAGTTTAAAGTGGTGTTAATGCATATTAGGGAATCGGTATTATTAAAAACAAGGCACAAATCTGCATTAGTCCTTATACTTTTGAGATTTTGGTAAACTGAAACAATAATTCTTCGGTTTGTTGACATAAGATGACAAAAGGCCAAAAAATCCCCACTAAAATTACAGCTGACAAATGAGGGAAATGTTGTGGATGCGCATGTGTGGATTTACTCTCAAATATTTACACAGATAATTACACAGGAGGTGACTCAGCTCGAACATGGGGAATAAACAACCAACTAAAACCACTAAACTCTACCTCCCTCCCTCTCTTCCCACACTCGCTCAACTCATTCACTGTGGAAAACATACACAGAGTTGAGTTGAGTATAAACTTGGTGAACCACGGCGCGGGGAGGTTTGACCATTCAGGCGTTGGCCATTCAGATGAGCGGGCACATTCTCTCTCATTCACCGCGGGGGGGAAAAAAAGCTCGACTCACTAGTGGCTTCCACTGCAGTTATTGTTGTCATATTTTCACAGATGTGTGTAGAGCTGGTGTGGAGGGTCTATTTGCTCTGGATCCAAAAGCAACTTTGTCTGGGGTGCAATCAAGAGATGCGAAATAGGAAATGGAAAGAGCTACAATGAATCCACAACCAAAGTGACCAAAGTCAGTTGGACTCATCCTCTGGGGACCATGAATGTCTGTACGTAGTTGTTGATCACCAGCCACAGAGCCATGCCGCGAACGTCAGCCAGGCTCACGTCTAACCTGACACTAGTATTTCTGTCCTTAGCTAATATCAGCCTTGTTTGCTCTCAGTTTTGTATTAGTATTAACATCCACCTAACCCACCTCGAAGCAGGTAAACACACAGCTAACGATATCTTTTCTACTGAGTCATGTTTACACAGGATGAACTATAGTGTAGATTTGGGATATCAGAGATAAAGGTCATCTTCGGGTCACTATGTCACTGCTTTACGTCATGTGAGATGATGTTTGTGTACAGTGCTGTATCGCCTTTGTCCTGCGCGTGTTGGTGTACTGTGAGCATACTATATGTATGTGAAAGTGCTGATGGGACTCCCCGAAATCCTCTTTCTCTGAGCAGCAGTGGAAACTCATAGCTACAGGAGAACAATCCAGGGCTCGGCCTTTGTTGTGACACAGCTTATTGTCCCTGGAGGTGTGCTGTTATGTGTGTGTGTGTGTGTGTGTGTACTGTACCTGCGCATGTACATGTGCTGTGTGCTTGCTGCTTGGTATAAATAGCGTGGGATGTGTGCCGGGCCGGTGATTCTGTGGAAAGACGATGGCTGTGCCTGGACCTCCTCTGCTCCTCCTTCTGTCCCTGCTGCTGCCGCTGCTGTTAAGCAAGGCATCTCTGCCTGCAGCTGCATACACACTCACCCAAGGAAGACACACGCCTCAGCACAAGCTCCTCGCCCTGGGTGAGGACAAACATACGCCAACCCACGGCTCTGTTTTAGCAAGAAGCTCCTGTTATTTCACTTTGTTGGGACTTTATCTCATTTTTTTATGTGGTGTTTCTCTCCTCCTAGACTGGCCTAAGGATTGTGGTATGGCTCACTTCAAGCCCAACATGGCTGAGAGGATTGTGTCTGGAAACGAGGCCAGACCTCACTCCTGGCCCTGGCAAGTTTCTCTGCAGGTAAAATCTGTCTTTGTATTGATGTGGCTCAGAATTTAAGGTGTTGTTTTATTAATATTAATAACATATCACCAGTTTTAGGCCTAAAGGTTAGAGCTAAATCTCTGATCTTGGTTGTCATAGGTCCGTCCCAGGGGGAGTAAAAATTACATTCATGTCTGTGGAGGAACTCTCATCCACAAAAACTGGATCCTTACCGCTGCCCACTGTTTCCAAAAGTAAGAAACTCATCCATCAGAAGTGGTTAAAACACAAATGGGCTTTATTTTATCCATTAACTACTGTTGTGGTCTCTCAGGGGTAAAGCTGAGGATGCTGGGAGCTGGAGGATCGTCCTTGGGAAGCACCAGCTGAAGCGCTCAGAGACGCCAGAGAAGATTTTCCCCGTGAAGAGAATCTACCGGCACGAGAACTTCCGTTACCCGACTCACAGCGAGCTGGACTATGACATCGCCCTGGTGAAGGCTGCCACAGACATCATCCCCTCAAACTTCATCCGCTACGCCTGCCTGCCGCGCAAGCAGACCGGCCTCAACCCCGGACACTACTGCTGGGTCACAGGCTGGGGAGACACCCGGGGTGAGTGGAGGACGGGGGATATAAAAGTCGACAGCCATCATTAAGCCAACATTAAGGGTCAGCAAAGTTTAATGGGGGGTTTGCATATCTATCACCACTGATCTTATTTCAGCTCAGTGGTGAAGTTTCTTTTAATATTCACATCATTTTGGTCTTTCTTTGCTTCCATACAAAGTGACCGTGCTCACATAATTTAGACTTTTAGCCAGTTCACCATCTTAGTTTGGCATTTTAACACTTAACGCAAAGATACAACTGACTGAAGTGTCGTTCTTTAACACGTTTCAGGTGGAAAGGAGAACGTGTCTCTGGCAGAAGCCCTGAATCAAGCTCGCCTGCCCATCATCGACTTCAAGACCTGCCGGCAGAAGAAATTCTGGGGCGACCGTGTCCGAGACTCCATGATCTGCGCCGGATTCAGGGACAAGGAGGACCCACCTGCTGCGTGCCAGGTGAGGACAATGTTGTGTGTTGAAGTGGGAATGAATTTAAAAATGTAAATTTCCCACCTCCTTACCAATAATACCCCTGCTTCTTCCTCTCCCAGGGCGACTCTGGCGGTCCTCTGCTGTGCCAGATGGGACACGACCGCTGGGAGGTGCACGGCGTGGTGAGCTTCGGCCCGATCGGCTGCACCGTGGAGAACAAACCCAGCGTCTTCACCCGCACCGCGACATACATCCCCTGGATCGAGGCAACGCGCATCAGGGACTTCTTCCTGCACTGAGCTGCTTTGATTTATGTCTTGACGTCCACAGATGACCACAAACTGTTTTCTAAGAGCCACAGTTCATTCATGTTCCACAGACCCAGAACTTAAATCTACTTCCAGATGTAAATACATGTTCTGAATGTGCAATAATTGTTTTCTAACGCACCAGTCCTCGCTCACAGAGCACAGCACAGTACACACTAACTCATCTTTTACATCCAGCCGACATTTGCGCAATAAAATTGCTTAAAAAGGCAAAATCTTTGTCAACATTTTCCATTTTTTTATTTCAGTTTTTAGACACAGCGGGTTCATGGTACAGCTTTACAGTGATCTCTTCTTGCACAGTACAACAGAAAGCACTGATACGCTTCAATAAATACGAGAACTGACCGTAAGGCTTAAGTTCTGTGTGTAGATCTTCGCTCTTCTAAGACGGAAGAGTCTTTCAGTCCAAAAATCAGAACGTGAATCCACTGCCGTTCATCCGGTGAACCACGCGCACCAGATGTCACCTTACAAATTGGCTTATTTAACCCAAATGTCATGGGTTCATTGATTTCAAAACTAGCAACAATGATATAACAAATCATTACTGATCAGATCAGTGACAGGAATACCTCAGAGGACAAACACGAATGAAGAGAGGGGTGTTATAGGACGGTCTACATCTGGATATCCAGTGGAATTTAGTCCGCATTGTCACGTCTTCTTAATTCCCTGGAAAAGGAAAGTTGAACCAGCAGAACTGGGACACGCTTCCCCTGAAAAGCACACTGCATTTGACCAGAGTCTAATTCCTCTTAGCGCTGTGGTTAAAGGCTGTGTCCTTGAGAGATATTTGGCCCTAATGTGGAAGCAGATGTGTGCGAGATGGGGGAGGGGAGGAGGTTAGTACAGCCTGGAAGATGATGACGACGAGGAGCCGGTGATGTGGTCCCAGTTGTTGTAGAGAGCGTAGGCACCAGACAAGGCTAAACCAGCCAGACCTCCTCGGGCTACACCTTTTATTCCACCTGCAAACAGACAGAAGAAGAGTGAGTGATGAGTGAACGTCAAGTAAACATCTGTCAAACAGAAACTTTTTAGCCAAAGTACCAGATGGTTTGGAGTTGACGCACTGCTTCATACAGTGTGGAGGTGATCTGTCAACACTCAAAAGTGTGGCCACAGAAATAAACATGTTTACAGCCTGGTACAAAAAAAGTTTTGGTCTCTATAGCTAATTTCATGTTCATGACAACTGTACTGAGGGTGATTTTATATACAACTCACCTGTTCAAATTATATTAAGGCTTAAAGTTATGTATAATTAACAGTGTGGCTGCTTTGATTGACAGATAGCTGCCGTTACAGATGGCTTGTTTGAGCACCCAGCCGTCACTCAGACTGACTCAGGTCCGCCTACACACCTGCACTCAGCAGCAGAGGCAGGACTGCCAAGATAACGGCAGCCAGAGCCACCGCGCTCTGAGCTTCACTACGGCTCTACGGAAACCTGTGAGTGATGTCACGTCATACGAAAGTCAAATACACGTGGAGGTACGCTTCATATGAACTGCAGAAAAGACACCTACTGCCTGATTTAAACAGCATCCCAGTTAACGTCCCAGCAGCCACCGTGTTGATGTCATCTTCTGCTCCTCTGGCCTTCTCTATCGCCACGCCGAAAACACTATATAACAAGGCTGCGATGGCGAGAGGAGAATTTACATATCAGAATATCAGTTAATATGCATGATAACATAACACTGCTGTTATTGAGTTACAATTTTCTTACCAACGGAGCCCAGAGAGTTGGCCCATGAAGCACCCTGTCTGGTCACCATGTTGATAATCCTGAGAAGAGAGGGCAAACATTTAGAGGACGGCTCAACTAATTCATATCAGCGGTAAAACTTCTGGTAAGTTGAACTCATACTCACTGTACATTACGAGGTTTGGACCATGCCATGTCTCTGGTCTCCTTAAGACCCATCCTGAGACCATTTACAGCTCCAAGCGCTGCTCCTGCAGTCAAAACAAAGCGGCAGAAAGGTCGAGTGAGACGTTCAGTACACAAATAAAACCATAATCTGCCATTTCAACAGCCTCTACTCCTCTGGGAAGATTTTTCACAAGGTTTCTGGAGTCTAGCTGCAGAGATTTGCTCCCGTTCAGCCTCAGAATCATTAGTGAGGTCCAACATTGAGGAGGTAGTCTGTTCATCCCAAAGGAGTTAGACCCACAGCAATAATTGATATAAAAGTCTCATTCTAAGGTAACAAAAACATCATTATTCTTATCTTCAGGTGATTATACATGAATAAAAACACAGGTATGAATATTTGAATCCATTCCTGTAAATAAGGCCCCCTAAATCTGACACACTGGACCTTTAAATCGACTAATCATGGCAGCTGTGTGATGTTACAGAGGTGTTGATCATTTCTTACCTGTCATGCAGGATCCTCCGATGGTAAAGAAAGCCAGCTCAAACCTTCCTCTTGTTTTATTGGCGCCTGTGGGCAGGATGAACTCATCCGTGTCCTGAAACACGACATCATCAGAGTCATAAATATACACCAAGCAGAGCTAAAAACAGGTGATTTAATTTAACTGCTTCAGCTGTAAGCTCACCTGAACCAGGTAACGAGGGTCGACGTTCAGATAAGGAGACAGAGGACTCATTCCTGTCACTGAAATGACATCACAACAGACATGACTCAGCATTTCACCTGGACTTAACTAAGCAAGCTGATGCTGTGAGTAGCTTCTCCTTTCTTAAAGAACCATGTGTGAAGACACATCCTGCCGACATGGAAATGTTGTTCATCAGTTTATCAGGTCACATTATTGACCTTGACAACTAAGAAGAGTGCAGAAACTGCCCAATGTATTATTAAAACCTGGAAGGATGGTGGGGAACCATGATCTTGGGCACATCAGGGCAAGAAGAGAGGCGCATCGTGCTCACAATACAAGTCTGTGGGGGCAGTTTTATGACCTGGGGTCGTTGCAGTGGGTCAGGTCTAAGGTTGAGCGACATTGTGTCCCCCAAAGGACGAGGTCAGCTGTGTCATGGAGGTTACACGGGGTGTAGTTGTGGTGGCCAAGGTCGAAGAGACCTCATGTCGCCTTCCTATAATAGAGAACTTTCTTTAACATAAACAGACAACTTTATTTGTGGTTTTAAAGTCTGTGTGGGACCGACTCGGCCACCTATGATGCACCATGCTGTAATTCTTCTTGGGCCAAGCTTCAATAAAAGATTACAGCATAAGACATCAGAGGCTCCTACACACTTCCTTCCCTCCTTCCTTCCTTCTTTCCTTCCCTCACCACTGAACACTGGACTTCCCATCATCAAAATAAGATCTTGCAATCTTAATGAGGGTTGTGAAGCTGCCTGACAGTGTAAATGTGAAGTAGCTGTGAGTGTGTGTGTGTGTGTGTGTGTGTGTGTTGCATGCTACGTACGTGGGACACCGGCTAGCTCCGTGTTGGAGTATTCAGGGGCGCCTCCTCCAAACAAACCCCCGAGACCCCCGGCTTTGGCGCCTCCTCCCGAGTTGTCCATGGCTGTAGAATAAATCCGTGTGGGGTCACCTGGCGAAGACAGGTGAAGCCGGGTGGAGAGAGAGAGAGAGAGCGAGGCTGGCTAACGTTAGCAAGCGCGAGCTATGTGGCTAAACTCCCAGAGTTTAGGGTGAACCGATGAACGACGAGCTGCCGGATTCACCGTCAGAGACAGACGCGGTCCTGTCGGCGTGTGTGTTGAATCTTCGGTGAGATTTCCAGGTGAAAACACCGAGTTTTACTCACAGGTGACAGCGCTCGAGCTCTCGTCGAGCTGCTGACCTCCAGATACACGCGCTCTGCCGTAAAGTGCCGACTGAATGACGCTCGAGCTGTCGTAACGGACAAAACCGACCGTGAAAAGTGGTAAAAAAACAAACAACACTGTCGTAAACTTGAATTTAATTTCAAGATATGAAATTCATAACTCGTTTTAAAGTGTCATGTGAAGTGAATATATCATCTTAATGTTGTTAGCGAGCCCTAAGACTTTACGACACCTCCGCTGATCTGGGATCTGTTTACTTAACCCAAGGGCGGCCGTTGCGAAGCGACCAGAGTGTTATGAAACTGACAGCAGGTCAGCGAGCAGCAGAGATAGTGATGGGATGTTCGTTTTTTTTAGGGAGTCAGATCATTTGACTCAGCGGCTCTTTCGGCTCCCAAACGGCTCTTCATGTATAAGTCAGACAAATTTAGCGCTGTTCTGACTTATGATTTGTATATGTGCATGATTATATCATTTAAACTATTCAATACATCCTTCCTACATATTCACAAGTAAAAATTACATTTTATAATATCAATAAATTGCTGTAGCCAATTGTTTATATTGGATGTACAGCACTGAACGGCTCTCATCGTTCACTTAAATGATCCGGTTCTTTTAACCGGCTCGTTCACCATCAACACATCGCAACAACAAATGTTTCTTTAACCTCCACACATAATTGAATAGTGTTGGAAGTAAAAGAAGTGGCAGGCTGTCTCAAAGTGGAATATATGGGGGAAATAATGCAGTGGAATATGTTAAAATGAAAACACACACAAGCTGCTTCATGTTACAGTTCTTGAATAAATATCCCTGGTTACTTACCCACTGCACGCACAGATTATAAAATAGTATAAATTATGTTTAAACTCTCAGCAAGCAAGTTGAGGATGCTCAAACACAGTCTGAAATTATACGAGACAATAAAAAATAAAAATAAAAACTTTATTAAAAAATGAATTTACAAACAACCATGGCAGATACAAATTCTTAAGAGGAATATAAATATAAAAAGTATATAAAAAAGAATAAAATACATGAATATGAAGGGACCTTGAATACAACTTGTTGTGTTCTTTAATATTTTTGATGATGATTCAGTGTTAATCTACAATGTAGAAGATAAAAAAATAAATAAAGAAGGATAGAAACACAGAGTGAAGGTGTGTCCACACTTTTGACTGGTACTGTGAGTAAAATTTTGAACGCTTGGCTTGTAACCGAATATTTGTACTCTGTGCCACTTCTGCTTTTACTCCAGTAAAGATCTTCTTCCATCTCTGCCGTTTTATTTGCTGCTCACCTGTTGCAGTTTATTTTAAAACTGGTCGTAAAAACATTGGAGTTCCTCACATGTGACACACGGAGGCAGCAGAGAGCTGACAGCAACAAAAAAAAACACAAACCAGGTCAAAGCTAATGCTCCTCAGTCTTATTCTGATTAGATTTAACTGACTGATTCAGTTAAAAACTTGTTCTCAGTCTCAACAGTTGAACCTGCATGACGCCGTTTGCGTCACTTAGAGTAAAGAAGCAGGGCTCGGTTAAACGGCTCCCATGCGACACCTGTCACCCCCTTTAAATGCACCCATTTCCCACCTTTCAAAACTTTTACTGCATACTTACCCGTGATGCAACACGGACAGAGCGACCACACACATGCACACGTACGCGCACATTCATGCAGCACGGCCCCGGCCATCTGCTGCCGGTCAAAGGGACAGAGGCACTGAAGGAATTTAGTGTGTTGAATTTCACGAATAACAGAGCATCTTATTTGGATTCTGCCATTGTATGTGTGTATTCAGAAGGGGCCAAGTGGAGCGATGAAGTTTGCCATTGTCGCCCAGTGTGGGTGTTTTCAGACTCTCTGGCATGATCTGTGAGTTAGTGTTCTCTGTGTTACTGCCCAGTGTGCCCACTGTCTTTCCCACAATGCCCCATTCAGCCTTGGGCCTCTCTCTCTCTCTCTCTCTCTCTCTCTCTCTCTCTCTCTCTCTCTCTCTCTCTCTCTCTCTCTCTCTCTCTCTCTTCGCTCACACTCTCTGCCACCCATTTTGTGCCTCTGGCTAATCATCATCACCATCATCATCATCATCATCATCATCATCAATGGGCAACAAACCAAATTTTCAGTTGTGGGATAAAATAACTGTGATGTCATCTTTGTTATCTTTTTCAGCCACTCTTGTTTCAAGCTTCTCCTTCATTTCCTCTCTCTCTCTCTCCCCCTTCTCTCTCTCTCTCTCTCCCTCTTTTTCTTTCTGTCTCTCTGAGCTCCCAAACACAAAAGACAGAGAGGCCACGACAGGACCCCAGTGTATGCTGGTTGTCAAGGAGACAAGGAGACAGTGTTGGGTCTTTAAACTGCCTCAGAGGGGTGTGTGGAGTTAGGGGGAGTTGGCCTTATTTACATGGGAAGAGGACAAGAGAGAGAGAGGGAGTGTGTGTGTGTGAGAGAGAGAGAGGTTTGAAATACAACTTTTGAGCAGCTTATAGGACTCTCAGCTAAAAATCATTCTGCAGCTCAAGTCATCAAATATTTACCAAGCAGAGGAAATGTGGAGCTGTTCATTATGTGGAGAATGCCGTGCATACATAGTAATGTAAATCAACCTGTCCTTTCCTCTCTCTCTCTGTCTCTCCCTCTCTCTCTCTCTCTCTCACACACACACATACACACAGACCATGCTTTTGATTGTAAGCGCTGGGAGCTTTGGGCCCCAGTGTTGGCAATGGTGAGAGCTGACTGCAGAATACATTACCAGATGCTTGAAGAGTGTTTCTTACCAGACTAGAAGAACAAGACGAAAAAAAAAGAAGGACTTGACTGAAAACAGGAAAAACAGAGACAAGAGTACACACCCATCCAAACACACATGCACCCCCACCCATCCACATATCCACACTCACGCACACACACACACACTCACTCACATACTTTTTTATTTTTCCTCTCTTGCTATCTTGCACTCATGCTTCTTCCTGTCCAGAGGATTGTCTGCGGTGGTCACACTATGTCCTCTCTCTCTCTCTCTCTCGCTCTCGCTCTGTGATCAGGGGGCAGAGGGTTGTGGCCGCAGAGCAGGCTCAACTCCAAGCCTGAAGTTCAATATCACCCCCAAACTCCACAATGAAAGCAGGAAGGGCAGGGAGAGGACGAGCGAGCCACCCACTGCTGCATTCACCACGGAAAACCCCCATGAGATACTCTCCGTTTGTTTTGTGTGTGTGTGAAACTTTAAACATGTGAAGTTTGACTTTTAGCGTCTTTATGTTCTAATTAAATTAAAACAAATGTGTCCGCCGTAACACATGTAGGATATTAGCAGTATGTTTTTGGAGACTTCAGGGACATACTGTGATCCCGTGTAATATTTACTCTGCAGATGTTTGAGGGCGAGCTTGCACAATCAATTTCCCTTTAATTCCCCAGCCATCTTGTCCTCTAAAGCCCCCCTCCACCTCCTTCTCCACCTCCTCCTCCTCCACCAACACCACCTTCTTTTTTTTTCTCTCTCTCTCCTCCTGTTATACATGTGCATGCCTCGGAGAAACCATGGTGAGCTTGGGTGTGTTTTGTTCTCTCTTATTACACACATGGACGTGCGTTATGTCCACTTAAATAGCCGGAGTAGACAGCGAAGAGAAAGAGCACAGGAGGGGAAAAAAAAGGAGAAGTGGGAAAACACCATGTTGTGGCCTTTTCCCCGCATTTTGTCTTAAAAGTATCGGCTGTTTTTCTACTCACCCCTCCCTCCTCTCTCCCCTCTCTCTGTATCTAAGGAGTGTTTGGTGATTAGTATGCAGAAAGGAAGCTGATTTGCATAATTAAGTGCTACAGAGAAAAAGCAACAAAGTTTGTTAGTTTTACAACTATGAGTTTAATAGTGTACAAAGAGTTATTCCTGCTCAAAAGTTAAAAAGTTTCACCGTTCAACACATATCTCTTTTTGTTTTTCATTGTTTTAGACACACAATTTTTTTTTTAAAGAAATCCAAAGCAGAGACAGATACCATTAAAGTGGTTAATAATCACAGAAGTGGTAACAGTTAGTAACCTACACTTGGCACTGAAGAGTAGATTAATGTTGTACTACACTGTTAATTGTCACACTTATAGTATACAAAAGGCACAGAAGGCAAGCAATGCTGATCTCAAAAGGCTCAAAGTTAATACAGAGAACATCAGAGACTCCAGTATATCAGGACATGATTACTAATGACACATGAAAGGATAGTTGTGTTCACCAAATTATTCTCCGTAATAAGGCATAATAATTCTTATCTGAAAAGGTCATTTAATGTTATTTTCACGTACAAAATAGAATATAAAAATACATTATAAACTTGTTACAGATGTTATGACTCCATATTTTTGTTTTGTTTTTCTTTTGTCATATATGTCAAGGCATCAGTCGGTTTGTGTGTGTCTGAAAAAGCTGATACACATGCAGAAAAAAATATATATATATAATATGGACGACTTCATCTCCAACAAAACAATCAAACAAAACAAACAAAAAAAAGATAAAATATAACACTGTTCTCTGGAGGTGTGTGAACCTCATAAACATCTTAGACTGAACACTTAATACTGTATCTTCCAATTAAAATGAGCCACTTTTTTTGTTCTTTTTGGCACTAAAATGTGACTTAAATCATAAAAACAAATGTCGATGATGACAATTAGGCTGCAGTCCTAATTTATCTGCATAAACCTCGAATGCTGGGCACAGGCCCACGATGCTGTAATAGTAGCAGAAGATTTAGGAGTAACTTTGCTCCAACGCTCTCAATAAATAAAGGCACTGCTGTTCAAGCTCGTACAATTCTGTAGTGTAAAAAAAAAAAAAGGCAAAGGCATCTCTGTGAAAGTGACATACTGTACGTTGACTCTGCGTTGGGAGATTTAGGACAAACCCAGAGATACTTTGGCATTTTGGATTCCAGTTATCGTCACTGAGCACCCGTTGTTTTATGCTAATCCACCTTAAAAATATAATATAATTGGAATCACACTTCAAGGGAAAGCATGTTAATATATGAATATTTTAACACCAATTATAATGTGTTATAATGAGTTATTAATGTATGTCGGCTTAGAAGAAGAAGCAATCCCTTTAAAGAGTGTGCCGAGGTGCCAGATGAGGAGAAAAAAAAGCTTCAAAATATCAACATATCTCCTTTTGTTTAGTGTTTGTGGAGGATTTCTGTGCTGGTTATCATTATCAGTATAGTTACCGTGTTATTAATAGAGTCATTATTATTGCATCACATGGACTGAGGGCAGGGCAGTTTGGCACAGCCAGGGATTGGTTTAAGGAGCCCTTCACCAGTTTGTGGGCCCGTCCCCGGGAAAGTCTACTGGGATCACTGACTGAGACATTCTTAAACTGGCTTTGGACTTTTTGGAAGGAAGGCACGTTTGGTAAAGTTTAGGTTAGGACTTGTCGATGGGCGGGGTCCTGAGGTTTATTCCCATGATCGCTGTCGTCTGGTTGGTAGGTTAGACAGAAGCAGCCGGGTTGTTCCCAATGTGCTGGTCTGGTTGGCTGAGCTGAGGGAGTGGCGGGGGCCGCGGGCCAATGAGCACGCCAGCGGGCAGAGATGTGGGTGGGTCATCAGTGGGCGGAAAGGTCAGAAGGTCAAGGGGTCATGGGTTAGTTGCCGTGGCAGCTAGAGTTAGACAGACAGAGACGGACAGACGTGGAAAGGAAACAAAAAGGGCACATAAAAGGGGACATAAAAAGAAAAAAAGATAGAAGAGAGATTAGTGTCAGCTAGTGGCGTCAGGATGACAACAAGGCAGATCTACTGCAGTCACACAGCGTGAGGGGAGAAGAGCTGCACAACACCTTCATGAGCCCTGCATAACCATTCAGAAAGACTTACATCAACCACGGGGTGGTGACATAAGGAATGGCTGGTTAGCGATGCTCATGTATGCTCATGAAGGTGTTTGCAGGGTATTTTTTTGGGGAGGAGGAGGAGGAGGAGACGCCCCTCCTGCCGTGTGACTGCTGCTATAGTGATACTACTCATGCTAGCTGGTCTAGCACAGACAGACAGTGAAACCATGGACAGAGAGGGAGACAGCATGGTTTCATGTGGGTGAGAGAGTGACCTTTATGTCCAAAAGAAAAGTGTCCGGGCCTCAAGAAATACTTTCACTCGCCGACAAGTAGAGCTATTGTTTAGCAGCAGGCATAAGATCTTGATGATTAACAGTTGTGATTAACTGATTATTGATTATGGTTTGATCATTAGAAGAGCACTTAATGACTACGGTAAGCAAAGAGGCACCATAAGAGACAGTGATGAGAGGTTAAAAGATGGTGATTTTAGAGGGACTTAAGAAACAATTTAACAATAGACAGACTAACTACAAGAATTTAGAGGCTTTGGTTTTCTTTAGAGATTTTTTTCAATAGTCATCTTTATTGCCTTTTAGTGTTTTTTTGTCCATCGTGTACAACAAGAGCACCACCGCTCAACATACACACATATATCGTAGCTAGCTAGTCCATTTTCTATTGCATAAAAACAGTCACGAGGCCTGTGAATCGAGAAAAAGGTCACCTCATCTTTAAATAGACAGAGCAAAACACTGCCTTCATTGCCACCCCCTTTCTTTTTTTTTGTTTCGTTGTTGTTGTTGTTGCGGTGACTAAAACAGTAGTAGCTACACACCTTGAATAAAGTCTGAAGTTTTACATGGAGACACTTCTTCTTCATCTATAAAAAGCATATCGTAAAAACAAAAATAAAAATTTACAAACTAAAAAACAAAAACAAAAAAAAAAACAAAAAAACTAAAAGTATTTCCAAGCGATCTTGTTCCATAAGCTTCATATAAGCACTTAAATCCTTAAAATCCCTATATACAAATTTATTTTTGCAGCTAAATACATGGTAACAGCACCACTCTGGCTAGGAAATATATGAAAGATGTAAACAGCCCCAATGATAAAGTCCAGTGGGCGACTGATAAGACCACAAACAACAGTATTTCATACAAAAAGAGCTTGTAACACAGACCTCAGTAGTCATCACACGCTGTGTTTTTAGTAGTAAAAGACCAAAGATCATACGGAAGTGAATGACCTCCAGAAAAAAGACAATCACTGTTACCTTAAATGTCATATAGTCATTGGGCACAACACAGGATTTAATTAATAATAATAAAAACATTTGTGGAAATCTACTGGAATGAAGTTTGGGGTATAAATAAAACTTCCCACAGATATTCATAGGGTCAAAAGTAGTAGTGGAGAGATATAAAAATCTGAGAGAGGACTCCAAATCCAGAGTCACAAGGACCCGAGTCACATGAACGGAGTGATCCATTCTAATTGAAAGGGTCCCGGCCTGCAAGCCGTCCAGTTTATCTAACAGGCGAGCAAAGATAACCGCTGCAGCTGTCACCCCCCTTTACATGGTTCCTCCCAATCTTGCTCACTTATTCCACTTTCACTGCAACAAATACCGCTTCAGCGTGTGACCTTTTTTCTTTTTTTGCTGTTTTATATCCCACCTGATACAGTTATTTCTATGTTTCTCTTTAGGCATGCCGTATCACAGACACATGTAAACTGAAATTGGTCCATTGGTCTGCATGCACGCACCACAAAACACACAAACACAATACAACATAAACATAAAGTGGCTGGTGAGCTAACTAACCTCTGTCTGGGGTCACTACCCTTTGGTAAGGATGGATTCTCTTGTCGTGGCGTCGTACCTTAGTGGTCATGGCACCTGCTAACAGCCATTGACATCGCCAAAACAGAACACAGAAGGTTACTCATCAGGAAAAAAAAGACATCAAACAGTCCACCCATGGCACCAACATCAGTGAAAACCAGGAATTTACAAGAAGTGTTCAAGGCTGAGGGTGAAAGTAAGTCGAAACGCTTCTAAGAGACAGAATTGTTGTTGTTTTGTGGTCTTCTGTTCTCTAAAGAAAATATTAATCCAAACCACTAATTTCTCACTAAGCTTCACTAGTAGATTCAACATCAGCTGTAAGCAAAGTCACTCTATAGCTCTGTGATTAAAATAAGCTTTAACATATATTAAATCACAAACAGCAGCGCTAAAATGTCTATGGGTTCACTAAAAATGTGTTAAAAGTACAAGCGGAAGCTGAACTATTAAAAAAAGTTAAATAGCTTGTCACACCACAATACTAGTCTGCTAATACAAAGAGGAAATTAACAGGAATGGACACTTGACTACAGAATGACTGTCGAGGAATCTGTCATCCTAAAGTATGAGCAAACTTTGAGTGTTTGCTCTGTGGGACAAGTATGTACGGGAGTGGGGTGGGGAAGGGCAGGGGAACGGGAACGGGAAGGGGGGTCTGCAAGCCAGTCCGTGTGTGTGTGTGCTAGGAGGGGTTGCTATCGCTTAGCCTTTGGTTGGGAAAGCCATACCTGCAAAAACACAGGAAGAAGGGACTGTTAGCCCAACAATGAGCCTCAGTATGCATCAATATATACCGCGGATGTATTACAAGACCTGGATATGGCTGCCAATTTGTCTCAGTGGTACTCCAACAAAGAAGTTCTGCTGCCCAACCCGACAATAACACAAATATCTGTCTTATTTTATACCGTTAAGTCCGCGTAAAGCGTTGGGCTTGGCTCGTGTTTGGTTAACTATCGTCTGTGTCCATCCTTATCGTGCTAAAGGTGAATGCGTGTGCATTAACATTTCCACATTGCCATTCTGGTCATGTCTCTCACATACAAGAGATAAAAGCATAAATAAATTAATAAAAAGCGAAAGTGACAGAGTGTAGACCATGTGTTGCTTTAGCCTGGCAAGCTAATGCTCCAAATTTGGCAGTCAGTGCTTCATTCAGTGTACAGACTCTATGCTTCAGTCTAGTCCTAATGTGTGTTCAGACAGAACACACATTCTGAGTTCAATATGTCTCAGTTTCAGTGGTGCATTTCTGAGTATTTGTGCTTTATGGATCTGCTTCGTAAACGTACAAAGATGAGACGGAAAGGTGCGAGATCTGTAATGTGTTTACCGACAGCTAACAGTCAATTTGCACGAATGATTCGCTTTGAACGCACCTTTATAGATGTATCAACCAGCGCTAGTGTAGAACTTTACCATAAACCTCAACTATAAAACTGACGACAGCTGTGAAAGCTTCGGTCAGAACCTCTGTCGACTTTCTCGTTTCCTTTTTGTCGGAAAGACAGACAAATTTTGAAGATAGTTCAAAGATGAAAGTGCTAGCTACGGTTGCTGGGTCAACTTAACCTGGTGTCGCGTGCATTTTTGTTTCCAGTGTTATTTTTTGTGCATACTAATATCGCGTTGTAAAGACTGTGGAACAAGCGGGCATGGAAAAGGTTGTTTGGACGTATGCGATTGGTGAGCATCTTTCATTGGAGTCCAGTATCCAGTTCTCATAATACATCCATTGACTATGTATCAAAGTGATGAACTTTTGAGGTATAAATACCTAATACTCCGGTTGAGTCAATTGGGTATTCCAATATGGAGGGCGTGAGTGTGTAGGGATACTCGTACGGCGTGTAGATGATTCCAGATTCGGGCCCTTGCTGCACCAGCGCCGGGTGCGGGTTGCCTCCCGGTACGAGGGCCGAGCTCTGGATCTGACGAATCAGAGGCATGATGGTCGGCGTGGTGACGGGGGCAGGGTTGCGCAGGCTCGGAGGCAGGACGGGCGTTGGACCTGTGATGATCCGAGGCGCCTGAGGGGTCGCTAGAGGGAAGGCGGCGGTGGCTGCGCGGCACGCAAACATACAGTAATGCAAGTATGCACACACCCACACACATACAATAGACAGGGGAGAAGAGGAGAGGACAAACAGACTATTTAACAGGAGAAACAGAGGCATTGTTCATATATACAGTGGACTCCTGTACCGAGACCCCTCCTTTGTCACCCACCAACCCTCCTCCACATGTTAATTATGATGTCATCCTTACGCGTCTTGACATTGGCGTCTCTGTAGGTCCCGTTGAGAATGGCCAGCTCCATCAGCTGCATTTTCTTCAGGTTGTCCTCCCCCTCAGCCTACAACAGCATGCACACAAGCAGAGCAACACAATCAGCTTACTTAGCGAGGACTGTCATTCAGCCGTTTGACGTGCGGATGAATGAACTTTTGTGGGAGTCCGGTCAACAAGTCAGCAAATGTTACACTATGATGGAGCTAATTATGATTCGATCTGAATGTTCAGACTCAAACACAGCGGAGAAGAAACGGAGTCGAGCAGACTCTGGACACAACACAGGACTGTCAAACACGCCAGCTTCTTAGCTCCTGTTACATCTCGGTGAAAAGCCTGACTGATTTACAGTCAGGCGGCGAGGTTGGCTGGGTTAAACTAACCCATATCATTAACTTCACCCTCCTTTAACCACACACACACACACACATTCACGTGCATAGATTAACAGGTGTTCCTGCTCCTGATTGCCTTCAGACACTCCTCACATCCCTTCACTTTCAGGGTCGGACGATGCTGCGCTGTGATTGGAGCGGAAGTGGCGGCTGATTGCAGCAATAGAAATCCCCCTGCTGGTCTTTTCAGTCTGTTTCTATTGTTGCGAATAATACAGGCGGGAAAAAAAAGGAAGGAGCCTTGTGATTTCAAAATATGTGCTTTTGTGACTGTGTGTCAAAGAGGGGATTATTTAGAGAGAGTGTGTGTGTGTGTGTGTGTGTGTGTGTGTGTATGTGGTCTATACGGCGATGTCTGCGCAGTGTTCCTCTGCGTTTTCTATCTGTTTGTGCACATCTAACCATGTATGTCAGCCTCCAGCGGGGAAAGAAGGTGGGCCGGAGAATGTGAGAAATGTTGAGGAGTGCAATCAAAATGTCCTCTTGTGTGGACAACACACACACACACACACACACACACACACACACACACACAAAAAAAAAAAAAAAAAGAGAGAAAAGGGAATACTGTAGCCAGTAGTTGGGAATGAAGTGAGTTGTGAACGAGTGAAAGGAGTGATGGAGTGGGGAGAACAAGTGAACAGACTCTCCATTCATTCCCTCAGCCTTTCAAACAACCCGGGGTTACCATGGAAACCCCTTTATGCGTGTTCCCTAATTACCCTAACCCCTTACACATACTCTCTCATACACGCAGAAAGACACACACACACACAAAAAGACACAAACACACACACACACATAGACACATTTTGGACTGACAATCCCCTTCCCCCCTTTCCATGCATACCAACACAGTGAACCTTCATCCATTCACACAAACACTTCCCAATCAGTCCTGATAAGATTTCTCGTCGGTTTCGTGTCTGATACTCACAGCGGGCACGAGAAGTTTCTTGACCTCGTTGATGGCCCGCTGGAGTTTGATCTTGGCCCGGTTGTGTGTGTCCTCCACCGTGATCAGGACGTGGAGGTCCTCGCTGAGGTGCTCCCAGTTGGGCTTCCCTCGGTTCATCTCCTCCTGAAACAAACACGCACACACACAAGAAAAAAAAACACGTTTCACAAGGCTTGTTTGAATGCACCACACAAGCTTTGGTGCTGAGAGAGACGGGAACTTTTCTTCTCGTCTGGCTCAGTTTTTTTGGTCCGGCGTCCAACTACACACAACAAAACACACACACACAAGGCTCAAGGTTGTGTAACGCAGCTTTGGACGCGTTATCAAACTCCTGTCGCTCTTCAGCGGTTACACAAGTTTGGTGTTGCATTTTATTCCAGGCGCTCAGGAACATTTCCCAAATCACGCTATCTCTGGCTACTGCTCCTTATCTTATCTGTCCTCCTCTATGCTGATTATTTCATCTTCAGATGTTGATTCAGTGACAATAGCAGCATTAATCATTATCAAGGACAAATGCTGACACTGTTGCTGGTTGTATTTGTACGTCTCCTTCCCTGGTTTTCGTGTAACGTAATAGGCCGGATCAGTTTAGCTTCAGATTATTGTGATACTTTTCTATTTTTTAAAAGTTCATCAGACAAATTTTGGATAAAGTCAAATTGTTCTCTGGGAACTTGCGACACATTAGTTTTTGTTTGTATTTTTAGCCACAGTAACTCGAGGGACGGATAGGAAAAAATGGCAATGTCAGTTGGTGGCTCAGTCGGTCATTTCACCACTTTGGTCCAGACTGAAATATCTCATTGAGACAGACATGGATGAATCCTGACTTTGGTGACTTTCCCTCTGCTTGTCTCGACAACATTTTGGACGGATGACCATGAAATTTTGTTAAGACGTTCATGTCAGCCTTTGAATGGATTGTCATAACTTTCATGACCCTCGGCCACACTTGGTGTTTGGTGTTTAGTGCTAATTAGTAAATATCATCACGCTAACTCGCTAAAAGTAAATGATGACTTGCTAAACATTGCTACTGCTGACATGAGGATTTAGCCCAAAGTACCAAAGTTTCTTTGCTAAATGAAAAGATTGATACACCTCTCATCCGCTGAATTTGAAGCTACACGCAGGAGATAGTTCGCCTAGATCTACATCACATTTAGTCATTTAGCTGACGATTGTAGGTGGTGCTCTTTGAAGAGTTAGGTCTTCAGGAGGTTTTTAAGGTAGAGAGCGACACCCCTGATCTTAGGAACTGGTGGGATGTTCCACCAACGGACACAACAGAGAAGTTTGGACTACCCTGAGCATACGGTTGGCAGAGCCAAGCTTCATTCATTGGTGGATGCAGCATATGCCCGTATAAGACTGGAGAAACTGGAGACTACTTTGTAGTCAGCATTGGCGATTTGAATTTTATCTTGGCTCCGTCCAACTGTTACAAAATCAACCTAATAGCATCTTTAAAGTTGTCACGAGTTTGACTCGACTGCAACGATATCCGTTGGGGAACGAGATTCAATTTTTCCTAACCAATTACATGAGACTGACATGTCTGCCTGAAGCTATGTGGTTTTAAGAGGACACTGATGTGAAGCCAAGCCAACATACTGGTTCTGCTGGGATTTTAAGAGTAGAGCCGCCTACAAACAGCCGATAGCAATGTCGATTTCTCCATCTATATTTTTTTTGAATGTCTGGACCCTGGCAATCACTGAACCTCACTACTTAAGAAACTGCTTGTTCAATAAACACAAAAATGACAACTTGTGGTTTTGCGGGTTGACGTGTAGCAGACTAAAAACAAGCTACGATGACGGACGATACTCAGAAGACGTCTACCAACAGCCTAGTAGATCTTATTGTTGTCATTACTCCTTCTTGGAGGCGTTTTCCCTTGGCACTGGTCATAAGTGCCCACACTGTGCTCATTTTTCAACCGAGAAACCGCTGTTTCCCATCGTGATAGATGTTGGATTCAAAGGTCTGGACCCTGGCCATGTCTGAAGCTCACTACTTAACAAATAGTTTGTTCAATACAGACAAAAAACTAAGTGTAAAAATGACAACTTGTGGTTTTATGAGTCACTCAGCTGCCAGTGTACTGAAGTGGTTGTCAGAGGGTCAAATAGCTTCAGAACCCCCCCGCCCCCAACCCAAAAAACCTTTCCAAGGTCAGATTAGTGGGGGCCAAGTCCGACCACTTCTGTTGCTTTCTGAAACCGACTATCCGACATTCACACCCACATCATGCTGTGATTGGCCAGCTGTGCGAGAGAGGTGAGAAAGTAAGCCGGGCTCGAACGTTTCTCTCCAGCTTTCTCTCTTCTCATTCTCGACACAATTGTATGACACTATTCGTGTAAACACGACAAAGTCTTCCGATGAGAGACCGTCTAAAAATGTGTAACAATATCTCCGGATTTAAACAATATCATCACGCCTCCATCCCTCCCTATAACCACTGGCATTTCACTCCCCCATGGCTAGCTGTTCCCTACTGCTTCCAGCCTTTATGCTAAGCTAAGCTAACCAATCGCCTGGCTGTAGCTTCTTATTTAACCGACAGATGTGAGTGTTATTAATCTTCTCATCAAACTCTTGGCAAGAAAAGTGAATATTTCCCAAAACGTCAAATCATTCCTTTACGTTGAGCTTTGCACAGCTGCTTTCATGACTGTAGTCTTTATATATTTTGATGAAAAGTCCCAGTTTAAACCGAAATTATGAAGTCCTCTGTCTTCAGTATTGTGCACCGGGACATCGTATCCTCTGTGGATGTTTTGTCAAGTGAGATGTATCATTTTGAAAAACACCAAAAGTCAACATCTCTCTCTCCTCTCCCCCTGTTGCCTCCCACTGTGTCTCTGTTTTCCTTCCTCTCTGTCTCTGTGTGTGTCTCTCTCTCTCTCTCTGAGGGGCGTGCGGGGTAGGGAATGTTCTGGAGAGAGAGGGTGGGTTGGAATGCTGGACTTGCTCCACCTGCCGTTTGGAAAGCTTGAGCCGACTCCGTCCAACAGCAAACACCAGGGGAGAGGAAGGGAGAACAGATGGACCGAACACCAGGACAGGAGAGAAAAACTGAGTACCAAAAACTCATTATGAGAAACGGGCTGATAGATACAGCACAGATAGATAGATAGATAGATAGATAGATAGATAGATAGATAGATAGATAGATAGATAGATAGATAGATAGATAGATAGATAGATGAACAAAATCTGTTCACCAGCACCTCTAAAGATTACTTATTACAACACATTATTGTGTTGTAATAAGCCTGCTCTGCAAAAATTGAGAAGTTGTGGTCCAGCAGAGGTTGTGTGTGGGACTCTTTCTTGGCAGGTTGCGGTGACTTCCTGGAGTCTCTGCTAATGACTTTTTTTAAAAACGTTGATGCAAGCGGCAGTCTCTGTAGCTGTGAAGTGAAGCCAACGCAGGAAGTGCCAAAAACCGCACTTCCTCAAACGGCCACTTGAGGCCGGCTACAGAACGAGTCTCCATAAGCCCCCATGTTCAAATGACTTCACAGCAGAAATTAACATGTTTACCGCCTGGTACAAAAAACAGTTTTGGTCTCTAAAGCTAATTTCCCCGTTCATGACAACGGTACTGAGGGTGAGTTTTTATACAACACACCTGTTCAAATTATATTAAGATATGGGGGATTAACAGCAAGAGTCAGCCTTGCTGTTTCCGCATTATTCATAACTTAACATAACATGCATGTGCACGGAATAACATCAAGACCTGACAGCAGGGTTATTGAAGAGGCGGGACATTAGATTTTTGGGGGTGTGCACAATAAATTGATAGTTTGAATTGCACTGTCACTGTGTAGCCTTACTACATACAGTACAGTGTGTTGCCTGTAGCCGTACAGATTGAAAGATCCTAATGAGTATAACGAGCAGTACGCAGCAATTTCTGCATTTAATCAGATCTTTTTAGCACAGCTATGCGTCTGTACAGACCAGCTTAAAAGAAACAAAACATGCATCCGAACCAATGAAGCAACAAGCTGACATATAGCTGCCGACGTCCTCACGCTAACGCAGCTACGGCCTAACGTAGATACGGATGAAACGTCTCTCTTATTATGGTGAGTGTTAAACTCTTTTAAATTTAAAAAATATTGGAACAAATTGTTTTAATTATTGTCAGGTAACAACTGAAGGGAAGGGGGGTACGAAGCAGCATGCAGGCGGCACAGAGGTCATCCAGGGTGGACCTGGCCCCCTAAACACCCGCTGGGTACGCTTCTCATCTAACTAATAATAACACGTTTCACAAAATGTCAAACTGTTCCTTTAAACGCAAACATGCGAAGACATTCCTGTGGTCTATGACAGAGCTGCAGCTGATGTGAACTGTGAAATCCAGAAAGAGAGACACACACACACACACACGACGAAAGCATGTATGTTGTAAGGGTGTATACCTTCTTCTTGTCTCTCATGGAGCCCTTTCCTCGCACCATAATCTTGCAGCCGGTCTCTGCCTCCAGTTGTTTGGCCGTCAGTCCACGTGGGCCGAGGATCCTCCCTACAAAGTTGAACTACACGAAAAGAACAGAAACACACACTGATACTAAAAAACAAGCCCCGAAGGAAGACAGACACATTTTCACATCACACACTATATATATATATATATATTATTTTTTTTAAACAATGTGTGTATGTGTGTGTGATTTTCATGCGCTGTGAGCGAGTGTGCCTTTGAGGATGATGTGTTTGTGTTACTAAGAGGGACAAAAATAGCTCATTATATGGGTGCTGGCTGGTGTCGGTGGTATGACAGGACAGCGACGTTCTCTTAACCTTATCTGTCACTAAGACTGAGTGATTAACTAGACAGCTGCCCCTCTGTGTATGTGTGTGTGTGTGTGTGTGTGGGGGGGGGGTGATTCATTGCCACTATCCTTGTCAGTCTCTGCTTCTCTTATAACATTTGTCAAGCCTCTTCCCTACATTGTTTTACTTCAACCAACTTCAGCGACAGTTGCGACACATTCGCTCCGGCCTTTGTGATGACCCTCGACTCTCTCTCTCTGTCTCTAACACACACACACATGCACACACACATGCACACACACACACAAATCCAAGATAGAGGAACTGCTCTCTAAATTTAACCTTGATCTCAACAGTTTTCCGGCGCACTCCTGTCTGTGTTTCTGTGTGTGTGTGTGTGTGTCCTGTTAGTCTTCTGTCATGTGAGTGAGGACAGCCTGTCATTGTATTCGGTGATTGGCGAGCTGATGCATGGTGAAAATCATGTGAGCTGTTCAATCTGGATCAACGCAACTCATATTGAAGTGCTTAACTGTACTTGGAGTGGAGTTGGAGGGATGCACCTCGAAAGTCACTGCAGTTCACTTGTTTTTATATCCGTGGAGGAGACTTAATCCCCTTTTTTAAGCTCCTATAAATATTTACGGTGTCAACTTATGTCTGAAAATGAAGGCGCGGCGAGGGAATTTACGCCAGTTTATTGCCGTTTTTTTTGGGTAAACAAAACTTGTTTTTCACAATTATTCTTTTTTATCTCATTGGAAACACCAGCCAAGGTTCATTATTGATCTATTTTATGTCCAGATTACATCACTTGGGGCGAGCGAGAGATGAACTCAGAATGAAATCAGCTTTTAGATAAAAACGTAAAGCAGAACCAGCAAAAAGACCTCGCTGACTTTTTGGCAGCCCGTCTGTAACTAAGAGAAGATAAAGTGACAACAGCAAAAAGTAAACAGAGACACTTCTGAAAGGTCGAAGGTCATGGATTTGTCCACTCACGTCTGGGTACTCTTTGACAGGCACATAGAGCTTCTCCTGCAGCTGAGCCACGGGGCCGATAGCTTCAGGAAGCTCCTCCATGTCCCGCCCGTTGAACATGCCACCGTTCACTGTGTCGTTGTACATGTCCTTGCGTACCCTGCCAATTTCTGGGATAGAAAAAAAAAAAACACACACAGATGGAGTAAAGTTGAGTGAATTTAAACTGAGGACATCCAGCAAAATGTCAACGAGGGACGGCCGAGTGTCACGTTTCTTCACACGTCCGTTTCTTGGAGCGGTGACTCACTGTCACCAGAATTACAGCAGGCCCCTCATTGTGACAGCTAGACGGTCAGACAATCAGACAGACAGGAAGGCAGGAAGACAGGGAGACAGTCACAAGCATTCTGCACCACAATGTAGAATCTAACCGCCGAGCGCTCTGCAATCAGGACTCATCTATTACCGGCGACATCTCTCTTTCCATTTCGCGTCTCACAAAAACACGCCGTGTCCACCACCACCCTCCCCCCAACCCGACTTCTTTCAGTGTAAATAAAACCATGGAGAAAACATACATGTTGGTGGGTGTCACGGTGACCTTACAGCTGCAGGACAGTTATTCAACAACCACACAGACAGACAAACAGGGCATTGAGATTCTTACAGAGCAACGTGGGTGCAATTATTTTTTAAATCGATTCGTCTGGAGACCATTTTAATGATTATTTGATAAATCTTCAGCTCCATAAAACGCCATAAAATAACAAAAAAAAGAGGCTATTTGGCACCTTAAAATTGATATTTCATCAGGATATGATATAAAACAGATGATATAAAGGTAAAAAATCAGATTTTTCAAGTCAAGTCAAGTTTGTGCCTCATGTCTGATACAGGGGCTACATCATATATGAGACTATGTTTGTCTGCCTGTCTGCTTGTTTAGTGTTGTCTGAATGACCAATGCTGGCCTCTGATGCCTTTGTAATGACACGCTAGCACAATAATAACTGACTACTGCACACACACACACATGGCGGAATAACTGCCTTGAGGCACAAATATCATCTGACCTAAGCAGGCTGACAGCCATGTCTCCCTGCTCTGCGAGTGATAAGTCTGACCGTAATAACTACAGTAGGAACGCTATAATTACAGCCGCAGCTACAGCGACAATGATGATCCTCTAATAACCCATTCTGACCTGTTACAGACCAAAAGTGACTATTAAAACACACACACACACACACACACACACACACACACACACACACACATAGACAAACAAATCTGCACAGACAAGCAGGGCTCGTGTCATAATTCAGCTGAGGCAGGGACCAGCTTTCTGGAGGGGAAATAAGAAGTGAAAGAAGAACAAGAGGGTTGAAGGAGTGAAAGATAAATACACGAGGAGGGGGGGTGTAGATGTTACAGGCCTTATCTTAACACTTCAACCTGTCGTTTGGTTTATATATAGGCTGGACTCAACCGCAGTGTTTCTAAATATGCCACAAACATGCACCCTGACAGTATGTGTGACTGACAGGCTTTCTTATTACCCAGCAAACTTCTGGGGCCCGAGCTGGAAATGCAGCACGGTACGATGCCTTTCATTCTAACCGTGGGTGTCACATTATCATGCGGACGAGTTTGTGCTGTCAAAGACTTCAAGATACGAACGCAACTGAGAGATGTTAGAGGTCGTCTGGCATGAGAACAACCTCTGCTGCGTCATGGGACTTGTCACGGAGTCACAAAGTCAGGACCTTGGTGATCCTGATGCGCCACAACAGTGGCAACAACAGTCGACAGGCCTTGGCAGCTTTGTAGGAACTGTTTGGGGGTAGAGGGGGGGGGGGGGGGGGGTGGGAATCACTTTTAAATAGACTTTTGTGTTGTTATGTTTGGATATCAACAAGTGGCCAGCATGTAAAGGGCTCAAATCAAACATTTTACACAGTGACAGGCTCAGGGATGGGCTGCAGCATTCACATAAGCCTGCGCATTAGGTCACTGGGAAAGACTAACAACTGTCTGTTTGTTCCCATCACCAACTGCCCGTGTGTGTGTGTGTGTGTGTGTGTGTGTGCATGCGTGAGTGAGTGTGTGTGTGAAAGAGAGAGAGAGAGAGAGAGAGAGAGAGACAGGGTGTGCTCATCTGCTGCAAAGGACACATCCTATTCACACGTCTAGTTTTATAGCAACTTTTCATTCAGGTTTAATGTGAATTTACGAGCCAAAGTTTAATTATTAATCATTAGCATCTTCCAGTAGTTGGGTGGGTGACGTTACTGTGGTGTTTCCTTGGTGCCAGAGAACAATCCCTGCACTTAATGAGCGAATAACTTACTTTTTACAATTAAACTCAAAGAAAAGGTGAGCCAGATCCCTAACAAGTAGGTTAAAGTCTCTCTTACGGAGGTCTGGAGGCGAGTTACCTTCATCCAACAGCCGCTCCAGATGCGTAAAGATGCCGCTGAAGTTGGGCAGGGAGCTCATCACCTTCCTGTCGTTCATCAGCTGCATTAGATAGTCCGGGTTGGACTTGGGTCTCTCCTTCACCTCTGTCTCCCCGACCATGGCTTATGCTTTAGCAATAATAATAATAAAAACTAGCAGCTAGTGGAGAAAAATATAAAAACTTATGTAGGGAAACGTGAGGAAAAAAAAGACACGCCCCGGACAAGCGATGCGAGGAACCCAGGGGATTCCACCGGCCGCGACCCGCTGACCGCCTCTCTCTCTCGGTGATCAGAAAAATCTCAGCCCCGGTTAAGTCGACTCTTCTTCGGTTAACGTTTTGTGAGTGTGTGCCCACTTCTTCTCTTCTTCCAAACGGTCCCCCCCTCCTCTCCAGACTCTCTCTCCAGAGTTTCAAAAAAGTTCCTTTTTTTGCAGAGAGTTTGGCTCTTGATTTATTTCGTTTTTTGGGGGGACACTTTTCTAAACCGACTCTTCGAACTTCTTCAACGGCTGCAATAAAAAAAAAGTCTGGTGTGTCCTCCTGTGCCCCGGCTGCCTCCCTCCGCTTGTGTCCGCCCGGTGTGTCGGTATTCTGCAGCGGGGATCGACTCCCTATCATATGATTACAGTATAGCAGCAGCACGAGAAGAGTGTCAGGAGCGCGCGGCGCGTCGCCGATAGAGGGGAGGAGGAGGAGGAGGAGGAGGCTCGTGCCTTCAGACGGCCCCTCGCGCACACTCACACACCCTCCACAGTATAACAATATAACACATAGGTATGCACACCTGTTCTGCAACAGTGACTGTCCATCACTCGCCCTGTGAAGTGCGTGTGTGTCCGAGTACCATCGAGAACTCGACCTGAGTGCCGTTTAGAGGTACTTGTACTTTAAATTTATGACCTCCCTACTCAGTTCACACCACTTACAGTTGTTGTTGTAAAATAATCAGGACACTTCTCCTGTGTATTCACGTAAATAAATGGATTTTATGGAGGTTTTTTTGGACTGTATACGCGCCAAACTTCGTGTATACCGTGCAGAAACAGTGTGTAAAATGAGTCTTACAAAGTACAAGCAGTACTCATGTATGGAACTATTTTATTTTAACGGGATCAAAAAAAAATTGATTGCTTTTTCCTCAACTACAACAACTAGGCTACATGTTATCACTGATGGAGCAACTATTCATATCCTCTACTAAAAGTATACAACAAGGTAGAAATACCCAGTCCTACATACATTCATTTTATTTCCTTCCACGTTTCCCGAGATAAATAGTTGATGCATCCATATACAAACTAGCAAACTACTGCAGGAGGGTTTTCTCTCACAGAGTCTGTCATGTCTAACCAGCCCAGAACAGGCAAACTTAATACAAGCTTGAGATTTGCATGTTTTGTGGCCACCATAGTTTCTCTTTAAGATTGTAACTACAACACCAGGTAACACTAAATCCTACACACTGGTCCTTTTAAGTCATAGAAATACCCAGTGACAAGTATTGTAAGCTAACACTGCAGTATAAAAAGAAAAAATACTTATTCTCTCAGTGATATATTGTTTTTTGATACATCTATGTACACGGCTGACCCCTCCAAGGGGTCACCAGATAAATCCGAGGGGTCGTGATCTCTGTCACACACACGTGTATTCATTTATTTAATTTATAGACATTCCTCCAAACTGTGCTTTTATTTTGAAATATTGGATAACTCATACACTCATAGACATCTGAAATGTGACAAGGGGCCCCGATGAAGGGGTCACAAGCCAGATATGTATGAACCCACTGCTTTAAAAGTCCAGTGTGTCAGATTAGGAGGGATTTACTGGTGGAAATATAACATTCATAACTGTTTTCATTTCTGTATAATCACCTGAAATATGTCTTATGTTTTGTTACCTTAGAAAGAGACTTTTATATCTACAGACACCGAATCAGGGTAGTGTGTTTCATGTTTTAAACTTAAGCAAATTTGGCCATACAATGATAAATTGTTAGAATAAATAAGAGAAAAAGAAAGAAGTTTAAGAACCGGTGCATAGAAACCAAGGACCGATTCAACAAGACCTATAAACTGCAACAAAAAAACAATAAAATGTTAAATTAATTCAATAGACACAGGCTGATCGAGGTTTTCTCTGCGTTTTGTGGCAGGAGGGTGACACAAGGGCGTTGCAATCAGCAAGCACACCACTGGATACTACTAAATACTACACACAGGACCTTTAATCTTTATATTTTATCAGATTATCGTGTGTTTTAGTAAGTAGTAACTCCAGCTGTCAGAGAAGTACATCAAAAAGTAATGTAAAGGTATTTATAAAGGCATATTTTGCTTACTTCTGTACTCTGGGTTTACAATGCAGGACTTACTTGGCATAAAAGTAATCTGAGTACTTCTCCTACCCCTCCTCCAGTTCACACCCTCCACATTCAGAACTTTTGTCAAGGATCCTGAAATAATAAGAAGGTGTGATGTGTGCATTGGTTCTCTCTGGGTGGCTGCTGCTGCTGAAATGTTATTGCTGAAAGAACAGATAGGTGTGAGGGTCTAAACTTAACTTGCTGTAAATCACACACATGTGCACACACACACACGCATAATATGTGCACCCACGCGTGGTTTGACTTTAAGCCTTTTGTCAGGCGCTGCTGGCCTCCCACCTGGTTTCTTTCCTCTTGTCTACTGTTGTACGCGTTGTGTTTTTCGCCTTGTAAGACTAAACTTATGATGGGTGGGAAGCTGTGTGTGTCTGTGTGTGTCAGAGCAGCAGGAATTGTAATGGGGCAGCAGTGTTGGTAATGGCTGGTCAGCTGGTATGGCGAGTATTCAGGGCGGGGGCAGTGCATTGTCCTCTCATAGCTCCAACAATGCCCCTCTGAGCAGGCCACACATCTACCAGTCACGGGCCTCTCTCTGCCCCCGTCTCTGCTTTTCTTTCTGTCTGCCATATTTATTCAGCCCATAGTGAAGTGTAGAGTGAGATGTGATATGTAGTACAGTCCCTGACCTTTGCCTGCAGCGTCAAGGTCAACCGCTAACCTCAGTTAATATTAGAGCACGTGTCAGTCATTGTTTCAGTGTGAAGACGTCACATGTTCATTATCTTTTTAAATGATTAATAAATGCTGCATATATTCATCACTGCAGCTCCTTTATGTATAATTAATAGCTCACATCAATTAATTAGTCACATTCTGAATGCATATATGATCTAATGTGTGTCATTCATCGATCCGTCTGCTGATATGTCCCATAAATCAGACAAAAAACTGATTTTAATGGATTAAATCTAAATTTATTGAATGTTTTCTGTTTGTCGCTCCTCACATGTGAAGATTTTTTTGCTTTTTCTCTTTGAAATTGCCGTAAATTAAATGTTTTTTGGATTATCAGACTTAAAATGATTAATTGATCAAAATTTACCACTCGACATAAAATGAATCTTTTATGTGATCTGTTGAGCAGAAATTTCAGCCAGTCACTGATTGACTGTCTTTTTCTGTCTTTGATATTGTTGTATATTTAATATTTTGGGGTTTGGTGTGTTGGAGGGTTTGAGCTCTGAAAACTCATTTTTTGAGTCAATGGGCAGAGAATGAATCGTCAGTCATTTTGATGGTTGATTTTTATGTCATTTATTAAACAGAAACTTCAAACAGTTTCTGGTTTTAGCTTCTCAAATGTGACGATTTGCTGTTTTTTTCCTGTTTTACATTGTTGTATATTTAATATTTAGTGTTTGGAGTGTTGGTTGGACAAAATAAGTAATGTAAAGATGTCACGTTGGGCTTTTTTAAAGTTAGTCGATGGACAGAAGAGGGATCAGAAACTATTCTAATAGATAAATCATTTTAAATCACTTCTTATCAAACATGGTCAATATGCTGCTTTTCTTAAATCACTGCAGAGAGAATATTTTAGACATTTGCTGATCAGACAAAAGAAAACATCTGAAGACGTCTCGGATTTGAGGAAGCTGGATTTTTTGTTATTTTATAGCTGAACAGTTAATTAATTATCTGAGGAAATAATTGGTAGATTCACTGATAGTGAAAATAATCACTCAGTTGCAGTGTGAGTCATTTTCACTACATTTTACAGAAAAGCAGTCATCAAAAAACAATCAACTGATTAATAAATAATTTTTTAAAAAATGACTGTTCTGCAGATCAGATGTTAATAAAATGCTTTATTCATCCAAAATGCAAGAAATGAACACCCCATCTGCTCTAATGTTCAGTAAGATTAGATGAGGATGAGTACTTATTAAAAAAGGATTTCACACAGAGAGATAAATCATGATAAAATCCTGCTGTCTTTGTTACTTTATGCATGTTTTACATCATTATGAATTAAATATCTTTGGTTTTGGTGTGTATATTGCACAAAACAGCCACACCGAGGGTGTCGGCCTCAGCTCTGGGACACATGAGGGTCATTTTTCACTATTTTCTGTTTATCAATTAGGAAGAAAACTGATCAACAAATAAGCTGGTAATGAAAATATTGTTTTTTTCCCATCCTTGATCTGTTTAGTTTGAAGCGAGGGTTCTGGTTTTGTCTGCTCCCATCGTCATCATCAGTAACATGGATCTTATTAAGTGTTTCATCATTACATATAAAGTGACTTTAGTGCAAATGCTTCATTTGTTTCTCTGTAATTAATCTAAAATAACTTCACCATCAATGGGAGAGGCCTCCCCGTGACACTATCATTGGTGGAAACACACCCTCTCCTGGACTTTTAATGTAACTGAAACTTTTCAAAGTGAGAGGCCGTAAAAGTGTTGATGCATTCCTGCGAATGTGTCAGTGTGACACACACACAGGAAGTTTGAGGCACATTTACAAATGAAATGAGACTCACGGCGTAAAAATTAACTGCAGGAAATGAGTGGAAACAGTGGGCGTGTTGGTGAAATAGAACGGAGAGTGAATCAGCTGGAAATGTAACAATGTATCAGATTACTGTCGGAGATATTTAATGGATTAGTCTCACACTGTCGGTGTGATTTTATTACCTGAAGTCGCCAACAGAGAGCAGCAGAATACACAGGCGACACAGGCAGCTGGTCACAGGAAAGTTAATAGATGTTGGCTCTGAATGAGCAGCTACAGTGTGCTGAGATACAGTACAAATCAAACAGAATTAGCTCTGATGGTAGCTGAGAGGCTGTTTTCTCACTATACTGTAATGCAAATACTTTTGTACTTTCTCTTAAATGAGTGATTTAAATATTTCTTCCACCACTGATATTATATTTTATTCTATTATATAATATATTTGGCTGTAGTTGTGAACGTGAGTGTCTCAGCTCTGTGGTGAACCGGCCACTTGTCCAGGGTGTACCCCACCTCTCTCACCCAGTGCCAGCTGGGATAGGCTCCAGATGGATGGATGGATGGGACATGAAATGACTCAGTGTTTCCCTGAACTTGTCTTCTGCTTGGTGAGTAAAAGTTATCTGAAAACACACTGATGTTGAATTCATTTGTTGCCATGCAGCTAAGCAGTGGTGGAAAATAAGTGGCCAAGCTCAAATTTGAAGTGCTTTAACGTTAGTCAGGAGCCATCCTGCATATTGAGTACTTGTACTTTTGACACTTAAAGTATATTTAGCTTCTTCCAGCACTATTTGTATCTGTTACACATTATTTTTTATGGATGCAATATCTAATTTAAAATGTTTTTCATCTTGCTCAGGTCATTAACTTTCTCTTGTTTGTCTTTCCATCTCTGTGTCTCTGACTCCGTGACGTGAGTCCCGCAGCAGGACATCGCCTCCTCACCTGGCTGAGGGGCTCATGCTAATCTAAAGCCGATTAGGCTTCTTATCTACTCAGCGCTGGTTATGTGCTTTGGTCCAACAAAAATACCGTGCAGAGTTGGCCTCTTTACCGTTCCTGCTGACTCTTCACAGCCCCCCTCCTCCCTTACCCAATCTGCTGCAAACTAAGTCACTCTTTGCTTTGATATCACGGCTCCTCATTCCTCTTGCCTGGGGTTTGCAAAATATGTGGATCTCATCTTGCATGCACATGTTTTATAATGGATTCTACATTTCTGGATGATATTTAATATTCAATATGTTCTGAAAGTTAAAAAAGGTTTGTTTTTTGCACTCAAGAGCTGATTTAAGGCCTTAAAATATACTTATTACTTCACTTTTACCTGGAAAAGTCACTTGCAAACACATGTGCATGCATTATTTTGTTTGTGAATGCATCCAGTGTACTGTATAACCCCACCGTCACCACCGCACACTCATGTCCTTGCATTGGCCATGTGAAGAGTCATCCCATGTCCATGTGAAACCAGTAATGCCATAATTGCCCTTATCCTATTGACTTAATCAGGAACCCTGCGGCACTCACAGCGTGCCTCGCTTCTTGATCTAAGGTTTGTGCGACTCAAGGTCGGCTACAACACAACATCCTCGTTTCACCGTCGAATCACGTCTCTAAAATCTTTTATTCGTGTATGCAATCAGCTCGTTCTTCTACACAGACACACAAAGCCAAAAAAAAAAAATCATATGGAAAAACTTTACATGGATTTAAATAAAAGACTTGACTTAATTACATTACGTTTTTTTTAAAAAAGTTAAATTTTGGATCATTTCTACACTATGTACAAAGACAGCAACCCAGTTGTTAGAGTATACATACATACTGTATGTGTCAATATACAGATACTGAATGCACAAGGGAAACATCAAAGAGGATCTGAGATTACAGTACGGGGGTCGGGAGCCAAGATTTAGCTGCCAATTTTCAGTCGTTCTCCACAGGTTTTGGACCTGGCCCTCGCTTCTCCTTCTTTCAGGGCTCACATCCCAGTTCCCATGCCTCACTCTCCGACCATGTGCTGCAACATTCAGGCCGATTCATTTAATTTATAATTTTACTCCCATCTTCCAGAGCTTAGTCAGTCTTCTTTGTAGACAAAGTATGAATATGAAAATAGATGGAGTTAAATTAGTTTGTCTATTTACAGTCTGAGCTACATGCCGAAGCGCTATAGACAGGTCAACAAAAATAAAACCTGGGCTGTAAATATCTCCCACCTGCACCTCCATGAGAGGGGGGGTTGCATGGCAACCACCATCCCCGCCGAACTATCCCACAACCAATACATTAAATGAAAAATTGCACGTTTACTTGTGATTGCAAAGCATCTGACATTTATCAATACATCTGACATTTACTTTATTTTGGAAAGATTCAAACCCGCAGAGTGTTGGAAAGCAAAACATTTCTATAACAGTATGCTGTGAAGCAAAGTTGGAGCCTGAGATGGATTTGTCTGACTGGGGAGAACCAAAATGGAAAGCCATAAAATAACTCATCCTACTCTTTATCTCTCTCTATGTATGAATATACAGCTTATAATTATTTATGTCCATTTGTGAGGAGTCCATTTAGAAGGAGTCAAATATGTATCTACGTAATAAATATTGGTAGAAAAATGTTGTCATCTCAGACGTCTCCTTCCTCTCCTCTTCAGGTGGGAATGGTGTCAGTTTTTTTTTTTTCTTTCCAAGGAGGGGGTTAGCTCAGCTCACCGTGGCGACCGCTACCTCGCCCCCCTCTTCCACCTTGGTGCCTTTGCCCATGGCCTTCATTTTGGCCATGATGTCGGTGAACGTCTCCTTCACCGTCTTCTCCAGGATCCAGCCCTCGCTCTCGCTCTCCGGGTCCTCCGGGTTAGCCAGGGTGGACAGAGAGCTGTTCACGTACTGCAGGCCAATGGTCACGGCAAACTGCAGCGGACAGGAACACACGTCAGATCACTGGAAGTAACTTAACTGCTGATGTTTATAAGATAAAATAAACTGGCAGTGCCCCAAATTCCATTTGAACTAATGAAATATTTGATTTAAGAACATTCTTTCATAAGATTAGTACAATTAATCTGGTCAATTAATGTTTAAAATGACATGGCAACAATTTTTCATGCAAAAAAAAATGACTTTGCTGTTTTTAATTGTGTTACAGTATGACATACATATAATTATAATAACTTGTGGTGAACAGACAAAACAGGACATTTGATGAAACTGCAGTGGCCATTTTCGCTATTTTCTGAGGTCTGCAGGCCAAACAATTAATCGATAAATCGAGAAAATAACCGTCCAGTGAATCAATAATGAAAATAATTGTTAATTGCACCTTTAAATATATTTATTTGTGCAATGTTACATAACACAAAGATTAACAAAAATAGACCAAACACCTCTTAACCTCCGTGTGTACACTCATCAACAAGACCTTAGGAGTTGTTCTTTTAATAGGAGAACTACATATTAATGAACTGTATTTGTGTCTGTGCATGTGTGAAAATGTTAAGAAGTAATTTAAGACTGTGAATGGCAACTTTAGATCAGATTGAGAGGTCAAGCTACAGGAAGTGGGTCTGTCCTTCTCACCTCCCCTAGATTAACCCATTACTCCATCTCTGAGCCCACTATCTGTGTCAGCATAGAGACGCTTTACGTAACCACTCCTAAATCTGGGATTCCTCCGACTGGGTGTCTGATCAGCTTCCAGTATCGCATAAATCCACGATATTGGAGCAAGGTTTTGTCTGCTGGACAACGGTGCTATCCAGTGTCTGCTACCACTGTCTTCAACGTTACCTGGACATGTCTGTCGCTGTTGTGTAATAGCCAGCATATTCTTAGGCTTTAACAACAACAACAACAAATGTTGGCAGCAGAGAGTCAGGAGAGAGCAGAAGAGAGGCGGGATGCCATTTGGCTGCTTTGGGATTACCATTTGGGTAGAAAGTAGCAGCTGAGATATTGTAGGTAAGCTGCACATACGCTTGCATGCCAAGGTAGTGTAAGGTAACCTGTCAGCAGTTCTAGTAATGGCATTTAGGTAAAGAGGACAGAGTTGTTTAGGAGATGTAGCAACATATAGCGGGGGCGGGGTATAAGGGAACGCCAACTGGGTCAAGGCTTTGCATGTTTATACACTTCGCTTCAAAGTCCTCACTTGACTCCTGAACAATTTTACTCATTGGAAAATTTAAGCTGTTGAAATTGTTATCTCACTTGATGTTTGTGTTTCCATTCTTTTTGATTGCCAATGCAAAAGTGCCAAAAACTGCAGTTCCTCAAACGTCCACTTGAGGTTGGCTACAAAACATGCCAGTCTCCATAAGTCCCCATGTTAAAATGTCAAACTTCACAACAGAAATACACATGTTTACAGCCTGGTCTCTATATCATCTTTGTCCATTTTTAGATTAGCCAGGAGGCGGCAGAGGGAGGATTGCCAAGATGGCGGCTTACACAACAGCTCTTCAGACACCTATCTGTGACGTCCATTCTTATTTATATTATGGTTTTTACATGAATCTGCACGGGGTAATTTTTGACATCACGAAGCCTATCAACTTACAAAAGAGTGAGAAAACCTGAAACTCACAGTGAATTATATGGTTTTCTTATTGGCAGCTTTAATTCTTGCTAGTTAGCTCAGGTTATGGTGCCCAATCTGGCTCCACTCCCTACCACTATTCCCTGCTGGGTCCCTCCTGTCTAGGGCCTGAAAATCTCCTCTTTCCAAAGCCCCTGTGCTGCAGGTGAAAACACCAACACTCTGGCCTGGTTAACTTCCCCACCAGCAGGATTATATCCCATGGTGTGAAAAAGGCTAAGTGATGGTGAATGTACTGAAACTTAAAGTTTTAACTGAACTGTTTGCAGTGAGGTGCATCTTTTTGTGTGTATATTTGTGTATTAATGGCATCACTGGCCCTGACCTCCAGCAAAGTGACCAGCACCACCAGGACTGCGATGGTGTTCATCATGCCTCCATAGTAGGACAGCAGAGCTTCACGGCAGCCACGCTTCCACACATTGAGCTCCTCTGTGTAGTGGTCATAGCTGTAGTGGGCAGAGTTGTTGGTCATCTGGTACTGGATGCATGGTCTGGGGGAGCTGGGGTTACAGCAGCTGAACGGGACTCCATCCATCAGATACTGGCCATCAACATTGCTCCCAATGCGGCTAAGAGGATGAGGCATGTTAGTGTCACACAGTATTCAACTGGCAGGAGTTACTTCAACTACCTTCAATAGGCTGCAGCTCAGTGTAGAAATTCAGTGTATGATTGGTTCACCACATATGGATGAGTGATTCTAGAAACATCAACATCTAATCAAGCCTAAATGATCTAGATAACACTTGTATCAGGACATACAAGGTCGATTAGAAAGACAGCTGCACTTATATTTAAGGACATTTAAGTAAGTATTTGGGTTAAAAAGGAAGCATGAGAATGCTTGATAAGACATCAGTCAAGGCTTCTTGATGATTACCATCCTTGTCCTGTAATGGCTTTTCACCAATCAACGCCCTACGTTAGTGCCCAGTATTATCATAATCTGACAGTGTTTATACTGAAGTCCCAGCTACAAATTGTTTTATTGGACAGTGCTGTCCCTGGAGTGTTATCAGGTCCTCTGCTGATTGGACAGGACACTGATTCTTGAAGGGCATGGACAGTGTAATCCTTGAGATTAAACACTAATTACGCACCAACGCTCAAAACTGTCCTCTTCACAGTTGTCCTCACAAAACTAATTGCTACTTGTTGCCCAGAATAAGAGTAGATATAAACAAGTTGCCACAAAGAGGTCACATATCGCTGGACTGGAACAATGTACTAATCCCTCTCGTGCCTTTTCGACCTCGTATCTTTTTCTGTACGTAATCACCAGAGTCCCTCCCCCAAGCGTTATCCATAAAACTGCCTAGTAACCTCTTCCGCCCTTGCAGCCCCCAATGCCACGTCCCCATTGCAACCTATTGCTGTCACCATTTCTGTGATGGTAATCCCTCGTGGACGAAAGTGAATAATACACCTTCTCTGACCTACCTTCAAATCCACTTACACTTAACTCTAACTTTGTAAAGACAACCCCTAAAGCACCCCTTCACCTTGATACGCTCAGGTTTGATGATGACCTCCTTCAAGCAATGTCAGTTCACTATCCCATCCCACATTACTGACCTCAAAGGCTATAATTTTTTTAAAGTATTTGGTAACTTACTCTTTGACTTCCTTTGCGCTGAAGTCCAGGTAACGGTTGCTAACCCACTGAATTTCAAACCAATCTCTGTAGTTGTCATTTCCACAGCAACGAAACTCCATCTGCATCAGGTCCAGGGTCCTCTTCATGTAGCAGCGTCCCGGTGTGTCTGTGTCCTTGTAGAACTTCATGCCATTCCTCAGCCCCTCAGCCAGGGTGAACTGCAGAGGGATCCTCATCAAGAAACACAGCAGGGCCGTTATGAACAGCAGGGCGTTGAACACCACACAGAACACCAAGAAGGTCTTCACCATGGGCTTCCACTTGATGAACTTGGTAGGGTCCAGCGAGTCGTAGCAGACTTTGCCTCCAAAGGCGTTGATGCCACAGGTTACTAGACCCATAAATATGAGCAGGTTGGGCAAGAAGTGGCTCTCGTTGTTGTCCATAAGTTCTGAGCGCTTTCGCAACTCGATCTTAAAGAACAGGCCCATGCTGAAGACCAGCACACCGGCCATTACAGCGAACCAGTACATGAACCAGACCGTCTGAGCGAGCTTTACTCGCTTCTTCAGGTCAAACTTGATTAACATCAAAGCCATTGTTTAACCTGTGATGTGTCCTTGCCTGTGAAGAAATCAAACAATAATCTAGAGCAGCAGGAGCTCCAAGATTTCCAGATAGCCCCTCAGTTCAGATAAATGTTCTCAAAAGTGCCAACCTGTTTCCCGGTCTCTTTGCTATCAGGGTCTCCTCTGGCTGGTCCAACAGGAGAGGAGAGTCAGCTCAGCCTGTAATCCATCCCACAACAAGAGAGCAAAGATGAAGAACCCAGGAGGAACCCGGGAACAGCACAGGAGTGTTATTTCTCCAAAGATATCTCCTCTCCCATGGTGACCGAAACTTAAACTTTCATAAGGCTTTATTTCCCTCAACTTTTAGTGTTTTTTCTCCCTTAACACACAGGTGAGGCTAATCGTGATGTTCCGTTCTCCTGGAGAGGTGGAGGATTGCCGAGGATCCTCATGATTAAACTCAAAGTTGCAGTACGTCATGCTAAGCCCCTGTAAGCATCCTGATCCAATTTACAGAAATCCCTCTACACAAGATGAGCCTCATTGTAAGCCACTGCCAGGGGCCATAATTGGTTTCAGCGTTCACGTGGTCATGGTCGCCTTGATCGAACACACCAGGAGGCGTAATGGCATCAACTAAAGGCTGACAAAGACCATGGACATGAAAGCGGAGCTATAATGGAGCAAACCCATTCACAGGTAGGGGTTGAGGAGTTCACACACAAACAGGATGTCTTCACAGTGGAGCAAACAGGCTGTGCTACTCAAGCCCCAGTAACCCATTCACAGAAACAAAAGAGCTTTCAGGCTCACATACCAGCCCCTCTAGTATGACTGAATATGTGACTTATAACTGCGCAAAGATCTCAAACTTGAGACACAGCTGATGGATAAAACACAGTCATACATGAGAAAATACGGATAGTTGTAGAAATGTTCATCTTCCATCTAGTAAATGTAATTACGTACATGCTCTCAATTATCGCAGTGTCTTATTGTCACTTCTTGCTGTCTTGGCGGTTAGAATCAACACTGTGTCTGCCACAAACGTAAGCCAGATACTTATGCTCACCAAAGCCAGGCCTTTCCCTGGACGGCTTCTATTCTGAGACCGTCTGCAGTGCTGCTTACTGCAAAATTATTGCTATCAAAAGTATTGAATGAACAGCCTCCTTGTGCCATTGTTAAATCAAACTATAGATACAAATATCCTGAAATATCTTAAAGACGTTTCCTGTGTATTGTACGTACTACAATGCATATAAAGAGAGTCCAGCCAGCCCTTCCTACATTTGCTTCCTTCCTTTGTTTTTCACTACATAAACATGCAAATCACACTTACAGCCCATCTGTTTCTGTTTATAACCACATTGTATCACTGATACGGTCTGTCTTATTTTACAGTCCTGCACTGTCTCGTCACCTTTAAATTGCAAAAAATAAATAAATAAATAAAAAAAGATCAAAACAAGGTGTCTTTTTTTAATGAAATGGTTTGCCAAAACCCTGGATATGTTTAATTCTTTAATTCTGAAGTCTTTGGAGACTCTTTACTTTAAGTCCCTCTTATCACACAAAATAATGTACTTATATAAAGGATAAACAGACATGTTTAAGTGTAAAATTAATTATGAAAACATATTTTATATTATCATATTTAATAGTGTCATTCAAACTCCTGGACATCATCAGTAAAAGACACCACAAAGACTTCTTGTCGAGCAGAAAGACTCTTTATTTGCATTTTTAGTTTACTTTTTAACAAAGTACAGACTTGATTTAGTTGCATTCAGCAAGATCAGATCATCACTGAAGACTTTGGGGATTGGTGATTACTAGCAGCATCAAGGCACGCAATGTTAGCACAGGGCTCCTATCTAATCTGTCCTTCATTCCACTATAATGAAGACTTGAGAGGATTTTTGATTTTTGAACTGTTGCTCGTATAAAAGAAGCAAACTCATGAAGTGCAGATGTGCTTTAGAAAACTGTGATGAGATTAAGTTAAGGCTAAATAACAGAAACATGTTTGTAATAATAGTAGTTGCATGTAAATCATGGTTAATACATGCAATGTAATTGTAGTTATAACCTTCATGAGTGCAGGATTTGTGTTTTAAATGACCTCAAACATCTGTATATTTTTTTATAATTTCAGTACACACACTGATAACAACACATCTGCAATAAGCAAACAGTGACTGGGCTCTGTCAGAAATCCTGCAATGTTACACTAATAAATATATATCCTAATAAGACGTGACTACCACCTGTTGGAGCGTTCTCTGTGTAAAGTTGTCTTTCGCTGCCGCTTTTTCGCATTTTGCCTTTTAGTTTCAATTGTTTGCTGAGTGTGAGAAGAAGAAAACAGACCTACAATGCTCCAAACCAGAGTTTAAGTTTGGCATAAGAATGCACTGCCTCGGCTGTGATGCCATGCTCCTCTGTGCTGCAGTCGCACTGTGCAGAGGTGCAGCTTTCTGCCAACATAATCAGCATAAAAACTGAAGTAACTCTCAATGAAACCAACTGACTTTGCTTAAATACCATGGAGAGGAGTATACATGTGTGTTTGGTCTAAGAACATTTGATCTAATGGTTTCATTGACATGTTACTTTGGCATACATGTCTTAAAAGTTGACTTTTAAGGGTCCCAGTTGGTTTTCCTGTCTGCTTCAGGAATAACAGTCCAGTTAGGTGAAGGTGTTCCTGCAGCCAGCCAGTTGAAGTCATCCACCTGGTCCCAGTTGTTTCGGTCCTGGTCTAGACCAGACACAGTGAAGTCCTCGTCCAGGGTGGGATAAGACCAGGTGAACGGGGCGAAGCTCACCCCATGACAGTCCTCTATGATGGCTCGGCTGGTGACGTGCAGGTACACCTGTGTGTCCGTGGTGTTGTGGGTCCGCAGCTGCTGACAGGGGAAGGCCAGAGTACTGCTTTTACACTGATCGACGAAGACCGAACTGGACACGGGTCCACACAGGATCTCACAGCCGTCGATGTGCTTCAGGTGCAGCGTGCTGGGGGAGCCGAACAGACGGACCTTGCAGTTGGTCAGGTGTGTCAACAGCACGTCTTGTTTGTGGAGCTCCTCTGCCGTCTTTGTCAGACTCACATTGTCCATGTTGGAGAAGCCGCACTGCTTGGACGCCACTGCAGCTCCATCTATCACGGTGCCAGCATCAGGTCCAGGTGGAGGTGTGCCTGACACCGGTTCACAGGCTTTATCTGAGGCTTTAGTGCGGGCTCGAAAGGCAAACTTCTTCTTGGGCCGATACTCCTCCCTGAGGTCAGCTAGGGAGGTTTGCAGTTTCTGGATGGCGACCTGGGACTGTCTGAGGTCGTACTGCGTCAGAAACATCATGCTGTCATTGAGGAACTTCTGCAGCTGGAGGATTTTGGCCGTCGCCTCCTCCAGCTTTGGACTCACCGCAGCCCGGTCAGCTCCGGAGCAGCTGGCCAGCAGCTCCTCGATGGACGCCCGCTCTGCTTTAAAAGTACTAAAGAAGTAGTCGGCCTTCTCCTCCGCGACAGAGTGGCTCTCTTTGGCCTCCTTCCTCCGCTCGGCATCCTCTGTCCTCGACTGGTGCCGCTTCTGAAGCCGCTCTTGTATCGTGGAGGCACCGGCGTCGCTCTCAGCCATGACATCCATGTTGTTGTTAGCCGTTACTGCACTGTCAGTTGCTACGGAAGTTATAACGTCACACGTCAGGGTCACATACCGCCACCTGCTGCACCGGAGGGTGTCTGCACATGTTAGGGTGTCTTCATTTAAACGTATGGTTACTGTGTTATAGGTTAATTCTAATGTATGTTCTATCTATCTATCTATCTATCTATCTATCTATCTATCTATCTATCTATCTATCTATCTATCCTGTCTAAAAATATTTAATGAAACGGTTAATGGCAGTAAATATACAGGCTAATCAAGTATCAATAAGAGCACTTTTTATTATATTTATATTTATTTTATTATATTTATCACACTGTGGACATTTTTTTACAGCTGACAGAGAGACAGACAGACAGATAAATATATATATATATATATATATATATATATATATATATATATATATATATATATATAGAGAGAGAGAGAGAGAGAGAGAGAGAGAGAGAGAGAGAGAGAGAGAGAGATAGACAATAATGGTGATTAAGTCTAATAACATTTATCTGCAATTCACGCTATTTACTGGACATTTTGCACCACAAGACATGACTGACAATAACAATGCTGTCTTTCATCAGTCTAATTCAAACGCATATCTCTATTTCATATATGTATCTATGTATGTATCTATGTATCTGTCTATCTATCTATCTATCTATCTATCTATCTATCTATCTATCTATCTATCTATCTATAATAAAAATATACATATATGTGAGTTAAGCCAAACATTCAAAACACAAAAACAAACTTCGTGTAAAGTAAGTTTGTGTTTAATTTATGTATCTAAGCAGCACTTCCATAAGCAGTAACCATGGTCATACCTGAGTAACGTCAAGGTGTGGCAAACAAATCAAGAGGCCCGCCCTCTACCGTTTGGTGATGATTAAGTCTAATAACATTTATCTGCAATTCATGAGGGCACCGAAACATACCTCTGTACATATGTTAATAATTCATAGTAATGTATATATATATATATACGTGTGTGTGTGATTGTGTTGATTTGTTGTTGTTGTTGATTTCTATTCAAATTCAGACGGTCGTATTTGCCCGTTGTGGACTGATGATTTGGGTTGCCTTGTTCTGTGCACTACCCCAACAACCCGTGCGGTGATGGCGAGGAAACCCCGTTGACAAGGCACTGCTTTTTCATGACGGTGAGTTTCCCTTTGAGTGTATTATAATTTTGTGATAAAAATTTCAAGGAAAAAACACACACAACCTCCTTCCTCCCTTCCTTCAGGGAGGGAAGAGAGTTTGAGCGGAGAGAAAAATCTATCCGAGACAGAACAGGGACAGTGAGAAAAATATATGAGTGGGAGAGGGAGAAGAAGGAGGAGGAGGAGAAGGAGGGGGGGAGCAAATTAAAAGTTGCCAAATGGAGATATTGGGTTTCAAGAGGAGTGAGACAGGAGTAAAGGGTTTGCCTCTTTGAGTCGTCTTTATGTTTTGCTAATCGGGATTAATATATATGGGCTCGACGCCGTGTAGTCCCGGAGCATTTTCGACCTATTCTCGCCGACAAACAGGCGTCGTCGTCGGTCGACAGCGCGGCTAGCTAACCCCAAGAACAGGCCGATGGTTTTTAATGGTGAAAATGTTACGAAGCGTCCCGTCCGACCTAGACCCAGAAGACGAGCTGGTACAGAAACCCCCTCGTCTCGTTTTCGAAACGCGTCGGTTCCGACATATCGAGACAAATGTGACGTTTTTTCATGCTGGCAGATGAAGCCACATAGAGAGGACAAATGAAAGCCTCCCCACAACAGAGAAAGAAAGATCACGTCAGCGAGCGACCAGCCACAAGGCTGGACGACGGGCGTTTTTTTGTGCTTTGCTTGAATGCGATTATCCATTCTGTCGATTCAGTCTATTTTTGGACATAAAACTTGCAAGCTGTACGTTAGACGGGCTTACTAAACCAAACGGGCGACGCCGTACAGAGAGCACCCAGTGGCAGGGACTTAACAACAACAGCGGCAGCAGGGACTAGCTTGGTCGAGGCATTGTATGCTAGGGCGGATTACGGAAGCTGATTTTGGAGCTTTAAATCAGACAAAACGTTTAAACTTTGCGGGAAATGTGGCTTTATTTCGACAGACGTTAACAAAATTGACGATACGCGTTCAAATGTACGGCTTTAAACGCTCGTTTTTGGGGTTTTTTGTTTGTCAACCGCCGTCTGAATTTCAGTTGAATTTTTAAAACGCTCGTTACGTTAATCTAACGGCTATATGTTTGAACCAACGGCTGTTTTTTGGTGGTTTTTGTCACCTTCCGGTTGGATTATTATAAATAAATAATTAAAAGTGATATTTTGTTATTTATGAACATACAAACAGACGACATTCTGGAGCTTTTTGTGCAATAAAATGGATTAGTTTTAATTATTTCCGTTTTTGTTGTTGTTTGGAAAGGTCCACATTGCCCCCTCTTAACGGTTTTTGTGTCCACTTTTTTGAAGGACAAAGGAGCCTCACTGGTCGTGGTAGCTCCGTCCTTTTCTGACGAAATATATAGCGTTTTCGGTGTGGATATTAAAGAAATAACTCGATATTATGTGACATAACATGCCTTATCGTGTTTCTTGGTATCTAAAAGACACGTACAAACAGTTCAAACACCATATTTCGCGCAGAAACACCGCCGTTCTTTGTTCTCCCTGAAACCAAAGATGGAGGCTGAACGTGGCTCGGTTGTAAAGACAGCCTATGTCATGGTAACAGCCATTTTGTGGCATTGCAGTTGTTTGCACCCTCTCAGGCTCACATCCTATGTCACACCATGTTTTAAACAGCACAAAATAGCTCCTAATTTAAATGAAAAGCTATTAAAATTAATGAGTGACTAAAAGAATTTATATTTTCTTACACACAGTCTCACCCCATGCTTCACAATTGCATAAATACAAACTAATAAATTAAAATATACACAGGAACTTGGTATCCAAACACTCCTATGTGAACCCGTTGGTCTGCTTGCTTGCTTTTGTTCCCCTTTTATCATGTTGCACCAAGATAACTTCATATTTGTGCTGGCTGACACGACATAAAGCCAACACCTCTTTGAATGTAGGAACTCGAACAACCATTCAAAGTATAAAAAGGAGTCGGGTGGAGCTATTTACACTCAAATGGCCATTTACACTGTGCAGGCTGGAGAGACAACCAATGTGGGACAGCAAAGGAGGGTTATGGGTGGGAGTTAGCTTGTCAGACAAACATCTGTAGGTGGGGATGAAGGCCGTCATGTTCTTTATACTCACATACAGTTCTTCTCCCATAGTACACTGATATATAACATATCTGTCCTCCTCTTCCTCAACCCATATCTTTCTTTCTATCTCACCTACCTCACTCTCCAACACTCCCACACCCTGTATATTCCACACTTGTGTGCTTTTGTAACATTACTAAATGCAGTTTCTCACCCTGCAGCCCAGGAAACAAAGGGTGTTAAATGACTGAATCCATGCTTCCTGCTGGAAATCTGTGAGTGAGATGTCCTTACTATTAACAAAATAATACATACACTGGTCCTTTACACTACTACCTCAGAATAAAAACAAAAAAACAGACATGATCAGTGAGGTTTATTGCCATTAACGAAGCAATTAACCATTGGTCTGTTGAAGTTCAAGAGTTATGCCATTCCCTCACCTTCCTCACTCTATGCCTCCATAATCTTTCAGGTGTCATGGATGATGAGGACGATCGCCGTCTTCTGGATATTTTAGGGTAACAACCATTTAATAAAACTGGTGTTTACATTATTACATTATGAGTGTACAGTCAATTCATGAATGGATGCATTGATGTTTTTAATTCACAAAATGGCCATGCTAAGTTTTGAATCAATAGTTTGGCTGTATTACAAAAGTTCCTCTTTGAAATTAAAGCCACGCGTATCTGCAAGCTCCTGTTTTGTTAAATTGGGGAAGTTAATGAGCTAATGATCCATTCACAAGAGATTTATTCTAACTCTGCTGCATGTAAGTGAAAAGAAATGTGTGCTATATTTCAGGCTTGATTTAGGCAACTAAACCTCTCTTCTGTACCCTTTTCAGAGATGTGGATGCATTGAATGATTATCTCCATGGCAGCAACAGCAAGTCTGTGAGTGACTCTTTCCTTACAGCGTCTGTCTGACCTCACTTTGATGCATAAAGAAAGTCGAGTGCACTCACTCTCTTTTGTCTTGTTTTGTTTCTGCAGATTGAGGAGGATGATGTAACTAATGCAGCTTATGGGTCAGATGGATCCTTCTTTGCTAGTGACACGGTGAGTGTACCTGTGATCACCTTGATCTGATACAATAACACACAGAGAGCTTTTTCTCAGGCTTTTAGAGAGATTTGAGTTGTTGCATTGTTGTTATGAATCTCTATGTATGGAGATGATCTATTAAATGCTCTTAAGAGCCAAGGAAAGCTGCCTGAACAGTTTTCATATTGTTGTTTTGTGCTAGAAGGCAGTCTTATTTGCAGTTTACAAGCAAACCTGCTTCTCATTTTTCTCTAAATGCTTCTTTCAGGCTGGCTCCAACACTGGCCTCAAGGATGGCTCTTCTTCAATGGGTGAATTCGGCGAGGATTCAGCAGGGGCAGGCCTCCAGCTCTCCAGCAGCCTTTCATTTATTGAGGATGAATTGGGGCCAGAGACGTCCCCTGGAGGGGTGGATCTTGGAGGAGAAGACCAGCCCTTCGATATCCTGCAGAAGTCTCTCATGGAGGCCGATATCACGGAGCAGACATTGGCCCAGGAGGCCTTACTGGACTCCCAGCCCGCTCCCACTCTAGTGCAGGCTCCTGTTCCATTCCCCTCCCAGCTGGTCTCTGGGGGTTATGGAGGGGGAGTGGGTATGGTGACCACGGCGACAGCTGCGTTCCCTGCAGGCCAGTTCCTTCAAGGTGTGTCCCAACTGCCCAATGGCTCTGCCCAACACATCCAGGTGTTGGGCTCGTTCGGGACGGGCGGTGGTGTGATGACTCTGAGCAGCTTGGAAAGATCTCCTCAGATTGTCCTGAGGCCAGGGGTGCCTGTATCTTCAGCCGGGACCCCAACAGGGGGGCAGGTGTTTGCCCCTGCCCAAGGGCAGGTCGGCCAAGTTGGTTTACCTTTCAAAAACATCCCCCTTCAAAACATCATCATCCAGAGAGGCCCGGGAGGGACCCAGACTCTTGTAAGACCTATCCAGCCTAAACCCCTTCAAGCTGGGGCCCAGACTGTCTACAGCCTTGGTCTCCAGCCCACCACCATGGCTAATGTAGTTAATGCTAACACTGCTACTCCTGGGGGACAGTACACAGCCAATGGCTCCATTGTAGTGCAGCCATCCCTGGAGCAGCAACAAGCACAGGCCCAGACAAACATACCACCTGGGCAGTTCTTGCTGCCCAGCTCTTTGGCACTTACCCCGGCCAACACCATCCACAATGGCCCCGCTGACCCCAACTCAAATACCCTAATTACCAGTCAGAACGCGGTGCAGATTGTTGCAGGGCAGAACTTCACTTCACCACCAGGAGGCCAGCTAATTTTGAATCAGGGAGTAGTCGGTGGGAGTCAGGTTGGAGGGGGTGTAACTCAAACATGGACTTGTGCGAGCTCCACCCCTGTGCAGACATCGTGCGCCCCCGGGCGGCTGACTCTGGTTGGCCCTGCGACAGCAGGGATCGGCGGTCAGTGCCAAGTGACGGCGAGCCCTGTTCAACGCCTCCTAGTGACTCAGACTCAGAATTGCACTTCTCTGTCCCCTTTACCTGGTACTGTGACACAGGAACAACAAGACTACAGACAGGTATAATCCCGAGTTCCCAAGTGGTATTTCATTAATTTCACCCTGTCTGGCTCTATCCTGAAACCCGTGTTTTAATTTTTCAGAATTCTTCATCACCTGCCCTCAAACAGGACAGGCAGGTGCAGCTCAGCAGCATTCATGGTAAACAAACCCTCAATTATTATCCTGTCAATTATGTATTTAAATGTTGTGTGCCGTACTTTGACCTTACGAGGTTGCTTTGTTTTTGTCAGCCATGACTACCATGACTCAAGATTCAACGCTAAACTCTCAGGTACATCACTCATTCTGCACATCTGTTGTTCTGCACTCATGTTGATGTATATTTAAGGCGAAATACGCTGATGGAGGTGGTATATGACACTTTTGGTATGTACACTTTCTCTCTATAGGCCAGCGCTCAGAAGAGACCTGCCCTTCCACCGCTTACAAGAGGAGGAATGTGAGTTTTTTGACCTGGGCATTGGGCATTATATACATTACTTTTTATGTTGTCTTGTGTTTTCTTTGCTTGTAATGTTTCCAGTGGAGGAGCTTGACTCTTTTTCCTGTCATCTTACTAGGATTTTACAACAGTTGAGGAAGGATCACGCTGGAGTTCAGGCACCAGATCGGCGTCGGTTTGCCACAATCGACGATGCACTGCAAAGACTCCTCCCTTACCACGTGTTCCAGGGGGCTCCACCCAGCCAGGATGAGTTCTCACTAGGTGCGGCCTTGAATCTGAGGAAATACAGCCCTGTTGCACGGCAAGTTTACGCCTGTCGTTGTTCGCCGAGTTAAAGTTTTGCGTGGTTTCCTTTGCAGTCGATGAAGAATTTGAGGTAGTTGCGACTCAGGTGCTGAAGAGGACCCACGCCATGGTAAACAAATACAGACGGCTACTACTGGTGGAGGCTGAGGTAGGCACGCGCACACAAGCAACCGGTTGCATGGATAGATTTGTGTGTTTCACATTGGGTTGACTCTCCCTTCCCTGCAGCGTTCCAGTCCGTCATCAGAAATGGTGATGATCGACAGGACCTTCAACCAAGAGGAGCGCAGCAACCTGACGCAAGACAAACGCATGGTACTAGTGGATCCAGGTAAGAAACTACAGAAGAGTAAAGCCACCTGGAGCAAATAACATCCTCACAGAAACTTAATTGAACTCTTCTTCTCTTCTTTGTGGTGTTTTCAGACAACTTCTTGGAAGACTTCTGTTGTGGGATGAAATCCAAGCTTTTCCAAGATCCCCTCCCCTCTCAGTCGTTGTCCAGCTGTAGTTGGAATCAGTCAGACAAAGGCTCCACGGAGCCGGCGTACAGGACAGACTCCCAGCCCGGGTATGGAGACCCGGGAGGGGGTGGGGGTGGCGGTGCTGCTGCTGTAGGTACAGGCACAGGTGCAGCAGATAAACTCCGCCCTCCACACTTAGAAAACAAGAGCGTCCTAGAACTGAAGAGATCCCAGCAACACTACGGGCCCAGCAGCGCCAGCAACAACAGCCTCACCGCTGCCAACAGTTATCCCCAAGGTAACCCCCCGACACCTTTTGCAGCCACGCCAGGAGGACAGACTCACTACCAAGTGTCTCACCACCCGATCCAGCCCCAGTACACCCCTCAGCTCACATCACCCCCCCACCCCGACACAGACTCTGCTCTAGAGGCTGCAGTCAACAGCATCTTGGAATGTTAAGACTGACGCTCCACATCATCCCCAACGTATGGATTCGACCTCTTTTGTGCGTGTACGTGTTTCTTTTTGTCAAACTCTCCTGTTGTTATATTTGTTGTGTTTCCCCCACAACCCTGTGTGAAGAGAGGTTAACTCTTCTTTCAGGTTATCTTAGCGATACCATCCCCGGGCCATGTAGCATGTATTTTGTTCTTTTATATTTTAGACGCGGAAGTCAAGGGTGCCCGGTGAACACAGGCACTTAAAAATCACCTATAAAGATCCGGGAATGTGTGCAATGCAACGTACTAACCGATGGAAAGTGTTTTGTTTATTTTAACCTCATTTTAAAGGGGGGTAGTGACTTCAGTAGCTTGAATCCAAGAGTGCCCCTCTCTTCACACGCATACACACACATCATGAATATTTTGTGCCAGTTGATCACCCCGCCGCCCCGCCCACTACCTATGCTGAAAAACAGGGATGAGGAGGAGGGACTAAATGACGACTCTGTGCCTAACTGTAGGTTTTTATTTTGAAGTGTTTACATGAAGAAGCGCTACTCATTCACTCGGCCCCCTTCTTGCATTACAAACAATGCACACACGCTTTAGCGCGAGGTAGATTCACGGTTCAGACGTGTAGATTTCCTTTAAGGTAAGCTCAGTAGAGAGACATTCACATAGACAAATTGCACTAAACGTACTGTTGCTTATTTTCAGGAACTATATGAGGCTCTTGTCGACGCTAGGCTCATCAGAATGTGAACGTTTGGGAACTGAACCAAAATCGATCCGCCTGCTTTCAGCTGCCTGCAACAAGGATAACCTCTTAATCACACTAGAAAGCAGTCAAACTAGTCGCAAACAGATGAGCAGTAGTCGTTTTTCTTGTGCTTAAGTCACATTTTCTTTGGCATTCTTTCTTTTGTACCTTAAAGGTATGCAAGCCCCGACACAGACACAAGACAAATCTCGATCTCAACCACTTCGTTTTTTAAATCATTTCACGGTGTGTTTGTGTCTGGGGGCGGGGAGCTCAGTCCTCAGATTGAGGAAGATTATGTTACAATATCTTTTTTTTTTTTTTTTTTAATTTTATTATTTTAGATCTCCTCATTTTTAGAAATGATATTAAAAAAAAGAAAAAAAGATGACTGTTTTTGTTTGTTGTGACGTGTTTCCACCCCGGCTCTGTGAACATGACGATGTCGTCGAGTTTAAATGACCCCGGAGGGTCATTGATTGTACGTATATTTGTCTGCCTTCTGCATACAGTATGATGATATATTGATCATATCTATGCTTTACAACCTTGACATGTCTATCTGTATGTGTTAATCTGCATACACCCACACACTGCTCTGCGACCTTGTTTTCATGTAGTCTGGTTGTTTGATTGCCATAATCTTCGACTTTATTCCCGCGACATGTTTTCCTCTCTTTTCCAGTGTTTCTTCTTCAAGCATTTCTCATATTTACTGTGTTATTTCCTCTCAGCAGCGCAACCAAAATTCATAATAGGAGAGAGTGTGGTCTTGTCCAGAATCACTGTCAGATCTTTTTTTGTTGTTTGTTTTTGTGCTGGTGACAGCCGCTCTGTGGCCGACGTGAAATGTCTCGGGCTGCCACCGCGTTTGTTGAGTTTTCATTTCGGTTTCTTTAGAGCTAAAACTTATTTTACTGTGATCGTTGACCATGATGAAGAATTAACCCTTGTCATCAGCTGTGTATTTCTGTTTTTTGACTGACATTTTTGCAAATCTGCACTAAAGCAAGGAAGGATAATTTCTGCCAAAACCCAACACAGGACCAAAGCTTATGTTCAAATGCTCTTCGGGGGTCGATTCTGGATGGTGTCACCTTTCTCCTATAAATGTGTCTGTGAAATGTGCTTGCCAATAGGCTGCAGGAGCAGACTGAAGGCCTTTTATACGGGCGGGGGTGGTGGTGATAGATTTCGTGTGCCAGTGGCCATCGCAGCCCGCCTGTATCTCTGCCTATAGACCTCTTATATCGACCAGTGCACACTGAGCAAACTGGGCTCTCTGCTTTGAAAAGCAACTTTCTAGTGACATGTTAGGGTCACATGAGATTTGTTATTTGCTCCTTCAAGCGGTTGCTGCAAGACTTTGTGCCTCTATAGCACTTATATTCACAAGAAAGTTAGTTTTAGACTTGCACAAAGTAGGGACGTGTCCAGTGTCGGTGAAATATTGTGATGCATATCAGTGTCTTGAGGGCCTGGTAGGAACATACTGTGCTTTTTTTTTTTTTTTTTTGTCCCCTGTTTTCAGTGCAGAGATGTTTTTTCTGCCTCCATTTTCAGTTATTTTGTCTCATTTGATTTGTATAGTTTGTTGTTTTTGTATAAAAAAATGAAAAGTGAGACATAAAATATTTATAATTTTTGTATGGAGAAAAAAAAAAAGAATGTAAAACACACACACAAAAAAAAAAGTGGAAAAATGGAAATTATTTTTTATTGTGTTGGCTAAGAAGCGGTGTCAGGACGAAAAAAAGAAATCATTACAGAAATACTGTCATTTCTTCATTTGTAGCTCATGTGTGTTCACTACAGCAGCAAGGAGAGTCAACAATAAATTCATTTTGAATACAATAACAAACTGGTCCGGTCCAGCTGAGAGCCTCCTTCAGCGTCTCCTCCATTACTATTCTGTGAGTGTTCACATACTGGCACTGCCGGGCTGAGCATGCATAATAACATCATGTGACAGGGGGAGCATTGCAAAAGAAAAACAGATTTGTGACCCTCTGCTACACAGATACGATCTCTTCGCTGATACTCGCGTCAGGACATTTTGCATGTCATGTTTCTCTGCCGTCTGGGGCGGCGAGCGTTAAGATTTTTATCAAGTTTAGAAAAAATCTGTGGTTAATCCCTCTCATGGACCCCGCCACCAATGCCTCTGCACAAAGGAGCTAAGAAAACTCTGCATAGCAAACATTCAAGCAGCCCAGCCCGGTTTGGTTTTTGGTTAACGCGACACAACAGTGGCACCTAGTGGAGCCCCTGGGACACACAGCGGGAGTGTAACACCTTTTTAAAACTTAAAACAGGACACGAGGCACACTAAGAAAAGATAAACAGAGATAACTTCATAAATAATTACAAATAAAAGAAGGCACTCTATACAAGGCACAGTGTGGTGCTTTCATTTTAGATTCCCTCTGAGTCGATCAGTTAGGAATAAACTGCTGGTATCAGCTTTTCCAGTTAAAGGAATAGTTTTGGGAAACTGGCTTATCCGGTGTTGAGTGATATCATACTCATGTGTCTCCGTTAAATATGAGAGCTAACTTAGCCGAGGATAAACTGGTAACATCCATCCGCCCACCAGCTCGCTTTACAGCTTACATGTTGTTTAATCTGTTTCGATACCACAGCTAGAAACTTCCTGGAGTCTCAGCTGGTTGCCTGGCAACTGCTCAGAGCCAAGAAATAGTTTCTGACATAGTACACCAGTAAAATCCCAGATCGACATTGCTACACTTTTAAGTGGGGATAAAACTTTAGGAGGTGCAGCTAGGTTAAATCTGAGACGACTGGACGCAGTATACGTCTTGTTATTCAGTCCAGAGCTGAGAGAGGTGAAACATCTTCACGGATCTACCAACAAATCCAGTTACTCCAGATTTAACTCCTCTCAACGAAAGATGGCCTGTAAGTGAGCGTATCGATCTTCTCATCTAACTCTAAATGAGTTAGACGTTGACCTGCTCACCATTAGAAGAAAACAGGACAGGACGAGCTGTCATCTCGGACATAACTCCTGTGGAAACGTTTCCACCTGGATTAATTAGATATCATTAACAGGAAAGATGCCTGCAAGTCCTGAAGTCTCCCTCTTCCTAATCTTCTGCTTCCTCACAGAGTCACACGTGTCCAAACATCTTCCTTTGGCCTCAGTGGTGCTTCCTCCAGCGATCACGCTCTGGAAAGATAAAACAACAGGCTCAGTTATCTCCAAATCTGTGTAGCCCAGCCTCACTGAGTGTGACTCACACACTTACTTATATGAGGGTAACTCCAGATGTAGCTGAGCATACAGTATCCTGCTAACAACATGCCCAGTCCACCCACGCCTCCTTTCTTCACGTCGATATACTTCTTGTAATACCACTGCCAGCCTGAAGGAAACACAGAAGAGGAGGACACACAATACTCAACATTACTGAAGGCTCACAGGAATATAGTGTTTTGGGGATCACATGCAGCAAAAGGCCCGGACGGGACTCAAACCTAAAGCTTTCAGGAGGGTAGTGCTGTCTCCAATCGAGTACGGACGCTGTGCACTTACTGAAGCAACGATTGAGACATTACTGCAAACATTTGACAACCCAAATATAAATATGAAGCATCTACACAACGTCCATTTGTATATTTTGCAGTATTCGCTGCAAATGCATCAACACCAGCAGCTTTCTTGCAGCTGTCATTCTTACGACGCTTGTGGTCGCTTCCCTTCCACTATGCAGCCTAAATGTGGCGAGTGCTGCAACTTTCTGATTGTTATAAGAAAAGCATATAATGACACCATGAACAGTAGAACTACCTCCATGCACCATTTCCACGACATCTCTCGGATGGGTGGGAGTTCTGCAGGCCAGCCACTGGGGTAACTCCTTCAGTCTCACCTGTCCGAGACTCCTCCGTGTCAGAACATCTGTATTATAAATCATAGAAATAAAGAATCAATGCACTGACACATGAATACACACTGTAAACACATCCTCTTTTATTGGTCTAGAGTTTTCTGCACATACACGGGAGTTTCTGAGAACCAGTTCACTTTCAGGAATACAAGCGTGCTTTCTACGAATTCTTGATGGTTTAAACAAAAGAAGATTAAGTTCTTAAATGTTGTCTACACACAATCAGGTGAGCGAGAACTTTGCCTCGATAAAGTAATCCACAGCTGGCAAAGTTACCATTTAAATCAGGGACTGATATCAGAGTGCAGACTAGCCTTTGAACACAAATACCGACCTTTACTTCCATCATCAGCAGTATTTTGTTTCATGATCCCGAGCTGCGACTTCTCCGTCCTCACCCCATCATCAGCTCCCAACGTCTCCACCCTCGCTGGTTCTGGCAGAGTTTGTGGCGCAGGAAGGAAAAGGTTGGGGCTGGAAAGCTGGTGGAGTGAAGGTGATATTTGGGGTAGTCTCGTCATGTGACGGCCCACCTTCAGCCCCTCGTTCATGCAGACTGTGTGTGGAAGGGACTGGGCTTGGCTCACCTGGGATGATAGGTGTGCAGAAATGAAGGGAGTTGCTGGAGAGGTTAGCTCAGGCTGAGGGCAGCCGTCGTGTCGTAGGGGGATTAAAGATTTAGACTTTGAACTTTTTCTCTGGTTTGACAGAGACTTAGTTTTCACCAAGCAGCTATCAACGTCTTGATTCCCTGTTGGGAGTGAAACTGGACTGAGATGAGTACCAGGTCTGATTTCGCTGCTTAGATCATGAGTAGTTTGAATCTGGCTCAGGATGCTTGGTCTGGTTTTAGCCCGGCCTAACGTGGCTTTGACATCCTGGAGGGTAATCCTAGTCTGGTGACCACTTCCTGTTGTCAATTTATTCTGAGATATATCCTCAGTTTCCCCGTGGTCATCCACCAAAAAGTCCTTTTTCAAATGGGGACTCGTGTTATTTACTTTAGACACCAGAGGGCTAGAAGTGTCTTTGGCTGTGGAGAGGGACTGTGCCGCCTTCTTCGTCTTTGGCACTTTCATTTTAACGGCACCTTTGGGTTTGGTATCCGTGGGCACAAAGGCAGGATGGGCGTTGTCTTTTACCAAGTTTTTGTCTGGATTAGTTTTAATCTCTGTTTGTGCTGTGGTTCTGGAGCTTAGAGGATCTGCCACAAATGGAGTTAAACCTGAAGGCAGGTCTTCTGAAGTGGATCTCGTTCCCTCCAGGGATCCCTGAGAAACCTGTTTGGACTTTGCAGCTTCTATCAAAGCACGCAGACTCTTCTTTTTGGGATTAGAGATGGGAGACGGTGGCTGGGTGGAGATTAGAGGCATGGCGGCTGTCTTGATTTGTTCAGACAGCTTCGGTTTCTTTTTCTTGGTTGATGGTGGAAGCGATCCACTTGGGGACAACGTCTGTGATGAGGATGATGCAGCTGCATTCTGTAAAGGTGTTGCCGGAGACACTTTTTTACTCTTCTTTGCGTCTGTCTTTGACAGCGTCTTTGTGGACTTCTCCGTGGGCTCGGACAAGGCTGCGGCCTGCTGAGAAGACGACGTCCGATTCGCCGTGACATCACGTTTGGTCGGAGGCGTTTTGGAGCTCGCTGCTGCTTTGCAATGCGGCAGGTGACTCTTCAACCTTTTGTAAGTTTTCCCGCAGAACGGGCACACCTCTGTGGGAGGAAAAAAACAAAACAGCGAAAGACTGAGCGGAGAAATAGTGCAACAAGTTAAAAATAATGTCTCTCATGATCTTTTTTAAACTGATGAACTATTGTACAGTACAGCTTCAACTCAAACTTATAATACTGTAAAATATTACTAAATATCAACCAGTATCTTTTTGGATAATGCCCATTTTTGTTTGCTTCATGGGCTGACCTTGTCACTGCAGGAGACGACCTTACTGTCCTCTAATCTGTCCCAATAAAAGACAAATAATAATAATAATATAAAATATATAAAACGTTGATTGTGATTAGGTCACGTGATCTGACGACAAACAACATGTGTTTGTGTGACACTTACCAGAGCTCATTTTTGTGCGTTAAAAAACAGCCAATCAGGATGAAGCACGCTCCAGACGTCAGAAACGGAAAACTCATGGCAACGCAACAACAATAATAATGTGAAGTGACGTTAATTGTCGCGTTTATAATCACTTTTTAAAAAAAAAAAAAATAATAGTTTTAACTTCAGACACGTTTTCAGGCGTAACCAACGGTTACCAGTTCCGAGTTGAGACCTTTTGGGGTGGCGCGTGAGAAGCCTGAGTGTAAATTTATAGCAAAATTAGCTTGCTAAATTATTATTATTTTTTTTTCAAAACTTTAATTTTTATAACTAATGAGAGCGTTACAGCCGTTACAGCCGTTATAACGGCTGTGTGCGGAGCAGTTATAGACCTGTACGATCATGCAGGGATCTGTTGTTCGGTGGGTGTGGCGCGTCCACTTCCGGTGTCTGCGTCAAGTTGAGATGAGTCACTCCGGCGAACTTCCGGCTTCGTGTAAAATCCCCTAAACTTACCGTCAAAATTCTGGAAAAAGTCGATCACAGCTCCCCTGAAAGGCTTTAATATTTGCGTCAGAGGGGAGATTTATTTGTTTACAGTAGCATTCGCGTTGTTGTCTGACAGAAGGAGATATTTAACGAGTCAAAAACACGGTTTTTGACCGTGCTTCGGTGAATATTAACTCTTTGGTATTGATTTTTTCCCCGTGCTTGAGCATTTTTTTCAAGCTTTCACCCACATTTCTTGGACTTCCTCAGCACATCTTGATGACTTGTCGTAACGTTTTAGGAATTAAGTCATATTTCTGTTGAATAGGACACGAGCTGTGTTTTGCAAAGAGACATTTGCACAATAAAGTACAAATAAATAGATTTGAGAGGAGACATGGTTAAAAAAAAAGTCACATTGAATGCGTTTGGATTTAATATTTAACTGTCAACCTATGTTCCAAAGTCTTTCCAAAGAGTATAAATATAAATTTTGGTTGTAAATCCACTCAGCATGTCCATAAAAATCTCTCTTACAAGGTTATAATGTACCAAGTGACAACCTCTGTGGCTGTCAAGTGGAAGTGCCAATAACTGCAGTTCCCCGAGCGGCCACTTGAGACAGGCTACAGAAGTGAGTCTCCATAAGCCTCTATGTTAAAATGTCCAACTTCACAGTAAAAATAAACATGTTTATAGCCTGGTACAAAAAACTGTTTTGGTCTTTATAGCTAGTTTCCCCATTCATGACAACTATAGTGAGGGTGATTTTTGTATTTAATTCAACCGTTCAAATTATATTAAGGCTTAAAGTTACTCAGAATTAAGAGTGCGGCTGCTTTGATAGGTGGGCGCTGTTAAAGATGTCTTTTTACTGTCAGTGGCAAACACCTAATAATAGATATAATAAAGAAAGAAGAGCCTACATTCATTAGAAAAGTGTATTTTATTGATAGGGTTAGAGTGGCATGAGACTTGGCACAGGAATGAATTTCAAAATAAAAAGAGGTGAAACAAATTACAAAGAAATATAACATCTACATCAAAAAAAAGCTCATCTTCATTGGAAAAAAGCAGTGATTTGAAAACACATTCAGAATGAGGGAGAGAAAAAAATGCCATTTCTACAACCATTTACATATATGGAGATAAACCTGAATATTATTTACATGGCAACAGATTACAGTATGTACAAAGCAAAAAAACTGAAAGCAAACTGAAGGAACTCACAGGAGTTTGTCCTTGTGAACAGTCCCAAAAGAAAAAAAAAAGCTTGGGGTGATTTTGGCAGAAACACAGATTTTAACAGTGCCTGGAAGTCGTCCTCTAACAAAGATTGGCCCCTCTACAGAATACAGCCACTGACAAAAGTATTCAACTCCAACCTTTTTGTTTTTTTTTTAAGTCTACAAATTCAAAATGTATTTTTTTTTTTAAAAAAAGGGACCTCCTAAACAGCACAAGATTGCATTTTCAGAGAGTCACAACTCAGTGCCAACAGACATTCTCACAGGACAGGTTACATCTTACCATAGCAATGTTGGTTACAGTATATTCAGACAATCTAGAGCAAATCTCTGTACACCTATTAACAGACATTCATCAGGCAAACAGGAGGTCTGTCCCTTTACGAGGCCTCTAATCAGAGATGAGAATAAAGAGAGAAACAGAGGGGGGAGTCTGGGTTAAAGTCAGGAGGATACAGTACCAAACACCACTCAGCTAACTGTAATGAGGCCTGGCTGAGTCTCGCTGCTCTGCCACCCAGATAAAGATTAGATTATTCAGTTAGTTCACCAACAATGGCATCAGCGTTAACTGCTGGTTTTGATTCAACCCTGAGAAAACAGTGGACTGCATGTTCACTTGCTGGCACACCTGCCTAAAATGTGCCAATGAAAAGGTTATTTTTGCCCTCTAAACAACCAAAAAATAACGTATCGATTTGAAGGCAGCTAAGGTTTACTTTAATTCTACAGAGGCAAACAGGCACAAATGCAGGATTTGCAACAGTGATTAAGTCTCCTTAAGACATTATATGGAAAGGCATTGTGGGGGTTCAGTCTCGCGGTTGCGCCCTTTTCTAGCATTTGTTTTATTTTTTTCCACAGACAAGGTGCCAGTGCTGGAGCCATTTTCTGCATCAGGTCTTGAAACCGTCACCGTCAATGAGCTGGTCCCTGTACCGGCAAAAACTGGCTCTGTGCCGGCACTTTCTTTTTCAACCTGCTGATCTTGATCCAAACAAAAAGTGATGATTGGGACGGGAAGAGGAAGGGAACAAGGATATTGTGCAGTCTCCAGATGATCAGTTAAGTTGACAAACCTTTCTATGAACTACAAAGCAGCACTGGAGAGAGCGACAGAAATAAAGATTTTGGACTAAGTAAATTCAGTGCTTGGACACAGACTGGCACAGATGATCGCCTAACTGCTTAAACAAAGTACGTATGTCGCTGTGCCTGTATTTGTTGCTTGGCAAGTTGGTTTAGACACCCAATGCCTGGTTTGTTAAATGTTTTTGGCGTCTGCACTGGCGCCAGCACAGACACCTTGTGAGTCGAAAAGCCCCCCCCAGAGAGTCTTGTGCTGTAAGGTTGGCGCTCAGGCCAGAGGAGAGCACCTCAAGATGAAGCAGCGAAGATCAGATGTTATCCGACATCCAAACTGTCTGCTCGTCTTTCTTTATAACCACAGACAGTCTGTCCTACTGACTCATTCCCCTACCAAACCCTGAACTAACAAGAAGGCCAACTCTTCAAAGAGGAGAGTAAAAACTAATATAAAAACGGCTGAAGAAGAATGCTGACGTCTATCGGATTCTTCTGAGGCTGGTCTCTCCCAAGTCCTCATATCAGGAGCGAGCGGGTGGTTTGTCCCCATTCAGGTCCTCTACTTTCACAGGTTGACAGGGGTCATTGCAGCATGAGCTGTTTGAGGTTGTCGTGGAGGATGGTGTCCTTGACGTCCCGGAACACCAGCCTGATGTTCTCCGTGTTGATGGCTGTGGTGAAGTGGTGGTACAGGGGCTTCTGGGTGGCGTCCCGTCTCTTGGCCCGGAAGCACTCCACCATGAACGCCTGGATGTCCGGCAGGCTATGCTCCGTCCCGGTGTATTCAGGAAAGTAGTCCTTGAGCGGAACGCTCTTCACCTTCTCCTCCAGCAGGTCCGTCTTGTTGAGGAAGAGGATGATGGAAACGTTGACAAAGACGCGGTTGTTGACGATGGTCTCGAAGATGTTGAGCGATTCGCGCAGCCGGTTGGTCTGCCTGTCCTCCATCAGCACCTGTCAGAGAGGAAGGATTAAGTACAACGGTTAGTACCCGTACTGCTGTTACTGTACTCGTCACCTAAAGTTCAAAAGCCTTTTAATTCTGCGAGGTACTTCCTGTCTGATCTTGTTACGGCGCGTATTCGTTCCAAACCATTTGGTGAAATATTCAGTTTGGTATGCAACTTTCTTTTGATTGCATCCTCCCTCTGAACCAAGCAGCTTTGGCAGAAGGCCTGTGAGCTGAACTATGCCAATTGTTAGTGTGTCCATGTACCGTACATGCAGCTCAGGTTTCTACCGCATTTCCCAGTTTAAGTTACAGCAACGGGGCACAAAGAGTGGCGTACTAGAAACTGTAAACTTTGTGCCAACGTTGTTCAGCTGGAGTTGGTATATCGTCATATCTACGTCAGATATATTAAGATATTAGTGATGAACAAGACAAACTGACAGGGAGCCTCTGACCGCAGATTCTGAAGGAAAAATTTAAGGAATCTTATCAAAAAAAGGTTTTATCAGGGATCAATATTAAGTTTTAACTGTGAATCAAACAGGAAATAACTTTTTATTTAGCTGATTATCGGGCTGCATCGATTGCCGAGGCAACAGATATTAAATATCAGTTTAGTCCATGAGTCGGCCTGGATGGTTTTAGTTTCAGAGACATTTTGGGTTGACTGTGGAGGTTTGACTCATCTGAGTATCTGATTGGTGGCCGCAGCGTGACGACGGGCTGGATCTGACTCGCCTTCTCCGCCGCAAGTCGCTGCAATTTTTGGTGGACACCCCTGCAGCCCACATCAGTGCAGCCAAAACGCGCAACCCCTCCTCAAAATGAAAGGAACAACCTGCAGTGTTATCAGCTGTGTGTTGTGTCTACCCTAAACCCTCTAAATGCACCAACACACACGTGCAGGAGTGTCTGGATCCAACAGATCGTAACAGCAGTATTTAAATATCACTAATGCATCAGATGTTAAAACTGTATGTTGCTGTTTGTTGTCCTTTTGTTTTATGTTAAAGGACAGTTTCTGTTACTGTCCATGTAAATTTAATATACTCAAAACTCTAGTTTGGTTGAATCCTTGTATTAAAAGCACATTTTAATGTATATATTACTCAAAATAAATAACAAAATCTAATCCAGTGTACACACAGAGCCCATGAGCTATTTCCTTTTATAGGTATCAGATTTCTGTAATGGAGTCTGTGCCTTTATATAAAGAAAAAACCTTTTGAGTACAGCTCACTGCATCAAATAATAGAGTCCACAACAGAGTCTACACGTGCTGTGAGATAAACCACGACTCCAAAGAACACGATTGAGCATATAGACACAGCAATGATGACTTATCAAAAAGTCACCAAACAGTATCTGCTAAAACAAGCAGATTAATGTGCAGTTTATCAGCCTATCACAGCCGCTCTGTGTGTGTATGTGTGTGTGTGTGTGTGTGTGAGATGCCGTGGCCGTCATGTTTTCACCTGGTCGTATTCAGAGGAGGAGACGAGGAAGAGGATGGAGGTGACCGAGTCGAAGCACTCGAACCAGCGTCTCCGCTCCGACCGCTGCCCTCCCACGTCCACCATCTTGAAGGGAACGTTCTTGATCTCGAAGTCATACTCGTGGATGCCCTTGGTGGGTTTACGGGCGAGCAGGATGTCCTGCTGAGTGGGAAGGTAACTCTGGAGGAGAGACGGAAAGACACGATGGATTATTATCAACGTCTTTACAAGACGAACGTGAGGAAGAAAAAACAAAAACATATGACAGCTGAAGGCAGAGAACGTTATAAGCCCATAATCAGATCTGTTTTTTTTAACCAAAACACTCATTTAGATTTTTGTATATTATAGAAAAACTACATGGAAACAGTGATGAGCCAAACGTGGGTGTGGATGGGTGAAACTTTACAGGATTGGAAACTATAACATAGATAGACTCGATTTATAAATCAGAAATCGTGTAAGGAATAAAAGACAGTTAGATTCATATCAAAGACACATGATGGAAAGAAACATGTATATTTGTTGGAAAAAAGTAGTAAAGTTATTACACAGGGTTTCTGCTGCCACAGTTTAACAACCTTTCATGGTCAAGTCAGTGTGAACGGATGATGTATCCTAAAATGAATATTCTAATTACATTTTTAAGCACTTCCTTCCAAAAACAAATGTGAAAAATCAGATCAGCGCTTGCCCACTGTGACAGGATGAGCTTCGTACCTACTGTTGCAGGCAGTAGTGACTGTCTGCCACAGATCTGATGCCGCAAACTGATTAAGACGTGTACTATGCACGGTCTCACAAATGACACTTGAATGCGGCTCTATAACGTCTCTCTACAGCCTGCAACCAGATACAACAACTTTTATATCCAGTACTACTGCAACACAAGACTTTTTAAGACCGTCTAAGGCTTCTAAGGATTCATGACCTGCAGACAGCCTGGATATCTACTTTGTTACTTTGTCAAATTTCCATAACTAACAAGACAGGAGTGATGCCGGTCATCTCACAGCAGCCGGTGGTCAGCTAATAGGTGCGAAAATGTGTCAGCATGATCTTTTTTGATGAACATCCCAAACTCGGACTTACCTGTCAGCTAAACTTAAATTGTCTAGACATGTTGCAATATGAACTATAACGTGTAAGCGTCTGATCATAACAATCAGTGCAGGCAGAAACAACTTACCGGCTCGCTGAGCTTATCCAGATTATCCAAGAAATACTTCACTGACTCACCCTGCGACAGGACAGAGGAGGAATTTATGTTAGTTCTACACAAATTATCAGAGTCACAGCACAATTTGCATTTAATAACGGCTAATTCTGCATTCGACAGAAGACAGTTGGGCTGTTTTTGAGGCACAGGACACACACACACACACACACACAGGTTTGTTTTGTCTTCCAAAAAAACTGCATGTCCGCCCAAGAGCGAGCAAGCGAGTCTTTTCTAGGTAGCTGAAGCAGGATGTTAAGTATTTCATATTGCACCAGACACGTGTTTGTAAGTGTGTCTTTGATGTATACCGGAGTGTGGCTAGATCTGAGTGTGTGTGTGCGCGTTGGGGTGCTTTTTTTTCTTTTCTAGACCGTTCTGATGCTGTTCGTGCGCAATTAGTGCAAGCCCAGACATGAGGCTGCCAAGACTGAGATGCATTCCTTTATCTGTGTGTGTGTGTGTGTGTGTGTCCTGTGCTCGACATAAAGCAAAAAACCTGCTGCAAAAAAGGCAAAACAGATTTTCACGTGACCCAGAATGTCTCTACTGTAAAGCACCACGCCTTTTTTAGGGGGATTATTTTGCATGTATTTTGCATAATGACAGTAAACCAACACCCATACTCGGAAATTCAAATGTTATCTGTAGCAGTAGTGATTGTTTGAGGCTTATTTATGGTGCAGCTCGAGCACCATGTACGATCTAAACCACCCTCCACACACTGTAAGCTTCTGTACTCACCTTTTGATCTTATTTAAAAAAACTAACCTGACCTGAAAAACCTGTGTGTGTGTGCACGTGTGAAGTGTATGCAAGGCTAAGATTACACAAGGGAGGGGTAGGTTAGAATGCCGTGGTGCTAAAGCGCAATAGAAAGAAGTGCACAACCTTCCCAGTGAAGCTGATTTTTTTCAAATTCTCAAGTAAAAAAAAAGGAGCTCAAATCAGAGACGAGGAGGCGGTTTTGAAATCGTCAAAAATCACATAAGCAAAAAAAAAAAGCAAAAAGCAGAAGAGAAACAAGCAGAGCAATCACTGTGAGCTCCTTCTGTTCATTATGAAGCATGACGACGCCTGCAGTTAATCTGAGCGTGCTGAAGAAGCAAAACTGAAACGTAACATTACATAACAAGTAGCGTCACTCGAATTGCAGCCGCACGACGCCTCAAATCTGAGCCGATCAGTTTGTGCTGCTGCTGCAGCTTCGATAAAAGTCTCAGGTGAGAACAGAGCGAGAGCGAGTGAGAAAATGTTTATGGCTGAATCCAAAAGAGCGCGACCGTGTGAACTTTGTACTGCACAAAGACGAGAGAGAAATGCATGTGTGGTTTCAGTCTGTACATGTGTTTTCAATGATAATTACAAGCGAGCCTGAAGGCACTTTGTGATTTGTGATGCAAATACGTGAAAGGGCATGGTCAAAACACAATGGGTCGTATCTGCTGGCAGCAAAAAAACAAATTAGTCCTCGCTAACAAGAGCTTGGGAAACAGCAACTCTCCAGCTGCTGTCTCTGGCTTCTCCATGCTTCTGTCTGAAGGGGAAACGTTTAAATTTGACTTACAATTCACATTTTGGATCAAACTAGAAACTACGAAGGGCTGAAATGAAACGATTCATGTCTTGAATGTTCTCTTAGTTAAACATTTGAAATGTAAAAAGTCTGACATCAGTTGACTTTTCCACATTTGAGAAGCTGGAAATATGAAATATTTAACACTTTTGCTGGATAATTGACAGGTAGTTGCTACTGCTCGTGTCTCTAATTTTCTGATCGTTTCAGCTGTACAGTACTCAGTGAGGATCATCCTGTATCTATGTTAGATTGGTAGATTTTTGAAAAATAAGATATATAAGGAACTTTCTGATGAATAGTTTGATCTATAAATCAAAATCAATCTTTAATTTACTTGTTGTCCTAAACTAAACAGTCCCAAACTCAAAGATATTTAGTTTGCAAATGATATATAAAAGAGAAAATAATCTGTAGCTGGACTAATTCATATGGTTAGAAAGGGGATTGTTTGTCTTTGCACTAATATAAATTAGCAATAATATCACATATGACATGTTTAGAGGGCAGTGTGTGCGTACACTGAGCTGTAACAACTCATTGTTTGACATTTTCAAGCATAAATAAATAATAACATTTTTGTTGCCCTTCTTTCTTTCCTGTTTGAGTTTTGGTACATTGGTCCACTGAAACGGTCGGCTTAAAAGACAGCACAGGCCTCCTTTAATATGAAAACATATGTAAATAAGTGAGGAGACTGTCTGAGGTGTGAGTGTTTGTATGCCAGTAACGCTGAGTGGGAGAGCTCTGTTTGTAAGCATAAAGCTGTTTAACTACAGATCAACATTCCAGCTCTGATCACTCTTATTCCCCTTTCTGTCTGCAGGACCAGCTCACAAGAAGCTGTGTGTGTGTGTGTGTGTGTGTGAGGCTAACAAAACACCATTGAGAACACTTCTACCTTATGCAACATTTCAATGTACTGAAAGTAAAGTGGAGACCTGACAGCTTGTGTGAAATTAAACAGTGATTCTTCTGAAATCGCAGCAGGTTGTGAAAGTGATACCCCCCGCCCGACAAAATAAGAGCACAGAAAAGTCCCAGTGAACGTGATGTCGACCACAGCTGTTATTCTGGGTTAGACGTCAGTGTGTTCAAAAAAAAAAAAAAAAAAGAAAAAAAGAAAAGAAACGCGCGTGTGCTGACAGCCAAGACATAAGGAGCAGGGAGAGGTGTAAACAGGAAGCTGACTCAATCACATGTCTGACCGCTCAACTGAGAGAGAGAGCGCGAGCAAGACAGGGAGAGAGGAAAGGGAGGATGAATTGAGAAAATCAGTTTCACTTTCTATTTTCACTGCCGTTTCGCCTTTGAAAAATCCCAATGCCAACTTATTGCTTTTGGTGATAAGAAGGTTGTACTGGTACAAAACTGGGCCGTGATTGAGTTCTGGTGAAGACCTACCAGCTGAAACTCCCTACGACGATCGTAGGCGTTCTGGATGCCCGAATCCGCCCACAGAGCCTTGATGGCCGGCAGGTACTGCAGGAAGACGGATGTCTCCAGCATCCCGCTGGTCACCTTAGCCGACCGGGTGTCGAACGCCATCAGGTTGTCCCCGTGCTTCTGGTTGTCCTGGTCACCCCACGGGATGTGCAGCTTCTCTCGGGCGTCCACCAACACGCGAACACCTGGGGAGGAAGTGAAAAGATCAGAGAGCTTAGAGATGAAATGGAAACATCTTCTAGAGAAGGAGATGAGCAGGTGAACACAAATAAGAAGTGTCCTAGAAACACGATTTGTGTGATGTGAGCGATGAGTCACGCAAATAAGCACATGGGGTGAGCACCTGCCCTTGCAAATACTGCTAATAAACACATTTTGAAGCCTATATGTATTTTATATCACATTTTATAGTTTGTGAGAGGAATGTTGAAGCAGATGTGGCTTATTAGGTGGATAAATCGTATTAATAAGTCCTCCATGTACATACAAAAGGTGGACAAACAGGAACACCTCACCATAATGCACGGGAGGGTTTGCCCTCCATTAGCTACATCCCTAGGGTTAAGTTGTTGAGCAACTAAAGTTGCCTGTGGCTTTGTGAAACCAGCTAATGGCTGTGAAACCTATTTAAAAAATGTTAAATATGACACAGCTACGAGGCTATACAGTGTTTCAGACGCGAGGTACAGCAGAAAACACGGCTGCTATGGGTGTGCCGACAGCAGATGTAGACTGTTTATGTATGTCCTCTCACCCAGCCCAGCGCTGGCTGCCTTACACAGATGTGGAAACTTTCCCATCCGTCTCTCAAACCCCTTAATGTCGCGGCCAAACGGCCCACACGCCTCCCCCAAGTGTTACCTGCCCGTCAGCAGCGAGGTTACCTTTGATAACATTGCTGTAAATCGTGCCCTTGAAGTCCTCCCGTGCTTGCTGGTCGAAGTCCTGGCCGTGGATGATCCGCATTTGTTTGAGGAAAGTCGACTTGCCGCTCTCGCCAGCGCCTAGCAGCAGGATCTTCACCAGCCGTTTCACGTACGTTTTCTCCCGGGAGAGACATCTGTCGATCTCTTTGGACTTTCTCAGCTGTTCCACCTCGCCGTTGTTCAACAGGCAGACGGGTAGACAAACTTTTAACACGGACCTGGTCGGCAGGAAATCCGCCATGTTCGCACAAACTTCATCGATGCTAATTTGATGCGCGTTCGCGGGGCGCAGGCACGGGACCAAGCCCCTTCCCTAAACTCAGGAAGTAGTCTCTCTTCGCCGCTGACTGTTCGCCATCAATCTCTAAGTGACTTTATGTCTCGATGTTTACCTCCCGTTGACTCACACGAGCGTAACATTTCACTCTGAATATGTGTCGACACGCACAAATAGCAACTGCACGACGGTTCATGCGGGAATGTGTCAGTTGAAGTTTGAAAACTGCGAGTCGTAACAGTTTTGACGACGCAGTTACACAATTTGCCACTAAAACGACTACTTTTACGGGCAAAATTGGCTAAATTTTAACACTCGGTGCTATTTTTAACGGATAAAACGATATAAAATTCGTGATTTAACTGAAATAAATCCGAACGTTAGACGTTGGCCTCTTAGCCGTTACAATGTCGCCCTCTTCCGGCGCCGTTTGGTAGTTGCGTAACACACGTTTGCCTGATAGGGAATGCCGCGCTCTGATTGGTTGATCCCCCTTTCGCTTTTCCCTATGCTGCCTTCAGAGGTAGTAGGAAATATGAAAATGTGCACTTGAACGCGCTTTAAAAAGATCAATAAAATGTATAAATGCACACAGGAGGCATATATTTTCTACGAGCAGACTTTTTTCTTTATTCAGAGTATTTATGAGGTGTTTATAAAATAATAGATATGAACATTTTATGATTAAAGTGTTACATTTGTGTAATTTTAGATTTTTTTTTAGAATTTCACGTTATTTATTGGTATTATGCATGCAAGTGGTTGTTCTATAAAACACACAAGTGTCATAAAAAGAATTCAATCATAACGGTCACTTGAAAGCGAAAAATAAGACTATAATAGCCCTTTCCCTACAATTTCCGACATTCCTAATAAGAGCGTATGGGGAACACTTGAAGGCAGCATCAGTCTCTATCGTTGCACTTTCCTTGTAGCATCCCTACACGACACACTGAGGTCTCACAGGCGACAGTAGCGTTGTATAGATGAGTGTGTGCGTGTGTGTGTGAGACAGAGTGAAAAGCACCAGACACCATGACCATCAGAAACACTCTCCGGGATCATGGACAGAGGTATCGACCACGGATGGCTTGTCTCAAGAAGGTAGGCTATCCTTTTACATCAGCCCTGCACAGACTATACCTGCAGACGCACCTATATATAGGTCACTTAAATTCTCTAAGGCTGTACTGGTCACTTGTAGCCTCATAAACCTTGGCTGTATTGGCATTTGCTCATATAAACTGCATTAGCCTCTATAACTATCTATTCTCTACAGGTCCTCAGAGGAATCCTGGTTTCTTGATGCTTTTAGTGAACATTAGATGTGATTGTAAAGCTCACAGGCACCATTTGGACTCCAGAATGGTTTCAGGAAATCCAATAAAGCAGATAAGAAATGTGCTATGTTTTATGCATGTAAATCTGAATTACAGCCACACACTTGATTAGAAAATGAGAATAAATAATATTTCATAAGAGGCAAGCATGTAACGGGAAGAATCGAAACAACAAATGTCATCATGGTTTCAGCACGTACTCGATACTGTCTGTCACACTAAATGTTAGACCGTGCTTTGTTGCAACCTCTTTTTTTTGACAGTGATAAGGTCATTCAGTTTAATAAGCATTAAGCCTGGATCAGTATCAGTGCCTTCATCTACAGTAACCAGCCGATGGAAAGAAGTTAATCCAGGCACAAAACAACAGGCCAAGAGAGGGGTGCTCGATTCATCGTCACATAACAAAGTCATTCACTTCTTCTTCACAGCGTCTGTGAAATAACTTTTGGCAATTTGTGCAGGAGATAATTAAGACAAAACCCTCTCTTCATTAGCAAAATATTTTCAGAGTCTATTGATCTAGCACTGACAATGTCCACGCTCTCCAGGGGAATGCTCACAGAGAACTCATTTCCAGGAGAACTTCATATTTTGGTCCATGAAAGCTCACTTTGGTCAGGCTCAGCCTGAGGCTTATAGCCTCTCCAGGATGACTTCAAAGTGCAAAGCCACTTCAAACAGGCCTGGGAGTCAGCTGCTCTCTCTCTCTCTCCCTCTCTCTCTCTCTCTCACTTTCTGACACACACACACACACACACACACACACACACACACACACACACACACACACACTTTAACACACACAAACTGAATTAATGTACTGCACGATTTCTGGCTTTCCAGTACACACCTGAGCTACGGGATCCGTGCGATCAGATGATACGATAACTAAAAACAACTGTTAATAAAGGGCAGTGACTCATTGCAAACCGCCCACACAAACCAAACAAAAGCCACAAGATCATGGCGTGAAACAAACCTTCCTCTCGCCTCTCGACATGTTTGAACGCAGTGTTAAGGTTTGCTGTTTTTGGACTAAAAACCCAGCAGTTGTTTGATAGGAACTATTCATTTCAAGCTTTGATATGGAGCCTTGATATCCCACTAGGGCAATCTATGAGAGATAATTAGACGCCACATTTTCCAAATCTTTTACTAAAAGCACAACAGTTAATTATTTTGGAGCCAGTTTAATCAAAAATATCCATCAAACTTGCTTTTTTTAAATCCATAAATTACAGTGCGTGCTGCCCTTATGTTTAGCAATCAATCGGTTGGCATGGTGACCTCATTCACAATCAGTTGTCGTGGTAACCTCTTCTCACCCCTTGTGATATTCCCGTGCAGGCGGAGAAGGTGATGCTGGAGATGCAGGACCCCAAAACAGGAGTTAAGTCACAGCCCCAGAGACTGGTTATTACGACAATACCGCACGCCATTACTGGTAAACAAGACACACACACACACACATAAACAAACACTGATGAGTGCACACATACAGTAGTACACACTTGATGATATTCAGCAGCTGGTTGAGTGATTGTGCCTGCATAGTCTCACTGGAGGATACCACAGCTCCGGGCTCAAACTCGAGAGCTACAGATTTAATCTCCATGACAACCCCCGCGGTCTTGGAGTCAGAGAGGGAAAAAGTAGGAGGTGAAGGAGGAGGATGATGACTGAGCGGGGGAGAGGAACAGGGAAAGTAACAGAGCCGGAAACAAGAGAGAAAACAAGAGAGATAGCGAGGAGGAGGAGAGAGGAAACCTAGACTTGTATGTCATTTCCAAGCTTTGAATCGAGGCAGGTTAGAGCTACCTCTCTTCTCATTTCCTTTCCTTTTCTCTTCCCTTATATCCTCCTCTACCTTTGTCTCCTCTCTGCTCCTTACCTCTCCTTTAATTTCCCCTTCTCTCCTCTCATCTTCTCTTTTTTCCTTGTTTGTCTTCATTTCGTTTAATCTCCTTTCCTTTCCTTTCCTTTTCTTTATTTATCCTGTCTCTCCTCTCTTCTCCTTTCCTTGTCTTGTCTAGTCTGTCTAATCTCTCCTTTCCTCTCCTCTCCTTATCTTGTTTCTCCTCTCCTTGTCTTCCCTTTCTCTCCCCTCCTCGTTGTTTCTTCCTCTCCTCTCCTCTCCTCTCCTCTGTCTCCCCACATTAGCCGTAGAGCCCGTCGACACAGTCAGTCGTGGTGTATCAGAGAGGGGTCTGGCATTTAGAGGCACACACCCACATACACTTATTTCTTCTGGTTCGCTGTCAGCACTGCTTTTCTAACTGGTGATGTTTTGTTACTTCTGACTTCATCTTTCAGGTGAAGACATAATTGCATGGTTAGCAGACAGACTCCAAATAGACACACAAGGTGAGAGATGAGGCAGCTGGTACCTTTCAAATATGCATATACATGTTTTTATGATGTAAGATCTTGATTTTTAAGTTAAAGTCTCTCTGTCTCTTGTCTTCAGAGGCGAGGAATTTTGGCTCTATGCTGGTGGCGTTAGGATACATCTACCCTCTACAGGACCACAAACGATTAGTGATCAAACCAGATGCGTCCCTCTATCGTTTCCAGGTAAACACACCGCATCGTACCACTTGTAGCACTATGGAGCGATTGTTTTTCTGAACGAGTCCCAGTACCTTAGCAAAGCAGCTGTTCTCCCAAGATCACAAAGTCTTCAAGCTTCAAGCTATCTAAACTACAGTGGGCTGGACCAAGCAGCTTCTACTGAGGAACAACTAGCTATGGCATGAGCTACAGTTGCGGTTTAATGTTAGGTATGTGTAAGGACGTGTTAGCACAGACGCTCCTAGCACCATCAGGAGTGGAGAGTCTTTCTTCATTAAAACAAAAGCAAAGATTTTCACCAAAGTAAGTTTCAAGGTTTGTTGATCTGATTGGTTGAAGTTCATCTGTGCTAATTTAAAAATCGGCAAAGACGTGGATCATCGCAGACTTGGGGCAGGCCGAATGACGCCTGGGTGCTCAAACAAGCCATCCGTAACAGCACCCATCTGTAAATCAAAGCATCCACACTTTTAATTCTGTATGAATTTAAGCCTTAATATAATTAGAACAGATGAATTCACCCTCAGTACAGTTGTCATGAACAAGGACATTGGCTATAAAGACCAAAACTGTTTTTTGTACCAGGCTGTAAACATGTTTATTTCTGCTGTGAAGTTGGATATTTTAACATTGAGGCTTATGGAGACTGACTCAGCCAGCCTCAAGTGGACGTTTGAGGAACTGCAGTTTTTGGCACCTCCGCATTGGCTTCACTTCACAGCCACGGAGGTCGTTGATTCTCACCAAACCACCGGGTTAATTTTGCAAGAAGATGAGCAAGCAGGTAGCTGTGACGCACAAAAAAAATGTAGGAATGTGGCCAGTTTTAGTCGGTGTAAGGACTGAAGCTTCAATCCAATATGTGTTTTTTAGTCAGTCGAAGCTGGATGTTGATGAAAACACACATTAGTCAACATTTCACACACATGTTCTATTATTATTTCTGTAATTATATTGACTTCGCCATGGTACTGTGATAATGACCATTGCTGCTTTTCTTGGCTTCAGCACCCAGTAGGTGATAATTAAGACTGCAATTATTCTTGATTATTCTTTCCTATTGTTTCATATTTTTTTGATTAGTAGGTAGAAAGAAGTGAAATATGTAGCGAAACACACTTTCCCAGAGCTTTTAAATGAAGCCTTGTCCAATGTCATCCATTCAATTCATGATAATGAAAAAGAGAAATCCCATTTGAGAAGCTGGAACCAGCCAGTGTTTGACAGTTTTTCTTGATAAATGACTTAAAAAGGGTCATTCATCCAAAGAATCCCATGGTTTGCAAAAGAAGAAGAAGAAGAAGGATGAATTAAGCTTCATCAAGGTCATTGCAGCTTTTAAATTTAATGTCCTCCAGCTTCCTGTAAAAGAGTTCACCATGACAGGATGTTTGCTATTACTCACTGTTCATTTAGAGATGCTGGGAAATTTAGGTTCTGGTCTGTAACGTACAATGTCATTTCTGTTTTTGTCCTTTCCAGACACCATATTTCTGGCCCACACAGCAGTGGCCTGTTGAAGACACAGATTATGGTGAGTGTGACTGACTTTTTTTTTTCTTTTTTAACACATTTTATTGTCCATCTGAGTCAGTTAACACTCCTTCCCATTTTCAAAATTGCAGCAATCTATCTGGCGAAAAGAAACATACGTAAGAAAGGAATCCTGGAGCTGCATGAGCAGGTGAGAACAGGCCTGAGAGACCCGCGAGTAATTCATTTCGCTTGCTGGCATTTATTGAGGTGTTATTTTATGTCCTCAGGAGCAGTATAACCGCCTTCACAAGTGGATGAATCATAAATGGGATTTCATTGTGATGCAAGCTAAAGAGCAGTACAGGTAGGTGTGCAAAGAAACTCAGGAGACGTCGCTCAATTTTTTTGTTTTTAGGTTGAGCAGGTGTTACAATGTTTCGTCTTTACGCGTGAATTCAGGGCTGCGAAGGAGAGGAAGAAACCGGACCGTGTTGTGTTTGAGTGCCAGGAGAGAGCCTACTGGGTGGTTCACAGACCTCCGGTGAGAACACACACACACACACACACACACACACTGAGATAGTTATCAGACTTGTACTGCACAAACACACACACAGGATACAGCTTCATGTAGATATCAGTGGATTTCCAGCAGACGGAGAAGTCTGAAAATAAATTGCACTCCACCTCTATACTTCCCAGGGTATCTAATTATCTCTACCCATGATGCCTCATTACCGTTAAATGTCCAGTCACAGGAAAAGGGCACGACTGATTAATATTTCACGCTGCGTAGGAGAATGTGGTGCAGTGGTTTGCACCTTGTGTTTGCGGCATCGTGGGTCTGAGTTTCACCCCCGTCTTCATGAGGCTGGATTATTTACCAAGTGAGAAGCTGTTCCCCAGACCTCCCTGAGAAACAAACATTCACCAAGCGTCATTTAGTTTTCGGTAATTTGATTAAATACAGATTTGTTTGGGATTACGTTCAGCTAAAGCAAATATAAACTGGCATGTTCACGGCGTTAATGCAGGTTCTCCTTTATTACATCATCCTGCGGCCCAGACAATTATTATTTCACATCATATTGTATTTATATTTCCATGTCCTTAAAGAAATTAGTTTTTTATTAAACCATCTCAGACTAATTGACACACAGGAAACACAGGGTCATATTATACTCTAGCTTCTTCTTCTTTAGGCACACCTAAAGGGAGCCTATGCAATTTTAACTGGGCATTCCAGGTCAGATAAGCTATGCTAATAGTTTTGTGGCTGCAGCGGATTTCCCAAAATGTAAAGAAAGTACAGAGACGTGACACTTTCTATAACTTTTGTTGTAAAATATGAATAAATTCTTGCTTAGGGCAGCAGAAAAGAAATCGTTACCACTTATTTGACAGTTACAGACTGCGCGCAGACTCATCCGTTCATTTCAAAGTCAGAGTCAGCTTTCAATTTAAGATAATATCATAAACCAAACAGACTTCCTGTGTTCTGGTAAATGTGATTTCAAGACATTAAAGCCTCCGCTGGAAACAAACAAATGACTTTAAGTTTTTATTTGCCCAACAGAGAATTCACGAAATCAAATCACACATGACTGGCCGCTCGCCTGTTGTTTTGTCCCAGATGCTCGAGAAAAGTGTGACACATTAAGAACCTGAGATTAGCACTAGAAAACAGCCATCTGCTTTAATTAATTAGTCATTTGGTAAACACACATTGTTTTTGTTGATGATGTGTGTGTGTAGCCAGGGACGGTGAGTGCCATGGACTATGGGCTGGATCGAAGAATAGATCCCAACACAGAGGAGGTAACAGGTGAGTCTGTGCGTGACCTGTATGAACATAATTCCTGTCGATCAGATTATATCCAGTAAGAGGCTTTAATACACAGATCCAGCAGCTGTGAAAGATACTTATCTTCTATTTCCTCTTCCTGCCTGCTGTCTCTAATCGTTCAACTTCTGTTTTACCAAAATTAATCTTCTTCTCTTTCTTCTTTCTTTTCTGCAGGCATTTTCTACGGCTCTCTTTCTGTATTCAGACTTTTAAACTGGTCATGAACACCTTCACAAACACACACACACACAACTCCCATCTTAGTACTTGACATACTGCATTTGTTGTAGCATTAGAAAACTCAACCAATGAACCAAATGAAAAAAAATCTTGGGGAATCACAAAGATTTGAGCTAATCAGACGTTTGGAAGCTCTTTATCTTCGCTCGAGGCTACCAGCACCTCTGGTCTGTGATCGAGTTGTGTTATGGGTAAAGTAGGCATTTAAAAAAAGCAGGCTGGGCACTTGAAAGCTAAGCCTCATAGCAAATTGAAGGACCATTATAAATATACTGGGGAGTAATGAGGGGAATGAAGAAGGAGTGAGTGATGAGGCAAGCTTTAAAACTCACAAATAAAGCAGATGTTTTGTGGTATAACCTGTGACGTAACGGTCGATATGTGTTCTCCCGCAGACAAAAACGCCCGACTTCTACGAGAGAATCGTGAGTGAGATTTTATTGTCTGTCCTTTTCTCCCGCGTTCTCATCCTTCATCATCTACACCGTGAACGCTTGCCATGAACCACGAGCGCTGATCCGTAGAGACAGATCTGTTTTCCTGACATTTTTATAGCTGTCATCTCTTACTCCGCTTCCTGCAGATGATCTTTACCCAGCAGTCCATCATGAGGCCCAGAGTGAAGTCATCTGTGTCCATTGGCGCGTAAGATACTTCATCATGTTCCCAGTCTGTTTATGTGTGTTAACCAGTTTATGCGATGGTTGCGTCACATAGCGAGTGTCTCAAAATGGCAAACGCTTGTTTCACTTCATCTCCACTGACACACACACATTAGATCTGATGAGCAAATGTGACGTAGTCACACCAGCTGTAGTTTCAGTGACTTGTTTTGTTGTTGGAACAGTAAATCTGATGTCTTATCTTTCCACTAAATTTTAAAGCTAATGTCCTGACGTTCTTCTCTTTAAACACGGTAAATTGTGTTTCCCCTCCTCGTGCAGAATGGTGAAGTATTGCGCCACCTACAGCAGCCATGATCCTTTCCTCTCCAAGTGTCTTCCCAGCAACCCCTGGCTCACTGATGATGTCACGTACTGGACCTTAAACATGCCCAAGTGAGTCAGCGGAGGATGGTGGATGGTTTATATTGTGTTTATTGAGATTTAACTGAACGTTGGGAGCATAATTTAAAACACTTTGATTGACTTTGACAGTGTGGAAATACCGACTGCAATGCGCGTGGAGAGGTGGACGTTCAGCTTCGGAGAGCTGCTGTCAGACCCTCGAGGACGAAATGATTTCAGGCTCTTCCTGAAGAAAGAATTCAGCGGTACGATGGCGATTATTTTAATTGGATCGCGCACGAGATAAACAAGCGACACAGCGCTTACTACAGAGGTGTTATTGATGTTTTTTCTTCTTCAGGCATTAAAAAGGGCTAAAAATAGAGAAGTATTTTTCTCTTTTTTTTTACATCTTAGGTGAGAACTTGGCTTTCTGGGAGAGTTGTGAAGATCTGAAGTGGGGAACCGCTGCGACGATGAGCGAGAAGGCAGAGCAGATCTACAAGTAATGACTTGATTTATTGTGTGTGTGAAAGACTGTGCAACATTAATCGAACAAATTATCTGCAGATTTATTGATAATGCTAGTTGCAGCCACAGTTTAAGCAGTTATGGGGATGAAGAAACAAGCTACAGCAGCTTCTTGGCTCACTTTGTGACTGCTAGTCAGCGGTAGAAGAAGTATTTAGATCCTTTATTTCGGTAAATACTGTTAAAATACTCTGTTACAAGTACCAGCCCTATTACTTCCAAGAAAGTATCTTAGGACTTCTTCCACATCCTGATCCTAGGACGTTCCTGGCACGCGGTGCGCCCCGCTGGATCAACATCGACGGAAAGACGATGGAAATCACATTGAAAAGCCTGAAACACCCACACAGATACGTCCTGGACGCAGCCCAAACTCACATCTACATGCTCATGAAGAAGGTCAGTAAACACACACACGAGCTGGGTTTAAGAACACAAGATAACGCCGGTGCTATCGCCAAACACCCGCTGATTCCTGATGATGAGTTCTGCGTGTGTTTTGCAGGACTCGTACGGCCGATACATGAAATCTCCGGTGTTTAAGGACACGTTGAAGAAGGCCATCTGTCCTGATGAGCACAAGTTCACGTAAGTGAATGGATGACTTATGGTTGGCGTTAGTCTGAAGAAACACAATTTATGTTTCCTCTTTTCTGTGGTTTCCCAGTGACGCCCAGTTGGAGCAGAACGCAAAGAACAGGCGGCCCAGTCTCAGCCCCATCGTCCTCCGGCAGCTGGAGCAGGAGCAGAAGGCTAAGATGGCCGCCAATGTTGACATCACACAGGTCATGAGCAAACTCAGCAAGCAGGCTGCTCCTCCTGCTGCTCCTGCTGCTCCTGCTCCTCCCGCTCCTACACAGAACTGAACACAAACAGGAGGAGTTTTAACTACTAATTTGTCAGAATTTTGATACATTTTTATTGCTATTTAGTTTACAGCTGCTATCATGAATATTTTTATAATAACAATGGATCAAAACAGCAGTTTAATTTAAATTTTTCAGCTCAGAGCTTCAATAGTTTGGAGCTCTCACTACTCTTATAGTATTGTGTTAGCATAAATGCTCAAAAAAATCAACTAGCTGTTGAACATCATGGCACATTTAGCACTAAAACAACCAGATATTTCTCTCAGAAGTTGGTGGGGACCAAAAATGGAGCTAAAAGGAGAGTCAATACTGGACGTGTATTCGTCGTACGTTCAGAAACTTGACTGTCTGCTAAGAGTTATTTTAAAGGTCAACTCATCTTCATCTGTATCACAACATCTGTTACCATCTCTGTGCATGTAAGCTGTTTCTGTCACGTTGTTTCTCATAAGTGTCCATCTTCACTCATACACTGTATGTTTATGTACACGTGCTGCTGTATGTTTTCGTTCTGTCATCAGTCACGAGACAATAAAACACAAACCACCTCATGTGTATCTGTTTGTCTTCAGCTCTCATTCATTCACTGTTTTCATAGTTTTGTTGTCACGCCGCCCGTTCGTCTGCACCGTCCTCAGGCTGTCGGCATGTTTGTGACTTCTGATGATTCTGTCCAGATTATTGCCAATAATGTTGGACAAATCTCAGCAAGGCCCACTCACTCCATCTTTCTTTTTTCCCTCCATATTTCCTTCATTTATTTACTTCTTTCTATTGACAGCTACCTTTAATAAAATGCAACATGCACATTAATGCAGCAGTAATATCAGTAAAACTTCCTCCACCTGGTGATTATGTATGGAAACACTACTATGCTGCCATCAAAATATGATACAACTTATGATTTGTGGCTATTATAAAACTCTTCAATACTGTTATAATCACATTTATAGCATTATATAGCCACTCTCTGTGCCCTCTGACTTGTGTTTGTTGCCCTTTGACCTCACAGCTGTGCCGCTTCACCACTCCCGTCCCCCACCTCGCCGTCTACTCTGGCATCTCTGACTTCCCCTCTGCCAACGCCTCACCCTCTCTCCCTTTCCTGACTCACACCCCGGCTTGTCCGTCCCCCATCAGCGTGGCTTTGGACAGCACCTCTGCCTCTGAGCGGCGAGCAGAGGCCACTGAAGGAGAAGCTGAGGGGAACCCAGCGGCTCGAGCACCGGTAGGTGGAAATGTGTCCAAGTCTCGCATGGCTCTGTCCCTGCGTCGACTGCTGAAGCGAGGCTGCACCCCCTCCAACATGTTCGCCAGCTTGTCGCCGAAATGCCACTCAGCTGCCGGGACAAGTAGTCGCATCCAGCCTATCGGCCCGGATCAACCCAGTCAGGCTCCACCTAGACGGATTGCCAAGTGAGTACGAGACTCTCAGATGTTTTATACATACATAGGCCCCAAAGTTGACATGCCAGCCTTTTATTTATTTCAAGTTCTCACCAACAAATAAATGTCAGCCCCAGATTTACTCATGTCAGACAGCTTCTTGCTCAGTCACCCTATCAACATTCACCTCTGTCACAAAGTCCTCTCTGCCACCTTGTAGTCCATAGAGGCTCAGGTTCAAGCTCAGATTCTGGCATAACACTTGCTCTGCTCCCCATCAGTACTCGCCCGTGCCAAGGGCCTGAAAACCTCCTCTTCCCAGTGGTCCTGTGGTTCAAGCACTACCACTCTCCAGTGCTTTGAGTTCACAACATCGGCAGCCAAGCTAACAAACTAAGACAGCATAAGCTAACAGCAGCTATAGTTTAGCAGCAATGTACATTACATATAATGTGAAAGATGTTTGTAGCGAATCAGACTCTACTGTCCCACTCAGTTCTAGCATTTTGGTGCCTGAAATGCAGACAGAGCAAGTAGCTGGTGATCAGGAAGCATTAAGAGTTGGTGGAGACCAAAACAGAGCTGAAAGGAGTGTAAATATTGGGCTTGAATTTATCAAGTGTTACTATTTCAGTGTTGTGTTTTCTGCTTGTTTCCAGTGTCCATTAAAGGAATACACTGCACTGTATTTTAACATATTATAGATATGAGACACGTATCTCACAAAGTCCTCTCTGCCACCTTGTAGTTTCTTCCAGATTAAAGTGGATATTCCTCCAGAGTGCCGTATCTACCCCATAGAGTCTGAGGACGAGGACGAAGAGAACAGGGCAGCCTCTCGGGGGGGAGGAGTGGGAGCCAAAGAGATCATCTGTCCCTGGGAGAGCCTCACTCCACAGAACGGGACCGGCTAATAGGCTGAGTTTACACAGGTATACAAAGTTGGAGAAATCTGTGTCAGTCCGAACAAAGATGTTTTTTTCTCATGATCTCATACAGAGCATGAAGTGGTAAAATCTCTGTTTATCATAAATAAATACCAAACATCGGGACTGACGCAAACAGTCGATCTGGGGAGGGCTGTTGATCCACAGTCGACTGAGCATCAGTGTACTGTGTTTAAGAATTCATTTCTTTAAAGGAAACGTATATCCTGAGTGTCAAACACCGACTGCCTGAAGACCTGAAACACCCAGTTTCCTCTTTCCCACAAAACTATCACAGTTTCTCTAAAATACAGCTGAATACACTGTTTCACATCCTTTGTAACAAACCGGTTTTCTCCCAGCCTCTTAATTTCCTTTTTCTTTCAATTGTTTCGACCTTCTTCACACCACCAGGAATATAATTCTGGTGAATAAAAACCCACTGTGAGTAATTTTTATGTAAATATATCATGTAAACTCCTCCTCAGGTTGTTAAAACCCTAAATTCCCCATGCAAAACACAGAGAATATGATCTCGGTTGCACTGCAGCTGTGTTTGCTGACCCACAGGAGTCACACTCAACCATATTTTAACATATCTGCCGTTTGGAACAAACCTAGAAGAAGTATTTGATGCTCAAAGCTTATGTTTTTGTCGGAGTATTCCTTTAACTGCAGCCTTATTGACACCAACCCCTTACAGATGTGAGCACCAGCTGAGCCAGCTGTTTATGTTGGATGTTTAGTTTTGTGAGGCCCTCGCTCTTCAAGAGGATCAACGGGGTGTGCGAACATTCAAGAGCTTTCGAAACTCGAGCTGTAGCCTTCACATTCAAACCTCATTCTGTATGTATTAAAGAACGGTAGCCCAACAGCAGCCTTATCCACCACCTTCACACCACTGAGAATATTTTTTATTTGGCCTCAGATGTTTTTACAAAGCGGGCATGTACACAGACTTAAACAAAAACTGGGGCCACAATATAACAATAGATATAAAGTATTTTTCTGAATACCAAGGAGCGTAAATAAATTCATCCACTTATTATCTACAGAAGCCCTAAGCGGTCATGCATTCATACACTTTATTAATCCGTTTATTTATCCCGTTATCTCAGGATAACATTTGTTATATCACGATAATGACATAAATAACTTGAGATCTCGAGAAAATAAATGAACTTCTGAGAAAATAGAGGATGAATGACCGCTTTTGGCTTCCGTAATTATCCAAAAAAACATCATGTTTACATCCAAGAGGGTCACAAAGGACGTATTTGGCCTGTGCACATGCCCGCTAAAGATATAGATAATGTATTTATATATTTATTGAATAATGGTACGTTTTCTGAAGTAGAGAAGTGTTCTTGTGCTGCTAAATAGACTTAGATGCCTCATCCCCAGTTTACTTACCTCTTACACACAGTATATGAAAGGACTGAATAGATGCAGTTCAGGTCAAACGAGAGCACGTGAACATGATGTGCACTCCTCACCATGAGTGAAGAGTTACCGTAACAAGGGGTCGGGTAAATAGTTTTGTATTTGGCTCCACTGCTGTTTTTGTACCCTCTGTGTAGCGGTCGTATATACTGTACACTAACCTGAGCGAGGTGTTGATATTTTTCTCACGTGTCTCTCTTCTTTGGGGAGGGAGGGCGGCAGTACAATGTGAATTAACTGTCAGAATGTATAATCTTTACCATGTTTACAGATGCAAGAATGTGAAAAATAACTTGTTGTATTTGATTTGTACATTCCATGGCTTTTGTCAAGTGCCTCAATAAATGACTGTCTTAACAAACCGGTTCACCTTCTTAACGGGACGTCACTTCATCGGCCTCACCAACACATATTTTCTCACATATTTGGAGTTTTCCGCCTCCGCACTAGACAAAGTGTTGACGGTGAGGTGCAGAGAAACAACCGACACTTTTTAAAACGCTGTGTGAAGCATAAACGTGAACCTTTCTACTTAACTTGCATTTGGACAGTGTCGTAAATCTGAGTGAGATTTCTCACATCCAAAACAAAACATCATTCCATGTAGGTGAGAAATTAAAGGGCCGGTGTATGCAGGACTTAGTCGCCGTTTAGTTGCTGATTTCTAGGAAAAATTACTCCATGAAATACAAAATCACAGAAGGCCTGATCTAGAGCCAACGTTTAGTTTGTCCCTTCTGGGCTACCCTAGAAACATGGCAGTTCAACTGAGCAGACTCCATCGCGGTCTCCATGGAAAAGGACGTGTGGTGTCTGCGGTGTTTTTCTTTTAATTTGGTTTAATTTGGTCTACACTCTCTATGGTGTATGTATCCCCGTCCTATAACACATATCCACATGTGGCACACATTTATGACTATATTCGCTTTCTTGATATTTTGTAGCGTGTAATGGGTTCACACTAGAAAGGTGACTAAATATAAATATACTCAAAGCAGCAAAATATAAATATTAAACATGTTTTTTTATGAATATGCTGTTCATACACACAATTCACCCACAAGAAATAGAAGAGCTGCTCAGACTTGGAAGAAAGTAAAATAAATGTTGGGTGAGAGTTAAAGAGCTCCCAAAAAAGGAAAAAAGATAAATGAAATAATCTAATCTATACAACTTGGACATAGATTCTGTGTCTAAAGCGAACTGTCCTTAATCAGCCTGTTAAACTGATCACAAACTACATGATTCATAAAAAACTATATGATCTAAGTAATGTTCCTCTCCTGCTTCAATAAGTGGTGATGACCGTGACTAAGCACTAGGTGGCGACACACCAATGACAATGGGATCACGGGATGCTTGACATCATGAAACGAGGCTGGAGGATGAAAATCAAAAGATTCAGGAGCATTGAACCACAAATATTTAGAGAAACAACCTGAATCGAATGTTTTTCTTATTATTATTTATATTATATGAAATATTGATGAACTGAGTCTATCAGGCCACTGGCTTTGAGACAGAAACAGACAACTCTTAACAAATTTCCACACAAACCGAGCTCATAATTGTGGTAAAGGTGTGATTATATCCATGCATGCATGAAAACAAACACGCACGCTCGTTGTTAACGTCCTTTCTGCCATCACGCAGGAGAAACACACCATCACTGAGGTTACTGAACTGAGGCCGGAGCAGAGCTTTGATCTGTGTGTGTGTGTTGTTGGTGTCTCTGAACAGAACCCGTCCGATCGCTATCTCACAATACCCACACAGGGACGTCCACACGCAGTCCATTCATACATTAGCTTGCCGAGGAGGCGTGAATTTATGCAACTCACTTAGCATTCATCCGAGGTGTGCATATATTAAAATACATTTGTGTGGAAGCATCTTTTAATGAAACCCTTGGTGTTTGCTGCTACACCTGAATGAGTTTCTCGGACGCTGTATACATCCTTTTCATGGCTTTAATGTTGTTTTTCCTTTTCAGAAAATCACTGTTTTTCTGTCAGTTTGAGAACATTTGTACATTTTACTCATTATCTGTTTTTTTTTCTGTTATCTATAGCTGGAGTGATTGGGCTGCTTGTACACAGTGGAAAAGAAAACAAATCTGTATTTTAAGCAGGAAACTGCAGCCGAAACTAAAACAGCGTGAAAAAGGTTTTTTAAAATTTAAAAAAAAGAAAGAAAAGGAACGGTTGAAGGTCAAGTCGTGTTAGATTTAGGTAGAGTATGGAAGAAATGTTATGTCACATTCATAAGTATGTTTTTTAATTCATGAATAATCACCTGAAAATAAGAATTATTATGTTTTTGTAACACGTAACATTTTTGAACCACCGTGTCTGAGATCGAACAAACTTCTCTCATTTTTCATGTTTTTTAGCAGCAGTTTGTTCTTCACACTAGGAAGCAGAAGGTGAAGCACACCACTAGATATCACTAAATCCTACATATTGGTCCTTAAAACATTTTGGGGAATCCATTTATTAACCTTTCACTAATAATTACAAGAAATAGAATTAAAGCTTGTAGGATAAGTGTCAACTTACATGTATACATATTAATATATTATTTAGAAATACTTTTTATACTGCCTGCAGTTAGAACTCATCAGGTCGACTTTGGAAGTCAAATACACATTACACTTAGTGTTTAAAACAGCTTATTTACATATAAAGCAGACAGAGCACCATTATCAACCCATTAGAGTTGTGTTTCAGGCCACCTGATGAATGTTAACTACAATAATTAGACCTCTTTTAGCTCTAGTTTGCTCTCCTGCAACTCTTTAGAGTGCAGACATACACCTTGTTTGCTAATTTTCCCACCTGCCCCCTCTTTGATTCGAGTCGAACAAGTGTACAGCCACTTGACTTGAATAGGAAACCAGACCGGGATAAGCAGGAAAACAAAAGCAATGCACCCTTTCGTGTCAACACAAAGACGCGCATACACACACACCAACATGCACACACGCACACCTACAGGTACGGACACAGTCTCCACAGATATAAGCATGTGTCGGCTGCTGTGCGTGACCTCGCTGTGACATGATGAATGACCAAATCAGAAGCGTAATGAAACGCTGCGCGTTGGCCTGCTGCTGCTTCCCCATGTATGCACGTGTGTGTGTGTGTGTGTACATGTGTGAGCACCCAGGACCTCAATCAGAATCACAGGTGACCTGGTGTCTCGCTGAGCCTCCTAGGTTTGACAAGAGCAGATAATTACCAGTGACCCCCCACCTCGAAAAATCAACCAAGGAGAGAAAGCGAGTGCATGAAGAGGAAGAAGAGAAATGACCTTGAAGCTTCAACTATATTTAGGTCACCTTTTATCGCCTTCTCTCCTCACCTCCTTACTTTCCTCCCTCCCTGTTAGCCTTTAACCTCCACACACCTCCTTGACCTCTTTTAATTCTTCGCCCCTTCCTCCGTACCCGCGGGGACCTTGATCATTATCTGAGCCGTACTCTGCTGATTCAACTCGGCCATAAACCTGTCAGCATGCCCAAGCCGGTGAAGACTGGTTGCACATGCTCGTGAGGCACACACACACGAGAGCATTAATCACAAAATAGTTCAATGTTGTCAGAGAGATTTTGACTTGTTGATGCTTAATATGGAGTATTTAATAAAGTTTAACACCCAGTGAGACCAAGACCTCATTTCTAAGGGAGTTTTGAGAACATAAAATATAACTTATATGTATTTTAAAGGTTGTTGTATAGTACATATCGACTAATGGCACATACTAAAGCACTTATAGCTCCTGAGCCCAGATGGCTCCTTAAACAAACACACCTCATCGTCCTCACATAGCGCCTGATCATAACAGAAGTTATCTTATGACACTTTCTATATGCAGCAGACCCAACAGTTCCCACCATGAGCAAGCGCTTGTTGACAGTGGCAAGGAAAAACTTCCTTTATGAGTCTTTCCTTCGTGATCTGCTGCGACCAGAGGAATGACAGCACTGGCCGTTCAGTCAAACCATTAAAACGATCTGTGTTTATGTTGTAGACATACCTGACAATCGCTGTCTTATCGTCTTGCAAATAACGATGGCTGCCTCTCCAAAAGCATGTTGTTATTTGGCCACAAAATCTCTAACCATGGTTGGAGTTCGTCCTGAAACCAGAACATGCAGAAATTTCATTTCATTTTCAAAAAAGAGAGAGCTCATATGAACAGAGCCAAGAATAATTAGAAAGAGCAAAAGTCATGGAAACAAATTAATTAATATTTAATTGAAAGTCCTATTTCCACCTCCTGCACCAACTGGGAGCTAGAAAGAAGAGTTGTTATGACATACCTTATGTGATCAGAGCTGATTTTCAGTATACTCAGACCTGAGACTGCAGCATGTAAAACGACCCTATCTGACCTGAATAAACTGAGTATGATTTTCTGAATCGGGCCCCGGGCATCTTAGTGATCATCACCCATGACTAAATGTCTGATGCCTCTTCAAAGCTGTTTGAACTTGAGTGGAAAATCATCTCATTCATTATCCATTTTCAGTTCTGTGGTCGAGGAGTTCCCCATATTGATCGCTTGAACAGACAAATACGTCTACCCACCAAAGCGAGTTTTTACTAAAGGACGCCTCACACTTCTTAATGAACGCCGCCCAAGTTAACCTGGAGATCGTCATTATGCAAGCATTTATGCAGAACTTCTTTCCACACACACGTTCTTGACCCCCTTTAATTCCTCTTCCCTTCCACCAAACCTGGAGGACTTTGATCATTCCGACCCCGAAGAGCGAAAGTCTGACATCTGTCTGAAGGAGGTTTTACAAAAGGGCACCTCACAGCTCCTCGTAGACGCCGCCTGAGTTACTGAGCCAGAAACCCAGAGAGGTTTCACTGTGTCACTGAGCACCACAGAAGTTTGGTTATGTAAGACTTTATGGATATTTCTAAGATATGCATGGAAATGAAAATTATCAAAATTAAACTTAGATTCTTCAAACATTGGTGAACTCGTGAACTTTGCCATGAACTCCAGCGATGATAAGCTGTGATTGGCGTAGAAAGTGCATTTCCATTTCAAAGAACAATACAATATGAATACAATTATATATTGTGATTTGACTTGTAGCAACATTTACACCACAGCAGCTACATTTCTGTCCAAATATCCAGATTTTAACTGAATTTTCAGGAATTTGGCAAAAAGAGTTTCGTGTGGAGAAACAGCTGATCAGTCGTGCAAGTTAAATGTTCGCAATGTTAGAACTGCCATCTCACCATAAAGTGCATTCACACTTTGCTGCCACCGTGGACTCCCAGCACAGTCACAGGACCGATTATCTGATTCCCACTTTGAAGATACAATTTAATACAGCAACTAAATGTCCTCTGTGCGCTCCCGACTCCTCCAGTTTTAATCAATTCTGCAAGTAACTTAAAATTCAACTTCCATTCATTCAATTCAGGTCCAGCAGGTTAACATTAAAAAGTGAAAGAGTGATTAGACAGCCAGTTCCAGCTGTGTCAACCAACTCACCTGGTGCTGGGCTCCAGAGCTGTCACCACACCTGTCCCTCCTGCAGCTGAATGCCAAGCCTGCATCCCCCAAAAGGCGGGCAAAAACCACCTCAAGCGACCATTAAAACTTTTTTCTTTTTTGCAAAATTGAGGTCTGTTTGTTTTTTTTTTGGTGTCAAACATTTCTCATGCAATACTTCAAACTGCATCAATACATTTATGGGAACACGACGGATGAAAAATAGTTAAATTATCATTCTTTAAACATGTTTTTATTTAGTTATGACACGACAATCACAGATAAAAAAGAAATGCAACATCATGTATTACATTATATATTCATATTCTTGTACAAAATTATTCAATAATGTGTAATATAACTTTGGAAATAATGTGTTTGAATTCAAAACCTGTGTGTGTGAGAGAGAGAGGCGAGGCAATTTGGTCATGAGCATGTCAAGATGTCAGGTGAATTCCAGGCAGAATAAAACTGTAAAATATCTGTCAGCCATGCCTAAGGCAACAATAACAAACCAACCAACCGCTGTCTCTCTCTGTCACACACACACAACCGTGCACACCAAAATATGCACAGACATGCACATGTATTGTACATACATGCACACTCATACACACTCACACGCTTATGCAAGCCCACGAATACAATCTTTGTCTCATGAGAAATGGTATTAATACCTGGCAGGCTTTAAAATGTCAGCCAGTCTCAAACAAGGTGCACAAAGACCCAATTTATTTATGGATCTGACACTTCTCATGTATTTCAGCTCTTGAGCTATTTTTGCTTTCAAAGTGTGTCTTTAGAGGAAGAAGGAGCGGAGAGGAAGAGGAGGAGGAGATGGAGGGACGGAGATGAAGTTGCTGACAGATGGACAGACTGGCCGAGCGCTGGGAAAGGTGTGTAGGCCAGCGGCCAAAGATGTGAGCCAGTGAAGCCCCTGAGGACTTGATATTTTAACCCACAGCTGAAATAAAATGTCCCACAGGATGATTATTTAATTTCTGACACATGGCTGTGATCAAAGAGTTGCATCGGGTGATAAAAATACCACAAATGTGGGCTAATTGCAAATCTGCATTCAGTCCTGATGGCTGCTTTTTTTTACGAGCTGATGATGAAGTTTATTTACTCTTCCGTCTGTCTTCTCCCTTTGTCTTTTCATCCCTCCTCCTCTTAGTATTCATCTCCACAGTCACGCACACATTAGTCCAATTTCCAGAGCTGTTTACTCATTGAGTGATGATTGCCTGTTTAAACATCTGTCCACACCAGTGTACACAGCCACACACACACACACACATGGGTCCATGTCTGATTGTATCCCAGACAGTAAGTAACGTCCATGTCTACCTGGGTAAAACAGACCAGATTTAGCTTATAAAAGCAAACTAGACTACTAAAATTATGTATTTAAAGCATGTATTGTTGTAAATGATTGTCTTAGACATGTACTGTATGTTCTCCAAAAAGAACCCTATTTATTCAGCTGGATGTTCAATTTTATTGCGACAAACTGTGATTACAAAGAGATGCCAACAACAAACAAAGATTTTCATATTCACGACGGGTTAAATGAAAATGTGCAGTGTATAATGAGGTTACTCGTAATAACAAAGCTATGAGAATTATCGCCCGAATCTGCGGCTGCCCTCAGCTGGAGTTTTTTGTTATGTGCATTGTTTCCAGCCCACAACCTCACTGTTTTGGTTCCAGCTGCATCAGGCAGCTGGAAATCAAAGCTCAGATAAACTCACTGCACTCGACGCCACATCACCGCGTTGTTCAGGTGAGCTCTTCTCGTAAACATGACTTCACCTGAGAGGACTGTTATGAACATTTCAAAAAGCCCAAATATTCTTATTGGGTGAGCAAAGCTATTGTTTACCGATGAACAGGCTTTAGAAAATGTAAGCACTAATTTCACTCTGCTGTGCAACAGAGCCACAGCTGTGAGAGTGAATGGGTGAATGAGTCACTCTGTAAAGTGCTTTTTATGAAGTGCTATATAAATGCAGTCTATTTAGCACTGCGTTTAGTTGTAAGGTTTTTTAAGGTTATGTGAAAGAGTTGTTAGCACTGCCAGTCCTACTGAAAATCAACACCCCCAAAAAGAGCCAAAATAATATAGTGCCTGTTGAGAAAGTCAAACATGTAGCACCTGAAAAGAGACACAAACCAGAGTAAGCATTGGATTTCAGTCCTTTCCCATCCTGCAGTCGGATATATAGGAGCCACTGTCGTGCCAGAACTGGAGCTAGGCATGAAAAGGTGTGAAAAACCAAAGGGGACGTTGACGGAGGAAGCTGAGAAAAGAAAAGGAGAGTGTTCGAGCAGTTGCCAGACTGCACCTGGGCAGAGGTGTTTTTGACCACGGGGAGACGGATGTTTTCAGGCCGAATGCAGACATGAAGCGGACCTGTGTCGTGCCAGAACCGGAGCTGGGCAAGCAGGTAACCAGTCCAAACAAACTCTATGGACAAAATGACAAAAATGAAGAGTGCCAAGAAGAGCAGATGAGAAATTGAAAAAGCAAGAAGCCGCCGGACAAGTGTAAATCTGGGACTGACTTTAAGTTGTTGGCGTGAGCTCAACTTCTTGGTGTTGGACTAGTAAGTAATATTAGCCGGCTGCTCTCGTGTAGTTGACCTTGCTTGATGTTTGGCTGTCACACTGGTATTACACTCTGAAAAAAGACCAATTTATATGCAGTGCTGGTTTAAATGTTGAGGATTTGTTGAGAAGCCCCTGAGTTGAGTCTCATTTTGCCAGTTCACTGATCACTACACCCGCATCATGTCAGGATTTAATCAGATCTTGTCTCAAAATTACTATGACACTAACTGGGATGGAAACATGACACACACGACTTGTTTCTCTTTTCTGCTCCAACATTTTCAGCTCCGGTGGTGAATGTTAGTGCCGTTATCTAAACTACCTTTGAACCAGACGCTGGTTTAACCTCCTCTGTCCACTGTGACTAACTCGTCTACTGACAGTTTTCAGGATTTCTGAACTCAACATTCAATTCTTTTTATGAATAAAAATAAGCTACTTGATAACTTCCACTCAGACAGCTCTCCACACTACTGAAACAGCAGTCATTAAGGTTTCAAATGATCTCCTCGCTGCTGATGCTGGTGAACATTCGATTTTAATGCTGCTAGACCGTAGCTCTGCTTTCGACACAGTTGACCTTACAGTCCTAATCAACTGTCTGGGAAAAAATGGGATGGCAACACACACTTCTAGTCAGTATGTGCCTGTTATAAAGAGTCCTAGTTTCGGAAATGCTGGCTCATTTCTGGCTGTCTTTGGTCCCCAGGGTCCGGGACATATTGTTTAAAATTTGCATTCTTCCTTTAGGGCACATCATTTGTAAGCAAGATCATTTATAAGCATAAAATTGTGAGTAATTGCTATGCAGATGACACAGTTCTGTGTCTAACTGAAACACAGGGACCCACACTATTGTTGTGTTTGTACAGATATTACATTTTGAAGTCTCAGAGTTAGTTTAGTTTGTCACTTGAAACACATGGATGAGTTTGCGGATACAAGCGGTCAAAATGAGTTTCCATATGTGTGGCTGGACTCAGTTTCACAGCTCAGAGCAGAGTCGGTGTTCTTCACATCGGAAGGAGCCAACAGAGGCGGTTTGGGCATCTGATTAGGTTGCCTCCTGGGTGCCTTCCTCTGGAGGTGTTCTGGACACATCCAACTGATAGGGGACCCAAGGACAGACCGAGAACTCGCTAGAGGGACTATTCAGCGCATCTGGTCTAGGAACGCCTCTGGATCACCCAGGTGGAGCTGGAATACGTTGCTGTGTAGAAGGACGTCTGGAAGGAACTGTAACACCAGTATCACAGCCAACAATGGTTAAGGGTCTTGTCTTTCTCAGCCTTCTCAGGTCAAGATGGTTCTTCAGTCTTCTTTCAGCTGTAGAAATTAGAGGTTTCATTGTTTGGCTGCACTTCAGAGGCTCGTCTATGTGTCTGTCTTTAATTGTAGAGTATTCAAACTTCACTGAACTCCAAACTATCAAAGCTGTTTTGTCACTGCAAGGCTTTTTATCTAACTCATAGTTGGGTCCATGTCATTACCTGGTCGTCTGGTGCAGTTAGGGTGTTATGGTAAAGTCACTGTCCTCTTTAAAACTTTAAAGAGCAAGTTTTTATTTTACTTGTTTCTGTTCTTTTATATTTTGGTACCTTTTTTCACTATTGTGTGATTTTTTTTTTTTCTGTTAACTCCCACTCCCAGCTTGATCTCAATTTGTGAGGTTATTTCTGTCTGTTTATACAAAGATTATTGATATGAGAATACAGCACAGCAGTATAGTTAATGTTGGGCGTCTTGGTTCTGACCTCATCACTCCATGCAGTCTGGATGTAAGCCTACACAGACAGAGACAGAAAGATTGGGGGGGGGGGGGGGGGGGTGATGACAGCAGACAGATTCCCCCAAAAGACGAGAGTCAGATCGTACAGGTGGATGCCGGGTGGAGGTGGGCCTGATTAAAAGCTAAACAGCAGATATACTTGTACAGAGCGATGATCGGTGGCAGCATCGGCAGAGCAGAATGAAACCATAGCAAACAGAGAAAACAACTTCAATTGTTTGTTCAGAGCTTAAAAATGATCTGTTTACCTGACAAGGACTTCTGGTGGCTGTGAGAAGTGTGGCAAATGGAAAATGTAGACTTATGCAGATCACAAAGGCCAAACAGACAAACAAACATGTAAAGGAGCAGGCTAAATCGATAGTCCAGGAAACTGGCACGGTCCAACAAAACAAATATGTAGTCAAAACCGGAGTCAAAAGTCCAGAACCAAAATATTGATGATATAAAAAAAGAGAAAGACATCGAATCATCATATTTGGGTTACTATTTTGTAAGAATGAAACTCTTTTAAAACTTGTGATGACCAAATAATAAATAATAATAATCAAAATAACATTTGGGTTCCATTATTTTTAGGTCCTTGTTGTTTGTTTCATACACTAAAAGTACATTTTCTTTTCTTTGGTTGTTTACTTTGTTTTGATTCAGTGTTTCTTCACATTTGGGGGTTGTATTTGGGGATACATGGATGCTCTATGTACTATAATGTTTGCACATTTACCTGTCCGTGCTGGTTATTGTACACGCTTCAAAATAAAAAGATTCACCACATTTCAATCACCACATTTATGAACCTGCAAATATTTGGCTTCTTGTCTTGGAAAAATTATTATTTGCATTCTCTGTCGACAACACACGATAACCTCAGATATTAATACAATGCAATATGCAGAGCGTTTCCTGCAGGAGCTGCACAAACAGTGACAATTACAGAGAAGGAATACTGCATCAGTACACAGTGCCGGCTGTCAACACACCCACATCTCACAAGACGTATATAACATAAATCCTCCTTGACAAAAATCAAAATTGCAGAATTAATTATTCGCCTGTCAGCCAGCAAGCTTTTCCCCGTAAACATAATTTAGCTTCTCACTGAATCAATCAGAGTTAATCTGTGGATCCGATCGGGCTTGCTGGCCGGAGAACATATGTTCTGCGCTGGCTGGTTTACACACTGTCCAGCTGTGGAGATCCTTTGGAACATCTGCCTGCCATTGTCTGTTTCCATTCATCAGAGGTCTCACTGTATCTGCTACACACATCCAGTACAGATGTGACGCCTCACAGTCACATGTCTCACATCTCAAACACTCTATTTTAACACTCGTCTGTATTTATAGCGCTGTGTTAAAAGGCCCGTCACCTGACCAAGCTGCATAGTGACGAAAAAAGAAGAGTTTTTATTAGATGGTAACCTGCAGACGACAGCACTCTTTAAAACTATGAAACGCCTGTCCGACGGTGTGAGTGAAAGAGGGGAGGAGAGGAAAGTGAAATTGTTTGCCTCTCCTGTCACAAGTAAGCCATGAAGAGAGCACTCAGCATTACTCTTTAGTCTCTCCTCTCTCAGACGCACACTTACGCATGTCAACACGGCTCGAGTCAACATTACTTAAAAACCATGTGTTCTCTTTCCGCAGAACGGAAGGAGAGAAAATGATGATGGGTCGAGTTTTGTTTCTTTTTCTCGCGGGCGGATGATTGCCTTCACAATGAGCACTTTGATCCGTGAATACAATACTGAGAGACACATTTGTATGGGTGTAGCCCCTCCAAGTTCATTGTCATATTTGCTTTGTCTCTTTGTGTGTTTACCCTTCGAGGTAAACGTGGGCTTGACTTTGTGGATGCGACCAAAGATGATTTATCGATTGACTCCATTTACAAAAGGAAAAAAAAAAACAGAAACAGATGTAGGCAGTTTCTGGGAAGCACCAAAGCTAAATACTAACTAAGTAAAGTTAATGCTAAGAGTTATACAATCAGAATTAAAATAAACATCTAACAAAATAACTTAACTTCCGCTCTTCAGCTTCTTTGAGGTTTTGATCACATCTCCACAATTTGACCACAATTTTGTATAAAAGTGAAGAAAATCTCAGATTGATGATTTGGCAGTAGCTCTTGGGAAGGATGACCAGCATGGACCACAACATGGAGCATGGACTGGTCGCTGAATGGGGCACCACTATGTCGCTGCTCATCTGCTAATCTTCTTTTCTTGCAAAATTTGAACCCATGTTGTTCGTCGTTGAGCTTAATTGCTTAAAGATTAAACCATAATCAAGACAGATTATGTTTGAGTTTCTCCTGTGATTTATTACAGCTTCACAAAGTTGCTGAAACTAAAAAAACTAAAAAAAAAACTACATTTCCCGCCATGCAAAGTGACAGCATCATTTATTAAGGTGTGGTCAGACAGAAGTCAATAGAAAGTCAAAGGAAAGATGGAAACAAGGCGCGGGACTTCATGAGTCAGGAGGAAAAAAAAACTGAAGCTGATAGCTGGACTTCCTGGTGAGTTGTGAGGTGTGTCACACACACACACACACACACAAACACACAAACACACACACACACACGTGCACGTTGCTGGTTAGCAATAGCTAATGTCTGTGCGGACACAGACAAACAGTTCTGTTCGGTTAATTCATGCCAATAACACAAAGACAAAGCTCCCCTGTCCGGTCTTTGAAATTCATTCCATGTCTGTGACGCAGGTTTTAAAAAATTGAAAGTCTGCGAGGCAAAGCTGAGATAACCCTCACTTCCTGACACTTTCTTCTCATGATGAATAAGCTCAGCTCCGCGCGTAAAATTGGTGGATTTCTCCTTTAATGGATTAATTGTTTCAGCGAGCTCATTGCAATATTTGCTTTGCCTCTTGGTTAGGCTACTGGTTTGTGTGTTTACTGTCAATAGTTCAAGGTGAATGTGATGTTTTGTTAGCTTATTGACTCTGCAAAAATGTATTCACGCTGATAAACAATGGACAGAGCCTGGGGGGTCCTGAGCGGAAAAACAATACTAGTAATGGGATTCATTTTGGAACAGATGATGGTAAAAGGGAAAAATAAGGCAGAGAGAGAGAGAAACAGCAGAGTAATACAGTGAGGTGATCTCAGGAAAAGAAGGCAGGATACATGACAGTATGAAGGTGAATAATACCGAGAAAAAGGGAGCAAAAGTGGGTTGGGAGAGGAGGAGGGGTTGCGCTGAAGTGAGCGAGAGGGAGGAGAGGAAGCAGGGAGGCAGGCTAAATCCTCACACCATTATTATCAGGACTCACATGCAGCCCCTCCTGTGATGGAGTGAGAGGAGATAGAAAGAGATAAAGAAAAGATGGAGTTAAAGAGGAAATGGTAAGCAGGATTACTGGTGTGACAGCACCGGCAGATGAGCGGCGGCAGCGCAACGGTGAGGGAGAGAGAGAAACTCTGGTGTGGGGGGGAGAGAGAAAAAAAAGAGAGAGAGAGAGAGAAAACAAATCAGTGCAACAGGATGAGGACCTGCTAGTGCACAGCCGGCCCGACCCCGCAGACCTGCCATCTGTCCCGCTATTCTCTCCGTGTTCCCGACGCTCCCACCATCAACAAACATCTGGATCACCTTGCATCCATATGGGAAAGAGGGCGAGGGGGGTCAGAAAACCCAAATCTTCTCCTGGACCTGAGATGGCACATCATAACTGAGAGGGGGGGGGCAGTGGGAGATCCCATCCCGGAGTACCATCACCTCGGGGAGGCTGAAAACTGGACCAAGAGGAGGGAAAAACTTTTGCTCCAAACATGCAGGAGGCTTCCTTATCTGCCTGTGAGATTTTCTAACTTCCCATGGATCTGTTGCGTCTCTTGCCCCCGAGCAGGGAGAGGGAAAAGGAGACAGAGGAGGTGGAGAGGGGGAGAGAAGGATGAGACGGCGGGGAAGCGTCACTGCCGCCGCCGCCGCCGCTGCTGCTGAAGTGTTACCGCCGTTTGTGCTCCTCCGCTGAAGAGGCATTTTATCACTTTACCCTCCTCCGCCCACCCGCCCCCCTGTTCGCTCCTCTCCTCATCCGACCAGCGGGGAGCCTGAAGGATACAGACAGGGAGCTAAACACAGTGGGTTCATGCACATATGCGCACACAAAAAAACACACACACTGGCTGGCTGCTCGTCTAGGGGCTCCCGCACCTCTCGTCTTCTGTCACCCTCCTCTTTCCCTCACTTTTCCTCCTCCTCCTCTCCAATTTTGATGTCCTGTCTTCACCTTCATGACCACTTGTAAAGGCACTCGCTGACAAAAAGAGAGAAGCGAGAGAAGAAGAAGAAGGGGAGGTGTGGGTGAAGAAAAGTGAGGAGTTTTTTCTTTTTTTTTGGATTTTTTTGGGGGGGAGAAACAAGGAGATCACATACGCTCGCTGTCACGTCGAGAAGTCCTCCAGGGGAGTGTGCAGACATCCAAAAAAGCTGCCAAACACACTAACACACACACTGATAACTCGCTCTCACACACACAGAGACTTGGTCTAAATGCGTACTCCTACAGGTGCCGAGGGGGGAGAGAGGCAGGTGAAAACCGGGTGAAAAGGAAAGAAATATATAGAAAGAGACGTTTGGGAGAAAGCAGCCGCGGGAACGATGGAGCAGCAGGAGTTTAAGTTGGATGACGGCAGAAGGCACAGGTAAGCCTGTCATACATATGTGTATGCATGTACACTCTTATTCTGTCACTTAATCTGATCCACTGTCAGCAGTTCATACTTTATATATAAGTGAGGGGGACAGATATGGAGCAATAGGTAGCAGATAGTAGAAGAAGGAGCTCGGGGGGGGGGGGGGGGGGGGGGGGGTGTGAGTGAAGACGCGCAGTATGAGTGCAGTCATACTTTCAGTTTTCATAAGTGAAGAGTTTCCTCGAGAGAAAGCTCCCATCTGCTGCTGACAGAAACAGAACAGCCAGTTGTTACTATAACAGGAACTACTGTAAGAGGACATATTAGCATTTTGCACTCTGAGGCTTGTTTGGAGTGTGTGTAAGCGTCTAACGTGTGTGTGTGTGTGTGTGTGTGCACCCTGTCTTTCCGTACCCGCGTGCACACACTTGCTCGGTATGACTCATTTACTCACGGATCATGGATGTTACACTTGCAGTGTGTTACCGTCGTATCAGTTATCGGGTAATGCTCATTGATCAGTCCCACAGCAGCTCTCATATTTCTCCATTAGTGACCATTCTGCTCCAGTTTACATGTATCGTGTTGCGGCGTGTTTGCACACCACAGTTTTTCTTTTGGCTGCACAGTCCACAGGGTTCCCAATATGCGGTTCATAGCGCCTGAGGGGCTCATAAGATAAATATAAGAGGTCACAAAATGATTAATGAGATAATAAAAGTGAGAAAAAAATGATTTCTCTTATAAAGAACTGTATTATTGTGACTTACTGGATGTTTTTACCTACTCAGGCTTCTGAACGTCCTCTCTAGGGGTGCATACTGATGTAGTTTACATACATCATGTACCACCGTCAGGCATCACAGTTTGTCTTAGCTCCCATGCCACCGTTAAAAAATGGTCCCGAGATCAATCTAAGGCGGCTCAAGATGATTGAAGGGATGATATAAAAAACAATCTTGACTTCAGTCTAATTTTTGTGAAATATTTTCACCTCTAAAGGTTTCTGAAAACAGCTTCGGTCTAAATATATCATGCAACATCAAACACCACAGTTTCTTTTTGGCTGCACAGTCCATAACCAGTGGTTCCCAACCTGAGGGTCAAGGGCCCCAAGAGGGTCCTATTACAAAGCTGAAGGGTCAAATAAATTCTGTTACAAAAAAGTACTCACTTTTCGTCATTTTTAATACATTATTTGGGGGAAATATTGGATACTTTACCTCCAATTCACTGTAGATTAGATTTATTTTAGATGCACAGAAGAACTTAAAGTGGTTACCAACATAGGGATCAGGACCCAGTTATGGACCCCTAAAATAAAAATCTGAAAGATTACAAGATGAATAAAATTCCTTATTAAATATTATATTTACCCATCCTAATATCTGTCATTTATTTCTTTTTCTTTTGTCTCTTCAGGCAGAAAGTTGCTCCAGTTTGACACGTTACATCATTATAGTTACATAGACCAGTGGTTCCCAACATATGGTTCATGGTTCTCCCCTAGGGGTCACAAGACAAGTGGGATATTTAAAGAAGACTGATTTGTGTTATAAGCCAAAAATGGTGGAAACCACTGACAGAAACAATCAATAGTAAGTGTGTGAATATATGAATCAATGCGTCATTTCATGTATGTTTTTGCAAGTGTGTCCACGTCCGCTTTAAGCAGGTGTGACAGCAGATTGGGTGTCACTGAGGTTCTGATTGCTTTACGTTTGATCGGTTGAGGGAGCACCGAGCCGATCTAGAAATCCCCCCGTCCCTTCAACGTCACTCATGTCGGCTGGTACGTCCGGCCTGCAACGATTTCCTGTAAAGCTGTCAAGTGTTTATATGTGAGAGCAGGAACCCGCTGAGAGACGGAGTCGCAACGTTAGCCGCTAAAACCCTAATTATGATAAATTTATGTTGCGGACGTTATGTGATATGTTTCGTAACAAGCTCAGGGGTTAAGCATGACACGCTCATTTATTCATATTGTGAGTTTAATTTGTATGTTTATCAGCAGTGTGTGTGTGTGTGTATGTGTGTGTGTGTATGGGCCTGGATACAAATCAACTTCCACAATTCATCCATAATGAGGAGAGAAGGAGAGACGGAGGGACACATAGAGGACAAGAAGGGTGGAGCAGTTGAGCTGGTTGACGTTGACAGAGTGGCTGCCCCTGGTTCAGGCTCTGCGGTGTGTTTACTGTCATATACATTACTGTTAATGTAACTCTCTTAATGATCACTTCAGGAAAGGTTGATGGAAGTGCTTCATTGAGTGTTGTCTAATTAATCCAAAGTATGATTGAAAACAGTTGTTTCCTGCCCTGTGACGAACTGGCGCTCACCCAATGTCAGCTGGGATGGTCTCCAGTCCCCCGTGACCCTGATAAGGATAAGTGGTTACAGAAAAAAATGGATGGATGGACCTTCCACACACGTCCACAAGAACAAGACTGTGGTGGAATCTGTGGGAACATACCCAATTCACACATGCACTATTTATAAATATCATTAATGGAATAATGATAATGAAGGAGGTTCAAATATTTTCTTATTGTCAACAAATCAAATGAAAACACTAAAACTAACAATGCGTTCTTGATTTTTTGGCCACTGGGGGGCAGCAGAAACAAGCTGTAAACACAACACTAATATATTATCGCCTTCTAACGCAACATTGTTTGCAAACAGCAGATATTAGCATTAGCATGGGGTCATGTGAAAATATTCACCCTCCTTTTCGCTCTATTTTTGGTCTCCATCAACTCCCGAGGGAAATATCTGTCTTTTTAGCGGCTAAATGCTCCACCGTGCTCACCAGCACATTGTTGACTGTATCTGTCATCCGTGCGGTGCAGAGCAGGAAGTGTAAAGTGAATTTATCAGAGCTTTTACTGGCTGGAAATGGAGTAGAAGAAAATTTGATTCACTGTTAATATAAAACTATTGATCAGAGCCATTTTACCTGCCCAGAGATTAATTTCTTCCTCGTTTATTGACTGATCAGCAGAGATTCACAGGCTACTCAACCATATATAAATCCACTCCACCTTTACTAGCTTCAATATTAAAAGAGATTTATTAATAATTAAATAAAATAAATGAAAATTTTACAGTACATATTTTTCTAAAATGGGCCAGTTGGTATTTTGCTGCCAATACTTTTCTATTTTGTATGTGGTTACTACTTGTACTTAATTAAGAATATCTAAGTACTTTTTAACACCACCCAGTATAGTTCCCAGTCATCAGAGCAAAGTATAGTAAATTTGTTGAATTTCCAGTATCAATTTAAATACCAGTATCAGGAAATGAAATCATTGCTGCAGAATAAGTTTTCACGCTGGGATTTCTTGGACTGATCTCAAGTCCGCATAAACGAGGCTCTGGAGAATCCTGATGTTTCATGCAGCTGTCAGAGAGCTGCGCCTGCAGTATGTTGATGAGAGGAAGGCCGTCTACTACATTAATACCAGCCCACTAATTCAAGCTCCTTAATTAATGCAATCAGTTTCAAAGGTGCTCTGAAAAAACAAGGTTCAAGGCAGACATGCTGATAATTCTCTGGTGATGATACTCATCCCATCAACTAGATCCTCTCTGCTCATTTCCTCTCCACCCCCTGGGGACTCAGTATAGGGACTCCATCATATCCCAGATAAGTAGTGAAATGACTGAATGTTCTCTACTGTATATATATATATATATATAATATAAATCCCAGGAGATATATGGTCCTTCAACAGAGGACAGGCTTAAGCATCAGCCGAACATGTGGTCCAACATTTGGTCCAGCAGGTTTTCTGATAATGCACATGATGATATTGTTTATTTTGGGCGTTATTGCACCGCATACAAAAACTCAACTCATGGTTGGTTTTTCGCCAGTTGCTTTGAAGGTGTTACAAGGAGAAAAAAACACATTATTTATTCCCTTTTTAGAAAGTGCAACACATTAACAAGCTTCTGGACAAACAAGAGTTTTAGTTTATACTTCTTTTAGTGTTGCGAATGCCGATTTCTTTCTTTTTCTTCTTCTTTTTTCGGCTCATGAACTCTCTAATCAAGGCCTGCTATGGGGTGCAAGAGCAGAGAAGTGAAGAGTGTAATCGAAGAATAATTTAGCATTTTTAGTTTTATTTCATGAACTGTCAGAGGCTGAGAATATTCAGTAAACTTAAGAAACATCTAAAGATAATTGTGAGAACACTAGGGTTCAGATCCGGGAAGCTTTGTTGTCAATAAATCACTTATAAATGTTCTTGAGAGCCGTTTCACCAGTGTGAGGGACTCGAAAGCTCAGCAGTAACGGAGGGTGGATACTGTAGGTGGATGGTGAAGGCTGAGTAGCTGCACTCTTCCTCTGATGTTACAGTCATTTTCCAGCACTGTCACACAGTGATCCAGTTGTTCTTTTCTTTCATGTTCTAACATGTCTTCCAAAATGCTTTGCTGCAGCCGGTTAGTTTCCCCATGAATAATAATCCATCGTAGGATGAATTCGGATGTGTGCATTCATTTGGATGCAGGCGCAGGTTACAGTCTTACGTGAGAGAGTTTATCTCACATGACAGAGCTGTGCTCCATCTGGGAATCACCATAATAATAGAAAACCCCGGGTGCATGCACTACTATGCTTACTCGCTTGATCTGCACATTATTTCTGGAAATAAGGGCACTAACACAACAGGATTTTAGGGTGATGTGATGACGCAATAAGGTGTTTTCTTCTTTAACTCCCTCTGGCTGAAGCACTCATCTTTCCTCGTTCATTTATCTGTTAAAAGCATATAAGGATAGTCAGCTGGTTGTTCCTGTGTGCTGTTATTGTGTGTGATTGACATTGAACACATTGCGCTCCGTCCCTTGCGATCACATCCTATTCTATGTCGTAATCACACTCTGTTATATTGCTGCTGATCTGGAGCGGACACACCCACTCCGTCAACTTCCTATCCACCACCACCCCCACCACACACACACACTGCTAATCTGAAGCCCCATTATAGTGCCTTTTTCCAGAGATTACACCGTCAACTGAACATTTGACCTGCTCTGCAGTCATATGAGCCACCCAGTCAGCATTTGTCTGCTCTTTCTCTTCAGTTTCTATCTTTTGGAACCGTCCATCTGTTTCCACCCTCCCTACCACTGTTAAAGTTTTATATTTAGAGTTGTGTAATTACTTCAAAAATTACTTTTGCCTACCCTGAGTGTTTGAACAAATCACCCATGCTTAAAGCTCATTGTTTTCTCCATATTACTCGCCATGAGCTTGAATTTTTAACAAGTCCTAAGTGACAAGAATCAATAAATGATGTAGCAGTGAAGAGTGTGATTTTGGATGCATATACTAATTGTTGCGTGAACAAAATATTATAATGTCCACATGATCTTTAATCTTACATCCTCCTAATAGACTGTGTAATTACCCTGTCTATATTTGCAGCTTGGTTATAAATCTATCTCAGAATATGAACATTCTTATCCACAGACTTTAATAATGTTAAGCAACAAGATCTCACAACCCAAAGGACATCAAGATGTGTCTGTCTACAATATTAATCTAACTCTGTAACCCTCAGGCTGCTTGTGGGTTGAGGATTAACCAGATATCTACAGTACAATATTTTTGCCTTTGATTCTACAGATTATTTAATATACAATCTGATGCTGTTTGTCTCATATCTGCTCATTTATAATCTGTTCCTTTCATAGTTTTGCTGCGTGGGGGGGTTTGTTTGTTTTTAATCTCCACCTATAGCCCAAGTGGGTGGTGGGTTAACAGCTGCTCTGTGCTGACATCCAGTTATAATGATTCACTGCAGAGAAATAAAGTGTTCTGTGAATCAAAACAAGCAATCCCAGGATTTAGAAGACTGTAAAATCTGCATAAATTCCCAGGAGTATAAATCAGTTTACAATTCAGATTTTGAAATGTAGTTTTATGCATATCAGAATATACCTCTGCCTATATGGACTCGATGCTACAGCTAAAAAGACCAAATATTCAAAATGCCACTATATGCAGATGACATCGCTCAGTTTACATGATAAGTAAATCAGTTTTACCTTTTGAAGATAAGGCCTCATTGATCACCAGAAAGTAAATTCAAGTGAACTTGCAGCAACACAAAGATTGAAATAGGTAAATAGGGGAAGTGCAAAATAAATACAGAATACACAACTAAAATAAGAACAGGAGATTATTATTCGGCTTGTGAACACTTCTGCTACAGTCTGTTACAGGTTGAACAAGCAGGGAAGTGTTCATCTGTGTTCAAATCTGTATAAACTCCTTGTGGAATCTGTATCTGTATCATGTTTAGTAAACCACCTGTTTCAGTAAACCTCCTGACCGAATGTTCAAAATGTCGCTATATGCAGATGACACTGCTCTGCTTTTAATTGAATTTATTTCATCAACTTTTCTTATACATAGGCTAGATGAGTTTTACAAAAGAGCATTTAACCCAGATATCTTAAAGAAAACAAAATGTCTTGTCTGAATGTCTGAATGGTCAAAGCCAAACAAACAGAAACACAGATCCAGAAGTAATCCTTAATAAAAGTTGATCCACGTCTATCATTCCAGTTATAACCCTGGTTCTCTCAGCAGCATCTAATAACACAGTTGTCTTTAAAACGTTCAAACTGTATATATATTGCTGTGGGCGCCTGAAGCCCAGGAGCTGAAAAACCTCATTAAGATGAATGATTGATACACCAGGAGCATGAACAGTGAGAATGGGCGGGACACATTTAACCGGCTGTTGCTTTGAAATGAGCTTTGAATCAAAGCTGGGAGGTACTCTTAATTATCAGGGTGTCTCTGATGGCCACAGATGAGACCGACACTCTATATAACCTCCCTCCACCCTTACAAATATGTGGTGATCTTTATTTGCTATAAGAAAGCCCACCTGCCTTCATCAAAGGTTCAAAGGTATCGATTCAATAAGGAGAGATCAGACATTCGATTGAAGTTGTTTGCTGAAGATGTTGAAGGTATACTCATTGCTGTGAGTTGTATGTTGAACGCACACCAACTATGAGGTGTTAATTGTGGCTGTGGTCAAATATAAAAGAGGGATTGACCCAACAGTAAGCTCCAATAATAGTATTGTACCACTGATGTTTCTAAGATTTGTATCATTTCATCAAGTATAGCTTCCAAGTTTTATTTCTTACTTTGTATATAAATCCCAGTGAAATGAGATGAAATCTTTAGCTTCCATTATAAATGATAAGGGAATGAAGATTCAAAAATTCAAAAACGACATGCCAGCCACTGCAACCCACAAGCTAATTATGTCAAGGGCGTTTTTATATGATTGGAAGGGTTCGCTGGTTGCCCCTGAGTCACATTTGAGAAGCTACATTTATGAATATACCTCGGGGTTTAGAATGAGTCATCAGAAATGTTTTACATAAAGAGAGAAGAGAGAGGAGAGATTTTGATACACGTGGACTCAAATGTACTCCACCGCATTTATTTAATTAAATTACAACTTACGATTACGACTCTACATATTCATATTGATAACACGGCAGAGTTATCCATTGGTTTTGACATCATCATGAAAGTCAGCAAAACTGAAGTTGTACATTACCAGGCATATGTTGGTTTACAGATTTAATCTGCAATTAGAGTTTTGGCTTTTTCATTTGTTGTATTCCTGTGGGTAGGCCGATGACGTCACACCATGTGGAGGCTGGCTGAAGTAATGTAATGTAATGTAATGTAATCCCAGCGATGAGGGTCGAGGACCCCTGCAAATGTTTTGGCATCCTGCTTTCTCTCTCTCTGTATGTGTGTAGAGATGGAGAGGTGATTACAGTCATGACACTGAGGTTTGGATTATGGAGGATTACATGCACACACGCTCGCACACACTGATACACACACTCTCTTGCCTCTTGAGTCTAAATGCAGGGCTAATACTGTGATACAAAAGGGTCAGAGAGAGAGAGGCACAGACCAGAGAGAAATAAGGGATGGATACGGATAGATGGATTATGATGAATTATGTCAAAAACATCATAAAAGTAAAGCAGCTTGTATGTTTGACTGTTGCTCTCTTTCTGTTCGTCCTCCCTCCCTCACCCTCTTTTCATTCCCCTGCTTTCCAGGCAGTAGGCTGCCAACATGGCCATTCCCAGGGGACATCCTCCTCCCTCTCCATGGCCTCCTCTCCTCCTCTTCCTCCTCCTCCTCCTCATCTCATCCCCGCTTCCCCTGCAGGCCCGTCCGCTCCTCCTCCACCCGTCCATCAACGTGGCGGTGGTGTTTAGCGGCTCTAGCTACCAGAATGAGGTCAGAGGTCGTCTCAGTGGGGAAAACTTTGTCGACCTGCCCGTGGTGGTCAGCCCTGTGACCGTGCTGGTTAACGACACCAACCCACGCGACCTTCTGACACACCTCTGCGATACCATGGCAACAGAGAGACTGCACGGCGTGGTGTTCGAGGATGATGTGGGCTCGGGTGCCGGGGCGCAGGTAAAGATGATTTATGCATTTTTAGGTTTTTCTGATAAAACATCCTCTCCAGAGTCACGGTGCTCACTCACCCACATCTGAGTTTCCAAAAGCTGCACAAGGCAACATTTTGACGTGAAAAAGCACCTGACGTGTCATCTTGAATCACAAAGTAGGGCTGTAAAAAAAAAAGAACTAATTGAAATGCCAAGCATGTGCTATCTTTGCTCAAATTAAATTACAGTTTTGGATTATAAAGGGAATCAAATAAAAAAAAAAAAGGAAATAGTTGCTTAAATAGCGCTTCTACTTTAAAGAAATGTTACTTTTGCTTTAAAATTGTTCATGAAAATGTCTTGAACTCTTGAGAACTTATCTTGCATGTAGCCTATAGCATAATATAAGGCAATACTGGTGCACAGAGGGTATCTCATTGATTATGCTCTTTCAGATTAAAACAACAACTCCTCAAAATGTCTGTGCACGTCCCTGAGCCTGATGACAGAACTTGAAACAAATGCACAAGATTGTTTTGTTGCAGTAACAAGAGTAAATGTAACTTGTTACTTCGACCGACAGTTCATACAGTTCCAATCTGTTATATGCAAAATAGTCCACCTTAAAAACACGACGTAATACCAAACACCAAGTTTTCAGCTGTTTTGAACTTGTGATCATATCGTATCATTCTTGTTCCTCGTGGGGTTTCCTTGCAAACAATTACAACTACAACTGCCGACTTGCTAGTAGTTTTCTTCTTTACTGCCTTTTCTGGCATGCCGCTGCATTTCTTGGCACATTACCTACCACCCCAAACTCCAGTGGATACCTTCAAGTACTTTTCATTAAAAAATTAGGTTTGAAATTAGACAAGCAATCGAAAGCTCCAGAAACCTGATGTGTTGTGTTGTGATTATTTTGTTAACTCTCTGTTTCCGAGGTAGATTCAGGCTGTCTCGCCGTGGAAATCAGCATTCTTCATGCAGACACTGAATCTGTCTGTTTTGTCTTCAGGTGGCAGAAGTGGCACAGATCCTGGACTTCCTCTCCACTCAGACAGCTCTGCCGATTGTGGGCATCAGTGGCGGCTCTGCAGTTGTCATACCGTACAAGGTACTGTCAAAATAACGAGCCGATCATTTCAACATTGGCCTCATGCCACACCTCACAGCTTGAACAAGGCCTTTTTGCTAAAGTGACACACACACACAGACACACACACACACACAAAAATGCATGTTGGGTCCCAGCTGTGCTGATATAACATTTGTTACAAACAACAGTATAATGAGCAATTAAGGAATCAAGAAAAAAGGTTGTGGAAATCAGATGAACAACGTGTAATGTAAACCCTGCCAGGCGCTCACAGCCTCCTGTCTTAGTCAGAACTCTTCCACGCCGGCGTCATTCAGCTTAAAAGAATTTAAGTAGGTCAGAGCGGTGAAACCTACTTTGGCAAGCAACTCACTGCATGCAAATATTTGAATATGAGCAATACAGATGGGTGAATTATCAGCAACGACTGCATCCTTCGACCCTCATCAGCTCCTCTAATCCATGGCTGGGAAAAGTCTGAGTTGTGGGAAGGGAAACTTTGCAGTGGGAGACAAGTGGCTATGGGCGATCTGCGCCTCAATCAATCATCCCTGCGCACTTGAAGAGCAGCAGTTTTTCCTGGTATGATTTAGCATGTATCTCATTGATGAATGGCGACAGAGAGCAGTGAGCCGTGTAGTTAGATTGTAAAGAGGAGATTGATGACGCCAGACTGACTCTTAATCTATACTTTTTTCCCTACTTAGTCGCAAAATGGCTCCATCCCTTCTTCCTCTCACGCTCCGTGCTTCCCGCTCGTCTTCCCCTCCTTCCTTTAATTGCTTAACCGCCATCATCAACACCTCGTATTTATAGAACCAACTCCTCACACGTAGAAACACACATGCAAATGAACACCCTCACATATTAGAGCGCGCAGCCAAATGGATGCATTCCTACACCTATCCACCACAAGAATCCAAAAAAAAAAAAAACCAGCTCAGAAGTGGAGCTGCGTGGCTGCGAGTGGTGGATTTCACCCCGCAGGCAACATTTTGCAAACCATAGCGTGTTGTATTTATCAGCTTCCTGTTAATCAAAAGGTATCCGCAGATGTCACGTCATAGATGGGTATTAAACAGGAGGAGTTGTAGCTGCAGGAGGGTGATTGATTTTCTGTATTTTGATGGCGAGGCGGGAGAGGCAGGGTGAGTACGCGACAGAGGGAGAGAGAGGAGAAAGATGCTTCGATGAGGCTTGGCTGACAGCTGCCTGAAGGCAGTGTTTTACTGTCTCACAGATAAGTCTACCCCCCCCCCCCCCCCCCCCCCCCTCCTTCCTTTTTGTCTTTCCGTCCCATTCTCACCTTCGCTTCCCTCTTCCTTTTCCATCTTTCCCTTAAGTCCCTCCATCCCTCCAGTTTCACCATCATTCCCTCCATCACCTTTTACTCCTCGACACATTTGAATCCAGTTTTTTCGGCTCTGTTGTGCACTCTGCTGAATCCATTAAGGTTGTGGCTAGAAGCGAGAGGCCCTGTGCTCTTTCCTGCTCTCTCTGAGCTCCAGGACCCCATTAAACTGTTAATTAGACCCTTCAGGAGGCAGAAGACCCCCGCAGCTCTTATCATTCACCCCAAAATCCAAACCTTTCACTCCTCCTTTGCCTCTATTTTTCTCTTTCGCTGCTCTCTTCCTAACCTAACCTCGCTCTTCCGTCTACACGTCGCTGCTTCACCTTAAATTGGCGAGGAGGTGCTCATATTTACCCCACATACGCTTTTGATACTCGTCTCAGGCAGTTCCTCCGCTGTGTAAAAGTCTCTCTAAAGCCTCCGAAACATTTTTTGGGAGGAAAAGTTTGTCAGTTATGAATAATCTCCGGTTTGCGAATTTGCACATTTTGATCACGTCCGGTCCAGTCTTGGTTATTTAACCTCTCTGTCTGAGAAAAGGCAAAAAGTGCGACTGTTATTTATCGTGCCGAGAGGCCGTTTGTCTGACGAGCCCAAAGTGTTGAGTGACAGTTCTCTATATAGCACGAAAAGTAAAGCACTCTCCTCTGAGGTCTGCCTGTCGAAAGGCCTCATTCAGCCCTCCTACTCACACTTCCCCTTGGTCTCTTATACACTCCTTTGTTGTCATCAAGGAGGGGAAAAAAGCTTGTCAGAGGTGTCTCACACAATGAGACAGGTGGATTGGATGGAGAAAGACATATGTGTGAGTGCATGATTCTCTTCGGGGGATAAAAGAGCTCAATAGTGCTTGATTATCAATAGCCTGATGATGATGAATATCTTTGATGGTGGGTTTAAAAAGAAGCAGCACCCGCCCGGGCCGCCTATTTATGGTTCCCGTCTCAGTGATCTTTCTATGGCAAACAACAAGGAAGGAGGGAATGAGACAAAGATGAAAAGATTTGAAGGGAGGAGAGGAAGTGTGTCTTTTGTCAGACGGCGCACACATCAAGCGAAAGGCAAAGGGGAGGAAATGAGAGAACGAGAAGAACGGCTGAGAGAAAGCATAAAGAGTGTTCAATAGGGCCTGCGAGGGGAGGAAAGAAGAAATATTGCAACGCGTCTCTCTGAGGAGTTGGAAATCATAGGTTGAGTGTGTTTTGTCTTTGTGTTTGTGTGCGTGTGTTCTTGGCTGGCTGGCTGTGAGTCACTGCAGTGTGCTGGGTGATCATTAGAGGGTGCTGCATCCAGATGTCGAGTCATGGGAGTAGTAGAGCAAGAGATAACGTGGGTGGGGGATAACGTGGGTTGTTTCCGGCCACGGAAACAACAAGAAACTTTAATAACACGATAAAACAATAAAACTTTGATGTATTTGGGAGAACGTTCCGCTTTCTGATAAACGAGTATTCCAATTATGATGGTAGTGATTGTGATAATAAGTGACATGAATGTTTGTCCCGGGAAACTCGTGTATCTCCAAATTTGGTGACATATTCAGAGACACAACACGGCCGATAATATGCCTCTTCCCCGGCGGCGTCTTACAAGATGTTGGAAGACGCTGGTTGCGGGGATTTGCTCCCTTTTAATGAGGTCCGGCTCTGACAGTGGGCGATAAGGCCCGGCTCACAGGCTGTGTTCTAGTTTCCGAAGGTGCTGGGCGGAGTTGAGGTCAGGTCTCTGTGCAGGCCAGGTCAGGACAGTCCACACCAACCTTCCCCAAATTGTTGACACAAAGTTGGAAGCACTTCTCAAATTCACTGAATATATTATAGTATATATAATATATAGTATATATTTTTCTTATTGTCAACAATTTCTACTGAAAAGACGAAAACCAATAATGAACTGATCCTGGCAACAAATACTGACTGGGTCGCCAAAGCCTGATATATCTTATTCTTCTGTTCCAGAGAGCTCAATAGTTGTCCAAAAACTATTAAAAACACATCAGTGAGTCACACTGTTGCACAGGGTAATATGTTCCTTCATTACGATGAACACGGGCACTTATTATGAGTCAGTCCCACATACACCAACCTACTACTGGAAAGACTCACTAGAGCACCAAATATGTATTTAATCTGTTGCTGAAAATAGTCCTCAACAAATGCACCACTTACTCATGTTTGAGTAACATTTGCTAAAAATGGTTTTGGGAAATCAATTTAAAAAATAAATAAATAAAAGCATATATTTGTGAGTGGTTTTAAAGACTCAGATGTTCAGCATTCATGAAGACCAATCATGGATATCTGTACCGAATTTCAAGACAGTTCATCAAAGCTGTTGAGATATTTCGCTCTGAACCAAAGACATATCGTCATTCTACGTCATTTTGGCGTCAGCACAGTAGTGATCTTGGTTGGATCCGTGGTATCGAGGTCTGACTCAGCTGTCAATCATGAGGTGAAACACGCATTAACTTACATCAAAAATCTAATTAAAGACAAACTTGTCAAAAATATTGAGGATATACACTTGGACAAACATCTGCATGATAAGAGTTACGTCAAAAAATAGAAACAATCCATCCTTTCATTTCCCATGGCTGGCACTAGGCAAGAGGTGGGTACATGCAAACTAAGGACCAAGGACCTTCTTGCTGTGAGGTGACGGTGTGCACCACTGCACCACCCAAAACAGAAAACGTCTTTGGAAAAACTTTCTCTGACATGAACGTGCCAAAAAACTGCAGTTCCTCAAACGTCCACTTGAGGCTGGCTACAGAACGAGTCAGTCTCCATAAGCCCCCATGTTACAATGTCCAACTTCACAGGAGAAATAAACATGTTTACAGCCTGGTACAAAAAACAGTTTATTTATGCTGTCTATGTTCTGGACCAAAGTGGTGAACTGACCAACCAACCGACAATATAATCTATGTGAAATACAGAAAATGCACATACAATAACACACATTTGACATTATCATCCATGGTCACCAAAAAACACCCGAAAGTAAGTAATAAAAACTCATGTGACAACCCCCATCATATGCAGGCAACAGCTTCAATTATACTTAGTAATAAAATACCTACCTAGTTGCCTGTTAGTGGCAGTAGTAGGGAGGTAAAAGCTGCACTTTGATGGAGCCAAATTGAACTTGCCATCTAAAGGCTGCTTGGAGTCTAATAAAATAACTTGAGATTTATGCATAACTCTGAGTTGAGTGGCACCAGTGACTTTATAGGGCTGAGGAATTTCACCTATGCTGCACTTAATGATTCATAAATCCCTTTCAAAACACAGCGGACTGTCTGAAAAATGAATTATCACCAAGCTCCAAATACGGCGGCGGTTTTGAAAAGGTGACATTTTTATGATTAACGATTTTTCCCGGCACATTTAAAAGAACATAATTACTTTTGTAAAAACCAGTTTACTCTTTAGAACTCGTTAAATAATGAGAGTGTAGCAGTGAAACATTTTATTACGGGCGCTGTGAATCATTCCGGAGGAGAGCGGATAAATAAACCATGGATGACAACTCTTATCTATTATCGCGAGGCGCCATTAAATCTTTCTGATTTTGAGGAAATACGCTCCGAGCGTCTGATCACTCACAAACCAGTTTTCTGTTCATTACAGCTACAAAAATCAAATAATGAGTGATCGTGGTTGTAGATGATGACAAAGTCTGGAATAAACAAAGTCGACAGCTTCATGTGTTTGCCAGTAAACAGGAACAAAAGTGGCTTTTAAATGTGCGAGTGATGGATTTTTGAGGCAAAGAAACTGTTGAGCTTGAGTATTCAAGCGTATAACATCATTTATTACAATTTGAAGCTGTCAGGAGAAGATTATATTTCAGGAGTTACAGTCTCAGTGTAAGGCTATAGTCTAAGGTAACACCCTGTGACTGAAGTGATGCAATGAGCCAGCCGTCTCTCACTGGATCACTGTGCAAGTTTCTTTTTTGAGTGTTTGTTTCTGTGGCCAGACTGACCCGCTTTCTCCATTTGTCCTTCTGTACTTGTGTCTCTTCTCTCTCTGCCCACCCACCCCCCTTTACACTTGCTCTCTCTTGGCCTCATGGTCCAGAAACCAGAAACTCCATAAACAGGTCACGATCGCTGGGAATGAAAGGCGCATTAATGGCCAGGCCACCTCCAAGCTTTACATCATGGCCCAATAATTCCAATAAGGTAGTCGATCAAACTGCTAATGCCATGGCTTTGAGTGTCAGAATTGAAGTAACCTAAATTGTTTGTCTGAGTGTTTGATTATATATCCAGAGGGGCCGGAAAGGCAAGATGGTTTCCCTCCACGGGTGAAAATTAATCAGTTTAGCACTTCTGCCAACATAATGAGGTCACAAAATGTCCACTGTACTAGTACACTGTGCAATTATCTGCTTTTACCCACACCAGTACAAATGGGATTGTTTCTATTTAAAGGGTCAGCAGCTAATCGTGGAGGTTTGGTTTTATGTGCCTTTTATACTTGTGTCTATATATCACATTTATATATTTCATTTATTTTAACAACAGGAAAGTACAGCTAGTAACTGAAGATAGTCAGATGATCACTTTGCTACTTGAAGAGCAAGGACAAGCGTTTGCTTTATACATATTTATCAATTTTACACCCCGACTCAATTTTTTTCAAGTCCATTGTTTTGTGAATCTGTTCCTACAGAAGTACTCGAGGTGTGTTTATATCCTCTTGTGATTTTCTTCAACGCTGTGATTCTCAGGAACTAAAAATACTTGGTACACAAGTCTCATTCAGTGCTTTTAAAGCAACAACTTTGTGTAACTTACTATTTTATATATTTTTTTCTGGTTTCCCTCTGCCATCTTCTTGATTATTGACAGAGTTTCTTGATGGACTGTAGCTGCTGTTAGCTCAGTTTGTTAGCCGGGCTGACTTGAGTTCACAGCACTGGGGGGGTGTTAGTGTTTATACTACAGATGTTTTGGACCGCTAAGGAGGTAGAAGTTTTCAGGTTGGAGCCAGTTGGAGCCGGTGTCATGCCAGAACAGGAGCCAATTTCTATAGTTGGTTCAATATGGTTGGTTTATTTGAGGGAAGTTTGCATGTCTGTGGTTACAAATGTTTTTTTTTAAAGGCGGTGAATATTTTCTGACAAAAACCATGAATTAGACGAAAGGAGATTTTCTATTTTGAGACAATATTATGTTAGTTGCTGAGCTTATGTGTAAAGGGTGTTGTGGCGTAAAAAAAAACAACATCTGTTTCTGAAAGCCTTTTTATTTTGTGCATGTGTGCTCCGTATTTGTGTATTTTTCTATGCGTGAGAGTGTGAGATGGATACTGGTGGAGCTTTAGATATATTTTCTTTTACTCCACCAAACTGACATGTCGAAGGCAATTTACGAGTCACAGGGAGTCTTTCTCAGCCTGTGAAAACAGTTGTATAATGTCTTCTGTGGCTCTGAAGAAGCTTTCTAAAGCCTGACAAAATTACTGAGTGACATCAGTAATCTCAGTTTGGGCTTAGAGAGCCTGTATTAACAACTGTAGCGGAGTTTGAAAGATTCAGGTGTTTAACAGGCAGAGAGGGTCTTTCAAGTTGCGTTGCTGGAAGTGAAGGATCCTGTGTTTTTTGAAGTATGACCCCAAAAAGGGACTGAAAGTCAGAATATTTCAGATCTCAGGTTTTCATATGGTGCTGGGTGATGGCTTTGAAAGCAAAACCTCAATTGGCAAAGTAACTAGGTTGTCTAAGTATAATGTTTGCAAGTTAAAGCAAGTGCAGCCCTATTATGAATAATATCATAAATATAGACAGCTGTATTTGTTATGATTATATTAATGCCAAAAACTAGCGAGTCAACAACTTTGCTAACAGCCGAACATCAAGCAAGTGCAACAAGACAAGGCATAGCAGCCAGCTACTATTACTGACTAGTTCAACAGCAGGAAGCTCAGCTTGACGTCTGTGTTTCAGCCTTTTATTTCACAAAACTCCCGCCAACGACTAAAAGTCAGTCCCAGATTTACTCTTGTCTGGCTGCCTCTTGCTCACTCACTTGGCTTCGTCCGTCAACGTCCCTTCGGTCTTTCCGCCTCTCTTAGTGTGTCTATAGACGACACTCAGCTCGGTTACATCTCCTGCTTGCACAAACACGGTGCTCTGAGCTCACACTCAGCCCGGCTGACGAACTGAGCTAACAGCAGCTACGGTTTACATAAGTTTACTTTCCATCAGAAAAGTCTGTCTGTAATCCGACAACAGAGGGAAAACCAGAAAACATTTTCTCCATAAAATATGATCCAGTTTCACCATAATCAGTGAAATCTTTGTTGGTGTGTGTGACTTAGTGCTGTAAAGTGTTGCATACTCGCCACTGGTTGTACCTGGAGCAGTACGGGGTGAAGAGTGGGAATGTTAGAGACCTGATTACAGGTCCATGTAGCATCAAAATGATTTAAAATCTGTTATTTTATGGTAGAAAAGTTACACACTGATGCTTCAAGTAGCATAAAATGGTAATAACCGTGTATGAGAACCTCTAAATGGTGCCTAAGCATTGAGTAAATGTACTTTCCACCACTGGAGATTGCAGCAATTTGTACAAGTAGTCTAGAGTGACTTACTGTACATGTGCACACCTATCCATATGTGAGTGCACGTCTCTACGTGCGACCTGCTTCCTGTTTGACCCGCACCAGTCTCTCCACCTCCAGGGGAGGTGCAGCACCCCCGTGGGAGGAGAGGAGTGTGTGAGCAACCATCATGTCCACCGTCTTCCTGTCACATTACCATACGCTCCTGCAGTAGGACTGCTAATTACGCCTGTGTGTGACAGCCGCAGTGCCAAGGTGGTGAGAACAAGACGGCTGGGAAGTGGAGGACGAGATGGAGGGTGGGGTGGGTGAACTCTCTCTTCTCATGTGAGTGTAGACGGGGGATGAGGAAATCATTTTTGTCTTAATTCTTGCTGTGGAGATGAAAGTAGATGTCTTTCATCGTGTTTGCTTCTGAGTGTGTGATGATTTTCACTTTTTCAAATGCTGCTAATTTGATAATAATGAAAGATTTATTGGCCTAAGGCGGGGCCACGGTTCTGTTTGTTTGTTTAAAAGCTTGTCATTGGATTTTAATGGCACTTGAAATGATCCTTACGTCATCTCAAATGAAGTGGGACACTATAGCTAACCAGGACTGCCAATCCAGAGCCATTTTTTATTTATTCAGTGACAGCCTGACATGGTTGTGTACTGCTATTTTTATAGCTATTCTGGTGCGCAGCCCAGTCAGTGGTCTATTGGAGTTTCAGCCTCCGGAGGTGAGTCTCAAACAGGCACAGAGACACAGATAAAACTGGTAAAAATTTGAGTGAAGGAGAGTCTAGCTGTGATATTCCTGTGGTATTCTTCGGGCTGCACAGCTCTCTGGGGCTTTGCCGTGCCTCTGAGCTGTGGGAGAGGGAAGAGCAACAGGAAGGAGGAGAGACAGTTAGTCACCTCTGAGACAAGAACAGACTGAGAAGATCTGAAACCTGGTCCCACACGGCACTTGACAGTTTAACAGGATCGGCTCACTTCTTCTTTTCCTGCCTCACTCTCTCATACACGACTTGTATCTTCTTCATACGTGTGTCTGTCGCTGTATTTTCAAATTTCCCGGACTTCCTGTCTCCATTTAGTGCTGGATGCTGCTGTAGAGAGAAGCTATATTTCCCTGATCTTTGCCTTCTTGCACCAGCCCTGTCCGTTATCAAGTCAAATTCAGATTATTTCAACTTTGTGAAAGTGTGACGGGGTCTTGCAACTGCTTACATCACAGGTCGTTTTTTGCCCTACAGCACCTTTAGGCTACTTAGATCCATCCAACCCAAAAAGAGGCAGGCACATGGCGTCCAAACTGTTCAAACAGTTTTATTGATCTGTAAAAATGTTTTATAGTTTTACTAGGTTTTTACTAGGTTAAACCTGAATGCAGCCAATGGCTTATGTGTGTCCCGTACACGCAGAAACAGGCAGGTGACAAATTAAAGGAGATCTTCTGGATAAATAAGTTGTATTGTTGCATCTGTGAGGTTTCTGAAGAGCCTGTGCCAGCCTGTAAACATGTTTATTTCTGCTGTGAAGTTGGACATTTTAACATGGGGGCTTATGGAGATCGACTTGTTCTGTAGCCAACCTCTAGTGGCCATTTGAAGAACTGCAGTTCTGCAGAAGAGTGTTGTTTCCATCCTTCCTTTGACCTGTATGTGTAAACTTCCTAAACCTATATAACTGAATTTCAATATATTCTTAGGACCTGCTTCACATTTAAATAAAGTCATTTAAAGTCTGCTGAAACAACAATTATATGTAACCTAAATATCTACAGAACATTCAATTTAAACCAAATTCAACCCAATTTTGTCAGAGGTGTCTAGACATCTTTTGACCCACAACGCAAACCTATTACTCGCTACAAATTCCTCTGTATCACTTAATGATTTCTGCTCTTTGTGTCTATATCCAGCCCCTCCAACACTCTCCAATGGTTACTGCCCCCCTCCTCTCATCCCAATAGCCTACTTTATTTGAATGCTATTTGAAGGACGTGAGTTCAGCAGCCTCTAACAACTTCCATCTTATCTGTCAACACACACGCACACACAGCGAGATGGTATGCAAATGTATGCTAACACACATACAACATCGGACCACCCCTTCTTGACAGAAAGAGAGCAGCAGGACTGAGTGTTTGCAGCTCGGAGAGACACTTGAGACACCAGATCGAGGCTGGATATGGTCAATCAAAGCTCTATCGTTAAATGTGAGCGACAATAAAGGTGAAAGCTGTGACATAACGCTCACGGTAACTGTTTCTTATATACGGCGCGTCTCTAGCAGCTGCTTGTTGTGCATAATTTACCATCAAACCAGGATTTATGCGTGTTTTTCCTCTCATGGATGAAAAAAAACTTCAATGTTTTGTCAATTTATAAACTTTAGATTGATGCTAGGTTTTTAAACATTTCATAAAGCCGATTCAAGTGTCATTGTCTCACTTAAAATATAGTCCTCTCTGCTTTCCCCATTTGTTGTCACTCCCCATCAACCTAATTGGTATTAGGAGGCTGTTCCACTGTGTTGCTTACGTGACTTTTACAGTGATGTTTTTATGAGTGATAGCATGCTTAGTGAACAAGACGATAAATTATTAAAGTGCGCTGTCCTAGTAGGGGCTAAGTTTAATCTAAATTTGAAGGCTCCACAGCAGCAGAACAGCATTAAAGCTGCCGCTAATGACGAGCAGGAGACGAGTTCATTTGCTTCCGTTGCTGTTGCTGCTGTCAACATCGTACTTTGCTGATTTATTCAAGATATTTTACCTGAGTTTGAGTGTTTTAACTGAGTCTATGACATCCATTCAGATGTTTTTCTTTCCTACATTTTTTTTAAAGAAATGTAAAAAGGCAGCAGAGTAGCAAAGGAAGAAGAAAACGCTGTACTTAAAACTCCTGTGACAGCAAACATCCACCCTCTTTGAGGCAAAACCAGCTCCAGACATGCTGTTGCATCACTCACCTTCCACCCCGTGAAAGACTTTCCCTACCTGAATCCTTAAATGAGGCTCTCTTACTCTTTTCAGGCCGAGGGATCCTCCTTCTTGCAGATGGGAGCATCTCTGGAGCAGCAGGTTGTCTGCATGTTCAAGGTACAGAAATGTGTTACAGTACAATCAGACCATATTTAAACAGGATTTGGGAAACTAATCTGGGCTGTCATACCAAATGTTTATTTATAGGGTCAAGCCTGCCAACTGGGACCTCTCAGGATGATTAACATCATGTGGGGACATCCCCGACAATCAGTCAAGGAATCCCTGATCTGAAGTTCTGGCCTAATTTCCACAAACTAATATAATCTGTGTATACGATTATGCACAAATCGAGATCAGAGGTTGTCACTGATGTTTTTAGAGTCAATCAGATAATCTCAGATAAATCCGTGATAATTTATCTCGTAATCTGATGCATTTCCACAACTGAGAAGCATCCACTGTGAAACCGAGAGGTGTATTTGTGATGAAATGTCAGTTGGGATTTCAAAAGTTTGTCCATGATCAAGAAACTGGAGCTTCCATGTCTGGATAATCTTCTTTCATGTCTGTTTTTCTATATATCCCTGTTTCAGCTCATGGAGGAGTACGACTGGGGCGAGTTTGCGGTGATCACCAGCCTGCTGCCGGGTTACGACACCTTTGTGGATATAGTTCAGTCCTACAAGGAGACCTCCTATTTCCTGTGGAATATCCAGGATGTTTTGTCTCTGGAAATGTCTGTTGGGGCTAACGACGCGAGGACCAAACGCATGCTGCAGCAGGTACAATAAAATACAAGAATCTTGGATTGGATTGTGATGTTAGTTAGTATCATTGGTGTCGTCTCCTGGATTTGTGTTATTTGGGTTCAGACGCTTCCCTTTAGAAGACTAGCAGCAGCTCCTGAAGCGATTGCTAATCACTGAAGTGGATACTCCACTCAGCCACATATCTTCTGAACACTCTGACACTAAAATTGCATTTTTCAGACCAGACAGATCAGGAGAAAATGAACTTTGTTGAAGACCTGTCTGTCAGCAGCAACATGCTGTTATGAGATCTTTTCTCTTTGTTGGTGCTCAATCGTTGGTCTGGTTTCATCAAAGATAATCTGTAACTAAGCAAATAACTTTCTGAACAATCTGCTTTCATCAATCACGTGATGTTCACCTTTTCATAACATTGTAAAGTTTGATTTAGTTATTAAACTTAGAAAACCCCTTATTACAAGGCTTAATTTGAACTGGTGCTAGCATCTGTCGATAACCTACAGTAATACTCCACGTTCAGTGCTTTCTGTCTGTTTCTCTGTCTCCAGGTGGACTCTCAGGTCCTGCTGGTGTATTGCTCCCATGAGGAGGCGCAGTACTTATTTCGTCAGGCAACCGAGGTGGGTCTGCTGGGGCCAGGCTACATCTGGGTCCTCCCCAGTCTGGCCGTGGGCAACCCCGAAAGTCCTCCGCCTGACAGCTTCCCAGTCGGTGTCATTGGAGTGATTACGGACCAGTGGAGGAAGAGCTTGCGGCAGAGGGTGAGAGAGGGTGTCGCCATTGTAGCGAAAGGCGCCGAGAGCTTCAAGAAGCAGTACGGTTTCATTCCTGATGGACACGGTGACTGCAGCAAACCGGCTAAACACTCAGACAACAACACTCTGTTCAGGTGAGCCTAAACATTTCAGTTAATTGCTCAGATAGTTCGTATTCGAGGGCTCATTACTGATGCACAGAAGAACTTTTGACGCAACTTCACCAGCACACAGTCATGCATGAATCATGCATGAAGTATTTTGCACCTCTTTTGCACGTGAAATGCAAATCACCCAGGATTAGTTATTCCCAGCCCAGTCTGTCATGGACGTATATCTTAATAGACAGCGAAATCACAGCACCCTGCCCTCCACCAATCAGCTGCCTATCTCATCCCCTAATGAGCTACTTCCTGTCTCTTGCGTTAGCCCTCCCGCGGGAGCTTTAGGCTTAATTAGGAGGTGATCATTATGTGTCTTTATCTTTGTAAATGAATATGCAAATTACCGCGTGATGTAGAATCAAAGTCCTCGATTGCGTACTCTACACTTTCTTATGACTTTCTTCCGTGTTCTGTGGGGTGCAGGCACATGCTGAATGTGACGTGGGAAAGGAAAGATCTTTCGTTCAACAACCAAGGTTTCCTCTCCAACCCTTCCATGGTCATCGTCGCTCTGGATCGGGAAAGACTCTGGGACAAGGTACCAAAACATTATGACGTTTGTCCTGTTATGTCACTGCAAGGCGCCGAGTACAGTGTGAGTACAATTACAGCAATCGGTGGCTAAAGGGTTAAAGTATCTCAAGTGCCTCTTTGAGCTGTGTGTCACAGTGACAGACTGTCTAAAAGAAGGATGTGGCATCCGTGATGTCAGCCATAGGTTACTGAAGAGCATCGTGTAGCTCAGTGTGGTGGTTCTGCCGTCTCCCAGCCATCTGTAATGGCACCTACCAGTCAATAAAAGCATCCACACTCTTAATTTTTAATATCTTTAAACCTCTATATAATGTGAACAGGTGAGTTCTGTAGAAATTCACCCTCAGTACAGTTGTTACGAACGAGGAAATTGGCGATAGAGACCAAAACTGTTTTTTGTACCAGGCTGTAAACATGTTTATTTCTGCTGTGAAGTTGGACATTTGAACATAGGGACTTATGGAGACTGACTCGTTCTGCAGCCAGCCTCAAGTGGCCATTTGAGAAATTGCAGTTTTTGCCACTTCCGCATTAGCTTCACTTCAAAGCCGCTTGGTCTCAGCGATTGCTGTTACTCCAACTCCAACTGCTGCTGTATCTCTCCTGCCGTGGGAGGTGCACCTCACCTCACATATTTATACATTTTCCATCGGAGATGTCAAGTTGTATTTTAGAAAAATCAGGAAATAGAAGAGTGGTTCAGGTAAAGTGGATTCAATGAAAATCGAAACTGGAACAATTGATCACAACAATAAAACTCCTACCACGCTCCTAACATTACACATATGTGATATTTGAAGGTACAGGTGTAGGCGTAATCAATAATATTGTGCGTCCGTGTGTGTTTCCTGCCCCATTTCATTGTCACCATGCAATTTTCTCGAGTATTTTCACTCTCTTTTCCACACGCACGCGCCTTTCAAAGCCCGAGAGTGTATTGAAAAAGTGCGACTAAACAGAGAGACCTGAATGTAATCTCACAGCTACAGTTGAACTCATTTATTTCTACCCTGGAAAGACCAACCCACTTCATCAATGTCACGTCCTGGCTGGTGTGTACGTACGCGTGTGTGTATGAACACGGACATGTAATTGTGCCGAACTGGGGTTTGGATTGTGTGCGTGTGTGTGTGTAGAGCTTAAAGTCCCACTTGTGCGGCCAACAGACCCACATACAGTTTGTCCATACATTATGTTGCTCATGTTCAGGTGTGGTGTAGCTGCACTGCACAACAAGACACACCGCTTAAAACAAGACAGCATCTACATTCTGTGAATCCTCTCTCCTCACTGCTTGTTCTTCCTTTACTCCACTTGTCGTGTAGCTCATGTGTGGTTGTGTCGTGTCCTTGCACTTTTCAAGTCTCTGTCGTCCGTGGCGACACCATGACAGTTTCACATGACGTTGTTCCTCATCACTGTCTGAAAGGTGCTGCTGGGTGACATTTTGGGCAGGAAAGTCCTCGTTCTCTGACTGGCCCCTCTCCAAATTCTTCTTTCTTGTTCTTCACACCTCTACACCGACCTGTAGAACCAACACTGAGAATAAAGAAGCTCAAAGTTTTACTAATTCTGCATAACACAGCTCTCCACTCAGGTTTTAGCTAATGTCTTAGATCTTCAAAGCACTTCACAGACTTTCTCCAGACCTATACCCAAGTAGCAACCTCTGTGGCTAGGAACTGAAACCAATGCCAAAGTGCTAAAAAAATGCAGTTCCTCAAACAGCCACATGAGGCTGGCTGCAGAATAAGTCAGTCCCCATAAGTCCCCATGTTAAAATGTCCAAATTCACAGCAGAAGCAGTTTACAGCCTGGTACAAATAACAGTATGGTCTCTATAGCTAATTTCCCTGTTAATGACAACTGTACTGAGTCTGAATTTCAACACTTGTTCAAATTGTATTGAGACTTAAAGTTATGCACGTCCAGAGCCACCACATACTGAGCTTCAAAATGACTCTCCAGAAACCTGTCCCAGAGACTACATCCGTCATTTATACTGTTTATTACACCCTGTCTCAGCAGGTCACCACCGGCCATCAACCTTAGCACAGTGGGTGCCAGGACTTTTTCCAATGCTGCACCCAATCTGTTTACTCTATTATAATATTATTACAATTACTAGACAAGAATGAAAGATCATAAGAATGTTTTTATTCCTGCTGATTGCTTATTGTATTGTGTTTTATTGATTGTAATGACATTTTATTTCTGTTATTGCTTGGGTGTTTTGATTGTATTGATTTTTTTTTATGATACAAGGCGACACTGAGTGCTATTTAAAGGTGCCACTAAATAAAATGTATTATTATTATTATTAATATTAGTTATATACGTACAATGTAAAAAAAAAAGTTAGTCGTGAAGCACCTACAGAGAATCATCACCTGACTGCAGTTTTTTTCTCAGTTCTCCAGATTTTTTTTAGCATCTTCATCAACGTCATTTCCAGCAGGAGCAGGCAGCTGTTCTCAGCAAAGAAGCTATAATAAACCAAACAGCAGACAGAAAAAGTTAGCGACAAGCTGGTGAACATAGTGAAGCATTTAAGAGCTAAAGAGACAGATGTTTAAAGTCTCAGGAGTTGGTGGAGACCAAAAATAAAGCTAAAAGAAAGGGAATGTTAGACCATTGGATGGCTAAATAAATTCTAATGTGTCCATTCCTCCTGCATTGATTAAACAAAATAAAAATACACTTGATATGATTTTATTTCTTTTAATAAATAGAAATAAAAATGCACAGATTTTCATGGGGATCTAATCTTTTTTAAATGGCCATCAGACCGGAAAATACAAGACACTGCCTTAATGGGGTCATGTTGCTTCAGGTACCAGGGAGATGATTAAATATGATCCATAATAAATGAGTGATAACACCACGAGTTTGAAGGCTTATCAGACGCTGCACAGCAGTTTATGTTGTTATGAGGAAGGAATTAAGTTATCGCAGTGACAGCCAGTTTGTCTTTTGTTACAAAAATTGGCAGGTAAACAGTAAAAATAATGATGTGACACAGAAATCCACCAGGTATAAACACTGTGTTTGTGACAGGGGTTGAGCCAGGTTGAACTTTTTTGCCTGACGACCCTGTGTTTGTCTTCTTCTCTGCTGAAGTCCTCTGAGTCGGCACCCCACTGCCTCTTCTTAGTGATCTGATTGAATTAGGGGGCTGTTCACGTTTTGTCTGTCTGAACACGGCCTAATACCACGGTTCTTCATCATGAGACGTAGCATTTTATATCATATTCTATTCATAGGGCTCTGTGGGAAGAGCTAAATGGTATCCAAAATGTCTTCTACTAAACTAAAAGCATTTAAGTGTTAGTTTGTCTTCTAGAAACGTACAGAAGTTGTGAGATATAGTCTGAAAATGTAGGTTTTTAGTGGCAGTGCATGATGGTCAGAGACAGGACTGTCTTGACTTCAGTGGGGAGCTCATTCAACCACTTGGAAGCCAGAATAGAGAAGATCCTTGACCAAGATGAGCAATTATAGGGTCTTCTGAATGTCCAAGGAGTCAAAGGAGTGCAGTGGCTGTGGGGTTCACTGTGCTGTAGATCAGACAGCCAGTGGAGTGAATGGAGGAGACGGTCAGTGTGGGAAAACTCAGGTTACCAGGCGGGCTACAGCATTCTGGATTAGTAGCAGAGGTGTGATGATAACATGACATCATCTATTAGAAGCAATGACTAATATCAAACATATGTATTTTTAAAAATTTGATGGCAAAGGGAGCAAAGGGATGCAGGTTGACTTAACCTTGGTACATGGGGTGCAACACGACTTCAAACATTTGTATGTTTTTAGGTAGCTATTCCCTGGAAAGAACATCTGAAAAATACCTTTAACAATGTATTTACCAATGATTTCTAACATGAAGTATTGAGGAAGATCCTCATACCGTATTTTAACCCTGTATCCAATAATCAATACGAGGCACCATCCCAACAGCGCTGCGAGCGTGAGAATGACAGGTAGATGACAGAGCGTCTGCTTAAGATGCTCCAGGAGAGGAGAAGACATATGAAAATCCCATCAGAGACAGATTGAAATGATTGATCTTTACAACTGGCATCTCTGCGATTCTGTCATTCACAGATGGTGCAGAGAAACAAATCGCCGTCTTGCACATCGTACTGTAACCTTCACGCAGATTTGTAAATCACCCATGTATGACGAAGGGAGAGAGCGCTAGTATGAGTGAGCAGAAGAGCGAATCAAGAGTTGGTATGAAAAAGAGGTCTCATTAAAGCTTTGAGGGAGCGAGTTTCACATGCAGTAAGTCAGCGCTGGCTGAGCTCAGCATGGCTCATTAGGTTGGGTTGATGTGACAAACAGTCCTGGATCTCACAGAGAGGGTTTCACTGAGCTTAGTGCCGACATCAGTGGGATTATTCTTTGTGCGATGTGACATTATACAGCAATTCTGGTCCGAAGTGGCTCCCTGTGACATTAAAAGAACTCAATCTATCGCTTTTTTATTCAATAGCTACATTGCTACAATATATCATTGTTGGCCGGCATATGTTTGTCGATTCTGGTCAATCCAGAGAGATTTATTACCATAAAACATTTGTAAATTATTAAAGCAGAGTACAAAGACGGATAATGAATAGCACTGATCACATGAACAGTTCCCCATTTATGAAGAGTGACATTTCAATTTGTTTATTCAGTTTAAAAAAAAAAGACAATTAATAACTGAATAATCCGTCAACAAAATGAACACAGATTGAAGGCAACACATGCTGGGATGTATTATTAATGTGATGTAGTTGGTTTGCTCTTTGTTTTAGTTTCTGGCTTTTTTTTTTTTTTGTCTTACTCAAAGACTTTTAAGTCTCCTCCGTATGCGTTAATGAACTCTGCTCCTCTTTCATCTTTTAATCCGCTTCCTCCGGGTCAGCGCATGCTAATTTTCCTTTATATATATATATAAAAAAAAAAAAGAAAAGAAAGAAAACATTGATCCTGTTATATAGGGGAAGACAGGTGAAGACAGAGAAGGTTCAAACACATGCAGTGGTGGAAGACCTTTGGTCCACGCCGTATCGCTGTGGTCAAAGCCACCAGACTCCATTGACAAAAACAGTAATTTAACCTCATAACATTGTAACACTTCTTAATCTTTCAACTGCCCCAACACTGCTTTGGTTTAAAAAATAAACTGAATTCACTCATTTACATGTGGGAGGGAGTGGTTAGCACTCACAGCAAGAAGGTTCCTGATTCGAATCCCTGTCTTTTCGTGTGTTCTCCCCATGTCTGAGGATCCTTCCAAAGACATGCAGGTTTATAGGTTACTTGGTCCCTGATGAGGATAAGTGGTTATGGAAGATGGATGGAAACGTTGGGAGAGGACTGAGAGGGAGCTTGAGCATCAGAGAGACAGTGAAAAATAGCATGAAGAGCCAGAATATTAACTCTAACTCTGGTTTTGTCTAAATAAACCCTTAATTCACAGAGTTGGTGATTCATTATGCAGATGACCCGTTTATTTATTCATGCAATTAGTGATGCATGTGTGCATTATGTGTGCTTAAAAAAAAAAAAACTTTTACAGTATTTGATCAAATGTACCCGCAGTCCACCACTGTGCATGATAACAGTGAGTTCTTTGACCTCCAGGTGGGAACATATGCTCGAGGGATCCTTCAGGTCCGCTACCCGGTCTGGCCTCGATATGGCAGCTTCCTGGAGCAAGTGTCTGATGACCGTCACCTGACCGTAGCCACGCTGGAGGAGCGCCCCTTCGTCATAGTTGAGAACGTGGACCCGGGCACTGGCACGTGTGTTCGCAACACGGTGCCCTGCAGGCGCCAGTCCAATCGCACAGAAAGGTACACGCGGCGACACGAGCACATGCACAGCTTGTTACAGCTGCATAAATGTGAGCATACAGACACAGATAAGGCAGCGTGTGTTTGTAGTAGGACCCAAAGCTGACATTAAAGGTTGTTCGGGTCTGTTCTCTTGTTTACTTGTTGGCTTGTGAAATTATTTCCTAAGACGTCTGCAGACATCAACAGCAATCTTACAAGTTCATTGCGTGTCACACACTGGCCCAATAAAAACCTGGTAACAGGAGTCACGTTGTCAGGTTTTTCGTGCATCTGAAACGATTTCGGCCATCGTTTTTAAAGTTGAGCTTGACCGTTCATTAGACAAAACAACCTCAACTCAAGGTCCGTTTACACCAGAGGCTCCAGCTTTTGGCCACAGCTGTGCCACACGATCTCCACACGATCATGGTACAAACGGGAGGAGACGTCAAGGAGGCAGCCAACTTCTCCGCCTTTTCCTACAGTACAAAAGTATCAAGACTTCGAGAGAGCACTCTGATTTGTTGATGACACCGTTCATGCGACTGAATGTCACTATTAGCATGAGCCGAGACTAAAAACTAAAACTTATTTTACATGTTTATTCAACATGTTTGGAAAGACAGACTTAAGCCATCTTAACTTTCAGGATTTTCAACCAAAATCGGAAATTTGTCTGCGACAGTGAAATCATTTGAAAAGTCTTTTGGTGTGAGGCCAGCGTAAGTGGACCTCTTCTTGTTATTAGCTGCAGTTTACCTGTCAAGCTGGATTGTTTATTCTTTGATCAGGAAGTTCCTGATTTGAATTTTTTTTTTTGTTGAAGCAAAGTTGCTGTTTGTCTAGCTGTCTTCACACCTGCCTGTCTTTTTTTCCTCAAACTAAAGCATCGATTTGATATAGTTACCAAACAGGTATCAAATATATACACCTTTGAAATAATATCCAGTCCTACACACAGACTCTCCACCCTCCCTCTCCCTTTCTCTGCCCCAGTTTAGTTCTGAGTAGACGCTCCGAACCTCCACACTTCATTAAACACAGCGTAATTGTGTGTGCTGAGTGTCTAAGCACTTTAAAACACACCTCCAGTGTCAAACACAGATCGCAGCATGGCAGAAAACAGCCATTAAACAGCTATTACCTCTGACTACCTACAACTGGTGTTCATCAGCAACACACAATGTCTTCATTATGTTTAAACAGCCACTGACAAGAGAAGTAGTAGTCTGTCATGAATGTAATTCTGATTGCAAAACTTGTGTCAGCCACTCAATCGGCTCAGATTTATTGTTTGCACACACGTAATATGACTATTGCAAAATGTGACGGTCCTTTAGCTGATCAATAAGTTCTGATAAAATCAAAAATCATGTCCATCCACCTGGACCTCCTCGCTGTGAATGCTTCTGTTGCTGAGAGGTCAGCTCTCTTTTCAGAGTGCTACCGTAGTGGGCTGGACCAGACTCCAGGGTTTCCATGCTGTCTCAGATTTGATGTGACAGTTCTGGGGTCGTTTTATGTGCTACTCATTCCCCATTTGCTTTTTTTTTGAAAATATATTATCACAATTACAGTTTTTCTTTAATGAGAAATGAAATTATGATGAGGACAGTTTAATAACACTGGTCCATCCATCTGCTGTGCAGAAAGCCTTCCTTAATGATCCTTCATGCTAGAATAAGGAGTCACAAGTGGCCCCTATGTTACTGTCTGTTCTTCCTCGATCTGCCGCGACAGTGTTAATGATTAATAACTACTTACTTATGTCAAGTGGTTTTCTGTGTTCACCATCACTGGATGAAATGCTTGATTACAAGGTTCTCTGTGGGATTTGTATCCCACAGTATTGCTGCGTCTTTCTGTGGTCTCTTCTGTGGATTTGATTCCCCCGACCGGCGGTTTGAAACAAATATCTGCGATGTGAAGAGAAGAGAGGTGTGATTGTGAGCAGAGGGCACACACACTGTTCAATTACACCAGGACAGACAAAACCTTAAATCTGCTGCCAGCTCTGCACCTGTTAACGGACTAACTTTGGCATCATGTGACGTGTCAGCTGACAGATAACCTGCTACACCCACCACATGTCACTGCGCTGGTTTGGTCATTTATTTAAAGGCCTTTAGGCTCACATTCGCTCTGCATGCTGTTGTAGCTGTTGGTATAAGACGCCTTCACCTACACTCTGCACTCTGGAGGTTCGTTATTTCTAAGAAAATTCTCGCTGGAAGATTTTCTCTCTGCCTGTTATCGATTATGTTACTATGTATTCATGCTGCTGTGTTGTTTACCTGCAGGGAGCTTACCTAGTAAAACCACACCAGTTGTATAGAGCCAGACTTACCACAGTACGTTCCTCATGATATATGTTCTTAGAAGACAAGCCGCTGAATCATGGAACAAAATACATCTGCAAAACTGCAACATTCACTCATTTATCTTAGCATAAAGACTGGAAACAGGGGAAACAGCTGACTAAAAATATAAAGTATTACATTCTTATTAATCTTAAGTATTAGATTCTTAATGGTATAAATCCATATTAAAGAAAAAAGGAGCCGTCTACAGACCCAGGCTAGCGTTTCCCCTTTGTTTCCAGTCTTTATGCTAAGCTAAGATATCTACAGCTTCATATGTAACAGACAGCTGTGAGACTCTTGGCAAGAAGGTGAACTAACAAATGTTTTGGCCTCACGTGTGCCACCAACACTTGAATTATTAGACTTTTATGATGTGATTAATAAACACAGATTGGTCATATTTTTATAAACAAAAGAATCAGCCCATAAATGAATTATTGTCCATGCTCATGTTCACTCGAGTGACTCCACGTGTGTGTGTGTTTGTCTGTGGGTATGTATCGGTTATGCAGATTGCATAGCTGACCACGGCTGGCACATTAATTACAGAGAGAGATATGTAGCGGCTGTTGTTGGGCGCGATGGCACATTGATTGCCAGTAAAGAAGATTTATCTGTCCAACATAGGGACATCTGTCATAGCATGGGACAGTGTTATCCCATCCTACCCTCTTTCTGTTTCTCTTTCTCCAGCTCTCTCTGGCTGCCATGCCCCATTTGGACGGTGACCAACAAACAGGGAGAAGTAAAGAAAAGCGAGATAGAGAGAGAGAAGACTGCTGCTATATAAATGAGTTAATCTCGCTGTGTGGTCTGAACAGCTTCCCCGCAGAGCAGATGTTTAAGCGTGATTAAAACTTTTTGTCTCGCTCATTAAAAGTCCTTTCTCTGGACAGATGATGGCTTCTTTTGCCAGAAAGCTGAGCCTGCTCCTCTGCCCTGATTAGGGGCAGCAATTCCACACTAAAACCCAACGTGCAGTGACCAGATGATAAATAATAAATCATTTTATTAGTTGTTGACAGAAAATGAGAAGTGTTTTAATAATCAACTATTTGGTTATATAATTTATCCTGCAAGAATGCCAATCACTTGCTGGTTTCAGTGTCTCAAATGTGATTTTTCTGGGTTGCATATTATTACAAAATTCATGTGGATACATCCCACACCTGCAGAAAAAACGCTGATATTGGACTGTGCCATGCTAAGGTTTTTAGACATCTTACATCTGTACATGGCAACTGTGGTTTAGGTAAAGATCGGTTATGACAAGTCACCGGGGAGTTTGTGTGTCATGTGTCGGACCTTTCACTGAGCAGGGCTGATTGGCGTAGCTGCCAAACTCTGGCTTGGTCTCCACCAACTCCTGAGGGAAATATCTGACTACTTAGCAGCTAAATCCAATGTGTTCACAAGCGAGTCGCTCACTTTGTCCATATGCTTTTTTTAATGCTGAGCAGGGGGCGAGAGTGACTGAAAACAGTAAAGGTCGGGCTGAATGAGCACTGAGGCGTTGGGTCTTTTTGATTGCCAACATGGCAGCGAGCAAAGCCTTCACCTGCTGGACACCTGTGGGTGACATCATGGATAAGACGTCCATTCTTTAGCTGCGCCTAGACCAATCGGAGTGCGCTGGCCCATTGCAGGTCAGGTGTGTTGTCTAACTTTGGAGCACTCCCAGGCTATACAGGAGGGACTTTACTCTTTGTGGGGTGACATTCTTCGTGTCTTTGTATCTTCAAATTGACTTAAATAAAGTAAAGCCACAACATTAGATCATTTTCTTCTTTAAACATATGAAGCAAGCCTCATAGCCTGACATATTGATGTCCACATTCTGGTAACATTCTGGTGTCCACATATTTTTGGCCATTATTTGTGCTGTGGTGTATCTTTGAGTCTTGATCGCTGATGTATAAGTATAATTTGTTGACGCCGTAGGGAATTAACGTTACAGCAGCTTCCTCATTATTCCTACACGATCACAGCGGTGTTAATTTCAAATATCCTCCTCCTCCTCCTCTTCCTCCTCCTCCCCCTCCATCTGTCCTCCTGCTCTTACCCTCCCTTCCCTCCCATCCGAAGCTGCAGCCCTGTCAGGCCCTGTTGTTGTTGTTTCGCCGCGTGTTTCGTGTCTTGTGTTCACCTGAGAATCCTCCCTTCTCCTCTCTCTGGTCCAACTCCCTCATGGTGCCTCCCTCCACGCTGCACTAGTTTCTGGGCATTTTGTGAGGAACGCACAACACAACACAACACAACACAACAGCTGCTAATTCCCAGGGGATACTGTACTATACGTGTGCGTGCGTTTGTGTGTGTGGCGGAGAGAGACGGCGTCATTTTAAGTGTGTGTGTATTGTTACTGGAGTGTGTATAATGACGACAGGTGGCCAGCTCCTGTAGCAATTAATTAACGCTGCGTTTATCGGAGCCGTTGACTCCTGTGAATGAAGCGAGTCTTTCAAAAGCACTTAAAATTTGTCTAAAATGAACTGCTGAAAATAATCTACTCGAGTGTTAATTAGTCGCTTAATATATTTCTTTTTCACTCAGTGCCTCGCTCATTTACTCACTCGTACGCTCTTTTTTTAAAATCACTCTTCGGCTCTTATGCTGACTCATTGACATGCTGAGGTTATCTCAAACACACACACACACACACACAGCGTGACTCAGCCCTCATAGATTTTAGGCCTTCACTTTGGCAGCTGGATTGATGAAAAAGTGAAAAAGTGGAGGGAGTTTGTCGGCTTCATTTTCAGTCTGTCTGCTTTTTAACTTTCATTGTCCTCTGTTGCTTTTAGTGACCATTATTTTTTATTCTATTATTATTTTTTTTAAACCATTTCCTGTCCTTCTGTTCTCTTCTTCTACACCCCATTAGGTAGCGAGGCCACAGAGAGGAAGCGAGTGTCCCTCACATGCTACACACCTTAATGGCCTTTGATTAGAGGCCATCACAGTCACCCAGCCATCCACTACGGGCTCCCTCCCATCACCTGTGTGTGTGTGTGTGTGTGTTTGCAAATTTTAGGTGCTCTCCTCTGTCTCTGTGAAAGACAACCTGTTAGAAGACATTGATTTTAGCTAATGAACCAGCCACCGCCTGTCCTTCACTCCGCCGCTGTAGGCGACGGTTGCTTTGAGTCTGTTTAGCGCTCGCTCTCTGAAACGAAACAGCATTAGCGCAAGCAGCTAAAGATACCAACACAGCTGTCACGGACTGCTCTCAAGACGTTAAAAAACAAAACTGTTATTTGCTTTCTCTCTTCCTTCTTACAGCATTATCGGCCACTCTGAGTCCTACACCAAACTGTGCTGTAAGGGCTTCTGCATAGACATCCTGAAGAAACTGTCCCGCACCATCAAGTTCTCATACGACCTCTACTTGGTCACCAACGGAAAACACGGCAAGCTGGTCCGTGGGACTTGGAACGGCATGATTGGGGAGGTGAGGCTGAGATACTATTTAAAGACTGCGGATAAATCCCTGAATGCACAGCTGGTGTAGCTGTGTTGAGTCACCTAGTGACCGTGTACAGACTGTTATTAGAGCAAGGTGTTGATCCAGATCTAACAAAATTAAAAAGAAAATCAGCTTTAGGCTATGGTATGTCCTCATTACATTAAAGATATTGTGCATGGTGTGCTAAATATAACCAAAAACAGCAAGTGAATTTATTGTACTGCTCAGTTGTAGTAAGTAATTGGTTTATTTACCAGAACTTCGTATTTATGTTACATTTATTGACTTAAATCTACTTGTCTGGTTCCACGTTTACCTCAGTCCTAGCTTCTCATTGGTTAGTTCAGTCACATGTGATTGAAGTTATCCGCCTCCATCCTGCTGTTACAGTATCGTCCATGTGGAGATAAGGAGATGAATAGAAGTGTGATGTTCGCTCTCTCTTACCTCGGGGTTTGGTCTCCACCAACTCCCGAGGGAAGTATGCGGCTCTTTTAGCAGCTACATCCAATGTGTGCACAAGCTTGTCGCTCGCTTTGTACGTATGCTGTGTTTCAGTGGTGGGCAGGATGAATGAAAACAGCAAAGCTGTAAAACCAAAACAACGAGCTGAAAGACGCTAAAATGCTCCATAGACCTAAATGGTGGGTTTATCACTACAAATGAAATCTTTCACATTACGCCTCGTCATTTGACCCGTTCTTAATACAAAAATATTGATTTGATGCCAAAATAATCTGTAAAAAAAAAGAACAAAATAAAAGTATGGAGTCCAATATAACAACGAAACAGCTGCTATCAGATCCAAGAGAGACTGGCTTTTAAATCTTAAAGCTTTATATCACGAGTCCCATCAAGAAGGAGCAGGATAACGTGTGAAAACCAGTCATTTCTCTAACTGAGAACAAATCCACTCTTCACAGACTCTTGAAATAGAAGCTAAAATGCATTATGCAGCTGAAACGTGGCCGTTTTTAGTCATATCTCGCCTTTTAATATGTTTTAAGTGTAAAATAATGGAGCATTTTGCAGTTGCCACGCAGATATTACAGTGTAAGTACTTCAAAGACGTACAGAAGGGCAGCTCTTGAGTGTAATTATGTAGTGACTCCCCACCTCTGCACTACAGTGCAGTTTGTGGATGGTAGTAATGATGTACAGTGTCTTAAGAGGCCCAGAGAGTTTCTTTGAAGGGGTTTATCTAGGTCGGTGGTGTGAGGCCATGCATATACATCCAGAGCTAAAACAGCACTTTTATCCCACACACCGAGCCACATCAAACGCGGCTGCATTTGAAAGTAAAACGCCCTGAACAGGTGTGCCTCGGGAGATCCTTCTTGCTTATGTTTGTGTGCCCGCAGGCGCTTTGCTCTGGGTCTGTTTCTGTATGTATACGTGTGTGCTACATTTATAAAAATCTGATTTTGTCTCTGCTTTTTCAGAAAAGCGAGCTCGGATACTCACACTCTTGAGATGCAGCCTTCTCTCTGTCTCACTCTCTCTCTCGGGAAGCTCAGATGATGAGACATATTTTTTTCATATCTCTGCAGACGGCCTTTATTAGAGTCATGCCTGCTGTAGAGCACAAAGTGTTTGTTGCATTGTGGCATCCGTGTTCAAAAAGGAACGCTCATGAAATTCTCAATTTGCTCTCTTTCCTCCAAAGAACAGCTCGCCAGCTCATCCTCTGGGACATTTGGAAGCAGGCTTTGTTGTGATGGAATAAACCAATTCAAGTCTTTTTTTTTTTCTTTGCAGGCCAAAAATAGTTTGGTACAAATGCTGCTGACCACTGTCAACACCTCGCTCTGCAGGGTCTCTACGGTGTTTTTACTTTGTGTCCGTCGTCTTTCTCTCAGGTTGTGTACAGACGAGCCGACATGGCCATCGGCTCTCTCACTATCAACGAGGAGCGTTCGGAAATCATCGACTTCTCTGTGCCGTTTGTTGAGACAGGCATCAGCGTCATGGTCGCCCGCAGCAACGGGACGGTTTCCCCGTCCGCCTTCCTCGGTAAGAAAAAACCTGCCTCTCTTTTACATCCAGTTCAAACCGGTCACAACATCCATTATCCTGGAGTTTGATGTACAGTGCGTGTCAGCCATGTCGCTACCAGCTTCTTTCTCACCACTTTCTCCCAGGATGGCCTACTTTAACAAGTTCTGTCTCTGCAGCCGCTTCGGGAAACTTCCCATTAAGCTTTTATCCCGCCGATAACTGTAGCCTACAACTAAATCCCCTTACGTACCGTGCACACACCTAAATCCCTTTTCCAAACTCTGAACAACAACATTCAGCACCAAAATCCTGAACAGTGTATTTCTGTCTTCTCAGTTTCACATCAGCTATCCTCCTACCACACATGGTGACCCCCATCACAGGCTTTAGAGGTTTAGAAGCAGGAAGTACAAAGAGGACTTGCTTTAATCCTTTGTGTTTGTGTTTGTGCCTCCTCCTCCTCCAGAGCCCTACAGTCCAGCAGTTTGGGTCATGATGTTTGTCATGTGCCTGACCGTGGTGGCGGTGACAGTTTTTGTGTTCGAATACTTCAGTCCAGTCGGCTACAACCGCAGCCTGGTCAGCGCCAAATGTGAGTTTTAACCTTCATTGTTTCACGCTTACCGATGCTGGAAATACAGTGGATGATGACTAGGTATCAACGCTTCAAGGGAACGCAGGAGAAAAACTCGCCTTGCTCAAAAGAAAGAAAATAGCCAGAAGCTGTGACCATGAAATATATTTAATCTGCTAATCTCAGAAAGCACTTCACAGTAACCCCCGCGTGCGTGCCGCTAATTCGAAGCCCCGTCTGCACGTTCTGCAACGTTAAAAAGTTCCTTAACAGGTTTTTGGGGAGAGGGCTAATCAATCCCAGAATGCAGCGCTGACAGAGCGTGCCTCGTCTCCAGGTCCGAAAGGTCATTTTCCTGTTTTAATTAGCATTCGTCGCTGCGCTAATCGAACTGTGATTGATGGTGGTGGCACCCTCCGTTTGCTGCACATGAGCGACGGTGGCAGAGAGCGATGGAAACGGGCCGAGGCTGTGAAATTGTTCTGTTGTTTGGAAGTTTTGCATGAGATGAGTCATGAATGCTTACGTAATGAATTCAGTTTGATGAAGGGGACACATAGAAGTAATATTTGTGCCTTCCATGATCTTTCCTCAGCTCCTGGTGGTCCGACGTTCACCATCGGGAAGTCGGTGTGGCTGTTGTGGGGCATCGTCTTCAACAACTCTGTCCCCATTGAAAACCCCAAAGGAACAACCAGTAAGATCATGGTGCTGGTGTGGGCCTTCTTTGCTGTCATCTTCCTGGCTTCATACACTGCCAACCTGGCTGCCTTCATGATCCAGGAACAGTACATCGACACAGTGTCCGGGCTCTCTGACAAGAAGGTAAGAGACTGAATAAACAACTTGGAATAGAGCGATAATGAAGCGGGGCACTTATTGAAAGCAAGACGGTTTTTGTGTTGCCGTGAGATATGGAGCAAACCACTTCTTTGTCTTTGTGTTTAAATCCAGCTCTATGCCACATCATCTCCTTTCTCTGTTCATCACTCTGCATCGACTAATAAACCGTGAACGGAAGAGAGAGACAAAGGAGTCGCGGAAAGCCTTTAAGATGAAGTCAAGTAAAAGAACTTTGTTCTGAACGTCTCTGTCCTTTCCCTATCAGTGGGGAACCCACTGGCATGAATGACTAATCAATTACTGCCTTCTGTCAATACAGATGGTGTCTGAGTCTCGACTTGTCCTGTCAGTATTTCGGTCTGTCCATCAATATTCCCTCCGTGCCGTCTCCATCTCTCGTCTCGCTCACACTGTTAAAACAAGATCGCCAAATGTCAAACGATTAAAAACAGTCAAGCCACAGAAGAAAGCAGCGCCCACGCATTTCCTCTGCACACACACACACAGACACACACACTTGAACCTGAAAACAGGGCCTCAGAGGAGCTTTACATGGATGCTTTTCATTATTCACAGATAGCAAAAACAATTCTCCGGCAGGGATCAGCAGAGCCACCTCAGTGATCTATGTTTGAATTAACTGACTGTATTAACTTTAGGCAGATGTTTGAAGTCACACAGCATCAGAGACCAACATAAATCACCCCCCCCGAAACAATGCAACCTCAGCTAACCCCTAATTCTGAGATCCTACACGATAGAGGATTAGGTGGATTTAGGCCGTAGGCTGGCCGGGTTCAAATCTCGCAGATTTAAAGGATAAGACAAGTGTTATTTTATGTTTTTCTTATTGTCAATGCATGCCATGAAAGGATGAAAATCAATGTTAGACTATCTCGCAATACCTTCCGACTTTCCTACAGAATGGTGGACAAACCTACCCAAACCTGACGAGCATAAAGACCAAATATATAGTCCGAATAGACCAGAAGATAATCAGAAGTCTGTCCAAACAGACCTAATCCATAGAGGACACTTACACTGACTACAGCATAATGTGCCACCAATTACATATACATTATTTATCCTAACAAAGTAGGCAGATCTTTTCATGTTAGACTAAAATGCTAAATGCTAATGCTGATTATTGTGCACTGTCCTGTAAATAAACTCTAGCGATCACTCGGCATTCGTTACTTGGCAGACTTCCAGTTGGCTACCTTCCTTCAATTAGTACCGAATTATACGGTACTTTAGGAAACTTGTTGGGAATTATTAGGAAATGATTAATAAATTACGGACTCATAAAATGAAGTGTTACCTTGTTTTTTGTTTTTTTTTTCCAGAACCTCACAGTTCACACTCTCCATCTCACCTCAGAAAACACATTTTTCCCCCTGTGATAATTATTAGACACCATGTGATAGCTGAGCCACTCTGGTATCAGATCAGACTGACACACAGACCAACACCTAGCTAAAACTAACATTTTGGATGCCGTTGAATTGAGTTTTGTTTTACAGTGACGTGTTTCTGCACCAATTTGACACCGGCGACTGAGTGTAGACTCAACAGCTGTTGGACGTAATTACTTTTTCAGCGTGTCCTGCTGACCCGATTGTCGGAGTTGGTTGTTGCCCAAATCTGATGACAGAAATCCAGATATATGAAGATTACTAAACATAAGTGAAGGATGTGGATCCGGTAGGATGTCAGGTGTGTTACTAAATAGTTAGAACCGGAGCCACATGACCTCGTCTCCATGAAGAGACAGCACGGCGTTCACACAGACAGTAGAGACAGACAAATACACGGCACACATACAAACTAGTGAGAGAGGAGAGCAGAGGCTGAAATCTCCTGAGTGAACCATGATCCAGATCCAAATGTCTGGATGAGGCATCAACAGCCAGGAGAGGGAGAGAAAGAGAGAGAGAGAGAGAAAGGAGCCTGAGTGAAAAGAGAGGAGGTGTAGGAGAAAAACTAGAGATGCACTCACCAAATAATCATAAAACTACATTTTTACAGTAGATTGTTCTTATTTATTTATACAGTATTTTAATAATTATCTGTAGTTGCTTATTGTATGAATAACTATTTATTTATTTTTAAGGTATTTTTATTTGTTTTGCATCAATATGAAACTTTACATTCAAACCCTGTAACCTAATTTACGGTAAATAACGTTTTTTTAATTTATATATCAGAACATAATGCAGATTTTAAGAATTGTTGTTTCTTTAGTGAAGGTGTGACCATAATGATTCAAGGAAAATCTATAAAATAACAGTGAAATTTCAGCAAATTAGAAGTTTTTGACATTTATTTGAATTGGGATCTTTTACTTTAAATTAGTTTTGGCCATTTGACCGTTTTTTAAAATGATTGTTGCAAACAGAGAGGTTGGAGACACGCAGCAGTTATTAGAAGGTTTACAGTTGTGTTCTCTTCACTGGGACAAACCGGTAATCACTGAGAGTGACTCACCAAGTGGACGGTGGTGTCAGGACAAGGTCTGAACTAAAGTGAGAATAAGCGCTCAGACCTCTGGACACTTATATCAGCTTCAACTAAACTTTAAAAGACATTTTTGTGCACAGTGATGGAGTTCTTCTGTGATATTCTTGAACCGATTTAAAAAAATTAGAATCTCTCCTTTAATTTCTAATCTTGACTCAGTGACGCGAGCTTTTGTTTGAACACCTGATTATTATAATAAAAGACGCGCGGCATCTCGACTGAATCACTGCAGTTGCAGCTGAGGAGTGATTATATGAACACACATACACACACCCACTCGCACGCTCACACATTTTGATTGGCCCATTCATTTGCGCTCGGCTCAAAAGGTCAATGCCGTAACCAAGATGAATAGATCTTTCCTGTTTACAGTCTAATTGAGCTCGAACAGACGTATTTCTGCTTCGTGCCGCATTAACACGTCAACGCGTGAAATGTGAACTTCGATCGGGGACAGATTGAGCTGGATTAGGATCATCTGTGGGCAGTGAAACGCTTCGATTAGATGTTTGCCGGCTGATATCAGGTTTAATCAGATTGGGGTGTGTGGAAGTGTGCATTCATACGGAGTCGAGTTCGGCTGCTGATGAAGTCGTTCAATGAGTCTGAAGTGGATTTCATTTGACTGAGCAGTCCTCGTTTCTTCATTCTGCTCCCTTTTTTTCTCCTCTTTTCACTTTTATTTCAACTCTTCTGTTTCTTTATCATTTTACTTCCTTCTCTCCTCTTTTCTTATTTGGTTTCCTCTCTTTGGTTGCTTCTCATCTATCCTCTCTCTCTTCCTCCTCTCTTCTTTCACTTCCTCTCTCTCTTATCTTTCCTTACATTCCTTTGCTCATCTCTATTCTCCCTCTCTCCTCTTTTCTCCTCTCTCCTTTTTGCTTTCCTCTCCTCTCCTCCTCCTCTGTCTCCTCTATTCTTTATTTTCTTCTTTCTCTCCTCTTTCCTTTCCTTTCCTTTCCTTTCCTTTCCTTTCCTTTCCTCTTCTCCCTCTTTCCCTTTCCTCTCTTCTCTTTTCTCCTCCTCTCTCTCATCTTTCCTTTCCTCTCTTCTCTTTTCTCCTCCTCTCTCTCATCTTTCCTTTCCTCTGTCTCCTCTTCCCCTTCTCTCCTCCTCTCTCTCCTCTTCCCTTTCCTTTCCTCTTCTCCCTCTTTCTCCTCTTTCCCCTTCCTCTCTCCTCTTTTCTCCTCCTCTCTCATCTTTCCTTTCCTCTCTCTCCTCTTCCCCTTCTCTCCTCCTCTCTCTCATCTTTCCTTTCCTCTCTCTCCTCTTCCCCTTCTCTCCTCTTTCCTTTCTTCTCTCCTCCTCTTCTGTCTCTTCTATTCTTTTTTTCTTCTTTCTTTCCTCTTCCCTTTCCTCTTTTCTTCTCTCCTCTTTTCTCCTCCTCTCTACTTTGACGTTCTCCTCTCCCTTTTCCTCTCTTTTATTCTTTGTTCCTCTCTACTACTCACAATCCTTCCCCTCTTTTGCCTTTCTTAATTTTTTTCTCCCCGTCTTCTCCTCCCTTCTTTGTCACCCCTCCTTTTCTTTCCTCACCACCTCTCATCTCTTTCATCACTGCCTTCTTCTCCCTGTCATCTCCTCCTCTCTATCCTCCCCTGTTCTGCTCTCACTCCCTTCAGTCTCTCTCCTCTCCTTCTTCTCTTACCTCCCTCTATTCTTTTGTCTCACTCTCCTCATCTCTCATATCTTCTCTCTCCCCCTCTCCCCCCTTTCTTCATCCTCTTTCTCCCTACAGTTCCAGAAGCCACACGAGCATTACCCTCCTTTTCGCTTCGGGACCGTCCCAAACGGGAGCACGGAGAGGAACATCCGAAGCAACTACCCCGACATGCACACACACATGATGAAGTACAACCAGAAGGGGGTGGAAGAAGCTTTAGAAAGCCTCAAAACCGGGTACAGTTAAACCGACATTTTAACGATATTACACAATTAGATAAGAGGTTATATTTAACAGAACCTCCTGCCGGTGAAGACTGTGAAGATCATAATCTGGGCGATACAGCAGAGAATCAATGCTCTTTGTGTTGTAGCATCCATTTGTAAATTAGGCCGATGTGACTGGAGTATTTTTAGATGAAAAAATGATTTCTAGTGCAGCTTAATTTGTACGGAAAAGTGCTGTCAAACGTCTAGACTTCACAAAGAATACGCTCAAAACAAATGACGTGACTTTGCACATTTTGAGCCCATTAACTACAAATAGAGTTTATTATTTAGATTGATTCTCTTGGAATGAAAGGCCCAAAACTTTTCCGGGAGATTGCGTCACCTTTAATTTTAGCCACGAGGGCGACGTGGTTCTCGGGATGGCGCTGTCAGTTAGCTGGTTCGGACAGCAATATCTCATCTGAGGATTGGTTTAAAGCCCATGCAGAGTCCACTGATACTGTAGCACCCCTTAAGAGAGGCATAAATATTAGAACTCTGATCATATCTATATGTAAAAACTTTATTTGAAGCTAAACGTTCTCCCAGGTCAACATAATCTGTTTCCTCGCAGGAAGCTGGATGCCTTCATCTACGACGCTGCTGTTTTGAACTACATGGCCGGGAAGGACGAGGGCTGCAAGCTGGTGACCATCGGCAGCGGGAAAGTGTTTGCCACTACGGGGTACGGCATCGCCTTGCAGAAGGACTCCCGCTGGAAACGGCATATTGACCTGGCGCTGCTGCAGTTCCTCGGAGACGGTGGGCACACAGCTCATTCCTGTACACACACACACACATTCCTACACTTTCCTCTCTTTTATCAGTTTGTGTTTATTTTTGTCTCACTGTATGTGAACCATGTAACTGGCGTCGGTCCAGTTCAGTGTGTGCTGTATCAGCAGGGAAGTGAGCTTAGAGGGAAGAGTTAATATCCTGCAGAACAGCAGGGAGTGTTAGGGATATGATTATCTCCATCACACACACACACACACTTATCAATCCTACCTATACGCACACACAAACACACTCACCATGACGGCCGCCGGTGTGGAGTTAATATCCTCCCTTCTCTGCGAGCTTAAGAGTACCACACACACACTCTTGAGTTTTCCATGATGATGTAATAAATAGTGTGTTTGTGGTCAACATACGGTAACGGAGTGATAAAATGGGCTGTGCTCCCTGGAGCTCACTGGGGAGTACGCAGCTCGAGAGGTGGCCACCTGTTCAGAGGCCTGGAGGAGTAGCTCATGTGGTAATGATAGCTGATGGAGTTGTGTTTAAGCACTGTAAATTCCTCTCATATAAAAAAGGTGCTTTGTCGGCTGAAATGCATTTATACCATCAGAGTATGAAGAGGAAGTGTCCTGCAACCAGAAACTACAAGAAGGATGGTAGGAAGGTTTTTCATCACATGACAATGTTGGTGTTTCCCCAAGACATCAGCTGGAACGAAGACAATATGAAACATGGACAAAGTATCGAGTGGTGTAACTGGTTCTTGGCGGTCCTGCCTTGGTCCACTAATCTAAAAATGGGCAAAGACGTGGATGTTTGGAGCTGATGCAGGGTGATTGAAGCCTGGCTGCTCAAACAGGCCACCTTTAACTGAATCATGCAAATTAATCATGCATAACTTGCCTTGAATCTGTGAGTTTTGTACCAGGGTGTAAACATGCTTATTTCTGCTGTGAAGTTGAGCATTTTAACGTGGGAACTTACGGAGACTGACTCGTTCTGTAGCCAGCCTCAAGTGGACGTCTTGTGCATTAGCTTCTTTTCACAACCACGGAGGCTGCCGCTTGCCTGACACATTGAGTATCTATAGAAACCTTTTGAATGTATCAGTTTTATATACTTTAGTTTTGAGGGTAAATCTGTCACCTGCCAGCATGTGGTATGCTAGGTAGCAAAGGCAAAGATTCCCTGACTGTCAAGTCATCTCACAGTTTCTCTCTCTCCCCTTGTTCTCTCCTCCGTCCCTCCAGGAGACACCCAGCGCTTGGAGACGGTGTGGTTGTCGGGCATCTGCCAGAACGAGAAGAACGAAGTGATGAGCAGCAAGCTGGACATCGACAACATGGCGGGCGTCTTCTACATGCTGCTGGTGGCCATGGGCCTCAGTCTTCTGGTCTTTGCCTGGGAACACCTGCTTTACTGGAAACTACGACACTCCCTCCGCAAGTCTCACAAACTTGACTTCCTGTTGGCCATCAGTAGGGTGAGATTTGTTGCTGTTTTCTTAGACTCGCTTGGTTTATGGAAGTGGGGTTGAGAAACTGGTTCACTGATTTTTACATTGATTATTTAGTGAAGTGACTTATTGTCTGGCTGTAATTGGATTAGCTGAGCAACAGCTTGGTTGAGTGATTGAAAGATTGGCTTGTTGACTGTTTTGACTCCAAGTGGATGGTTGGTTGCTTTTTCAGCGCAATATCCTGTTTTACATGAAGCCCCTTTTATGTGATGATAAATTAGTGCAAATGGATGTGCATGTAATTACATGGTATCATTTCAGGGTCTTGTTAAAATATTAGCTAAAATGGCATTGCGGTCTTATTAGAAATGAGAGGAGAGAGAGGAGAGATAAAAGGAAAGAAGAGCAGCACTAATTCTGGTGTTTACTCAGCATTTAACGTTGATTGCTTAATGTTCATTTGTAATTAGCCTAAATCGGTACCCGGTTTGTTGATGCCGTTGCATGGGAATGTGTTTATTGAGGCAAAAGTCTGTGGCTGAAGTTAGACTCCAGCCTCTGTGCTCCTCTGCCGTGTAATTACACCATTGTGCCTGGATCCGGGTTTTATCAGATTAACGGCTAAATGACTATCTGATCATTAATCCGTACGGGGCGGCCCCAAGGGCCAAATTAAATTTGGGTCTTTCAGGGTCTCTGAGCCAACTGTAAGCAGAGAGCAGTCATGGGATTTGGTTGTGTTTGTCCAAGCAGTTAGAGACGGTTTGTTCTCTGCAGAGGACTTTAGGCGCGTGTGTCCGTGTGCATTTATTGGGGCAATCTTCTCAGCTTAAACTGTTTTTCTTCGAGTCTCAGGAGAATGCATAATGAATTTGTGACTAAGTCTTGCCTCAGTGATAAAATGAGATATTAATGAAATCAGTTTTTTAAGTGCCAGTGGGTTTTTTTTATTAGTTTGGAGGTGGATTGTCAGTTTGAGATGTAAAAATTGGTTGAAATCTCGCCTGTGAAATTGTCCCCTTAAGACAACTCGGTTAATTCGAGGTTAAACAGTTTGTGGCAAAACTACTGATTTAATTATTATTACATTACATTATTCCTTCTCTTTGGTCTCTCAGGGTATTTACAGTTGTTTCAATGGAGTGGAGGATCCTGGCCGTTCATCTGGTTTGGCCAAACCTGACCTGACATCCAACTACGCTCAAGCAAACATGCTAAAGATGCTTCGCACTGCCAAGGACCTTGTTTCCACTGCCAATGTTGAGACCTCTCTGGACAACGCCACCAAAACCATAGAGCAGTTGAGTCGTCATGGCGGCAGTTTGCCCATTCGTGTCCCACAAGTCGCCACGGAGACCGTACCGGGAGGATTTGCTTATATTACGGAGAATCATTGCCCTCTTCCCCAACGCTCCATAACACCACCTTTGACTGCTGTTACCTCTCTGAAACACCACAGGGGTGTGACAAGGCCCACGCCACTGCGTTACACTCTTCCCACTCACTCTTCGTCATGTCTGTATGACCGGCCACTTCCTGTGTCCAGCCTCAGTAGCCCACACCTTGCCGTGGGTGAGCCCCTCCCTCATCAGCACCCACACCACTACCAGACCACTGGGAGACTCTATGTAGATGCCCATCCTCATTCGCCCTTCATCCCCTACGCCGATCTTCAACTACCTGATATCTACGCCTCTCACCCGATCACTTCGCCTCAAAACCAGCACACCCCAGCAGGCTTTTCTCGACGGAAACGGAGGTCCAAGAGTTTCCAGTGTGAGGACGGGGATGTAGAGAGGAGAAAACACAGGGATCAGGAAAAGAGTGACAAAAGTCCTGTCTGTCTGAGTGAGCTCAAGGCCAACCACCTCCAAGAGAACCACATCTCTGCCCCCAGCATTGACAGCCTCTACGCAGGGGAGGTGATGTGTCCTCGGGTAGAAAATTACAGTTCCTGGCCCCCGGAGGACCTCATGTTGAGAGGGAGACGCAGGCACCGCCGCCCCTCTTTCCTCAAAGCGACATGGGGCGGCGAGCAGATGCGCCAGCTTGACGAATCCCAGTCATCCCTCTCCAGCCAATCACCCTCCACCCTGCCAGACCTGTTCCCATGCATTCTTACACCGACCACACCCGCAAAAGCCTGCAACCCTGCCCACCTTCGAAACAACCTGTGCCTCCCACGGAACCAGGCCTACCTCCACATAAGGGAGGACCAAAGGAGGCCCAATGGGCGCAAGGGCCAGAGGCTGCGCTACTCCCACTCCGCTCACCTCCCCACGTACGGAGAAGCAGTGCGACATGGAACTGGGTTAGGACGGGGGGTGGTACGGAGAGCCACGAGCTTGCTCAGCAGACAGTACACCCACTACCTGAACTCGTACCCTGGACTACCGCTCTACCACGGCCCCCTAGACCTGCAGCACCACACCCAGGCCTCCAGCAGCCACGCAAGCCCCAGCCCAGTGTGCCAGCTGCTGGCTTGCGGTGGCGGGAGATGTGGAAGCCAGCGGGCTTTGCTGTACCAGGACAGTGTCTATGGGGCGTACGGGGTGTATCAGGGATCCCAGACTGGTTCAGAGGCCCAAGCAGGACACGGAGTTGGGGGTCCGCCTGTAGGGAGCCCCTGCGTACTTCGTCCCTGGCGAAGGGTGTCCAGTTTGGAGTCTGAGGTGTGATGGGAAGCCAAAAGGACCTCATAAGATGGATACTGTGGAGTAACAGAGGACAGGACTGCTAAATTATGACTTGAAGTAAATGTGGATTTTCTATGTGACTTTGTGTGGTAAAGAATAGAAGTTTGGGTCAAATTTAACAGATGTTTAGGACTTACAGTATTTGATGTACACTAAGATAAGAAGACTGCACTGTTACCAATTAATCCTCGAGAAGGCTGTGGAAAGATGGCGATGGCAGGTTTTGCTCACTTGCTACTTTCCTACGACAACGCTTGTGTGTTTTCTGTGCTTTAATGTGCACTAAGAGTCCACGGTGTTGCCGCATGGTTAAACTATAACCAGAGTTTTCATGCTGTGTGTGTGTTGTGTATATTTTATCGTGGATGGTTGGGATTCAGTCTTGGGTGTCGTCGAGTAGATGAACCGTTTACAGCTGGGGGACAAATAGTTGAGGAATCTCTTAAATACAGCCACCAAAAACAAGCAGACACTGTAGCAAGACAACTGCGAAGTACACATGAAGAGTTTAATTCCAAAATAAGGCATAAAATATTCAAACATTTTGACTCCAGACACAAATGAGCAGCCGTTTTCTAGGATGAAATAATAATTTTGAGACATCTGTTAATGGATTTCAGGTAACTTCTTTAAAGATTTATAATGCTTTGGAGCTAAACCCTTCAAGTCTTCATTTAGTGATGAGTCAGCAGCAGCGGAGACTTTATGAAAGCAGTCCATATGAACACAATGATGAACGTATCGGGACAGCACTGACCAGCACTAGGTGTCTTAAACCATGGGTTCTTGTTCCTCACTGGGTCTCAGTATGAGGCTACAGTACAGCACAACACCACACAGGGCCTCGCGATTAATAAATCCTGCATCTAAATACTATATCGATATAGAGAAAATGTGTTCTTTGAGGCTGGTTTAGTGTCATATTCATGTATTCTACATATGATAGGAATTTATAGTCACTCTTAAAATTTTCTAATCACAATTCTGGCACATTTTTCTTTTTGTAAAGTTGTTGCTGATTTCCTGGAATATTTGTTATTACTGTATTAACTCTTATCAGTTTCGGCCTATATTAAGATTTTCGTCACTTTCTCTTTTCCACTCTTTTATATTCCCTCATCACCCCCCCCCCCCCCCCCCCCCCCCCCCCCCCCCCCCCCCATCTCCCCTCCCTAACTGTTAGATGATCAAATTTAAATGAGGTAATTGAAAGCTATTCTAGTATCTATATTACCCGGCTCCCTCACCCTGTAATTAATCACTTAGACCAATTAAAGAGCCTTTTTGGATGAACATTTCTGTCCATGCCTGCTTTACTCTAGAAGTTCTAGTCTTGAAGGAACAGTTGGACGTTTTGGGGGAAATATTTTCTTTCCTAGAGTTACACGGGAAAGTTGATACCACTGTCGGAATATCAACTATGAAGTTACAACTGGTTGGTTAGTTGATTAACTCAGCCTAGAATAAAGACTGGAGATGAGGTAGAGCCAAGAGGCAACCTTCATTGCTGTGAAGTGAAGACAACGAAGAAGTGCCAAAAACTGCAGTTCCTCAAACGTCCACTTGAGGCTGGCTACGAAGCGAGTCAGTCTCCATAAGTCCCCATGTTAAAATGACTAATGTCCAAAACAGGTGGAGAGGTAACTAAATCTACCTACCAGCACCTCTAAAGCTCCTTATGTTATATCTGTATTTGTTTAATCTGCACAAAAAGTCTAAAAGTGACAGAACAAACAACACACGTAAGAATATTGCTGATGTTCCCATATAACTCTTGACAAGATGTTTCCAACAATGTTGAACTTTTCTTTGAAGATGGAAACAGTGGATGGAAAAAGAGGAGGTAGAAAGGGGAAAAAATGGCAGCGGAGGGGATGAAGAAGACGATCTGGTTGCCGATCAAAGGCTCCTTCTCTGATCTGTCATATGGAGGTCAGTCATCTGCTGCAGAATCCTGGAGGAATATCCTTCTGGTGTTCGGGTCACATGTCAGCTGGTGACTGACACAAATACACGAGCAGGAAAGAAAAAAAAGAGAGAGACAGAGAAAGACTGCATCAAGTGTCAATGATTTTATTCTTTTACTTCAAATCTTCTGTCAGACTCTTGAACTTCTGACAAGGTTTCTGTCAGGTTTGGTGAACCCGACAACGTGACAGTTATGACACGCCTTAGAAATTCCAACTGCGCTCGCTTGGAAGCAAACTTAGGTATAACGATAAGATACTCTAACTCAAGGTGACCTGTCGCCATGGCAATTACTCTCTCTCTCTCCATGCTGTTGTCATGACAAGATAAGACTCCATTCAGGAAGCCAGATGAGTAATGTTGGAGAGTCCAAACATTGAGCGCTTTGATTTTTCCATTACTCTCTGCTTTGTAACTGGAGCATTGCCTTAGATTGGACCATAATATTGATTTAATCCTCTGCTCTGCTACAGATCCCATATTTTTAGAGTTCATCCCTTCTTTTCATCCCTGAAGAGCAGAAAAAGGCTCAGCATGTCTTGGTAATTATGTAATAAAGACATGCTTTTTGGCGTAACATAAAGCCTGGATTTAGTCAGGTACAGGTGGATTTGATCTCTTTTTTTCTACAAATATCTGATGGGAGGAAGGAAGGAAAGAATAGTTAGAAGGAGCTATTTTTATCAACTTTAAATGGGTCGTCATTATTGACATTTTCAGCTTTTATTTTTAAAGGAACAAAGACTAAACAGATCAAATGAAACTGAACATTTTTAAACATTGTTATTTATAGAAAGGTTCAGTTAAATATGACAAACTAAAGGATGCAAGAGTAAATTAATTATTTAAATAAAATATTCAGAAATACAAATCTACACTTAGTGCAATCTTTTCTTAATTACTTGTTGAATTTTTGTAAAGGTGTTGGTTCCTCGAGCGCTCTCCTCGAGCACTCTGCTCGTGAATAAATAGGCCATCATCACATAGTCAGAGCAGTTAATTAGTTAATTAATTAAATATTGAGCGATGAAGCTTGGTTTTGCACTTTTGGAACTGAATTTTTCCACTTGCCATCGGCCTCATACCACGAGACAACAACTTTAACAAGGAGAAATCCTGCAGGAGAAGGAAAAACAAAATTACTATTGCATCCGCTGTCAAGATTTCAACCCACTGTTGGACCAAGCATGCATGATGAAGTATTTTTTAATGAAACCTGCCCCCTGTAAATATTTAAATAGGTGGTCATGTTATTTTGGGGTAACAGACAAAGATAAAACAAGATAAAGGGAAGGCAGTTGAGGTATGGACCTTTGAAGGTGTGCTGTGGAAGCAGTCATTTGTTGTTTTCGTGATAGTATGAGTTGTCTGGAACTCTGTTTCTTCAGAAAACTCCAGAAAAATATTCCTTGGAGTTCTCCGCAGCAGAAAATATGTATCTGACTGACATGACAGAACATCTGGACTGGCCACTTCCATCAGGAAATAAGATTTCCACGAGGGTCTGCGACAAGGCTTAGGTAGATGGTACGTGTCAAAGTGACATCCATATGATTGGCAGGACCCAAGGTTTCCAGTGTTATGCTGCCTCCATCGGCTTGCCTTCTTCCAGTAGTGATTCCCGGTGCCGGATCCACCCCAGGCTGAGAGCATCCAACAAGAGCTGCAGTTTTGTGCCATAATCCTTGTCATATGATAATATGAAAGTACATATAGTCTATGTCTGATAGCAGACCAGTAATTTAGTGCTAGGTTTCCCCTTTGTTTCCTGTACTTATAGGTACCCCATATGTGCAAAATATTTAGACAATAACTTGTGGGTTGCAGTCTGAAAATACTGTTTCATTGTTATACTGATGAAAAATAATCCAGGTGGCACGTGGAGGAGGATGCTATTCAAATTGTCATTCATGAACTGTACATGTCACCCTTCCATTACACGCTAATCATCCCAAAACAGCTTATCCACGCTGCTCCAGGAGGGAATAGGAAGTCATTCATTTCAACAACCATCAGACTGTAAGCATCCCTCCGCTCTACAAGGCCAGCTGGGGCTCTGTGTCACATTTAACTGTTTTATGTCTGTTCAACTGCCAGTTTTTAATCCATTTTTCATATTTATTGTTTAATTATGACTGTTAAATCGTGTTTTTTTTAGCCGTACCAGCAGCATTGCAATGTCGGGTCTGTCGGTCGATACATCATTTTGTCCCAGACTGAAATATTTTAACTGACATTCATAATAAATGTCAGTTAAGAAGATGAATCTTAATTACTTTGATCCCCTGACTTTCTTTTGTGCCATTTACCCTCAGGATGAAATGTGATCACTTTGGTGACTTTGGATATAATTTCCGTGCAGATGCATCACTAATTTTAACCAAATTTCGTCCACAACGAAAGCAAATGAAATCTTGATTTCATCCACTACCGTCATGTGAATATTGGGAATTAATTCATGAGATGAGCATGAAGAGGTTTTGCCAAAAACAAGAGGAAGAAGACGCAACGATGTGATGCAACGAAGAGAGCATCAGACGGGGAAAACAATGCAGAAAACATAATAGGAATACTGTTTATTTCATGTATTAATGTGAGAAAAGTTACATCAGATCTGTGATCATAGATGTATTATGCAGACATGGGAGCAATGAGCTCAAACTGTTTTATCATCTAGTATCTGCAAAGCCATTCCCAAACTTTTAAATACAAAGGAAACCTGGGAGTATCATTAACAAATTTGGGATTCATTGCTTGTGTGCATCATTTCAGTTTTTCTGCTTTGATAACATCCAGCCATTATGATTCACTGCAGTCACTCCACTCACCAAATGGATGAATGCCTGGACAGATCACAGTCTGTATATGTGTGTGTGTGTGTGGCGTGTCTAGGTTAGTGGTTGCATCAGGATTGATGAAGGGCCTGTCTTGCCAAATGATGAAAGATGCGAGTCGTACATATGAAAACATCAATGGAGCACCTGGGACGGGGTGCAGACATCACACGGAGAGAGAGACGGACACGTGAACGGCCCAACTCGCGCTGAATGAAAACGCGGACGCTCGCAAACACGAAATACAGCAGACGAAGATGAATGAGGAGGGAGGCAGATGCAGAGAAGAAGAACAATTAGGCGCCTTTAGCAGAATGAGGATTTAATATGCATGTCAGGAGGACACAAGAGTCTATCATGACCACCCTCGAAGCTAGAACATTATTCATTTATTCAGTCACGCACTCACACAGACACTCGTCACCTCATAGTTTTGTGCCAGGGATCTTCAACTCTTCTCCCCTCAAGTACGCATGTTTTTTTTTTTTTTTAAATCAACTCTTCTGAATTGATTTTAGAGCACAAAGTTTCTGTTTATTTGAATATGAAACAACAAGCGGCAACCTTGACAGGGTCGTCGGGTTACAACGTCTGGAGTCACCAGAGGGCCGGAGTCCAGTCCTGTCTCCTCACACCTCCCGCCTGCGAATAAATTGCTTCACGTATCGCAGCAACGGCTCCAGATGCTCTGAGTCACCTTGAGACAAAAAGGCTGGCCTGCCCTCTCTGATGGGTGAGAGGGAGGAAGGAGAGAAAGAGGAGATAAGAATGCAGAAGCGCGCGAGAGAGAGAGAAATATTTGGGACAATGGGTATTTTGTGAGGAGGAGGAGAAGCGATGGCGAAGGAGATGGCCGAGAATTGTCAGAGGAGGAGACAGAATGAGGAGGAGGAGGAGGGAAAGGGGATGAGGTGGCTTTGAGAGGAGATAGAGGGAATAAGGGAAGGGTGGTAGAGGGAGGAGAGGAGAGGGAGAGATAGGAAACAGAGCAGAATAAAGAGAAGATATGAGAACAGGTAGGAAGTACGCAGGAGAGCAGAGGGAGATGTTTGTGTGTCAGAAAGAAAAAACTCCCATTAAAGATTAAAGATCTCGCACATCTTCGTCTTCCTGACTGAAGATGTGCAATTTTGCGCTGATAGCCTTATTAAAAAGGGAGATACACAAAGCAGAGAACAACATCATTACTATTTCACTGACATACATGCAGTAACGTGACGTAAATGACAGACGCTCCAGTTGTTCTGACTTCCATTATCACATTAACTAAATCATCAAAGCAGTACAGCACTCTGAGCGTGACAGCTGTCTGTGCATATGAGGACACATTTTATTGTGCTACAGTACGCAATTAAACTTTGAATTTGAGAATCTGTTGTGTGTGTGCGTGTGTGTTTCTGTGTGTGCACGCGTGCAGCAGCTCCTCTCGTATCCGAGACGAGACGATTGGATCTGCCAGCCAGCAGGAACGTTAATTACTTCGGCAATCTTCAGACTCACTTCCCACAATCGCTCCCATCTCTGGGAAGGGAATGAGCTCGATCCAGACCGAGCCCGAGCCGCCGATTCAGAATCTAAACACACATGTACATGTTTGTTGTGGTGAAGTTCGCCTTAAAAAAGATTTCCACTTCCTAAAAACAGCTTCTAATAAATGCTTTGATGTAAATTATCAGGTGTAAATTTGAGCATTTTGGTTGTTGGCGAAGTGACTTAACGAAACAGATTCAATCTTAATTAACAAACCCATTTTTCCCTGGAAACTTACAGAAATAAATGCTTTATTTTACATTTAACTGAAGAATATGACCCAGTCTCCATAAATGACATTTATATAAAACTAATTTCCAACAGCAAGTAAGTTTGAGGAAATGTAATGCCCCAATTATTATTTTATCAACATAATGAGGAAATAAACTGAAGTAAACTGATGAATTCAACTGCAAAAATGTTGATTCAGAACGCAGTCCAGTGAAATGTTTGGTTAATAAACACGTTAATAAAAGAGAAGCTCCCCTGAAAAGTCACTTCCTGTGTCCATGTCACGTGGGTTCAAGTCCTCAGTCTGTCGACCCTGATGGGAACAGTGATTTTGTCACTGTGCAATATCATCGCCTGACTTTTTTCTTTGGTTGCAGCCGCTAGAGGTTTTTGTCGCTTGGAAATAAACAAATAAAATGTTTTTTTTGGAGCATATGTCGAAACAACTGATTCTTTATGGGTGCACAAAGCACGCCGTGTTCAAGCAGGGAAACAAGGAATACGAGGACAAGGACTCAAATGCAAATTCTGAGGCAGAACTGCTGCAGAAAGTTGGTACAAAGGCCTATGGATAGCAGGCGATATCAAAAGTCCAAAAGGCAGACGAGGCGCAAGAAAAATAACACAGGAGATAGCTGGAACGCTTCATAGAACAAAGACGAACACAAGGGAGGGAACACAAAGACTAAATACACAAGTGAGGACGGGATAACGAGACACAGGTGCCAACTAATCAGGAACCAAGCAGGACAATCAAAACTGGCGGGAAACCATGCAAAGGCAGCAAGCATGTGTCTCATATTCCAACGTTATTGGAAAAGCAAACTAAGTTTTGAGTTAAAATACATATATAAAAGTAATTTCTTGGAGGCAGGGTCCAAGAATGATGGTGTGGTTCTACGTCATGCACCTCATGTGGCATTTTCCTCAGCTTCACATTGTTCACCCTGATTTTTCATCCCTACCAAACTGTCACCGATCTCTATTAGACCAGAGGCTCCAATCCTGAGGCGCACCAGTCTCTCGATGAGTTTTTCGGGGAGCAATTTCAGTGTGGCACATCCAGGTCTGGGTTGTGTGTACGCAGCCTATATATCATCAGTCGGAGGATGCAGCCGCAACCAGAGATGCAGAGGAACAACAAGTCCTCTGCGCTCTCGCCGCCGCCTTGTCTGAGAAATAAATCAGCTCCTTGGAGGATCCTGATTTCCGTGTGAAAATATGCTGTAGGTCATCAGATGAAAGCCGCAGCTGTGATTAGCTGGTGTCGCCCTGCTGACGTCCCGTGAACGACACTATAAAGCACACACTGTCGCCTCGCCTCTTGTCCTTCCAAGGTGACAGCTCCTGGGGCGTTTTGGCAATGATTACCTCAGCAAATTAACAAAACCCCACGATGAGCCGCCGACGGCACAGCCAAGGAACCGGGCCACACACACACGCACACATCATATCATCACAGGGTGTGAACAGACATCCTCCGATCTGCCAACAAGACACATAGACACACACAAAGACACACACTGCAGGCTACAGAAGCCAAAACCATAGCCCTCTAATTAACCAGTCCCACCCTCCTGACCCAGTAGCCAAGAGCAGCCTTATTATCAGCCAGATCTTTACCCCTCTCTGAGTCTTTTCCTGCTCTGTTAAAATGAGGTTCATCCCTCTGCTATCCTGGAGCAGGGCCACCATATGAGAAGAGAAGGGAGGAAGATATTAGTTAGGTTGTTATTGGCGGAGACTTGTGGTTTTCAAAGTTGTTGACCCTGTTTAGCATATCCGTGTGTGATGCACTCTCAGGCGGGGATGAGACATTTGTAACAGCAGAGTTTGCAGATGGTCTTTTCGGCCCGCTCGTCTTTCTTCTGCCTCCAAACTCTGATGTTTCTTTTCTTCTCCTGCCTGACTCACTTATTTATGGTGCCGTTTACTTAAGACCTTAAGATTATCGAAGCCTGCAGGGACTAAACACTTTGATACATCGTGATAATTTGAATGAACAGGGAAATTAGCTACAGAGACCAGAACTGTTTTTTGTACCAGGCTGCGAACATGTTTATTTCTGCGGTGAAGTTGGACATTTGAACATGGGGACTTATGGAGACTGACTCACTTCTGCAGCCAGCCTCAAGTGGACGTTTGAGGGATCTGCAGTTTTTGGGAGCATAGACATTTCAGATGTTGCTCAACTGGCCATATTTATTTAAGGTGTTTATGAGACTCTGACTGTCCCCCAAGGTGTCCCTCGAGTTGCTATAACAGAAAATGAACTCTGAGTTTGGAGTTTAAAGTTTAAACAGTGAGTATTCTGTGAAATGCTGCTTCAGAGGCCTCTCTGACTCGAACAGAGCTCTCTGAAAACTATGAATACTTATTGGAATAAGATACTGAACATTGTGCATGAATGGTTCATTATTTCTGAATGTTTTCAGAGCACCGACTGAAGGTGGAAAAACTGAGGAGTTGTCATTGTTTATATTTTATTGTATGGGCAATATTCGACGGGTCCTTGAGATCGAATTGGGCTGCGTGTGGATCCTGAACTGAAATGAGTCTGTCACCTCTGGGTTAGACCGGAGGTTTTTCAAAGGGTGGAATCTGGTGAGCTTCCAATTTCTCACATGTAACAACCAAAACAGAAGCAGTTGTGCAGAAAATTCCTATAATTCACCCAACAAGGCACAAATTGCAGACAAACTGTTGAGGATGGATGTCTATGTCAGTCTATCATTCAGTGAGATGTCCTCTGTATTTATGTTGTTAGCCATTCGGTGTGTGCCCTGTCTGTGTGGATTTAACAATGCAAACTTCTGTCTGACTGTCTTCACCACAAATAAGACAACGCTGCTGAAACAATTAAAACATACATAGACTTCCCGAACAGAGCGACCTCCTGCAAACTCTGCAGATTCTTCTAACAGGATGTCAAAAACATCTGTAGCAGACGTTACACTACTTTCCATTTTGTCACGATTAACCTCATCCACGATGATCGGGATACATTCTTTCACAGTTTGAGTCTTCAGGATTAAACTCACAGTTAAGCGCTTCTCTTCTGCGATCTCTTTGGAAAGTTTGGCGTTCCTCAATGTAGCTCATCAGAGTATTCTTTAGAGATCGCACCGTTAAAATAAACAAGTACCTGCCAGATGAGGCAGAAAAAAAAACTGATGTTTGTCACTGTCAGTTGTAAGTTTCAGAGTTTACAGAGAAATTATTTTCAGTAGAGCGTATGTTTATGAGTCAGCCAGAGACATTTCTCCAAATGAATGCAAATTCACCACGTCACACACAGGTCCTCCCCAAAAAGTTTCAAGTTTGATGACCCGCCGCAGTGTTTCCAACAGAGTCAGTGTTTTCCATCGCTGCTTTTTGTTCTGTTTCTTTAATAACATTGTGGCGATGGCGGCAAGTGATTGATTAACAGAGTCTGCAGACCAAAACATAGATAATATGACTTTGGTGCAAGAGGCTCTAAAAGAGTGCCATTAGACCGGAAGAGAGAGAGAGAGAAAAAAAAAAAAAGACACATGATGTATCCTGAGTTGAGCAAAGTCCATTTCAGTTTGTACCCCTGAGGAAATCAACGAGGAAGCAGCAACTATTAGAAATTTGGAACGATGATTCCGACCCAGTGGGTACAGGGACACAGCGACCTTCATCGGGACCACAGACATCGTCTGTCAGCACACACACATAAACACACACAGACTCTCTCTTACTCGTCCTTATTCTTGATAGATTGTTTTTTTAGGCATCAGTCAATAAACGGCGGGGGAAATGCGCGCTGAAACAAACACAGCCGCTCAAGATGCAAACTCCTCGGTCTAACCGGGCAGCCACGCAGGCCGTAATGTCAAACCCAAACAAGTTTTTGCCTCCGGGTTTGACATTGATTTCCTGTTATACTCTGCACTTCACATGCTTTCTCAAGACAGCTGGATACTTTTAAGTTGTCAAAACCTTTAAGTATTACTTGAGAAACCCTCTCCTCGGGTATCACTGTGAAGTGCATGAAGCTTGAACTCAAGAGCAAAGGGGAAGAGGCGAAGGACACACTTTGTGACCTTCCGCTTACATTCTCACGTTGTAGCTTCTCTAATGTGTTGATTTGTCATATAAACCCTGAAAGTGTTAAACTGCGCCGTGAAGAAAAGCCTCACACTGAACCCGTTATTTTAGCAGTTTTAATGTGTAGGTACAAACACCCGAAGATACTCCAGACATAAAATCTGACATAGCAGCAAAGACACATTCACTGACTGGAGTTAGTGTTTTTGCTGTGGCGGCTCAGACTGCAGGGGTTACCTGAAAAAAATCCCAGTGACCTGCATCAAAGAAGCTGAGCCAGATTTTGGAGCAACGCAACCCGACGTCACACTGTGGCAGCCAATCAGGCGATCAGACCGGTCAAACTCCTCCACAGTCAGTCCCTGAAACTGAGGCTGTCCAGGTGGATTCATGGACTAAGCTCTGATACTCTACCTGTTGTGTTCTGGCTTCTTTTCTTTCATGTACACCGGCTTCTGGTTTGCAGTCTGATCTGCACACACCCCCAGCAGCCAACGCTCAAACCAGCAACCCCTGATTGGGTCTGAATATTAAACTTATACCTTATAACACTTTAATGTTTCAACGTCTTCACTTACACAACTTAGATAGATAAGATCGACTTTAATGATCCCACACCGAGTAAAATCAGCTGCCACAGTAGCTCGTATACACAAGGCTGATGAGAAATTACCCATAAATAAGAAATACATAGAATTAATGAAGTAAGAGGGATTTCAATTCATGATATACGCGTTAGTATGTTTGTGCTAGTGTGTACAGTATGCTAGATTCACTTTCGGACATTTTTTGCCTGATTTCAAAGCATCACAAAGTCAACCTTTACCAGCTGATAATGTAAACGGGAATCGGAGATGAGAGCCATCAGTGCATAAAAGGTGATAAGTAAAGCCTGTGGAAGGTCATCTCTTACACTAGAGAGTGTGTGTGTGTGTGTGTGTGTGAGCGAGAGAGAGATCAGAGCTGAGCAGAGCAGATGAATGTGGACAAGTTTGCGCTTTAAGGGAGACGATAAGATGGTTGTACCTTATCTGAGTCAGCACAAACCACCACTGACAACACTGATAGAGTTTTCTACTCGTGTGTGTTTGTGTGTGTGTGTGTAAGACAGGGAAGATGGTATCCCTGCCGTTAGAGACAAGACCAATTTCTCCAGAGTGAGTTTCAGGCGTGTGGTACAGACTCACTGAACAACATCTCTCTCTGTCTCACTTTCGGTCTCACAAACACACTCATCCACCTGCCGGCTAAATCGAGTCAGGCCCCTCCACCTTTAGCCAGTTGAATAAAACGTGTGTGTTTAAGTTTTTTGTAGTAAAGATCTCTGTTCGCAATGAAAAACCTAAACAAAAGGAAACTCTTCTTCCTCTTAAACCACTGTTCAGCCCCCTCCTGTGATTGCCTATACCGCGCAGTAATATAGCCAAACAGATTGAGCGCAAAGCCGTAATTTGATTGTGGCTCATAAAGCGGTTAACCAGCGTCTTGTTTCACCGTGCAAGCTGTGATATGCAATATGAGATCATTTCCTCTCGCTCATTTTCACATTTTTCACTCATCAAAAACAAACACCAAACATGCGATCCATGCGAAGGCCCCGCAGGACTTCAAATTCATCAGCAATTTGCGAGCGACAGTCATTTGTTAAAAATGTCACCGTTTGTTTTTTGCATGTAAGCGGCAGTGCCAGGTGAACAGTAACTCTTCAGGTGGTCAAGTCAGAATTTCAGGATTGTAAACAGAATAAACAAAACAATTATTTTGTTATTGACATTTTATATTTAATCCTGCATAACTTTAAGCCTTAATATAATTTGAGGAGTTGAGTTATATAGAAATTCTGGCTCATGAACGGGGAAATTAGCTATAGAGACCGAAACTGTTTTTTGTACCAGGCTGTAAACATGTTTATTTCTGCTGTGAAGCTGGAAATTTTAACATGGGGGCTTATGGAGACTGACTCATTCTGTAGCCAGCCTCAAGTGGCCGTCTGAGGAACTGCAGTTTTTAGCTTCATTTCACAGTCACTGACGTGCCGCTTGGTTTTGTGTAACATAAAATGTATTGAAATACTACGGAGACAAACTGCAAAGCTGCAAACTGCATCTAAATAATGTAAAAACTGTGTTGACGGAGGCCACAACAATGCACGGTGTGAGGAAAGACTTCAGCGAACACGAACCGAAACCACACAGCGAGACAATGTTTTTATCTTTCTGCAGTTGTGTGTTCTTGCAGATTTGTTTGGTCAATTGGTCAGCGCAGCACCTTGCTGGAAGATGTTGCCTTGCTTTGCAGCAAGTGACTTATTGCGCCGGAACTCCTGCTGAGCCAACATGGCGGTCTCATCAAAATGAAGGAGGGGAGCTGCCGTGTCTGTCTTCCTGTGGAAGGAAGGCCGAATCAGAGACAAAGAGATGTGTCTTCAGATTGATCCAACATAGTGTGGACAGTCTCAAAAGGTGCTCTATTACATCCATGTAAACTCTGTGTGTTGAAACAGAAAAAGACAGATCCTGATGTGTGGAAACACTTCGACACAACTTGGAGTAAACTTCAATTACCTCTGACTCACTGAAAGAGACATCGACTGAAGTAATTTTGTGTCTTTGTCTCTACTGGTTAGACTTTAATCCCTCTCTCTCAAACACACACACACACGTATGCTTGCATACACTTTTATTTGCTTTCCTCTCGCTTGCATGTCTCCCCGTCTTCCCCTCGCTTGCTTGTTTCGTTCCCGCTCTCCATATATCTGAGCCCGTTCATTTACAGAGGAGAGAACATTGCACTTTCTGATCGCTCTCCCTGAGTCATCGGGCGCTGAGCCGAGGATGTGAAGCCCATCGTACCTGTCAGCGCTCGGGGAGAGAGATCACCATCAGGCAGAGATCAAACCAAACTCACTGGTTTGGATGTAATGAGAGGAGGGGAGAAAGAAGGAGGAGGACAGGGAGAAGGAGACCGTGAGAGGAAGAAAGGGAAACAAGGCGAGGAAAGTAAAAAGAAAGGAGGAGGAGCGGGAAGAGAGGAACAGGGAAGGAGATAAATGAGGAGCGGAAAAGGAAGAGGAGAGGAAACAAGACAAGATGTTAAATGAAATGAAGAGGACAAAGGGAAGGAAGTTAAAAGCAAATGAACAGGAAAAGGAAAAGATAAGGAAATGAGGGGGAAGGATACAGGAAGATACTGGAAATAAAACAAGAGAAAGATATCAAAGGAAAGGAGAAAATGGAGGGTACAAGATAGGAAAGGAAATAGGATAGGAAAGCAAAAGGAGGAGAGGAAGTTGAGGTTGAGACAGATGTACACACTTGGTCAGTTCTCCGTGAAGCTCTGACAGGTGAACATGCACACGCCCCACCGGAGAGCTGCACACTCGCCAGCCTTTTTATATCTCTAATATGTGCACGTGTCTCTCTTTCTGCGATCACCGGTGTGTTTGCACGCGTGTGCATGTCTGCGTGATGTGCAGGGACTCTGTCTGCGCTGTCCAATCAGCCACGCTTCATTAGCGTCTTTGTGTGCTTTTGAATGTGTTTATGCCTGAATTAGCAGCGCCACTGATCCGTGCGCGAATCGCCGCCTTAGCCCTGCAGAGCCGAGCCAGGACTCCATTCATCTTTACCTGTCTGCTGTCACCTCACGCCATCGACTGCTAACCTGATACAACAACACAGTGATAAGAGGGACCCGACGACGACGACGACGACAACAGGGGAGAGAACCAAAGTGTGAAGAGAAAGATGTGCCAGTGGAGGCCATCAAATGGGTCAGACGAGGCGAGAGAGAAAAGACGGGGAAGAAAAGAAAGAAATTGAGACACGCAGTGAATGAAAGAAGCAATTGAGTGAGCAATCCTTAAGAATCCAACCAGACAGTTTCGGCAGGATTCATCTGAAATCTCTAATCGTCTGCCGCTGTTCTCCTCTTGTTAAACAACACCGGATCGAAGATGGAAACCGCTGCTATCGATTAATATCCAGCGAGCAGGCACTCCTCATCGCCACAGAGCCCGGCTGTTCTTGTTTGTTTACTTATTTATTCATGCTGATTTCATTTCTGATGAGAGAGCCATTCGCCTCGCTGCGTTTAAATAAAGCCTGATGTATTCATCTATTACAAAACACTCACACAGTAAGGGAGTAATTGCAGCGCAGCACTTAATACTCTTTAATTCAGCGTAATCACATTATGCACTGCCGGTATGTCGGAGTGTGTTTCAGAAGGCCTTTCCTGTTTATCTCTGAGAACTTTCTTCGCAGGAAACTGAGTGAAGAAAAAAAAATGTAATCCAGAACTCTGTCTGCTCGATACTTCACGGGAACAAACTAAATATATCTGTAGGTTGTACTGAGTGTTAAAAACTGCACCAAAAGTTTTTAATCAGAAGATTTAAAAACTTATTCTTGATCATTTCATCGATTTCATTTAATTGCTCCAGTTAGCCAAAAGGCTCATTTCCAATAGTCCCTGGACAGATGTGTATTTTATGTTTCATAATGTAGTGTTCCAGACAGGACTGCATGCAGACTCTGACCACGGGCCGTGCCGTTTGAATAAGTGGTTTGGCATTGTCTCGCTGAAACATGCAAGGCTGTCCCTGAAAAGACTTAATCCAGAGTCCATAATCACACCGTGCAGGCCTTCAGCAAACACCAGAGGCACACAATAAAACAAATGTTGTGCTCAAGGGTGAGTTGTCACAGTTTAGTGAGGCTGAACACAAACGCTGGACAGGCAGCTACGACGACGCAACAAGTCTTTTATTAAAAATAGAGAGAGACGTGGCAGGCTGAAGCGAGGCAGAAAGGATTCCAGGTAGAAGAAATTCAAGAGATGAAAGCTGGCTGACGGGCTCGGTGAATGGCGAGGCGGGAAGGAAGACAGGACCAAACTACCCTCGGTTCTAAGCAGGACATGTGGCACAGAAACAAACCATGACTAAGACGTTGACTCAGCGAGGGCTTGCGGTTTATCCTCTCATGTGAGTGATTGCTTGATAGCAGACAGGTGTGCTGATTGCAGATGATTGGCAGGTGTGCCGAGTGAGGAAAGGAGACCACACCCATACAAATACAGATTAAACTGAGCTTTTTTTTCCCAGAAGGAGAAGAAACAGGCAGGGGCCTTTAGCCAAAATGGTGATTTCAGCTGCTGTGGACAATCAGGTTTTTGTAGAAGAGTACTGCAGTCGTCTTCTTGGGGCTCACTGTTGTTCAGGAAAAACTCCAGCACGCAGTGATTAGCTGCCAATGGAGGTAGACATCGGTGAGGCGATATCTCGTGCAGCTAAATGTGCTTTCACGCCAGTTACCTCTGATACAGAAGTCTAACCCTCATTCAGATTTTTCCAGGTCAAAAAGCCCTTTGAGCTGATTGGCCTGGATTTTAATTAAACCTACTGAAACTGAGGGTGGTAATCAATACATTTGTGTAATGTTTGATTATAAGTGTGCAGAGGAGGTCACCAATGGTAATCCTGGTTTTGTATACAAATTTGGTGCATCTCAGAGTCTGAACCAATGTCTGGACTGAGAACCAAGAACACCTTACAACCCAGCAGAGCCTGTATTATTTAATGTTTGGCAGGGAGGATTGACGCCCATGTGAGGTCCCAGAGGAGTACAAGGTAAGGGGTACATTTGTTTTGGACCGAAGGGGCTGTGGTCATAATTACTTGGATAAATGACTTGGAATATAACACTTGACATTTTTTTAACAACGGGAAAAGTAGAGCGTTTGGTGATGAAGGAAGAGCTGTATGAGGAAGTGAGATGGTAAACGTCAAGAACAGCAACCGAAAGCGGCGTTGCATCGATCGAGGGGAAAATTGTTAGTCTAACTGATAATCATCAAAAACTGTAGCAAATGTGGATCAAATTACAGCATTCGCAGAACCAGAGGAGATGATTCCAGCCAAGTTAAAGAGTTAGCAGTTCCCCTTTGGCTCCCTTCTTCCCGCAATCACCATCCAGCCACTTGACTTGTCAAACATCCCATTCTTCATGCATTTCAAACTCAGAATCACATACTGCCATCAACTCCTCTGACCCATCACCAGCCACATCATCAGCAGAGTCAACCCACTGAGAAATATAATAAGTATATATACTTTTAAATGAGTGAATTTCCATTTCTCGAAGACATCTGGAATGGAGTGCGTTTCTATGGTTGAAGTAGGGGCCATAATCGTTGTATACAGCAGATCTCCAGAGTCTGGTGCCAAGGAGGGAATTAGAGAGTGAGGTAAGTCTTGCTTTGTAAGCTGCTTCAGACTTTCCCTCTTTCATATGAAAGATAACGTGTATTTTTGATTGTAAATGCTCGCCTTACGTGGGTGACAAAAAGGGGTCCAAAGAAGGACAGCTTTGAAATGACAATCATTTGGACTGGCACATCAAGGGGAAGGAGAAAAGTAAGGATAGTGGATGCTTTTAAAGCTTACAATCATACCATCTTAAAAAAAGAAATGATCACCTGCAGCTTGATGTCACGGAGTGGGACATTCTCATCGGGGCTCTCTGCAAGGGCAGTTATTGGACTTGTAGTAAGTGCACTTTAATCAATGAAATGCATGCAACTATTTTTACAACTAAATGATGAATCCCAAATGATATTTCTACTAACATTAATACTTTATTTTTTTATTGTTCCGCATGCTTATACATGACCTCAATAACTTGAATTTCAATCGTATATTCTGTTTACAGGGTGACTTTGTGACATCTGTCTAGGGACGACAGATGAAAAATATCCTCTTGGCTAATTGAATCTTCTAAGTATTGTATCTGTAAAAGGCCAGGTATCCAAAGAAAGGACGTGCTCTGTTTGTTGACCCATTTGGAGCCACTTCCAATCAACTTAAACATTGTAGGGATTCAACCAGGTTACCAAATCCAGGATTCTCTGACCTTCCTGAAGCAGATCAGAGGTTGGGGTTTAGTACTGCCCACAACCTCAGCACCAATATCAGAACCACTATCCAAACTGAGAAGCAAATGCATCAAGCACAAAGAATGCCTACGAAATGAAGATATGGTGCTTCACTGTCAAGAACTACAATGACGCTGGTCTACATCATTTGCAAGCAATCCTGGCTGATTGAGGTGGGTGAAAATGGCACGCTGCATCTACATGGCTTTGTCAACATGAGAACTAAGAGATGACAAGTTGACATGAAGAAGAAGTCTGTCCACTTCAAACCAGCAAGAGGTTTACCTGCACATCGATGAGCCCATGAGCAAGGCAATACAAACAATCTTGAAATGGTTGTGTTGGTTTATGTCCTGAAGGATAATGGCAGATCTCAATGTCAGGGACTGATCAAACCACGTGATGGGAAGACGGAGTTCATTATAGTTAGTGTTGGTAGTTGGTGTGGCAAGGTCAGGCTTTTGTGGATTTGGGTTTCCTGAGGCTTTATTGACATTGATCCATCTGCCTAAAATCCCAGGTGGTAAAGGATTAAATTGGAAGCATGCTGAGTAAAAATGTAAAAGGTTGAAGCGAGAGTTCAAAGTACTCTTCTGGATAAAGTCTCGTCATTAATCACTGGGAAATACTGTGGACAGCTCTGGATGAATTGCAACAAGTGTACTGTATGTTTAACAGACTTGTACGAGGAACATTAGCATGAATGAATCTGCGTGTCTCTGCACACAGAGCGGGGACAGAGTGTGTTTCTCAGAGTTTAGATGAGTAACAGAGGTAATGAATGAAGTCAGTGTGTGACTCCCAAACCCATTTAAATGGCTTCACGCTCTACATCCCCTCCCATCTCTTTTGCCCTGCAACCCTACGAACAAAAAGGAAAAAAGGGGGGTGGGGGGCTGTGCAATAGCTAGAAAATGAAAGTCAAACTAACCCCTGCCCATGGGACGTTTCCCATGATATACCTGAACATTTCTGTTGCTCTGTATGTGTGTGTGTGCGGTTTCTGGAGTAATTCTGACCAGTTGACTGGGGACAGCATGTCTAATTGGGGACAAAATTGGCATCCCCATTTGATTTTTACTGCAGCTGCATTCAGCATGATGTAAAGTGGTTTCTCTCTTAATTGTTAGGTCAAGGTTAGTAATTGGGGTTAGAGTTAGGTTAACCGTCCAGGGAGGGAATTCAAGTTGATGCCAAGTCAGAGTGCGTGCACGCGTATTCTCATGCACATTACTCCATTACTCTAGACATCCGTCCTGTAACTCGGTGGGATTTTGTGATGCCAGACTGAAAGCAAACATAAAAATTATGAGCCAGTTTAACAAAAGGTAGTGGTGGAAAGTAGCCAGGTATACACAACATTTCATATCTCTTCTACCATAAAATTTCAGATCGTTTTGATGCGAAATCTGGTGAATAGTGTCCTTTGTGATTTCGAGACAAAGCTTGCTTATGCTTTGACAAACTTAGATAAACATATCTTTATAATTCCCTCTAAAAATAATCGGCCGTTTGACTCCGATCCCTCCAGCTTTAAAAGTCTCTCTGGCTCGCTGACATACATCCTTTCTTATGAAAAGTGATCCACACCCAGGTGAAGCACTTGTCAAACCGATCAGAGGGTTTGACTGCATCTCTCGAATCGTCGTCCTTCAAGTTGCCTTTCATCTGTCTTCCAGTCGTGTCTTGTGTCTGAGAGCAAAATCAGAGATGTGAGGGGGGAAAAAAAGGCAATTAATTTCTAACCTGCAGGAGATTTAGATCACACCGAAGCTAACAGATTCGTAATATAAGAAAACTATAAATTTGCTTGCTTTAATACATTGTACTGTAAATGACGTGTGTGTGAATTGTAATGTTCCTCCTGCTTTCTAATGTTCCTTTCCTCTGGGCAGACCCAGACTAATAGTACTCAGACTCCTCTCATCTGTCCAGAAATGTATAGTGGTCTATTACAGCTCCCCCTCTGTCGCTCTCTTTCTTTCTCTCTCTCTCTCTTTTTTTTTACCCTCCAGGGCTCAAATGAACAGAGCAGTAATGGGAACATCACTCGTCCATCTCTCTCCTGTTCTGTTCGTCATCTTTCTCTCGCTCCGCTCGGAGGGGGACCCAAAAGCAAGAGGTTAACGAGGAGGAGCGAGCTGGCTGGCTGCATTGTTGAATCAACCTTATGTGAACATATACTCAAACACACGTGCACATGTTGGAAAAGTTGATTCTGCTATACTGTAGGTCACACTTGAATCTTGATGTGAATTTTGTATGACTAAAGCTTCAGATCTTAAAGTGTGGTGGTGCGAATTATAGAAAAACCTGCTATGTTTTACACCTTCATCAGCATGAAAATACCTCAAATGTTCTGTTTCCAAGCAAAATAAGTCCACAGTTATAATTAAATATGGTGAAAATGTGAAAGTAACTTTATTGTCATTTGTCCAGGGTGGTTATTGGACTGTGAATTGCACCTGCAGAAATGCCTGGTGTTGTGGTAACAGATGTAGTAACAGTGACAGCCAAGGTTTGCTGGCATTTGGCTGCTGCGTAGTGTTGATTTTCCACCCTCGTTGTTAACACAGTCACGTTTTATTTTCTCTGCGAAAAGTTGAATTGTTTCTGGCTATAATTTTGCTAATGATTATGAGTGACAGAGCTGCAGGAAGTAAACCTTCATCGTCTGCGCGAGAGGTTTATTAATTGTTGACATGAATTTGATAAACATTGTTTGTCAAACAGAGAGATTCAGGTGCAAAGATGGGAAACCTAGAAAAGAAATGCGGAGAGCATGCGGTGACGGCAAATATCTGCTCGTCATCAGTCCACACTAAATATTTCAACAGCTGTTGACAATATCCTGCGAACATTGTGTAACTTTTCTACCATGAAATGACAGATTTACTACAGTTACATTAACTTGTAATCAGGTGAACGGCGTCACCAGCTATTTGACTAACTTTGGTGAAAATGGATCATGTTCTCCCTCTCACTATCTCTCTCCCTCTAACTATCTATGCTCTCTTTGCAGAGATTCATGATGGACGACAAGCAGCTGGCAGCTGTTAGCTAATGTTAGCTCAGTTTGTTAGCCGGGCTACCTGGACTGTGAGCTCAGAGCACCAGGGAGTGTTGGTGTAGGCATTTTGGACCACCGGGAAGACGAGGTTTTCAGGCCTGGGGTGTGGGGGAATGCTTACGGGGACAGAGACCGAAGAGGATGTTGATGGAGGAAGCTGCTCTCTCCTACAGTGTCCATTACAGTTACATGCACATGGTCAATTATGCAAATGAGGTAATAACATCACTTAGCAACTTTTAGGACAGCCAGTAGCTGCTTTCCTTGCAGAGTAATTGGCACACTGAACCGGAACGTCCGCGTATCGTTGCGGAGAATGCTGCACACCCGCGATGCGGCGCATCCGCTTCCTGTGTCTTCTTAAAAAGCGTCCAATAAAGACATAAAAATGTGTGTAAATGAGACAGAAAGGAAGATGAAGGACATAAAAGGGAAAATAAGTGAGCAAGAGAGTAGATGTGTAAGCCCTCCCGGTGCTCCACATAGTGCAAGGACAATTTAACCTTGCAACCGATCCTACATGTGTTTGTTGTCTGTGGAGCGTGTGGAGAATGTGAGAGGTTAGGAGGGATCGTGTGTGTGTGTGTGTGTGTGTGTGCTGATACATGTACAGTGGTATGAGAGGATATGACAGGTCAGCACTGTGCAGAGAGGGAAGAATCGACCTTGGCCGTTTTATTGAATTAAAGTTTTCATTACAGAGTCAGACACGAGGGAGAGGAAAAGGTCAGACACATTTTCACGAACTCGGCGTGGACAACTGCACTTTATACTCTGAAATGATGTTGCCAGTAAGTGTTGTCAAACCACAGTTTAGTATAAATGGCTGTTGTGGTAGTACCAGCTGATGTCGCAGTTGTATTGTAAGACTACCACGCAGACGTAATTGTGGTGTGAGTGGTTGTAGTAGTGATAAAGACACACAAATCTAATTATATAGAACGATGAGTAATTATTGCTCATCTCCATCACCCCATTTATTTTTAGCAGTATAATTTGCCAACATCCTCACTGTAATTAAATGCCAACAAATGACTTTTTCACCAGGTGTTGAGCTTTTTGGCTTTCAGGACTCACTCTGTACTTTAACACCAAGAATTCCCAAAACATGATTCACTTTTAACTCTCCAAAATCTATTTAGAATAAAGTGTAAAAGAAATGACTCTCTTATCGTATTGTTGGTGTTGTTTGTCTGTCTGGCTGCTCATCTATAAGTGGTAAAATAATGATTTACACAAAACAGAAAAAGAAACAAATGCAATCAGCCAGTGAAAGTTTCTAGATTTTTTTCTTTTGAACAAAAACACTACACAACAAGCTTTATGGATTTCTGTAAGAATAATCCACAATCAATCTTTACAAAATAACAGACAGTTCAAAAGACGTTTGAGCCGGGGGTAAACCGAGAGTAAAGCTTTTGTGTTGAGAACAAAAAGACAACAGGAATACAAAAAAGGGTGTTCCGCCGAGGGTCAGACACATTTGTAACGTGCGGATGAGGCGCCACAGAGCAACACTACGGGAACGATGGCGGGAATTTTTGCAGGAACAGGAGTTAGGAGAGATCACAAAGTGATCACAGGCTGGCAAGTGCATGTGAGAGTGAATGAGCAACAGAGGAGGAGATAAAAAGGAGCTGAGGAGTGTGGGAATAAAGACTGAGAGTGATGAGGTAAAATATATTAAAGTTACTACGTTCTAAAAAAATTAAATACATAAAAACATGTCAGAAATAAACTTTTGTTACTTCAACTTCAGTTAAGACAAGGAAAGAACATATTTTTGTCCATTAACATTGTGCTTTGTGCTAACAGCCAAGTTTGGACATGCATAAACTAAGCAAAATATGTTTTTTAATGACAGTTTTGCACACTTCAAAAGTTAATACATGGACTTTCTTGCCTTCTTAATGTGTATGAGAGCAAGAAGAGGCAAGAGCCGATCAACAAAGTAAAAAGAAACCACAGTCCATCGTGACTTTAAAACATGAAGGTCAGTCGATTCGCAAAAATTTCAAAAACTTTGTTTTGAAGTGCGGTTGCAAAAACCATCAAACGCTCTGATGAAACTGACTCTCATGAGGACTGCTCCGAGAAAGAAAGACGAAGACTTACCTCTGCTGAGTTCATTAGAGTCACCAGCCTCAGAAATCACCAATTAACCGCACCTCAGATTACAGCCCACATAAATTCTTCACAGAGTTCAAGTGCCAGACGCATCACAGCATCGACTGTTCAGAGAGGAGAGGTCGTGAAACCAATACTGAGGGGGAGACCAACAGGAAAAAGATGACTACTTGGACCAAGATTAGACAAGTGGACTCTGTACTGTAGTCTGACTAGTAAAATTTGATGCAGTAAAGCCGTCCATTGATGCATGTATCAAATGACAGCGACTGTAAATGTCGCTTTATATTGAGTCTGGCTCACACCTTTACTATTTAGATTCACCCTCCCCGCTACCTTAGTGTTGTTTGTGGCTACAGCAGCACCCCACTGTACACAGCTTGTTCAGCAGCAGACAGGGAGAATTATCAACTAGCTGGTGGACCTAATGGAGCATTTATCTGCTAAAGAGCCAAATGTTTCCCTCAGGAGTTGGCAGAGATGGAAATCAGACATAAAAGAGAGTGAATGTGGATGTGCTGGATGTGTAAATAAGCAACTTTTTGCTAACAAGCTTGATGATATGTCAATGTTGTATACAGAGCTTGTCCCAGAAATCAGCAATTGCAGGATTAATGAAACAGGACAAATCTCTGAAGAAAAGTAAATACAGAAGTGGCCCCAGACAGCATCCCTGTGGAACTCCAAAGACAAGAAAACTAGGGTTGATGAAGCCCCCATTTGTGTTCTTGGAGGAAAAATAACTCCTCAAATTAGCCTGCTGTTTGCTCCATCATGTCACCATCGGCTACACAAATATAATTAACATCAGGCAATTTAGTAAACCACACACACACACACACAAAGTATAAATTAACAAATTCAGGAGACGTCAGTAGTTCAGAGTTTTTCTACAGCACTTTCAGTGTTTGCACACATTCACACATGGGTACAAATAACACCATCTTTACCAAGCAACCAGAGACAACTGTGATGTGGCAGTTTATTGCCAGCCGCCTGGCTTTTTTATCTTTGGCAGGTCTGCTTTCTTCAGGCTGCTCACAGCCAAAACGTTTCTAGTGCTGCCAGATATTAAAAAAATCTGATCCCGATCACACACATGCTAACAAAAATAATGCTTCTACGCACATATGCAAACACGAATGTGTGTTAAACAGTGTCACTATCACCTAGAGGTGAGATAACTGGGCTTATCACCAGTTGTAATGCCCACACAAGCTGGGATTTAGGAGTCACAGTCACCAGTGAGATGCCCAGAGGGACACTGGGTAACTTAAGGCATGCAAGGCCACTCCCGTGGCGTATGATGTGAAAAAAGGCAGAACTGGTGAGCAAGCATGTAAATTTTATAAGAACAAAAAAAAGATTAAACACTTCCAAAAGTCTGAACTCAAGTGTCAGCACCTTGCCTGCAGTGGGAATAAAAAAAATAAGATGTGAGTGGCATTACAGGAGGGGCGTTAAAATCATGTTTTGCCTCTTGGGAACATGTTTGAGTTCAGAAAATGTCATGACAAACTTCCATGGCACACTACGCTTTCGAATTTTTATTTCTTGTCTACATGTTGGGAAGTATTCCTTAAGAAAAACATTTATTTCATTAGGAGCCTTGAGCAACGGCACAAAATGTCATCTTCTGTCTAGTTTAAAACATCTTTCCCTGCAGCAGAGAGATGGAATGATTGACAGCCAAATATAAAACCAAAAGGCGTAAAATCAAACATACAATAACGTTACATGTTTCTAAATAATACTTCTTCACATTACCCAGGTAGCCTAATATTAACCTTCGTTATTCCTCCATCTGAAACACAAACTGACTGAGCCCAAAGTGACCCAACACACCACGGTCCTGAGGCAGACCTGGAGGATAAACACACACACACACACACAGTACATTTCCTCTAGTCCATCCCCACAGTGGCTTCATGCAGGGCGATGGAGTGTCAGTCCTGTTTGGTTGCTGTGAACAGAGAACAGGTGCAGCAGTCGACAGATGAAGAGAACTGTCTCCCCTGCCTTCTAAATAAAACACCATCTATCTCTATCTCAAACTTTCTCCGCACTCGCTCTCTACCCCACCCGCTGTTCTCTAAACAACTGTCATGTTAAAGTCATCAACTTTACAACGGGCCACACGAAATTCTCCTTTTTGGACACGTCTGTTTGTGCCACTTGTGAACTAACAGTGAAATATGGGATAAAATTCAAGACTTGTCATTCAGTAGGAAGACGTTTTACTTTACTAAAGTTGTGGTACAGACAGATAGATAGATAATATAGATAGATAAGATAGATAATTATTAATTATGTGACATCTAGCACCTGATTCAAAGTTAATCACAAATGACTAATTGAGAAAGTGTTCAGTATGCAAATTATCAGGTATCAAGGAACTAATTAACATCTTGCAGTGTGTTCTCCTGTGATTTACCATTATGTATTGTAGTCAAGGTTATTTAAAAATTATGAACAGATCATAAATTTGCACTCCCTTCCTAATTTGTGACCTCGCCCGGCTCAAAGCCCAGTAGGACTTGAAAAATTCTCGGTGCAGTGTAACGGCATTGCTCATTTTTCTGCAAACAAAACTTTTGAAAGATTTTAATGAAGATTTTAAAAAACACACATAAAGGGCCTGCAATGACTCAGTACTTACGAAGTGAACAAAGCTTCTTTTACTGCAACTTTTTGATGACCGACCTTTGTTCCTCCAGCCTAAACACTGTGAAACACTTCATTCCTGACTTCAAGAAGAAATATCACATAACAGTTTCAGGCTGCCGTCTCCATCTTCTCTTTCTAGATGAGTTTTGGTGATTCATGGCCTTGATTTATTCTTATTAAATGTCCTTTTTGACGGTAGAATTTGGAGGGATTGCTGCTCTCCACTGCGATGCAATGGGTCAAAAGAAAGCTCAAATTCTGACTTAGTAAGACGTCCTTATGTTAAATTTTTGGAAAGAACAGTTTCCTGAAATGTAGTCACAGATTTGTTAGAAGTTTAAGCGCTCAGTGACAAAGACGAGTAGGCTCTGTAGGGTTTTTTGTACATCATGGGACAGATTGTGACAGATTTTCTGCAGGCCCGATCAGTTTGCGGATTGTATTTACAGATTATGGGACACATTGTCTAGCATTCCATCAGACAGATGGGAAACCATAAGGGGGGTCCTTCAGAAACAGCAACTTCCCCACCTGTCCTGATACATGACCTCCAACCTGGAGCCCACCACAGGGCCAGTGACTGATGGAAGCAGATGGAGGAAGTTTTAAACGACCATACTGGTGATTTAATATGTTTTAGCTCAATAATCACAAAGTGCAGTTTAATTTCCTGCATGCTGCATGCAAGGTTATTCAACACTGAGGCGTTTCCTGAAAATTAAGACTATTGCTTACTATTTTAGCCTGAATTTTCCTTTTGTAGATGGTCTACAGCAGCGGTGTAGCTTTGCATATCGTGCCTACCAATATTTGAGCAAACTTATTTGTATAGTCTTTGGAGTGAAACGCTGAGAGAGAGCTTCAAGTCAAACATTTGTTTCTACTCGTCTCCCCCTGCTGATTTTTATTCAGAAATTCAAAAAAATATTTAGTGCTCATGGAGTTCCCTGAAACCAAGTGTAGCAAATAGGGAGTATATTGCATCAATTGATGGATTGTGACTTTACTCACTGCAGAAATAGCAAGAAAGACAGAGAGGGAGTGCAAATAAGGACAGAAAGAACTGCTGAAATGATGAAATTTACCTTTAAGTGATACTGCGTTGCCTCGATACAAGAAAAGCAGTGTCATCAGACAGGGCCTGACATGTTTTGAGGCGGTGCACCTGCTATGGACAGATGTCTCTTGCTGAGTTCCTATTTTTCTGTTTTGCCTTCCAACTCAAGTGTAAAGTTTAGGTGATGTGTGTCATGTATGACAGAACATCAGCTGTACAACCGGGAATGGTAAGTTTGATGCATCGAACGAGTACCAGTGTCTGGTTTTCTTCCATGCTCTCCAAGCTAACGCCACTTCAACCAACCGTCTCCATGGAAAGATGAGGTATCACCAAAATTGTGTGGATACATTGTCTGTGAATGATGAATGTTTTCACCAAATCTTGTGTCAGAAATGCCAGAAGATCTTCTGATGGAAAAAAGTCCGAATCGGTAGGATTCTTCTAGGGACCACGACTGTCTGTATCAAACGGCATGGCAATGCATCCAAACAGTTGTTGGGATATTTCAGCCTGGACCAAAGTAGTAGACTGACCAGCCAACATTTCGATCCCTTGTGCCACTGGCATGGCTGAAAATAATGTGGTTCTTTCTTTTCATCTTTCCATCTCAGTTGCCCATCAGTACCCCCCTCCAGTTTTGTCCTCTACCCAGACTTTCCCTGACTTTGTCCACCCATCTTGTGTTGTCTGCTTACAGTGTGAGGCATCCGACACTGTGGCCTAAAAACAATGGGGTCACGGTGGACGTCTGTCATGCACTGACCCCTCTGTGCCACTAGAGGACTGGCTCCATAGGCAGACACAAACAGGGAGAGAAGTAAAGCAAAGTAAATCTCTCAGACTCTCCTCTTTGTCCTTTCATACATGACACCATAAAGTCATAAATCCAACATCCATATCCACCATTCCCCAATGACGGAACATAACAATAACACACAAACACACATATGATTTAGGTGAAAATGACCATAACATTGTTTGATGTGTAGGACAGGGTGAACAGTTGAAGCCGATTCAGAGGAAGGCTGCGTATCCCAGAGGACAAACCTCTGTCAATAAAACTATAAAATATTGTCTCATTGACCTTGTTTCCACCTCATGTACAAGTAACATACACACAACTGCCTCACACTTGTGCCCACACACATTTATTTGAGCTGCTCATACCAACACAACAGTCATTTGTCGGGGCATTTAAAAGTGACCCGTGAGAGTGCTTCAAAAACAATTCATCTGTGCTTTTTCTGATCTGCCACCTCTCTGGTTAAGTTTGGGCAGCTAAAACTACTCGTTGTGTTGGTGATGAGTCCTAATTTAAAGGCCAGTCCACCACCTCTCTACACTTAAAAGCATTTTTTGCCAGCTCGGTCATGGCATGATGGGCCGGTAAGTGCAAAATAGTTGCATGACCGTACTCGAGAGAGAAAGGGCTTTACAGGTGTCATGTCAGTTTTAGAAACCAACGCTGGTGAGTGACCACTGAAAAGCTCTAAGACAGACTCCAAAGTGTCTCAGTAAGTGTTGGATCTTTAAAGTGACATTAAAAGTCCAGCCGAGCTCTGTGGTGTGGGTTTGATCCCCGGCCTGACTTTTAAACAGAGGTATTTTTCAAAGCCGATTGTCAGAGTGAGAGCTCAAAGAGTAGCTCCGAGTGCGAAAGGGACTTGTCGGTATGCTGTTGTCCCTCGGTGCCTGAAGTCAAACAATTTCCCACAGCAGGGTAAGAGGGAGGAAATGAAAAATTAGCACTTATCCTGAGGCTGTGAGATGACACTTCATGGAAGTACAGAGATAAGAGGAAAACAAGAGGAGTGTGGGGGAGGAGAAGCTCCGGGAAAGTTCTCAAAGCAGTCATTTGTTTCGTGTGGTCACTGTCATTGGACAACAACACACTACTTTCAACAAATTTACAGTCCAGCATGTGGAATTTGAACAAAGAACCAGTGTCGCTAATGGACAGGACAGCGTTTCTTCAAACCGCGTAGGGGAAACATAAATGTGTTGTCTGGAGCATCCGACAGTCAAAGCCGCCAATTTTCAAGAGAGGGCGGCCTCTGTACTTACATACACACTCAGCATGCAAGTACCCACAAGCACCCACCTGGGTGAGATTAATCAGTGCTGCTCCCTGCTCTGCAGTCTGCACACACAGATCACGGGACAGAGCAGTCCGACCCCACTGTCAGACAGATGGGAGCCCAAAGGGGGGGTCTTCCAGAAACAGCTACCCCGAGTTCCCCCCTGCTTGTCTTGATACATGACCTCCAACCTGGAGCTCACCACAGGGCTGATGACTGACTGTATGAGACCGCTGAGAGAGATGGGGAGAGGCGGAAGACAGTGTGGAAACCAGCGGGGGGCGATTTTATTGCCAGTTTGCATATTTTAGCTCGAGAATTTAAAATTGTGGAAGTTAGCAGGTGATTTCAGTTCATGTCATGTCATGACATATTATTGAACTGTTGCTTATGATTTAATTATCAGAATAATTCATGATAATATAAATGTCCCATTATTATTATTATTATTTCTAGGCCTTTAAAGCTGCATTATTTCATTTTTGGCCACTAGAGGCCATAAAAGTATAAAAACAAGCTGACAGATACACAGCCAGTGTCATATTACAGCTTTGTGAAGTTAGCATTCATTTAGAGTTGTGTTTCTTCTCCACTTGGAGAATCAAAGTTCAATATTTTCTGGCCTTTTAGCTTTGGTTTAATCTCCATGAGGTCTAGAGGAAAATATTTTAAGACATTTTAAAACCCGATCACGTGAATTCGGTGGCCTTTTAGGATTAAAATGATTCAGAGATTACTACACGTATTTAAATTCACATTTTCAACAGCTTAAGCACACAAACAGCACTTCAAGTTAGACAAGAATTTGTCCTTAAATGATTTAAACATGCTAAAGGACCAGTGCAGGCTAGTAAAGTAATTATACCAAAGTATAATAAGAATAGTCGGTGCCTTTGTCTCCACTTGTTGTCATATTGGCCATCCAGGAGAATAATGACTGCCTGCAACCATCCGTGGAGGCAAAAAAAGGGCATCTTTATGTGTGCGCACACGTTTACTCACACAGATGAGCTCAGGCTGTCAATTCGTTATGAGGGTGAGGGGGAAATAAGTTTCTGTCCTGTTAACTACGACAACACCTCTGCTGCCTCCATCACACACAGCTCTCCATCCATGCCGGCGTCTCGCAAACATCCATCAGACAAACAACCTCATCGGACGCAAACCGAAGGTCAGAGTTTGACAGCGCCGGATGAGGTGTTGATCAAAGTGACAGAGCTAAGTAGAGTAAGGTAATAGGGTAGTAGGTCATGCACAAGGAGCCATCAGAGGAGAGTTTTACACAGCGACTTACCGCAAACAGACCTCTGGCTATTGCTTTCAGTTGTCCTGTTTTTCTTTTTAGTCCAATTATAGTCACAGCTTGTGCATCATGGCTGCTTTATAAGATCAATCTTGACAGTTTTGCCTGAGGCTGACAACAGTCCAACATTGGGTGGATAATAAAAATAAAAAGTCTGTTGTCAACAAGCACCGTACAGTTTATCGTCCGTAATGTGAAACAGCCTTTTATTTAACTTATTAAACACATTTTTCTTTTAGTAACTGAATTTAACCTTTTATGTCCATGTTGTCATGTTTCTGCAACATAATGCTACTCCACTACATTTTATAGGGAAATATTGCTCTTTATTTGACAGCTTGTGATTTTGTCATCAAACATGATCAACATAAGACACATAAACTACTTAGCTCCAACTCTGCTCTATAAATAGCTTCCAAGTTAATACATCAGTAATAAAAATCTAATTATTAACTCTGAAAGGAGCCATTCTGACATGAATTTTGGAGATAATACTCATATACTTGTATTATTTATCATTTGTGGATATTTATTTACTAATGCAGGACTTTATGCAGCTTCAATTAACAATATAAAAGGAAATGGTGTACTTTAGCACCTTTCAGCTCTTGTTTTGGTTACGGGTGTGTTTCCTCAGTCTCGCGGCTCTCATCAGCGTCTTCTCGAGAAGCAGCAAAGGAGCGCGGATAAATCCGCAAACGGCAGACAGATGAGCTGAAAATAAAGAAGCATTTAGCGGGTAGAAAGACAGACACTTCCCTCAGCGTGCTGGAGACCAAAACAAGATGAAAGAGCGCTACAATGTTCGCTATAACAAGAACAACAACTTTATGAGGCAGTGATATGTCAGTGTTGTGTTTATAGCTGCTTCCACGTCCCCAGGCAAATCATGTAATACTGCTTTAAATGTTCTGCTTACCTCTCTCTCTCTCTGGGACAACTTTCAAACTCCTCCAGTTTTATTTTTGGAAAGTCATATCTGGGGCACTTGGCCAAACTTTCAGACATCAAACAATCTCATCAGTTAACTGTTACTATAAACTGGAGCTTGGCCTAACAGTCGATGTTCACAAGCTGCCGCTGCGACAGCCCGTACCCACCAGACCAGTGTTCTGCATCTGGCTATTACACCACCGAAGGGCATGATACTCTTACATAATACTGTAAGTACATTAATATTCCACACCTAGCATATGTTTAAGATTGCATACGGGAATACGGTCCCACAGTTACATTAATAATGTGCTGTTTTTGTGAGATTTGCACCTGTATCGGATGAGCTCTGCAGCTTTGTTTAGCATATAGCTTGTATATATAGAAGATCAGTTTATAATCTTGCAGACTGGAGACTTACAATGGATCAGTGAATTATCTGTAAGTTTTCACGATGAGTGTTCACACAAACCTGAGCGTTAATATTTGAAAAATGTGTTTGTACACAGTCTCTGAAAAGAACATTATGCAGCTCAGACAGTAAGATAGTATTCATGTGTATTATCAAACGGCTCTGACTTGTTGCAGTAATCGCTACAACAATTTATTTCCCTCCGTAGACTGATTCAGATAAATAAAAAAATCTTGTTTGCGTACTAAATCAAAATCCCAACTTTGCGTCAGGGAATAAACGTCTGAGCCGGAGCAATGTGTCTGTGTTGATATAATGAGCAAGCTGTGGATATGAATCATTTCCGTCATTGCAGGTATTACAGTTCTGTGCCTTAGGCAATGTGCCATGATTGATAACTCAGATGATTACACTTTGCCAATGGGAGAGGGGAGGAAGAGCGGGAGTGGTGAAGGGAGGAAAGGAAGGGGACATAATGACACTAATGATAATTACAGAATTGTTAATACCTGAATCCTCAACGAAGTAGCTGTGCCCTTAGTCGTAGACGTGGCGAGACATCCTTTTAATCCCCCTGTATCATCACAGACGTTTAGTTAGCGTTTCATTTCAATTCAAAGTTAATTTGTGGCTACAAATCTCACTGAGGCTGAGCCGTGTTATAAAAACATGAAAATATCCCGGATGAATTGATCTGAACACGTCGGCTTTCACCAGCGTGAATAGCTGCTTGCTGACGGCCATCCATCTCCCAGAAACCCTTGCAATTCGAGCCCTTTTCCTGCGGTTGGCTCGGTGTTTGTTCCCGCAGCCCGTGTGGCCTCTACATGTTTGTTTCACGTCAACCTTCATTAGAAGGACACATTACCCTCCTGCACAGCGTATGTAGACTCACAGAAACATATGGCTGCTCATTTATGGATAATGTCATTTCAATGATGACAGCGCGTTCATCACCTGGAGACATTTAACATGGACTGAAAGCGTTCACATGTAATAAATTCTGTTAATTAAAAAAAGCTAAACGCAGGTCGTCACTTCTTTTTTTATCCTAAATCTTAGTTTGGAAATCTGCCGAGTAAATACTGGAAAACACTAAACACAAAAATATCTTTATTCCTGGCCATGTGCAGCAAACTGTTAACATGACACTGATCACTTTTTAAGCTGACATCACAAATTTGTTACAAAGAGTTGTTTTTCTGCTCACGCAAATCAAATATGTATTCTTCTTCTCCCTCTCTGGTCTCCATTTACCCCTGAGGGAAATGTCTGACTCTTGCTTCATTGATGTATGTTCACCAGCTTGTCGCTAACTTTTCTGGTCTGATGTTTGTGTTCGTTGTAAACAGCTGTGAGAGCTGTAACCAAAACAGTAAAAAATCTAAATATTAAAGGATTAAAGATGATTTAATAAATAAGGAAACTGCAGTTCAAGGTGTGTCACGGCCGTCGGACGTATTTTTGACGGACGTCTTGTCCAGTCGCGTCAAACAGCACGGAGCAGATCGTGCTGGCCAGAAAGCAAACACAGAAGCGGCTTAGAGAATAAATTTGGAAGTCACAGCATGTGCAGATTCCTGATGATAAAAACAGATGAAAGGGAAACTATTATAAACCGGAGAAAATGACCAAATCTGAACAAGTTAACAACGTTGGGTGGAATCCAGGGGCAAACCTCTGTGGCTTCATCGCTACAATCGACTTCTTCCACGGTTAGAGCAGCTTCTGTTGCCTGCATCCAGGGATTTTTGTAAAAGTTTGAAATTGAGTTATAAATCTGCTGCTCCAGCTGCTAAATAAAGCGTCTGATGTTCGAGAGAGATCCCTACAACATAACAGAAACACTCCACTCTGAAAAATGAGCTTCCTCTAAATTTTGCTGTGTCATGTTGCCAACCTTGCCCCAACAGTCTGCCCCTATAGCAGCTTGCTAATTACCGGACAGGGGCCTCCCTTTCCCAAACCAGACTCGACAGTGTTCAGCGGCGAAATGAAGAAAGTGAAAGTCAGTAAGTCAGCGTCCGGACGGACAGTCCACCTGCAAAGCATCATGGTTTGTCCATCATGTGTACGTTGGCCCCCGCCGGCGGCTGCTGTCAACACGTTCGGTAAAGGTTGAACCTGTTCACCCTCAATAAACTAAGCTCATGGAAAAACATTCAGCTTCTGCATGGCTGATCACGGACAGAGCAGGTGGGACTGAGCAGGAGTGTGTGTGTGTGTGTGTGTTCTCTATGAGTTTTATCTAGTGTTTGCTCTTGCTACCTGTTTCACGTGTGTTGCTCCGTGAATGACTCACTGCTACCTGATGAGAAAGTCTGTCAGTCACACTCCAACGGTGACGGGCTGATAATCACCTCCCAATTAGCCGGTCTGGGCCCAGACAAAGCCAACAAACACACACTCGCATTACACACACTTTTTCAGGCGTCACCCACCTGTGCGACCTTCGACCTTTGGCTCTTGTTAATTTGGACTTTGCGGGGTCTACCTCTGCAGAGGCAGAGGATACAGTGAAGACGTTTAAAGTCCGCAACACAAATGTGTTTGGAAAACACCCACTGCAGTCTGCCTTCTCTGCGAGATAAATCAATGTGTATTCTGTGGTAATCCACCCACCTGTTTCATAGAGGGAGTGGGAGGGATAATTGATGAATCTAAGGAGGGATTTAATGCAAAAATAAAAAATAACTTGGACCATTTTATGAGTCAAAAATAGATTTCAGTTAAGAGTGTCTTTTATATATTAAACAGACAGTAGACAGGCTCATCTGTTTGCAGTGAGAGGAGGAGAAGCTTCACGAGAGAGCCGGATAAGTCACTGCCCTCGAAAGGAAGAGGATGGAAATGAGAATGGAGGGTGAAGATGAACAGCAGAGCCGAGGATAAGGGTGGCAAAGGAGAGCAATAACTGGATGAATGCAGAGGAGGGTGACTGGGAGGAAAGAAAAGGCTTATTAAAGAGAGGTGGAGAGGTGAGGTGAGCCGTGTTTGTGCCAGTCGGTGCCAGAGTTACTCCGACCGGCCCGCTCTGTTTTGGCTGGCAGATGGGTCCTGTCGTGGTGCCGCCTGAAGGATGGCGTGCCATGCCGACGCCTTCACACACACACACACACACAATGTTCCCCTCACAATTTCACTTCCTTTCTTGCCAGCATGGCCGCAGCATTGACAGATTGAGAGCAAACAGGCAGGCGGGCAATCAGCTCAGACACCTGAGAGCGCCCTAAGGACCCCCGCTCCCGATGGCAGGCGGAGCGGACCGCTGGCTATGCTGCAAAACACCAATTAGACCCTCCGAAGAAGGGGGGCAAAAAAAAGCCCCATTAAAAGACCAATTAAAGAGTCATTACAGAATAATGAGAGGAGTGGTACCTGTTAGGTCTGAACCAACCTGTGCAAACACAGATACAACATCTGAGCAGTGTAGTTTTATTGGACAGCCACATGGTCGGACGTCAGGTTGTGCTGTTGACATGACATGTAGTTGACCCGCAACGTCGCACCCGTTGATCCCCCGTTTTTCCCCCCCGTGAAGACGACAGAGCTATGAATCAGAATTGTCATAAAATAATCCTGTAAAGAGACATTTTTGACGTGAAGCGACCACATTTACATTCAGGGGGATGTAGAGGGGCTGTGTTTCCTGCAGGACGCTGATGAAGTGAGCTGCCACTCAATTCCCCTCTCAGTCGCTGAAATATGGTGGACGTCACAAGGGCACGGCAAAGAATGGTTCGTCGGCCGAAATTGTCGTCTAATCACTTAACTATGTGATTACTTTCTATTTCTATCCACCGACGAGGCCTCTCTAGACTTGTGTCTGAATCCGTGTGTGTGTGAGAGAGAGTGAGTGTGAGATAGCCGTGGACAGACAGAGACAAGTGTCCTTCTGCTTGATATCGCAGCCTCCATCAGGACCAATCAATACAATCCCTCAGAATTACTGTCACAACAGAATGAATTACCCTGCCCTGCAGAGAATACACACCCACACACACTCACACACACACAACCTCTGCATGCTGCTCATTCCTCCCTTCCCTCCACACACACACACACACACACTGACATTTATTATGTTAAGCAAACACCACGCACTAACATTTTGAACTGTACTGTTGATACAACAAAGTGATTGCAGACCAAACAGGAAGCCGGGGCAGATAATTCTGGTTGGTTACAAGTGTTATTTTTATGGTTTTGAGCGTCACACAGACTGTGAAGGAATTTTCTACTCCAGCATGCCACATATGAGTTACACAGGGTTAAGCATTCGTCTTGAGGCCAAAGAAGGTGTCACGGTGTTAAATATTAGATTGTTACGGGGACAAGGACTTCTTCTCCTTGAGATTCAGAGCAGATGTAGGTCCGTGTTTATGAAAGCAGACGCCATTTTGATCGTTACTATTGCACTCGACACAACAGATAGGTACACATAACCTCTGCACAACAAAGTTGGACCTGTTGGACCAGTAGATGCACTGATCATTTACAGCTGTAGTTCTGTCTGTTAGACGAGCCAGAGAGGACGGCTCCTCCAGGATCGAGGCGGCGTCACGTCACGACTGCAGCGTATTGATAAATCCTCCGTTCTCTTTGGCCAAACCTCAATAAACCTTTCAGCATACGACATCTTGGACTCCCGTGTACTTTCTGTCCACTGACTGAACTGAATGTCGATGAAGAAATGAGATCTGTGAACGCAGCGATGACGCTAAAAAGAAACCCGCAGGTGAGCTGAGCTTAAAAACAGAAATGCGGTTGTATGACTATGATTATCCACAGTCGACATCCGTAGTGGACTGACTATGACTGTCTGACGGCCAGTATTTCCTCTGAGAGCAGTGCACAGCTCTGGATCGCTGTCTGCTTCTCCAAATTGGGGGCACCCTCTACACAGACTATGCATGAGTACCTCATGCGACCTCATGCAACGCAGCTCTGATCAATAGTTTTATAATCAAACGATAATGAAAAACAACGTCACAGAGGTCGTCGATGAGCCTCCAGAGAATCTCTAGCTCCCCTCCAATTTATGGATAGCTAGATATTTTATTGTCCTTACAGGGAAATTTGTTGTACAAAGCCTCGCAGACATACATAAATAAATACACACATACATAAAACGCCACAACATGACCACAAAAATAAACATTATGGAGCTTCGTGGCGAGTTTCAGCTGTCCAGCCATAACTTTTACTGCTTTGGTTCGCTCTCAGTGCGCTCGTAGCGTCGTTTTCAGGCACAACGCACAGCTAAAAAGTTGTGATCGACACGACCTGCCCAGCACCGGACATCAGAGCAAGCAAGACATTTAGCAGCTAAAGAGACACGTTTTCTCTCTGAACTTGGCAGCTACCAAACCCAAAAATGAGTTACAGATATATTCCTCATAATAAAATGTTGTTAAACGATCTGATACGTCACAGAATATAGATTTATGTCACAATCTGATTTAACCAATCATCGTGCAGAAAATATGAATGATATTTTACTGTGTTGAGATACAGACCATCTCTCTCCTCTTTCCTGTTCCCTCGCTCCACCTCTCTGTCCTTTTGAGTGAGGATCTATCCTCGTTACATGGTGGCAGATTGACTTTGGCTGGAAAATAGATACCGCGCATCCTTGGGGTCACATTTGTCTTCATAGATTCCATGTTGAGACACAGAGAGAGCGAAGGCAAGAGAAACAGAGTGACGGAGAGAGGGTCAATAAGTAATAAATAGCGAGGACAACAAGATGGAAGGAGAGTTAAGGACATGAGAAGGAACAGGCGGAGGAACAGGGCACAGAAGGACGAGAGAAGATGTGAAAAGTGGAAAGATAAAAAATGATCTTCGGAGTTTGGCCGGCTGTTTTTGGGCATCTCGGATGGGAAGGTGATTAAAGAATTGTGTCGGCCTCGCAAGGACAGACAGCCATCTTTTTTTCCCGCTCGCATCTCGTCACAGCCGTCCTCTCCTCTTGATCACACGAGACCGCCGTGAAAACAGCTGGCCTCAATGTCGGCACGGGTGCTGGTCTGGGATCTGTGGAGGGATACAGCGAGGAGACAGATGTTGATCACTAATGGCTGTCGTTATGGACACACAAGTCTGTGCGTGTGTGTGTGGGAACCATAGACAGTATAAGACATTATGCAATTAAGTCTTAATATAACTTGAAGAGGTGAGTTACATAAAAATTCAGCCTTGGTACAGTTGTCATGAGACAAAGAGACCAAAACAGTTTTTTGTACCAGGCTGTAAACATGTTTATTTCTGCTGTGAAGTTTTTTTTAACATGGGGACTTATGGAAACGGACTTGTTATGTTGCCAGCCTCAAGTGGCCATTTGAGGAACTGCAGGTTTGTAGAAACATTAGCTTCACTTCACAAAACATCCTTGAACATATATTATCAATATCAATGCTATCCTGTCATCTTAAAGGGTAATCTGTGGAGTTTTTGACCACTAGTAGTGCTATAGAGCAACTGGTTGCTGCTTGCTTTAAGGGCAGGAATATATATTTTTCAGTGATATCGCCCCCTATAGAGAGTGAGTGAAACTGCAACTTCCAGGTTTTGTTCCTGGACTTGCATAAATATCACAATAATACGTGAATGTTTAATCACTGAATTATGAGCTCATCTCATTGTGGCGGCGCAGGCTGAACGAGGCTGGGATGGACTATATTTACGGGTGTCATGCAGCTTTTACGTGGTCGCATAATTTTGGCATTGTCAGATAAATGTCAGGAAACAGGTTGGCTGCCGCAGAGCTACAAAGCTGCTCTGGAACTGAGAAGACAAATTAGTTTTTTCTCAAGAATCCGCATGGCTAATTACGGCTCCATATAGAGTTTAATGAGATGGTCCCCGTGTGTGAACGCAATATTTACTCTGATTTACTGTAATGTTTATATAATAAAAATGATGATCAGCTAATAAGGGGGCTATAATGAGTTTTTAAGTTCTATTACATCCCTGCAAGCACATCCGACACACACATGCACAGCTTAATTTGATCAACAGTTCATCTTTCCTCGTCAAAATACACAGAATATGTGAAAACTCAGGCACACACACACACACACACACTGTCATCTGTGGATACACAGACAGAACAAGGTCACTTTTCTCGTTTGTGTGAGCAGCAATGTTGACTGGAAGCTGCACTTGACGCCACTTCAAACAACGCGCCGCCACCAAACAATTATCATCCGTATTTGCCGAGTTTCGTGGCTATTTTTAGTCGCTCGTTCACTTGTTGTCAGACGGGCCGCTTCTATTGGCCCGAGGACAAACTGGAGCGTTGACCAAGAGTGTATTGTCCTTGTTTACCCGAGTTGAACGAAAGATACCGGAGGGAAGAGACGTAAAAAAACAACTGTAACATCAGCAAATGTATTCAGAATCTGACTATGCAGCGACTTTTTGTTACATCACTTTATATAAAACACTTTCCAGCCATGTGCGAGTGCACCGGCTTCATCGGGAAAAACATATAGTCATGCACTGAGGTTGCACAACATTATGATTAGCATTTCATGTTCTCTCGCTCTCCCTTTCTCATATTCCACGAGTGTATTACATAAGAAAGGAAAGTACGTCGATATCGTACAGAGAGTTGGGCTGGGAGGAAACTCAGTGAGCGAGGCCAGGAGGGAAGAAATGTGGAAAAGGGAAAAACATGATAACGGATAACGCTGGGTATATCTATATCGAGAATGACACGCGCAAACACATTCACACATGCTAATACTCGCACACCTCCCTTGTACTGTTTCTTTTTTCTCTCTGAGTGTTGTGCAAGCTATCTGTCATGCTTTGAGGGAAAATACATTTATAACTCCACATCTCCATCTGAGTGCCTCAGCCTAAATGGAAGTCGCCTCCGAGGGACACACCACTGGCGTAACCAAAGATGTTATTTGGCAAACTCCACCAGCCTGTAATCCCCCCACAAGGCACCGACACGAAGTGTCATAACCCACAGACAAAAACACTGCAGGAAAACCAATTTGATACAAATATGGTTCCCGCAATTGAAGCTGATCCAGGTGCTTTTCAAGAAAGCGCAGCTGGCCCGGCTTTATCAGAAAGAGAAATGGGAGGTTTTATCGGCTCTTTTGGGATCTTTGTGTCTTTCCGTTGTTGGTTAAAGAAACTCATTTGAAGCTGTTCTCTACAACTTTTACCCGGCGTCAAACAGTAGGAACCGTTTGCATGAGTCACTCTAATTTCGTGATCACTGGGTCCACCTGTCAAACCAATTATAGGCTAGCAGATGGAGACTTAAAATACTTTCGTACCTTAAGTCAAGGCCCCATCGGTGTCTCTGTTTACCGCTCACAATTCATACACTCTATACACTCATATTGGTGTGAAAATAAGCTTTAATCTAACTGTATCTGGTTTGGTTTCTTTCAGTACAACTTTCACTGCATGCATCTTTATTCTTAAGGTTTACTGGTGGAAGAAAATGTTGCACCTTTTACTGCATATGGTTGATTTGCAGATGAAGATTTCACATACGTATAAAGCATAGTGAGCCGGTCTAGTGTCCTATAAATTAATTTTGCACATCACAATTCATGTCGATCATCAATATTCAGTGTCGGTGCAGTGTGTGGGTGGACATTATGGCTTATGCAGGCGATCGGAGCCTGTGTCCCGTCACATATTTGCAATTACCGTTGCCCTGTACGAAGCTTAGAGTGTGGTGGTTCTGTTCGCTGCCGTCTTAGCAGTCCTGCCACGATACAGCTGTCATGATAAACATATGAGTACAAGATGCAGATTTATAGGCCCTAACACACTCTTCTCTGCCGCAGCTTTATCAAGTACACACTTCATTTTACATCTTTGCAGACTCTCATACTCCATCCTGAGGTGTCTCACTTGGGATGCAACCTGTGTCTAACGCCGCTCGGTGTTTTCAGTATTGAACGGCTATTCAATCTGCCCGGGATGCTCGAGGAAGCAGAGGAATCTGTGTTGTAAATTAACCTCCTGAACAGAGGCAGCACGTAACTTCCTACCTCCACAACTCCAAGGCGAACTGTTCAGGATTCCACACTGTTATCGCAGGACGACCTCTGATGTCCCTCCCGCACCAACCTATCATGTCTAATTCTGTCAGAAAAAGTATTTGCTCCAAGGGAAATTTCATTTTCCACAAAGCAACGGGCAATTCTTGTCTCTGCCAGTCACTGACATGCGCCTGTGCATTACTCGTCCGTGTCAATCAGATTCTTCTACAGAACTTTTCCTTTTAGGGATTGGCTTTTTTCTGAGCTTTGCTTTGTCCACAGTCGTGCTTTGAGTTACGGCACAAATCTATGTTGGACGTGAACTTCTCTTTCTTCTCTCATCGTCTGCTCGCTACGCCTTTAACCCGAGGAATACCGCATCGCGTTTTTACTTTTGGCGAGCTCTTTTTTATTACGCACATCATGCGCCTGGCTATTATAGTTCAAGGGGCAGAGTGTGTTGTAATTAAAGCAGAAATGCGCTCTTCAAATTCAAGGTCAAACCTCATCCTGACAATTAAAATTCACTTTACAACCACTGATAGCGATGCTAATGACCCCGTGAGAGGGGAGCCTCCTTACTCAGTGGATTTATTCCCCTCATGCTTCCCCGATGTTTCGGGAGACATGGGGCCCCTCTTCATTTGCAGCGTGACGGCTTTGTTGCAGGGGGTGTCCCTGCCGGCTGGAGATGACGGCTGCGGGGAGGCAGTGGAGTGACTGACGACTCGGAGATAGTCCGTCTGTCAGACAGAGTGATGGCTGGGAGACACTCGCTGACAGATCAGGCGAGACGAGAAGAAATAAGAGGAGAGGAGGGGTGAGGACGGGAAGGGAAGCCTGGCAGCTTTGTCTTTCAGTCTGGGGAGATATGGGGAGGTGGGGACAGCAGGAAAAAACAAATTCAGGAGTGGCGGCTGTGTTGCTTGCAGGATGATCAGGAAGAGGCACCCATACTTGTTGATGATGTTTTTCAAGAGGGATCAAAGACTGAAGATGTGCTCCATTAAGCTTCATTAAGCTCGTATCCATCCGGTGTCGTTCAGTGATATCAAAGATCATCTCCAGCCGGTGTGAAAGCTCTCACCCTGGGCGGACATAATGAACAGTCTAATCAGACAAGTCTGTAATCAGCTAAGTATCTTAATTAGGCTTGGGAGGTGTGCTGAAGAGCAGCACTCAGCTTGGCCTCAATCAGTCAGGCGTCAACCAGTCAGTCACATGTTGAGAGTTACAAGATGTATTAATAGACGTATTTTGGTCGTAGGTTTGAAGACAGACGGGCTCTTCTTTAACATTGTTTAAGGATACAGAATAAATGAATCAAATCCATGGTGCTCCCTTCGACTTCTCATCTAATACCACCAGCAAATTAAATTCTCCTCTTATCAACATTTGCTAGATGGATTGGTACAAACCTCCGTGCGGACACGTGTGGTCCCCAGAGGACGAATCCCTTTGACTTTGGTGATCCTTTGTAATTTTGAGTGAAATATCCTGACAGCTGTTTGATGGATTGCCATGAAATCTGTCATGAGATTCACGTTCAGCTCGGGATGAATTGTAATAACTTCAGCGATCCATTAATATTTAATCTGGCACCATCGAGTCAGGAAGACCGCTGACATTCCCATCAGCCTCGGCTGCGCTTGTAATACTCACACCACGAGCACCAATCGGCAAATGTGGCGGTAAACGGTGTACCGGTGCTCGGCCTGGACGGGACTCGAAAGCCAAGGACTCAGTATCAGCTACCAGGCGCCAATAAGACAAAACTTCGGATACTGCCATTAGTACACTTATATGTAGTAAGCTGTGCAGACTATGTACTTCTACTTCCACAGTACACTGCATTTTGCCTTGACTGACAGTGTGGATGCACTCAAGCACTCAAAACAGGTACAGGTACATGAAGTAGCAGTTTGATTCTCTTAATTGTGGATTTCCTGGTACTGACAATAACATTAATATTTGGCCTACCTGTGTAACTGCATAATACTGATCCATTCTCTGTGTTTAATTTTATTTAATTTTCTGTTTGTGCCCTGTGCCATTTTTTCACCCACTCCTCCAAAGCTAATTGTCCAATCTGGCCCAGGCTAAATTTGAACCTTGCACCGTGGAAAAGTTAAATAAATTAGCATATTCTTAGCAACAGCAGCGCAGTCAATCATCCCAGTGTCAGGCAAAGTGCTTCTCTGGGGGTCACGCATGGTTTTCACTCCGAGGTCTGCCTCCTCGAGCCTTTACACATTCAGGACAAGGAGCAGCACTGAGACACACATTAGCATAAGCCCGTCTCTCGCTGTCTCCGTCTGCCCTTCACACGTTCGCTGACAAGTCCTATTTCCTCCATGTTGAGACTAATTGGCTCGCTTCAGAGCTCTGCTTTTACAACTCGATTACCTTTCTCTTCGTCGGCCTGAGAGAAAGTTTGTTTTGTGTGTTTAAGAGCCTCTAAAGTGAGCTCTATGTGCAAGGGAAGCCTCGGCTCAGGTGTCTGCAGCACCTGTTTGTTCTTTCAGACGTTGTGTGTGTGCATTGGTCTATATGAAGCGTTTTTTAATGGAACTTCTGATCAAATTTCACAGCAAACCACCTGAGGAAGAGAGAGTTGTCCACGTTTAAGGCCTGTCAGGGGAGCTAGGTCCAGACTTTTTACTGGAGCAGACACGGGAGCGAAGGCTGAAAAGAAAGTTCGAGGACCACTTTGATTCGTCAAAGTCGTCTCTCTATTTTCATTCCCGCCTTGCTGCGATCGTCTCTTTCTTTCCTATTTGCTTTGCTTGCGAATCATCTCACATTCTGCCTCTATCTTTGTCTTTGGACCTGTTACTGTCCCCTTCTCTTGTTTTGCTCTCGCCGGCCGCCCTCGCCATCTTTTCCCCCACACACACGCATCGAAGCTCTTTCCTGTCATTTTAGCGCTGATTAAAAGAGAACGTCCCAGAGGTCTCAGACATAATCAACTCTTAAATCTGTTTAAGTCTGCAGCTCGGAGCTCACTGCACAGCTCGGTTTTTTTGGCTAATAAACGTGCACAAACATCACACTCAGATCAAAACTGCACCTCAAGTTACAACTGGAAGTCTGGAAAATGAAACATTGTCTCATTTTTGTTTCATGTCGCGACTCTGTGATTCAGTTTGTCCTTTTTTTTTGTTTTTTTTTTGTCGGTTTATTTTTGGCCAATAATCATTCTCAAGATTTACACTCCAAAAAAGTCTGAAACAATCAAGTATGAAGAAATTTGATTGGTTCTCCCGCCGTCTGCGCGTCACTGTCCCCTCCCCTAATTGGCTTCCCGGCGTTTCCTCCCACGGCGATAATCTCCAATCAACCATCTGCCGTGTCATCTCTGCGCGCCACCGCTCTGCCCTTCCCTCCGTCCCCTTCGCCATGTTCCCGCTTTCCCCCCGCTGATAATGTCAAGATGCAATATTCCCTCGAAGCGGCCATTAAACAAAACGCAGAGCGTGGAAACAAAGTCAACGGTTAGCCGCGCGCTGTCCTTTTTGACACCGTCCACGAGCTACAAACTCTATGAGGTTGCACGCGGGTGTGTGTGTGTGTGTGTGTGTGTGTGTGCAAGGCCCTCCTGTGATGGACGTAATAGGCCAGGACAGATGGCCTCCTCTCCCACCAACCCGCGACTACACACACACACCCACATTTACATGCACACACACGCAGACGCACGCCTGAAGTACAGCCTCGGTGTTTTGGTCGTGGTTGTTGTTGCCTGTTCCAGTACTAGCCTTATTCTGTCGCTCAGAGCAGCAGGAGCGAGCTACATCTGTGCCGCGTTCGCCTGTGATGTCAGTACAGAAATAGAAGTGAAGGAGCCGGCGTTTGAACCGACCATTCAGCTCTCTGACATCCCCGAGTAAAAATAAGCTGTCTTGGATGCGGTGGGCTCTTAACATCTTTAACATCTGCTTATCATAACCTGGTACAGTGTCATATTGTGACGAGGCAACCACAGGTGGATTAGCTGAGGATGGATGAAATTTCATTTCCATGATCGTAACAGTTAGAATTTTGGTATCTGGGTGGCTCCACATGCTGAAATAAAAAGGAAGAATCTACTATAAAATAACAAGACAAATAGTTATTGGTTACTAAAGACATCACCACCTCTGATCTTTACTTTCGTTGTGGCTTTCCTGAATTCATCTCTTTATGATGGTCGAGGATTTTCACGAAAAACGCACGACACGGAGGTAATCATGGTGCTATTCAAGAAACGTGGTGAGTTCATCCGTTTTCGTAGCAAGAACCACCACGTTAAGATACGTTCAATGATTTCTAAACAGGAGGAAAGATTGTATTTCTTGGATCTGTTGCTGCGTTTTGGTGTTGGAAGCTGCTGTAGGACCCGGGCATGATGGACACAGGAAGGAGGAATGTGTGGTCGTGTCACGGATGTTTCTACAATGAAAAGTTTAATAAGGAGGTTGATTTGATGTGATATTTATTGAGGATCTTCATCAAACGTAAGCCCATGAATAAGATAGACGACAGGATGAGTTCCCCTTGGAGTTTAGTTGCTGGTGGATGATGGAAATTTTCAGTCGGACATCCTGGAAGTCGTGGTAGCAGGTCTGCAAGACAGAGCGGCAACGATATTTTAAGAACACCACCCAGGGAGTGATTGGCTCGAGGACGGCAGGTGGAGGGATCATCGGTCCAAACTTTGACAGGGTGGGAAAGCGTACAATAAAATCCACCATAAAAAAAAAAAAAAAAGGTAGAGCGTGTATCTTATTGAACTCTTGCCAAAGCTTCATGGAAATAGACCATGCATTTTTTTACATGCATGAATATTGCCGTTTTTGCTCCACCTACACAGAAGTCACAGCTGATGGCGACAGGTTTCCACACAAATTATTCATGCAGATTCTCTGACAAACGTCCAAACGTCTTGTCAGTCAGAAATCAGTCTCTTGTGGTGAGGAAGGTGGGAATCTTTCGCTTAATAAAAGGGGAAACTATTTCCTCACGCCATCATATATAATCTCTGTCATACTAGGCTGGCATATCTTTGAAGCTTCTTTGCTCACTTTTCTTTAAAATGATTCACCAGTGTTACACAAACGTTTGGTCCCCGGTCAAGTAAAGCACTTGTCAGTGTCGTTTAAGAGTCTGTCAGTGGCAGGCGGCTAAATTGAATGAAATGAGCAGCGTTTACATCAGCTTGTGTCAGTGTGAAAATGATGCAGATGACATGAAAGACCGCGTCGTTCTCTTCCTTCACTGACCCACGAGACCGGCTGTTGACGCTCGCCTGGTTTTAAAGTTCCAACTCTTCTCTCAAGCCCCCCCCCCCCAAAAAATAAGAATAAGGTCGAGGCCACCAACGTCCCCAGCAGGAAAAAAAAAAGGCCCACAACACAGTCGAGTGGATCTGTCCAAAAACTCACTTGCACTTGACAAGAAGCATCGATCGGTTAATGCTAATCCCGAATCTCTGCTGATGAGAGTTGCCATCGAACCTGTCAAAGAGGTCCATAGGTGAGAATTTGGTCAGTTGCAGAGGCGGCAGGGTTGTCAGAGAGGTAGAGAATCAGGGGTCCATCATCTTGTCTTGCTTGACGATCAATATTTTAGAGCAAGGCGCAAAGACCCCCGAGGAAGGAGCTCTCAAAGTGATTGCATCCAGTGTCGGGTAAAATGGCCTCCTCCTCCGTGCATGCTCTGTTTGCTTGTGTGTGCAGATGTTGTGTCTGTATGCAGATGTTGTGTTTTGATGTGTCTTGGCCAGTGAGAAGCCGTGCATTGTGAGGCAGCGAGGTGCGTCGTTGTTGTCTATCGCCGAAGGAATAAACGGAGGCCACAGTAGAGAAATGACGAAAGCGGTAATTAGAATCTCAGCGCCATGAAATCCTAATGCAATTACACGGAGTTGTTTCTGCGGAAAACAACAAGAGGATTAAAGTTTAAGTGACTCATTTGCAAAGACAAGCAATAAAATAGTCTTCAGCCATGTTATCTGGGTTTGAGGGCACATAATGCAAAGTTCATCATGCATTATTAATAAGTCTTATATTAAAAGTAATATATGCAGGCTTCCCGCGTCTCCTATTACGGAGTGGAAGTGGAGCTATTGATTAAAACGCTGACGCTTCACGTGTTTGTGCAAAGACTGAAGCAACAAAATGAGGCGTAATTTCTCGATAGCAAGAAGTGGCAAGAAGTCATAGTGACTTTTTTAATACTCTGCCATGTTTTCAGGGGTTTTTGGGACCCAAAATGCAGAGATGGAGTCTTAAGGAGTTCATTAACACAAAAAAGGAGGTGGTGGTGACTTGCCGGCGTCTCCGGTGAAGCAGGGCAAGCAGATCGAGGGATACACTGAAGAACTGCACACAGGAAGAACCTGAATGAGTCTCAACGTCAGAAACAATAGAACGGTACTCAAAAACAGGTTGGAAGGCTGACACTGGTAAATCAGTACAACAGCTTAAGCCATGGCGTGTAACAGACAGGTGATCTGGCCCAGGAGTGGTGTTTTGACCGGGCTTTAATAGGACAAGTGATTGCTGGATGAGACAGACAGGTATACCTCGTTACTGAGACCAGCACAGCCTGCCACACACACACACACACACACACACAGCGAGAAGGGAAAACCACAGACAACAACAACAAAACAGAAAAACAAGCATAACTATGACACAATGTGGAAGTCCAAAGTGTTGAATGCATAGAAATAAACCAGTTACTTATGAGGGAGCCAATCCCAGCTGGCGGAGGAGAGGTACACTGGATAAGTCAGTGGTTCATCACAGGGCGGACACGTAACAAACACATTCGCATCTATGAGCAGTTTAGAGTCAACAGGCCGGGTGGGGGATTTGAACCGGGTACCTTCTCGCCGTGAGGCGACACCGTGCCGCCGCTCTTCATCTTTTATATTTCATTTCAGCCGTGATCTGTCATGACACTTTTCATTTCATGTCGCTTTTCTAATATCGTCTTTCATGACAGTGGAGCAGTCACCAGTCATCCCCCGCCCCGCTTACCTTTCAGCCAATCACGTGCCCCCTGCATCTGATGAATTAAATCAATTTGATTTGATTTTAGAGTGTGTGTGTGTGTGTGTGTGTGTGTGTGCCTGAACGCTGCAGTTCAGCAACGACATTTGTCCACAAGCAAAATGTTACTTTAAAATATAGAAAATATTAGAAAACATCAAAATAGAAAATATTTAACTTCACATTGCATTGTGAGTCATTTCCAGCTACAGTTTTTTTTTTGGATTTGATTAAATTATTTTTATTTTTTGTATTTTCAGACAGTTAAAAGAGTCTTTTAGGATTCTGGAAATTCCTTTTTAAAATCTTTTTTAAAAAGGAATTTATTCAGGAAATCAGATGTTGCGACTTGAATTGCAATACACTAGAGGCACAAACTGGGGTTGGACCTAAATAAAAACTGTGTTATGTGATAAACAGCTTTGTTTAAATAAAAGAACCCACCATCTTTTAATATCATTCAGTCATGTGCACATTGTTACCGGCCAAAGTCCTTTTAAAAACAGGATTCACTGCCCGGATAGTGAAGACACTGCTGCTGACAGCAGATAAAATCCTCTCTGACCCGACCTTTCAGCTCAGGTTTTAACAAGTTTGAGCTTCCCACCTCTGGTTTCAGTTTCTGGATCCTCACTCACAGGAATAAACCAGTTAAATGTCTGTTGGCCATCCCAGACGAATGTTATTCTCATGTAAAAAACGTGTCTGGTCTCATTTACACAGGCTCTATTGCACCAATTATCTCACGTAATGAGAATATTGATGGACGTTAAACTGTCTATACGGCCGTTTCTTATGTAAATATGTTTTTGTTCCACTTTAACAAGTGCACTGCGGACTAATTATCCACTAGAGGACAATCAAGTTCAAGAATAGGCGTGTGTGCCTCTTGTCCACCTGTAAATAATTCCAAAGCCTCATCTCTATCACATCAAATATTTAAGTGTCTCCCAGAGTAATAAAGTTAGGATTGATTAGTGGACGTGCCCCTGCGTTTGGACGCCCGGAGCTGAATGGAACCAATAAGAGAGGTAATTAGAGGAAGAGAAATGAGAGACAGACTGAGAGCGGGATACACTCGTGTCTATCTTTGTGTTCGCGTTTTTATTTAACAGATACGCAGTCAAAGGGCACGCGCTCAGTTTAACTGAGACACTGTCACAAACCGCTCTCATAGCAGCAGCGGCAGCAGGGGAAAGTAAACCAATTAGATCTATGTAAATATCCGAGAATATCTTCTGAGACGTGCGGCCAGCCGGCTTGTCGTTATTAAATTCAGACTCGGTGCGTGTGGAGGCACGTGTCACACGGGAAGTCACAAACTGGCGTTTTCTTTAATAACTGCACTGTTCGAAGACCACGAGGGTTTCTGCAAAGCACATGCATGCCATCTAGTGTTAAACCTTAGCGTGAATCACACACGACTGCTCCAAACAAGCCTGACTGAAGTAACACTTTGTAGTTGTAGACTCTCAGGCAGTGACCCTGTGTGCAGCTCCGAGCCTGTCCTCGAAGCTCGCTGTCCTCTGAGAGTCTTCAAGGCCTGAGTCATGATGCAGGGCATCCAGATTGAATGACAGCACCTGTGTTGAGCTTACTAACTCATGTCAATACTGCTGCTGGGGAAAAGGCCTGTTAGGTATGCTTGTTAGTTTGTTTTTTAAAGTCATAAAAATCATGTGTGTGCATTAATTAAGAAAACATAAACGAGTTATCACAAAAAGATTGTTGTCGTCCTGGTAACTCACCTGGTAGAGCGTGCACCCTGCTTACGCAGTGTCGCACCTCATCTCTCCTTCTATCAAAATAAAGTCTCAAAAGCCCCAGCATATGGGATTTTCATGGTTTGCATACATGCATTTATAAGTTCATGTGTTTTATTATTTCAAGTCCAGATATCATCCAGATAATCAGACATGAAGGTAGAACAGTGATCCATACAATGCTCAGTAGAAAATAAAGAAACTCCAGATTATTTTTAAGCACTTGTGAACAAACAACAGCAAAGACCATACAGCATGATTCATTTTGAACATTTTCATGTTTAGATACAAACTTTTCATTGATTTCTTGCTTCTCCTTCATTATTCTTGATCTAATTACTGCGCACACAGAACACACACGGTACGACGTGGCTGTAATAGCTGATCGTGAGGTGATCGTAAGAGTCCACTCTTCAGAACAAACAGTCCTTTCATGATCTGCTAAAGACAAAAGTCAACAGGGACAGACGAGACGTTTGGAAGCATTTGTCCAGATTTATGGTGTGTAAACATTCCCCTGATGTTCTGGTGTGTACCGATTATAATGAAGCGGTGTAATTAGACAGGTTGTGGTAATCCCATCTCAGAGTTTTGTATGCCAGTTAGGTTAGGCCTCCAAGTTTGCAGGATTTATGGCGGTATATCAGAGGAAAGTGTGGAACATGCGAGTCCTTAGACTTTTGGTCCGGGGAATATTCCTCGTAGAGAACTTGATCACCTTGTACAAACTCGAGTTCCCCAAGTTGGAGAACGGGGACCAACGAGCCGTCTGTTTGTTCCCGTGAAGGTTCCAGAAAGAGGAGGAGCAGCGCTGGAAAACCTCAATGTTCACTGCGTACTGACTCGGCGCCGGCTGGGACACGCACACCAGAGTCACGGACGAGGCGAAACCACAGGTGTGAGGAGAGACGCCGTGAAAAACGGACTCCCCCGGCCTCACAGACGCGCCTCTCTCCCAGACCATGCCAGCCTCCTCCGCCACTCCCATGCCGCTGAGGTTACATAGGGCCTGAAGGCACACCTCCTCAAGGGCCTCCTCATCGGGAGAGCGGAGCAAGATGGCAACAAGACGGGGGACTGCACCTCGGCGCAGTAACAGTTCTTGCAGCTTAGCTGGAGGCGACAGGGACAGAAAATAATTGTTTTAGAGTCAAATATATTATTGGAATACACGATGAAGCTACACAGGATGGAAACAAATGGGGAGTACACATGTACACAAACCTAATTTCTTTACTTACAGCTGTCATAAGACATGCGTGAGATGGCCCTTATAGCGTAAAACAGCAGGACTCGGTCTGTGCTGGTCAGCACGGACAGCAGAGCCGTGACCAAACCTGCGTCGCCAAAACCTTTGCACACCAAAGCTGACAGGAAACAACAACGACAACAGCTCAGTGGATGCAAACGAGTGATCTCGCAGGCTGCATTCATGAAAAAAACATCCTAAATAACTTACATTCTTTGGCGAGCTCAGCCACTAGTTTTGCAGTCAGCACTGTGAGAGGTCCTCTGTGTCTCAGAGAGAGGGCCAGAATTGGCAGGATCCCACTGATCACCACCTGCTCGGGAGCGCCTTTGTCTGGACACAAGTGGAATTACACATGTAAACACAACGCTGACAAGAAACACGAGAAAGTTTGCCCTAAAAGATGACGTCGCATGGCGTATATCAAGTTGCAGCAGCTGTATTTTCCTAATCAATGTGATTTGTTCCTTCAGTCATTAAACAGAATATGATGTGCTGCTCCAGCCTGACTTTCTGCATGATCTGTTTGACCCTTTACCTCCTCTGCCTCTCTATCCCCCAGTCGCTCCCCTGCGAGGAGACACAAATACAGCTTAACGTCTACCGAGGACTTACACTGTCATGCACCTGATCCCTTCTCAGCCTCTCAACACCATCAGCTCCCCATCCCTCATCCCTCATTCCTTTTGCTGCCGGTTTTAACATTCAAAATGGAGAGCTGTGATGATTTAGCTGCCACTAGGAGTGAGAGGCGCGATGTCTGATGTGCTACTTGTGTGGAAATACATAAATATGTAAATTGAACGTGGCAGCAGGACCGTCTGCATTTTGGAATTCAAATCACATCAAATGAAAGACACGCGCTGACTGAAAGGTATAACCCTGAAACACCTCATTGTGATGTGTTTAATCATCGTACCTAGCAGTTAGTTTCACAGCTGAGGCCCGAGCGGTAGCAAAGCCTAATTCCAACTGTAAAAGAGTGTGAATGGACTCACTCCTCTCCTTAATGTTGATCAGCACTGTGTTCAGATGCGGTCTGAGTTCGTCCTCAATCAGCTCCAAGCCGAGGACCCTGATGGCGCCTAATGCATTGTTCAGGTTGTCTGCAGGAAGAAAATGAAGACACATCGAGAGTCGTGAAATGGGGCACAAATAAAAGGCCAGCAGGTAGTGAAGCGCAGGAAATATGAATGTCATTACAGCTGCGCTGCTCACAAGACATGCAAATGAGAAAATACTGAGACCATAAAAGCAGCGCCGGGAGTCGGACACGAGTACAGAATCCTGAAAATAATTTGACTACGCGTACTAAGGTGCACTTTATATTTCTGCAAAGTAGTGGCGGGTGTTCAAAGGGTGGCTGAGTGGCTGATTGAAGTCCTGCATGGAGCACAGTATGGAGCACGGCCTGGTGGTTGAAGAGGCGCCAGTTCACCTCCTGGGTCCTGCTGAGGTGCCCTTGAATAAGATACTAAATCCCTGACTGCTCCCAGGGTGCTGCTACATGGCTGCCAATCACTCCACCATGTCTTCACCTTTGCCACCTATAAGCCTTCAGTTAGTTAGTATTTGGTATTTGTATAGTTTTTAGTATTTGGTCATAAAGTCTTGGACTTTATTAAACAGACCGATCAACAGACTGCTCGTAATTAAAATCCAAAAACTTCCCACCAGACTAAATGAATAAATCTGGAGTGCTGCATAGAGCTGCTGCCCACAATAATTTCATACTGCTGACCTGATCAGCTTCATAGCCGGTGCTTCAGTCAAGGACACTTCATCAGTAAATAGTACTTTCCTGGTCAGCTTGTCCCAGCTGCTCTGTGCAAATAAAAACCCTCCAGTCGGCAACATAATTCCTCTGAGTGCTCCTTCAATTAACGCACGCACAAGCCAGTGACACGTACTGATTAGTATTAGTGGTCACTGTAGCAAAGTGTGACTGAAGACACGAGCATGTGGAGGCATATCGTGATATTTATTTTGAATGTTTAGCATATTTACTACAAATTCAGCCATTTCTGAACAATATGAAAATCAGTGACCCAAATCTTGAAGCTCGCTTGATTTGTGGTCGTAGTTGCTGATTGCAGCCACCTCACCTCACCCTCTACTTTCTAGCAAGACAAGACAAACTACTGTGGCCACGAAAAACACAAAGACACCCTTTTTAAAGCCAGCTGCAGCGCTCTCCAACAGGACAGTTAACCCCTGACTTGTCTCATTAAGCTGCATGGTGGTCAACACTATTAAAGTCAAGCTGTAGCAACAGGTGCAAATCATCAGTCGCCGTTCTACTCACCGTTCGGTGTGTAGGGCTGCAGTCGACTGGTCCTGCGTTTATCGCAGTGGGAATGTGTGTAAGTGTACATGAGTGCTACGTTAGGGTGTCCCATTCTGCTCCGTCCTACTGTCTCTGGAGAGCTGTAGACTTTCTCAGGTCGCCATCTTCATCCTTTCCTCTTGCCACCTTTCTTCCTCTCAGTGCCAGTGTTTGGGGTCATTAGCTGTTGCATTCAGGAAACCGACTTCAATCTAAACTATATCTCACTTTAATCCCACCGCTGCACTCTCTACTCATCTTGCACAGTTGTTTTTTTTTTTGCAAAATAAAACTGTTGTCTATGTTTTGCCTGTCTATGCCCGTCTTCCTTGCACTCCAGCTGCCTCTCTGTGCCCTCTCAGGGTTAATACAGAGCAAATCCTCCCTAATGCTGTTCTCTCCCTCCTCACGTGTCTGTGTCTGCATATGCAGTTAAAGTATTAGCACTTGGCTGACTCTGCTGAGTATATTCTTACCACGCTACACTCCTCCACAACGCCTTTCACCTTCTAGAAAATCCAAAACAACAACACAGGCAGGTGGGTGTTTGATTTTGTACACAAGTGTGCTATTATCTGGCAGTCCTAAACAGATGTAACCCTATCACGACAATAAATATCATAAATATCATTCTTGCAACATCCTGACAATATGTTCAAGTGACATTTTGCAGCTTTTCTACCTGATTTTGGTGAAACTGGATCATATTTTCTGGTTTTCCCTCCGATGCTCCGCCTCAACTCTCTGTGATTTACAGACTTTCCTGATGGACAGTGAAGTAAACTGTTGTGAGCTCTGCAATTAAACAGATGCTACAATAAGTCACCTAAACACACAAATGAAAAATATGAAGCCGCTCATTTTTTTTTTTTTTTTTTACTCAAGGATCGTTTGGACACATCTTCCTCCATTTAAAACATCGATCACGCAAGACAACGACAGATTAACAAAGTAGTTATGAAAATTAAATCTTTATGTTTTACTCAATGCTTCAGGTTCCAGTAAAAACAAACTTTTCAACAATCGAGTACAGAATGGAAATCTAAACAATAAATACAACAGGAGACATCGTACCACCAGCAAAAAATATAATACAGATCTCTGATATTCTACATGATGGGCTGTACCTGTGCACGGACAGGTGGTGACAGCGTTTACATTTATACACACGTCAGTGACGTTTGTTCACTGAAAACATAGCATAAAAAAATAATATATAGATTGGACTACATACATACAAAACCTGCTACGATAGAAACAGAGGATTCACTTAAAGTAATACTTTTTTTTTTAAACATTTTGGGAAACATGCTTCACTGCCAACAGTTAGACAAGAGGACTGATACCACTCTGCTTTGTACCAGCTAGTTAGCTTAGCTTAGCATGAAGCCCGGAACAGAGGGCAAACAGCAAGCCTTTTATGGCCCCGTAAAACTTCATAAGATTGCTATTTTGTGTTGATTTCTAGTTGCTGGTAGGCCAATTTTGTTACCTGACAGCTCCAGCTAGATGCTAAGCTAAGCTAACCAGCTGCTGGCTCCAGCTACATATTTACCATAAAGACTTGAGAGGTATCGATCTTCTCATCGAACTACCGGCAAGAGAGCAAATAAGTCTTTTCTTCAGTTGGACTTCATGATGTGACATAGTTGAAGGTGAGCTCACCACAACTGTGATCTCCATCATAGGAGCTCAACCCAGCTCAACTTGTGCAGAGTCTGTGTCCCATTGCTGAATACCCCTTTGAATGGGACTATCACTGGTTCTTTAGACTTGTCAAGTGTCAAACAGTCCCGGTTACATTGAGACCACTGGAAACAGTTTCATATCCTACAGAAACCAGGGTAAGGACATTACTCTCCACGTCATCTGGCTTGCCTTGCTCCGTGTGGGTTTCCACCGGATCAGCAGCTCCAGTGTCCTGCCTTAGCTTCTTCTTGGCTTTGCCTCGCCCCTTGTTTTTTGAAATGACCTTCCCTTGCTCGTTGATCCCTCCTGACACCTTGTGAGACTTGTCGTTGTCAGTTGGGCGGGTTTTGCGATGACGCCTGCGGATACGCCGCATGGGCGGTCCAGTGTCAGTCGGGTCTGATGCCGCTGCGCCAGACAGGATCCGAATCTGCTGTTCGATTACCATGATGACCATGTCCAGTGCAACGTCCAACATTCCCAGACCGAGGCCATGAGTGACGTTGTCAAACGCACCGCTGTTGACCGGGTCCTTGAAACATTTTCTCATGTCCTCAAGATGGTTCCTGAGAGAAGAAGAGTGTTATTGTTCCATTTACCTCAAGAAAACAAGCTTCAACATCGTGTTACAACAAAGACATACGGTACATACTTAGTTTCAATAATTTTGGACCAGTGCTGAACTGTATTAATCTCGGGGATGAGCTGTTTCGCCATGTTGCCGTAGTCGATGTAGTCATGAGCGAAGTCCCTCATGTCGTCACACAAAGCTCCAGTGTCGCCTAAACACATACACAAATAAAAACATAGTTTAATCTCCTGTACTTCTCTTCCACTTTATCAAATTTAAACTCCACGTAAACAAACATCTCTGTCACCTTCAGTGAGTTTGGAGAAAGAGGAGGATACAGAGGTAGTTGTGCTTGGCGTGAGCCCGAGTACATTCAGTGACTCCAGAAGGGTTTTCTTGCTGGCGGGGCCTCGGCTGACCCGAGTGTAGGCTGCCAAGGATCGCAGGGACATCTTCTCTGGAGCCTGTAGGCGGCGTTTAATTTCATCATAGGAGATGAAGTACTTTCCTAAAATAAGACAGGGCGAGGTGAATCAACACAGCAGCATTTGGATACAAACCGTACATAGTTTGATAAAGGTGTCATCTTCAAACGAATGGCCACTCACGAGCTTTAGATCCTTTCATGTTGGGATCCAGGAGTGATGACACCTCGGCAAAAGGCATATGGGTACTAGACTGTGAGTTTGTGCTTGGGTTTGGTGGCAGTTCCTGGTTCTGCGACACATCCTCAGTCTGGACTGGGGCAGGAATTTGCATCTGGGCCTGAATATGAGGTTGCATGTTGTGCATTTCCACCTGGTTCTGGTCTAACGGGGCCTGACTTTGCGCTTGAGGGAGGATCAATGTGTTTTCAGATAAACCCTGCAGCCCCATTCCCCCTTGTGCAACACTACCCGTTTGCTCTGAAGACACCTGAAAGATCCCCATGACTGGTTTTACTACCGTGAAAACCATGTTCCCCTGAGCATCCAGACCCACAACCCTAGTAGATGGGTCCATGTCTTGACTGAAATTATACCTATCTAGCTGAGGGAGGAAGCTTAATTATCAGATCAGGTTACCTTAGACGCCCATGTAGTGTTACAGTATACTCCTCTGTTCTTAAACGGTTATGGTTAAAGCTGACCTGACAAAAGGGGAATGTAAACTGACTCAAGGTGAAACCGCCAACAATGAAACTGTTGGCACGTTTCACTTTCTTTCTACAGTTTCATGAAGCTTATGATCGTTCATGGCAGCATCCCAGCATACGTTTGATTCTGAAAGACAAAAAGAGAAGAGATCATGGTTAGTTAAGTATCTTAAGTTTTCAAACTTGAGAAGACAGACGCTGAACTATGCCAACATTAAGCAGGTGGAAACTCCAGGTACAGTAGATGCTTTGGCAATAAATCTGTGATTTAGGGGGAAGTAAAAATGCATTCAACCTCATTTTTGTCTCTGGGTGGTTAGGGTGAAATTCATGTTTATGTGGAGAAAATTCACTTTACTGACAGACAAGAGCTGGTTCATTGTAACAGCTGTCAGAGCTACTAATCTCTCCATAGAGTCCAAAACAGCACAGGTAGTGTCAAGTAGTATCTGACATCTATTAACAAGCTCAAGGCAGATATTTTTACTTGTATTCATCGTTTTGAAAGAGAAGTGCGTCATGGCAGAAAACCCCCTCAATTATACACAGATTAATACCAAAACAAAGATGTCACAGCTCAAATAAAAGCTTAATAAACAACTTATAAAGTCACATTTTTACTGTAAACAATGGCCACAGACGCCTCTGATGGGACAGGACAGTAACTAAACTCATCAACTTGTTAACGGTTAAAGAATTGACGTACGTTACGTGGGCGAGCGCGTGATTAGGCGGTTGGAGTGAGTCTCGCGCTCCGTGCGTTAGTTGGCGTCTCTAACGTACAAACTAATAACTTTCGTAAATTAACACACAAAGGACAAAGCTTTAATCTCTCCCCACCTGCCGTTTTAGTAACAATAATTAATTGTCGTTAATTAATTGACGTAGTGGTGACTTATATGATGATGAAGCTGTCTTTTAAACCGCCGACTAACAACGTAAAATGCATCAACACCGCTCCGTTTATCGTTACTAACATACATCATGGCTGCCGGTCGCGGCCGTTGCTAGGTTTTTCTGGTAACTAGGCCCGAAGCGGCACACAAAGCGGGCTAAACTGTAACGGAAAGGTGTCGGTTCTGGACGGGACAGACCAAATTTAACCGCTAACCCTTTTGGATGCAACTAGTAGTGACGGGCTGACGGCTGTCCCACTCACCGTGTTCGCCGTCTGGGTTCTCTTAAAAAGACACTGATCCTAGAACGGTCCTCGTCGACGCCAACGACATTTTTCCTCCTTCTCTGCTGTTGCTTCGGCGGGTTGCAAATCAGCTGTACGTGCACTTACCGCCCGAGAGCGGTAATCCCGATGCTCATTGGTCGATCGACAGATCAATCACGCAGCACCTGGCTTGTCATTGGACAAGAATTCTGCCAGTCGGACAGGGTAGGCGGTATTTCCGACTATTAGTCATATATAAATAAAAAGGACGAAATATGCCCTTTTTCATTTGTTTACTCGTCCTTTTATTATTTTTTACAAGATGTGTGTTGTTAAACTTGTTAATAAATGTATATAAATGTAAGAAAATAGGGTTTCATATCTATATTTACTTGTTTTATATTAAACAATTAGCACAGGAGACAATACAAAGCAGTCAGTGTTACTGGGTTTTCTGGATCATTACTCACAGAAAAACAAGATATCTGGAACAAAAATAATCTTTTTGGCTTCACTCAGCAAATGTATACATGCTTCTGTAATTATTACTTTAATTTTTTTCTTCTTTTATTTCATTAAGAAGATCTGAGCAATATCAACAGAAGTTATTAACTCTTTACTTGAAACATTGGCTATAAATGACTGAGTCCTGACACGTTATATATGTCAGCTAAATAATAAATTGGAGCTCTCAGTGTGTATTACAGAAAGGTTTCTGATCACAGAGCAGTTTTTCAGTAGTCTGTTAAAACCTTCGATCCCTCTGTAGACTGGCCGGACACACAGAACCAGCTTTATTAACACTTCATCATGATATCTCTGATGTGTATTTATTTAAATTCCTGCAATTTATGACCTGGATAGTTGAGTTATATTCTGCATAAATGTGGCTACTGTCCACCATCTAGTGGACATTTTAAAATATTACACATCCAACCCATAGAAAGCACCTTGAGAGTGAGGGTTCAACAGTTTCAGTTCAGTTTGAACCCTGTTCTAGTTGTTTTCCTGTAACATCTTTAGAAAAATAGAAAAATAAACAACTTCTCACTCATGTCTTTTGAATTTATTTGGGTACAAATTAAAAAAATGTACAAAATAAAGCATAGAAAGTAGTAATTATGAAAACAATGTCAATGACAACAACATAAAAGAACAAGGCAACAGTTAAATAAATCAATTAAAAATGCAGCCAACTAATCTTGAAAAGCAACTCGCAGTGCTATACATCTACACAGACAGACATGACATTTAACAGTCACGTTTGGGTAAGAAAAGGCATAGACCCGGGGGCGTGTGAGAACACAACATTGAGTTTGAATCCAGAAGTGCACAACAATCAAGATCAAGTTTTTTTTCTCAAATATCAGTGCGTCATTCAATTGAAACAACATCACGACAAGAAAAATGGATGCTGCAACAAGTTGACTGTAGGCCATTTTCTCATTATACAGTTTTTACATTGACATTAGTGTAATATCCTCTCAGCTTTTTTATCCTTTGCCTAATAAAACCAGCATTTTCCCCTCGAGGCTGAGCCCCATAAGCATCCCCCATTAGCTTGATGTTCCTGCCTCTGGCTTTCATAACAACCACTGACAATTACCAGACTGTATATACTCATAATGCACAAACATTAGTACAGTGTTGTGTTCACAGTGAGCTTCACACCATCCTTACTTGACGATAACACATAATCCAGCACGACAGCAAGCTAACGTGGAAACACGTGACAAGAACGTACGTCTAGCAATCTTTGGCGTCTGTAGGTGTCAGAGCCTGTCAGCGCCGTCGCTCAGTGACCACAACGACACACAAAGGAGACCTGGGTGGAGGTATCCAGCTACTGTCTGGTTAGCCTCCATCACACTGCCTCACAATCTTGCCTAGTGGCAGTCACTGAGGGGTTAACTGTTCATTTTAACGGGGTGGATTTTGGCTGCTCTGAGCTCTCCAGTCTGGAGATCAGCTGGTTTGGGAGTGCTGGTGTTCAGGATAAATGCGAGTAACGGCTCAGTGTCTGCGTGTGCGCTGGCCACCGGTGCCTGTGGTGGTGATGTAGAGGAGGGGCTGGGGCTGCCGCGGCTGGGACCCCCGCTTCAGGTTATTCATGTGGGCTGTGGAGGACTCTGCGTTCGAGCCTGTGGAGTCAAAACAAAACAAAGCTCAATAAAAATACTGTTACAGGAACGTTACTTTGTCTACACTGGCACTGAGGGTGGGTTTACCTATTTGCTGGCTGTTGTAGGGTGCCCTGACTTTGGCGAGAGGAGGGACCCCTCTGTACTGGGGGCGTAGCATGGGAGCCTGGGGCTGCCCGTTATTGTGGAGGTGCGGGTCTGATGTGCTGTCCAGAGGACGGAACCTCTGAGCTGTGGTTGTCTTGGTTTGAGGCAGCTATGAGCAAAAGGAGGAAGAAATTAGGACACCTAAATTTCTCCAAAACCCAAGGACAATCTACAAAGGTGCTGCTTGGTCCTGCATTTGTTTTCATCGTGTGTATATCGATGGATCAATACTCACTGCTTGACCAGTGACCTCGAAAGAGCGTGAGCGCCTCTTCTTGCGGCGGGCCTCGAAGTCCACTTCACGGGGTGTTTGGTTCTTGGTGGTGACCTGACGGTTACGCGGGCGCGTCCAGGTCACCGGAAGGCCGGGGCCTTCGCCCGTGCTGCTGGACAGGTTGTCGTCTGAGGTGGCGTGCCTGAGCTCGGGGCTTGGCTGCCTGCCGCGCCGCACCGGCAAACCTCTGGGGGGTGCCTCGCTCAAGGAGAGGCTGCTCTTCTGCTTCTTGGGGTCCAGGGGAGATGAGGGTGGGGGTAACCGCAGGGCATCTATTTCCAGGGCTTTCGAACGTCGACGGGCTGCTTTTACTACAATGTTCTGGACGCCCTTTATGATCTGCTGCCGCTCTGTGGAGACGCAGGAGAGGTTTGTTTTTCACTTTACTTACTTTGTCTTTAATTACTTCCACGCACTTGATAAAAGGTGTCCAAGTTTGTAGTCAATCAAAGCGCTACTTCAGAAAGAGTTCTTGACAATACAGTTGTGATGAAGTGATTATTAGCTGATTGAAGTGTTTTTAAGTAATTTATAAAGGAAATATGCCAAATGTTGGTTCCAGATTCTCAAAACACAAGGCTTCACGTTGGACTCTGGTATTACAATGTGCAATCACAATTATCCAAATCAAGTGTGTGGCTGTCATATATTGTATGGATTGTAAAGCCTCTCATCTCTCCTCTAACCCTCGTTTGAACATCTTACCACTCTGTGAAAGGGGGATGTCAGCCCCGGCCTCACTGCTCTCGGGTGATGAGTCCAGGTGGCTGCTGACACTGTGGCTGAGATGACTGAAGCTCAGAGAGCTCTCAGGAGCCAGCGGCTGCAGCTGCAAACACGAGACGCCGTGTTACGATCAGATATTCACCGAGGCGCTTTGATTTCAGTCGAGGTCATCTCAATCACTTCTGCCTCTCTCCAAAGCAACATTCGTATTTTGAATTGGCATTTAATTCTAGCACTCCAAACTCTCTTCATTTCATTTTGTCTGTGAGTCACACTCTTGATTCATTTGCACAGAGAGAAGATTAGAGGGAGGCTGGAACAAGAGAATTCTACTAATTTGCAAATTTCCAAAATGGAAAGCTGAACACAGAACCCTGAATGCAGGCGTGGAGAGTGAATACTTATCACAACTTATGCTGAAGTTCTTGGAAATAAAAATGTTCTACTGGAGAGAGAGATGAATAAAAAATGCTTCATTGAAAAGCAACTGATCAGACTGTATTAATTCACAGCATGATGCACCTCTCAAGGATAGCTACTGAGGTGGAATGCGTCAGATCAAATACTGCTTATTAGAACTGTCCTCACCTCTCTGTTGCCCTTCCCGTTAATGTGGATAGGAGGCGGCGTCATCACGGACGAGTTTTTTATCTGCCTGGCGTGAGGGCTGTTCTTGAAAACTCTGTTATTGTCCCTGATCCGGGGAAAGGGAGAGATAATATTACTGTCAATGCAGTCGTTGTTAAACCTTGGAATAAGTGTGAACGAGACGTCCTCTTACAGCTCGGGCTCGGGCAGAATGGGAGGCAAAGTGTGTCTGCGGATTTTGGCTTGGCCTCGTCTGTTATCGGAGTACATGTTGCGCACGCTCTCCTGGTCCGAGTCCATGTCCTGCATGTTGTCGCGACCCTGGCCAGGCAGGGTGATCTTGGGTAGGGAACCCTCCTGGAAATGAGAGCCGGATTAATGTATCGATATTCATCTGGACAACCTGATTAATATTCATATAATTTAGTCATGTGGGGGCTACCTTTATGGTATGTCTGGTGGTCACCTTATCCAGGGCCATGGCTCTGTCCAGTTTCCTCTCATCCAGCTCCCTCATGTACATGTCATACAGCTCCTGGAGGTGTGGAGGTACTAGCAGACTGTGGTCTGGAACAAATACACACATGATGATTCACTACACCGGAAATCAGTGCACCTAAAACCAGACTAGAACTGAAACAAATGTTTATTTTATTGATTAATCAAATAAAACATCATCGGCTCTAAACCAGACTTGTGACATGGACCTACACAGCGATCACAGACTCACCGTCAATGAACTGTCTCTGCTGCTGTATGATCTCGTCACACAGGTGTCTGTGCTGCTCGAAGCGCTGCACCACAAAGTTTTTCTGCCGGATGACGTTGTCCTTGAGCAGCGCGTGGGACTGCATTTCCGCGTTCTCGATCTCCAGCTCGTGGACCTTACAGAGGAGGCCCAGGACCTCGCGCTGCTCCTCCGAGCTCACTCGCCTAGGCAGCAGCTCCTCTAAACGCCGAGCCCGATCCCGAAGCTCCACGAATCTGCGCTCAAACAACGCCTTGAGGAAAGCGGGAAAAAAAGAGGGTTTAAGAAGTGTGATATGTTTTCTGTTTCTGCAAACAAGCAGTATGTGAAACATTTAAAGAATCCCACCTTCTGTTTGTGGATCTTTTTCTGTTCAGCCATGAGTGTGACCAGGTTTTCTCGCGCCATCACCACCTGCTGGGTCTCTGTGCTGTCCGGAGGAGACTCCGGGGAGTCAGAGTCCTTCTCGCTTTCGTCCTTGTTGACGCTTTCCTTCCGCCTTTCAGCTCGCCACTTCCTCCTGCGCCTGTTCCGCTCCTGCTCCCAGCTAGGAAACAAACAAGACACACTCATTTACAGCCACGTCAAATTGATCAGTTTCAAGCAGTTATCAGTTATCATCTGTTTTTGAAAGATCGTCTGTATTCAGTCATGGTTAGGTCAGTCTCGCGAGCGAGAGTTAACTGAATGAAGCACAAAGGAGAAGCACAGTTTCTATGGTTACCCGCTGCACAATGAACCAGGCACACTGATTTATATGTGTCAGTGGTTTTACTGTTAAACATTTATGATTAACACTCTCAGACAAATGTTGAGAAAGTTAAGTTTCAATCCTTCTCTCATCATATTGGATGCCTGAATGTCACGTGCGGGTTTACAGATTACTGTAAGATTACTGTTTGCTATGAGATCAGGGAGGAAAGCCAGAAATCCACGACACTGACTCTGCAATGGTTAGCAGGTGTTTGGAGGTGTCGATTTGGATCTCCATGTTGCTGTTTTCCAGCTCCATCAGGCTCCTCCTGATCTCCATCTGTTGACGGAAGGCATCCAGGAGCTGCTCCCTCAGCTGGTCCATCTCCGCCCGACTCTGCTGTGTGGAGTGGGCCTGGACCTCCGCTGAAACAGTCACAAACAGGCATACAGATATTAGAACAGCTGCATTTGTCAGATGTTCCTCATGTACTGGAGGAGGGCGGGTGCGGACGGGCCTTTACCCTGGACGTGGCGGATGTCAGCTCGGTCTGAGTTGAGCTGGCGGCTCGCCTGATCTGCGATCTTCTTCTTGAGCCGCTGGATCTCACAGCGCAGGTCTGAGATGATGTTGGTATACTGAGCAATGTGGTATGACACATTTATCATGTTCTTCTTTACCTGGAGCACACGATGATGACAAAGATGAAGAAGAGAATACTTTATGCATATTCGACATGGAAAGATGCATTTAGCACCTAAGAGTGTGAGGAGGATGCCAACTCGGGTCAAGAATGAATCACAGTTGTGATTCAGCGGCTTAGCCACTGTACTGAAGAATGACACGTGTGTCTGTGTCCTGAGCTCACCCGTGTTCGAATACTTTTGGCACGGTCAGCGTACGTCAGCGTGTTGCGAGACTCCTCAAAAGCCACTGAGGCGGGGCTGATGTGGGCTATCATGACCGTTCGACTGTTCCCGCCCAACGAGTCCTGTCAATCACAGACATCAGAAGAAGAAACATGGTGAGTAACATCTGAATCACAAGCTCTAGTTATGATACCGTGGAGTTGGAGTGTTAGTTGCTTTACCTTCAGTAGTCGAGTCAACTTGCTGTCCCTGTAGTTGACGTACTTGGTGCCACTTTTGTCACTCAGGGCGTTGATGCAGTTGCCCAGTGCCAGGAGGGAGCGGTTGATGTGGGCCCCCTCTTTCAACCTCTGACCCCGATTCTGAGTCTAAGAGAGAGACACAGACAGACTGATGGGTTTTTTGGACATTTATAAAACAGCAGAGAATGACGGAGAATATCACGCAACAAAGGTCCCCAGTTAGTATCCCATCCACTGCACATAAAGGCTCATAAAGGCTTTTTCTTCCAGTGGAGTTGTTTCCACTCTTGTCCAGCAGATGGCGTCACCACATTTGTTTGCTCTATTAATAGTTGGCAGCACTAAATCAACTCCAACTAACTGCGTGCACTCCGCAGGTTCCCCGTGACCTGCAGTGACAAACAAGTCCCTGCTCCTGCTCTGTTACTAATGGGAGGCCATATGTGCTATTCATCAATAGTATGGCTGTGAACCTTTCAAACAGTCTCCATGGCAAGTAAGTGCTCTCACTCACAGACTGTTTGCATGTTGTTGTCGGTGGTGTGCAGGGACGTGGCAGTGTTAACAGAGGCGTCAATGACAAGCCATTCATCTGATCCACAAAAGCAGACTAGACTTTAGAACTGCTGGCGACGAACTGAACAAATGCTTTTTGAAAATCTTCACTTGACTGCTTGGAAAGAGTCAAAGCCCAGAAAAGAAATCGGCTCAAGGACAGTTGCTGTCTGAGACTATATTTTCAACGAGCAGCAAATGATTTATCTGACTTTTATTTTCAGTTTTTCTTCTAGTTTAAATGTCACTTGTAAAAGGTAAAATCATTATACTTAATTACATACTTCAATACATTATATTTAATAATATACAATAATAAATCACACTCAATATACTTTCTAATCATGTTTTGGGGTTGAATCTTCCTTTCCTTCCTCATCAAAATAAACTTGTGATCTGTAGTCAGTGAGCAAGTGTTTTTTTATTAAATAAACTCTTTGAAGCCTTGTCATGTGACAAAACCAAAACACCAGGTGCTGGAAAATGTAAACGGTGGTGTTATCGGTAAAAGTAATTTACGTATTAAAAGAATTATTATTGGAACAACAATGGTGGTGCTTTTATTGATGGAGATGTTCTTGCTCTTCTTCAGACTGACTTCAGTTCGTTAACAAGACGTTTCAAGTATGTTCTGAAAGTGCCAGTTAACATCGACGACCTCCATGGTTCTGTGTAACATCCCGTTTGTTTCACTACAATGTCATCCCCTTTGCTACAGGGTCAGTGTATGACTTTAATAAACTGCATGGTGGCAGATATAAAGAGGCTTTTTATTAAAGTCTCCTGAGGTTTATGGGCACCTCTGTGCTCTGGACTGTTGTTGAGACACGCTGCCAAGCACCCCCGGTGAGCAGACAGCAGTTAGGTCAGGACACACTCACAAAGCAGGGCCTTGTAGTTTCTTAAGCTATACATGTGTAATGTGTCCATACAGGCTTAAAGGGAGCAGTGTATGTACCCGGAACATTAGCCAAGTCTTTGAACTTCAACTTGTGTTTGGCAGAAAAGTAGACGTGAATGCGCCCATTTAGACACACAATCACCAAATAAATGATCCACCTGTATAACTACCAATTAAACGTCATTTCAGACATTTAAACTCCTACTGACAAGTATACATACACACACCTGTGCTGCTCGTTCGGAGCCCGCGAGGTCGATCATGAAGAGGCGTGCAAAGCGGACCTCCTGCAGCACGTCTCGACACCGGCTCTGCTGCTTGACGGCCACCTGCAGCACGGCATGGGAGCGAGACGACGTCTGATTGGCGGCTGTTGGCTCCTGAGTGCGCTGCTTGTTTCCTTTCATCAGCAGCTCCATGATCTGAAAACACGCGGGGGTTTTCTTGTCATGAGCGAGTGGAGGAAACCAGAATGTTTTGACTGAAACGAACAAGGTGAGGTGGCTCGTCTGACCTCTTGTGCGTTGATGGTAGAGACCTCTGTGATGCCGGCGACCTGAATCACTCCTTTAGAGTCTTCTCTCAAGTCTAGGAAGCCGGAGGATGGGTTCAGCAGATCACGGATCATCTCATTGTAGATCTACAAGGACACACAAACATACAGAATCGTCAGTTAAATGCGCCTCCATTAAAAACTTGCATCAAACACAGTACAAGACAGATTAAAGCAAAAGCTTCTGCATCTGGTTGACATCCTTAAGTTATGCTCCTTTGAGTTATAGACATGAATCAACTGGGAGGTTGTTTACATCCATTGAAAAGGCTCCATTCAGGCTTTCAGGCCTCCTACACAGACTCAGACCCGGTACAAAAACATCAAGTGCTGTATTTTCAGCAACTTGTCATTTAGAAACCACAGCTTGCTGGGTGGCAGGCTGTCATCAGCCAGTGTCAGTGCTCCTCTTTCACAAAAAAGAAAATGCAGGTGATTTCTCTGGACTGACATTGATGGCGCGGCGAAAGCAGCTAAGCCCACATGAAAGCTCGGTGCAGGAAGTGACATCCTGGAAAGTGACCACCGGAGGACAACCCGCCGCGAGGTCGGGGCTGTGAAGACAGTTCTTATTTGTTAAGCGGACCCCGACCACAAACTCTAGAAAGGGGATGTTTTTACTGACACTGGCAGTTGGGTGTTTGTTCTATTATTTTTTCCATCTGTACTCTTTCATTGCTGCTGAAGTTTGAACAAGACTAAGAGTCTGCAGACATGCGAGTGGTTCTGTGACTCTGTGCTTGACCACAGTGGTGCTTTGAGCAGAACGCTAAAGGCGGCATGCTAACACGCTTAAAGAGACAATGCTGGCAGATACAATGTTTACCAGTTGCCATATTAATCTTAGTTTTGCACAGATTACAGAATTTTGCAGACATTTTCACTATGAATCAATCCTGGACAAATTAGAACTTTGACCTGCTGGTAGTGCTTCATGAAAAGTCAGAAAGACACTATATATATGTTATTACAATTAATCCTGAGTAGAAGTGTCCTAACATCTTGTCTTTATATCTGATTTTGTAGTTTAGATATCCTTGAACATAATGCCTCCTCTAACCCTGCATCAAATTTCACGGCTATAGACTAACATTGGCCTCCTAAACGCTGGTATACAGTAGCTAAAAAGGTTTCTCCTTCCACTGAGGTTCCTCAATCCAGAATAAACATGAAAGGAAGGGGCAGGGAGCACAGCACGCACGTGAGCAGTAAAGAATAACTGAAGGTGGCTTTTTTTATCCGTACAGTATATTTATATACACTCACTGTATGCGTTTCCGTGCATGTGCCTCAGAGATTGTACATGTGAAAGAGAGTGTGATTTGAACAAGAAAAGGAGCAGATGTGTGCACATCGCTCAGTCGGGTTGTAAAATGACGTTTAACCTCTTTGTGGCGCGGCGGCGGTGGCAACAGATTGCTCCCTGGAAACGGCAAACATGCACGTCACGAGCGGTCCTGTGTCAGGATTCATCCTGAAGAGTTCAATACAGGTCAGAGAACATCCAGACTCCATGGTTGGCATTTTAATAGGAAAATTTTCACTTCCTCCCACCCACAGAGCCGCTAAAGAGCCAGGCTTCAATAACATTGTCAATCACAGAACATAATGATAGCGTTCGGCAACGAAAACACAAAATGTAATTTCAATGTCTGATGCAAACCCTTCTCCCAACGGGCAAAATTTGTGCCCAACTGCTTACATTTCATTTCCAGTCCCAGATTTAACGCTCTTTTCACATTTGCTTTTTATACAAGGTTATAACCATCATCTGCCTTTTCTCCTCTCTCTCTATCTAAATATCCTTTCCTTCTCTTTTAATCTCATTTCTTTCCTGACACAACCAGAGCATTTTTGAACAAATAGAACTCGCTCTTCTTTGTATTCAGAGCGACTTTTGAGAGCGACTGGACAAATTGTTCTGAATGAGGCAGTTCATTTCCAAGGTTAGAATATTTCCTGTATTTCTAAAAAAACAAGCAGCCGCTATGAGCGAGGTGAAAAGTGTAAACAGATCACTTGAAAAGCCTTTATTCAGAACTATGAATATCAGCTGCACTAAGAAATCTCTGCATACTAATTTCAAATTGACCAAAGTCAAGAAAAGCCAATAATTACCCCTTTAAAGGGGAACACGGAGTCACACCAGTGAGGCTCAGCTATTGGGAGTCAAATGAGCCAACTCCATTGTATCCACTGCTATTAAGGGCTTTGTCATTAAACACACAGTCTGAGCTGTACCTGCTTCTCAGTAACGAGGTCTGAAAGCCCAGCCAGCGGGCACACAGAGAAACCGCCATCGTCAGCCCGCCGTCTTATCTGCGCTTCATCATCCAGTGACAAAGGCACAGATAATCACTCAGCCAGCAGGACCACAGATCACACCTAAAAAGTACTGTGGGCCTATGTGCAAGGGCACCAACACACCAAGAGTAAGTTTGTACATCTTGTCCTAAATATCACGGCTGTGATGGGCTCCATTCACGCCACCATGCTCAAAAAACAAGTCCATCTAAGCTGACATGAAATAAATAATCCCAACAAAGTTGTCAGTGATTTAGCGCTCTGCGTCGAATCACATTGCATCACGTTGTACTTTTTGCCGCACTTCAGCATCACACACGTTCACGAGAGAGGCTCATCAGTCAAGAGTCTGTGTTTGTACTCTCAAGAACAGCACGGAGCGGGCGAAACAAAACAGGCTGTCATTAGATGTACTCGGAATATAAATTGAGAAAATGTTTGAGAGTTTCAAGTGGTGCCGGCGTTTCATGCTCGCCGTTCTTTGCCTGTGGAGGAGGAAAGAAAGAAAATACCTAAAAAAAAAGGCTGCGCAGTGAAAGAAAAAAGAGGAAATGAAAAGGCAAGCAGGACAAATGGTAAAGCAGTACGGGTGAAATGATTACAGCCTTTCAGACGTGTCTGTCGCTAACTGCCTTCAGTGATATACAATATGGCAAAGCTGGAAAATGACCATCAATAAGGGACATGTGAATTAAAGCTGATGGTTTGATGACAGTCTGCCTCACCTTGTATTTCGCAAATAGGGTCATTTTGAATTAGCTTTTGCTGCTATTATTTTTCATCCTGGTTCTGCCTCTTAAAAGAAAGCTCCTTGCCACTGTCACCAAATATTTGCTCATGGTGGGAGCTGTCTCTGAAAATAACTTTAGAAGGAGAATGGTCTAGACCTGCTTCTGTTTGAGAGCTGCCCTGAACTTGTTACGATTTGGTGATGTATAAATAAAATTCAGTTGAATTAAGCTGGTTTTTGTCTCGAGGTTACAGAAACAAGCAACGCTTTTAACTCAGCGAGGCGGCACCTCACAACGACAACAGAAAGGGCAATCCAGAACGCTCCACATAAGATATAAAAAAGCCAATAAGACAAGATATAAATGAAAGTCTGTTCATCTGTGTCTGCGCTGTGGATGCCAGCTCAACTCAAATGCCAGGCTGAAGTAAAAGGACACCAGCGGTATCTGCCTGCTATTGGCATTAGCTAATAACCTCCGATCTTATCAGTGTGAGCAGATGGCGGCGAAAGAAGCACTTCTATCGTGACGTTGACGGAAACAGAGATGGATGAAGACAATTCAAATGTGAAGAAATCAGAAGAAATCTTTCATGTCTGAGAAAACAATCAAGTTAATGGATGTAACATTTTCAGCCCCGCTGCGGGGGTAATAATGAGATGTGTCATCGCCGTCACTGTCGTTAACTAAATGTTTTTGTGATGGGAATAAACGGAGATGTGGAAGCTGAAATTCTGACCTCCAGATAAGACATGGAGACGCTATACAGCATGTCGTCGCTGGTCTCCTCGATGGCACGGAACAGGTCGTTGAGCGTTCGAACGTAGATGCCGGGCTCCTTGTCTGTCCCCAACATGGTGTATGTCTTCCCACAACCTGTAAGCAGAAATATTCATGGTCTGTCAAATCATATCAGGCCAGTCCTCTGTTGGCTCGTTCTCATCGCTCTCGTCAGCACTGTTTGCAGACCACGCTGTTTTCAGCAAAAAGTTACTATGAACACACTTAATGCTGCTGATGACAATGATCAGATGATAATGTTTTGTCTGCGTCTCATTCATGTGTAAATACGCACCTGTTTGCTCACAAGTTTTCCAAAACCACTAATGAGAGCTAAATGCTAAAGCTAAAGGCTAAGTGTTTACTGTGTCCGGATGAATGAAGGTCCAGGATGGGTGTTAATTTGCCCTTGGCTGGCCTGACTGCACTGTAGCACATGGTGCAAGCAAACACAGGAACACACACACACACACACTATAAACCCCTGTGTTCACATCCCCACAAGAGGAGACAAAAGAGTTGTGGATCTCTGAGACAGATGGACCGACATAAGGCAGAAGAAGTCAGTGAGACAGATGGATAACTTGATGGATAAATGGTGCTCAACGTGTCTTTGACAATCTGTCTCTGCCCACAGGAAATGTAGGAGGAAAAGCATGACTCATTTTTTAATCAGACCTGCACTAAAATTAAAAACCAAAACAGATAAGATGTCTCGTCCTTTTTCTTTCCGAGTGTGTGCTGACTCAGAAAGTGGCTGGCCAGCAGAAAGCTAACACGTGTAATGGGTAGATGATACACCTTCATTCAGACGGAGTTGTGTAGCTCACTTTGTGGGCTCTGTGCAGCACACACTCACTCCCACACACACACAAACCTGTGGGTCCGTAGGCAAACACGGTGGCATTGTAGCCGGATATGAGGCCCTCAATCAGCCCTCTGGTTGTAGCTCGGTACACCTCCTCCTGCACACGAAGAAGAAAATAAACTTGTTGTGCCACATTCACGTTTCATTTAGTTTTTTGTGTCATTTGACCTTTTACTCTCGACTGACCTGACTGGCTGAGTAGTCGAACGCCACGTCAAACATGTACGTCTTCTCCCTGGAGCGGTTGGCACGGAGGATGTCGTCTGGGTCCTCCATGGGGTCCATCAGAACCACCATCTAATGATGAAGAGGAAGGCATAGAAAGAAGTGAGCAGGTGTTAAGTCTTCAAGCCTGTTCTGGCATCTGAGCATCCAATTAAGTTGAAGACACGTCTCTTGTCAATCACTGTGGAGAGTTAAAATAATGAGCAAACGTTCCCTCGATTCAGTGAGTTGAAGTTCGGCTTGAAAATGTGGCTGAAGCAAATGGCAACTCACGGATCGGAAAATTATAGCTTCACAGGGATCTGCTCTTATCATTTACTGTTGGTTTAGATTATTGCGTGTGTAACTACAAAAGGGAAATTAGAAAAGCAGGTACGGTGCACAGCTGGAGCCTCAGCTGGCACGGCTAACTAACACAAAATGCAGATGTCTCTGTCTGCTGCAGACGTCTGTTTATATCAGGACATTTTGTCAGCTTCTGGCAGGGTTATCTTCCCCAATTTACATTAAACACAAGTGCAAATGTTTTTTGGTTAAGTTCACATTCAAACTACCACCACTATCCTTCTGACGCACTTAATTTGGTGGACGACGTGTTCTGTGCAGTCAGCTTATCGTAGCTGGTATTTAATTGGTTACTGTGAGACTCAAGATCAGACTCACACCATTTGTGTGTTTATTTTCCTCCCTATATGAGCCAAATGATCAGTTCACCAATTATTATTTTCCATTTGCTTCATATTAGTTCAGCTGCTCCACAATCACGCATCGCCGGTTGGAAATTACAGATCTACTGTACAGTTTCAAATGAGTCTGCTGCACATGGAAGTTTGGGAGAAAAGTAATATGAAATTTAAAAGCAGACAGGAAGAAGGAAGCAATTTTTGTCAAAGCGCACTTTCCTACTTTTCTGTCAGTATTCCATCTCCCAACATTTTATAATTGAATAATTATAACAAATGTCAATGGTGGCTGTCTTCTCTAATGTATAACCGACTGTCCTTGTGACAACAGCAGCCCCTGTTCTGATCAAGGACACTTCATAGTACGTATGCATGTATGCAAATGGGAATCCACTCAAGCCATCTGCCATAGTCTGAATCCTGCTTATAGAACATAATGACCAAACCATCAGCCCACATGTCAAGGACATTCATACTGTAGCATCCGGAGGAGAGAGGCAGGTTGCTAAAACTGCGTGTTTGTGCATGTGACAGTGGATTCATGAGAACACTTTGACAGACGTCTGAACTACAATCACTGTAAATCACAGCTCTCTAAAAAGAACATTTCAGGGATGAATAATGACCATAAACAACACAGCGTGACATCGGAGGAAAATATTATAATGCTGCTGACAAATAACTGCATCAGAGTGGGCGCGACACGCTTGACAGGTCGTACACAGCTCAAGGAAAATGATTCCTTTCACAGTGTTCGTGGGTTTGAATCTTGTGCTATGCTTCTGGCTGCAAAGCCAATAATAAAGAAAAAAGGAAAGTGCGGAAGACCCTTGAGTTTATTTTAGACTCGACCGTGGGGCTGCTGGGAGTTTGCCAGGTTTTTCAGCTGATCAGTCAGACCTGGAGAGTCCTCTGAGGCCTGTAACGCTGAAGCACCCGGCTTGTTTGATGACCCCCTCAACCACTGAGCCGCTCACTTTGAAGCCTCTCGATTGAAATTCAAGAGGAGAGATAGGGGAAGGGAGGAAAGATGGAGAGGTGGGAGAAATGAACGCCACACTGCTACTTTGTCCCTCGAGTTGACTCCTTTACCGGGCTCCAGATATGACATGCTGTTTTTCCCCCCTCACGGGAGAAGAGTTTAATCTTTTCTGTGGTATTCGTATGGAGCAGATGCATGACGCAGGAGAGCACGTGAGGAGAAGAGAGGCACGTTGATGCCACTCTCTTTCCGATCCCTCCTCTTCTTTCTCCCCATCCTCTTAACTTCCTGCTTCTCCTCTAACTTTTCTTTGCGTGCCGTCCAACTTCAGTGACGTACGAGTTCTGATCGCGTTTCACAGGAAAGATATTGTGAACAGGGGAGCACTTCTCTGAGTATCAGAAGCACTTAAGGTCAGACGCACTTAAACCACTTAGTCTCAGCCAATTGAATGACCTTCAGAAGCAGCTGAGTTTAGTCAGAGGAATTTGTCAAAAAAAAAAAACAGCAAAGAAGTGATGAGGATTCACTAAAACCGCGTCGACACGAGGACGAAAGCTGGCAGTAGCAGTAGATCGTTCTACCTCTTACAGTGCACCACGTGATGCTTGCGTCATGGGAAAGTCATTTTGGATCTTTTATGGCTCACGTGTCTTCTTTGATTAATTAGACTGAACTAAATCAAGTTGCAGAGCTTGTGTCTTTCAGCTCAGTTAGCCGCTTGTCTTGCCAAAATATGACTTCACAGCAGCCTGTAAGAGTAGAGACCAGTGAGAGCTGAGCGACTGCATGTTAGGAACCTACTGTCGGACCTGTGACGGCACAGACACAAAAACACACTCAGAGCTGTTTTTTATACACTTCATAAAACATATGACTCAGTGCTCAATGAATAAAATCAGCAAGGGCATCAGCAATCACCTCCTAAATCACTGATTCGTACTTACAGCCATCATTTGGGGAGCAGTAGCTGGTTTACAGTAAAACTCTACATCGCCTCTCACTCTCTTAAATTCTCAAACTGTGCTAGAAGACAGCAATTTGGTGGTTTTGTTGTCAGGAAAGCTTTAAAGCAGTTATGGCTCACACAGCTCACACCTCTGTGCTACGTCAAGACAGTCATGAAGTCGGTATTTTATGTCCATAAAGTCATCTGGCAATTCTCATTCCTTCTACACGACATCCAAGCGAGTCTAGCAGATGCTTTACGGTTCTGGTGAAGTTTCATAATGTGATAACTTTTCTGCGGTGTGAAGTGATGTGAGGCTAAACCTGAGATAGTTTATTCAGCTTGGTGTGAAGATTGCCTGGTTCTGTATGCATCGATGGCGTGTGCGTGCGTAATTGTGTGTCTTGAGAAAGCTGGTGAGCATGCAACACTGCTCTTACATAATTGCATGTATAGCTAGGTATCAAATAGTGTGTGCATCCATGCACAGTTCTGCCCGTGTGCATGCACTTGGGAAAATCATTAAAGGCCAAGGGTGTTGATAACACCTCTTGTCCCGTCTGTCATCTGTGTTTCTTGAGTTACAATGCCTTCCACAGCTCCACCCATGGACCTCCACACACAGCAGCTGCTGCTTGGGCAGATTCTATACCACTAATTTTCTTAAAGTCTGCTGATAAGGCTGTAAGGTGCTGGCTCTAATGACTGTACGCTGTGTGGCAACATAAGACTGGATGTCTGAGCATGTGCCTCTGGGTTTTGATGCCAGTAATGAACTACACGCAACCTCCCCGAGTTTAGACTCTGCCAACATAGGTACCTTTCACAGCAGACTGTCCTCTGAGTTCATTTAAGAGGCTTCTGAGCAACAAAGAGTCTGAGGTGAAGTACAGGTCAGTCTTAGCTGCTGAGTGTTGACGTCTAGTGTACAAGAACAGGTTAAGGAGCATTTGGAAACATGACAGTCTCATGGAAACCATTAACTCTCCCAGACATCCTCGCTCTCTTTCTCGCACAGTTGCATGGAAACATGCACTCATATACACATAGCAACTGAGAGAGCAGCATTTCATGTCCTCTGCGACGAGCAAGTCCGCGCAAGCAGGGTGGCAAGTGGCACGACTGACCACGGGAGCTGAGGCCAGCACACTCCCACGCAGTGTGTGTGTTTGGATGTATGCATGAGAGGAGGCGTCATCTGTTGTTTTTTCGCACTCAAAGTGTTCACGCAGTGGCAGCTCTCAGATCTCAGATGATGCAAGTTTGATGGTAAAACCATGTTGAGACGGACATGAGAAGAATGGGTTTTAATCTACAGGACATTTATTAATTCGATCCGATCCGAGCAGGACCCTGTTGGAACACAGAGATCGGCCGATTCAACCCGAAGCCTTAGGAAAGCTGATCGTTCCGTCCCCTTTTTATTTGCTGTACTTGAATCGTGAATTCAGCGGGCTTGAAACTGGGCTGTGAGTCAGTGGACAGCTGCACAGCAACCGCTCTCTACAAACACAAGTGGCACAATACAACAAACACACAGAACCTGATAAGATTAATAGAAATGTCTGACTGGTTCTGGGGTCGCTGTAAAATGAACAAAGTAGTGGGCAAGCTGTAACTATGACAGTGATAATTAATTACTGAGATATTGGCTGTGACTCTAACATGAAGACACAATGTTTCTCTTCAGTCGTGTAACCTTCTGAGGTTTGAAGTCAGTCTTTAGACAACAGTTTGATCAATTATCATTTGACAGTTGAAACAGAAAGAAGATAATAACCATGTATTTCCAAAACATCCACAATGATGGTTATTTCTGTCTGACTTTTTAGCTACAGTATCTTTACTTCTATCAGGAAAGAAGCAGGCGATTCACTGGTTTGGCTTGTTCGTCGTGATCTTTGAAGATCAGAATATTAGCAGACAAAGCCAACTCCGGTCCAATTCAGCAACACAGATGGTGAGTCATGCTAAGTTCAGCTTTTCCACTGAGGTCTAAATCGGGTCTTGATGCTCTCTATTGGGACCAATCGGCCCCTTTTTTCGTTGACTAATTCATGGCCGCCACTAAAGGAGACGTCAGTTTTGACATGGGCGGGCCAGGAGCCTGAAGGACCCAAGAACAGCACGAGAAGAAAAGGAAAGCAATTTCCTGGTCGACAGCCTCTGTAAACACGGTGTCATTTTTAACGGTTTTAATCTCGCTGTCCTCGTTCACAATGGACATCACATGCTGAAGGCACTTTTCATTTGGATGCCGGACTTGACTCAATTTAACGTGACCCGCGGGGGCTGACAAAACAAATGGTTAGAGCGTGAATTTACACACTGTGGCTATGACAAAAAAGAGGCTCCTAAAATATTCATATCCTCACTAAGATCAGCCAAAGTCACAACAACAGCTTGCTTATGCAGCGACATGAAACCAATTAGCGTGATGGAGTTATCCAAATGCCATAAAAAGCAATGGGGTGCGATGAAGCACCCTTGCCCAGCGTCTTTCTTGGCTGATGGGTTTTCTAATCAACAGGACCTGCTGTTCTGGTCGTTAAAGCAGCAGGGTTGACTTGGTTGGCCATCTTGCTGATTATTGCGCTGCTAGCTCCCACCGCGGATCCATAATTCAAAGCCTGGATGTGGTACTGTTTCACAAGGCAGCCTTGCCCTGGTTGGTTCTCCCTGACTTGCTCCACTGTTGTGTGCCAAGTGACAAACGCTGCCAAGACGGCTAACAAAAGTCAGTGGTTGTGTAGACATCAAGCGCTTTTATAGGCACTGGTTTCATTACACCTAAATGGTGGCTCGGATCACTAATAAAATGACAAAAGAGCAATTGGAAATCTCAATCATATAAAGAGCCTACACTGATAGTGTAAGAACATACAGTGTTTGATTAGAAGTAAAATGAAGTGTTTTAGTGTCTTGTTCTGGTTAAGTATTTATCCCTATGATCATTACAAACAAGCTCCCATCTGGTCTCATTGCCAGCAGGTGATACTGAAACTCAAGAAATATCCTAAGTGTAATTAAACGGGAAGATAAAAAGTCACAGCAGAGCTACAAATAAAGACAGATAGGATAAAGAAAAGGAAAGCCAGAGCGGAGAATCTGAAACACCAGAAGGCAGCAGATGGAGAAGGAAACGTCCATCTTGGACAAAAACATGCAGATGGGCTTTAAATCAGAGCGTTCGGACAACAGCGCATCACACCACGGCTACACACTTGTGTCACGTTTTATTGCTAATAGCTTTGTGTGCTGTCTTTACTACTCTGGTTTCAAAAGGTTACAAGGTGACATCCTTCATGCATGTACTGGAGAAATTATGAGAAGGGCTTTCATGTGTTGTCCATGTTGTTTTTTCCTCCCAGAGACGGCAAACTCATTCAACCTTCATCTTCACGTGACATTTGTTGTTACCATGGAAGCACGTGTTTGCAACTACTTTGTGAATTTGTATGAAACTGAGGGTCAAAAACCTGAATCTAAATCTGCATGGAAATACACAATGCCAGTGGAGTGGGCTGTGGGAGAATTAATTAAAGATCGACAATAGAAAGATCTCCGAGTGTCACTCGATCTTTGAGGAACTGGCTGAATTTTCCACCAGATTTTAGCCGTGCTAGAGGTATGACTCCAGTCCACAGACTAAAATATCTCAACTGAGGAATTTCCATTAAATTTGGAACAGATATTAATGATCTCCCGCGGATGGAGTCTACCTTTCTCCTACCACCAACATGAGCTTGACAGGTCGACACTTATTGGATGGAAATTTAGTGCACACATTCATGTTCCCTTTAGGATGGACTGCAATAACTTTGGTGATCCATTAAATGTGTCTATTGCCATAAAGTTTTACTTAGTCCAATATGACATATCACAGGCAACAAGAAGTTGTTAAACGCAGATAAAATGCAGATTTTTTAAGCAGCTGAAGCTCAACTTGAGACAAAATGACCTTTTATGTAATAGTAAAGTGTTTGCAGTGAGCATCAATACGTTAACAGCATATAGGTGAAGGCCACCTACGCTCTCCATTCAGTGTTGAGCAGATGTATGTGTGTGAGTGTGTTTGTGTGTGGACAGCTGGGCTGTCCCTGCATACATTTCACCATTTCCCTTCCCTTATCTTTTGGTTGCACAATGACATAACCGTCCAGTCGCTTAACAGTGACATCTGCGTGCTGCGTGAAGAACAAAGGGATCAAGGTCACATAAAGAAAGCAATCAGGTCTAAGCGGTGACCTTTACGGGCAACCTTTCAACCTGCTCTTTCAGGAACGCAACCGAAGCTTTGGAAAGTCCAACAGGCACAATTGCGGCTGGTTATCTGAGAGAAAACCTCAGAGCTGCCCTCTCTGCACCCCAACAATGCTACTGTATATCCCGTTTCAGGGGCTCTCGATGATCGGAGGTGTGTGTTGGATCACAGAGTACCTGATACAGGGTGCTTGATAGCAAGGCCCGCTCTTCATTTGAGGTTACATAAGACTTCGAGCTGCGGCTGTGACAAACGAACGTCAGATCAGAGCGGTCAAATGAGTGTCGCTGAAATTCTGACTCAGACACACACACAGGTCCTTGCAATAGGCCTCCCAGTGTCTTATGCAAAGCAGCGAGTGGTCTTGAAAGATTTGGATGAGAGAAATCAATTTTCTTTTTTTCTCTTTCCTTCTTTCTTTCCCTCATCATCTTTTGAGTTTTGAGGGCATGTAACACAGATGTATTATGGGATAGCGCAGGCACAGATGGTTACAAAGGATAAGAGGAACAATACAGCAATTTGTCATCCATGAAAGCAATTCATGTGGAGGATACAGGGTGTTCCTAATATTGCCATTAATATTGCCCCTCGACATAAAACGATAAGAGATATCAAGTGTCAAAACAATCTAATCACCGTCTTAGTTACTTGTGTTATGGATATTTGTAACGCATCTAATAGCTCACAAGAAATATGCTGCAAACTAACTAGAAAACAGAGCCAGACCCCCATTGGCGGACATAATTAGGCTGATTAGCAGCAAAGCTACTACTTATCCACTTTGTGCCATCGCAAACAACAAACATCCAAGGGTGTGCCAACTGGCAGGAGAGCTCAATAGACGAATGCCAGAGACTGGCTAACACTGCCCGCACTGCACTGAGTACGAAAGGTCAGAGGTAACCTTGAGGCCAGAGGCCGGAGGTCGACAATGACACACAAACTAGGACAATTACCAATTACCTAGACAACAACACACAGCCGTCCACACACACACACGCTGCAAAGACTCGAGTTACAGCCCTGTGGTCTTTGTGGGTCAAAATCGAGCCACAGGCTGGTTATTTGAGTGCCAGAGGAACAACTGAAGTGTAGAGAGGACAGGGGAAGCTGGACAGCTGTGCCTTTGGTATGAAAGAATGAGGTCAAAGATGGAAATGTTAGGGTTAAACTCAAGTCAAGTGGAAACTTAAAGAGAAGCCTGTCCAGCTCGTCTGTGTCTTTGTTCAAAATATTTGCGTTCGCTCGCTACAGAACGAAATCCAGTTTAAGTCCACACTCTGTTGATGCACGTCGTTCTAGCAAATCTAGCCGTGCATCCAAACAATAACAACCTATCAGCATCCTGTGGAGCTGCAGTCTGCAATAAGTACGAACCCTCGACACTTTGAGCAGAGCAGCTGCGTGAGTCCGCTCAAACATCTGAACCGGGGTAATTGCTGCCTTCGGATGAAACATGCGAGGTTGTAGCTCCGACATGGAAGTCATTATTTTTGACGTTCGGGTGGTTTAAGACGTGAGAACACTGTTGCTAGGCGACTGACAGCATAAAAAAAAAAGTGGTCGACAATGAACGAGAATGAATGAATTACAAAAGAGGGAGACTTGCCTTTTGCTGATTAATAAAATAAATATGGGCTCTTTAAAAAAAAAACAAAAAAAAACATCAGCTTATGTATGTCACAGCTCATAAACCTGTAGCTACAGTTACAAATACATGACTAAATTAAGTTTTTGAACATACGGTTCAGAAAATGATTCCATCATTCCTATTTTATTCAAATAGTAGTGATATTGACTGATATTGTGGGATACTTTTTTGGTAATGTATCAACCCAGCATCTTTCTGCTGTAATGGCTGCAATGATTGATCATATAGCCCTTCTCTGTTAGATATAACAGCTAAGAGGCAGAAGAAAACGTGTTGAACCTTTGATAAGTAATGCCCTTTGTAGGATCTTTTCAGAAGGATGCAGCAGCAAGCTGTGCAAGGATCCATTTAGTACCATGTCAAGTTAACTTCACACCCGTGTCCACGTGTAATGACATCACTAATAGCAGAATGGTGCAAAACAGCATGCTATTTTCAGGCATTTTAGTCCATTTCGCTCCCATCAGACATTATAGAGTAAGAGATGTCGTCTGTGTGAAACACAAAGGCAGCCATTAGTGTTTCCAAGTCGCTCCAAGTCACAGTATGAACTTTCCACAGGCTTTTAGAAACACACCATAATATGTTCCTGATGAGAAACTAATGGGTAAAGACAGACAGACTAAGAGACGTGCATGGCAGACGTGCAAGGCTGTAAAGCTTGTTACACAGAAGACAAAATTGTCAGATGGATGAAAAATAGACACACAAAGTGGGCTTTGAGTATGCAGCGCACTCAAAGTGGAGTGTCCTTTAAACATGTCAGTGTGCATCTAAAATCTGCTTCATTGTGCTGATATATTTCAGCGTGCAGGTGTTGGTGAGCCAAAACAAACATTAATTAAAGCATTAGAAAAATATATTTTTTCCTCTTTGTGAAGTTTGCTTACTAAATTTACTAAATTAGCTTTTGGCAGGTTAGGTGTACTGACTGATTACTGTCATGCTGAAAACTGTGTTGAAGTTTGAACATTGGAGATAATGAAAATCTGAAAATGTGAGTATTGTGTGTTCCTTAAATGATGAGCTGTGTGTCACATCTGCTCCGGCTGTTGACTGTTGCCTATAAACAGTCAAATCAGCAAAAACTACCATCCCTTTGTCTTCAGAACGACATGTACATGTCATCTCACCTCACACGGTACCTTTGCCTCATCACTAACCTCCCCCAACTCTCCTGAGCCCGCCCCGGGAAGTCACACCTCACACCTGTGAAGTGCTCTTGTTTGTTTAACCTCAGCTGTGTTTGGACCTGTGGATGTGCTTCAGGTTTTCTGTTATGCTGCCATCATGTACATCAACCTATGTGAGCTTTATTATTAGATTGTTACAAGTTTTGTGTATTTTATTGTGTTTTATTGTAGCTTTTGTTTCAATCTCTCAAACTAGTACTCAACATGTTAACCGCATGTTTGTGTGGATTTTTCATAAAATTGTATGTTTAAAACCACAGGTGACACTTTTGTCATAATATGCAAAACCACCACAACAAAGCAATGCTGTAATGCTGCTTTCCAAAGATGACTCAGCTTTTTTCTGATCTGCCATACTGTGGATGAGGTAGGCTTAGGTAACACTGCCGCTTTGGTACCGGCGTTGTCATTTTCTGGAAATGTGCTCCCATAGATGAGTCTGGGCAGACAAACAACATGTTGTTATGACTGGAGTGTTACACAGAAAACATCCTCAGAGACACAGTCCCTCTGGGACTGTGTCTCTGACATATGGGAGATGTTTTCTCTGTGAACGCCCTACAATCTCAAGCTGCCATCCGGTCTGTCCTCTGTGCCACATCTTTTCTCTCTGCTTCCATCGTCCACTCTGTTTCTTACCCTCTGGGTTCTCAGTAAATTGCTATTGTTTAGCTCTCGCCCGGTTCAATTTGTCAGCATCTTTCTCTAAGCAGATTCCGAGAGGACGATTTGGTGTTGATGTGCGGCTTTAGCTGTTGCGAGAATCAACTTGTGACCTATTAACTATGTTACAACGGACCCGGCCCTGCCAGTCTTTCTGGCCATGCGCCCAATAAAGACGGCACATGGATGGCCCTGTGGCTGGCCTGCACTTCCTGCTTGTGTAAGAGGTATTAAGTGGCCACAAAGCAAGCAGGGGAACATTGTACCCCTGATTCTGTTACACAGAACACAGCGTACACATACACAGCAGGGCATACACAGCACCAAAGGATGTCCTCTTATCACAATTTTGTTTTCCTATAATGGAAAAGATGCTTGTGTAACCTGTAATATAATTAGTTGACAAGGTTGCAGTAAAGGCCCTTCAGGCAGTTCCCTCCTTTTCATCTCCCCCCATGGACTCAAGAATGACTCAGAAGACGCTCAAGCGCACAGCATGGTGTGAATAATTTGCATCCGCTCCACTGTGTTCTTTATTATGTAACAGTTGGATTGTATAATTCTGTTCTTTTAATCAAACTGCACCATGAGCTCATTGTGATGTGAGAGGTGTCTCCTGGTCCTCAGGCTAAAGGCCTTGCCGTACCCCCACAGGGGCTGGTCGGGGGCAATAAGTGTGTTTACTCGAGTAGTAAAGCTGTTCTGGAGAACTGACAGCAGGGCCACTCCAGCGTCTAGTCTCCTCCAGAGGGCTGCTTGTAGTGAGCTGCCACGCCCTGCCCGCTCCTTGAGATTAGGAGTGGAAGGGCAAAGAGGGCATCGAGAGGGATCACATGCACCGCGCTAAAACATGCACAGAGCCACCTGCAGTAGCTCTTGTTGTAAAAGAGACTCGAGGGACGGGAAGAGAGAGTGTCAGAAAAGTGAAGATAATCCACTTCCTGAGGTCAGGTAGTCTATTTGTGTTGACTTAATAACCCAGCTTTGCATAAAAAGTAGGACTACCTTGAAGTCTGCGACCAAAAATAAACTCGTCTGTATCCTAGTTTATTTCTGCATCTCTCCGGTGTGTCACTGATACCATTTCAGGTCCAGCTCTCTTTTCTGGCTCGGTCTGTGTGTGGAGGTTAAATCTTCACAGCTAAAAAGGACATGGCTATTTGTAGTTCCTTTTGCTCTCTTGTCTGTCCGTGAAGCTATTCAAACACTTGGCCTCGTAAAAAAAATAAAAAATGGCCCTGTGTGGACAGATTGCGCCCTTTTTCATTCTAGATTTTTAACCAGGCTGTTATGCCGATAGGCGACAGTGGAGGAGAGAAGGTGCAGGAACACGAAGACAATGAGGGAACATTTTAATGCTAATTCTGAGCACTCTCAGGCTATTAGTAGGCTTTCTCCAAATTAAATCAAATTTGCTGTGGAAACAGGTGCATTTTTAATTTCAAAAATTGATCTAGCTACCTGAACACTGCTGCTTAGAAAAAGCATTGTTTCCTCTCACTGCGTTTCCTAAGTAATATATGATCTTTGTACTGTGTTCAACAGCACTGCAAATGTAGCTTGGACTACAAAGCCTTTCATGCTCACAGCAGTTTGCTGCAGTTCTGCAACTACAGTGCAGCCTCAACTGCTGAAGGCAATTTGAATCTCCTTTCACTGACAGACTTGGTAGAGGGTGGCGGAAACTCTACACTGAGCACTTGAGGTGAGGCGCTTTGTGTTCCACAAAGGCAGAAAATTTGCCAATTCATGGTATACTGTAATCAAGTAGACTTGTACTTGGACCACGCTGAATGCTGCTTATTGTTTTAAAGGACTTGACCTTCACAAAAAGGAACCAAGAGGCAGAGTGGTTTCTTTTTTGTTTTTTTGTTTGGGCTGACATTTTCTCTCTCGCTGGTGAACAGATGAATGAACCACCTGGGTTGAGTTGGAGTTCTTTCTTTTCAGGTGAAACACGTGAAGGAACATATGGTAGAAAAGTCTTTCTGTGAGTCTTTCAAGTCCTCCATTACCTGCACACAACACAGTCCTCAGCCTCAAAAGGTGACCAGGATGGCCACCATCAATACATTGTGTGATATATTGTATTGCTACTACACTTACAGCCCACCACTAATGGCATTGACAGAGCTGCCAACAAACAAGCCGAGCAAATGCTCCACCAACTAACATAGTATGTATAACAACCAACCAAAGACGGAGGCTTCTTCCCCTGCTGCTTTTCCTTATTCTCCCGTACGGAGGACTGTACCACTGAGGAACGGGAATAAAAAAATAAAAAAAACAAACAATGGCCCTGACCTTGTCTAGGTGTCTCCATGGAGACGAGGCCTCACTATAAAGCACTCCCCACTGTGTGCGACTGACAGGCCAGCCCTGCCAAAGACGTGCCAAACAAGTTCGAGGGCTAAGTAAGACACATCCTGCAAGCGGTAAACACATTTCTCTCACGCGACACTTACATCTATGTGCATTTACTGCACCAACTCAACCACCACTGTCAAGAAAACAGTGTATTATTCAATGTACAGCTAATTTGCATTAGTTATCCTGTCTCACATATGCTCTAAATGCCTACCGTGTGTATGGGTAGCCTCCGAGGCCACAACAGTCTTTTGTAAGTAATTGGTAGTGAGATAAAATGCTCCTCTCAGGTGTCTCATTGATGAGGCTGAGCGACCATCTTTATCCCTCAGGGGATAAAACCTCTTAAGGAGGGATGATATCACTCCTCAGTCTTTTACGCTAATGTGAGATGGGAAATAGTGTCCCACCGAGGCTACTCTCGGTGTCAATTTCTTCACGACCAAACATGACTGTGCTAATTCCCCCATGAGCTTTGAATGTTCACGTAAAATAGAAATGATTTTGACTGAATAAAATGAGTCTAGTCAGTTTAGAGCAGCAAATAGAACTCTAGTGGCTGGTATAAATATGATAATTATACTTATTATTCTTACTTTTTTTGTTCCATTAAGATTACATGTTACTTATTTACTCACACACATCCATAATTACACCATCTTTAATTACAAATATCATGATGAAACTGAACTGAAACCAGCAAATCAAATCACCAGACGTTAAATGACAGTAACTGAAGTATAAGCCTGGTATTAGTATGGACTATATTATTAAACATTTTGGTTTATTAACTACACTTGTTTCAAAGCATATGTTAACGTTCAGCGGAAACTATCAACAGAAATTCCTGCAGGAAACTTGCTTGAGACAGGTTATTATTACAGCGGCGACAAATATATATTTTTTGTAATTAAAGTTATAACAGTATCACTGAGTCAGACAACACTGGTTGGCCGGTTTATTAATTTCGCCAAACCTGCATCATTAAGAAGCCGGTCTGAACACCACGAAGGTTTTCTTAGATTAAATTCCAGTGCCGTCATCCTTTGTTACTTAGATACAACAACCACTTTTCTATGATGTCATAATCACACGACCTTGACTGGATAAAAACAGCTCAACCTGCGCATTTTAATAACTCATTCATTCATAAATCCACCTCGCTCACTGTAGTACGACTCTGACCTGTGTACTACTCACTCAAGGACAGGAAAGCCCATTGAGTGTAACAGGCAACAGGTGGTCCATGAAAGGCGGCGGCCGGATCCGCTGAGGCTGTCAGAGGGGGGAAGAGTAAAGCCCGAGAGACAGAAGAGAGAGATAGAGAGAGAGAGAGCAGGTGGCAGAAGGCTTAACCTGAGCTAAAACCCATCCAATGAGCTCATCTCAGCGGGCTTAGCTCAGCCACGAGTTGTCTGCTTTCTGCCAGGAAAGCCAGATCTGGGTACTCCCGTACAGTCAGTCCAGTCAGTCACCAGGACCCGGCTAATCTGTCTGAGCGCCACGGTTTCTGTCTGTGTCGCAAACAGTGACTGATACGGGGTGTATTTGTGGAAGGGATTGAAGTGTGTATATGTCGTACATTTCTGTACATATTTGACAGTTACAGGTGAACACATTCTGCCATCGCCGTGTTCCGTAATCTTCCAACATCCCCGCGTTGTTGTGACCATCCTAAAAATATCCAGTCCATCCATGTCAGCACAGCCTTTCTCTCAGGACACACGTAAACATCAGATTCCCACAATCTCACTGTCACAATAACAAGTGTGTATTGTACAGTAAGCTCTGCTAATCCTTTGCTGTGACTGTGCCTGAGTGGACCTCATATAACCCCACAGAGACCATACAGCGTATCTGTCAGATTGTAATTCCATCCACTGACATAACACAGTATGAACTGTTATGAGCTATTCAGGAGTAAAGTCAGCACGCTGCTGGTGACACACCGCCACTAGCTGAGGTTTGGTGTGAGCCGGAGACAATAACAAAGCCTTGTTATGGTGGCTGTGTCAGCACCGTATCTACCTGCCTACCTACTGCTATGCTCTAATCCCTTGTGTCCAAGCCTATTTTAATCATGTCATGGCAGGCAGAAGTGCTGATGTTGTCTTCAAGACTTGGTGTAATTGAATTACTTCTTAGAAGGCAAACAAACAAAGTCGGTTCCCAGCACTGTGGATTATCTGTTTTTTTTTCATAGATCTGTCTAGAATAAATCCTTCATGAGCATGAAAACATCATTCCTGCCTGAATATAAAGTTTCCCTCCAGTGCTGGTCAGGCCTGAGTCACCCACCATGCCAGCTCTTTCCTGCCTTTCGTCTTGATTAATTAAGAAAAGCTGCCCACCACCAGCATGCCCACCACTACTGCCTCAATCAGCCTACGCTGAGCAAGGCCACGCCTCAGCAGGTTCCCAGTCACGATGCTCATTATCATTTGCACTATGTTCATCATCATCATCATCGTCACACACTCACCGCTGGCGCTGCTAAACGTCTCCTTGAGGGACCGGTGCAAAAGCTAAGGCTGCAGGGTCCTCACGGAGTTCATGCTTGTCCTTCTCGTATCGAGAAGTTACATGGCAACCGCATCATTACATGCTGGGCCCAGTGGTTGTGCTCTGAGGACAATGTCCTCAGTGGGGAAAACGCCGCTGTTGTGTGGTAGCAATCCAAATCCAGTTATTTTTTTTATTTTTTTTTATCGCTAGGATAAATTGAAAGACTAGCTCTCTGCTCTTGTGCAGAACCAATCTACATAATGTTCACTTAGAAACATGGAAAGTACAATTAGCATAATGGCTCCATTCAAAAACTGTTTACTTGCCAAATAAATCAGAGCGCCATCTCATATCGAGTAAGAAAAAAACAAATAAACCACGAGAGGAAACAGAGTGAGCAGAGGCATAATGTTGTTAATATTATCTGTTCCAATGTCAACACATTAGATGACTGAAATATACAGAATGTTCAAATGTTCATACATTATTTTGATTATTGATAGATCTACTATTTTTATTATTATTTGATAGTCAGCATCTATCAAACTGAAAGCCTTTGGGACTTTGTTGTAGCAGATGTTTGCTGACATTTGCTAATTAATTCTGTGTTAATCATCTTATCAATCCAGCTGTAACAGCAACAGGGATGAGGTTAACTAACAGTCCTCAAATCAGCTTAAGGGGTGTGACATATGGGTGGAAATACAGCGAGTAACTGAGTGGCTGCAACAGCGATGTCTGATATGAAGCTGAATAAAATACAAGTGAAGGCGGGCTGGTGTGGAGGTTGTATGAATGTGTCTTAAGGCGGTGTGGTCTTTAAGGAGGTATTCGTGACTTTAAAGCACGTCATCTTCAAAAGACTGATCTGACAAGGTTTCTGATAGGAACCAGTTGCACTGTGTGTAGGCATCAGTTTTTGACAAGAAAGAAGGATGCATGGAGTAAAAAGAACAATATCTCTTGTTTTGTTTTTAAAAAAAATGTCCGTTGTGAGTTTGATGATGTTATACATTATAAGTCCAACGCTAAATCAATGGAGGACTCCTCTAGTCCTCCAGCCCATCTAAGTCTGTATCATTACTGACTATTACAAATCCATAACAGAAATAATATCTAACTGCCTTAGCTGTAACTCTTGATCATTCAGTGTCAGACAGACGCATTAAGAGGCTGAACTACCATCAGCACAAATGTTAAAAGTGTTACACAGATCTGCAATTGTTGACTGTCCAATTAAACTCCAGGCATTCACTACGGCGAAGCTTTCAGCCGCCTGCTTATGAAAGAATTTCACCCTTTCTATTAGTCGTTAGAAAGGTCACTCTCTTCGCTACAGGTCTGAGTCATCCGGCATTCATTTTAAAATGAAATGTGACATTTGAGCTTTACAAACAAGTCGGTTCTCAAGAAGAGCTGTCGACTTGACCGAGGTCCCTGCAGATACTTTATCTGTGCAGCCTCACGACAGGCTACAGGAAGAGGGTTCTGAACCGGAGACAACAAGACCTCTCTCCCACAGGGGCACACACACTGACCCCATCACTCACTCAGGTGCATGCATACTGTATGCGCACAGAGGTAAACAGGTTACTGACACACACACACACACAGCGGTAGAGTAAAGAAAGGCCATCTCACCTGGTCGTCCACACGGTGGGCCACGATCGCAGCCGCCTCCTCCTGCTCAGCATCGCTGAGGGGTCGGATCCTCAACGCAACCTGTGGCAAAAAACAAGTTTATTTAGTCATACTTGAATTTAAATCAGAGATATTCAATTATTAAAGATGAAAAGGAACGGCACTGAGAGCGTGCGTGAGCCCAAATTCATGGAGGCAGGGCTCAGAGGCTCCTCGGCTTAAACCAAACTCTGTTGGAATTTTGCATGAATTTCACATGCTGTGCGAGTGTGTGTCAGGTAACGGTAGATGTAAATGTTTCCAGTCCAGGTGTATAAAACAAGTGGATGAATGGATTGACTATCTAATTTAACCACGTGTTTTAATGTCTTAAGAGTTAAGAAACAAGTTAGAGTGTGGACATTTTCCTGCAGCAACACAGATCTGAAATGTGAAACAGGTACCTGCAGTTTGAGTAGCTTTCCCTTATGAACGCTGGATAGCATTTGGCAAACACCAAACCACTGACTGAGCGCCGTATCATCACATAAAACACACTGTGTTGTTCTACACCTTCTATCCGTGAAAGCATCCAGACATGAGGAGAAACGGACAATCACAGCAGAGGTGTCATGTACCCAACGGGCCGGCGAGGCATATGCGATTAGCAACTCTGCTGTACTGCAGCATTTTGAGGTGTCTTTAATAGCTCTGGTCATGTAACACTGTTCCACCAAAAGGGGGAATAACAAGGTGCTCCCTCTCCCTCTCTCTCTGTAGAAAGTGTATTACACGCCAGGAAAGGCAGAGGCCAAGGCAACTGAAACAGCCACTTCAATTATTCAGATGTACTGTAGGCTGCAGAGCACAGAGTGCAGGTAGCTCTGCAACACGTTCACCTTTAAAAGGAAACGTGTTGTCATTTAAAAACAAACAGAAAAATGCACGTTTGGGCAGTTACACCAACTGCAAAGGTGTTAAGTCGCAGATAACGGTGATATTTACGTGTACACAGGGAGGACAAATAATTAGAAACACCCTTTGAGTATATAAACTCAAGACCAACAACATTACAGGTGTCACACAAGCGTACAGTTGGATTACAGGTGTTCCTAATAAAGTGGCCAGCGAGTGTACAGTTAGCAGCATGCTACAGACTACCAACAGCAGATTTAGTGAAAGGAAACTCCTCTTATCTAATGTTTACATGTGAAAAACTACATTAAAATAGTAACTCACAGTCAGTTGGTGGTCCTTTGATTCCCCCGTGTCCTTCATGGTCACTTCGGAGTCCGAGTGAAGGATAATGAGCGTCAACAACAGACGGGACACTGGACCATCCTCTTGTCTGTTGTTGGTACCTGCATGTCACGTCCTCTAAGAAATAAACACACACCTGCGCCTACACCTTTTTGGCTCACACACACACACACACTCAGCAATGGTCTCTCTCTCCCCCCGCCCCGGTAAAAGCAGCTACTACTACCGAGCCAAACAGTCCAACTACCGACCCCTGTGTTACTATCAGTCCGCGTCCCAGCTAGTCTATCTCGGGCTTCTTTTAAAGTGCGTCGACGTTAGCGCCGCTCGTCCCTCTCTTTTCCTCTCAGCCGGTTAGAATAATTTAAAAGCCCCTAAACACGGGAGGGTCGACACAAGCAGCAGCCCACCTGCTACCTCCACTTCCCGGTCCGTCCTCTCTCTCTGTGTCCGCTGCCCTGCTGCTCCTGCTGCGGGCGTGTGCGAGTGTGTGTGTGCGTACGCGTTGCCCCTGGAGATCAACGGTGAGCTAGCCAACCGTTACAGCGAAAACTAGCTAATTAGCTAATTAGCCACTTTCTCGTCTTTTATCCATTTTTTTCAAAAGTATCAAGCCTAAAAATGAATAACATCACCTGGATTTTGTCTTATTTGTTTCATAGTGTGTGTATTTTTATTTATTTTTTGTTAAATCTTGTTTTTTCCTCCTTAAAAACGATAATTAGGCTATGCAAACTGTCAACGGTCGGTTGTTTTTATGTTCTTTAAACGTTCCAAAGTGTTTCATGCTAACCTGGAAAATATTCCTGTGTACTGTTGTCCAACTGTTTCCAGTTGGAGCCAGTGCACCTTGACTTTTTCAAGACTGTGCTGACATCTGCAGGAAAAATTCAATATTACACTCCACTGTACCATTTTCTTTTCTTTTTTTTTTTAAACAATGACACATTCATAGATATTTAAATGTAACACACATCAGTCCGTTTTTTATGAACAAAAACAAAACAAATCAAATCAAAATAAAATAAAAACAACTTCACGCATCTACAACCAGGATCTGGATGACTGAGACATCTTCTGTGTGCTCATAACTCAACATTTGATTCAATAAATCAAATGAAATGTCAGGTCAAAGACACCCTCCAGACAAAACAACAACCAAAAAACTCTGTTTTGATCAGTATTTTATATTTGATATGTTTTTTGGTTTTATGGTTTAGAATCTATGAATATACAAATATAATACGAAAAAATGCGTCATGCTTCACTAAAAAAGTCAATGCTCAGTGCATGTGCAGTCACCGGAGGCTTCAAACCTCCACATCACGCTTGTGTGGGCTGCATATTGGAGCATGATTGGCACCAAACTAGCTGTGATGTCAAAAATCATGCTCATAAATATATGTTTTTAAGTCCGCGCAGCTACTTTCCCCCTCACCAGATGACATGATTAATTTTTGAAGAAGCATTCAGATGGACAGGCGGATAAATAATGTCATTTAAAAAGATAATTAGGCACTTTGGGGATTTGAAGTAAAATCAAAACATCCATTTCCACTCAAATTAGTGCTGGACTTCAGTAAATGTACTTTCCACCACTGCCTGGCAACCAGGAGACTCAAAATGCCACTGCTCTGAGTCAAGAGACAGCAAATAACTCCCCATCAAACCATATTTTGTAGTTATAATTTCTTGTAATTTCTCGTCTTCTCATCTATTCCCCTTCCTATGTATTTAAACCGCCTGGGAAAACCATGAATGGAATAGACGACACGATCAATCAACTGTTGGGGAAGTAATAACAGATTAATCAATAACAAACATAATCTATGGTCCCAGCCTGCAGAACAAATCAACATCCGTGTGGAACAACACATTAATGTGGATCATTCTGTGGATACTTAACAATAGCTATCAAGTTTAACATTAATTAACACACAGTGGATCGCTTGGTATATGCAGTAAACATTCAGATGCAGGCAGGGATGTCAGCTGGTGATAATCCAGGAGGATGTGTGATATAATACAGTATACAGACGGTAAAATAAGATGGCTGATCATCGTTTTGAATCATAAATGGTGGATGCTTGATTAAACCTTTTATGGGGTTATATCAGCACAGCCAAAATTAATTACTAACAATATAAAAACCACTCTTAATGCAGACATGTCCATTTATTTTCACTTTGCAGCTAATATAGCTCTGATAAGTACTTCTTTAAACGACTGCGCTACATTAATTATACTATGTGAGTGAGATTTTTATGTTATGCAAACAGAGGGTCCGTGTCTTTAGAACATCTTTGAAGACTTCAGAGGCGTTAAGTGCTTTTTGGTGTTGATGGCAGTGATTTTTATTCCACGTAACAATAAAGTGAAGACAAGCGAAGTTGTACTCAAAACTGATTTATTCAACTCACGATTAGACCCCGAAGTTTAAGGTCACACACAGAAAATTAAGCACAACTCTCGGTGCCTGTACAATGTAACATGCTGAAAGAAAAAAAAAAAGACACTTAAGAAAATAATTATTAAACAAAGGTGTGTATTAAATCCCTACAAAAAAAATCAGTTAGTCGATACATGTGTACTGTTTGGATGGGTTGAATTGATGAAAATAATTACCTGAATATTCTCATTAATCATGGTTAGAGCAGCACAGCTTCCCCAGAAACTACATTTATTTTTTTTGTATTAGCTGGATTAGATTAGGCAGAGAACGTGTATCGATGGCCCTTTAGAAAGTACAAAACAAACCGTGATCCTATGTGACGTCGCCACACAAAAACTAGAAAATATATATATATGTATATATAAAAAAAAAATGGCACATTGTCTTTAAACAAAATAAACCACATCAGAATGAGAGAACAGTCTGTTATTGTACAATGTATATATACACAGAAGCCGTGGTCTCAAGGTAGTCTCGCCTCCAGGAGATTTAGAAACATAAAGCTTCACCTGTACGCATGTCTCTGTGTGAATATAAATAATGGATACCTCAACAATATCTCCGGTCTGTGTGCTGCCAGTGCTGAGTTTGTGCTTCACAAATATCAAGCATGAAGCACGATAATATAGCATGTTTACATCAGCTGTCATGTTCACATTTGTCCTCTTTGGAGACCTGAATTTTGGGGGAATTTCATCTTAAAATCTTTTTTTTGTTTTTTATCGTGAACACATTGCTAGCGGGATATGAATCCTCAAAATTGCTTCAATCATCTGTTCCAACACGCCTTTTTTTTTCTTTGTTCAACACAATGTATTAAGAGCAGGTTAAGTTCGACAACACGCGTCAGAAATATTTAGCAAGTTTCCCCCCACAAATGACAGAAAAGTGTGATTAATCATTTATGAGAGTACGACACACGCAGAGAACAGTACGGATATGGTTGTATTGTCCTGAGACTGCAGTCCTGGACTAATGAGATGTTACACACTGTCCTCTGTGGTGCTGTGAGTACACACACTCTTTGTGTGTGTATATGTCTATGTGTGTGTGTGTGTGTGTGATGTTGGTTCCCTCCTCGGACAGATAAAGAAGTCTATGCTTGGAAGTCGTTCCCAAACTGTCTTCTCTGTTCCTCGGTCATGGACAGATAGGTGGCCCTCATGCTGGGGGAGTACTGCGGAGGAAAAAAGGTAAACACACAGACACACACACACACAGGGAAAATATTACAAGCTTGATCCTGATGTTTTCACAGGTATCGACTGAGCCTATTCATCAGGTAAAAAGAAAGAAAATGTCGTGGGAGTTTAAAGGAATAGTCCACGTGTGGGATTGAAAGGTGGCTCTGTGAAGACTGAAGCTCGGCGGAGGACGGCAGCTGCAGCCAGCTTGGCTGACCCGGAGAATGTTGCACAAATAAATCACTAAATACTCTACAAGTTCAGTTTCTTCTGAAGAAGATGGATAAAGAAATATCTTCCTCAGCTAGCCTCTTAGTGACCTTTTTTAATTGATGGCTCGCTACAGCTTTCCTGATGAGAGTTAGATGAGAGCATTGACATCACTATTACTATTACACCATCATGTTCTGTAGTAAGTAAGTAAGGTAAGTCAGGTTCAAGTGTCTCAAATTAGTACTTAAGTACAGCACTTGAGTAAATGCACTTTCCAGGCAACCTGCAGAGACTCGCTCTGCTCTTAGCCGTGAAATAACAGGCTAACTGTTTCCCCCTGTTTCCAATCTTTATGCTAATCCAGGGTGACTGTCTCCTTGCTCCAATTTCATATTAAAAGTACAGATCTGAGCGTGGTAACAATCTTCTCATCTCATTCTTGGCAGGAGACCCAAAAATATCAAACTACTTGGTTTCAGATGCTGTGATCCAGAAGTTGTTACCAACCAGTTTTCATCACCTGACCTCCACACCCACCCACACACACAGTCCCTCATCAGCCTACTTTTTATTTATTTATAACTACCCTTCACCCCTGGTACCACACTACGTGCTTTCTATCCATTTTTGTCAGTATTCCTGCCTGACCTTTTGTACTCTCGCCTGCCTGGTTATACCTCTGTGGACTTGTTCCGACCGAATACCCGCTCCTGAGTATCTTTTTCTGTCGTTACAAGCGAGGCGGATGGTGCTGCGGGCGTGCTTTGATACATTTTCGCATGACTTTTGGGTCTGCATTGGAATTCATTTAATTGCTGTGAATCTGAGCTGCCGTCTGCCGCGAAGAGGCAAGCCACAAACTTTCAAGAACCCCCTTCAAGCCTATAGGTGCTGAGTCTTACGCTCTGCAGAGTATTCCTTTAACTCACCTACACAACCGGCTCAGGGCAAACAAATCAATCCATTACTCTTGAAATTAGCAACATATGAATCACTCTGACATTGAGAGGAACTCTAAATCTGTCAGTCCTCTGGTAAAATTAATTCTATAGCGCTACATCGGGTAATTAGCACCTTGTAGCAGTACAAGCTATAGAACTGAATGACTGGAGTAATACTGCATGCACAGGGAGGCTAACTGTGAGGAAATCCAGGGACGTAAACGACAGTACCACCCTGTGAACACCAGGGGCAGACAAACCTTCACTAACCCAAATACAGACTTTCTGGAATGAGGACAAGTTGTGAGTTGAAGAAGCCATGCCAAACAGGGAAAACTGCACAGGAACCAAACGGAGTGATGTGAGGTGAGGAGGAGAGGCAGGAAAGACGGAGATGCAACAGAGGAAAAGTGAGGAGGAGGAGTTAATCCTGAGGAAGAGTTGAAAAGACTTACTCGGTTTCTATACTGCTGAGAGTATATCTCCAAAAGTTGATTAAAAAAAAAGGAGGAAATATAGAAATGAAAGATACAAACAAACAAACATACATGTGACAAACGAACAAACAAAAAATATATAAAAGAAGCTGTTAGCCGCAGACTACTGCATGGTGCTGTACAGGTGTAGTCATGAGGGAGAATTTAATTAAACATCACTCGCTGGCATTAATTAGGAAAGAAGTCATAAGGCAAAGTACATCACACTTTTTGGGTTAGCTCTGTTTTTAACTGGAGACTGGAGGTTAATGAGAAGGACGACATAAACAAAAGCTTTCTTCTTCATCTACAAACTGTACTTGAATTATCAAATCACACTGATGTGGAAATGAAACCTAGAACAGTGAAATAATGTGCAGAAATAAAATATATATTTGGTTTGACCTGATCACAGCACTGTCTCTCTGGATGATCCTTTAAAAATAAGGTTATAAAACACTGATCTAAAATAGATAAAATACCCGCAGAAGGCCTTTAAATGCTGCATTTCATAACGCACATTGTGCAGCATATCATCAAGAGGCTGTGCCCTAATGAAAATTTAATCTAAAATGTTTCTATTTTTATCTCCGCGATGTACAGTAACAGGAGACAAGTGGCCCAGCGGGGAGCGAATTCAACGAGGAATAAAACCTTTAGTGTCAACAGTGAGCGACTCCAAGGCCCGTGTCACTGCCTCGTGGGAATTTGGCCTGAGAGAAGCTAAATGATGTTCAGTTCATCATTAAATATTAACTGCATTACTTCTCCTCTCCTTGCTTTGGTACTGTACAGCGAAATCAGCCTCCTGTATGTTACGGAGGGCGGAGGAAGGCACAGTGTGTCAGAGTATCTCATTAAATACACATCTGGGTGATGTAAAGGTGAAAATTTATGACCCAATCCCAAAAAAGTTGAGATGCTGTGTAGAATGTAATTAAAAACGTGATGATTTGGGCAAATAAAATAATGTTTCTCAGTGCACAGTTGCATGAATTTAGAGATTTCACTATCCACAATCCATAATATCATTAAAAGACTGAAAAAATTCTCTGCACATAACAGGGTCTGACCCTTCGTCTCTTCAGGCTATAGCATATTGCTAAATGGGCTGTGGAATACTTAAGTAAACCGCGGTTAGAAAACACTGCTAGGCTGGCCTGTCTGCAGTCCAGACCTGTCTCCAGGTGAAAATGTGTGGTGCATTACGAGGCACGAAATACGACAGAGACACCGGGCAACTGAAATCGTATATCAAGCAAGAATGGGAAAGAATTTCACTTGCAAAACTTCAACAATAACTGTCCCTAGTTCCCAAACACTCGCTGAAAGCTGAATGTCCCAAGTTTTTCTGAATATGCTGCAGGCATTAACTTCAGATTGGGTGTATTTTTACATAATAAAGTGCACTGGTTTGAATAATATAGTCCCTGTACCATATACAACTGTCAAGCGTCTCAACCTTTTTGGAATCGGGGTTGTATGATAAAACTATTTCCTGTGCTTCAAAGGCTAAATCTGTTAACACAGAGGGAAGTGACATCATAGGAAGGTCTTGGCCTCTGGGACCCAACGCACCGAAGGGGGTGGAGAGCCTCGTCCTATCAGGGGCACGTTCTCGTACCGTGGATTTCCCCCGAACAGAGCAGTCTGGTTCCTGAGAAGAGAGCGAAAGAAGCGAAGAATTATGAATGAGGTGAAATTCGCTTCTCTGCTGCCCCGCGTGATTTCTTCCGCTCACTCACATGTACTCTGACATGGGGGCGTTGGAGACAGCCGGGGCGGGCGGGTGTAGGCTGCTCTGGCTGCCCATGCTGCTGCTGTAGCTGCAGAAGCTGTGCATGTTGGTGAGGTTGGGGTTCTGAGAGCCTATCCTCCTCGCCCGCGGGTTGAACGGGTCCTCCTCGTCGATGTCGTCATAATCTCGTTCCCTGGAGAAACATCGAGAGGAGACAGATGATTGGCTTAGACCAGAGCCTTATAAATGTGAAGCAACTGAGATATTTAAGCTGCTTCCTCTCTGAGTATCTATAACTTTGTTCAACAGAGCAATAAAAGGAGCAACTCCATTAATATTAACTTTTTTCGTGCTGGAGTATCAATCATTTCTTGTTGTTACCTCAAGTTACCTCGAGTTTCCCCTGATTTCAACTTAAATTTGACTTTGAATGTTTTAGTCCTTGACAGACAGAAAGGAGTTAGCTTCATTCCTGACCCTCCAGGAAGTCATACACTTCTTTAGCACAGCCCAACAGACACGTGATCCACCATGGCCGACATTTCACCAGCCTTTTATTTATTTTTTTTAAGTTGTTGACAGATTTGTGTTATCACTGCATGGTAATACATGTGTGAGCAGGGACTCCTCCTCCTCCTTAGCGCTGCTTTCTAGGAAGCTCAGACCTCTGAGATTCAGCAGTGAGCCGCTGATAAGGACTCACAGACTCTACTGTCAGGAAATCAAACCCAGAAAACACGTGGACGCGGCGATAAAACAGAGAGTGCGTCAGGGTGAGATTCAAAACAGCTCCTGCTTTACACCTGCGCACTGTACATGATGATAATGTAAGTGAGAAATAAAGGTGATGAATGGATTCATTGTGATGGATTGCCTTTCTTAAAGCTAGTCTGCACTCCCTGGGTGTTATTTTTCATTGTTTACTGAAATAAGTCAAAAACAATGAGAGCCTGAAGGACAGGAAATTAATCTAAAGCATAGTATGCATCGGTAATATAAATGAGTATATTTGAAGGGGTTATAACATGTGAAATCAGACGTATGGTCTATTGAATGGATGAACTCTGACGATTAAAACGAAAGGAAGCACACAGTAAACACAGATTAATTAGCTGCCACCTTGAACACACACAAATAAATTGTGCAATTGTCAAAAAAAATATTAACATGTACACACATGCACTGGCTGGTTCACACAGTGTGTGAAGCTGCAAAGAGGTGAGGAAATGAGGACGCTCAGGCAGGCAGGCAGGCAGACAAGCAGAGAACGTACTGACCTGCAGGCAATTTGTCTCCATGCCCTGGGAATGGCACACAGCATGACAGTGAAGGCACAGGCTGCCAAGGTGGAGAAGAGGCAGAGGTAGAGCACACCCTCCACCCCGTCGTAGCACACCCCCACCATTGCATCCAGGTAGTCCTAAAGAGGTCAAACACGGTGTAAGAAGAAGGCAGATACACAAACCGTCTGCTCGCGCGTTTGAATGAATGAAAACAGCACTTAGAGCGCCGGAGTGTGTCGTCTCCAGGACGACATATGCTTCGCTCGTGTCATGCACATTTCAGTGGGATGCTCAACGTTAATCATGTTAACTGCGCTGCAGTCGCCAGCCGCACTGGACGAGCTAGCAAGAAAACACAATCCGGGAAAGCGGATCTCGTTAAATTTCAAATTCTTTCTGTTGTGCCTTGTTCTGCTCTCTTCCTCGTTTCACTTTCGGTTTGATGCTGAAATCCTGCGTGGCCACTTACTCTCCTGTTGACCCAGTTGTGCTGCTGTGATGCCAATTAGGATGCAGTGAACGAACCTTGTTGAGCCCCCTGCAGTCCAACAGGGCGGTCAGCTGGTGCAGACTGGCCTCTGATGAGTTCAGCACATGCTGGATACCCAGTAGGTCTCTCTGTGGACAGGTCAACACATAGTATCACTGAAAAAAATAGTTACAATCCTTCTAATGCTACTCCTAAAGTGGTTTTAGACTACAGCGTGAAAGTCTTGGCGTTGTGTACCTCAGCTGTAGGGAACAGAGGCACAGCAAACTGCAGCAGACCCTGGATCTGGATCTGCATGGTGGTCAGGGACCTCTGGAAGATGGTTAGAGGCTGCAAACAAGAAAGTGTTTTCAGAGCCATCGCACATGACGAAAGAGCTGCCATACAGCCACGAAAGCAAAGCCCCTCAAGGCTGTTTATTTCTAAACGAGTATGCAGACTCCGTGTCCTTCTGCAAACATGGAAGAAAGCATAACAGCCTTCATAATAGATTACATTTGTTGGATTATTTCAAATGAGATAAATTACCAAGAGGGCCAGACTTAGCCTTGAATGCTAATGACATAGAAATCTAATAAAAACAGACATTTGACCCAAAGTTAACATGTACAAAGGAGCACAGAAGACGAACACACAAGCCCAGACGCTAGCTGAGCCCATGAAAATGAATGTGGATGGATATGTACCGAATGATTCACATGCACATTTCTATGGCTTTCTATGTTATATTTCATTCTTAACTAATCTTAATTAAATATATGACCATGTTATGTCTTTGTAAGTCAGTTAACTAATGTAAAATATCCACATTACAAAAGTCTGTAGTCTTTTATTGTGACCAACAGGGGGCAAAGTAAACCTCCACATTCAGTATAATCACATCCTACCTGCAAGACAGCCCCTTCTGCCCCGTGCCTCTTTTTTAATTCACATTCAAGCATAGCCATAAATGAGTTAATCTGCCACATCTCCAAAGTAAAATTATATCTTCACAGTCAGCCAACCTAACAAGAGTAGTCTGTTACCCCCGCAGCCCCCGGCCTGTGGCACCAATGTTAAATTGAAACAGGATATGGTCAATTACCATCCCTAAATGTAATTGCTTTCCTTTGATCTGACATTTTTTTTTTCTGGATCTGCATGACTGTCCGTGGTCAAACTGCTGCACAATCCAACCGGCCTGATCAGATTTGGCTTTTTATTTTAGCCTGGCTGAGCTCGTTCTGAGCCAAATAAAGTAGGACATGGTAAGTGGATGGAGATGGAGGCTAAGAAAAAGAGAAAGAGAAGAAGAGAAGAGATGACAAGAATAGAACAAGAGCTGTGGAAAGAAGCAGGAGATGACACAGGAGTGATGCCCAGAGCGATGAAATACAAGGGCACAGAGGGTAGTATCACGGGGCACTGCTGTGTATCAGGCTGGGTATTCAGGAGAGACATTAGAGAGAAAGCGGAGGAGAACGAGAGCTTGTATGTTTGCCAATCAGTGTGAATTCCTGCATCTGGCAGCTCACTTGTGAACTTTGCACCTGTTGGGTATCTTGTGTGGCAGAGAAAACAGTGCTGACTTTGTTTACCAGGCAGGGTGACGGTTGTCTGCCCTCTGCTGTGCTCTTGTTATCCTCAGGGCATGTCTACGGGAGCCAGATAATAAGATCTGAGCTCCACTGGGCCAGAGCTTGCAGAAATTGACTTCACCGCTGACTGATGTCAGAAGTGAAGTCAGTGATGTGACCCACAGTCCCTACTCTCTGAAGAGTAACCCCAGGAACACTTAGAGGACTGCTTCATCTGGGCTGTAATTTTAATACCTTGGCATGTTTTTGTGTTTGTCAGAGAAGGAAGAAACAAAAATAATGACCACGGCCTTGAGGACAGCTGTGAGGTGAAGTTAGTCAGGCAGGCAGACAAGGCTTAGCAGAGAGAAAGAGCGTAACAAAGACTTGAGGAGCAAGGAAACCAACTCTCCATCAAGCACTGACTCAGTCAATTACAGGTCAAAAGACGTCTAGACGAATAGTTTAAAAGTGGACAAAAGTTTAATTATGTTTAAAGTTTGAAACGTCAGGGTCACACAAGACAGCATTTAAATGACATCATTTCAATACGTAGAAAGGACCTGCTCCACATTTAAATCTAGTCGTACTCAAACATCAGCGTAGGGGTTGCAGGAATTAGAATCATTTATTTTGAGAAAAGAAAAAGATCCTTTTTCATCAGGTAGCTGAGCTTTATTTCATCTTGCCACAACGGCTCGCGCAACTATGCGCGTGATTTGAAGCTAGGTTTGACCAAGCAGCGTCAAAAATAGCCGAGCATCAAGATGCTTCTGGGACGGATCTGAAACCGACCACGACGGAGCTGGTGGAGTTTGATGCGTTGACTAGAACGGCCGCGTATTACTTGCGATGATGCAACACTCACTCAACGCCCCGCAGAGGCGCCCGGGTGGATTTTGTCAGTATTTCTGAAGAATTTCCTCGTTTCATGGATGTTTTTCTCTCTTTATTAAACACTGATGTACTGAATGTTTGATTTATACAAAAGCAAGCGGTCGGTGTATAATCCCCATAGTACGGTAATGTATAGGTTCAGTCCTAGTCCTTTGTTTATGTATTTCATTGGCCTAAAATCTGTCAAATTTAAGTCTAAACGTCTGTGTACTGCAATCGTCCTGTAAAATTCCCTCTGTGTTTTGGTTGCAGAATGTTAACTCCCCTCAAATTCCAAGAAAAAATGTTCAATTTTTGGACCAAATTGAAATCCTGCTTTACGCGCAGACATCTTACGACCTGCGGATCCCCCCACGACTGTCTGCAAGGTCACGTCAGGAGACATTCAGTAGGGGTTCAGCTTATTTCTCCTACCTGCTGGAAAGGGTTGGAGAGGGTCTGGTTGCAGTAAAGGTAGTAATGAACAATATCTGCGGAAAACAAAGCAGCCGATTAAATTCACTTCCAAACACCATTTTTTATCTCAATTAGTGTCATGGCCACAGCTTTGCGCTCTCATGATTACAACTCCATTAATGCAACATTATTCATATTATTCACAGTGAAACTCACCAGCACCAATTACACCCTTTGTTTGGCTCAGGATGTACTTGTCAGGGGACACGCAGAAGTCACTCGTGCCCTGAAATAAAACAAGAGATGTGTGAGAGCGGCAGGCGGGAAAACAAAGAGTGAAGAATGAACAGTTCTCGAAATGAGGGGGAAAAAATAGAAATTCATACCAAAGCATTCAGAGGAATAAATTAGTGTCAGATGCTAAGTACCTGTCATTAATAGTTCATTAACACTTAACAAGTCTTTCTGACAAGGCTGAATAATAATGATGGCTATCACCCCTGTCACTTTTTGACACAAAAGGAACAATAAAAAGGATGGACGGCTCTTATAATCCTCTTTAACCCGTCTAGACAGGAATACTTCTCAATCCTGCGATTCTTCTCCACCACACAGAGCTAACAAGACACCTGCACTGGCGAAATAACAAAAGTGAGGAGCGGTGGTCTTCTTTGACCTGCGCTGTCTGAATGCTAAATGTCTCCCGGGCTCAGGACAAACACACTTCGTGTAGCTTAACCTCCTCTTGGGGATGCGCTAATGAGCCCCGGGCACAGATGAGATAAAGCGAGTCGAGTTCTTTGGTTAGTTTGTTAGAAATGAAGGACGCCGAGGAGCTTTGCGATGCACAAGCAAGTCTGCTGAATTCCTGGAAGATGATTCTCTGAGAATGCAGAGCTTTGATTACCTGCTGTCTGTAATTAAGAGCCCTGCGATGGGGTGCAGTCGTTATGCATTCATTTATTATGAACTAAGGTGCTGATGTAACTGTAGTCTACACACAACAGAGATTCTCGTTCAGAAGCACAAACATCTGCAGCCAGTCAAGCGTCTGACATACCTGTCGACACAGATTGCAGCCAGGCACAAAGATCTTCAGAAAGACAAACAAATACACCGTCCATGTGCTAATACGCCGCGCTGGCGTGCACGTTTGTTGTTCCTCTGGATGTCTCACATCATTAGAGCATAGCAAGAAACTTGTTCTTATTTAAAGTGGGACGCAGCGGTCGGCCTCTGGAGGCAAACGAGTTCAGGCCTCAGTCAGTCAGTTCGCTGAGTGAAGAAAGGATCTCAGCGATTTCCAAAGGTTTTCCGGAGGCAGCAGTACATCTGGGCTATGTGACGGCTAAGTGGTTTACACACAAGACCCCCAAAGGTGCTCCAGTTTCCCTCAACAGTCCCAAAACCATTAAAGCCAGTTTTCTTTTCTGGAAAGTTGCCCACAGGTGTAAATGTCGATTTATTTTAGCAGTGGACGGATGATCTGTCCGGTGTTTGCTGCAGTCTGCAGCCCGTGAAAGAACCCAGAAATAACAGAAAGGAAAAGAAAATGGATGGCTGGTGTTTATATTACACATCACGTCAAGAGGGAGTTACACCATTACTGAAAAAATAGGAAAGTCATATGAAATTTGAGCTTGAAGTGAAGCAAAATCTATCAAAATAATTCAAAACACAACATTGGATTTATGGATTCTGGGTCTTAAAATTTTATTGGTCGGACAAAAAAGACAATTCAGGAGACGTCTCCTCGGGCTCTGTTTTTTTCCCCAACATTCACACACGATTGAACGACCAAAGAATTGACAGCCCGATAAGAGTATTGTGTGTAATGGCTAGAAATGGGTTTATTATTCAGAGAGTGCAGACTGTACTGAGTCCCGGAGTAGCACATCCACACATGAAGTGTGTGTATCTGGTTACACACACACTCCGGTAGCACAACTTCTTCTCCAAGTGCAAACAAGCCCTGCACATTAAAAGAAACACACACACACACAGTGTGCGTACACAGAGACATGCAAATGTCTCGTTCACAGCCTTTTGTATCCGTGCCTGAGCAATTATCTGGCCTTGTTAAGCCGGGGCGATGTTTGCACTCAAGCTGAGGAAAAGGCCGAGCGGATGACAACCATACAGTCCAGTCAGGGTCAGGGTCTCAGCCAAACACCGCGTGACAGACAGGTTAAAGAACGGGCCAATGTAAATGCCACGATTTTGTAACACACACACACACACACTGAGTCACTCGATGTGAGAGTGATTTCTGTGAAACGATTGCTACAGTATAAAGCCAGGTCGTTCATCAAATGGAGAAGAAAAGGAGAGTTAAAGAAGGATTTTTTCAAGTCACAAATAACCGGGAGTGAAATAACTTACTGCTCAGATTCTGCTGAAATTTGGTTCAGATCCGACGATTTGAATGATGGTCCGACCATTTTTTATGTCAACCAAGGTCTAGATTTTCCTTTGACTCAACACACAGATTTTCTCTTCCCAACCTCCCCAAGCGGCAACTTCTGTAGCTATGAAGTGAAATTAAAAAAAAAGAAAATGCAGTTCCTCAAACGTCCACTTGGGGCTGGCTACAGACGCGAGTCAGTCTCCGTAAGAGTTCTGTGTTGTGCAGCGTATTGACCTTCACATGCTCTCGGGATCTTGGACTGTAACTCCACCGTCAATCCCACAAATGTAGACCACAGAGAGCGCGTACCCACCAAGGAGATATTAAAACGGTAGATGCAAACAGAAGATCAAACCAGAGACTAATGCCTCGTAACTGATCGCACCCCCCGCTGCTTTCTACTCTGCGCTCATTATCTCCAACTTAAATCCACACATGTTCGCAATCCTCCGCAGCCTCCGGTCAAAACACGACATGCAACAACAAACCTGAGAAAAATAGCATACCCGCCCGAGGCAGGTGAGTCAAGCGGCAGCGCTCATTCATTTGATATTCATCCTTTCAAATGTCTCTCTCTCTTGTCGCATATCACTCTAATTCGTAACCTCGAGGTCATTTTTGTGTGGGATCATAATAAAGTTAAACACTGAAATTATACACCTTTTCAGCGCAACAGGCTTTTAACGCAATTGGATTCCTGTCGTCATAATCCTTGATTTTGAATAAAGCTATTCAGTCTCGCATAATGACGCTGACTAGGTCTGGATTTTAGATTTTGTTCTTTTGTTGATCTATTTTCGGTGGTGCGCCGCTTGACAGCACAGATCAAAAGCATCCGAGGTGACGAGAAGACGAGCCAGAGATCAGAGGAATTTGAGACCGGGCAGTGAGGATGTGCTTTTTTAGGCGACACGGCGTGGCTGTAATGTTTCTATGCTATGACACGTTTCACTGAGAATAAAGATGAATCTCAAAATGTAATTAAAGTAGAGCAGTGGATGCTAGAAAGACCTAGCTATGCAGCTAATGTGTGTAATAAGTTGGATGAGAGGACTTGCAGCTGCGTCTTATGTTCCTGTGATGTGATCTGACACTGAACTGACGCGCTGCAGATTTCTCAGATGCATTCACACACAAATGCAGGTACATGCGCGTACGTGCAGCGGCGTAAAATCATGTCTTCTCCCTCAGCCTCAGCCACAGAAAGATTTCGAGTGCAGCGCACGCTTAGTTATAGCAATTTATCACCACTGTCAGGCATGACAAGAATTGATTGCAGACCAGTTTACGCTAGTTTATATTGGGATAAGCCAGCGAGCGAGGGGCCGAGGAAACAAAGCAGCTCACCACAGCCGTGGCAAGGTCAGCTCCCAGGGAAGTCCAGCTCAAGACCAGCGTCAGCACTCCAAACACCATCATCCTACAGGGGGGGGGGACACAAAGCAACAGCAATGTCAGAGTGCAGCTCAGTACAAAAATCATTGAATTAAATTAAGTGGAGCCTCAGCAACCAAGAGGAGGTGAAGTAAAGACATCTGTTCTGTGCTGAAACACAAAGATTAATGATTTACATGTCCCACTTTGCAGCAAGTTCTTTTCAGTAACTAAAGGAAGGACCATTTCAGTCGGGTTTGTGATTTAAACATGCATTCATCCATTTTTTGGCCACTTGGTGGCGTCATCATTTTAAGCTGATATGGTAAATTTGTTTGCAAGCACATACAGATATTTACTTCCAACATTTACTCTCTTACAGCTCTATTTTGCCAACACAGAGATATTGTTCAACTACTATGTTCACAAGCTAGGTCCTAACTTTGTCTGCCCTTGTTTGGTTCCGAGTGTGCAGCAAACAGTTGTTTTATTTAACCTTTTTATTGAAAAAAGCTGCCCGGTGCTGCCAAAAAAGCAACGATGAGAGCGGTAAGAGTGGACAAAAATAGCTCAAGCTGGGAAAATTACATGTCAACATATCAAAAGAAGCTATAAAACTCCAGAGGGTAAAGGAAAACTGCAGCCATGTGATCCAATTTTAATATAAAAATATGTATTACAGCTTCTTTAAGTTGGCCTTTTTCCAGACATATATATCATGGCATAAGAAGCACAACAAGATCTATAGTACAGACGGATTATAAATGCGCAGATGAGCTCAAAAGTAAAGAAAAAAAAAGTGGAATTTTGTGTCAGCATCCTACACAGTTATTTTCATAACAGCCTCTGCTATTGAAAGGAAACAGCGTGAGCCCCGAGGAGCAGAAGTGGTGATCTCATTGGCCTGTCATTAACAGAAAAAGTCAGAGGTCATGTTATTTCTGTGGGAGTTGATTCTGCAGCCTTAACTTACAGCTGCAGCATTGCGGCTTTATGAACCGAGGAACCGAGCATCAGAGCATATCCGCTCTACTGGCCTACATTCAATTACAGCCCCCTGGGTGGATGGCTGCTCCCTCCACCCGTGAGGACCAGAAAGAATGTGGGTTTGTTTTACACTGGGCTCCCTCCCTGATGATCTCATAGGACCAGAAAATGACATCAGAGGCACGTGATAATGAATGGAGAGAGATGGGAAGATTCGGGCGACGTGCCCGTCTGTGCACGTATAATAAAATATTGGAACACTGGTCCTGGACCAGCTCTCAATCAGCAAAAATAATCCAGAGAAAATGCAATAAGCTCCCGCCGACGTGACAATCGTGTTCCTTTCCTTAGTTTGAATATAATTTGGGTATGCGTGTCCAGGTCCCATCCATCTTTCAACGCTCTGCAGCTTTCTAATTCACAATGTGCTGAGAAGATACTAAGCTCCCAGCATTTAACTCGCAAGCCACCACTTGTCCGCACTCATTCTTCCTTTATCTCTTTCTTCCAAGTTGTTTACCCTCTCTATTCCCTCACCCCTCTCTGCCGTATCTCTTCTCTGCCTTCTGCCTCCCCTTTTATCAGTTTTTCACTCGTGTAGTCTGTCTCCTTCCTTCTCAGATACAGAGCCCACACAAGAACTGACACTCAGCAAGGAAACAGATAGGAGGGAGAGCAGGGCTTCACAGAGTCCTTATCTTGATTTGAAATATGGAAAGCAAAAGTTGCTCTACCGTCTTGCTGGTTGAGTGTGGTCTACCACAGTAATGTCTGCATGTATTTGTATACGGCTGCATGGAAAGTCACTCAGCGGGTCTCTTCTGAGAACTAAACAAAAGTGCCCTGAATGTTTCTGTATGTTGCTTTTACAATTATATTTTGTTTGCTTGCATATGTACTGTATGTCCGCACATGCAGTGTGTGTACGGTGGTGGAAAAGGCTCGCAGGACGATCAAAGCGGCGCAGATGAAACAAAATTCTGTTTATTATTCCGACTTTTTGCTTTATTTTTCCTTTTTCTTGTGAAATATTCAATACTTTCACCTCATTAGGCTCCCAAAAAATCTTTCAAATAAAACAAACTAAGCGAGAAAAATCCCTCTTCGGTTGAAATGGTCGCAGCTTATGTCCACACTGAAGCCCAGTGATGAGGGGCACAATCGCACAGTGCTTTGTTTTAAAAGGTCAGGAGCCAAAAAGCTTGGGAACCGGCGTCCCCTGTGCCTGCCAGGCCATGCCTATTTGGCGGTGAGTTGCATGTAGAGCTTGTGATCCTGGACTGCACAAGCTCCTTTAACTATCACACCGGGGCAAGCGGCAGAAATGCCCTCCTCAGTGCCGGCACGTCACGTCCAAGCCAAGCGAGACTGTACTCCGTTTTGTGCTCTGCCGGGCAAAGGATGTTCACTGAGCTACACAGAATAGGAAGGAAATCGGGTGTAAACCTGATGCAAAGCACATCAAGTGAAAAAGTCGCATAGGCCAGTGAGCAGGGCAAATGCCCACCAAGGGTGGAGGAGGCCAAGTCACTCTGAATTAAATCAGCGGAGGAAGATTTTCTGCTTAACTGAGAAAAGGAAAGAAATCTCTCGGCTGTAAACTGCTGTCATATTTATACAAAAGATATGATGGCTTCATACATCATTAAATAAACCATTATTAGACCGCATGTGTCAATTAAAACGGAGTGAAATAAAAGTGATGTGACCTTCAAAGTAAAAATGCAGGAGGCTTAGGAACGTACCGCCAATGCCAATTAGCCTGTCAAAATAATAACATCGTTCTTTCAAGTTCTAATTTTAGCATCTTGGAAAAAAAAAACTGAACACGCATCATTAAATTGTGTTTATATGTCTTTAGCAAATCATAACACGTTTCTCACAGATTGGGACTTTGACTTGTAGGAGACCAAGATAACACAAATGGACTTTAGTGGACTAATGAGCGTTTGGCTCGTTTCTTAACAGCACAGTTATTAATGGACTGTGTGCAGGACATACATTGCGTGGTAGCCTGTATCCTTGGAGAATCACTGAGGAGGGTTGTGCAACTCTTCAAACTTTGAACAGCTGAAGTTTTTAAAAAATAATTTTAAAAAAACGGCTCTCATCTTGAGTCGCATCCCGCTGTGATCCGGATTTGCAGAAATGTTGCCCTTCCTCTCCTGCTGACTCAGTGAGTTGCGTCACCTCCATACATATCTGCACATAGTACTCTCTGCTGGAAGGTCATTTCTGCTGTTTACATAGAGAACTTCAAAGGCTCAAGCACACTTCCCTGTGGCACACCACAAACACATCGGTCTATGTCAGACGGGCCAATTCTGAACTGGTTGAGTGCTTCTTTGCAGAAAGACTTCAAAGCACTTCACTGTAACATAAAGTTTAATCAAACAGAATAAAATGAACCATGTGTAATGTTACATGCCACACGTATGATGATCATTCTTCTGGTATCTCCTCAATCAAACATTTTTAAGATTTTACGCTATGAAAGGAGCAACATCCCTCAATAACCTGGGCTGACCATGTCTTGAAGAAAGTTTATTTATTCATTTGTTGCCATTTTTTCATTCCTCACAGAAGCCATATGTTAGTGACGTGTGTGTAGAACCGTCAAACGTTAACATGTCATGTCTTACGCTTCAAGTCACGGCTGACTTTTCAATATTTAACCTCGGTCGCAACAGCGCAACCATTACATATGTATGACATATAAACCACGCCACGTTAGGTAGAAAGACTAGTTACATCGTGTTGGCATATGCGTTCATTAAAGCATTTCCTCATTATGTTGATAAAAACATAATTCAGGCGACCCTCTCTTGATTTTTATGTTAATTAGCTTTATTTATCTGCTTTCAAACTAAAAGCACCTTCCTGGATAAATTACAATACTTTCACTGAGGGAGGGGATATTTAATCAGCGAGCTCAGCAAACTACACAGGTGGAAAACTAGTTGCTGAACTAAGCAGTCATTTCCTCAGGATTACAGAGTGTTATTCGCTTGGTACTTTTTGGATATTTGAGGTTACCTGAGCAGCTCTGGTTTCATCTTTAAAAGTCTGTCTTACTTTACACACAGAGCTTTGATTACAACTCGCTCCAGGCAGTAAATATATTTTTTCACTCTCCTTTCCTTACCAGTGCTGTATTTTGTTTCATTATAATTTCAGCGCATCCCACTCATTTGCATTGTTTGTTTAAATGACAATTCTTCTTGGTTCCCTCGCTCTTGACAGCTCTGATTATTCCAGTCCTCCAGGGGGAGTTTCCTCTTCTCTTATAGTTTGTTCTGCATGAGGGGCACATGCTTGTAATCCTTAACACTGAGCCTATGCTGTGTTTACGTCGTGACGTTTAAAGGGTTAATTCACCCGATAGATGCTGTGTTATGTACTGGATGTCAGTTTCTGAGATCTCTGCCACGCTGAAGCCGGATGGAAAATGTTTTTTTTGCGGAGGTGAAAAATTCAGCAGCAACAACGTACAAAGACTGAAAAGAAACTCGAATAAAAACAGCTGACAGCCAGGTGCACGGATATATCTCCCCTTCTTCCACACGTGGGCGTATCTTCTTGTCTTGGCTGTTACTGGGTGTCATGCTAACACCGAGCCAGCCGGATATGAGCACCAGCAAAAGCCTGTAGACCCCTCAGAGTATAATCTGTTCTCAAAAGCCTCCAACCGCTTCCACTCTGCTGGAAGAGAGCATGCCTTGGGAGGGCAGACACTCTTGACACTGACTCATCTTGTGTGTGTGCTGAGGGGTGGGAGGATGGAGGGGTGGTGGGTTCGTGGTGAGTAGGGCAAGTTTAGTGCGGCTCACACCCTGAACTGACTGATTGAGAGAGACAGAGTAACGCTCGGCTGGATGAATGGAGGCCCGGGTGGATTTCATGCCCCGTGAAAGCTCCTTTACAGCAGGGAGAAAAAAAAAAAATCACATTCCAGCGGAGATGGATACACTTAAGCTATAGATACTGTAAGGAGATTAAATGAAAGCACTGCAGGGATATAAAAGTACAGTTTATGTCACCTGTAATATCATCTTTCAGTGTAACATATTTTATAAAGTGTGGGAGCATTTTTATGCCATGATTCTGTCACGGAAACTTTCTTTCACCTCTCAAATCTTTCGTTATTTTGTTTCCTTGACACTCATAAAAGGTGAAGTCAATAAAATATTTATCCCAAAAGAGGCCTAAAAATACAAAGATGAATAATTAATGACATGCAAGAGTCCGGATACGCGGTGCGTTTGCGCCTTGTGTTGTCGAACGCACACCTCATGTCTGGAGGCATTTAAAGCAGGTCAAGTGTTAAACTGGAATAACAATCATCAGGAAGTTATATTGTTGATAACATCAAATGGCTTCGCTCCCATCGCTCTCCCCGCAGCTCTCCAATCCAATTTGTAGAGCAAAGCTATTGAGACGGCATCGCTCGGAGCAAGTTCAACCCACTGCTGGCAATACTAAAAGGCAAATGGTGGAATGGTGCGACGGGACTATCAGGGCAATGTTTGTACAAGGACGTGATCTAATACTGAGATGCCTCGTTCGCTGGCAATTTCCCATGGGAAGAGAGGCAACTCCAGGCTCCAGCTCTGCTTTGGCTACACCAACCCGCGCTAATTCTGAATGAACGCTAAATTTATCATCATCAGTTGTTCCTGTTTGGTATAAAAGATTCATGTAAAGCACAGCATGGGTTCTGTTGCTCTCCTAAATAAAAATCGTCTTCCCCAGGATAACAAAATGTGCATTAACTGCAGCGGCGGCGGTAGAAACAAGCCTCTTTGATGCTCTTCTTACGTGAGGTAAAGTAAATCCACCTGACATTAACTGAACGAAAATTAAGTTTGGTCTGCTTTTAGCCACGAAAACTCCACAAGGAATAATCTAATGTTTGATTTGGAGAAACACAATGTGCACCTTCAGCTCCAACATCTGGACTGTAGCAGCTGCCGCGGCACTAATGTGACAAAAACAAAAAGGAATGTTTCCATGTTGTCTCCCAGTTAGCTTTGATTTACGGGTAATCTCCCAGTCCTCCCCTCCTCTCATGCATCCAGCCCCAGTGATATGAAAATCACACATTAAAAGCAGGAAATGGAACAGATTGCCTCTGTTCCATTTAAACAACAAAAAAAATAATTACAATAAAAACATTTCTTAGTTGACTCACGTGGTGAGCAGCCAGCGAGACTGCTTGGCCAGCCCCAGACATGCCAGCAGGCAGATGATCAGGTCCACAATGAGGAGCAGCAGGTAGGTGAGCCACCTGCAGAGACAGACGCGAGGCAGAAAATTAAACTGCTGCTGGTGGACGCCTGTTTTGGCAAAGTAAGAGGTGTTTTGTGCGAAGGGAAACTCCGGCTGCACGTACCCTGGGTCTTTTTTATTAGTATAATGTTTGCCATCATTCAATCATAATAGGCACACTGTACTCCAGTTAATTGGCCGCTTAGCTACACCTATAAACAGCATCTGTGTAATCATTGCTTAGCAACTGTTACAAAGCACAGCAGGTCTGTCCAGTTTCTCGACATGCTGAAGCTTGTTGTCTTTTGAATTGCACACACGAAACTAAAACGCAAGGACTGGATTAAACGGTGAGTTTATCTCTGGCCAGTTTAAGGAATTAAAGCGTTTTGACTTGTGGTGTAATTGCTGATTGCATCCCCTTTGCCTCACCCTCTTCTTCCTAGCGCGAAAGGAGTTAGTGCAGCGTTTGGTTTGTCTGCTCAGGGCTACTGTAGTTACTGCTGTAAACATGGTGGAGTCTGTGGAAGAGGACCTGCAATGTCTGTAATTATACACTTCTTATTTTCAGGGTCCGGTATTTCAGAACTTGTAATCTGGATCAGGATAATACGGATAATGAAATCCTCCTTTTCTCAGTCATGGATCAAGGTGATCCTGCTCACTTTATCTGAGTATTTCAAAACACTGGTGAAAAACACTGCTGAAAATGGGCATTTTCACCTGCCAAAAATTGATTGAAGGCATTTTCACCTGCCATAAATTGATTGAAGGCCAAACGCAGTTAATGAAAGGTGATTTCTGCCTGAATATATCTTCGTCTGATTCTAGAGCTTCATAATATAAAGATCTGAGCTCACAGTACAGCTTGGAATTCTTGTAAGGGACCATTACATCACAAAATGGCCATTTTCACCTGCTGAAAATGGCCATTTTCACCTGCCATAAATTGATTGAAGGCCAAACGCAGTTAATGAAAGGTAATTTCTGCCTAAATATGACTTGATCTGATTCTAGGGCTTCATAATATAAAGATCTGAGCTCACAGGACAGCTTGGAATTCTTGTAAAGGACCATTACAACACAAAATGGGCATTTTCACCTGCCAAAAATTGATTGAAGGCATTTTCACCTGCCATAAATTGATTGAAGGCCAAACGCAGTTAATGAAAGGTGATTTCTGCCTGAATATATCTTCGTCTGATTCTAGAGCTTCATAATATAAAGATCTGAGCTCACAGGACAGCTTGGAATTCTTGTAAAGGACCATTACAACACAAAATGGGCATTTTCACCTGCCATAAATTGATTGAAGGCCAAACGCAGTTAATGAAAGGTGATTTCTGCCTGAATATATCTTTGTCTGATTCTAGAGCTTCATAATATAAAGATCTGAGCTCACAAGACAGCTTGGAATTCTTGTAAAGGACCATTACAACACAAAATGGGCATTTTCACCTGCCAAAAATTGATTGAAGGCATTTTCACCTGCCATAAATTGATTGAAGGCCAAACGCAGTTAATGAAAGGTGATTTCTGCCTGAATATATCGTCGTCTGATTCTAGAGCTTCATAATATAAAGATCTGAGCTCACAGGACAGCTTGGAATTCTTGTAAAGGACCATTACAACACAAAATGGGGATTTTCACCTGCCATAAATTGATTGAAGGCCAAACGCAGTTAATGAAAGGTGATTTCTGCCTGAATATATCTTCGTCTGATTCTAGAGCTTCATAATATAAAGATCTTAGCTCACAAGACAGCTTGGAATTCTTGTAAGGGACCATTACATCACAAAATGCCCATTTTCAACTGCTGAAAATGGGCATTTTCACCTGCCATAAATTGATTGAAGGCCAAACGCAGTTAATGAAAGGTGATTTCTGCCTGAATATATCTTCGTCTGATTCTAGAGCTTCATAATATAAAGATCTGAGCTCACAGGACAGCTTGGAATTCTTGTAAGGGACCATTACATCACAAAATGGCCATTTTCAACTGTTGAAAATGGGCATTTTCACCTGCCATAAATTGATTGAAGGCCAGATTCAATTAATGAAAGGTGATTTCTGCCTAAATATATCTTCGTCTGATTCTAGAGCTTCATAATATAAAGATCTGAGCTCACAGTACAGCTTGGAATTCTTGTAAGGGACCATTACAACACAAAATGGGCATTTTCACCTGCCATAAATTGATTGAAGGCCAAACGCAGTTAATGAAAGGTGATTTCTGCCTGAATATATCTTTGTCTGATTCTAGAGCTTCATAATATAAAGATCTGAGCTCACAAGACAGCTTGGAATTCTTGTAAAGGACCATTACAACACAAAATGGGCATTTTCACCTGCCAAAAATTGATTGAAGGCATTTTCACCTGCCATAAATTGATTGAAGGCCAAACGCAGTTAATGAAAGGTGATTTCTGCCTGAATATATCGTCGTCTGATTCTAGAGCTTCATAATATAAAGATCTGAGCTCACAGGACAGCTTGGAATTCTTGTAAGGGACCATTACAACACAAAATGGGCATTTTCAACTGCTGAAAATTGATTGAAGGCATTTTCACCTGCCATAAATTGATTGAAGGCCAAACGCAGTTAATGAAAGGTGATTTCTGCCTGAATATATCTTCGTCTGATTCTAGAGCTTCATAATATAAAGATCTGAGCTCACAGGACAGCTTGGAATTCTTGTAAGGGACCATAACAACACAAAATGGCCATTTTCAACTGTTGAAAATGGGCATTTTCACCTGCCATAAATTGATTGAAGGCCAAACGCAGTTAATGAAAGGTAATTTCTGCCTAAATATGACTTGATCTGATTCTAGAGCTTCATAATATAAAGATCTGAGCTCACAGGACAGCTTGGAATTCTTGTAAAGGACCATTACATCACAAAATGGCCATTTTCAACTGCTGAAAATGGGCATTTTCACCTGCCATAAATTGATTGAAGGCCAAACGCAGTTAATGAAAGGTGATTTCTGCCTAAATATATCTTCCTCTGATTCTAGAGCTTCATAATATAAAGATCTGAGCTCACAGTACAGCTTGGAATTCTTGTAAAGGACCATTACAACACAAAATGGCCATTTTCACCTGCCAAAAATTGATTGAAGGTATTTTCACCTGCCATAAATTGATTGAAGGCCAAACGCAGTTAATGAAAGGTGATTTCTGCCTGAATATATCTTCGTCTGATTCTAGAGCTTCATAATATAAGGATCTGAGCTCACAGGACAGCTTGGAATTCTTGTAAGGGACCATTACATCACAAAATGGCCATTTTCAACTGCTGAAAATGGGCATTTTAACCTGCCATAAATTGATTGAAGGCCAAACGCAGTTAATGAAAGGTGATTTCTGCCTGAATATATCTTCGTCTGATTCTAGAGCTTCATAATATAAAGATCTGAGCTCACAGACAGCTTGGAATTCATGTAAGGGACCATTACAACACAAAATGGGCATTTTCACCTGCCAAAAATTGATTGAAGGTATTTTCACCTGCCATAAATTGATTGAAGGCCAAACGCAGTTAATGAAAGGTGATTTCTGCCTGAATATATCTTCGTCTGATTCTAGAGCTTCATAATATAAGGATCTGAGCTCACAGGACAGCTTGGAATTCTTGTAAGGGACCATTACATCACAAAATGGCCATTTTCAACTGCTGAAAATGGGCATTTTAACCTGCCATAAATTGATTGAAGGCCAAACGCAGTTAATGAAAGGTGATTTCTGCCTGAATATATCTTCGTCTGATTCTAGAGCTTCATAATATAAAGATCTGAGCTCACAAGACAGCTTGGAATTCTTGTAAAGGACCATTACAACACAAAATGGGCATTTTCACCTGCCAAAAATTGATTGAAGGCATTTTCACCTGCCATAAATTGATTGAAGGCCAAACGCAGTTAATGAAAGGTGATTTCTACCTGAATATATCTTCGTCTGATTCTAGAGCTTCATAATATAAAGATCTGAGCTCACAGGACAGCTTGGAATTCTTGTAAGGGACAATTACAACACAAAATGGCCATTTTCACCTGCTGAAAATGGGCATTTTCACCTGCCATAAATTGATTGAAGGCCAAACGCAGTTAATGAAAGGTGATTTCTGCCTGAATATATCTTCGTCTGATTCTAGAGCTTCATAATATAAAGATCTGAGTTCACAAGACAGCTTGAAATTCTTGTAAAGGACCATTACAACGCAAAATGGGCATTTTCACCTGCCAAAAATTGATTGAAGGCATTTTCACCTGCCATAAATTGATTGAAGGCCAAACGCAGTTAATGAAAGGTGATTTCTGCCTGAATATATCTTCGTCTGATTCTAGAGCTTCATAATATAAAGATCTGAGCTCACAGACAGCTTGGAATTCTTGTAAAGGACCATTACAACACAAAATGGGCATTTTCACCTGCCAAAAATTGATTGAAGGTATTTTCACCTGCCATAAATTGATTGAAGGCCAAACGCAGTTATTGAAAGGTGATTTCTGCCTGAATATATCTTCGTGTGATTCTAGAGCTTCATAATATAAGGATCTGAGCTCACAGGACAGCTTGGAATTCTTGTAAGGGACCATTACATCACAAAATGGCCATTTTCAACTGCTGAAAATGGGCATTTTAATCTGCCATAAATTGATTGAAGGCCAAACGCAGTTAATGAAAGGTGATTTCTGCCTGAATATATCTTCGTCTGATTCTAGAGCTTCATAATATAAAGATCTGAGCTCACAAGACAGCTTGGAATTCTTGTAAGGGACAATTACAACACAAAATGGCCATTTTCACCTGCTGAAAATGGGCATTTTCACCTGCCATAAATTGATTGAAGGCCAGACGCAATTAATGAAAGGTGATTTCTGCCTGAATATATCTTCGTCTGATTCTAGAGCTTCATAATATAAAGATCTGAGCTCACAAGACAGCTTGGAATTCTTGTAAAGGACCATTACAACACAAAATGGGCATTTTCACCTGCCAAAAATTGATTGAAGGCATTTTCACCTGCCATAAATTGATTGAAGGCCAAACGCAGTTAATGAAAGGTGATTTCTGCCTGAATATATCTTCGTCTGATTCTAGAGCTTCATAATATAAAGATCTGAGCTCACAGGACAGCTTGGAATTCTTGTAAGGGACCATAACAACACAAAATGGCCATTTTCAACTGTTGAAAATGGGCATTTTCACCTGCCATAAATTGATTGAAGGCCAAACGCAGTTAATGAAAGGTAATTTCTGCCTAAATATGACTTGATCTGATTCTAGAGCTTCATAATATAAAGATCTGAGCTCACAGGACAGCTTGGAATTCTTGTAAAGGACCATTACATCACAAAATGGCCATTTTCAACTGCTGAAAATGGGCATTTTCACCTGCCAAAAATTGATTGAAGGCATTTTCACCTGCCATAAATTGATTGAAGGCCAAACGCAGTTAATGAAAGGTGATTTCTGCCTGAATATATCTTCGTCTGATTCTAGAGCTTCATAATATAAAGATCTGAGCTCACAGGACAGCTTGGAATTCTTGTAAGGGACCATTACAACACAAAATGGGCATTTTCAACTGCTGAAAATTGATTGAAGGCATTTTCACCTGCCATAAATTGATTGAAGGCCAAACGCAGTTAATGAAAGGTGATTTCTGCCTGAATATATCTTCGTCTGATTCTAGAGCTTCATAATATAAGGATCTGAGCTCACAGGACAGCTTGGAATTCTTGTAAAGGACCATTACATCACAAAATGGCCATTTTCAACTGCTGAAAATGGGCATTTTCACCTGCCATAAATTGATTGAAGGCCAAACGCAGTTAATGAAAGGTGATTTCTGCCTAAATATATCTTCGTCTGATTCTAGAGCTTCGTAATATAAAGATCTGAGCTCACAGTACAGCTTGGAATTCTTGTAAAGGACCATTACAACACAAAATGGGCATTTTCACCTGCCAAAAATTGATTGAAGGCATTTTCACCTGCCATAAATTGATTGAAGGCCAAACGCAGTTAATGAAAGGTGATTTCTGCCTGAATATATCTTCGTCTGATTCTAGAGCTTCAAAATATAAAGATCTGAGCTCACAGACAGCTTGGAATTCTTGTAAAGGACCATTACAACACAAAATGGGCATTTTCACCTGCCAAAAATTGATTGAAGGTATTTTCACCTGCCATAAATTGATTGAAGGCCAAACGCAGTTAATGAAAGGTGATTTCTGCCTGAATATATCTTCGTCTGATTCTAGAGCTTCATAATATGAAGATCTGAGCTCACAGGACAGCTTGGAATTCTTGTAAGGGACCATTACATCACAAAATGGCCATTTTCAACTGTTGAAAATGGGCATTTTCACCTGCCATAAATTGATTGAAGGCCAAACGCAGTTAATGAAAGGTACTTTCTGCCTAAATATGACTTGATCTGATTCTAGGGCTTCATAATATAAAGATCTGAGCTCACAGGACAGCTTGGAATTCTTGTAAAGGACCATTACAACACAAAATGGGCATTTTCACCTGCCAAAAATTGATTGAAGGCATTTTCACTTGCCATAAATTGATTGAAGGCCAAACGCAGTTAATGAAAGGTAATTTCTACCTAAATATGACTTGATCTGATTCTAGGGCTTCATAATATAAAGATCTGAGCTCACAGGACAGCTTGGAATTCTTGTAAGGGACAATTACAACACAAAATGGCCATTTTCACCTGCTGAAAATGGGCATTTTCACCTGCCATAAATTGATTGAAGGCCAGACGCAATTAATGAAAGGTGATTTCTGCCTGAATATGACTTGATCTGATTCTAGAGCTTCATAATATAAAGATCTGAGCTCACAGGACAGCTTGGAATTCTTGTAAGGGACCATTACAACGCAAAATGGCCATTTTCACCTGCCAAAAATTGATTGAAGGCATTTTCACCTGCCATAAATTGATTGAAGGCCAAACGCAGTTAATGAAAGGTGATTTCTACCTGAATATATCTTCGTCTGATTCTAGAGCTTCATAATATAAAGATCTGAGCTCACAGACAGCTTGGAATTCTTGTAAAGGACCATTACAACACAAAATGGGCATTTTCACCTGCCAAAAATTGATTGAAGGTATTTTCACCTGCCATAAATTGATTGAAGGCCAAACGCAGTTAATGAAAGGTGATTTCTGCCTGAATATATCTTCGTCTGATTCTAGAGCTTCATAATATAAGGATCTGAGCTCACAGGACAGCTTGGAATTCTTGTAAAGGACCATTACATCACAAAATGGCCATTTTCAACTGTTGAAAATGGGCATTTTCACCTGCCATAAATTGATTGAAGGCCAAACGCAGTTAATGAAAGGTACTTTCTGCCTAAATATGACTTGATCTGATTCTAGGGCTTCATAATATAAAGATCTGAGCTCACAGGACAGCTTGGAATTCTTGTAAAGGACCATTACAACACAAAATGGGCATTTTCACCTGCCAAAATTGATTGAAGGCATTTTCACTTGCCATAAATTGATTGAAGGCCAAACGCAGTTAATGAAAGGTAATTTCTACCTAAATATGACTTGATCTGATTCTAGAGCTTCATAATATAAAGATCTGAGCTCACAGGACAGCTTGGAATTCTTGTAAAGGACCATTACAACAAAAAATGGCCATTTTCACCTGCCATAAATTGATTGAAGGCCAGACACAATTAATGAAAGGTGATTTCTGCCTAAATATATCTTCGTCTGATTCTAGAGCTTCATAATATAAAGATCTGAGCTCACAGACAGCTTGGAATTCTTGTAAGGGACCATTACAACACAAAATGGCCATTTTCACCTGCCAAAAATTGATTGAAGGCATTTTCACCTGCCATAAATTGATTGAAGGCCAAACGCAGTTAATGAAAGGTGATTTCTGCCTGAATATATCTTCGTCTGATTCTAAAGCTTCATAATATAAAGATCTGAGCTCACAGACAGCTTGGAATTCTTGTAAAGGACCATTACAACGCAAAATGGGCATTTTCACCTGCCAAAAATTGATTGAAGGCATTTTCACCTGCCATAAATTGATTGAAGGCCAAATGCAGTTAATGAAAGGTGATTTCTGCCTGAATATATCTTCGTCTGATTCTAGAGCTTCACAATATAAAGATCTGAGCTCACAGGACAGCTTGGAATTCTTGTAAAGGACCATTACAACACAAAATGGCCATTTTCAACTGCTGAAAATGGGCATTTTCACCTGCCATAAATTGATTGAAGGCCAGACGCAATTAATGAAAGGTGATTTCTGCCTGAATATGACTTGATCTGATTCTAGAGCTTCATAATATAAAGATCTGAGCTCACAGGACAGCTTGGAATTCTTGTAAAGGACCATTACATCACAAAATGGCCATTTTCAACTGCTGAAAATGGGCATTTTCACCTGCCATAAATTGATTGAAGGCCAAACGCAGTTAATGAAAGGTAATTTCTGCCTAAATATGACTTGATCTGATTCTAGAGCTTCATAATATAAAGATCTGAGCTCACAGGACAGCTTGAAATTCTTGTAAAGGACCATTACAACACAAAATGGTCATTTTCACCTGCCAAAAATTGATTGAAGGCATTTTCACCTGCCATAAATTGATTGAAGGCCAAACGCAGTTAATGAAAGGTGATTTCTGCCTGAATATATCTTCGTCTGATTCTAGAGCTTCATAATATAAAGATCTGAGCTCACAGGACAGCTTGGAATTCTTGTAAGGGACCATTACATCACAAAATGGCCATTTTCAACTGTTGAAAATGGGCATTTTCACCTGCCATAAATTGATTGAAGGCCAAACGCAGTTAATGAAAGGTACTTTCTGCCTAAATATGACTTGATCTGATTCTAGAGCTTCATAATATAAAGATCTGAGCTCACAGGACAGCTTGGAATTCTTGTAAAGGACCATTACAACAAAAAATGGGCATTTTCACCTGCCAAAAATTGATTGAAGGCATTTTCACTTGCCATAAATTGATTGAAGGCCAAACGCAGTTAATGAAAGGTGATTTCTGCCTGAATATATCTTCGTCTGATTCTAGAGCTTCATAATATAAAGATCTGAGCTCACAAGACAGCTTGAAATTCTTGTAAAGGACCATTACAACGCAAAATGGGCATTTTCACCTGCCAAAAATTGATTGAAGGCATTTTCACCTGCCATAAATTGATTGAAGGCCAAACGCAGTTAATGAAAGGTGATTTCTGCCTGAATATATCTTCGTCTGATTCTAGAGCTTCATAATATAAAGATCTGAGCTCACAGGACAGCTTGGAATTCTTGTAAGGGACCATTACATCACAAAATGGCCATTTTCAACTGCTGAAAATGGGCATTTTAACCTGCCATAAATTGATTGAAGGCCAAACGCAGTTAATGAAAGGTGATTTCTGCCTGAATATATCTTCGTCTGATTCTAGAGCTTCATAATATAAAGATCTGAGCTCACAGGACAGCTTGGAATTCTTGTAAGGGACCATTACAACACAAAATGGGCATTTTCAACTGCTGAAAATTGATTGAAGGCATTTTCACCTGCCATAAATTGATTGAAGGCCAAACGCAGTTAATGAAAGGTGATTTCTGCCTGAATATATCTTCGTCTGATTCTAGAGCTTCATAATATAAAGATCTGAGCTCACAGAACAGCTTGGAATTCTTGTAAGGGACCATTACATCACAAAATGGCCATTTTCAACTGCTGAAAATGGGCATTTTCACCTGCCATAAATTGATTGAAGGCCAGACGCAATTAATGAAAGGTGATTTCTGCCTGAATATGACTTGATCTGATTCTAGAGCTTCATAATATAAAGATCTGAGCTCACAGGACAGCTTGGAATTCTTGTAAAGGACCATTACATCACAAAATGGCCATTTTCAACTGCTGAAAATGGGCATTTTCACCTGCCATAAATTGATTGAAGGCCAAACGCAGTTAATGAAAGGTAATTTCTGCCTAAATATGACTTGATCTGATTCTAGAGCTTCATAATATAAAGATCTGAGCTCACAGGACAGCTTGAAATTCTTGTAAAGGACCATTACAACACAAAATGGTCATTTTCACCTGCCAAAAATTGATTGAAGGCATTTTCACCTGCCATAAATTGATTGAAGGCCAAACGCAGTTAATGAAAGGTGATTTCTGCCTGAATATATCTTCGTCTGATTCTAGAGCTTCATAATATAAAGATCTGAGCTCACAGGACAGCTTGGAATTCTTGTAAGGGACCATTACATCACAAAATGGCCATTTTCAACTGTTGAAAATGGGCATTTTCACCTGCCATAAATTGATTGAAGGCCAAACGCAGTTAATGAAAGGTACTTTCTGCCTAAATATGACTTGATCTGATTCTAGAGCTTCATAATATAAAGATCTGAGCTCACAGGACAGCTTGGAATTCTTGTAAAGGACCATTACAACAAAAAATGGGCATTTTCACCTGCCAAAAATTGATTGAAGGCATTTTCACTTGCCATAAATTGATTGAAGGCCAAACGCAGTTAATGAAAGGTGATTTCTGCCTCAATATATCTTCGTCTGATTCTAGAGCTTCATAATATAAAGATCTGAGCTCACAGACAGCTTGGAATTCTTGTAAGGGACCATTACATCACAAAATGGCCATTTTCAACTGCTGAAAATGGGCATTTTCACCTGCCATAAATTGATTGAAGGCCAAACGCAGTTAATGAAAGGTGATTTCTGCCTGAATATATCTTCGTCTGATTCTAGAGCTTCATAATATAAAGATCTGAGCTCACAAGACAGCTTGAAATTCTTGTAAAGGACCATTACAACGCAAAATGGGCATTTTCACCTGCCAAAAATTGATTGAAGGCATTTTCACCTGCCATAAATTGATTGAAGGCCAAACGCAGTTAATGAAAGGTGATTTCTGCCTGAATATATCTTCGTCTGATTCTAGAGCTTCATAATATAAAGATCTGAGCTCACAGACAGCTTGGAATTCTTGTAAAGGACCATTACAACGCAAAATGGGCATTTTCACCTGCCAAAAATTGATTGAAGGCATTTTCACCTGCCATAAATTGATTGAAGGCCAAACGCAGTTAATGAAAGGTGATTTCTGCCTGAATATATCTTCGTCTGATTCTAGAGCTTCATAATATAAAGATCTGAGCTCACAGGACAGCTTGGAATTCTTGTAAGGGACCATTACATCACAAAATGGCCATTTTCAACTGCTGAAAATGGGCATTTTAACCTGCCATAAATTGATTGAAGGCCAAACGCAGTTAATGAAAGGTGATTTCTGCCTGAATATATCTTCGTCTGATTCTAGAGCTTCATAATATAAAGATCTGAGCTCACAGGACAGCTTGGAATTCTTGTAAGGGACCATTACAACACAAAATGGGCATTTTCACCTGCTGAAAATTGATTGAAGGCATTTTCACCTGCCATAAATTGATTGAAGGCCAAACGCAGTTAATGAAAGGTGATTTCTGCCTGAATATATCTTCGTCTGATTCTAGAGCTTCATAATATAAAGATCTGAGCTCACAGGACTGCCTGGAATTCATGTAAGGGACCATTACAATACAAAAGGGGTATTTTCACCTGCTGAAAATGGGCATTTTCACCTGCCATAAATTGATTGAAGGCCAGACACAATTAATGAAAGGTGATTTCTGCCTAAATATATCTTCGTCTGATTCTAGAGCTTCATAATATAAAGATCTGAGCTCACAGGACAGCTTGGAATTCTTGTAAAGGACCATTACAACGCAAAATGGCCATTTTCACCTGCCAAAAATTGATTGAAGGCATTTTCAACAGCCATAAATTGATTGAAGGCCAAACGCAGTTAATGAAAGGTGATTTCTGCCTAAATATATCTTCGTCTGATTCTAGAGCTTCATAATATAAAGATCTGAGCTCACAGGACAGCTTGGAATTCTTGTAAGGGACAATTACAACACAAAATGGCCATTTTCACCTGCTGAAAATGGGCATTTTCACCTGCCATAAATTGATTGAAGGCCAGACGCAATTAATGAAAGGTAATTTCTGCCTAAATATGACTTGATCTGATTCTAGAGCTTCATAATATAAAGATCTGAGCTCACAAGACAGCTTGGAATTCTTGTAAAGGACCATTACAACGCAAAATGGGCATTTTCACCTGCCAAAAATTGATTGAAGGCATTTTCACCTGCCATAAATTGATTGAAGGCCAAACGCAGTTAATGAAAGGTAATTTCTGCCTAAATATGACTTGATCTGATTCTAGAGCTTCATAATATAAAGATCTGAGCTCACAAGACAGCTTGGAATTCTTGTAAGGGACCATTACAACGCAAAATGGGCATTTTCACCTGCCAAAAATTGATTGAAGGCATTTTCACCAGCCATAAATTGATTGAAGGCCAAACGCAGTTAATGAAAGGTGATTTCTGCCTGAATATATCTTCGTCTGATTCTAGAGCTTCATAATATAAAGATCTGAGCTCACAGGACAGCTTGGAATTCTTGTAAGGGACCATTACATCACAAAATGGCCATTTTCAACTGCTGAAAATGGGCATTTTCACCTGCCATAAATTGATTGAAGGCCAAACGCAGTTAATGAAAGGTGATTTCTGCCTGAATATATCTTCGTCTGATTCTAGAGCTTCATAATATAAAGATCTGAGCTCACAAGACAGCTTGGAATTCTTGTAAAGGACCATTACAACACAAAATGGGCATTTTCACCTGCCAAAAATTGATTGAAGGCATTTTCACTTGCCATAAATTGATTGAAGGCCAAATACAGTTAATGAAAGGTGATTTCTACCTAAATATGAGTAGATCCCATTCCAGAGCTTCATAATATAAAGATCTGAGCTCACAGGACAGCTTGGAATTCTTGTAAAGGACCATTACAACACAAAATGGGCATTTTCACCTGCCATAAATTGATTGAAGGCCAGACGCAGTTAATGAAAGGTGATTTCTACCTAAATATGACTTGATCTGATTCTAGAGCTTCATAATATAAAGATCTGAGCTCACAGGACAGCTTGGAATTCTTGTAAGGGACCATTACATCACAAAATGGCCATTTTCAACTGCCATAAATTGATTGAAGGCCAAACGCAGTTAATGAAAGGTAATTTCTGCCTAAATATGACTTGATCTGATTCTAGAGCTTCACAATATAAAGATCTGAGCTCACAGGACAGCTTGGAATTCTTGTAAAGGACCATTACAACACAAAATGGGCATTTTCAACTGCTGAAAATCGATTGAAGGCATTTTCACCTGCCATAAATTGATTGAAGGCCAGACACAATTAATGAAAGGTGATTTCTGCCTGAATATATCTTCGTCTGTTTCTAGAGCTTCATAATATAAAGATCTGAGCTCACAGGACTGCCTGGAATTCATGTAAGGGACCATTACAACACAAAATGGGTATTTTCACCTGCTGAAAATGGGCATTTTCACCTGCCATAAATTGATTGAAGGCCAAACGCAGTTAATGAAAGGTGATTTCTGCCTAAATATGACTTGATCTGATTCTAGAGCTTCATAATATAAAGATCTGAGCTCACAGGACAGCTTGGAATTCTTGTAAGGGACCATTACAACACAAAATGGGTATTTTCACCTGCTGTCCTGAAATCCTGAAATTTTGGTATCAAGTTGATCCAGGTATCTGCCTTAACTTTTGAAATACCCAAATCCAGCCTTTTACCTGGATTCAAGGGAGGATTGGATTACCAGATCAGGATTCTGATCTTCGGGATCAGGATTATCTGAATCTCTGTTGAAATACCCAGTTTTCAGATCAGATCTAGATTTAATCCAATCCGACCAGGATAATCCTGTCAGATCAGTTTTGAAATACCGGGCCCAGGTGATTATACCTTGTCATGTTCTGGAAATCTGACACTGTTAAAGTAGGAAGAGGGGGAAGGTGTCCCACTTATTTTCACCTCAACAGACTCATGCAATAGTTGAGGTGGGCACACTGCTGTCCAGTTTTGGGCCTCCTCGGTGTATCCATCTGTTATCTGTGAGCAGTGGTCAATCTGTGACCGGACACGGAGAGCCCGTCCAGATGGTTCATTTTGAACGGACTCAAATCCATATGGTCGAATATTGTATGCTGTGAAAAAAAGGAACACCTCGTCTCGTTGATCTATCGATCTCACTGAAGTCATTTTTTTTTTCTCAGATTATCTGCTGCACCCATCACTCCTACATCACATTCACCGTCTACAGTCTTTTTAATTATTTCGTTTACCTCCCATCCATCCGTGTCTCCATCACTCTGCAGCATCCTCCGTCATCTCTCATGCTCTTTCTTTTTTCCTCCTGCTCATTCTCGCCCTCTTTAATCGCTCTCGCCTCTGTCTCTTTCTTTTTCAGCCCCCTTTTCTCTGTCTTGCCCTCAAACACCACCACCACCATCACCTCCCTTACTCTTCCTTCCTCGTTTCATCTTTCCCCCCCTCTTGGCAGGGTACAGTTGAAGAAGAAGCTGGGACATCAACACATGGAGGCTCTCGGGTGACACTGCCACCGTGTTTGCCTGTGTTATCTTAATCCAATTAGAGTCAAACCGAACACAGCGCAGAGACACATGCGAGGGATGGTGGGGTTACGCTTATTTATAATAGAGAAGTACATGTCCTCAAGAAATTGTGTCAGATAGCAGAAGGCTGCTCCAAATGTGGGAGCTCCAGTTTTAAAGGTTGATAACGATAATAGTAATGACGATTTATTCAAATCTCCCTCTGGCTGCCTTTAATGGGAGGTCCAAAAACCAAATCTTTCTTTGTTTGCTTTTAAGAATTTCAATTCTATGAAATCCATTTAATGTCATGCAGTCGGCTATGCCTCTGCTGTTTTAATCTACTCCTCTGTTCTGGCGGCACTGTGGTGTTCCTACAGTGTTGTCATTCCATGAAGGGGTCCCCTGACCTTTACTTTGCTTTGCTGTTTTGGCAATTTTAAATTTCGCCTGCCTGAGTAGCATCAATCACAAAGTAGGGATATAATTTAATCACAGCAACCCTGTTTAGTGGTGATACCAAAAGGCAACCTCCATGGCTGATTTACCCATTCATGACAACTGTACTGAGGGTGAATTTATATACAACTCACCTGTTCAGATTATATTAAGGCTTAAAGTTATGCAGAATTAAGAGTGTGGCCAATGTGACGGACAGCTTTAGACGTTTTTAGGACATCCAATCCAACACTCTGAGCTTCACAGCGACTCTCAGAAAGCGACGTCACAGGTAATACATCAATGTTTTACACCATCCATGGTGAATAAAAAAAGAGAAAAATTCTCCCCCCAAAGAAACTGAAGACCAAGGCCCTGCCTTTTAAATATGATTGTTTATGTACAGCTTGCATGTGCCCATCAATAATCTCTGGGTATTATCAATCAAACAGATACTTAATCTTGCTAAGTGTTTCTAATCTGTCTCCAGATGTCATTTCTCACTCTCTGTGACACATTTAATTGGAGCGAGAGTATAAATAAGAACTTTGCACTGCACTTTTCTTCACAAAATTACAAAAACACACAAGAGACAGTAACAAAATGAGTAAAATGTAAAACCAGATAAAGGGAGATAAAATAATGAACAAAGATAAATGACAGAGATGATTATATGGTCTGGGTGTTTAAAACAAACTAATTAATATCCTTTTTTTCATGTGCCTGAGCAAATACTTGGTAATATTTGGCATCAAATCTACATTTAGGAACAAAATATGCATGTACGGAGAGGAAATTAGATATAGAAATAAAAGAGTCTGCTGTCTTCCTATAAAAAGGAATGTGGGATTTCCTGGGATGAATGTTGGTTCATATCAGCGCTCGTAACATGATAAACTAACGCGAGCGAGCTCCAAGAGTAAACAAAATAATCCAGGATGAGGAGAGGGAAGACAGACGGCCAACTTCTAACACAGCAACACTTCGAATTCGATAAGTGAGAATCAAAATGTGTAAACAGACACACACACACACAGAAGCTGTACACAAACTATTTGTTGTGGGGTGACAAGTGATAATGAGTCCATTAACGGCTTACGGTGTCTGGCTGTCTGCTCTCGGCCTGCCTGCTCTATTAGCGCACAGCGATGTGGGGTATTGAGTTATTGGCCGAGCAGAGGAGTCAGTTACAGATCAATACAGGCACACCAGCCTGTCTGTCACTGCACAGAAACACTCATCAAGCTGACGCAAGGGTGGAGTAAAAATAAAAAATTGGGGCCTGTTGCTGAGATGATAAGACCATATGAGCTTAACGGTAATGAGACAAGGCCGACGACGGGAGATGTGAACGTAATGTTAGCCTGCTGTCTTCCATCATAAGCAGTGCTAGCGACGACGTAACGGTTGCTAATGATTTCATGGGATTCTTCTATTTTTAAACCTCGTCCACATGCAGCCACATTACTTCATCCCATCCGCTAAATATCATGTGATATATTCAGGTCATAATGTGCAAAATGGAACTACCTACACATGAATTATCTATCGGGCCGCGTGTTCGGCTGACAGACCGCTCGGCGGTCACAGCCACGAAAGACACGTGATATTATAAGCTCGACTGAGTGTGTGCTGCGTCTCTGTCGTGTTTATATGTGACCGCAAAAGATCCATCTTGTCTCGTGCTTTAGACATTTTCTCCCAAATAAACAGGCGCCGTCACGGTAATTATGAAACAGCTCTCTTCTGATTTGCATTTAGAGTGTGTGTGTGTGTGGGCTAGACGCTTGAAAATATTCATGGCAACGGTAAACAACATTCAAAATTTTGTCTTCCCAGCTCTGCTTCCATCCTCCATGTTTTTCCTCTTCATGTTTAACTTGCACATCTGTAGCATCACCACCACTGCTCCCGGCCACCCTGCAGGCACGGCGTGCATTTTTCTGTTCCTCACCTGTAGTACTCGATGTTTGCCGTTTGATCAGCGATGGATGCCAGGTCCATTTTAGCCTCCTCCCAGTCGGGCAAGCCAAGCAGCTGTTTGATCACGTTGTCGGCCATCTGCTGCATGAATTGCAGGGTCTGCACGTAGTCGCCCCGCGTGGCAAAGATCTCGTCCAACCTTGCGAGGTGCTGGTGCAGGCCGCTTTTCATGCTGCCCATGGTGCCAGTCACCTGGAGGACACAAAAGGACAGGAAGGGGGTGAGAGCGGTTCAACGGTGCTGAGGTCGGGAGCAGAATATCAAGCACCAAAGTCAGAGGAGCAGTTTGGAATTATAAAAAACATATAGCATGAAATTAACAGCTTTAGAGGATACTGCGTTTGTGTGTTGTGCACAATAAGATGTACTCTTCTGCATGTGTGGCTTTCCGCGAGTGTACAACATCACCAACAGTGTTCAGTGTTAAATGAAGCAGAAAATGAGCCCGATCTGCAAGCAGAATGACTCCAGGGATGGAAATGTCAGTTTGCTGGTCGGACGGTTGGTTCATCACTCTGGTCCAGACTCATCTAAACAACTATTGGAAGGGTTCCAATGCAAATGTGTACAGACATTCACGCTTCCCAGAGGATGAATACTACTGACTTTTCACCTAGTGCACCCACGATGCTGACATTTGCGATTCTTACTGAAACGCCCCTCAGGATGAGCTGTAATCATCTCTGTAAGGCTCTGTTCAGGTGTCAGGCACTGTGGCGCCTTGCCACAAGGTTGGAGGCAGTGTGTGGGCTGCTGGGGATGTGTTTATTTGCACTGCTATGAAACAATCAGAAGATATCTTCATATTTCGCTGATTCACTAGCTTTCTCTATGCGCTCCCTGAGTCTCATTCACTGTCTCTGTTGCTCAACTACTACACTGTAACTGTTGTGCACAAACCAAAGGTAACTATTTGCAGCATAGACAGACGTAGAAGCTGGTGCATGAAAATACACCAAGCTGGTACACAACAGGTCAGAGTTTAGTCCATGACCTTCGCCTGGGTAGCCTCAGTTTTGGCAATATTTCAAGCTGACTGTGGAGGAGTTTGACCGGTCTGATTGTCTGATTGGCAGCCACAGCATGAAATCAGGCTTCACATATCCACAGATTTTTCTTGCCACCACCTGTGGTCCGTACCTCTGCAGCCAAAATGCAGTACCCGCGTCCAAATGAATGAAAATCTGTGTTTTTGCCGCAATACTGAATTTGGTCTGAATCTGGCATAACCATCATCTAACTAACAAAACTGTGGTTCATGCCCAAATATTTGTAAGTCTGATGACTTCCACATTAAATTCAGCTGTACTTGTACTGTGTTTACTGCTAATTAGCAAATGTAAGATAAAAAACTAAGAAGGTAAACATGCAAATCAACAATTGTCACCACAAGCATGTTAGCATACCGATTTAACTCATTACACAGATGTGTCTAAGAGCAACCTCACATGTACGACAACTCATTCAAGTATTGTTATATATCCAGCACAGAACAGAACACACTGCTCATGGGTGGGTACATTTGGTCAACTTTTCAGCCTGGGAAAAAGGAAAAAAAACAAAAAAAACACAGCGGCCAAAGGTGAGATTAGCCTAAACATGAGGCTGGTCTGTGCTGCCAATCAGCAGTGAAGCGAGCACAGAGAGGGGACAGCGTGTGGGAGAGCTGGAACACCGAGTGTGGGTGTCGGTGAAGAGGTCCATTTTGAGTTCAGCTTGGAAAACAGCCAAAAACTAGAGAGCCCAGAGGTGAAATACTACGTTTTGCTGGTGCTGTAGTTTTGTATTCCACAGCTCCTTTTGTTGTCAGAACTTTTTTTTTTTCAAAATTGATACCTCACTAATGAGACAGATAGTTTGCTTACTCGCTATATAATTACTGAGTAACTAATCCACTCCCGAAGGGGGGAGTGTCATCCTCTGAGGCAAACGACAAACAAAAGCTAATACATGCATTCAGATTCGTACCTTGTTGGCCAAATGCAGCTAGGCCAGTTTATGTGAGGGCTGAGCATCTCCTGCACAGGTGCTACACATTTCCTTTGGTTTAATTACTCTCTGCTTCGCTCGAAGGGAGAGGTTGTTTACAGGGAAATGGCATTCACAGAGACATCCTGCTATTTGATAATTAAAAAGGGCAATAAATGCTTTCATTCAGCTCTGGGTACTTGGCATTCACAGGAGAGAAAACTCATATTGTTGCTGTGTTTGTCGGGGACAGGGGGTTTTGCTGAGGCTGAGGAGAGGTTGGCTGGAAGTAATTAGTTGGGTTTGCATTCAACGTGCGGCCCACATATAGGCGGCTGCAAACAAGTGCGAGAGAGTCTGCAGCCTAGCACAGTTGAGCAAAATGCTAACAGGATGCTTACTTGCTCACAGGAGCTAACATTTACTGAGTAGCACTAAACACAGGGCACAGTTGAAGTTAATGGGGAAGAAACCTACGATGAGTAATGGTGAAATAAATTATATCTATTATTTACAGGTAGCATGTGTGGAACTTGATGATTCCCTTTGGCAGCCCTAGTGGCGTTCGTCCACAAACCACATCACAACTTAAACAGTGTAAAATATGGATGTAGTCTCTGTGACATCACCCACAGGTTTCTGAAGAGCCTGAGGGTGGAGGCTCTGCCCATCAACATCTTGGCAGTGCCTCCACCGCCTCCCGGCAAATCTAATAATGGGCAAAAATATGGATTGGCAGTAGACCTGAGGCGGGCTTGAATGAAGCCTGGTTGCTCAAACAAGCCACCTGTAATGGGACCAATCTGTCAATCAAAGCAGCCACACTCTTATTTATGCATAACTTTAAGCGTTAATATAATTTGAGCAGGTGAGTTATATAGAAATTCAGACTTAGTACAGTTATCATGAATGTCGAAATTAGCTTTAACTTTTTTTGTACCAGGCTATAAACATGTTTATTTCTGCTGTGAAGTATTTTAACATGGGGACTTATGGAGACTGACATGTTCTGTAGCCAGCCTCAAGTGGATGTTTGAGGAACTGCAGTTTTTGTCACTTCCTTGTTGGCTGCACTTCTTCGCCACAGAGTTTGCTGCTTGATCGAAACACACTAGTTGGGTGTGCTCCAACAAATTCGGACTTGGTTGCACAGTTTGCGTCAGTGGGATTTATTTTGTAGCTGTAGTTGCAGTTCCTCAAAACACATTATAAATGTGAACTGCAAGTCAATGCAACTTCATAACTTTATAACTGCAATGAAAGACTCGTCAAAAGACATTTTGAAGCCTGAAATTCAAATTATTGGACGAGAATTCAGAAACTCTGAAATCACATGAAGATCCTACACAAAGCGGCTTTAATGTTTTAAATGACAAAGAACCACACTGAAGCAGACACTGAGATCATAGTCACAGGCCTGTGGTGCTGTGTAGTTTGTTATCGGATCACTCATCGAAACCGCTTCCTCCTCAGACTGAGCAGATGAAATCGCAGATGAGAAACGAAGGCTTGTATCTGATCCTTACCGCCTGTGTGAGAATCTTATCTAAAACGCCTGGGGAGACAGCAAATCCAGCTAATCTGCCCTCCGTCTTGGTCTGATCCTCACCGTGTAAGTGATCTGCGCCGATCAAGAGGATATGATTCCCAGTCCCCGTCTTTACGGACTTTATCACAGACTGATGTTTTGAGGGCTCGGAGACGAAGCGCTCTCTTCCTTACATCTTTCTAAACAATTTGCGGCGGAGTGCGTGCGATGCAAAGCTATTTTCTGCGGGATATTCATTTCTACAGACCGGAGGGTGAACGTCAGACAACAACAACAACAAAAAAAACATAAAATGTCATGATAAATGACACGACTGTGACAGATGACAAGTAGCCGTGGGCGGAATAAGTGACAATGTGCTGTCAAATATCAAATACAGATTCTAGCTTGAGGAAATGGGAGAAAACACAGAGCAGCTGGCATTAAGTAAAGGTTTTAACATGAGCGTGTATTTATTTTGTGAGGTTTTCTTTGCCTCATTGGCTCCCCGCTCCAATTCCCATATGCTGTGTCACTGGGAAACAGTTGCATTACCATTAATATTACACAGTAATTAATATCAAACCCTTCATTTTCATCTGTGGAGTCTATATATCAAGATGATGAATTGAAATAGCCTCTTTGTTGGACACAATACCGCCTTTCAGGCTCTGCAGAGTATAAATCGCACTTCCTTCACCAGAGTCGGATCTCTATCTCCGAGCCTGCAGGAGGTTGTGCACGGCCTCGGAGGAAGAGGCGCTTCAGACTCTGGGAGACACACAAACCTCCCAGAGAGCTTCCACACAGCTCTCTCAACCCGTGACTGCCACTGACTTCTACGGTCTACGAAACAATTCGTGCTGAATTTAGCTGAAACACCCGAGAATCAATTCTACTTTATTCTGTACTCGTTCCCGTAAATCTCCTGATAAATGTCGACCAATGAGTGTATTTGTTCAAAGGTTAAGATTTAGGATTAAACCTTTTTCCCCCCCTGCTCTTTCTCACTGTCTCAGCTTGATAGTGCAGAGACTTTTTTTTTTCAATTAAAATTGAATGTGGGAGTTAGAGCATGAAATGGAACATGGATCTGAAGTGCCCCAGTAGCTCGGTCATCTAAAAGATATAGACCATCCTTACCGCTGGGTAGCTCAGCTCTCTTTAAAAATATATTCTTTTCTACCTCTTACCTACCTATTTTCCTCTCCGATATGTGATGACCACATTGCTTTTGTCAAGAAGTCCTGCAAAGGTGTTTGTGGGTTTGTTGATGAAACACTGAACATCACTAAATTAAGACTTTGGAAAAACGCATGCTGCGAAGAGCGTTGGCCAAAGGAAGGATGTGGTCTTGTCACACAAAAAAAATGGTTTGCTCCAAGTACTGTGATGCACAACCAAATAAGAGCAGCTCCAACAGCTCTACGAATGTCTAGTTGATTTCTTATGAGAGCAAGAGTTCACACAGAGGTGAAGCGGAAAGTGGTTTGGCTACCGAGATGACCTCTGGCCCAGCGTCAGTATTTTCTCTTCATCGACTAACCATGTGAGAGTACGGGAGTCAGCAAAAGTGTCCATTAGTGATATCTCAACTGGATCACAACTCCCAGCACACATACTAAAACACACCTCCAGATGTCAAAGAGGTCTTTACGTTTGCACCCAGGGAAGGTGCTTAATGAGGACCTCAGACAATTTCCCGGACAACCGACCAAAAGAGGGTCTTCTCCTTCTTCTTCTCTTAAGATTCTCTCATCAGATTGCTCACTAGAATAAATTGTGGGGTAGAATAGAGATGAATTGTTCGCCACTTAACCTGATCTGGTTTGTGGTGGCAGCAGATTTTGCGAGTAAACCTTGAGGTCTGTACCTCAAACTTTCTGGGGAATCCCGCATCCATCTCTGGACCAACTTACTAACACCATCATCTGCTCCTGTCAGAGTTTATTACATTTGGCGTACATTAGTCCGTTTTTAAGTACAGGGGAATCTCATGGCAGGTTTTCCCAGGCTATAATCTCTTCAGCATATTCTGGGTTTGGCCTGGGGTCTCCTCCAAAGTGGACCTGCCTAGAAACTAAGCTCCACAGGGAGGAGACATCCTAAACAGATGTCTCAACCACCTAAACTGGTTCCTATCAGTGTAAAGGTTGAGCAACTTTAGGTTTGCTAAGACACTCCATGCACAAGAGCACCAATACCCCATGAAAGATTCTTGCATCTGCCGTTTGTGTCCGAAATCTGAGTGTTTTGGGAACTACCCAAAACTCAGCGACAAACTGTAGGTTCTTCAACACAACTGTTTGGTACAATACCAGAATTATGCTTCATGCATTGGCTTTGTGGTTATGCCAGAAGCGATGTTGCACCTAACACGAGCCTTTCCAAAAGACTAGACATCTGGGCTACTGACATATCGCTAACTGGTCAGGACGTTCTGCCTGTGTTGTCTCGGACAAGTTTCTGATGCCGGTTGAGTCTGACTATCTTCTCTTTTAGTAACGCACCTCTAGCATTTTCAAGAAAACCCTCTGCTTACTGCGGGTGTTCTTTGTCACAGCGAACATAAATGTGCCAACTGCAGGAAATAGAGCTATATTAAGCAATAATAACAAAGCAGACCTTCCCACCATTGCCCACCCTATCCCACGAGTCCCAAGTAAATGAGAGAATGTAAATACAGGAACTGTGGGGAATATAATTAAAGCATGATATGGCCTAATAATGTATAATACATGCAGCTAATGTTGATGTTAATGTGAGAAATGTGACGCTGGACTATAAATCAAAAAAGCCGTGCTGTAGGTAACTACAGCGGGGCTCCAGTTAACCCCTTGCAGTGATCATAAATCCAGCTTTACTGCCTACAATGCACTGATCTGTCTGTCTGCTGGACAAAAACCAGGGTCAGACTGTGAACATGCTTGTGCACAGACACACACAGCATGGCGGCTCAGCGGTAAAGCGCTGTTGCCTCACAGCAAGAAGGTCTGAACTCCATCTGGACCTGGCGGGACTGTCTGAGTGGAGTTTCTCCGCGATTCGGTGCATATTTCGTCCCATACAAGAGAGAAGCAGGTTAAATATCATGCTAAATCCTCGGAGCGCTGGGAACATTTAGCACCCCTTTAGTCCGCTCAAATTAATTATCTTTCAACCTCTCCCCAAAGGACAAAAACATTCAGTTCAGTGTTTGTAATTCCTGCTCCCTTATGAATACCTTATTATTTTGTATGATTACGAAAATCTTATTATGGCAATGCTGCGGAAATATGCATGTTTGTAATTATGTAGCGGGCCAACCTCCAAACCGTGTTTGAGCTCCGGCCAAATGTACTCAGCGACTGACCCAGACATCGACCCAGTCCATAGGGTCCGACTGCTGGCTGCCGAAACTCTCACACAACACCCATCTTCAAACAATGGAGTTATTATTAGTGTGGCTACGGACTTGAAATGTCACATCAGTCCCATTACAGCAGAGATAAAGCATCTCGATTGGCCGGTTTCCAGATTTTGCAGCCCTGTTGACGTTTTTTTTCTTTATTCAAATCTCTCTTTGAAACGAAAGGTCTGCAAATTGCTCTTCGTGTTTTGTTTAATTCACAATGTCACAATGAAAGACGGTGTGTGTGTGTGTGTTCATAGACACGTCATAAGCATATATTCCAGACCGTAGATAATCAAGGTAGCCGAGAGAAAAAGCGTCCACTGATAATGAGTCTAACTTCCTTCCTTTCCTCTCTTACATACCGAGTCTTTAGAAGCGGACTCACTTCTAAACTCTCTCGGAGCTGGGCTAAAAGGCATTTGTGTGGGCCAAGCGGCAGTGAGGCAGTTCATTGTCAATGATTTCAATACCGATTTCAATCCCCGACTCTGCCAATCAGACAGGCTAGCATTGCTCCTTGTTCTTCCCCATCAAATGGCTTTGTCTCCCGGGCTCATGGTTGATTAGGTGGGGGGAGACTGGGAACTGTGCGTGGCACACTGGGCTCTTTGTCCTACTCGAGCACTAGACTCCTTAACAGTCTATAGCTGCGTGCAATGAACTCACTCATGCACACACACACGCACACACACGTATAAGATGCTAAAATAAAAGCCACCATGTCTAATTATGTTTTTGCACGGGAAGAAGCTCTCAGATGAGCTATACGTTTGATTTTGAGGCTACGTGCTTTACAAGAATAACAGCAGATCATCAGTAAGCAAGTCATACTATACATCCGTTTGTATTCCGGTAATACAAGCCCGACAAATCAAAAAGGCTAGCATGTCTGGTTTATGTTAGCTGGTTGATGCACGTCATGTAAGAACTAATCCCAACTGACAATCTGCGGCGGCTCCACTGACCTTCCAACGTCAGTAATCACAGAGTTCTTGCAAGTTTCCAGTTAAATTATGTATAAAGTGCATCAATCAGTGCCAGACAGCTAAGTAAGTACTGTCCATTAAAATCTGAGATCGTTCTCGTTCATCATCGGCGTGAGAAGTCCTAACACAGTGCTGCAGTGAGTGTTCTGTGGGCTCCCAACAAAGTGTTTATTACCGAGGCCACATCGAGTCACCAAACTAAGTGGCTCACAAACCACCACATTAATCTCCATTAACACAGATGGAGACTTAATCCCTGCTCCAAGACAGCAAATCATTCAGGGTCTGCGCCTGGGCTGACACCATCACTTCTGGTTGGACTCCACCAAGGCGACAACACACACACACAGCTAATGTTTAAACATGTTGGGAAAAGGCCTACTGTCGGCCGTGCTGTTCGCCGCGGTTTCAAATTAAGTTTCGAGTTAATCTTTAGAAGTCTCGAATCGAGTCAAATCCATCTGTGCAAGCTTAATCTCTTCAAATCTCATGAGCCTCGAGTCGAGCACACAAGTCTCAATGTGAGTATCAGGTCAACCTACAGGTGTCGAGTCAGTCTACACGAGTTTCAAGCCAAGTCTTAAGTCAATCTATAGCAGTCACATGTCTAGTCAGTCTAACAGTGTCCATCAGTTTCACAGATTAACACCGAGAACGATCCACTGTAATGTTAAGTATCCACACGTAGCCCCTCCGTCCAGCTGGTTGAGTGTTCATTTTAATTAGTTATTGTCTAGTATCTCACATTCATGACCTCGCTGTCTCGGTGCCTTTGACCGTGCCACTGGTCGGCAAAATGTCACAGCAGCTGAGCGTCAAAGTTTCTTTAGAAAGCCCCCAAAAAATAAGGATTGATGTGGATGAACAATGCTGATAACCTTTATCATGCAGTGGCTGCTGTACCTGTCCATCGTTTCTCTCCACTCTTTTACAAATGCGTGATCTGTAAGTTCGACGTTAAATGTTGCCGTGACGGAGCTGTTTTTGAAAAGGACATGCTATTTACGGACTGCTGACTGCAACCATTTCTCACACATTCTGCATCTATTTAAGTCATACGCACAACACGCAACAGATTATGAGACCATTTCTGCAATCGTTTCTGTCAAAATGATTGGTGTCAAGTCAGTTCACAGCGGCTTTAAATCAAGTCCTTGAAGGCAAGCATTCAAGGGAAATTCACTCATCACAGCTCAGTTATACGAGGTTAATAAGAAATTACTCATAAATAAGAAACATATAGAAAAAAGTGTCTGACAGCTCTTGGAACGAAGGCCCCGTGGTAGAGCTCCGTCTTGCGTAACATCTTGCTGTATTAATTCATTCTTTTTGGGAGTCCAAGCTGAGTGTCAAATTAACATTTTTGCGACCTACGTGTCAAGCCTCAAGTGTGCAGCTCGGATGACGACACAGTCGAGCGCCGAGCACTTCCACTAATAGATTTACTTTCACTTTTTGAAGAGCAGCATTTTCCAGAGCGAGAAAACATCAAACTTGACTAAACAGGCGAAAAATGCCTTGTCATTAGTGCGAAATTTGCAACAGCAGGTCGGTGTGATGAGCGTCTCTAAGATGGGAAGTGAGGCAGATAAAAATAGAAAAGGATCATGCACACATGCCGAGCTAAAGTGAGCACAGGAAAGACAAGACGACTCTTTGTTTCGGATGAGGCCACGGCGGCTGGGAGGTGGCGGTGAAGAAGCGGGGAGGGTGAGAATGTGTGTGTGTCTGTGTAAGTTGTCTGTCTGGGAGGGAGATGGAGGTTTTGTGTGGAGAAGCTGTCAATTTGTGTGTAGTGGTAAAGAGCCATAAAAAGACCATAAAAACATTTAAAGGCATACTAAATTGAATCCTCTGGGCTTTCCTCCCCTCTCGAGTGTGTTTGTGTGTGGCTACATCACAGACCAGCCTTTCTGAAGCCTTCACTCGGAGCGGTTTGTTTCCAGATGCAGAAATATAAATGCCTGTTTGTTTTTTCTCCCATTTTTCACGAGTTGAAAAAGATCTATGCACACAAAGGGTTTATTTTTTTTTTTAGAATAAAAGGCCTGAGCTCTCGAAAATGTCCAGTTTTATAACACGGCACGATGCTACAGATGTCACAAGCTTGGAGCGGGGCGTACGATTGGCATGCTGACTGCAGAAACCGGAGCAGCTTCCCGTGGATCGAATGTTCATTTCGCTATGAGCTGTTGTTGTCAGAGAAACTGGCAGTACATCCAACCATCTTCACGTCCGCAGACTGTGTGTAACCATGCCGGGCCAGGACCTCAACATTCAGCTTCTTCACCTGCGACAGTTGGTTTTTTAAAACCAAAAAATCTCTAGTAAAGGCTGTCAGAAAGCCCCCGGGCTCAGAGAAGCTCAGGGAGCTCACCGGGGACTTGACCTGAAGGCGGTATCTGACTTGCTCTCCTTCGAGAAGTGCTCTGCACGGATGAATCCCGGCTTACAAGACAGTGTATGAGGGGTCATGTGAGCGTCAACGTTGGGGATTCAGTACGGGCAGACATAACGTAACGAGATCCTGATCCTGCTGTGCCAAACATCCATCATCAACTCATGTCGCGCAACTGACAACCTCATGTTGGAAGGACCTGTTCACCTGGTCATCAGGTGATGCGTTCAAAAAAAGCCATGGCTGTCTTGTTTACTGATGTCTGTGTGGAAAGACTGGGGATCCATGCTGAAGTGAGGAGAGGAAAGTCGGGATGCAGGCTGGATCTAAGCGGCGTGGGGCGGAAAACAAGGCACAAACCACGTGTACTGTCTGTTATCATCGGTAAGAGTTCGGCTAACAATGGCTAACAGCTCTAACCAGGCCACAGATGGAGTATGGAGAGTGTAGCCTCGCAGAGACGTGGCTGAATCAACTCGCTGGTAACTCTGGACGGCTTTCAACTTCCAACCGGAGTCAGAACTGGCTCGTTGCTTGTTGCGTTTCCTTTCTTATCCACCTTGTGTATTGTGAGATGCTGTAACAAGTGAATTTCCCCAGTGTGGATTCAATAAAGTCTATCTAATCTTATAAATGTATTTTTTTCAAGATACGACTGCACATTTTAGAGCAGCCTTTTATTGTGACCGGTCCAAAGAACAACTTTTGACGTAATCATGCTGTTTAATCAGTAACTTTATACGAACCACCTGCCAGTTGGATGGATTATCTTGGCAAGGGTGCAGCGTGCTCATTATTTGTGAACAAAATTTGAGAGACATAAACCTCATGTCTGCACGGGCTTTTATTTTAACTCATGAAAAATGGGAGCAAATGTAATTTTTGATCGGCACAGACAGTCTAACGTGTGTTTGTGTGGAAGAGGCATTCGTCACACGACATTAACGTGAAGAGGTCTGTGTTTTACCTACCAGACTGTCCACACCGCCCAGCGTGTGATTGGCGTTGTACAGGGAGTAGGTCAACTGGTACACGCCGTCGTTGGTCTCGCTGTTGCCATAGAAACCCACACCCACTGCGACGCTGCAGAGAGAAGAGGCATGGAGGGACAGGTAAAGCCTTTTGTTAAATTAATGAGAGGAGCAGGGCACAACGTCAACCGCTGCTGCTGCTGCTGCACGGCTTGTAAAGCTCGACTGTCCGTGTCGTCATTTTCAATCACTGATTTCAAAGTTGTTCAGCTTTGAAGGCCTCACTAGAAACCTCGCTGAATTATAAATATTTGTTTAAAAAAAAAAAATATATATATATAACAGTGTGGCATTCTGCAGCAGAGATATACAACCGACAAGGAGTGTGGCACAACAGAAAACAGCACCCACACCAACATTTTCTGAATATTTTATGCCTTATTTTTCAGCATTATCATAAAGCAGTATCATCAAGTTTTTTTTCCATCGACCCTGACTTCTGGATAAGCAGGAGGGAAAAAAAAAACACAGAGGTAACAAGGTATTTCGGGACAGTTTCCACAAGGAGATAGAAATATTATTTTGTCCATTCAGTAGATAATTGCTGCAATAAACATAGTCATCCAAAGAGAGTGAATGACAGCGGGTTGGAGAGGCAGAGTCTTGGGGGAGCGTCTTGGAGACTTCACAGACAATTAAGGTTGTGGGAGGGATAAAATTAGACCCATTCAGCGTTCTTCCATGAAATGTTTTCGTGCCGCACATTTAACCAACATGTAACTTTTTGTTTTGTTTTAAGACGTACATAATGAGTGCAGCAAACCCTTTTTTTTTCTTTTTCTTTATGCAAACCACAGAACTGAAGATTTCGCCGCAGCGAGGCAAAACAAATATACTTTATCTATAGAGCACTGAAGCTGCACCAAAACTGTTTGGGTTTCATTTTATGTAAACAACGCTCTCAGAAATTATACAATACACTGCTTTGGAATGTGTGTGCGCATAATTTGAAACCTACTTTTGCATATTCAGTCATCCAAGGATTTCATTTGTTCAGCTGGAGCATCGGCACAGCCCTAAACGCACACTCATGAGACGGCTCTCTGAGGTTCTTTTCTTTCCCCCCTTAAGTGCCGTGGCATTCTGCTGCCATATGACGAGATGTGAAATCTCTACATGAATCCCACAAGGAGTTTAGACGTAGAAACATAATGTTGCACAACAAAAGGCAATGGACAAAATATGATTTCCATGTTGGATTAGAGACTCTAGAAGATGTAAATAACTGAAGGTCACAGGTCACGGCGGTAAACAAATGAACAAAGATCCCAGTGCAGTGAAACGCCAGGATTTCCTGCTACACTATCATAGTCACCTGAAGTAAACACAGCCTATGCTGACTTCAGAGGGAAGTATTACCCGTGTTAACATTGTTTCGGGGGAAACGAGTCTCTAAATGACACAGCATAAAGTTGCTATAATGAGTAAGGCCTTTGGTTAAAGCGTCGCGCAGACACACATCACACCAAATTGATCATAAAAACGAGACGCAGTCAGGAGCTGTAACGCTCAGGAGCTGACATGGCTTAGCGCCTCTGTTGAAACATTTCCCGGGGGAAACTATTTATACACAGAGTCACCGATTTATCAAGTACCACCACCTCCGGGTCAATCCAATTCAACAGCTCTGCAGTAAATCCTATTTTTTATCAAGTGTTTAATGTTTGCAAGTGTTGATTCGGCTGACAAATTAAAGGGAAAAAAGCAACATAAAGTTTTTTTTTGGGGCATCCATAAGCCTCCAGGACAGTTTCAGTGCTGCTTGGCTGAGATCCTCAAAGTGTCTGAAACTCGAAGGATGAACGCCGTCGTTCCAAAAAGCATTGCTTCATTTGGCATTTTCGTGACGGCGCTGTCTAATAAGTCGATCCAAGATCACCCATTAATATTAAGCTGGTTTGATGATGTAAGGACATAATACGATTCAACAGTAGTCCCAGGGATGTAGCTACGCTGGCTCAGGCCGACACATAACTCACTACATTATCTGATAATCGCTGTCAGTTAATATAAAACAGGGAGGAACAGTGTTCCCAAGAGTCCAGCAGATACAGTATATCTGACTTTGATTTAGCTTAGATCAATATTTTATGACCTCATTAATTCTACGAGGTTTTTTATGTCTGAGTGCCTCTCCGCTAATCTAATAAACCATAAAACATCAATACAGCTTCCTCTGATCTTTTAATAGCCACGTCGACTCGTAGCTATCTCACCACTCGTTGCAGCCATGTGTTCGTCATCATCAGCTAACTGTGTTAACCAGTTATCACCACTCTCAGCTTAATATTTTAACTGTTAATGGGTGAACCTGTGACTTAGCCAAGTAAGCCAAGTCTTTATTTTAAGTTTCATTTAACTTACTTTAAGTTGATTATTTTCTCTATCCTGTACTTTAAAGTATCAATTTAACTTTATATCATTTAATTTTAGTGATTTAAACTATTTATCCGTCATTGGGAATCACTGCTACTAACCGCCACCGTGTGCTAATGCGCTCCACATGAAGGCAGGTCAGGTTAGTACCAAAGGAAAGGTAAGAAGGAGTCAGACTAATTGAGACCTAGAGCAGCATCCTTAACCTTCGACTCCTCCCCGATGCTCCGGATAAGCGTCAAGCTGAAAGCGAGCCTATAAATCCACTGTCAGTGACGCCTCCTGCAGCGTTCACCTGGAAGCGCTGAAGTCTGGCAGGATTGTTTTAGCTGCGCGGCACTGCGGTGGTGGTCGATGGCAAACAACAGGGGCTATTTTCCTAATTAGTACAACAAGGACGGAGTCTCATTAGCTGCCCCCCTGCAGGTAAACCACCCACTCTGCAGGTTTTAACACGACCCTCGCAGCCAAAGGGAAGTAGTGGAGAAGAAGACAGGAAAAAAAATCAGCTTGGAGACAAACAGGAAGTGACAGACACAGACCAACACATACAGACAGTTTACAACAAACGCTAAGAGGCAAAAGCAGAGGGCAAGACGGGGTGACAAACAGAGTGAGACAAGAAAGAAGCCGAAAACAAATCAAAGAAGATTTGCTTTGCTTCATGCAGAAATAATAATCCACAGATGATGATTCATATACTGGTACATTTCATTTGTTCTCTGCTTTTTTTAATAAACATCACCTACAAAGAAAATATACCTCGGGAGTTGCTCTCCTTTCATCTGTCTAGACTAATATCACAGCAACATAAAAAAAAAAAGAATTGGATAAAAGTAGCCCGGAGAAATATGGATTTCTTTGAACCGTGCAAATATTTTAAGGGTAGAATCTAATTAATATAAAGGAAACTGGGAGGACAGAGGGGCAAAAGTGCAAAGAAAAGAGGGAAGCTCTCTTTTTCTACCCCTCTTTCACTTTTTTAGTTGTGCTGCTCCTTGCAATATCTACAGATTTGAAGAATATCACAGATTTGAGTTGGCATGTGCTGAGCCAAAAAAAAAAATCAAAAATCACAACTGTCACATTGATAAATGACAAAGTGTATAAAAGACATTCAGAAAAGGAACCAAAAGCTTCAGCCTGCAGCATAAAAAAATGACTTTAGCCGCTATTAAAAGACTCAGACGCGTTTGAATATTTGAGAGTTTGCCCCAAAATGGCAGCAATCACTTCCCTGAGATAACAAATATAGAATTCATATCTTACTCCACTCTCCTGAACTCTCAGCCATGCAAGTCCATCCCAAAAAAAATCCCCATAATATGCAGGAGGCCTATAATATAAAACACAAATAGCACATTTCTAAAGTTTCTCCATTTTCAAAGCTGGAAATCTTTCAAAATAAGCGATTTAAGCCCCGAGATGCAAAAATAAGTTATAAATTGTCAGCCGCTAAACATAGATGACCCCAAAAAAGTAAAAACACGTCTGTTAGAAACTGCTGGTACTGTCAGCATCCAATAAAAAAGCCTGTGGTGTGTGTGCCAAAGCATTTCTGTACGGCATCCAATGGAGGACACTGATATCAAGTAAACAGACAGCTTATCTCGCTTCCTTTGTAGTGTCCTCTGTTCTCATTTCCACTTTCTGATTGGCAACAGACACCTATCACAATAAACAAACTCAAATAAATATTTCAAGCGTCCCGGAAAGGAGAATAACTCCTAATGAATCATTTACACGAGCGGTGCAGTACATCTGGAGAACACTGACAATGTTTTTGTATTTTTCATTCATTTGTTGCTTTATGTCTGTCTGTCAAACGGAGAAGAAGCGATTGGAGGCTGTCATTCGAGAACTTTTGCACAAATTCATACCCAACGAGTCCTCGCAAAGGTGTGCAGGACAGTGAACTCACCGCACACTTGTTATATGGGTACTTGTAAACAAACACCCAAAGAGCTCAGTGAGTTTAACACGTGTGTGGATTAATAAGTACACTTACATAATAATGTGCTCAAGTGGTGTTGGATATTATCGTAGTTTTGTGAATTAATTGTTTGTTGCGTTTGCAAACATGCTTGGCTCAAATTGCCCCTGGACGGACCAATTAAATGTCACGGTTTAATTCAAAATGGTAACGAGTGAAGGAAGAGGCCGGCAAAGTCAAAATAACAAAAGGTGGCTTCAGAGTCCAGGTGAAAGGAACAAAGGACTGGGGAACCAATTACAGGACGAGGGAGACAGAACACAAAAGAAAGAGGGAACCGAGCCATTCGACCATACCCGGAGAAGACGGGTCAACAAGACTCTGATCAATATAGGAAAACACAAATTCAGGATGGGAAGTAACCCAAGACACAAGGAGAGGGGAGAATTACAAAATAAAACAGGAAACAGTAGATCATAAACCCCAAATCCATGACATTGAATTTGAATTGATTGACCACAAGCTGGGATAGGCCCCAGCTCCTCCGTGCCCCTGTTGCGGATACGCAATGACAGGAAGCAATATAATTTGAATCCTATTATAATAACAGCCAAACTTGTGATATTATAAACTTGTAGTTATATTATAGTAAATAAAATATCACAGTCCAGATGTCTTCAGCGTAAACAGCTTGATCGGTCGCAGTACAACAGATTACACAGTTAATGTGCTACACCGTGGGCAGGGCTGCAGCCACAGCTGACTGACATCTGCTCTGGTTTCACCCGTGTTAATTGGGACGGACATCACAGCAAATCAGCTCCAGCCACTGTCAAACATAATTAGAGCTGAGGATGGCGAGACGTTAGGCAGAGGCAGAGGGAAAAGTGGAGGACGGACAGGAGAGCAGAGGGACGAGTACAAAGGGAAAAGAAAGAGCGCAGAGTGAAGAGTAAAGCGAGGGTGAAAACAAAGGAAGGTTCTGGACTGATGAGATTAAAATGAAGCCAGTTTTCCGGCTACCAAGTCCACTATGAAATCCACCGGGATATCTCTCTGGCATATCCCCGAGATTGACATAATCAAAGTTGGGAATCACATGAAGCGGAGTTGATTTCCCACAGGATGTGTGCTCTCACTTCATTCAACTCACAATATTAAGTCCTACGACTTATCGAGTTGGGGCCACGTAAGATCTTTAAATGTACTCCAGTCACTCTCACGGGACTACTTTTGGGCACTTTAAATATATGAAACACCAAACATGACATATTTTTGTAGTAACATGACAGACGTTCACACTTCAAGGCCTGAGCTGCTTCACAGAAGTAAAAAACAGACAGGTGGCTGTGATTTTGTTCAGGGTAGAAATAAGTTACGTACCACATGGAAAATAAGACTGATGAGAAGAGGAAAGCTATTTATACAATATACTGTATACACAGTAAATACAAAATAAGTACACATGTAAGTTTCCAACTATTTTAAGTGCAAATTTCAACCCAATTTGCAAAACAAAATGCAGATTACTGCACGTTTCCATCCGTTTTTGTTAAAAATAAACAGCTGGTGGTACTTAGTCACACACCACCAACTATTTCACTGAATTTAGTGAAATTTAATCAAGTTTTAGGAGAAAATGTTGTTCTGGTTTTCCCTCAGATGTCCTCCGGCTGTTGCGCAGCGCATGCTGATTTACAGAGTTTCCCGATGGACAGTAAAGTAGCTGCTGTTAGCACCAGTGTTCCAGGGACTGTGAAGTTTTGGACCACCATGAAGAGGAGGTCGAGAGCGAATGCAGATGCAAAGAGGAGCTGGTGTCGTGCCAGAACCGGAGCTAGGCATGCTGAGCACATGTGACTGTGCTTCTACAGACATAATGACAGAGGCGAACGGACCGAAGAGGACACCGACGGAGGAAGAAGAGAGAAGAGGGAAAAAAGAAAGTGACTAAGCAAGAAGCTGCCGTGTGGAAATGCACTTAGAGTGAGTGCTTATCACATTATATTACATTATTATATTACATTTTTTATATATATATAGATATAGTCCTGTGGTTTTAAATAGGCTAGTGACGGCAGAAAATGAGTTTGTAAAGAGTCAGCGGTGATATATGGAAAAGGATGGAATTCATCTCTCTAAAGTCTCTAAAGTCAACCAGAGGCCTTGCTTTTCTCCAGCTTTTCATTTTCAGTCCAAGCATGACTTATTCTCTGAGATACGCTGATTCAAAATCGAATCCACTATTCAGGCAATCACCCCAAAAGCACCTCCAAGAGCATCCAAAAACTCGGTCCAATTTGTTCAATCAAAATGCAAAAAGACTTCAATGTTTACTGTACGTAATTACAAAACAGTTCCCATAGTCCTTGTCTTCTGCCAGAGGCTGCGTGCAGTTGTATTCTCACTCTTCTAATTTTCGATTTTGCGCCGTATATCCGGGCTGACACTGAGTCACTCTACATTTTAGGAAACTGCACATAAAAGATGAAATATCTTGAGTAATGAAGACCAGTTAACTCGGCGGGAACAGAAAGACTTTTGCAGAGAGAGCCCGCTGAAGAAATGTGTGAGACATCAAGCTAAGTGTTGCATGATTAGTGCTTTAGTGCTGTTTTTTTCCGAGAAGTGATTCAAAAGTAATTTGACATACAGAATGTTCGTCATCGCGCTTTTAGCAACGGCATGGAATTAAATGGACCCTTTTAAAAACTCTGTTGATAACATAAATTTACATTTACACTTTACAATTGCGTTCAGAAGCTGAGGCCACAAAGCCATGGCAAAGAAGGTGTGAATCATTATTGTGATTCACCTACAGACGGTACAGAACAGCCTGAGAGTGTCAAGCTTTCAGGATACACAATCATGACACCGCCATGTGTTTCCATTTAACAATGAACCCCCTCTTAAAGAAAGATAGATGCACGACACTCGTGCCTTAATTTAATATTACCCACTGGTTTCTAAACATGACTGTCACATGGCTGAGAGAAGTATCCAGTCCTCTGGCTACAAATTCAATTAGCTATTTTGTGGGAAGAGCACGTCCCGTTGACTGACTTAATAGGTTCTATCTGGTGATGTAAGTGCTGACTATGCTTTGGTATCTTCGTAACTCTAAGTGGGTATAGTTTGAGGGATGTGACGGTTAGTGTTTGTCAGCAGCATTAGGAGGAGTTGATTTGCAAGCTTGACGCAGAAGAGAATAAAAAGATGGATCTAAGTGAAAATAATGAACAGCTCCAGGGCTGTCTGTCCCGGTACCAGCCAGTGGCTACAACACTGATGTTGTTAATCTTTACATAAAACATAATGTCATCTCACATCAGGAAAAGTTTTCAGTTCGTCATAGACTTGATGAGATCCAGCAGCCTCCAGCCAAAACAAATCACAACGAGTGCAACAGTTTTAAATCTGAAGGGGGGAAAACGCTGGGTCAGATCTCATCTTCTTCCTCCTCGAAGATCTCTCAAAGTCTTGTTTTTAACCATTTAACGTGTAGCATTTATTGACATCTAGTGGTGAGGTTGCAAATTGTAGCCATATCAATACACCTCGCCTCACCATCTGCTATGGAAGAACCTCTCTAGAGCTTGTTCTACTGTATAAACATGGTGGTTCAACATGGCGGACTCCGTGAAAGAGGACCCGCTCCTTTTGAAATTCTTATTTTCATGTGGTTACACACCAACAAATACATACTTTATGATTATTACATCAAATTTCCACAATATTCCACAATAAATGGACCTTCCTCATGCATAACACACGATAATTAAACTTAATGTTCACTGTAAATGATTATTTTTCCCGTGTTGTGATGGTGAGTAGAGATCTACACTAATGGGACTAATGAAAAACTACACTCACCATTAGTAACCTGCTTTCCAGCCAGCGATGTACACGGAGTTGTTTTTTTTTTTAAATAGCATCATAAATAGGCTACGCTTGATAAAGTTTATAGTCTGCTAGTTTGGGGGAAATGTTATTTACAACTAATGTAAGAGTTTAAAAATCCATTATAACGTCTGAACTGAACTGCATCACATTTCTTAAGACTTACGAAGTATGTGGTGACCTGTACTTACTTCAAATAAAATGTATATAATCCTTAGAATATTTTAAAATATTCCTATGACTCGTGACGAGTTTCTGTCTTATTCTCAACGGAGGGATTCTTGCATTTTTCTCACATCGTATGCGGTATAGTAACCTCTCCTCCTACGTGTCATTTTTTGCATTATATTTTGCAGACTCAGTTGGCACATCCTGTCCAGAGGTTCAAAGCATCAAGGTGAGAAAGAGATTTGTCTGCCAGTTGGCTGTCACAGGCAGTAACACAATTGCACATTGTCAGCAGAATATTCATTATACACCCACATCAGGATGGTGCCCGAGAGTCAGAATGCTAACTCTATTTTGCTCAACAGCGGGGTAAACTCAGAGCTGCTGGATTATCAGATGATTGTGCCAATATCCACTCAAACCAGAGGCCACAGCTTCGCAAAGAGCTGTTTTGAAAAACACATGTCCACACTGATATTCAAGGAGAACCATCAAAAACGCTCGCTCTCTTGTTCATTTTACATCTGCTTTTTTAAGGTTGTCGGAGAGATTTCATCCACATCAATGTATCGTAGAGGTAAAAGAGTTTTAGTAGATACAGATCAAAGATGGATCTCATCAAAAGGAATGAAACACAGAAGGCTATGCGATCGGGGAGTGTCTACAGAGCTGCAAATAGAAGCTTAGGGTATTTTAAAAGAGACTGCTGGACAGACCTTGGGAATACTAATGGGGAAACAGAGACATCAGACAACCAGGCATACAGTATGGGCTGCGGAGAGTTGATGCACTCTGAGCTAATAAGTTGTATTTCTCATTTGGGAATACAGAATGTGCAGAAACAGATTGAGAGTCTTTGCAGAGAAAACATCACGCCATTTACAGCTCCCCGTTAGGAATACTGAATAACCAATAAAGAAAATGGGAAACTACAAAGAGAGAGTGGCAGACATCATCTCTGTTGACGTGCGCCCCCCTCTCTCTCAGACATCAACAGACAGAGAGAGAAAGAGAGTGTGTGTGCACTATAATCAGCAGTTAGTCATAACATCCCATCTTGATTCTCTCACCATGTGATGAGGCCGGCAGTGACGGCGGACCAGGTGACGCAGCAGGAGTTGGGTTTTTTGCTTTCCTCCTCCTCATCTTTGCGGCAGCAGCACAAACAGCTCAGGTAGATGGCCAGACACAACAGGTTGAGGCCGAGGCCTGCCGCCGCCACGCAGCCCAGGAATATGAGCGACTGCAGGGATACAGAGAGAGAGAGAGAGAAAGAGAGACAGGGAGGAGATGATGTGATGCAGCCAAGTTAACAACAAAAGGCTGGATCGTGGCTCGTGTTTTGCCACAAGCAACAAACAGCCATCTTGACCTAGAATGCAGGATTACTTATGACTAAAACTTTCCAGCAGGTTTTTATTTAACTGTACTTTTTAGGAAATTGGCCTGTTGGTTCACTCACCTGTTAAAGGCAATTTTGTTGATATATCACATCCATTTATGTAGCACATTAAATCACAAGTACACTCAATGTGTTGTCCATTAAAATGCATTCATGTCAACACAATGGGGATCCATGTAAAAATACTTAAAACCCTGCAAGTACAGCAGAAGTATTGAGTATATTAAGACTGATTTAAGAAACGCAGACATTAACATCATCCATGTGTCACTGGTTAGCCTGTTGTTTTGTGTTTGCATGCCCCACAAAACAATTCCTACAAGGAGTATCTTGAGTAAAGAAAACTGGTGTTTTGCTGGGCTTTTTACAGCAAGTTCCACTATCTGCAACTCACTTTCCAGCTGATGAAAGTTGAAAGTTAAAAGATTTAACTGCCCAGAACCAAACGCCAGACAAAGTTAGCAACTAAGCTAACTTGTGTGAGTGTGTCAAACAAACAACTAGAAGCTGTGATATTTTTTCCTGAAGAGTTGGTGGAGGCCAAAACAGAGTTAAAGGAAGTGTGAATGTATTGTATTTAAATGGCGCTAGCCGTTACATTTGATATGTTTGTTGTTGAGTGATTCTACCATCATGTGGCCAGTAGATTTTTCAATCCAACTAACTACTTAGGTTTTAAGGCGCTCTTACACGATGTGCTAATATCCCTGTGATAATGTAAGTTAATTACAAGCTGTTAGCACAAAGCGCACAACTGAAATTGGATCATATTTTATGAAGAAAATGGTTTTCCATCTGTTGTCCTCCAACTGCTCGGCATTGACTCTCTGTGATTTACAATAAACTGCTGCAAACAATAACTGCTGTTAGCTAATGTTAGCTCAGTTTGTGAGCCGGGCTGCCTGAACTGTGAGCTCAGAGAGTGTTAGTGTTTGTAGGTGTTTTGGACCACCATGAACAGGCGGGTTTCAGACCCCAAGCGCTGGTGAACGCGTGAGCGGAGCTGGTGTCATGCCAGAACAGGAGCTAGGCAAGTGGGCAATGTAACTGGGCTCAGCAGCTTATGACAGAGGTGAAAAGAACGAAGAGGATGTAGACGGAGGAAGTGAAACAGTGTTTGAGCAAGAAGCCACCAGACAAGAGTAAATCTGGAACTGACTCTTAATTGCTGGCAAGAGTTTCGTAAGATAGAAGGCTGAAAGACAGACGCCGTTGCTGTTGGATGAGTAAGTAATGTTAGCTGGCTGCTATGTCTTATGTTGTGGCACTCGCATCGTGTTTGGCTGTGTTAGCAAAGTTGTCGACTCGCTAGTTATGTAATCATAACAAACACACATGTACAACTGTCCATATTTATGACAGTGATGTCGCAATCTGAAACCGGGGGCGCTAAATCGCCAAAATAACTCATTTGCTTTGATTTAAAAAGCCTTTCCCTGTTGTCTTCTGCCTAACGTCTACTAGAGCATCATAATGGAAGATTATTCTGTGACGCCAAATAAACAACTTAAAACTAACATCAACAGTTACTGTGATTAGTGCAGTAATAAGGCACAAAAAACAACAACAAATGAACGTGCACCAGAACCGTCTACATCTCCCTCTCATTCCTCGGTTAGCCCCCATCCCACCCTCTGCGAGAGATGGAGTGCCGTGACAGAAATAGCAACAAGACTGTCCTAACAGCCTCAAATGAATTCTGCATCCATCTGTGAGCAGATGGGTTTATTCAAGCTTGGTCCATGTTTTTTTTTTTGTCCCCCCCCCCCCTACTCTTACTCGTCCTTTTTAGTTTGTCTGAAATCTTTTTGGTGCCGAGCCATCTGTTGTCATGCTGTGATGTTATGAGTCCCACAAGTCAAGTGGTGGGATTAAAAAAAATCAGAAATGGAAGGATCGGCAGGATTATGTCAACAACTGCTATGAAAGAGGCAGGTAAAAATCCTCCGGAAGCCTTAAAACAGCTGTTTATATCATATGACACAGTCCCTTTCATGTTGACTTTGCTAATAAAAGAGCGAGAATGTGACTGGAAAAGATGCGTATATAAACAAATGTTATGTGTGTTGACTCATTTTCCACTTTCTGCACCATGAATCTTTGTTTTTACCATTTTCTCCCTTCCCCCTAAAATCAATCTTGCTTCCTACTCTTGCTCCATCTGTTGGGGTGCAGTGCCTCATCTTGTACCATTTCACGGCTACATGCCTTTCATGTAAGAAGGCCAAACGTGCAGAAAAAAAACGGTGTCAAAGGAAGGATGGGGCAATCTGCAGCCATTGACCCCCTTGAACTTTCTCATATTCTCCAGCGCCCCGTAAACTAGGTGTGGAAATCAGTGGAAAATTTAGCGCCGCGGTTTAAGAGACGGGGATTGTAAATGCATTAATGGGGGGTGTGTGTGCTCAGACAGATGGATGGCGGCGCGCACCAAGGTGAGACAAAAGAGAGACCGAGAGAGAAGCTCCACGTCTCATCTGAAGGCGGGTGGGTGGGGGTGATGATGATGGTGGCGGTGGCGGCGGGGTGGGCGCCGCGCGATGAGAGTTGGCGTAAACTGGGTGTAATTGAGGTGAACGCAGTAAATGAGATGGAGATGTGGGACGCAGGTGGATAATTTGAACGCTCGGGGGAGGGGGGATGGGTGGGAGACGGCTTCAGATTGTTCGACAGAGGAGGAGGAGGAAGAAAAAAAAAAAAGACAGGGTGGGGAAAAAGCTCCTGCCGAACGGCACGAACGCCGGGCCACCCAGCCGCTCTCATCGCCATGGTAACGCGCAGGTTAGTTTGGTGCCCTTGCACCGGGGAGGGAGGACGAGTGAAAGGGCGAATTACCACAGCCCATTTGAATTAAGCAGCATGTGACAGGCCTGCTTAAATTGCCATGCCTCTGTCTTGTGATTCCTCCTTGCAGCCAGGCAATGCAGAGAAAGGAGGGAATGTGGCAGAGAAAAGAGGGGGGCGGCGACCAGTGAGGAAAATGGTAGACACTTCAGGGACCTCACATGGACCATCAAAGGAATAAACTTTGGTTTATATTCTGTGTTATTGGCGTGTTTTGTGCCTCTAAACTTCCTCAAAACCCCGCTGCATAATTTAAAAACTGCACTGGACCCAAGAATGAATTCTGTTTTTGGACAAAGATTTATTCCAAGGCTTTCCTTTTAAGCAGCCATAGCCAAGACAACACCACTCCCCACTTTCTCCCTCCGTCCATCGCTCGCTTTCTCCACTGTCCTTTCTTCTCAGTGCTCGGGCGCAAAAATAATGGCTTTTGAATTATGTAGCATTCGTTCAGCGGAAGGTCGCACACAGAGACTGGATGTGTACAAAGACGCGCACACCACAACCCCATCCTGTAACCATCACTTCCAAAGTGCTCCAACCTTCCATTAAGTTTAAAAACACCATTTATCTTTTATCGACCAGAGTGTGCACACATTCGCTCCTTGGTAAAAAATCAAATTGGCAGCTCTCACCACTTAACTGCTACCTAAATTAGGTCTGAGTAGCTTCCCATAAAAGTAGACTCGATATGTTAACACCCTTCTCCTTACTTACTCATTCCTAACTCGAGAGGCCCCACTCTGCTGTTTTCTCTGCTTTGTTTCCTCTCTATTGTCCCTATAGACAGGGGGTGGGGTGAGTGTGAGGCTGGAGGCAATGACACGGGGAAAGAAAGGAAGGAAGATCTAGCTGAGCGGAAAGGCAATCCTTGAGATCTGGAGGGGAGAAGATGAGATTTTAAAAAAAAAGAGAGAGAGAGAGAGAGGAGTGTGACAGTGATGGAGGGAATATTGTAGGTAATGAAAACAGTGAGACAGCAGGGCGTGGATGAGGAAGAGCAAAGACACGAAAAACGAGGGCAAAGAATGCCTGAATGACAAAGCGTGCGTTTGCACGTGCCTGTGTCTGTAAAGGGAGAAAGACAAAGGCGCAGCTACCTCATCCACATGGCAGACTCTTCATTACTCAGGGCACGGCCCAGTTTCTCTCCTATTACCGCTCTATTGTAGATGGCTTCGCCCTGAGGCTGCGCCGTTGCATAATGCTGCCATTTTTTTTAGGAAACAACCCAAAGAATCTCATTCCCGGATGTACAAAAATGAATACGTGAGTGCATGACAAGACACATGAGCCATGCACTGTCCCAAAGGATGACTAATGGACTGACTCAAGGGATGACACCAAAGTGAACTCAGCAAGAGGAACCCTTTTGAGTTCAGCCAATGTAAACCAATTAGGCCGACACTGATTTTAATCACAATGAGAGTTGCCGGAGTCACAACTAACTCTGGTCTAGAGTAAAATATCTTAGCACGTACTGGCCAGATTAAGATTAAAGTTGTGTCATTGTTCATGACAACTGTGCTGAGGATTTTTATAAAACTCACCTGTTCAGATTATATGAAGGCTTAAAGTTATGCATAAATAAGAGCGTGGCTGCTTTGATTGACAGATGGGTGCCATTACAGGTGGCTTGTTTGAGCGACCAGGCATTCAGCCCGCCTCAGGTCGACCAACCATCCATGCCTTTGCCCAGTTTTAGATTAGCCAGAAGGCAGCAGAGGCAGGACTGCCAAGATGGCAGCAGCCAGAGCGACTAAACTGAGCTTCAAATGTTGCTCTTCAGAAATTTGTGGGGTGACTCTACAGATATAACGTCCATTCTTTAGACTGTTCATGAGTTTATCCAGAAAATCTGACCTCGACATACGTCTCGATGAGCAAGAGGTGCAGAACGGAGTGAGACAGAAAGCAGAGGATGTGGACGATGTCAAGACAGATGCAAACTCACAACGGAGCGTAAGTGGTATACAGTTCATGCCTTATGCTGAGCGCCCAAGAACAATCAATTTTTAATACACAAGTAGTGACCATAATTAATACATAGGGATGAAAAGCACCTCCATCTGCTGCGGTGCATCTGCCGAGCAGGACTCAGGCATGTAACGGCAGAATTCCACAAGCTTGGAGTGCTGCTAAATGCACGCTAAGCGATATGAAGTGTCTTCCGCAGGCATGGCTGCTCCACAGCAGGTGGCAGACAGCTGTGCGGAGGTGGAGAAGGTCTCCAGGCGCAGTGAGCACCGATGTACAATGTGTGTGTGTGTGTGCCTTGAATGGACAGTGACATTCCTTCAACATGATAGGGGTTAAACACATGTCAGGTCAGTTAAGAGAAGGAAGAAGACACGGAACAAAGAAAGAAATTCCACCTTAAAAGTCAAAGCCATGTGAGCAGCGGGAGTCTCTTCTTGCTGTTGGAAACCAGTAGAGACGGTTTTAGTCTTTAGTTTGTCTTTTAACTGATTCGATTCTGACCCCTTTGGTATTTCTTGGATCTAGATTTGCACATCCGTAAAGTCAGGAACTTACAAGAGAGAACGGTCCAAAATAGATGCAGCAGAGGCAGAGAGATTCTGACTTTTAGTTTGAGTAAAGCTCCAAAAATACTGGACCCTGAAACTCCTGTAATGCAATGCAAGAGTGACTTTTTGCTGAAATCTTCAACCCTGTTTTGTAACACAGGGTTTCTGCTAATGGCCAAACTCAAGCTGAGATATCTCCGAGGACACGATGAGAGTTATTTTATGATGAGACTTAACAAATTTCTACCAGAATCTTCACGTGAAAAATTCATAGCGTGCCACATAAAAAGCAAAAAGAACTCAGATTCCTGTCAGAAATCTTGTTCTAAGGCAGCCACCAATTATTCCTGTGACATTTCCTTCTATGATACATTTAACATGCTGCACACTGTATATAATACACTTTATATAATCAATTTATCCCATGAAGGGTTGAACCAAGGCTGCTGAGAAATGCCCCCCTCCCCTCCCCTCCCTACAGATCAATGGAGCAGTCCAGCTCTACTGTCTTCCTCCACTGCTGCTGCCTGTCCTGCTGTGACACCCGGGTGAATGCCCCAGGGAGCGAGGCTCTTTCCAGCAGAGTGCACTCGGCTGGGCCTGCCCATGTTCGCAGCTGGGACGCCATTAAGTCCCAGCAAAGCGACCCATGGGTTATATGGATGAGAGACGGAGGAAAGGGGAGGAAGAGGGAGGGTAAAGGATCCTTTAAATCCGTACCGCTGCACTGCTTTGTTGCCCTCAACAGCAAACTGAAGGTCTCGGGAGCTTTGTCAGGTGTTGCTCATTTTCCGAAGATTTTTCTTGTCGGCCTTATTTCTGTTATTCTGTGTAACCTTCACAAATTTCTCTGGAGTAACTGTCTCCGTGCAGGCCATGCTTACCGGGACATCTTTGGAGTGCAGTGAAGCGTGTTATCTCCCTATTTCCTTGACACCCTCTGTGAACCCAGAGCCCAAACCTTTCCCTCGGGGGAGTCAGAGGTCACTTTTTGATGCTACACCCCCACAACAAAGGAAACCCACCCTCTGTCCCAGCTTGCACGGAGGGGCTGACTTTCATTGTTGTTTGTGCTGGAGGGGAATGAATCTACTTGTCCCAGTTCGTGCTGCTTCTGGTGGGTACTTGCATTTGATGCTGCTGCTCAAGATTCAGACTTCATCACAAAAAAAAAAACACCAAACCACACAAACCCCGCCATCCGCTGCTGTCATATCGCGTTTAAATGTTGTTGTATCAGCATGAGGGACGGGCATACTGCCTTATTAGTGCAGACCTCGGCCATACAATCTAGCCAATCAGGTGATGCTAATTACTGGCTTCAAGCAATGCAGAGACAGATTGAGGTTAATGACCTTCTGGAGAGCCAGAGGGGACGCTGTGAGCACATCTTCCTATGTGTATGCATGACTCAAATGAGGACTAAGTAGACGGCTGCAGAAGAAAAGAAAGACATCATCAACGCTACAGAGGCTGGTGCCGAGGTGAATCTCTGCTTTAACATTAAGGTTACACAGTCGTTCACACAAACAGTGTGAGGCTGAGGTGAAGACAAGGAGCGTGCAGATCAAAAACAACAGATTTCATTTTAAGATTTTCTTGAGGAGGCGACAATAAAGGCTGGTAAATTTCCAATGCAATCGGAGTTGTTGCGACAGCTGAAGCGATAATGGATTTTCAGCACTTTGTGTGCATAATTCTTCATTTTCTGTCACACAAACTTAACAGCCAACACACCGGCAGCAACCTTGAATTGCAAAATCAGCTCTAATCAGTAAGATCCAGCTGCGTGTGGTGCCATTACGTGAAGACGGGCGCCCACAAAGACTCAATCAAATATTTAAGATGACAAATGTAATCATTTAAATGAGATATTATTGTATACAGACGCAATAATAACTGCTGCAGTACAATCAAAGTAAGTGCATTATATGAAGGAGATTATCTAAGTGGGAAAACATATTTTACTAACATGATTTCACACAAATTCTCTCATGAGCACGTCTCACGCAATGGCAAATCCATTTAGATGAATATACAAAGGTCCAACATCGATGACCGAAGAGGGGAAGGTGAAGAAATGCTGATGAACGCAGAAAAAATTCAAAGCAAGAGGGCGAGAAACGGGGAAAACAAAGACAACAGAATAAACCGCGTGGAGGAGGAGACTGTTCGTGGGCACTCGGGTGGAACAGAGTTCCCAGGGAATCTCTGCAAGAAGAGCCACTGAAGCATGCCCATCGAGCGTGTTAAGAGTGTGTGTGCGCTCCTGTAATTGAATACCATGTCTGCGGCTTGTTCATTTATCCCGTGTCATTCTAGGCCGCAGTAATAGCAAGATAAAAGCTTTCAATAGGAACTTGTCCGAGCCGGACATTATAGTGATCAGTGGTGAGATGTGGAAAGTGGATCTTGTTTTGTCAAGGACAAACGGTGCTGCTATTGAGCAAAGGTCTTTGGTCTTGTGTGCTGAGGGATAGGCAAATGTTCTTTAATCGTGTGTAATTATGTGGAGTAAAGTGTGAAATCTACTGAGATGTCCATGCTCGTTCATGTAATACTTTATTTAACTAGTTTATTTTTGCGTTCAACGCTACAGTTTTTGAGTTTGACAGTTACTGCTGTCAAGTCATCTGAGGTTGAAACATGAAAAAGACGCTACAAACTACACTAGTATGTTATTTTCAGTGCAGTGACTACACAACCACAGTCTTTACAGGAATTGCCGTGTCAACCACAGATAACAACCACAGACAACACCAAAAACCACCAACTAAAATAAAGATCGACCGTAGTGTCTTTCATTAAACAATCTTATCAGTATAAATTACATGACTCTGATACTGTGGCAACTACAAGACATCATGGTTTTGTTAACCTAATAAAAAAGTCAATGTTTGTACCTATTAAGGACTACAGTAGTTCGACATTCGGCCTTGAAGCTTACTTGCTCTGTTCCTGACGCTGAGATGAGAAGATTGATATCTTACTCGATAACCTTCTGATAACTTCACATAACTGTCTGTTAAATATGCAGCTGGAGCCAAGAGAAGCTTAGTCTAGCTTAGCATAAAGACTGGAAACCGCTAGCCTCGCTGGGCTAATCACTAGCTGGATTCATAAGTAACTAACAATGATCAAAGTGGGATAAATCTCATCTAACTTGCCAAGAAAGCAAATAAAAAGTACTTTTTAAAATGTTGAACTCTTCAAAATGTGCATAACACAGTGGTAGAGGGTTTTCAACACACCACAACATTACTGCTTAAACTCAGAATTAAGGATTGTAAGTTAATTATTTAAGAAAGGAAGAACCTAATTTCCAATTTTATTTGGGTGTAATTGACCCTGACAATAGCAATAACAGTACTGACTAGACTAATCTAACTAACTAATGTTCAGTGCGATGCACAGTTTCACTGTCTCAGCATGGAGTTCTAGCAATATAATGGGCAGATAGCATTTACAATTACCACAAAATCGCCAGTAAAATGTTATGACCCTGGCTGCTTGGATAGTATGATAGTGGCTTGGCTGGATGGGGAACAGCGGTCCGTGTGATGGATACACAAAGTATTTGGCACAAACTTGTTTGGGTCACAAAGCAGGAAATGGGAAGGGAAGTCAGATGGATGAGGACCTGCTGACCTACATGATGTATGGCTCAACACACACACACATACAAACACACACATAGTCACACGCACAAATGTTACAAACTAGGCCTCGGTCCTATTTTTAGGGGGAGAGCTTTTACAGTTTCCAGTTTTTGCCCTCTTTCCATCCTCCAGGCCTCGGGGCAGGGAGAAATACATTTCACACTTCAGACAGATCTGGCTGAGGAGGACTGAGTGATCGCAGAGGAGATCAGCAGATTCTCTCAGGAGGATGTGCATCCCCAAGGCAATCATCAACAACACTGGGGTAGTCAGTAAAGGCCTCAGTATTCTTAAAACAAAGCCCTGATTGGGTGTGCTTGAAACCCCCGACCCAAACAGCTTGACACGACAGAATAATCATGTTAGTTTCTCACAGTGATTGACCAGGAGTGAAGGTTCAAACTGTCTCACTTCACACTTCACACTTTCCCTGTGTATAACGAGTGCAACACCATGAATTCCTTCAAGGACAGACTGTCAAAAATGTCTAGACTGTCCAGAGTTCTTAGAGAGAGAGATCAGGCTGGAAGTGTGTTGCAGCTATAAAAAGGCAGGCTTCATGCTTCACCTTCGAGTGTTCGCAGGTAAAAAACACTTTAGCTTTTAGCAGACAACAAGTCTGCTCCGATCTGATCTACTGTAGCTCCTTTCACGCACCCCGGACCGATAACTCAGCAGTTCGATGCAGCACGGGACGAGATTTTCTAAAATATGTGATTGTAAGATAAAGAAGAATGGCTTTCTTATTATTGTCGTAGGATAGAAATTAGAGAAGTGGTGCAGTCAGGTGATTCAGCTGACAGACATTCCATTACTGACAATACCAGTGTCCAACAGAGGGTGAGAAACCTACAACCAGACACACACACACACACACACACACACACACACAGACAAAGAACAGTGAAAGATCACAACCCCTTGCATTCCATCACATTCGCTGGACGAGAGCCAACAAAGGAATTCACCAGGATTGCCCACACTACAACTAGCCAATTATAATTCCTCGGAAGAGACGTATGGCCCGGGTTAAAAGCACGGCTCAGCGCTCGATACTCTCAGCAGCAGCGGGCAGAGTGTGGACACAACATCGCACAGTTTAATCGTGAAGCTTGGTTACTTTACTGTGAGACAGATCAGTCGCGAGGCTGTTAATCATCCCATCGCGAACACCACGGCTTGACGCTTTGCAGTGTGCAAACGAAGTTCCTTGAACAAAGACTGTCTAAATGTTTTACTGCCTCACTGGCGCTTACAATATGCCGACCATATCAAACTGATTAAAATAATATGAGTCACTTCATTAGCTAACATTAACACTAGCGCTCAATAATTCACGTATTAGTCACAACCTAACAACTACGCGAGTACACCCGGGGGCAATATGTCACCTGTTTTCTCAGATTTTCAGCCCTTGATTGCGCGTACGGCATATTATCACTGCCGCTAATGCACAATAGGGAGGTGGTGATCGAATTTAAGATGGCCAGACCACAAAGGACAGGAAATGTAATGGCCTAAATAGCCTAAGCATCAGCCTGGAATTGAGTCATTACTTTTGGTGCGTTACACAAAATTGTTCTACGAAGTGGGAGCATGAAGGGCTTGACCCATATCATAAGAGACCAGGAGCACATTGGTGTCCAAAAAAAAAAGAAAACGCAGTGTGAGAAACAGAAAAACAGAAATCACAGCCAAGAGGAGACGTTGATGATTGCGATGATGGGGTTTTCCAACCCCTGATGTAAGCCTCTGCCTGTGGTTGACTGTTTCTCAGGAAGAAGTGCTGCTCTCCCCCGCTGAGACTCACCACCCTCCCCTCCTCCTACAACCCGTGGCCTGGAATCTACTTCCACAGTGCTACGGAGAATCTAAACGAGCAGCATGAGCAGGAAAAAAACATCGCCTTCACTTCTATCTCTGTCCTCTCTCCATCTCTTCCCCGATAGTGCCACAACATTAATCCAATTTAGTTGGGCGCCATCTGATATAGTGAAGCAGAGATGGATCAAACTACCAACACCGGTGAAGAGATAGCAGCTAAAAGCATGTTGACGCCAGGGGCACTAATGACTAAGGGATTAGGGGAAAACCCTCAAAAAGAAAAAATGAACTCATTTTTTGAGTCATGGTTCAGGGAAAGACAACCACCACAATCTTTGTCTTATCAGCAACTTTTTTTTCCCCATTGCTGTTGTAGCTGTCCGGGAAACCAAATGGCTCCCAAACAACTGATTTTATAGGACCCAGGGAGGACTTCCAGCTCCGACACTAATTAGCTCAACATATGTTGCAAACTGTTTACAACTAAAAGTTTATGAGCCGAACTCGTGAACTTCAGTTGGTACATCAAACTAGATACCGTGTAGTTTCTGTGTGATTGGACCATGACCCCTGTACCGTGACGGCTCGACGGGACTGTACAAACCAATGCAGTCTCAGGAATGAGCTAAAACTAGCACTTTGACTCATATTCATATTGTGAATATATGTCATACTCATATTGTGGCATAATGTTACTGTTACTCTGTAGCTGATGGATGTGTGAAGCGCCAGCCGTCTGCTAAAAGGTTTTGCCTTTTACTTGGTTTGATTCCCCTAAATGGCCAAAAAGATCAGTTAGAGACCAAATTCAAAAAACAAATTGGTCATGTCACAGTGCAAAAAGCGTTACGGACGAATTCATTTCCATTACATTATTTCAGGGTCCTGGTATTGTACCTGCTGACTCACTATCACACTGTCAAGTCAAAATTTCAGAGATAGACTATGTAAGGTTTGAAGGCTGAAATAAACATTGACTTCATAAGCAATGAAATGCATTCTTCCTCCATCACACTCTTGCTGCTTTGGTCTTTGCTGACATTAACTTTGTTGGCATAACTTCTGTTCATCAAAGGTTACATAACACGAGCTAAACCTTTATGTCTTTCATTGACTGATCATGTTTTGTGGTGCTTGCCTGCCCCACCTTAGCTCCACTGTGACGCCCACGTTGTTGTGCAGTCAATGGCGGAAGTGAAAGTGCGGCTGCAAAGTGTTGTCGCTCTACTCTTTTGTGATACGAGTGCATGGCATCCTTCCTCTGCCCCAGAGAGGAGTTAGTTCACCTCCATGTTTGACTGACAACATAAATGTTATATGTTGCTGTGATTTATTGGACTCATTCCCCCGTTGTCTCTCACTTCACTTCTGAAATTAAACACTTCCACGTCTCCATGAGGCTCCTCTCCGCCTCACCGCTGTGCTAAATCGCTGCAGCAATGAATTTAAATGTCATCTATTCTCAGCGTGGTGTACCTACGCACGCTGACAGAGCTGCAACCTTGAAAATTCACGTTCGTAGGGCTTGACATGCGTTCACAGGCAGGCCAAACAGTTGATGCCAGCCGGCTCCAGAACTTTAACTCCCATTGGGTGATCTGTGCCAACGTTCACCCACGTGTGCCTCCTGATCCACGGACACAAAGACAACTTATTTCCCCCACCTCATTGATTGTTTGAATGGTTTCTCTCCAAGCATGTGACTCAGTGGTGTGCAGTGAGGAGCAGGAACAGATAGCATCAGCACCCTGGGAATTTTTGGACTTGCCTCAGTGAGTTATGGGACTGAATATGCAGCAGCTCCCAGTAAATGTGACAGGCTGTTCAAGGTGGCTTCCACTTCAGACACTCACACAGACATTATGGGCCACTTTTGTTATGAATTATGCAGAAATGTGATCTGGATCTGAAGGCAGCACAGAACATAATCACGACTAACAGCCTGCAGCTCATTTAAGTGATGCCAGAAATAAAATCATAAGCCTTGTATTAAAGGATTGTTTAAAAAAAGAGAGGTGGGATGTGTCCCAGCATTGTTCTAAACTCACTGCTGAGCCCGTCCTGGATAAAGTGTCCCATCTCTCTCTACTGACCTGCTGGTAATTCTCCTCCTCAGGCTGGAAGCTGTTGTCAATGGGCTGAAACCTCAGGTTGATATGAGGGAAATTGTGAAGCCAGTAAGTCCACCAGGGCGCAATGTAATCCACCCGAGCCGAAGACATCCCTGCCCCGAGAAAAAAGTTCGGCTTCAGCCTAAATTAGCCCTTCTTTAACTGGAAACGGGCCGTTGGGTCCGATCTTTAATCCCGTCTCATATCAAACAAAGGCAGTGATAAGAGCATGCTCGTCCGTGGAAGCGCACTCTGAGCCGCACATGAGCGCAAAACGTCCGAGAAAGTCCCCGCGGAGACGGAGCCGTGCCGCAAAGTGGAAACCCGACTGAGGCTGTTTAGTGTTTGTCATGAGAAGAAAGAAAGGATCACACTGCGCCCATGCCCGTGTGTGCGTGCGTGTGTGTGTGTGTGTGTGTGTGGACCCTCGGCTCCTATCCGACAGACAGCTGCTCCGAGCGCACACAGGCACAGGCACAAGCGGGAGCGCGCACCGTTGGGGGGTGTGGGGGGGCACTCACACACGAGGAGATACGCGGGAGCGCGCGGACCAACCCAAAAACTCTGAGGAGTTTCAGAAAAACCCACGCGACGACCTACCTGCGGTGAGACAGCTAAAACGCGCATTCACCGCGCGGTAACACACACCTTTGTTATTTTGGCGTTTCATCGCGACGCTGCTGCACTGCCACCTAGCGACCAAAGGCGAGAAGTGCACCGAAGTTGGGTCCGTGTCCTCACGGGGGGGACGTCCGGGACATGCAACAGCAAACTTGTACCTTCACCATCACGACAGGTAAGAGTCAACACAGGTGTTTCCAATCATGCTAATTAAGGCCCGGTTTCATTTTTTGTAGCAGTGAAGAACCAACTTGAACTACAGCAGCAGCCGGGCCCAGTTGGACCTGAATGGACCAGCACCTCATCGGTAACACCTGTGCTGACCCTGCTGTCCCATGTCAATGCGGCTGCTCTGAGAAAGGTCAGAGGTTGGACACGTTGGACGGTTCTTCTGTCGTCTCCAACTTGGACTTGAGTTGGACTCAACAAAATCACCGTTCGTCTTTTCTAAAGTGACTTCCTCCCTCAGAACAGTGACATCTCTCCAGTGGCGGTCCAGCAGAAGCTTCTTGTTCTGCTTGGTAAATGAGCCAATGCACGTTAAAGTCCATGTTGTGTTGTTACACCATGATAGACTCAAGTTGCACTTCATCTCGAAGAGGCTGTACTCCAAGCAAACAGTGTTACCTCGTGTGATCCTGCAGCGTGGTTACACTGTACTGCATCACTTTTGACATCACAAATACAGTCCAGCAGCCCTCCGCGGGTGAGGGCTGCATGCTGATCACTGTTTCCATGTCATCTTCAAACAGGAGACGTACCGTCTCTCGAACATCGCAGCATTTCTAAACAAGTAGTCCTGAAAAGGGATTTTTTTTCCCCCCCTCTTGTTTGGACTCAAACCTCTTGGTACGGCATTGATTAGCTCTGGTTTTGACTACAGCACTGCTTATTAGAGACATCCAGACATGATTATGTGCATACATTGTTTTCATAGCAGAGTTCTATGAAGCCGGACCAGGACAGAAACAAGTTTATTTTTGAAAGAATTAAAGTTTGTGTCCTTCGTAGATTTGTTGCTTACAGAGCTCGAGTCAAATAATTTGGAGAAATCCTTGTAAACCCTTTTCAGACCTGAATGTTTGTGTCCTTTAGCTGCTTGAACTGTCGCCCACATGTATTTAATAGACTGAGGTAACACCAAGGAGCCCTCTTCTGTTCAGAGCTGTCCGACACCTACAGAAAATTAGGACATAACCAAGTTGGAGTTTATTTTAACGCGTCTGAGGGCAGAGCTCTGAACACGCTTCAGTTTAATTAAAACTCAAACCTGACACTGCGTTGAAAGATGTCAGAGCACGTAGGATCCATCTTATTTTAACAAGCCGGCTGCTTCCACGCGACACACTCGGAGGACGCTGATTGATACGTGATAATGCGGTTCAATCTCTCGATCCATCATGTTCGCAGCATGCTGTGACAATAATGACAGACCAAGGAGTGTTTTTTCCAATTTTTATTACAATTATCTGTACATCACGGATTTACTTCAGCTCCTTGACAGCCAGACCTGTAAAGAGAGACAGACAACAGGTTAGAAAACATTCATCACGCCAAGAAATACAGAACCATACAGCTACAACTGATTGAAATGATTTCTGTCAAACTAATTACAAATTAATCACGTAAAGACAACTCAACGCAACAGAGCGTGGCGGATTTCCACTGAAGACGGATGCTGGACGTGAGCTTCCTCATTAAGACTAAAGTCTTTGAATAAAACTTGTTTTTCAAATGGAGGAAACGGCTTTGATGTCGTTTTAGGTCACTCTATCATCGTTACACAGCCTCCTGAAGAATCAGTCGGATTAACCAAATTAAAAACGTGACCTTTGAATCCAGATTTTAGCAGAAAGCTAACAGCAGGAATGTTCAATAAAAAGACAAACTAAATATAGAGACTTGGATGTCAACTTTGAGTCACTGCAAACTGCCAAGGTGACTCATGAAAGGCTGCACAGCGGTACCATCGGTCTCCTTCGGTTAATGGACCATAGCTCTGCTGGCGGCTCTGAAATGGTGAACACCGTTCCTTTTCATCAGTGTGCTTTATACCAAGATGCATGTTGCAATGATACAAGTCATTTTTCAGTATTCTGACAGTTTCAGTGATCGTCAGCCTCGAGGCTCTGTTCTAATATTTTAAACCATCCTGGCAGCGTGTCTGCAGATTTGCTTTAAGTTGCAGTCCTTGTCCATCAGGACCTAATATGATCCACCCCCCGTGCTGTGGACGCTACAACCCCAGCCGAGTTTTTATAGTAAACAACTACAGTTTATTCATGTTTCTGTGCTGGTCATGTTCCCGGGGCTCAAACACGCTGAACCCATTTCCTAACATTGGAAAACATCTGCAGTGAGTTTTTGTGAACGCTCTCAAACCTGCCTTGTTTACGTCAGTTTGAATTATTTTATTGTTAGCACATTTCTTCACTGTACAGCACAGTGCCATCCTCTGCGGTCACCGCAACTCTATCACGCCATCCCCGTACCGGATGAACTCAGGGGACCAACCTCCTCGTAGAATCTGAGCCGCTAGTGGTCCACAAGATGCGAGACCAATCTGTCTTCAAAGTCGAGCGTACGTCATACGTACAAAACCCTCACTATGTCACTGACGGTATTTTCCTTGACTTCTATGTCGGCTTCACAGGCAGACGTCTTATTAACACTGACCTGGGGGCAGGGACTGCTTGAGCTTCTCAGCCTTCTCCTTGTCTGTGATGACCAGGGTGTACAGGTACCTGCTGCAGCGCACCTTGAACTTAACATTGTCCTTGTTCTTCTTGATTTTTACGGCTAGAGGAAGACAAAAAAAGAGATTTAGATTCAACTCAAACACTTGTATCACAACCACAATCTGCAACTTGAGTGACGCTGATGAACACATGAGTATTTGTTTGACAAGTCTGCAGTTTCTGGAGTGAAACAAGTCAAACTAAGCAAAGGAAATCTAGAAATTTCTTCAAAATAAAAGCTCAGTTTACTGTTGAAGCCTTGCATCTTGATTTGTATGCTTGCCTGTAGGCAAACCTCACATTTATCCATGTTGAGGTGACCTGCTGCACACAGCATCACTCCGGCAAACACTTGGATTGATTGGATTCAATGTTAAGTACAAATTAGCACTAATCTCAGAATCAAGACCAACTAAGAAATAAGACATTACAGGTTTTACTAAGAAACTTTGTTGGAGGTTCGACCCACAAACTGAAGCACCGTCAGGGTTGTGTTACTCCAACAAAGCTCACATGTGCTTGTTTCATTTTCTAGCAGTTGCAAGCTGCGAATCCAGATTTCAGCTAGCCTGAGAGAAAACTACACTCCTGCATGTCTCCAAGGAGGACTCAAGGAGACTTCTGCTGACGACCACTCTATAAGCTGGTCAACGGTTTCAAGAAATCACTTAGTTACATCAACCAGCGCACACGTGTGGGACGGTGAGGAGTTTAACTTACACTTGGCATCCTTCCTCCTGGCTGTCAGCAGGAAATCTTTGATCTCGTCGATCTTGCGAGGCTACAATTGAACAACAAGAGCAGACACGGTCATCATTCATCATTCAACGCATTAACGACAAAAAATAACCTGACAGACTGAGCAGGAACGGTAAGAAGTGATGTTAGGGGACCGGTGGAACTGATGTTTCTGTTGGAAAGCGAAACTCAGCACTTGGTCCATCATTATTCTTGCAAGACTGTGATGCATCACGAGCACGTCAGCCTGAGATGTTTGGACGTCTTGCTGACGGCTAAAAACACTTTGTCTTCATTCGAGGAGACTAGCTGCTGCAAAAGTTAAGCGAGCGTCTTCTTAAACGCACTTTCACACTGCATATCACTCAGTCACACACACACTGGTGGCATTAGCTGCCCACTGCTCATCAGTGTTGGGAGCTAGCCTTTCACACAGACTGGAGGAGCCGGGGATCGAACCGCCAATCATCTGATCAGTGGATGACCCGCTGTACCTCAGGACTAACTTATCGTGAGTACAGTAACCGTTTGTCTTAGTTAGCCGTTAGCTGTGAGTCCGTTCATTTGCAGGCTGTAGCCGGGTGGCCCACCTGTGTGTTAGCATTGTGCTAATGCTAAAAACCGCCTCGTAACTTTACCTGTCCGTTCATAAACAACCCCAAACGCACATTTCACGCTACTACACACCCGCACACACGATATACAACAGCACCTGCCAAGCAGACTTCGCTATTTAACGTGTTTAAACGAGACGTGGTGCTTACCATGCTGCCGGGTCAGCGGACTGAGCGCTGCGGAAGAGCGAGAGGGAAAGATGGAGTCAGTTTATCGGTTCAAACAACGCAAGGAAAAGTGTTAAAATACAAATAATTACATCCTCACGTAGCTACTGGACTGAATACTAAGGATTTAAGAGATACAAGCTGTGATGGTTAGCGTTAAAGAGGATGGATGATGATAGAAATTGTGATTTTGTTTACGCGTGAAGGAGACACTCACTCAGTCTGCCAGAGAGGGGATGGAAAGGGGCGGGACTTCCGGTTCAGGAGACTTTTATACCGCGCTACGGGAAACACGGAGGGACAATTCAAGAAAAAAAAGCGAATTACCAAGTCCAAACAAATATATGTCCGTTCAGACACGAGATATTCATACTGATACTAACCATGTGTAAGATACCGAAATTTTATTTATCTCTCTGTTTCTTCTGTTGATGCTTTTCATTTTTTTTGTCTACATATTTTCATCTACCTTTGACTGGACTACAATAAAGTGCACACACATTACAAAAAACAAGAAGGGCTACATACAATACAGATCTCTGTATAGATATCTGTATTTATGTGTTGATGTGACACTCTCATATAGAGAGTTAGTTTTTCACACAGAGCGTGCAATATGATATTTAAAAAAATCCTCAATAATCATGTATTGTCTATTTAGAAAACTGTCAAATAAAATAAAATAAATATGCTTATGTGGCCCAGATAGGCACTGTGAGAGTCACTACATCAATTTATTATATTATTATATTAATACCTTTTTGCTCTGGTACATAAAAGTGTCTATTCCGATGTCTGTTTTTGCTCTGATATTCTCATCTACCTCTCTCATGTGCACTCATGTTAATCCCCGCCCGCTGCTTGTCAGTGATTTCTTGCTTCAGTCAAACTATGAATTTATTCATTTGGTGCTTAAACGGACAGCGATGATACACATAAGCTCTTTGCTTGAACATAACACGCATCGCACAGGACATAATTCTCTCATAATGCCCATAGTCATGCCTGTAAAGCATGACTAATATGTGAGAAGACAATCACTCACCTCCTGTATGTCACCCTCCAATTCATCACATTTTTCATTGCACTCTAACAATGAAGTAGCCATAAGCTGTAGTCTGTTTCCTGTTCCTTTCCCTCAGTGAATACTGATCATATATCTTCACATGCCCGTTCTCCCGCTGTATGTTGAAAGACAAACAGAGCACATTCTCTCAGAACGTGTGCAGCGATGGGTGCATGAGTGTATCCACCCCTTGTCCTGCACGTCAACTTAAGTCAAATTGAGTTTATTCTTATACCATAAATCACAACTTTGCCTCAGAGGGTTTAAAAATTTTGACACCCTATAATTATAACCTCGGAGGATTTTAGAAATACTGAGCTCATGAACTCTCCTAGCAAAACCTCTAGGAACTTTCTGCTACAAATGACCTGGTAATGTTCTCATATTCGGGCATTTATTTATCTGTTCTCTCACATCTCCTTACATCAATAGTTCCCGACCTTTTTGCCTTATGACCCCTCGAAAGGAGGCATTCTCCTCTGGGGAGCCCTTGTGAATGAAACAAAGGACTGTAACTACTTTGTTTCAGTTGATTTGTGCTTTAATGACAGCTTTGCAAGCATGTGGTACTAAACTACTTGTCTCTTTTAAATGTGCTAAGTAGACACTTTAGCAGTTCAGAGACTTGCAATGCAAACATCAGTTTGCTGCAGGCGTCCATGTTTTCCCGAGCAGATGCACTTGATGCACAGATGTTTTTTTTTTTTTTTTGAAGTCGATAGGTTCAGAGCAGAGCCTGAGTAGATACTAGGAGAAATACATGAAGTAAAATATGAAGGATACGCATGTTATAAAAACACTGCGACAGATCAAGTGAGCCTATCTATCTATCTATCTATCTATCTATCTATCTATCTATCTATCTATCTATCTATCTATCTATCTATCTATCTATCTATCTATCTATCTATCTTTTTCTCTTTTTAAATAACACACAGGCTCAAAGCCCAGAGGCCCAATTTCTCTCCTCTAAGACTGCTGCGCTGTGTGTTTCAGTTGTATATGCTGTATTTTGGCAGCTTCCTTTAGTTCCAGACAAACTGTAAATTATAGTTGTTCAAAAAGCTAAAAGATTTGCCTGAGACGCCCCTGAGACTGTACACCCACTGACTTATGGGTTCAATTATCTTTCACAGTCAAGACAGATAAATCCAAAGGGTGCCAGAATAATACGCCTTTAAGTATATAAATGGTTCACAGTGTAGAAATTCTCGTCTATTATCCCCACCACTTGACACAAATAATTTGATATATTTTCACAGCAGCCAAGGAAAAGATAATGGGCCAATCCTACTGTAGTCTGCTTGGTGGCTCCTTTACTTTTGCCTTTGTAATTTATTACTTATACTTTGTTGCAGATATACTCACTACACTATTGAATACAGATTCGCTATAGACCTTTTTCTTGGAGCTGAGTTCATTAATGAGCTCCATCAGCTGAGGTCCGTATTCAAGTTTCAAATACGATGGATGATCTTTGTCAATAATTTACACGAGGAGCGCCGTGCGAGCTGAGTTTGAGTGACACTTTTGTCCATTTCCATGGAGATCCACTTTGACATGGCATTAATTCATACAGACAGGAAACACCAGATCAGTCGTTTTTAATTAACCTCCTATCTACCTGTCTGCTCGTGTCCACAGGCTGTCTACTCCTAGATACTCAATCAGTACGTGTACTATCGGACACGTTTCACTCAGGATTTTAAATTTTCAGCAGTCTTGTGTCAATCAAGTTTGTTTCGATAATGCTTCAGGATTTCAGACGAGGACCCGTGCATGTCTGCGATCCTGCAACACAAGTGCAGGCTAGAAAACCAAACTGCATAATTTTTATTCCGCCTTCCCTTCCCTTCTCTCTTTTTTTTGTTTAGTCTTTTCTCACAATAACAGGAACTGAAATAAACAGTTTATCTCAACATGGCTTTGTAGTCTTTGCTGCCAAGAAGATTATACTCTATTTTTCCAGCTGACATCGGGCACACCGCTCTTTGGCACAGCCGAGGGAAAGTGAGGAGTATTCATGCTTGATCTTTACTCTGTGCTTAAAGATCATAAAAGATGTCCTTGATCACCGTTCACGGAGTGTAATAAGAGGGAACGAACTTGTTTGGCTGTTATAGGACTGCGTCTCTAAACATCATACAATCTAAAATCAACACAATATTTCATATTTTGTATTTGCCACACATGAACACATATATTCCTTTCATCTTACTTATGTTTGAGGTCAATAAGATGTCACCACGGAGGAGGTATTCATAGTATACATTCACTACTAACACAACATGCTTTACTCTGAGGTATACCTGATGTTGTGCACGATGTTTACCTTTGTGCTTGTTTGATCTGCAGCAATGCATCATGGTCTATAAGATCATTATTGTCAGCTTTGGTAAAAGGATGTTGGATCTTTACTCGACGCTTAAAGATCATAAAGGATGTTCTCGGTAACTGTTGCCAGAACTGCCTCGACGATCTAAAATCAACATGGTGACGGGTCCATGAAAGAAGAAATGTCTCACATTCTACAAGATCGTCACTGTCAGCTTCTGAGAACACGAGAGTTAACTTTTCATGAGCTCAGAGAAACAGGACCGTTTTCATCTCTGAGCATGTATCTTCCAGCTAATCCGAGAGCGGTTTTAAAGAGTTTAGTTAGTTTTCTCAACCCTTAAAGGAAGAAATAATCCTTCAGTTTATCAGAAAAGGTCCAATTCAAATTCAATAAATCTGAACCTTCTAACTGCACACAGAGACAGACAACCATTCACGCTCACTTTCACACACTTATGGGCAATTTAGAGTCACCAGTGGCTTTGGACTGTGGGAGGAAGCCGGAGAGAGCCCATGCTGTAAGTCCCAGCTGGCTGGCGGATACATCCACCCCTCACATACTTGAACAGATTTGAACCAGGAACCTTCTTGCTGTGAGGTGACAGCGCTAACCGCCTGGTATGAGATGTAATGTCAGACAAATGTAGTGAAGCAAAACGTTTATTTCCCTCTGAGGTTTATGGAGTAGAAGTATAATGTCGCATACAATTGAAGTACTCAAGTCAAAGTAGCTCATTTTGCACACACAGAGAACAAACTCCAATAAGAGACATCCAAATCGACTTACTTGTGAGTTTGAAGGGTGGCACTGTATGAAACGTGTCGTCAACACTCATCACAGACACAGGTCATATCATAAATGTTTTACAGCAGCTACAGAAAGAAGTTTCTGATTCAAAATCACATTTATAAGTAAATAAAATCAGGAAAAGTCATGAAGTATGAAGCTGATAAAAACAAGTCAAGTGTGTCTTTAGAGCTGTTACCCATGCAGAGCTGAGACAGAACATATGAACAACTGTATGCCCGTATATCTGTGGCGGGTGGATGTATTACAGTAAAAGTGCATGGCCGCGATCAGCTCAGCCTCACAGATTACAACAAATGACCATGATCGGTTTAACTAAAGCTCCTCTGCACCGCTGTGATCTTTATTCTATTTGCTTGCACAGCAACAAACACGATCTGCTGTAGAAAAGCAGCCATTTTCGACTGTTGCAGTTCTGGTTTCCCGACAATAGAGGGCAGTGAGTAATAGCTTATACGGGGTTGAACTGTGGCTCGTTCTCTCTGGGACAATGGGAGACGCTGTGTATCAAGGAATGGAGTCCACTTGTCGCCAGCTCTGTATATTATGTAAAGGGAGTGATTAGAGGGTTTAATGTTTATTAAATATGTATATTAAAACAAACATTTGATTGTACAACATGTTATATGAGTTAAATTAACCACTAGACCCTGAAATCATGCGGCGTATCCCTCAGAATCTTCTTCCATAGTTCTCTTTATCGCCAAAAACACCACAGGACTCTACTTATCAACACATCTAAGTTTGGTTTCGGCTTCAGCATGTGCTTGTATCTCAAAAATCTTCACAGATATGAACTTACTCTTGCTTACAAATTACTATCTCACCCTCAAAAAAGATGGATCCAACGAGCCTGCCTGGGGCAACTGTTAATTTATTTACACAGCAGAGTACATTTGTGAATTCATTCTGCACTGAAAACTCATTTAAAGTCCTTTTTTTTTTTGGACACACCTGTTATTAAAATAATACCCCAAATGTGTAATCCCTCCTCTTTGTGTAAAGGTAGTAATTGGAATAAAAATGTGTACCCTCGGGCTGACGGATGATTGTACTTTGTAAGTATGTGCTGGCTTATTAAAAAGGCATGGTAAGGTTACAGGAAAAAAAGCTGGAGAGATCCTTCTTAACTGTAACAGACACGTAAAGCATGGATGATGGAACTTCCAGAGCTCCACCACAGACATTGTAAGTAATGATACACATCATTTTCGCCTGCGAGCCCGTATGGGCGACAGCAGAAGCACCTTAAAGCTAATGAGTAATGCGGCGGCAGGTTCTGTTATTAATCACGATTTGATCTGTGGACGAGAAGCAACAAAAGATGACCTGAAATAGTTTATTGAACCGTCGTTATTGGATTTACTTTGGTCGTGAAGTCGGTAGACGGTTTTGAATGCATGTCTGGCATGAACGCTCTGAAAAACAGAGCAGAGCGGACGGGGTGCAAGTATTAATTGGATCCAAAAAGTTGCAGGAAACCACCCCGGGTGATAATGTGGGGTGAAATACAAAGGCTTAAAAGTTAATGTGGAATTAACATGAACGCCTCTGTCACCGAAGTTATGTTCAAGTACGGCCCTCATTAGAAATGCAGGAGGAGAGTACTTCAAAATCCTATATACCACACTCCTTCCCTAATCTCCCTGATTATTGACCAGATTGATTTGTCAAGTATTGATCCCTCTTCCAGCAGCCTTATCAGAGGCAAACTTTAAGTACATCTGCAGATGAGGGGAGATTATTAGAGAGTCAGAAGGTTTACCGTGACAGAATCCCAATGCGAATGTGCTTAGGCTTGTCAGGGAAGCAACAGATTTTTTTTGAGAAAGTTTACCGCGCGCTTTCGTGTCGCCGTGAGATGTCAGAGTGGCTTTTGTCACGACCTGCTCAGTTATAGAAAAAGAGGAGGGCGAGGAGGTGGAAGGAGTCGGCAGCACAGGTCACAGTGTCGCTCAGTGTATTGGCCAGATTTGAATGCTGCATTGAGAGCTCACACAGAAGATGTCACAGTCACAGTTAAAGCCAGACATAAGAATGACCCTGACCTCGCTAAAAAAGAAGCCCCGAGCTGCTTTGGAGTTTTACTGGAGAAGAATTAATCTTTCCTATAATTGATGGACATCCTGTTAAAGAATAATTCATGTGTCACCTACTCCATGCAGTCCATGCAGTCATCAATCCCACTTGTTACCCCTCAGGCCACTTCCACTTTTCCCTTCATGCAGGGCCTGAGGGCCAACCAACTAACTGCACCCGTCCTCATGAATTATGCCGTGAGACTTTGTGGTGGGGGAATGATTGTTATATTGAAGGTGGGCAGAAGACTTACAACAGGAATGAAGGGTTTGTTCAGTGAAAGCGAGGTCAAAACGAAAAGAAAAAAAAAGCTTTTAAAGCCACTACATGTAAGTTAAAGATCACAAGTTGAAAAATATGTATATGTGTGTTTGATGGTACCAACATGGGCGGCCAAAGCCTTTAATTCACACAGAAGTGTCTTTAATGTGTTAAAACCTATATATCATCATATATAATATTGTATCATCAAAACAAAACCTTTATTTATACAGCCTTGTAAGACTGGAAAACTAAGAATACAGAATAAAACGTCAACCTTAACTCTAAAATCAAGTGATAATATCCCATTACACCCCGTTCCACCCTATTTATTATTTTATTATGGTAAAATTCTGGCAACCACAGCTGACAGTTATTTACCGTAAAAGATTTAAACAGTAAAACACAGTCGTGCCAACCTCAACTGTAAAATCAATAGTACTAATATGCTTTTACCGAAATAGTAGAAAGTACCATGTTTATTACAGTAATATTCTGGCAACAATAGCTGTTTTTTTTTACTGTAAAAAAAAAACAGGGTTATTTTCATACTGGACAGAAAAATACACTTTAATACACTGCTATTTAAATGACAGGCTGGTTATCATACAGTAAAACACCATCATATTTAATTGCAAAATCTGTTACCTTCATATGGTATTTCTGTGCTAACAGCCTTTGTTTTGATAACCCTAACCGTATACTATATTTATACCGTTAAATATGGAATAAAACCACCACAAACATGAAATCAACAGCAGTAATATCCATTTGGCGTAATATTAAAAGAACTCTTGGAGCAGGCAGAGAATATTTAACATTTAACCACTGTAGCTTCTTATAGACAGGTTAATTATTCCTCATTAGAGTCGGGGGCTGTACTAGACTATTGTGGAAGTTCCTTAGCAACACCTTCATTTGCGGTGTATTTCGAGCTCGTGGCTCATGGTAACACTCTGTTCAGGCAGTTTTGTTCTGACTGTACAGGAGAGCCCAGTACATCATGAACAAGTAGTTCTCTCTGACTGTCCTCTGGACCATGTCTAAGACCTGCCCACCTGCCATCCGGTGTCTGTACAACCATCAGTTTTCATTGCTACCCCTCTAGCCAGCACACACACACACACACATATATATGCACACCTGCCAGCCTGCAGTGCCAGCATGTCTATCGTCCCACATGCCCTCAGTCAGATTGCCCTTGCCTGCAACACTCTGCACCCACAGTGTCAGTCTTGGCTGACAGCAGGCCTGCATCAGCCAGCTAACATTTCCTGGCTTCTGTTTGCTCAGCACGAGCAGAGCTGTCAGCTGTACGCTGTGCCTCACCTCTCGCCATTAGATCACCTTACAAATTCAGTCATTAGGAAGACTAATTTCATTGGTTTGTGAATTGGCGTTTTTTGCCAAACGGTCCGCTTAGTTAAACGTGTGTGAAGTAAAGCTTGATTTAGCCTTCAGGGTTCATGGCGTAGCCTCAAAGCCACGGCGCTGACTGTCCATAATGTACACACAAAACAAATGCAGCAAAAAAACTCTCCTGTCCATCATACCTGGATCTCCCGTCCTGCTCTGACGCAACTGCCTCCTTCTCCAGTCTTGGATGTTTCTGCTTTGTGTTAGGCTTTTACACGAACTCAAACTTGGACGTTAAAGTCAAAGTAAATTGGAGGCTATTAGCGGCTGTGTTTGCCAGATGTTTTTAGCTAAATGTCTCACCTTGCTTTCTATTAATCCTTATTGCAGTTTTTTCGTTCCTCCTTTTCTCACCTGACTTTTGATGACTAGGCCATTTTGAAAGTTTACTGGGAGGGGGGAGGGAAAGTAAAATGATTGACGAGCAGTATATCAGAAAAATCAGGAAGAATTATAGAATTACACGCTTTTATGTGGCTCACAAATGCTACATATTTAAAGTTTAGAAGAAGTTCTGGTCTGGACACTGACCTGATGTTCCCCCCGGTGCAGGCAGCCCTGCCTACACCGAAGCTAATGTGCACCGCTTCAGAAACTACATGTTGGGTAATTGAGATTGGAAGTCTGGAAAACCTGCTCGCCACCGTGGAGGAAAATCCAGTGGGAACAAAAAAAATGACCAAAGCTACTCCACTATTGTCTTAGAGAACAAAACGAGGTTATGTGAGAATACTGTTGTAATATGTAAGAACATCATTACAAAGAGTACCAGTCAGAGAATACCAATTTACAAGTATTTCGGCTGAAAGGTCAGAGATCCTCACACGCACACGAGGTAGATCAGGCGCTGACAAAGAGTCAAAGAAGTGCGATGTACATTTATACTGTTCCTGCCCCGCGTGGGCATGACCAAAGCTGAACGAGTCTTCCCTAATGAGGAATCTGACCCTTGTCTTAGCCACGATAAGTGTCACCACAAGAACTGGACTGACCTCTGACTCGCAGTGGATTGCAGAATCCGTCCTGACGACTGTCCTATTTTCTCAAACTTTAAAAATCCCCCTCCAAGAACCACAGAAGATATCATACAGCTATCTCCACAGGCTGATCAGGACGAATAAACTGACCTCAGAATCAATGAAGTGCCTGTCATACGCCCATATTTCCATACCACTTAAGGAAGATTGGTCTGGGCTTGCAAACAAACAAGTACCTGAAGAGCAATTGTGTTAAAAATAGTCTATTTGGGCTGGTTATTACGTCTGCTTTATCCAAATGGCAGAGTGCAGCATACTGTTGATGTTGTGAGTCAAACTAAACACCACCCTCGCAATTGGCTGCCTGCTTTTTTTTCAATACTTGAAATGATTGCAGCCATAACATTGATTCCATTAGGTTAATCAGTACATTCCATATCTACATAATGTCTATATCTCACTCACTGTTCTCATTACCATTGGGTCATTACTTCCTCTAATACCATGTACCTTCCAGCTGCTCTTTGTCAGTGGTAATTAGGTGATGATCTGTAGCAAAAGATATTAAGATGAATTCTAAGGGCGATGGGTGGTATCATAGAATGAAATAAGTCCTTCTTCGAGGACCGTGATTAAGCTATAAAATGGCCCCGAGGCACTCTGGGAAGATGGGACTGAGAATCTATTTTCAAATGCCAAAAACAGTTCACCAGCGCTTGCCATTTTGTGCATAGAGAATATTGCTGCTGCAGTCTATTGCTTTATGGAGGTATATTGAAATCTCTCACTTTCCACCTACTCCCCTCGCATCGTTGAATATTTATTCAATCTCTCCGCCACCATACCGTTATAGTTAGATGAGATATTTATGATCCCCAAAAAGAAAATGGATCTATTTATCCATTCTGTTACTCTGTATTCACTGACTGCCAATGGAGGCATGTAAACAAATTCCTTTCTTGGTGAAAGCCGCACAGAAACTACCTAAAGAACAGCTTAAAAATGAGATATGCGCCTCCTCAGTCACTCTGACACCCTTTGCAGTTCTATATTAACGTATTTTCAGCTCTCGTGATCACAAACGTTTCCATACATTAAGAAAGCGTTTAGAAAGTGTCACTTGACAGGCCAAGGCGATGTCTTTAAAGGGTGATAACTGCCTTCGTCTTTCCATTACTGACCCAGTCTTGACCTCCGAGCATCAAGCTATTTTCTCCATGGCAACGCAGATGACGATCCACCCACAGACACACTGCGCACACCCACGTATTAATAGCACCAAGTGAGCATTATAGAGAGCGTTTACCTTCATTGTAAAAAAAAAAAAGTGCATTCATTTCATTATATAAGATGTCTTGAATGTAAGGTCAATACAGAGACAAGAAAAAAACCCATCAGTGGTGCCCTCAGAGATTCAATAATTGTCTAAAAACATCGTCTGATTGATTACTTACGTGGCGATAATTATTTATTTCCTGTTTCCTGAAACTGAGAAATTTCAATATGCAAATGATGCATCATCTAATTAAAAAATGTGCTACTTTGCATACATTTGCAGAACAGAAATCTAAGAAATGGACAAAGTTCAAAATTCTTGTTTTGTGAGAATTTCCATGGAGGGAAATTTCTGCATCTCTTTTTATCGCTCCATAAATCATAAGCTACTGTCAACAGACACAATGTTTTTAGTAATAAAGCTTTCTATGAATCAGGCTATGATATATGAACAAACCCCTCAGTAATACATTTCTGGTGTATGATGGTATATAAGAAAAACAAGCAGATATCACCATGAAACTTACCCACTTTACTACTTAGATTTATTATCTAAAATAAAGTATTTATTTGTACATCAAATTTTTCTGAAATTGTCAACTTATGCTAATTTTGGAGTAAATGAAATGGCTGCAGCATTGGAGGTGGGGATCTGTTCAGGAAGCAGCTGGCACATGATGCCAAAAAAGTTTCATTTCCAGGCATCAAATGACCTTGATCTTCCACATATGCTTCCACACTGTGTGGCTCATAGAGCAAGTGTATTAGAGACTAACTTCCAGTTTAGCCCTCCGCTAACAGGGAGGTCAGAATGATGATTTACTGGGCCAAATGGATCAAAAGCGAAATGAGTCATTTTGTCAGAAACCAGTGAGACACATCACAAATACTACTGAAATCTCAAAATTGACCAGGGCGTGTAAAAACAATGTTTTTGCCTTCAGTGTCTGGCCTCTAAATTCTTCACTGATGAATAATCAATAGTATACATTAGAGGAAATAGAGAAGTTTATTATGGAAGTAACCCAGCAGGGCGTCACAGCTGTATCAGTCCTCTTGTGCGTCGTTTTTTGAGCGACGACCATGAATTGTACAGCTCCAGATCACGGCAAGTGAGAAGCTTTTTAGAACATCGAGCACACATTTTAAAAGTCAGCGGGACTCCCCTTAAAGTGCGAGACAGCGATAACTATAACTTATCACGGAGAGGAGTGGTGTTGTGTCAGAACAGCAAGTCTAGTAAGAGGGATCAAAGAGAATAATATTTCAAAGAATTATTAGAGGTCTCTGCGGGGAAATTAGGTAATCTACCAATTATTTGAAGCAATTCAGAAGGAGGCAATCTATTCAGAAATGTGTGGGAATACTTAATAATAAATGATCAAATTAAATTCCTTTAAATAAATAATGAAATGAGAATCTCACGGTTCTAGGGTTATGCTAAACAGATTTCACTTTCACCAAAAATCTTCACAAACAAACACAAACATTTAATCTTAATCAGTCTTTGCTAACCAAACGTTTAGCACATACAGGCGAGGTCGCGGCGGACGTACTTGCAGGGGAAAACTGCATCCAGCATGAGCATGTCAGCTGATTGAGCATGCAGATGTGATTGGACTTTACCACACAGATGGTCAGTGAGCCATTTCTGGTGAAGCGTGAATGAAGCAGACGACGCCAATCAGCACACATTTAATACACGAAGCTATCAAGGTAGCTGGGGTGTGTTTTTGATGACCCTGCCCTACTGTTTGTGGCTCCTTGTGTGTGTGTGTGTGTTCTTCTGCTCCTGCATGGCAGAGGTATGTCCAGAGGATGAGTCACACCTAAATCAACTCGTCCTGATTGTCTGATTGCTGGGTTCCCTTCCTCCTCCCAGCTTGCAGAGTTTTTCCTTGGTTGTGTTTTATTTTTTTTTTCTGGATTTGTCTTTACACCTTACAGTTCAGTTTTCTTCAACACAAAGTATCTCTGAGGTCTCCCGTGTTTTACCAAGAGTTGAAGCTGGTTCATGACAGTGCTGGTACAGGAAGTCAATGTGATGAAATCGCTTCTTCTTCTTCTTTTTTTCTTTTTTTGCAGAGCTGATGTGCGTCGGCACTCTAAAATACAACAGAGGCATATCTGATGAGTTGACGTGTGATGATGTGTGTCAAGGACTTACATGCGCAGTAGGCGGTCTCACCTTGATCCAAAGAATAGCACCATGGCTTGTTTAATCTCGATGATTAATAAATTATTGCCAACTTTCCTTTCATGTGGCCTTCTTTTGCTGGAATCTGAAGGACTTGACTGACATTTTGGGCGAGAAATGGAGCACTTGACTTGTCATAGGAGTCAAGAGTAACTTCAAACTATTGTGAATTAATACTTATCAGTTACACATGAGCTACGGTGTAAATCATAAAATGTTGCTGAATTACATTAACTAATGGATGATACCATTCAGAAAGCATTTGAACTCTATCTTTAATCACTGAGTGGCCACTTGCTTGTTAAGTTGGGCATTTTAACATAGGAGCTTATGGAGATATGCATTATATGCATATATATTATTATGGAGATTGCATTATATTGTACAAGTGTTACTGTCACTGCATCTACCCCTTGTATATTATGAAACAATATGCAGGTATGTGCGCGTAGTCCCAGCCTGCGAGGTATTATAGTGTCAAAATGTGATTTTATGCCTGATAATTTATCTTTTGACGTTCCCCAGCTAAGACTCTGTAAAGTTCATTCAAAACTCTCCTCAAATATTTTCGTCTTTCTGTGGGTGAGTCACCAACAGTCATATGTAAAACATGCTTGTGCACAACAAGGTCACCTTTTCTTACACCTCCAGTTTGGCATTACTATGCAGACAAGTGAAAGAACTGAGCTCCTGCTGGAGAAGGAGGAGGCTGGAAGATGCATTAAATAGCATTTGCCAGTCACCCACACCGGTCCTCTTTGTGGAACTCACTATACAGAGCCACAGTGACAAGTGCATGACTCCCGCATGAATTATGGATCATCCCAAGGGGCAAACACTGGGCCAAAAAGCTGTTAGGCCCTGGGGCCCTCTATGTGTGACATCCCTCACTCCATACAAATTCGCTCCCAGTCAAAACTGACAATGAGTTGTCCTTCATAATCCTAAGTTAAGGTCCCAGTCTTCATGGTGAGTTATCATTAGGGCCGAATGGTGCATAAAGTTAGAGACTTTTGGTTTGATCAATTTTTGATGTGCCTGCCTGCGTTCAAAAAGAACCAAAACATCAACATGCAGCCTTCTTTTGAAGGAAGAACTTGTCGGTGGAAAAGTGTTTATTTTTAAAAAGTTTCGTTTGACTTAAATTTTTTAAAATATATATTTTTTTCATTCTCAGTCTTCCTAAAATTGAAATGACTGTGATCAATCCCAGCTTCTCTGCTTTGCCAATATTTCGCTCCTGTGTTTACGTGTCTAACGGGCATTTTAGATCCCCTTGCTGCTGCCTTTAGCCGGTGCCTAAGTGGTCTCCGTTATTTTCTGTGAATGTAATAAAGGATACTGTTGAACCGTTTAAATGTTTTCTGCCTGCCCATGTGACGCTGTGGATCGAGGCTCCTGGCTCCTTTCCCAAACCATTACGCTATCACTTTAATGGTTGCGAGGAATTGGCAAATACTCAGAGCAAAATGTGACTCGCTTTCAGCTGCCCCCTCACGCGCGATGCCAAATTTCTGCAAGCTGCGTTTTCAGATATACAAGTTTTACACTAACAAGAGTTGACACCTAAACTGGTGGCATTTTCATGCTTTTGCGTTTACTCCATTATATCCACAATGACGTGTGTGAATGAGCATAGTATTTGTTTGCAAGAGGAGGAAATGATAAATTAGGAAAGCAGGACGAGGCAGGGGAGGCCTCTGAGGCGTAGCGGTAGGATTAATTCCCTTATTAGTTACTCTCCGCAGTGATGCTACACCATGAAAGTCTAATACCATCTTTTTATGGATTTGACTCAATTTAGATTACCTCTCCCTACATTCAGCAAAGGGATCACAGTGTCTCCTTCTGTTTCTCCGTCCTTTTCTTTAATTCCAGCGGCTTCTTGTTGCTTTGTCAGAGATGATGTAGGAGAACCAGGGAATAAACTGGAGATGCGCAAAGGGAAGACGCTATTAAGAATCCTCACCCGAGACAGAAACACACACCAGAAGAAAAACAATAACAGTCTCTGCTTGGAAGGATCATTAAGGCAAAGTGAGAAGTTTCTCTACAAGTAAAAGAGAGCGGTTTTGTGGTGGATATAGTGATTTTCAAGGTGATTAAAAAGCCATTAGTGGTACGGCTCTCGCAGGTAATTCACAAGGTAGTCATTCAAAACCCAGTTAGAAACCAGGAAGGGCTCCGACTGAAGAAATGACTGTTATTAGATGAAGATATTATATCAAATTGCCCGAGCGAGAAAGCTCCCCCACAATCTTGTGTCTATGAGCTAAATCGCTGTCATTTAGAAAGATGAGCTTTCATTTCTGTTGGCATCTTCTCATCAAATAGGCAAATTCTGAGAATAAGCTCAAGAAAGATTGAATAAAAATTACTAATTTTAATTAAGTCATATGTTCTCTGTCAGCGTCCAGGACAGATAAAACAGAACATACAAGGCCTTGGAGCATTTTCAAGGGAGACATAAAACATAAAAAAAAAAAACTTTTCTCACACAGCGGAAACTATCATCAAACTCTAGGAAGCCATTATTTTGGCGTCATTCAGGAGTGCTTATTGAGTTGTACACAGAGTATGCTTTTCTAATGTATATTTGTACTCTACATTGACCACAAACCCCGTTTCTACTTCAAATTATAATCATGATGTAAATCTATTTTTATTCATGGCTTATTGGCTTCCATCTTTCATTCCAAGCTCCATTATTTTTGAAGATTGCTTTTTGGTATTTGATGATGTGAGTTCATCAGCCAATCTGGGCACCAAATTCAACAGAGGGATGGAAAGTTGGTCCACAAAAATCAGGTAAAGCACGGCGTTCGTCTGGGGTGATATTGCAATATTGCAGCTGTTTTTCCCTGTTCTCTTTGTCAGAGCTGCTATATTCCATTTGTCGATTTATTATTTCACCTCAAATAGACTGGAATGTGATTTTCTTCGAGGATGTGCCTAATTGTTGAGACAAACTAAAACATACACCCTGCCAGCCAGGCGGTACAAACTATAGGACTAATTTAAAGCAACATTTAAGATCAGTCATCCTGTCAGGAACTTCTCTGGCCTAATTGGTTGAATTCACAGAGCAATTGGCAAAGTCTGTTTTTGATATCTCTGTCAAACCTCCAAGGCGGAACATTGTGTTTCTCTATTTTGTCTTGCCCAGGCGGATTCGAGGGGGTGAGCTGTTAAAATTCATAAGATGTGCCTTTGTAAAGGATTTCCAGACATCCATCTCGGTAGATTTCAGGGGCCTGAAGGTTTCCTGTGCCAAACCTTAACTCAGCTGCCATCTTTTAAGGTTGTCATATCCTTGTATCATGGCCAGGTATGCACTCCGAGCGCAGAAGACATCTGAACCCGGGCACACAGGAGAAGGAAATGTGTCGTACTATAGAATAGAGAAGTAACATCTTAAAAAATACTTTAAAATCCTCATCATAAGTTTGCAGACAAGACAGGTTTTTCATAGAGATAAAGTTATCTGTGTGTCTGGCCCATGAATACATTTTGCAGTACAATTGCTGCTGCAAAAGAAAAACTCATTAGGAAATATCCAGCAACATTTCCCCCTTTCATTCCCTCTTTAAAAAACAAGCCTTTCCCACACTGTCTGGTGATATCAAATATTTAGTGTATCATCTTGGTTCTGCTGTTGATTGAAGCTCTATGATGTGGACAAACCAAACACTCTTCAGTTTTTTTTTTTTTTATGGCGACAACATTTCATAAGATGGAAATATTCTTGTTAGCACCACATTACATCAAAAGTATATATATGTTTTGTAAAATTTGTAACTTTAAAAATGGAGTTCTGTGTTTTAACAAAGCCCTCCTGCGTGAGTTTGTGATGACGAAGCCAACGGTGCAATTTAATTAGGACCTCCCAGGAGTTTATCAGCTAATTTAATGCTCATTCTGCCAGGAACAATGGCCTCTTGCCTGTTGACAGTATGCTTTTTATGAATATATCACCTGGATATCAACAGGTTTTTCCTGACGTGTGCAATCATCATAACGCTGACCTTTTCATTACATTCATCAGAGCACGCGCGGCTGCATATAAACATGAATATTAGAGGAGTTAGCCATCCAGACTGCCTGTTGTTGTTGGACTCCGTGTGACTGGAATTTCCACAACGTTGAGTAAAAATAACCCGTATTGACGGTCCCCTCAATGATGGACGCAACCGAGAACGATATGAACAATATGAGAAGATCCATGATGAAAAATAGACATTTTCCCAACGGCGATGTTTCCAATTCTTTTAACTCCGTTCTGAATGGATGACCTATTTAGGACTCAACTTACTTCTCATTTGATAAGAGTAACGTATTTCAGTCACATATTGCTTATCTACCCGTTTGTGGTTCAGGGTTTTCTCCTCATTATAGGTCTCTTTGGTGCTTTAGCACAAGTGTACACATATGATATTACAATGTTAACTGCAGAGCAGCCAACCGTAACAGCCGCATTGTTAATATCTGACACATTATAACAGTCTCGAGGGCTTTCGGAGTTTTAACCCCTCTCCGGCTCGAGGAGGCAGTGCTCTTGTTTGAGTTAGGGGTTAGCGCGAGACAGGGTTTTTCGTGGAAATGGAAAAGACAGGAGTGGAAGCTGTGGCTTATGTGAATAGCACTCTGAGAAATGACTCGTTTTCAGGCCGTGAGAGATAGGACCAGAGTGATTCCCTTCAGACTTTAGGCCTTTATTAATGTCCCAGCCCAGGTTTTCTCTAAGGGACGCATGACTGAAGACGAGCTCCCACTTTCATCTCCCAGTTAATGAGAAAAGGCCAGATAACCATTGAGCCCCTCCAGGCTTGAGCAGAGATATGGAGGCCCAGTTCTGGTTGTAATCTCCTAACATAAAGCTTCATGCTTCACTTCTCTGGAAACCAGGACCACTTCAATAAGTCAATATATACACATTTAAACATCATGTACAAGACATGTATTTGCTCTTGCGCTTCATATCAGATGTTGTCAGTCACTTGGTGCCCATTTATAGTCCTCAGGTGTGCGTTCAGCAGCTCTTGTGTTTCGATCAAACGCGCTGCTGGTGAAGGACCGGGGTTAATTGTTTGGAACAATCTAACAAATTGAAACAGTCGATCCACTTAGCGTTTGCTAATATAACAAGCGAAGAAGTGCGTGTGTAAAGCTGCACCCATTCATATTTGAATGACTTTGTAATGTGAGACTCATAGTGGCAAACCCACAGAGAATTATCCGTCTGCTTTGCCAGGCATTTTATCGTCTTTCAGCTCATTGTTTTGGTCTTATGGGCCCAAAAACCTTCCTGTTTTGGTTCAGTCTCACTGCTCATGTTTCTTGCCCCATCGGTTGTTGCAATGCCGCTTTCCAGACATCACATTGTTTTTTTAACTACATTGTTTTTTTGAGTCTCTGGGTCTGCGGCTACACGCAGTGATAAATTCAAATTGAGGTATGTGTCTGACAGCCGTGCAGTTTGTTACTAGAGATCACATATTTACTGTAGAATGAGATATTCGAGTGCACACCTCTTTCTCCTTTTTCATTATTTCAATCTCAGTGATTGCTCCTCTGCGTTGTCAGTGAAACTTGGTATGAAATACTAAAACAAGCGCTTTGCTTGTGAATTCCCCCAAACAAATTCACGATTGTCAAAACTATTACAAAACAAGCCAGAGGAAAGAAATGCTCAAAACTCCTGATAATTTAAATTCCTTGACAATTTCACATCGCTGACCAGTCTCTGCTTTGGGCGTCGGCATGCGGTATTATCGTTTAACCGCAGACATCAATATCAATTATCAGTCTTCTGACTCACGCCTTCCCGTCCCTTCACTTTCCCTCCTAAACCGCTCCATTTCCAATCTCTCCTCCCATTAATGCTTTTCTGTAATTGCATTAGGCGCGACAAAGGAGAAATAGCTGTGTGAAACGTATGTTCCAGAAGGAAAGCCATTTCTCTGCATCTGCAGGTAATTGGATTTTAATTGTTATGCAGAAAGGGCATTTGCAAATGAGCGGGTATGTATAAAAAAAAAAAAGAGACAGAACAGCAGTGGGCAAAGACAGCCTTATTATTACACTGACCATCAAGTTAACCACTCTGTATGACCTCACAACCTGTTTGAAAGCATATTTATCGCACAGCCAGATTGCTCACAAAGACAAGACACACACACACATGCGCCCCTGCATACACACTTATTACAGTCTTTAATAACAACACAAGCCTGACTCAGCATGCCTGCCCTTGAAATGACTCTGAGCTCATTTACCATTTTGTCCTGTAAGGGAAAATTCTCCAAAATAGATCAAACAGCAAGATTATTTTAAGGCGGCGGCGGCTCCATGCTGAAGGAGAGCTGGTAAACATATGTATTGCTTGGTAATAGAAGTTATGGGGGTCAAAGCCTGTGGCACTGAGAGCTGATATACACACACCATTAGTTTGTTGTGATTAGTTTTTAGACTTTTGGATTTTATGGTCCAAAAGTTGATTGGTATTGTGTTCAAATGTGGAAGTATATATTTAAAAAAAGGAATGAATTATAGAGTCGGGGATCTTTGTTGCTTAGTCATTGATCCTAACCGCCTCATTTAGAGGAGTTGGCACTTGGTCATTGGTCAGCTTCAAGGTATAAACTGACTCCATGTTGATGCATATGGCTTTACATCTTTTAGTCAATGACTTAATCAGCCTAATTTATCAGCGTCTATAAGCTGTGCAGTCTCTCCTCTACGTGTGGCACTGCTCCAGTCTGATTATTTGACTGTTTATAATTCGTTCCAGTCACTCCTACTTTTTAAGATGCGTATGTTGTTTCTTAACTAATCAATCCCAGCATTCAATCCACTGTTTGTAAGGCCTGCTCCAGTGTTTCTTAATGAAAACTATCATGTAAAATGACCATTAACGACCTTTTTCCACGACTAACTAACAAACTAAAACTACGAAGTCTCAATTTACTTTTCAGACGAGGCCAATAATGTCAGAAGTGTTTAGTGTTGTGTACACAGTGTGCTGCGTCAGTGTACTACTAGAAGCATTTGAATTTAGACACAGCAAAATCTAAAATAGCTGCCAAAACAGTTCCTTGCTTCTAAAAAAGTTGGTTTGTCCGAGCTACGCGTGCGCATCAGAGCTGAGCTGTTCCTCACTCGAGAGTTGTGTGTGTTTTTTATTGAACTTTACACACACTGTGTTTTGTTTCTTGAACTGTATGAGGTCGGACAGATTAGCAATGAATGCAACTTGAGTGAAATTTAGTTTGAGTGAAGTTTTTATTTTATTCATCAGTTAAGAAACAAAGTTGCTGCCAGTTACACCACGACGCTCAAAGCTCGCACTGAATGTTTGACTTGCAGTTATGCAGTATATTCATATGTGACTCCTTCTAAAATCCGAAGCAACCAGATATTTTCTCCTCCATTATTTTTCATATCTTTAAAAAATAGAATGTGAAACGCATTCATATTTGAAGCTAGTGAAGTCAGATGAATGCAAGAAGCACTAACACAGTTTTCTGGCCCGGGAAGGTTAAGGTTAAGATCCTATTAGCATACAACCTTGGGCTCTATGTTCATTTTTCGGCTTCCTGTTCTTACATTCATTGTGAATGTCCACTGTGAAAGCAGAGGTGTTGAGAGTGTCAGTAGCAATCAAGCAACACTATGCGGTTGCGCTGCTAAGAGCTCGAATCATTATAAAACATATACATTACACAATGGATGCAGCATGCATATCACTGACACTCAGTGGAGGTTGAAGGTCAAAGTTGTGGTCTGTGATAGCTCTGCGGGGCTGCGTGTACAGACTCATTCTATTCAAAAGCGAAAATCAGACTGTGCTCACACACTGTGCATGTTAGCCAAGGTCATTTTAATAAATTACATGTCTATGGTGTCAATGATTGACCTTCAATATAGAAAAGTCAGTTTGTAATATAAGCAGGGATAATGGAGGCTGTGGTTGAAGGCTGGGTTCTGCTTTTCTTTCCACTGCTGGGGGAGAACGCGTGTTTAACTAACTATCGTAATGAAATGGGATTCAATACACGCTTCGTATTCTGATTCTATTCCACATGCGTGTCTTTGTCCATCGAAACCGAAGATTTCATGCATTCATTGTGCCACTAGTTCACCTTCATTTCCCTGTAATATTTGGGTTGCATAGATATTTTCAAACTCATATATAAGAAAATACTCAGAAATGATCATGGTGCATCCGGTGGTCAGTTCTCCAACTCCCTGTGTTGTAATTTAACAGGATTTTTGACAGTATGAAGACAAACTGGCAACAACTGGGGTGTCCGATGGAGGAGGAGAAGAAGTATTCAGATCCTTTATGTAAGCACTAATGCCACATACAGCTAAAGTTAAAACTGTTGCCATGGTTTCTGGTTTAGTATTTCCTGTTTTATGTTGAAAGAGTGGGTGTCTTGTATCGCTTTACTTCCTGTCCGTTTTTATGTGTCACCTGTGCTTTATTAGTTAATTAGTTCCCTCTAATTAATGCTTCCATGTGTTTCCCCTCATCCGCTCGTCAGGCCATCTGTGTCCAGTGTTTGTGTTTGTACCCGTGTTCTTGCGCCTCGTGTTTCCCAATTCTGTGTTTTCTGTTGTTGGATATCTGCTGATGGGATTTTCTCAGATTGTTGGATTTAGTTTGTTTTTAACCTGGACTCCTCGGGTGCCTTTTGTTATTTTGTGTTTACCTGCCTGTTATTAAAGATACCTCTGGGTTCATGTTTTGACCTAAAGCATAACGGAACCTCACTCAAGCAAAAGCATTTAACTGTTATCAACAATATATACTAATGCACCAAAAGTAAAAGTACTGTGCAGGACAAATGGTCTCTGTCTGTGTTTTATTATCATTATTATATGTGATGCATTTTATTGCTATGGGAACCATGCGTCTCTGAAAGTCAACTTTTCATGAACTCGGAGAAAAAGCCCCGTTTTAGAAGTAGAAGAATTTTCTCAACCTGCAAAGATGAACCTCAAAATCACCATTTAATCCCTACGCCATCGTGTTGACCTCCTGCTGCCATTTGGACCCATTCATTTATTCATTCATTAAACGTAAACGTGATAGGAAATCAATACTGTCTGTCAACTGCACTCGGCCTGCATGAAATGACTCGGAGTCGGCTTTTTAGTGACGTATATCCACAGTGCTTTAGACTTATGTTCTTAAGGGTTCGAGGTTTTGGGTTTCAAATATGTCATCTCCCTTCAGGCAAAAGTAGGTTGCTCTATACATGTCAGGTTCCAGCTTGAGTATGTTCTTCCTGTCACAGTGTTGTCAGAGCTCCATTGATGTTTTTCAAGAAAACATAAAAATGATTGATTGGTCATGACTGATGTCAAACCCAACCCAAACCAAACCTGGGAGCTTTGTTACGAAGATACAGTCCTGCAGGCTGGAGCTTCTCCGTCTTCGTCTTCTTCTACATTTACTGAAGAGAAGTAAGAATGAGACCGATGAGCATGGACTCCTTATCATCAGTGAACTGACCTCGAAGAACCACTGCTTTAGCTTTAGCTATGGCCACAGATATCTCAGAGCTCCAATTGGATTAGAGACATTGAACTATAGGAGTTGAAATAGCTGGGAGAACAGCAGCTATGAAATAGGTTGTATTTCTCAGAAGGCATTAGCCCAGCCCACAGGGAGACGGAGTATGCTGCCGGCGTGTGGAAGAGATCAGAGAGTGGGGATCCTCCTCTGCAGCTCCATTGTAGTCCAGGTAGCATAGATCAAACAGAGCAATCCCCACAGAGCTCCCCAGAAAGTGCTTACCGGGAGGCAATCTTAGGCAGCCCCAAAAGAGAGGCATGGCATATGGCCTTTTGAAGATAGTGGTTTGAGATTAGAGCATATCCCGAATCGGGAAACATTGAGAGGGGTTGAACTGCGAGCATGTTGGTAAGAGACAGAAGACAGACAGATAAGGGAAAAGCAAAAAAAAAATCTTAATGCAGCTGTTTCGAAGTACACAGTAGAAAATGTGTATAGACCTGTTTAGATATTGATCTTCACCATCGTCAAGGGCTCGAAGCGGAGATGTTTTCGAGAACTGACTGGAATTCAATAAAGATGATGCTAAAAAAGTGTAACATCAAGCCTCCCCTCTTCGCCTTTCTGTGAAATTAGATTCATTGCTTGACAGGAATCTGACTTGTTTTCCACTTTGTGCGGACACTAATTTTCCATCTAGGCTAATGCCCCGCTCTATTCTTGCATGTGCTCTGCCCCATTCAGCCGGAGAGAGTAAAAAACAATCCAATATACAGTATAATGGCGTAATTTATGACAGGCTGTAGTAGCGTGTCTCTCCGATCGAGCACTTTTCTCTGACAGCTCTTCCTCAGCCCGGAGACTCGTCCACTGCTGCGATGCCATTTTATCTTCAAAACGTCTCCGTAATATAAAAACTGCGTCATTGTACGCTAAGGGGGCTGATATAAAAAGGCACCTCACTTGACCGAGACTTATTACCACTCTATTTGTGAAGCGATGTCTTGGCGATATTTCGTCTGATAAGATGGCAATTTCAATAAGAGGCTTCACTGGCTTTTGGCCCCTGTGGGCTTTGGCTTGAGTAGGAGGGATATATTTCACAGGAGAGAGCCTGATGAAACGAGGGGCGAGCATTTGCAAAAGTGAGATAAAACTGTCTTTTTTTCCTCAGACATTTTGCCAGGGAGTCATAAGAAGTTTGCTCCGTGTTGATTGGGAGAGGGAGGCACGACCACATAGAAGTGGAACAACTCTGTGGTTGGTGTCCCATCCATTTTCCACTCTGATGGAGACAGCACAGAGGAAGCTATCGGCGTTGGTGGTGGTTTTGCGTGGTGGCGTTTGTGTGTGTGTGTGTATGGGGGCAGTCGCGATGTGCCAAGCCCAAAATTAAGATGACAGCAATGACAAGACTCAATGCCGAACAGATCTATCCCACTGATGCAAGCCTGCGAGCTTAACAACCCATGTAGGCCTTAGCTCCGTGTGATGTGCGTGTGTCTGAGTTTGGGCGTGCACGTACGTGTGTTTGATGTAGCATGCAATATGCGCGCCTGTTGACAAGATCAGTGTCAAACTAGACAGCTGATTGCAGGCTGGAGTAAACACCTGGCATCACGCTTGTCTACAGCCGAGGTGAATCATTGCACGTGTACGTCGAGCGAAATGTCAAAAAAAAAAAAGAAGGCACGGAAAACAATATCTGTGAAGTGAATGAGGCTGGAATTCACAGTGTGTGGGAAATGTTGCATTGCCTGTTTGATGTGTTTCCTTAAGTCCAGAAGTTTCTAGCTTATTTCATTTTCTAAAGCAGCTGTTCTCGACCCCACAGCACTGTCAGACGAACCGCTATCCTTTCATTTTTTCCAACCATTCATCCATCACTTTCAACCATTTGAACAGTTTATCCGTGGTTTCTCTGCTTGCAACACATGCCCAACACGTGGTATTCAGGTGGTACGGCAGACTCCAAATGAATTTGTTGTTTGTTCCAAGTTCATTGAGCTGCTCAGCAGTCTTCGTGCACCCCAAGCAACTGCAGAAGTATCCTCAGCGGTACAAGTACCCCAGGTTGCGAATCATTGCTCCAAAGAATAAGCTCTGAAGAAAAGAGGTCCTGATAATTGATGTTCTGTAGTTTGAGAACTCAGAAACAGGTCATAACTTGGTCTTTGCTGAGCCTTTATTATTTATTCTCCCACTTCTGAGCCTGAACTATTTTACTTGAACAAATAATTGACAATCACCAAGTTCTCTCCCGCCAGTTTGGTTGAAATTTTAAAGCTACTGAAGTCGTGCCGGGAAAAAAAAATCAAAGCACTCGTAAATTAACATAAAACCTTTTTTTCTTCCATTTTTCATTTGGAGAGCAGTTTTGTGTTTAAAATGGTTTGAGTGAAAATCTGAATGTAGTAAAAGACAAACTCCCCTGATGACCTCGCGCTTACTGCTTACTGCCTTGTAGAAGATCTTGAGTTCTTCTGGTTTGTTCTTGGTTTTTCTCTCCTTTTGGCTAATGGAGATTAATTAAGTGGAGATAACAATAGAAGAAGACTTATTAGACAAAACTGCCTCTCACACTTGAATAAAAAGAGATTTTTTGTGATAAGGAAAGGAGCCACTTATTATCTTTACCGGAAGCAAAATAGATGAGGATCTTGATAATCACAAGATAGTCCTTAAAAGAACTCAGCACTGAATGCATGGTCCATAACTTTGACATTGTATTAAGTGGAAGTAAAATTTAATTGAAAGCCTGGACTAGCTGAAAATGTGACAAAGACCCTGATTTTGTGAGGAGAGGAGTGTTAGATTGTAGGTTGGGCTTAAAAATGGAAAGAGGGAAGGAGAGTGGCTCCTCTTCAGATCTCCAGTAGGATCCATAATTACCGCAGCTAATTCAGTCAGTGTTTATGTGTGCTATAGTCATGTCTTTGGGGGAAATTCATTTTTACAAGTTTGTGTTACAGCCTGGATGCCCATGACTCATGCTGACATACAGTATGATGACATGCGATGCTAGCAGGTCGTGGCAATGTCAGGTGGTTGGTTGTTGGTGGGTGGGCCTTCGGAGCCTCCTTGTTTAAGATTGCCGTTATCAATTCTGTTTGTGGGAAGCTTCTATTTCTTTACCTTCAGCGAGTGCGATTTCAGTACAAAAATTATAGTTTGTAAGCCAGATTGTGGTTCATCTCTGACTGTGAGGTAAAGGTTAAGAAGCAGAAGAGTATAGCACAAACATAACTGATAGAGCACACTAGGTAATCACAAGCAAAGGAGGGTGCTGAAGGCCCACTCACCACTGAAAACAACACATCAAGTACTGGATCTAAATGTCTTGTATCAACAGACGTTTAGAGGATGAAGCCTCCAGATTCTGATGATTCCCTGACATTTCCTCTAGTGCCACTTGACTCTGCTTTTGTCACGTTAGAGGGTCCATCACGTCACGTTTCATAGTCACGCATCCATAGCTCTGATTATGGCAAAGCCCTTATAAATAAACAAAGAGACCCGAACTGACGTGCTGCTGCTCCTACCACACAAGCAGAGAGGTCAGACAGAACTCAACACTGGGGAGACAGAGGGCATCGTCAAAGGATGTTGCAATTGTGTTAGGTCAAACACGGCGTTAAGGCTGTTTGCTTGCAAATCCAGCATGCACAGAGGAGAAGAAGCCGCTGTGACACTTCCGCGAGTTAATTACTCCTTGGTTCTAAAACAGTAATTTTAATAGTGGGGGTTTAGTTGGCTTCACTGCAATTTTGCTAAAATACCAAGTTGTGAAATGCTTGGTTTATCATGTCGTTTGGACTTAAATGAAGGCTTCTGCATAGAAAAACTAATAAGAAAGTAATGGATGGTGGTTTTCTGAAACTGAAGGGAGTCCCCTGACAAGTTTCAAACCGTGACACATCTCGAACGTAACGCTGATTTCAAGGGGGAGCACATTTAGAGCCTGCTTAATTGCCCTCCTTTTACTGTTGCGATCTGACAACAAGAGCATATCACAAAGCCCAATTTACGCGACCTGCATTAATAACTTTAATATATGACCAGCTACTGCGCGGCAGCGTTGAGTTTAAATCTCACAAACACCGGAGCGCAGGCTCTCTCTCCTGTGTTTTCCTCACACTCTTGCAGGTGGCAGCAAAGGAATTGTTGAGTTGTGCATCTGCATAATTAACAATAAAAGAAAGTAAAAATGAAAAAGAAGTCAACTGGAGCAAAAAAGTTGCGATGCAAGTGAGAAGAAGGTCATGGCTGAGGGCGGGCAGTGCCGCAGAGGAGATTGGGGAGTTCAGAGACAATGAAAATAAACTGAATAGATCTTATCGCCTATGCATTGTCCTGTCTTCCATTGTGATAGGGCAAAATCACGTCAGGGATAAACACAGTATGAATTTTTAAGAGCCACCTCTCCTTATTTCTATTCCGTCTTATTTCGCCTCTGCTCAAAATGACCTCCAGTAATCTTCAGAGGTGAATATCGCCATTTCCCTCATACCTGAATATGAAAGGAGATTGTGAGACCTAGCAGAGGGAGTTGAAGCACAGGTGTGGAATATTACAGTATGTGTATTTCATTAGTGTTTGGCAGTTTGAATGATGTGGTGGGAAATATTAAAAGCAGCACAGGTCTGTGTGCATTGATCTGAATAGTAAAGACCACCTTGGCTGTGAACAGAATGGAACAAAAGGGAAATGTACATAACACATCCAACAGATGAAACTGATCAATGAATATTTGATCAGCGGGAGAAGCCATCCAATGAAGGATTTTCAGCTGAAATCAGCTTTTTCCTTCAGGCTCACAAAAAGTGAAGAAACAGCATTTGTATCTAGCACAAACACACAATGACTGGGATGTATGAAGGTGTATCATGCATATACTGTATGTATAATGAATCTAATATATGCAGGGAAAGGCTGTCGTGGGAATACACGCGGCACACGCGATTTCATTGTGCAAATGAGAAAGAAACTTACCTCAGATGTTTGTGAAAAAATCATGTCGAAATACACAAATTGCACGCTGCAGACTACTGATCTGCATTTAGACACGTCGCTCACACATTGATCATCTTCACTGTATGTGAAATAGATGTCTTCACCTTTCAGAAATGCTGATTCTGTGCAGACTGCTCCCTTTTTGATGATGATCACTGCTTTCTGCAAGAAACTCTGGAAATGTCAACGTGTTCTGGGCCAAAATTACCACAAATGAGTGTATTTTGGAAAAAAAAAAGAAATGTCACTGCTCTAATTAAAGAAAATCAAACTAATGTAAACGATTTAACACTTCTAAACAAACTGTTTTTAGTGGAAATAGCTGGTGATGTTGAGCACTGGTAGTTTCCTAACTTGCTTTCCTTTAAAGAGCAACTTCAGTGTAGTGATGCAGGAGTGTACCCCAAGGTGTGTACACAGTGATGTTACTGTTAGGAGGAGTTACAGGTACGCCACTATACTCACCTGACCAGACCCAACCACTCTCAGAAACAGATCTGAAACTTTCAGTCGACCTTGTTTTTAAGTTTCGTGCTGTTGTGGATTCATGCTGTGTTTCGTTTTTAGATTGGGGTAAATGAGAATTGGCAGAAAAATCATGCAAATCCGGATGCACGTTCACAGCAATCACCTGCATTTGTGGGTGTCATTAACATCCATCAGTCTGTGCATTTAGAGCATTTTTCAAGATAATTGCGCCGAGCACTGGTAGCATTGTGATCAACCATATCGCTGAGCAAGTTTCTGTCAATTTATAACTTCATGTAGGAACTTCAATAAATCATTTCAAAGATGAGTGTTAGTGGAATTTTTTTCAGCTAGGCTACAGGTCTGCAACCTGGCCTGAGCTTGACAGGACCCGACTGGCTTGACAGGTTTGATTTATTAAGCAATTACTTGCTGGTTTATTGTTATGATGGTATTGAGGTGTGCTTTATCAGTGTGAAGAGGGGTTAAGATTTTGTCTTCGTGCGTGAGGTGGTTGACTAACTAATGCTTTGTGGAGCTGTTTTCCTTTGTGATATTAGAGGTGGAGAGAAAGACAGAGAAAAGGAGAGACTCGCTGGGCAGCAGTCAGAGCATCTGGGTCGGGACCGCACAGGGATCTCTAGATATATGTGAGGTGGCCATGAGATGATTAAAGGGATAAGGAAGAAGGAAAAAACATTCCTGCTGTGTGTTTTTCTCTGATCTTTGCTTTTGTCTTATGTCTGTCTGCTTTTTTTTTTTACCACGTTGAACCTATTATATAAATTCCAATGAAACTAAGTTGTTTCATGTGGCTTCACAAGTAGTCGTGATCTAAAAAGAAATATCTATATGTATATATATATATATACATATATTTTACTCAGTCTGACTACATGGGTCATTAACTGGCTCTTTTCCTACTTGTAGAAACAAGTAACATTTGTTGTGGGGTTCCACAAGGCTCAATTCTAGGCCCAATACTGTTCAAGCTTTGTTCAAGCGTCTAACCGATCATATGCTGACGATACACAACTTTATATGACATGTGATAACCAGCCATCTAAATTATTTTGTTAACTGTATCAGCATTAGAAACTGGTTGGCCTAAAACTATCTGCAGTTAAACAAAGACAAGAGATCCTTGCATTACAGTATGTACTGGAGGTCAGAGAGAGAAGCTCTGCTGCAAACTGAAACTGAAAGTAAGGTTAGAAATGTAGGTGTTATTTTGGACTTTATAAGTCACATTACAAGAATAACTAGGACAACATTTTACCACCGAAAAGTATTTCCAAAGTTAAATCAGTCTTGTCTCAGTCAGATGCTGAAAAACTGGTTCATACCTTCATCTCCACTAGGTTTGACTACTCTAATGCCCTTCTTGCCAGACTTCCAAAAAAGAAAGTAGGATGTTCAAAACCCTGGAGCCAAAATACTCACTGGGAAACATCAAAAACTTGACATATTATACCTATACTTAGTTCACTTCGCTGGTTTCCAATAAAATACAATGACACAAAATGTACCACAACTGTACTCTCTGTCTCATTATCTCCTGTTCTGTGTGAAACAAATTGAGCTAACGCTGTTTTCAAATTGGATTTGATTTGAGGGGTCACAAGCCGAAAAAGCTGTTGAGCTTAATTCTGTGTTGAATTAACCTTTTTTCCGTTAAGGCATCCATCACGTCCAAAGCAATATCGATAAAACAACAGTGCATTTATAACCACGATCACGAGGGGGAGTATCTATTTGCATAATCATACTATAGGAAAACAGAATCAGTTATTGTATAGTATAATTCCTAATATGGATAAATAAAAGTGCAGAAGGCTACACAATGAGGTGAATTTATCTTTTAGAGGTCTTTCAGAACATTTGGGAATACTGTGTACCACGGCTCCTGTGTTGTCTATTGACACACACCCTAAAAAATACTCAGGGGCAGATCAATGTGTAAGTGTATGCACTAAAATAGCTGTTCAATACAAGACAGTAGACACTAATTAAAATGACAATTTGACTCCGCATTGGCTTGCTGTCTTCAGGTGAAGCACTGAAGAGATGACCTCTTCTCGCAGAGTGGAAATGTAATTTCATGGCCTGTTAGACACTGAACTCCAGGAGTAAACAGAGAGGTGTTAGTGCTCATGTCTGATGGGGCCACGCTCGGACCAACAGCACAACAGCAGCACTACTCCGGTGATGGTCCTTCATAGCGAATCCCCTTTTGCTCAACAGCTTTTCACTTCAGCTTCGAGAATGTAAACACCGACAGAGTGGATTGAACTTCTCTGAAAAAGCACTCTTACGGTAATTATACTATACAAAGATGCAGAGCGTGTGCGAGTTGCAGGTTGGAGAAGCCTGGGGTTGAAAGAGGAGAAGCTTGAGACCACTGAAGACTAGATTTCTTCAAGCAGCTAATGAAAATGTTACATGCAACAGGATTTGTGAGGAAACCAATGAGTTTATCTGCAGTCAGACTCCTGACAACACCGACACTTAATAAAACAGCAAAAACAGAAAGATGATTTTATCATGAAAATAAGTTTTACATCTAAAACTATAATATGCTTACCCACACTGCTGCATTGCACAGCACATGCCATTCTGAGTCTCACCCCATTTATTATGTATAGGTATACCAAAGATACAAACCAATGCGTACTCGGTAGTCTTAAAGAAAGTGGTATCACCTGAAGCTCTGCTGGCCTAGTAAAAAATTCAGTGCGGCTGTGAAAGTAGTAACTGAGCAAAGGGAAATTCAGAGCCTATAATGAGTCTCAGAGGACATCAAAAGTGAGAGAAAACATATAAAACAATTGATTCAGGGTTTCATCCCGCATGCTTTCCATCAAAATTGGCAAATTAATCATCTAGTAGGTTTCGTAACCCACATCTCTCAAATGATGGACTACGTTACAACGCTGAGATAAAGAGATTTGATAATTCACAGAATTGACCTTTGCTGAACCTTTTACTTTTTCTCGAGGGGAAGGCCTGCTTTTATTCCATCTATTAACTCTGACAGAGTTCAAGACAATATCTGTCAGAGCAAAAAGACACGCCCGCCGCAATCAAATAGGTCTGGCAAATAAACTTTGAATGTGACACGCTATCTCCAAACCCTGCTGGGAAAATCACACTGATATGGATTATTGCACTGATTCCTATTCCTTCTTTTAAAATGGAAAACAAGGAAGGCAGATTAAAAATGAATCAATAAAAAGATGAAAACTGTACCTCCCCTACTTAAAAATGAGAGGAAGAACATGTCTAGCAGTATACACATGTGCCTGTATATGTTGTCTTTGACAAATAATGCAACATCCAGAGCACACTGGAGAAAAGAAAGACATGAAAGAATAAGACAAAGCCACAAGGTCGAGGCACAGAGGCTCCTCTGTTATAGAGACTAGATAATATAACATTAACATTGCATGAAACGGGAATAAATAAATCACTACTATAAACATGACAAAAAAGAGTGAAATTACAGTCGGCTGTACTTGTATTTGTTTGCAAAAAGCTATGCAAATTAAACAGCTAAATACCTACAATTAGCATTTTCTGATCTGACGGGTTTACATAATTTTTGCCGCAGCTTAAATTCAGGTTTTGGTTATATTTAGGTTTGGTTTACAATAATAAACCCAACCTACTTCCTGCATGCTTCATTTCCTACATTTGCCTTCAAAATTACTACAGCTGCTGGACTGGATGGACGGTGAATTTGAAGTTTAGGAAGTGGTAGTAGTCCTTGTTGATTTTGATCCTTGTTGAAGTTGAGCTTTAGTTGATGTTTTAAGGAGACCACAGACAATTTCGCTCAACATAGAAAGATACAGTTTAAATATATACATTTGGTAAGCTCCACATCTGCAGACATTTTGCATTCAGTCCCCTTCTAAACTCGGTCCTTTACTCATCCTTGAGCTTCAGTAACAACAATGTGTCTGTGTTGGGCCTCGGCCAACATTTCTACCGCAGCGTGCGTGTCAAACTGATGAATGAATATAAACGTGCTTATACACAGAACATTTGTCACATGCGTCTTAACATAAATGCAACCTAACAGCAAGTTAACTAAACACAACTTGCGTTACTGGGCGCCATATTTCAGTTATCGATTAGGTCTTTAAATGACAATACGTCTCCAGTTTATACCTCTGCCTATAAAAACCCATTACAGAGGTACTTGTCTGTCACTGGCACCACCTAATGTAGTACTGTTCCAGCCCACAAATGTTTAAAAGGTTACTTTTATGGCCTAAAGATCAATTTTGACCCTACATTGCAAGAGAAGAGTCATCGAGATACTCCTGGCATGGTTACCGGTCCGTTACCAATGACTTCAGTTAAAAGGTGAACATGCAATATACCGACATGCCAATGTTGGTGAGTTTTCTTTTGTCAAGTTCATGGCACGCTGCCGGCATGCCAGACCAGCTTCCCTCAACTTCCAACATAGAGAAAATAAAGATGGAAATGTGCGATCAGTTTCTACTTTCCACTTAAATTCTGCATCTACAAACCATAAATGTCGCGTCTGTTGCTTTGCTTTTAGTTTGGCCGTCTACTTGATCCCTGCACTGACTTTTCCACATGCTACGTTCGAATCAGCGGACGCTGCACTAACAATGCTCACTTCCTGCTGCAGACACCAGCTGTAAAATATTAATCCGCATATAATAACAGCAACAGCAATGTGTGCAACACAGACCCTCATTTTCATGACTTCACAATTCATTACATAGCAGACTGTGCGAAACAGCACACTGTAAAACAGAGCACAATGTGCATTTTAATGGAAAAGAAGAACTACAATATTTCACCTCTGACATTTATATTACTAAGAATAGCATATTTGAGGTTTATTAATAAGAGCCTCTCTAATGCAAAATAAACTTCGAGTTGTTCTGATTACAAAGAAAGAGACACTTTGTGCGATAAGAGCGTGCGCTCTGCTTTAAACATATTTATTCTGCAAATGAACAAAACAAATTCCTCAGAACTGAAGAATTTCAAGTAGGATTACATCTTTCAGATATCTGATGTAGCACTTTGGAAGTACTCGATGTGTAATGTTGACTGGAAGCAGAAGGAAACATCTCGCCTACCACTGCCTCGAAAGCTGACTTATACAAAATGTATTCTGTGTTTTTAACTTGTAAAGATGTAGAAACGAAATAGATTTTTAGCTCCCGTACATGCTGGAAGCGAGACGAGCGGAGTCTTGTTACAACTGTAAGGTTTCCATATTATCTCTCCTATTCATCGGTACAGTAAACTGGATCCTGAATATCACAGTTTGATTTATTTCTGTTTCTTCACAAGATAAACAAACAGAACACGTCGTGTAAATTATTCATCCTGGTACATCAAACATTCATGATAACTGTACTGATGCTGATTTTCTGTATTTGTATTTCCCTTTCAACACTTGACATATTCTATCTTTCCTATTTGTCTATCCCCTGATAGAGAGAGATAATAAGCAAAAACACCATGAACCGGCAGAGGTCGTGGCTATTTTCTTCTCTAGCCACAAACTAAAAATGAACCCGCTAAGACGCGGCGCAGAAAAGCTGCTCATGTAGCCGCTTTGACTTCAGCTGCTATTAATGTGTCACAGAGCAGGAGCCCTGAGATAACAGCGAGCACAGAAGCTTACTCTCCTTTCCAGCGTTCATACGTGTGGCTCCTTCTCACCATTCTCCTTCCTCTGGTTCATTGGTCCATTACCTCTCTCCCTGCCCTGCCCTTCACATCACTCCTCTGGCCACTCAGGCACCCATGACCCTGTGTGTGGGAAGAGATGGTAGAGATCAAAGAGCGCAAAAGGACTGACTGCTATTAATTTTGCCCAGGCAACCTTCACAATAATCCAACGAGACGGCCGTTTAATTGCACTAACCCTAAGCCGGCGGCGAGCCTGCCTGTCCCAGCCTTCTCTGTTCTCAGTGAATACCAAAGAGCAATCTCACTTCGCCTCCGTTAGAGGAGCAGAAGCAAAGTGTTGGGAGGGGGAGGCTGTCGGATTTTTATTCCTCACTGTTCCTTTGCTCATTTATATTTTTCTCGGCATTGTTATCTAAGTCCTCCATTTAAAAAATAAAAAGACATGTCAAGGAAGATTATTGATGGCCTCAGTGATGTGAGTTTATTCTTTTAAGGAATCTCTGGAGTATTGTTCGCTCGCAACAGTCAGCTACAGCTCGCTGGCGGGAGGCCTTTTTGAACAAAGGCTGAGAATGACTGGCTATGTGCCCCCACAGAGAGACTGTGTTAGAGGTCATGGAAAAACGTGAGGGCTGCTGGCTGGAAATATTATCGCTGTAATCTTTCTCAGGGAAAATTAACAGCCTAATTCACTGCTACAAGAGAAAAAAAAGAAAATCTGAACATACAGTGCATGTAGCACAAACTACTATGATTATATTAGCTGCCTTCCACCTGTTAACCTCCACTGACGGTGAGTATTGACTACTCAGCGAGCAATGGTTTGCAGACAGTAACTTATTGTCCCGTTACGGCTGATCGCAACAGTTCTATGTTTGTTTCAGCGCGTTTCAGAAGCATCCCAGTAGCGGCTCTGCTCCACCGGGAATATGCGGCTGCTCTATTTTCGACGGATGCCGCGAGCAGCTCGCGTCAATCAGCGCAGAGCAGATCGAGCTGGCCGGAAGCCAGACACACAAACGAATCCGGTTGATTTTCAAAATACAACCCCCGGCGCAAACTTCCAAATGTGAAAGCAGCCAAGCCAAAAGGGGGAAAAATGTAGCTTCATGACCTATTTAGGATCCGGCGCTGTGATGGAAAAAGCAGGTTTTTCCCATTTATTTTGCAGCTGGATCCAGCTGTTGCAGCCCAACGTCACGCTGCGGCCGCAAATCAGATGTTGAGATTGGGCAAACCACTCCAGAGTCAGCCTGAAATGTCTCTGAAACTGAAGCAATCCAGTTGGATTCATATACTAAACCCTCTGATACTTCGATATCTGTTGTGTTCTGACTTTCTTTATTTCATGTACCTAGTTTATTAATCTGTGTCCGTCTTGCAAATTACGCAAAATAGTGACAGAAGTCAGAAGTTGCAGAAGAAGTTTCCATTGGTTTGTCAGAAGAATGGAGATAAAATGAAGCTAGAGCTAGATTGGCTTGTTAGCGAGTTAGTCACTGTTCGATCAAGAGTTTTTGAATTGTTTGCTTATTGCATAGAGACAGCTGACGAGTGGCAGGAATGTGAGGAGAGAGAGAGAGAGCAAAGAGCCGCAGGTCGGATTCGAACCATGGGCCGCTACGGTAAGTTGTGCATGGGGCGGAGGCTCTACTCAACCGAGCTAATCGACACCGCCCATCAAGAGTTTTTAACCAAATATTTTACAGGCGAATTTCACCATGCAATTTATGATGTGACTGAACTTTGTGGGTGGAGTGGCAGGTCGAATCGTCACGAGAGGTTACAAAAAGTCGATGAAGTTTGAGTGGTGGTGTGAAAAGAAGTGGTGATTTGAGGGCAAAAAAAAGAGGAAGTAATCCAGTTGGAGCCCTTGACATGTAACTCCCATTTTCATGTAAATAACCTGAAAGTTCATAAACCCACACGGGATGAACTAAACCATTATAACTCTCTGTAGAAAATACTCCCGCGGGTGAGAATGACTTGACAAGTGGTCCTCCATCCTGTCAGTCTTTACTCACTTCCTCTCTATTTGCTATTTTTCTGGCCCATCTCCCAACAGCTATCCCTTCACTGCAGGTAATTACAGTGCAGTAGCACCGTGGTCAGTAAAAGGCGAGTCCGACCACTCCAGGGGAAGGCACATGATCCATTAGCTGAGCACAGGGCACGACGGCCCATTCCTCATTCCCATTTGTCTTTCCCCTAAAACCCCTCTGCTGCCCCCAACCCACTCTGCTTCAGACATCTCCCCTCTTCTGCCGCTGCATCAAAGATACAGAATTCAGTACATTCGGTGAGACTCTTTAAAACGAATTTCAGCATGAGTGCTCCACGGAGCTTTTTTACATACCTGAATAAAACTGCAGCCCGATAGCCAGGCAAGCAGCCAGCCAGTCAGTATGCACTCTAACTGAATCATTCACCATGGGAGGATTTTGACAAAACAGAGCTCAGCTGCCTTGAATTCAATCAAGGCAAATGTAATATATTTTTCATATGCTGATACTGCTTGAGTCCAAATAATATAACTGGCCCACTGAGGGGGTGCATCCTAATGGCTTCAAAGAGTTTTCATTTACATGTCCTTTTTCATTTGCTTTCCAATGTCATGATGACAAAAACAGACAAACACAGACTCAACAACCTTCACGGGTCGGAAAAAAATAAAATCCCACGCCGACGGCAGGCCTCATTTCTAAGAGACGACGAATCATGAGCTCCTCGTGAGAGAAACAAGTACGAAAACACGTGAATCACTCCGCCGGCAATTTCCGAAACAATTAAACTCAATTTTCACAACTGCCTGTGCTGCTGCCATTCACGCTGCCTTTTGTGCTGACGTGAGTCTCACAGGTGTAATTCTTGTAGGCTCGTGTGTGAGAAAACCAGAAGAGAGAGAAAAAAAGAAAAAACTTCATTCCTGTAATGATCTTCTCCACGACGAACAGGTAAATCCATTAGCAGGGCAATGACAGAGAGGGAAGCCGGTAGGCTTGCAGCTTCCAATCACGTCCCGGAGTTAACGTCTCTTGTCTTGTTTAATCAGGTGCAAAGTCTGTGCTGATCGATAACCCCACCTGCAGGTAAAGGACCACGGGACTGCTACGTAGCCCTGATTAGCTGCCTTGTTATCAGTCTGCAAACCCATTGGTGCTCTGGTTGGTTAGATGCTGATGCATATGTTCTTTTTTCAGTTTCATGTCTTTACCTAGATGTGCGTCTTTTTTACAGCTGTCCCATTTTCTTCTGCTCCCTTCATAGTTAAGGCTGAAAAACTCAAGCACCAACATAGGAAAGGAAATGACAAATGAAACTGCCTGTACCCGTCGCAGACATCTTGGATAGAGCAGAATAGTTTCATCCAGGAGAGCGGTGTGAAAGTGAGGAGCAGTCACTCTGCAGCTACTTCCAAAATGTCTCCAGGAGTACAGCGCACTCTGACTGACAAAAAAACCCAGAAATTGTTCACCAGTGCTGGGCGGGGGGGTCAGTAATGATGGCATATGGCTAAGAACCACAAATGATCCTCATCAAATCTTCCACTTGGCTACATTCTGCTGGTCGGGGTCCCTCTTAAGAGAAAAAAAAAACTCTTGCTGCTGCTCGTGGTCATCAGCGTTTTCAAGATTAACATGTTCAACCCCGTCTGAACAAACATGGAGCCATAACCACCTCCATTCATCCGCAGAGCGTTTAGGGTACCCTGCAGTGATTGAGCACCGGCTTCTGGAAGCGTTCAAACATAAATCTCCAACACACTCTACAATTATTCTCAGCGTGGCTAAAATGGTCCTACTTCCCGTGTCGCTGGCCTTCTGCGTCACATTGTCTTGAGACTTATGAGCCTTAGCCTAGTTTGAATGGGGACACCGATTGGCATGGTTGAAGATGGAGAGTCTGCTGGACAGCTGCCTAGCTGGCAACATGTAAGGTCTTCACAGCCTGTGCGAGGAATGAAAACATTTTTATTGTATCATTGCACATATTGTTTGAGTTACAATATGTCAGAAACCCAAAGCTGAAAAACAATCCGACACCCACTACATAAAAAAAAAAAACACATACATCTTTACTGACTGCATGAAACGGTATGTCTATGCCTTGCTGTGTTGCTATTAGGGGCGTCACAATGTTACATGATTATCGTACTCAGAACTGTTGCCCCACAGCGAGAATGTCCATGGTTTAAACCCCGACTGGGTCTCTTTTCTGTGTGGACTTTTCACTCCACTCCAGCTTCCCACAGGTTAATTGGTGAGCGTGAAATTGCGGCTTTATAAATGTGAGAATCAATGGTTCTTTGTGTCTATATGCCAGCCTTGAACTGCCAACTTGCAGCCCTGATAAGAAGAAGGTTCTGAAAAATGGAATGAATAGATTATTGTGGTCGAAAGAATTCGCAGAAAATTAGAAAATAAAATAAATGCTGTTAGTCAGTTCCATCTCTGACTTTTATGGCGAACAATTACCACCACCTACATTGTGTGAACCACACGAATGAAAAGAAATCATACGTGTTTCATTGACAATATCACAAAACTCCTCATTAATGCACACAGATGTACATTGTGAAGCTGCCTAATAGCGCAGGACTGCAACCTTAAAGAGAATCAACAAGTGTAACCATCCATGCGCACGAGCACTTTCCACAAATTAGGAACAAGAGCAAAGAAAGATCCACTTCTCTTACATCGGGAAGATGTATATGCGTTGGAAACAGCAGGAATAATTAGTACACACGCATTCCCGGCCGTCTTTTCACAGAAATCTATAGATTGATTCCATACGGAGCAGAACAGTAAGAGGGACAATAATTGTTTTTCATGTAGTGAGCGATGAGATCATTGCATATATTCATACGCTATATGCATAAATGCATGTGTATGAATATATGTATATGTATGAATTCCCCCTGATATGTGACTATGAGAAATTACAGCTGTTGGTGTGCTTTCTTCTTCTCCTCCGCTGCTCTCTCGCTCGCCTTGTTTCTTGTTGCTCTCGCTAACCTGTGCGGAAGAAATCCATTCTGCTGACCCTAATCTGAAAGCATGACATGAGGATTAATAACTGGCCTCATATGGAATATGCACAACTCTCCGTCAGCCAGATGAATAGGCTGCAGTCCAATTGAAATAACATATGTGGAGCTTTTTTAATCATCGGGTCAAGAAGAAGGAAAAAAACAAAACAAAAACAAAACACTTCTCTCGCCTCGCTCGGCTCAGTTAAGAGATGAAATGGCCCGGCTCGGGTTTACAGGTGACAGCCTCCAAAATGCATTAACATAATTAAACATTTGAGATGGAGCTCATGGTGGCTACCTGTTAGCCTTTCTTTTTATCATTATAGCATGGAGATAGATACCAGCACATACTTCACAGGACATCTTTTTTAACTTCGTAGCGCTGTACAGTAATTGTTTTTTTTGCCATGTGGGGGCAGCAGAACAAGCTGGAATCACATTTCTCTTTGTACATTCTGCAGGTCTACAGGGAGACATTCATTTGGAGTGGCCAAGTCCGATCCTCTCCCATTTTTTATCTCTCCACCAACTGTTGAGAAAATATCTCATTCTGTTATTGTTACATGCTCCACCGTATCTTTGCTGCACCCACTCCACCTCTCTCCTGTAGAGGAGAGGACAGACAGGTGAGGCGGAGATAACGTTACTCAAGTTGATGGCAACTCCTTATGTTACTCCAAGTGCAATAATATATAATATAACGAGCATATGGGTGATTAACATTAACGGCGCTGGCTGGTGCAGTTTCCTCGTAAAGGTTAGCTTTAAATGAGGTAGCTAGCTGGCTAGATGGCTGCTGCTCACTGTGTTTAGCTGTTTTCATTTAATCTAGCCACACAATGTGAAACATGAAGAGGAAAATAGAAACGTTGTGTGGGAGATAATTGAATTCATAATTTAGCTGTAATCTGTTTGACCAACTGGCTGATAGTAAGGGAAAATAGATGTGTTTTGCTATTTTTGTCATCTGATTGGAGCTTAATGGAAGAGCTTATTTTTTACATTTCATTCATTAGTAACATTGCTGACGTATCTGATAACTTTATATTACATTATATCAGCTTCTAGGCTCCACAGACATCTTCAGATTACTTAATTTGTCTGACGTACTGTCTACAACCCCTAATTAATATGATTTAGCGTCATATAAAATAGATAAAAGCACTAAGTTTTCACATTTTATGAAGGAGATAGATAGAGAGAGAGCTAAAATGATGAGTCAATTAAACAATTTGTTGAGCAACAGAAATGAATTGGGTTTTAGGTCATTTTCTTTATGTAAATATGCCTAAAAGTCGGTGATTTCAGCCTCTATGATGTGAATATTTTCAGTTTCTTAGGCTTCTATCATAGTTAGCTGATTATATTCTGTTTTAAAGTGCTGAACTGACCTACAGTATGATTCTGGGACAGAAACTAATCAATCAGTAATGAAAGTGAATGAATGATCCAAAATAGACTCTGTAGAGCCGAGAGAGACTGCAGAGCTGGGTGATAATTCTCTGTGGTTTCTACGAGCGACGCTTTCATTTGATCCATTGTTAATATAAAAAATATTGATTTAGCGTGCTCAGTGTCCAATAAAGGCTGCCCAATCTCGACTGATAGGGTGCGGTTAAAGTCTGTGAAAGAAGAGCATTTCTCTGCTGCCTTCCAGTCAGCAGTTCAGCACCACGTCCAGTGGACAGCTCCTATTAAGGCCCGGTCGGCGGTTCTCATTGAAACGTTGAGATCTGTATGAGGTTGTTACACCTTTCTCACACACACAAACACTTTCTCACATGAAGCCGTCCGTCCAGGCTATGCTGGAGATGAAAAAAGTTAACTTACCCAACCAGTGAAGTTCGGTTTTTCACCAACTAAAGCAACAAAGAAGCCCGAAGGCCGACTGTCCCAGAGTCTAAATGCATTTTGGACATAAAAAACATTTTTTTGTTGTAAATTATATGTTATTTTAATTTTAGAAGCAGAAGTAGATTTGATTGACTTCTAAAATGCTGTGGTAAGAAGGTAGACGGAGCAGCAGCGTGTGATTTTGAGAGGATGTTGCTGAAATGCCAAGGAGAAAACATTACTGAGTAGCCATGTCTGATAAATCCGGCACTGTATTTTAAATTTAATGTGAACTTAATGTTAAAAAGTTTCGCTCGAGCTTGATTTGGTAAAGTCAGATGGCTGAGAGGGCTTTTTGGATGAACTTACTTTATACGTATATGGAGAACAAACCGCTCTCCATTAGTTCAACCAGGATGTCAATTGGAAGAGGGCAGGAAGAAACAAAGTTCCCTCTGAGCTGTTCTGAACCAGTCGTCTAACAATCACACTTGTCAGAGTCGCTTGTCCTTTCCCATTTTTTTCTTTCGAACACATCAACTTTAAGGACAAAATGTTAACTTGCCACTTGATATATCCACCCACTGACTGGTACCATCTGACTATAGACCCATCAGTCTATATGTGAATTGATAGACAATAATACATTCTTGAACAAGTGTAATGTGCAGAATCGAGCATGCTTTGCTGCAACAAACAAACATGCCAATAATTCACAGTTAAGTATACTTTGTTATTGTTGCAGTGCTTCCCGTCAGTGTATTTGTTCAAATGGGTATGGACTCACTTATTTCACACTGACGTTTAGGATAATTGGGAGCAAGAGTTTTCTCCCTCTCTCGCTATTCAAGGAAATGTCAGTCAGCATTAGCATACTCATTTATAGAGTGCTACAGCTGTCCCTGGCTGCTACCTCGCCGACCCCCGCTCTCCATGCACCCAGCCACCCCTTTCAAGGAGGGTTATCACAACGATTATGAAAAATGACTCCTAAAAAAAAGAGGTGGGGGTGGTGGAAAAAAAAAAAAACGATGTGACACATTATCTCAATATTAAGGGAGTTTGAGCGAATAATAAGTTTGGCTTATTAATCAAGGTATGAAAGGGTAAGGAGCTGCCAAGTGAAGTTAAATGCCACTGTCAATCTTGGCATGAGTCACTTTCGACTTTAAAGGCCATTTCACCTGAATCATGTCACAGTATTTATAGAAACGGCTATGTCCCAGTGGGACTCATAACCCTCATATCAGGTTTTCTTCAGAAATTTGGTAGATAGCGCGCGGAAGCTTCAACATCGCCGGGCGTAATGAGCCCACTCCGAGTGTGTCTGAGTGTTTGCATGTGTGCATGGTTGAATACTGATGCATCCAGCCTGTGAGTCTATAATCTCCTAAGTCTGTCTAGAACCTGTGCATGTGTGTGTGTGTGTGTGTGTGTGTGTGTGGGCATGTGTGCATATTAATGCTCCTACATGTGAGAATATGCATGCAAGTATATCTGTAAGCACATTCTAATTTCGCCTGTTAGCCCATTAGGGCTGTCAAATGAAGCGGTAGGAGGAAGATAAACCACGATCGCCCAGTGAGAAATATATTATTCTCCATAAGACCACTAGAAGAAAGAAAGCTTTGAATTCCCTGCTCACTTTTCATGAATAAATGATGAGGTGTGTTTGAATGAATCCATGTCCTTTCTAGGTGTCCTTTCTAAAGTTCGCTAAATGGCAGACACGGCGGTACATTCCCGTCTACGAGCTAGGTGCTGCTAATCTGATGATCGAGCTATTCACGGTATCCCCTCGTTACAAAGGCTCCTTCGCTGGAGGCCGTTGAAATCCTAAAGGTCCAGAATCAAACACAGCACTGAGGTATAGCAGTATACTCCAGTGCCAAACATTAGCCACTGCTGCTCCCTTGCTTGCCGGGACCTGATTTGTGGCTCGCGTTCTCTTGTGCTGTGACATAAACAAACGGAAGAAATGCCACCGCGCGTCATCTGTCCCTAATATGAAAGAGTGATGCGGTCATCTTCACCAAACAAAGGTCACTCGCTCACATTTCTGTGGTAAATCAACACATAAAGTCCCACGTTTACGTCACATCCCGTTTGTGGGTGTATGACAGGCCTGCACTTCACACATCTAATTGAATTGGTCACTGTCATTAAATACTTAAGCAGCTCAGGGGGCAAATTAGCTCACAGACGTCTTTCAGAGGAAGGAAATGAGGACATATGGGACATGTCTCTGAGCTCTGCATAACAGACTCATGGGAAAGACTACCAAAGAGTAGTGCCCGAGTCTAGTCGCACAAAGTCAGAGAGAGAAACAGAGTGCGGAAGAGAGAACGGCGACTTCCTCAATGAGAGTCTGGGGCAAAGATAAGAGAAGAATTAACACTTAATTTGTGGAGAAATTAATCCGTTTTCAGCATGAATCAGAGCCCAACTCTGTGGCATTGTTCAAGGCAGCGAGCGCTCCTATCTCTTGTCCCCAGATATTTGCAGGTCACTACAGAGGAGAGGATTTCAATTTGGTCACTGATGTTGGATCAAGAGAGGAAAGACACAAAGGAAGTCTTTGTTCCAGCAAGGGGTTCACTAGAAATGGCACATATCATCTTGGGAGAATTTCACAGATGCCAACGTGCGGCGCAGTGTCTTTATGAGTTGCTTTTCATGGAGGGAAACTGAAGGCCACACAACAGCTAAACTCAACAAACTGTAATTGGAACAGCCTCTATTTGATATTGAGCATTTAATCACAGATCATTAATGCGGTGCCATTTAAAAAGCCTCAGCATCCCTAGAATATAGAGAAGGTGACATTTAAAAAGCCCCGAGTTCTCCGCCGACACCAAATATTTCGCCAGTTACTCAAATTAATTCACTGATGACTTGCCTTTGGATATGAGCTGCACCACATAACAATACGGGAGAAAATTTCCCAAAATTGTTGTACACCAGGCAAGGTTATGTGAAAGTAGCGTTGGCCTCTGTTTTCCTTAGCGGAAACTAAAGACTGCAGCAGCCTGGGTAATACAGGAGTGTGTCCTTGTGGAATGCTTCTGATTGGCATTCTCTATACAATTGCACAGCACTGAGTTTAGACCTCTCACCCACGTTAAACAATGTATTCAGCGACACTTCATACACTGTAAGCGCAGCTTATTCCTACATAAGAGAGAAAGGGAACATAAGGACGCTGTTCATTTTGAGACACGCTCTTCAGCTGAACTTACTGACCCCTGCATCTCGACGCTTGCGCCGCTCTGGAAAAAAAAACGTCGCCTTTTGCGAGGCGACTTTAACAAAACACGCCGTTGTTATGAGTTCTGCGCCGTTTTTTCTCTCTCGTTCCCGCAACTATTTCATTTCCGCGCGCCACGTCGGTGACAGCTGTTGACAGTGCGAGGCCTCCGGAAGGAGAGAGAGCCATCATTTTCAACCGGGGAGGCGAGCTTTCCCTCTCAACCTTTCATCATCCTCGCACCAGTGAATGGATTTTAGAGACAAAGTGTTTCTCTCCGTCTGAGGTACGGGTATTAGACACAGCATTTCATTAGGGCTTCGACAGACCATGCATTTTGTGGATGTAAATTTCACAAGATATATATTAATGGGGGTAGGAGAAGACGGTTGGTGTCAGTGGGACTTGCAGTGCGGATGGTTTAAAGGATGAAGCAGATGTTTTTCCATATTTTTCTGATTGTAAACAATGCATCAGTCTGTCAATGCCTCCTGTGCCACTAAACTCGTGTTTCATTTTCCATTTGTTTCTAATCCAGATGTACGTTTTCTCATTTCGAGTACATGTAGTAAAACCTTCAAGGCACTGGGCACTGGGTTGTTTGGGACTACTTTCAGCTGCGGACTAATATACATTTGTTCCAGTGAGAATACAGCAGCAGGATGGTGTTTTTAATATGGACCCATGGTGATCATGTTCATTGTGACATGAACATGCCACCCATTGTACCCGTGTGGCTAATTGATTAATGGTTTTTGGACAACAATGGAATAGAGAATCAAGATCAAGATGCCAAGCTTTGATAGACACAGTGCTTAATTGTGCTTATTGACAAAATGACACCCCGAAATTGTTTTCTTTGAATATTTGACAAAGACATAGAAGAAAGAAGAAGAACAACAATGGTAAATGTGCACAATTGTGAGCACAAACACACACCTTCTACACAAGTGGCCACGGTGCGAGTCCATTAGCTTCTCTTATCAGAGAACTTTTCCCGTCATTTCTCCATCTCCCATTGATGCGGGATGAAAATGAGCTGTGTTCTCCCTATTAGCTTTGTCTCATTATGACACAGAACAAAAGCGAAACCGCACAAAAGCCGTGGCGAGCGAAAGGCATTAAAATTAATTCACGGCACCTGCACTCACAGACATCGAGCCTCCATTGGCTTGCCGCTGAGGATTAAGTAGAATTGATGGCAACACGTGGAAGAAAGAAAGCGCCGAAAACAACACATACATGCATAAATACACACCGTCCGCACAGCCCATTTGCTTGATTTACTAGGCCCTTGCAGAAAACCTTTCGACAGGGTTTAATTAGCATGCATTTTACACCGTTTTTCATGTTTAAAAGGTGATGAATAGTATAATTAAAGGGCTCACAATGTAAATCAATGGGGCAGAAAGAGAGAAGGTAATTAAACAGAGCCCTGGCTGGTATCATAATGTTCCAACTTTCATGGGAGACAAGACACCCCACTGTGTCCAAACACTTGTTGACTGTGAGTGAAGGAATAATGACAACGTTAGCACAAAGCACTAAATGACACTCCATCACAGAGTGGACACAGCGCCTCCCGGGGAAAAGGGCCTAAATTTGCCCAGCAACATGGCACCTCTGGCATGTGCCTCAACCTTTAAACGTTGCCAAAGCCACAGCTGCATGTTTGCTTTTTCTGCAGCCCGTGGAGAGACGAGGCTCTAAAACAAGTATTTTACACAATACTGATTTGCTCATTCCTCAGCCTGCGTGATGAGAAAATGTCAGGATTCGGCGCTGTCTTGCTGGGCTCATGTTTCCATCCTTAAACTGCATCTCCCTTTCAAATCAAGCTTGCGTTTTTTCCCCTCTATTCTCTCCCAGGATTTATGACATTTTAGAGCTATGAAAAGCTGCAAATGCTGATGTGACAGACCTCATTTGCAGTCTCAGTCCCAGTGCTCAACAGACTCAAAGCCTTAGGTGTTCTGCTACTTGAGCAGCCAAAGATAAAGCTCTTTTTTTTTTCCTTCTCTTTTTTTGGCCAGCCATCCCAGAGTTTCCTTGGATTGCCAGGGCTGGCGGCGGGGGTGCAGATGTGTGGTAATTGAGTTTGGAATGGGCTGTTTGAGGTGGAGCTGCCGGTATGCAGCTCAGTCATAGCTATCCTCCCAATTTTCTCTCTTTTAGGAGTTTTCGCCCCAGGGAGTTTGCAAGTGAGTGGACTATGGCTGACTGTTACTGTTGCGTGGAGTTACAGATGACACAGGCTCCACTCTCATTGAGACACTCGCCCACATCCCGTTCTCACATACTGTATCGTAGCCTACTGTGCTAACAAGATTAACCACTGGGTTTGGTTCAGACATCCTTATAGTTCTCTCCTCTGGCTCTTTAATTTACACCACAGTATGAATGATAAATTCCCCCCTTTTTTGCTCTTTAATTTAAAACATAGTAGAGATGATAGTTCCTCTCTTTGGGAAAGAGGCTTTAGAAGATAATTCTAGTTTATTAGAATTTACTTCTTCTTTCCATAGCTTTGGTCAACATTTTCCTTGGATGAAATATAGAAGCTGTCAGACAACCAGGGTGTAAGAAACAGCAGTTAAACCACTTTATTTGGAGGTGAGGTACCTGAAATTTGGCTCTCCTAGGGATTTGTTTCAAACCGTATCCTGTGTCACCCTTTGGGTTTGAAAAGGAAGCAAATAAGGAAGGCATTGTTCCTAATAACCAGCAGGGGGTAACTCCACTGGCTGCTAAAAAAAGAAGTCAGATTGTCTAAAAGATGAGAAAATGACCCAACTTCTCACTTTCATTTCTTTCATTATTTATATTTTTATGCATTTATGGTTTCAACTTTCTTCAATGCAGCAGTAAACTATTTAGAAACCATTTAGAAAAAGAAATACTACTACTACAACTCAGCTCATGCAGGAGTAATGAAGTAACGTAAAACCAGTAATTAGGATTAATAATACAACACAAAGAGGTAAACCACAAGGAAAACAAACGTCGAGTGGATGCTTCTAAAGAAATCTAAACAAAAATATCTGTGTGTGTGCCTGTAGCACTGAAAGGGCGAGTTCCCGTGTAGGGTACAAGTACCTCAGCAAAACATGATTTTAATACAGTATAATTTACAGTTATAATGGTGAGAGGCATGCACATTGTTCCTCGAACTGGATCCTGCAGATTGGAGTCCAAACAGAATCCTCTGGCTCTCCAGGAAGAGATGACGAAGGTGGCAACTGCTTGTTAAGCAAGCAAATACGAGCATTTCCCAGAATGTTGGAGTATTCCTTTAAGCTCTAAATGATTCGACTGGAAAATCCTTGTTGAAACTGATGCTGGAGATAAACAAGGCGGCAGCGTTGACCTCACTGTTGTGCAGTGAGTGACTTCCTCTGTGCCAGGGCAGACAAACACCGAGCGGCCCAGTTTACACAGTTGTATCCAAATATATAAATATTGAGAGATCTAACAGTCGAGTGGCATCATCTATTTCACAGGTACATTCACCTTATCCCGAGCCAACGCATCAATATGCCACTTCATGTTACTTGAACACTCTGGCTGTGCAGATAATGCTCTGGCGTGTTCTCAAAGGTACGAGATTCCCATTACGCTACCCACATAATAATGATGGATATACCATGCTATATCGCCCATGCAGGTTCCTCTCCATTTTGATGTCCATTGCTGTTGGTAGTGCAGCGTGGGTGGCTGTCATCCAATGTCAAAAAACACCAGGTGGAGCCCACACGACCACCTGGCACATGAAGCACGCAATAATCCATCCTAAACAGTTTCTTTTTTTCAACAATCCATCGCTCTTCATTCCCCAACTGCCCACCGTGCAACGTCGCCAATGTACACCACGCACACACACATTCTCTGAGTGGGATGAAACAACCATGGACCCAACCGTCTTGCTAAGACTGTAGTATTCATTATTAACTTGTATTTATACAGCAATGCCAAACAGTACATAGCATTTGGTAAATAAAGTGACTCTGATTCTGATTCTGATGAGCAGCGACTCCTAAGGAAGAGAAAACGGCTGCCTCCTCTAGATGTGACACATGCAACATGATCTGCCATTTCCCTCTCTCCCGAGTCACGCCAATCTAACTCCGAGCCGTGTGTATCTTCCTTTCAAGCCGCGCTCCTTTTCATTCCGCAAAGCTGCGGCCTTTGTGCTGCGCGATGCAGGCGACCAAATGGCGAGCCCATTACCAAATAATGTAAAGATTACACATGGGGAAACACAAATTGAAGCTATTACCTAGCAAGAAGCTCACGGGAGGTCACTTTTCCTTTCTGTTGTTGAAAGATCTGTCTGAGTGAGTGAGGAGAAGACCATGATAATTACTGGCAACCTGACTACATGAAAAGATAAAAGAGAGCTTTTGAGAGCAAAGAATAATCGCTGTTAGGGTTACCTGTAAATATCCACAGGATGGCACAGGAAAATACAAATAGCTGATTATTCTAACTAGTGTGTTCATTATTTGATATACAGAACCTCAGCTTTGACTTTATACTTAAACCACCCACCTTGTTATCTCTTTATACTCAGTGAGACACATTCTGTATAGGTGGAAAGCAGTGCACACTGCAGACAGTAAACAGAAGACATCAAATGAGTTCAGAACTGTTGAGTTAACCAAACAAACAACTATTTTGAATCAGAAAAAAAAGGGAATTGTGTTTTCGGCATTAACCGTGACTTTTATATATTTATTTGTATTTTTTTTCCGCAATCACTCACAAGCACAAAAAGTAATTGGGTTCAGATTATTCTCCGAAAGGCAAGCATAATTTGTCCCGCGCTAAAAATCAACAGGGGCAAAGCTCAGAACTGTGTGAAAATTTGATTTCATGTGCTTCAGGGGAATTGAATAAGGCTGTTGATGGAAGTTGCGCAGAAGGGGACGGGGATGTGAGAGTAGCCAACCACCGTTTCTTGGAAGGGTTACAATTTAGAGGGCGGAGCAGATGGACGGCCAGCAATCAAACAGGTGCTGTAATCAATTCAGCTCGAGAGTTCATCATGAGCCTGTCTGGGAGGCAGAGTGGAAGTGAGAGACAGCGGAACAGAAAAGAGCCAGACAGAAGGCTCGCTGCAAACAGATCAAGTCTTTGATTTAAATATATTTGTGCAGAATATCAGTGGATGAAAATGTCTTTTAATAAATATATAATACCCCAATAAATCATGTAGAGAGATACTTGAATTTTAGCCTTTGTAGCGGACATGCTGCTGGATTGTCAAACACTTTGATCCACAGTGAAACATCAGAGGAAGTGAGCAAGATTAACACGAAAATTTGCATATTGTTTGAAAAAAAACTGCAGTTCCTCAAACGTCCACTTGAGGCTGGCTCCATAAGTGAGTCAGTCTCCATAGGTCCCCATGTTCACAGCAGAAATAAACATGCTTACGCCTGGTACAAAAAACAGTTTTGGTCTCTATAGCTAATTTCCCCGTTCATGACAACTGTACTGAGGGTGAATGTATACACAACTCACCCATTCACATATTAAGACTTAAAGTTATGCACAATTGAGAGCTTGGTTCTTTTGATAGACAGGTTACAGGTGGTTTGTTTGAGCACTCAGGCTTCATTCCGATCCAGGTCATAACACATTTTTGCATTAGCTGAGATGAGGCAGGTCTGCCAAGATGGTGACGCCCGAACCAGACTCACAACGGCTCTCCAGAAGCCTATGGGTGTCATCATGGATATATCCATATTTTATCTGTCTGTAAGCCTCACAGATGGCGCCACGGTGAACATTACACCTGCAAAACATCAACATGTCAGCCTATTAGCATACTGATGTTAGCATTTAGCTGTAAGCTTCTCTTTGCCTCATAGAGCCTCCAGCATGAGTGTAAATTCTCAGTCCTGTCAAGCGTTGCCGCTGTCTTGTCATGTTAAATATTGCATAGACTTGTATAGGTCAGGCAGGCAATCTGCTGGGCCTATAATTCAAGGCCAAAGCTGGACATAATGTGGTGACAGCAAACCAAGTGCTACTGTCTTCCACTATGACCTCCCTCCATTCACAGGTAGGCTGGTTGTAATTTCATTTCAGAACTGACGCTTCATTTTTGATTGGCAGTCTGTCTCTTTGTTGTAAGACTGCTAAATGGTGTTCTGCACACCGACTGTTGATCCTGAAGCGTTGCACCGTTGTGCACACAGTTTTGACACTCTGAAACAGAAAAAAAAAGTCTTTAACCTCCACAAACGTTCTTGTTTGGATAGCTCAGCATGTAATCACAATAGAATTAGGATACAAAAGATCCAAATGAGTTTGCCTGAGTAGATCATTTGATTAAACAGGCTTTAAGAACCTCCGCGGCGGCTGTGTAATTTAAATCTCCCTGGCATCACTACCTGCTATTTGCTTTACATCCAACTTCGCTAACTATAAAGTTGATGAGGAATAAAATGATGCCGCCTGTCATGTTTGGCTCCCTCTTTGCTCTTTTAGTGCCCTTCCTATCTCCTGCACTTCACTTCCTTTCTTCTCTGCAGCTCACCCGTCTGTGGACGTTTATTCACTAACTGAACCATTGTTCTGCTGGTCCACAATGAAGGCCGGGGCGCTATCACAGTTTCATCTGGACAGAATTCTATAGACCTTTCTCTGAATGCACTCCTGTGGTGTGGCGGACACTGAAAGCACATAAAATACTGTAGTGACTGCCATTGAGAGAGTTTTTTTTATCACTTGCCAAGACAAGAAAGAAGTCGTCTGTCCGGTTCCGACTGTATAACACATTGTCTGCAATCTCAGGGGCACCGCTGACCTTTAGGAGGGAGGAGTTAAACAGACCAACAAAACAATTCCATTACTCTGATTAATTGATTTTGAATGCTTTCAGGGAATTGGCTGGAGGGGTAAATGGGGCTTTATGCTGGCAAGAAGCACTCAGATGATTGGAGTTAAAGCTAAGGCATAAATGGTTTCTTGGAAAAGTATATGCATTTTTTTTAATAACTGCCAAAGTTTACATATGGCACTTATACGCAGTAGGTGCATATTCACAATATGCATGCATGTAGCGACTGTAAATACCCTATTCTAGTGAAAGAATGCATGACCAGCAGGTACAAAATGTAAGCCCATGTGTGCAATTAAAGCCCACTGCGGTCACATATTTAGTAACATGGTACAGCACATGTAAAATGCATAAGCAAGAGGAGAAAAGAGAGACTGTAAGGGCTCATTAGATCAGCCTTCAACGCGACGGTGCTGCTCATTTAGATAGAGCCTGGCCCGCCACCTGTGGAGCCTGGACAACTCCAAAGGAGACCTGTAAAGAAGTGACTAGGGACGGCGAAGTGATGACAGAAGAGCAAGCGTGGGACAGGCGGAACAGCAAGACAGGAGGGAGAAAGAGGGAGTCTGCACCCGAGTGAAAAGGAACGGCCAAACAAGAAGACTGATGTCTTCAGTTACCGCGCGTTATAGATGATATTCAAAGCATGGGCCTGCATTTATCACACCACTGCTGCTGTTGTGCTGTCACTGCGACACATCAGGTAATGGCGGGAGGGGGCTGCTGTAGTGTAAGTGGGGGGCGACAACTGGGAATGGAGAAAAAGAGGGGAAGGGAAGGGCGAATGAATGAGCAACTGCGCGTTCATGTGCAGGCAAATGACTTGTGAAGACAGAAGGATGTCCGTGGTATACGGGGAATGAGGATAGATGAGTCTGGGTTGTTCAGCTACCTTCCCTGTGTAATACTCACCCATTCTTTCTTGCGGCAGAAGATTATGGAGGCTGCCAACTCACTGATACGTGGGAGATTCTATTAATTAACACTTTGGACTGTCGCAACTCAGCCTGTCTTTTCCTCTAGCTCTCTGGAGGATCTGGGCAGAAGCCCAGGGATGAGGCTTTTGAAGTGGGAATGAGACAGGCACCTGCCGGGGAAAAAAAAAAAAAGGTGAAAAGCAGCCACCAAGGTGGGATGACACGGGTGCAGGAGCTCGGGGAGTCTCTTCTGCACCAGAGCTGGCGCTGAAGCCGGCGAGCATCATGCCTAGATGCTCTCATTATGGTATGGCGATGAGTCATGCTGTTCAAATGGGCTGTCACTTGCAGTGAAGCTCAGGGACTGGGAGACAATGAACAAACACTTGTGATTAGCATTAAAGAGGAAGCTCTTTCAGAACTGTCTAGACTTGCAGTGTCGAGCACGCAGCCTCACGCTGGGCTGGCAGACTTTTACTGTCATGCAAGTGAAGGAATTGTTGAGCTAATAAACATGATTTTATGATTTTTCTTTCTGGGCAGGAAAAAGACTAAATAAATGTAGGAGGAGATGTGAACGTCTCTGAAATGCTTTGCTGTGGTATGAATAAAAAAATGTAGTAGAAAAATGCTTTCATGGCAGCCGGCTCGCCATACGACTCTCATTAAACAGTCACTTGATTTCATGAGGAGTTTTATCCATACCTCTGAGGTGTAACTCAGGTGCCATTGATGTGGCATATATTGCTGTCCCGTAAGATGTTAATTTACCTCCTAGCTTTGGATTCCAGAAAGAAATACTGTATGTTTGCCTAATTGATCCAATCAACAAGGCGAGCTCCCGTCTGAAGAGCTCCGGAGGGAAACCTCAGAGAGTTTTAGATTTAATTGACTGAATCACCTTCTTCCTATGCCCATAACTGAAGCACCGCGGCTTCCACGGGGAGCCTCACTGGGTTTACAGATGCAGTCAGACATGTTCTGCAAACATGAGATCGTCGTATGCTGTCACTCAACTGAGAGCCGATATGCCTCTATGCCATGCTCATGTCAAACAGCAGAGGGGTTCACAGACAGAAGGAATGCTTACCGCCGTGCCCCTCTGCATTAAGCAGGTTGCAGACCCCATTTTACTCTCCTGTCTGTGATGCCATTACGCCATTATTGGCCCTAAACTCTACCATACATGACCTACGGCGATTATTATTCGCCACAGCTTTCAGTATTTGGTTAAGCCCCCGAGGCACAACGTATCATTTTCACACTCATAACAACACAGCATATGCAGAATATATCAGTTTTTCAGTAGCAGCTGCCGCATGGTTATTTCAGCTGTGACTGTTTGGATATCCATGTGGCTCAGTTTGAATAACAATGTTGTCTTTAATTCCTTTCTCTTTGATAAACTGATTCTTACAGCGGTTTACAAAATAGGGCCTTCTGATGTGTCTCTGGATGTTGCGGTGACAATGTGCGAACAGGGGGGAAATCCAATCATCCACTGTGGCTGGAGATGGGGCATATCCGGGGCCGTTTATCACAGAGAGGACAGCTGGGGTGCCTCATCACGCTGTCAGATCACTGGTGGCAGCAAGAAGTTAGAGAATAGTCATTTATTTTCACCCCCCCCCCCCCCCCCCCCCTGCTGTTGTCGCACTCCCACATCCAGCCACTCCCTTTTTGCCCTGCGGTCACCTGACCTTCCCTGCCAACTCTCTCACCTGTTTCCATTTCCCCTTATCGGCCCTTTGCAGTATTTAATCCGCCCGTTCTGTATTTGATTGTTGACATTTCCATGTGCTTTGTACCTTTTTATTCTGTAATTTATTATCTGAGCCTTGTAATGCGCCCTGTTTGAACCTCCGCACGGTCTTCCTTTGGAAATGTTTGCCTGTTTTGATTGCCTTCTTGATTCAGACCCTTCCCTACCTTGTTAACTCCAGTGTTTACAAAAATTCCCTGAACTGTATCAGTCTGCCTACATTGTCTGCATTCGAATCCTTTCCCTGCTGCCTTCACATTCGCCAGCCGTGACATTATGTATAGATTTTTATTGCTAGTTTTATTGCTTTTATAGCATTTTACAAATCACCGTTCCAGCCATCCATGGCTTCCCTCCATTTCCACAGAGTATGAAAATCAATTAGACAACAATTGAAACCACCACTGTGAACATTGAGTTTGCACTTATTTTTGAATATGATTTGGTGAAAATGTATGCAGGATTCGAACTTCTCTCTCAGAGCTCATACAACTGAATGCACGAGAAGAGACGGCCCAAAAGTGTGGGACATCATCCCCATTTGTACAACTGATTGCATCTTCTCTATAACAGGTACAAGCACTTTTGCTCTGGTGTGTTGGTACGCATTGTTCTGATGTTCGGCAGATTTATCTCCTACTTTTTTCCTTTCATCGTCTCCGTTCAGGGATGTCAAGAGGCTTTTTAAGAGGCAGAACCTCCTGAAAAGCAGCTGGACCTGACTCCGTCTGTCCATCCACTCTGCAGCACTGTGCCGAGTAGCTGTCACCGGTGTTCACTGACATCTTTAACACCTTACTGGAGACATGCCATGTACCAGCCTGCTTCAAAACCTCCACCATCATCCCCATTCCCAAGAAACCAAAGACTGCAGTCTTTTGAGTGCCTTGTGCCATCATGTCTCAAAGTCATCACCAAGCCTCTCCTGGGCCCTCTGCAGCTTATCTACAGAGCCAACAGGTCTGTCGATGATGCAATTAACATGTCTCTCCATTGAATCCTAAAGGACAAGCTCTGCCAGATGAGTGTGCCGTTGGATCAGAGACCTCCTGCCTGGCAGAAAGCAGCATGTGAAGCTTAGGAAACATGCCTCCTACTCTTGGACCTTCAGCACAAGATAGCCCCAGGGAAGTGTCTTCCAATTTGTTCTTCTCCCTGTATATTAACAGCAGCTCCAGTCATCGGTCTGTCAAGCTCCTGGAGTTTGGTGACCTGGTGCAGTCAGAACAACTCTAAGGACAGCGAGGCTGGTGACTACATATGGAACTCAGCCTCACCTGCCGCCATCCCCCTGTTGACTCCCAAGTCCTTCTGTTTCCTGGACACTATCATCACCCAGGACCTCGAGTAAGACCTGAACCCAGCAGAGGATGTACGTCTTGTGGTACCTGAAGAAATTCAACCTTCCAAAGACAATGATGGTGCACTTCGACTTGACTCCTCCATGACCATCTGGTACAAGTTGAGGCTACAATCTTCTATCTATCAGGAGCAGTACACCTCCAGGACCCTGAGGTGTTTGGGTAAGGTCGTGACTGACCCCTCCCACCCAGTACACAAACCTTTTGAGACACTTGCTACCAGCAAGAGACGAAAACCTCAGGCCACAAGAACAGTTTCTTCACGATGGCCTCATCAACAAGGCCTGGAGGACCCCTCTGACACAGACTTTCATGCCCTCAGATTGTACACATTACATTAACGAGAGGTCTACACCGTCTGACTTTTGCACATCTCTGTCTGCATAACCTTTTGATAACTATCTTGCATTATTTAAAACATTCTGCATACTGTGATCTTGCACCTTCCCCGGTGAAAACCTTGATCATTCTTGCACAAAACTGTACAGTCCTTTTTTAAAAAATTTAAATAACCGAGCGAACATACATTTATAATATATTTTTCTTTCGTTTTTCTTCTTTTTTTAATCTACCTTACATGTTGGTAGGCTGGAGACGAGTTACCAAAAATTCATAAGATGTAATCTACACAATGTGCAGTTTCCATACCTCCTGCTATTCATGTTGGAATCATTGTGAACAGCATTTCCATTCAACGTTGGATTGATGTTAGTGTGTATTCAAATTTCTTCCCGCTGATCAACATGCGACTCACGTGAAACACAATGTGCCCTTTGAGCCATACTCAGTTCGGGATTATTGCCACCTCCCAGAATGCTGGTTTCAATTACTGCCATTTAAATTGCCCAGTAACCCACCATTTCTCTTTCTTCACCTCACCTTTCAACTAGAAAAAACTCATCTCAAAATTGCCTGTGGGTCACTATCTCATCAGATCTGTAAAGAAAACAGCAAGTTGACTGCAAAATTTCAGGCTGGAATGGAATCGCTCTTGTGGGTTAAGTTAAACATGCACGAGGAAGGTTTATTTTAAGACTATCTTCTTGGTAAACCTACCTGGTGGCCAACAATTTCTCTAGGTAGAGAAACAGGAGGTATTCTGAACACTGTGTGAGTCATTTCTGAATGAATAATACTGTTTATTCACAGTGCTTACTTTGTGCATAACATGTATTTCTAATGAAGGTGTACCAAGACCCGTTTCTGGCTGTGATCACGCGACGAACCCTTAGGGAACAACAGCTGACAGAGTGGAAATGATGGATTTGGGGTCACATTCAGACTCGGAGATGCATAAAGATCACAACTGTGAGGAAACGATCATGGAGTATTCAATTTAATCTGTTCAGTTGTTTGTAGTTGCACTTCACGTTTAAGATTCACCAAATACCTGGCCATCATCCATCTCAATATGGCTGCAGTTTATCTTAAACTGTGACCAAGGGACTAGGAAGAGCAATTACCGCCTCCCCCTCTCTCACTACCACCTGTGTATCTTGCCAACATGCAGGTGGCAAAGTGGTGTGTGTCTGATGATGTGGTAACGGACAGATGCAGTGTGTGTGTGTGTGTCTTTGTGAGAGTCACATAAATTTGCTCCCTCTTCAGACCAGTTGCTGTTACCTTCCCCGCCCTGACAGCTCCATAGATTAAGCCTCGAGAGGCAAAAAGTGCTGTTTAGTATTCAGCAAAACCCATCTGCGAAGCCTGGGCCAAACCAATAAGGAGACAGTTGCTCGGGTGTTGCCACCAAAACGGAGAGTGTGTGTGTGTGCAGTAACTTCTTTGGGCAATTAAAGTAATAAAATATGTATCTTGCATTTTTAACATTGAATAGATGAGTTCAAAGTTGCATGAAATAAGTGTAAATGTAATTCACCTAGGACTATTAGTGCAGTGCTTTTTAAAATCATTTAAAGCCCAGGTTATCACTGCTGTGCTGATGTATAAACTGCTCCACAAAAATGGTTTGAAGACATTTATGACACAGTATTTGATGCTAGAAATATGTTCGTTACATTAGCGACTGACCAGGGACTGGTATTTGACTTGATGCCATTTTCCTGGTACTGACGTCTACCATCTAGCCCCAACATCGTCCTACAGATCCTACATCATAAGGCCATGAGGACGGACGTTAAATGTAATGTTACTTGTGACATGTATGTACTCCAAATATATATTTATTATTTACACCTAATATTTTAGAATTTTAAAAAATCTAAATTTCATTTATCTATTTTTTTTTCTGTTGCTCCATAAACAAAAAGTAATTTAAAATTCTTCTCTGTTAAAATCAAGATAAACTGAACGTTGGACTATTTTTATATATATATATATATATATATTTCACACAGCACTTAAAGTACCAAATCTGTCGAGAGCTACTTATGTTTTTCCTCTTGACTTTAGTCGAGGAACACTTGATGGCATTGCACACTCACCCTTCAAAAACACTTGTCTCCTCTCTTCTGCTTTCCTCTCGTTTAAAGATAAATAGCCACAGGAAGGTCAAAACCGGCTTCCAATCAGTGTGTGACGTCTGATATGAACAGGAAACATGTATATTTAACTTTTAAATGTGTTCGCACCGCATGCGACTTCCCTTAATTGCTGCCTAAAAAAAACGGGCAATTATAGAAATGTACTTCCAACTCAAAGTATAAATAAAGAACAGAGTTAGACTATTTATGAAATGCAAGGGTTTTCAACATTGAAGACCAAGGCTCTAAGGTAAGGAAGGTAGAGGCAAAGATGATGTAGTATTTTTATCACAGATATTTTAGGCCTCGATTTAGGGAGAAACTAGTCTCAAAGAAAAATGCAAATTTGTCCTTCTGATGTGGTAAATATCAGAATATGACGACATGTCTCGAGGCTAAGCTTGATGTACATCAAAACTAACTTGAGCAACTAATTTAACCACCATGATCTGCTCGGCGCTTGTTGGTATTACAGAGTACTGCACGCTCAGGCTGAAAGAGATTATAATGTGGAGTACTTTGCAGAATGGGTAGAATTCTGAACTATTCTTTTTCCCATTATCTCTGGCGTTAAGGCAAGACTTCAGGTATGTTCAGCAGTGGATACATTGTTCCTCGCACAAAGGTGGCAAATGGGCTACTCGACCTTGCCTGGATTTTAACAATCTCGTGCTTGCACAGAGATGAATAGAAGTAAGTATTAACAAGAAGTTGTTTTTGCATGAAACTGCACAAATAAAATGGATGCGTCAGAGAGTATTTTAATAAGGTGTTGGGTAGTGCAAGTCGTCTGATGAATCTTGCATGAATATTTATCAGCTGATCAATGTTTTATTGATTGGTTTGGCATCATCTTAGAGTTTCAGAGTTTGTGGGACCTTGAGGGCTGATACAGGTGACGACTTATGCCTTTGGGTGGAAGATGCGTCCAAACATAGTTCCTTATGAGTGAAGCTTTGCCTCTATACGGTGCAGTCATCTAACAGGTTTTGCATTAATGTAACACATCAGGCACTGTATGTATTTTGATGATAAACAGGAGGATTTTCATGCTGGCATTACTAATATAATATTCATAACGAGGGAGTGTATGGTGGTCTGAGACACTTTATCTAGTCTGGATTAACATTTTCACAGCTGCTACAGTAGCTACCGTGACTCATATCGTATCTCATTGGAATTCTGTGTAACAGGTAGCCAGAGCCAAGTGATGAAACTGTCCATATCCAGTTATTACTGGGTTATTATAACGTGGGGGACGAGTATGTTGAGTCACTTGCTTAAAAGTTACATAAATATGAACATCTGAATCTATAGTCACAGATTTTGTCTTCTTATTGGGCATACAACTGGAATAATATTAATATTTAAGGTGCTCACCAGCTCCATATTTTTTTTTTCTTTATTTTCACAACCACAGTCAGCGGGAAGGCGAGGTTAGAGTAGTCCTCACTCCAGGATGCTTCAGACACAGCCAGCAGACCTAGAATATGTATTGGCACATTAGTAGCTACAAGTGGAGTCCAGGATGCATACTGCATCCAATTCACTACTTATATACTAGTTTGGGTGAGTGAGTTGGATGTCTTTGCTGTAAGAGAAGATGGACTCCGGGAGAGGGTTATGATTCGCGACACAGAGAGAGAGAGAGAAGGAAAACAACGTGCTTGTATTGTAAATGCCTCCGCGAGCAACTTAAACCCATTTTTCTTGTCATCGTCTCGTTCCCTCCGTCTGTATCTCTTTAACTTTTAGGTTGTGTGCGGACTATGTTACATATTGCCTGCGCCGTCGTCTGTAAGAAAAAAAAAACATGTCTGGAATCTCATCTAGCATGAACAATGAGGCCCGGGACAAAGTATAGAAAGGTAAGGAGGTGGCTTTGTACTGTATGTGTGCAAATCAGTGTGTGTGTGTGGGGGGGGTGTACCAATAAGAATGTGCAGGCGGTGTGTAGATGTGTGTGTGTATAAGGTGGTAAATTGTGACATTTTTTTTTTTCTCTTCAGGATGGCAGAGCCGGAGCAGCAGCACTCATCAGAGGGCTGTATATGTGGCAGCGTAATGGGGTCACAGTAGATGTGCAGGACAGGCAGGGGCTCTATTTCACAGGCTGAGATGGAATGTGCAAGGCGGTAGCTGGAGCAGGCCGCAGAAGGGTCTGAATAATGAATTCTCTCTCTCTGACCTGTCTGCTTTGTGCCCCCTCGTTCCCTACTCCGCCGCCTCCCCCCGCGTCCACAAAACTTGGATATTAAAAGATGTCATAGGCCCTGCAGTGTCACAGAGGAGCCAGTGGTCATGATACCGGAGCAGCGTATAGGAGAGCTGTGCAGAGGCAGAAGAAGATGAAGACTGGCAGAATGATATGATAAGCCAAATGTTTCAGTGTTTGCCTGCCAAACACGGCGAGTTCTGATTTGTGCAATTACGGTAGCTCTTTCCAGATGGGGAATGACAGGATGGGCCTCGTTTGTAGAGGACAACGTGTGAGAAGGAACTCCAGAGAATAAGTTGGACACGGGCCTGAGAAAGACGGAGAGCAGCCTGCTGTGTCTACCTGCTGAGTCCACATGATGACAAACTCTGCTCCTTTTCTTTGAGGTGACAACCGAGTCGTATCACTGAGCGGATCAGATACAGGAACACTGCTCACCAACCTGAGGCGGATCTGTTCAACAGTTCTCCCTGCATAAAATGACACAGCTACTCAGTGCCTACTGTAGTTTACTAGAAACCTGAACACTGAATTATGTTAGGAGGTGACAGAGCACCAGGAAACCTATTTTGTTGTTAAGTGGGCATGTATTAATAATTCCGCACAAGCTTTGAAGCATAAACACAAATTAGGGTGTGAAAACAAACATACAGAGGCAAATTATTTTAATTAAAGTGTTTGCCTAACGATGATAAGAACATCCACGGTTCCTGTAGCCTGAGGGTTTTATGGAGTCTGTCTGAAGAGGAGATACGAACGTCTGCTCACTTCTGCTTCTTTCATCATCCTGTTTGACGGGGCCGGCTTGAGGCTTTCGGTGGCCCTAAACAAGAGTTTGTTTGTGGCCCTGGAAACACTTCAACAAATCAACAAAGTGCAGACACGATGGAAGACGGACACATGAGCTGACATCAGATCTCTTACTTTATTCAAGGTTGGTAAGTAGCTACAGAGAAGCAACGCTGTGTGAAAAGTAAATTAAGGAGACAATAAATTGCTCAGCTGATTCTACGGGATTATTTTAAGTAGAAAACAAACAAAGTCGTTGGTATTAAAAACTATGAAGTCAGCCTAGAAACTGAAGAGAAAGAAAGAGTTCTTAGCTGAACTAGTTTGTTGGGATTTCTGATGTTTTTTTCTCATTATGTCTGAAGTGTTTTGACACACATTAACTGAATATTCACTGAAGACTACAAAGGCAGTTCGTCGTCTGACACCTTTGTAGACAAATGAAGCTGTTAACCAGAAATCTGATAAACAAGAGCTAATAAATACATTGCATGGTGATGATTTGCACAGAGATTAACACATTTAACATACATTGTAAAATGCAACACGGCTGCTTTTATTTAGGTCAAGATTTGTTCAGGCAACATGACAGTGTGTTGGCAACGCTGTAAAATGTTAACCAAACATGTAATATTGTGTTATAATGCAAGATTTTTTATTTTTGTAATGTCATACTAAAACCACAGTAACTCACTGCCACACCTCAGTGGTAACCATAGAAACTCACTGTCACACTTGAGTGGTAAGCGTAGTTACCGTGATAAGTTTCTATGGTAATCATAGAAACTTACTCTCACACCTGAGCTGTAACCATAGTAACTCACTGTCACGCCTGGGCTGTAACCTTAGTAACTCACTGTCACACCTGGCCCGTAACCATGGTAACTCCCTGCTGCCAGCATGCTCACGGTGCGAGAGGGCAGAGAGGGATGCTGTGCTGCTGCCAGAAGAGGTGCTGAATGAATCCCACTCCACAAATATAATCCAAACAGTCCAGTCCGGAACAGAGTTGTTATTTCACAGTGTAGCACACAACTGTGCGTGAGACATCCTCTCACATTTTGGGAGATCTTTGTACAATTACCACAAATCTCCAAACTTACTGTGGGCAAACAGTCTGATGTTAGATTACCCTGCGGAGCAGCAGCTTATATGGCAATAGATCAGCTTTGACCCGGTCAAAAACTAATTGATAACTGATAACGTCAGAGCACAAAAATAGGACAGTGGCAGCACACGGACAGACGAGACGGGGAGGAGCAGCAGCGGCGTGCAGCTGTGAGTTATACAGACCATCAGGAGGAAAGCGAGAAATATAAATCTGTAAGCTAATGGACGTGTGGCATGAGAGGAAGGGAAAAGTGTTAATTGCGAAGGTCTCATGATCGGTGTGTGAGAGTTGGCAGGCCCTGAGCGAGTCAGTCGACTTAACACCATGTAAAGTGTGAGGAGCGAGCACTATAGAAAGTCACGGAGATTGTGCGGCCCCCCCAGCAGTTGTGGTCCTTAAAGAAGAGTGTAGAGTGTTTATGCCAGTGGCCGGGCCTGCTGTTTCATTAAAACTTAGATAATTGCTACGTGTATGTGTGTGTGTGTGTGCAGAAGTTTGTGAGTTATAAAGAAAGGGAAAGGTGGATGGGGACAAGCCGCAAAGTGACATTAAGGCAGTGCCACATCATTAGTCTACTAGCCAGGCTCACAAGGCAGAGCATTGCTGGCAACCTACATTATTAACTGACACACTGAAACACTGGCAGGGGTGTGTACACGCCGGCACATTGCTTCCTATCACTGTACTACAAGGTGAACAGAGGCTAGCGCAGTCTGATTACCCATTCAAAGCATTGCCAACTCGGCCAATCAACCGAGACGCAGCCAAGACATGACTGATACAGACACTGTGTGGCTTGTGGGCACACCGCGGCCCTCAGTTCGAGCAGCCCGCTTGTTTGGTTTGCTTTCGACTCTTTTGTTTTGACGTAGCGGCGGCCCCTGTAGATGGCGCAAAGCCACGGTGTAAACGCTGCTCTCCTCTGACAGAGCAAATTAAGCCGAGATGACAGACGAAAGGCCAAGCGCTTCCAGAATAGCACAACAGAAAGTGCTGTTAATGAAAGTCTCTTGTTGTGAAAATGGGGCTTCGCAGGAAGTGGCAAACGGAAGCTGTTATGAATATGCAATGCCTCAGTCAGCCGAGGATTATTTAGCATACTAACAGGAGGACAGCTCTCTGGACCCGCACGCTGCTGCCGCCCTCAGTACGGGGAAACGCATCGTAGAAGTTAACCGTACAAATGTGGCTCTTAAGTCTCAAAGACTGGGGCGTAATGTGGATTTGTTGCTTCATCCATGAACTGACGTGAGGTGAGTTTTTTTTTTTTTGTGTGTGTGTGGAGTGTATTACCCGGCTACTTAAAATGAGAACTGCAATTAAAAGGATGACAGCTTTATTAACACATGCAGAAGAGTGGAGCACTTGATTAGTGGAGAGCAGCTGATTTACATTCTCGTGTGTGTGTATGTGTGTGTTAATGTGCGTGCGTGTGTGTGTGCATAGCCCAACCCAGACTTTTAAAATGTGACGCTCTTCCCAAGACACGTCAACCACACTGTCAACAACTCCTGGTATTTTCTGTGCCTTCCCTAAAAAAAATAAACTTTGCCTTGTTTATCGAATTGACAGTTATTTGCGGTGAGTGGGTGGCCGGCGGTATATGATTATTGTGCCGCTGCTTGAAAAATTGTTATGGGGTGAGAGAAACCGTTTATAAGAGCTTGTTTACTGCTTCCCCAGACTTTCTCCACACTGAGAGACAGACAACATCTGGCATAAAGCAAAACTCAAAACCTAGTTTTCCCTTCAACGGTGGCAGGTTTAATCCATGTAATTCACTGTGAAATCTGATTTGCGGTGACAATACCAAACTGAGATAAGATAGTGTTGTAATTGTCTTGTGTTGACAGTCGGGGCAGATTGAGGCGTGCACACACGCACGCGCACACACACACACATTAATTACGCCTGCATGCAAGGTGACATTAGTCTGGTTTTCAGGTGCTGATGGTTTTGACATAATCGCAGCTGTGAAACTACCAGTTTAGGTGCACAAGAAGGGAACCACAAGTGGTTTTACATGTTCACAACAAACACATAATCTATTCCGGGAGTGTGTGAAAAGCAAGTCAAAAGCACTAAAACGCTTGGCTTGTAAAACACTTCACCGCCAGGATCAATAGATGCAAATAAACAATGTTTAGCCTCGGTTTTTCGAGGGTAGTATCCATCAGCACATCTTCGTGAGATTGCGAGGTGCAAAATCGAACACACAAAGGAGGCCGAGAGCTACTTTGAGTTCCCTCCCCTCATTAATGTCTAAATTGTATAGCTGATGGGCTCAGGGTGTGTGGAGCTTGGCAGGGCCTTGCTCTTTGGGACTCACCAGCATCACTTGGACAGATGGCGAGAGGAAGCAGCTGTGACTAAGGGATATGCAGAGGAGCCAGAGAGCCAGCCCCATCTACAGCACTGTGGCAATGACACAACCTCAACATGGAGGTTGAGTAGCAAAGTAAGCGAAATGGAAAACAATGGCTACGTTCGCCGTTCCACGCGGCGCCGAGCTTGAATCCCTCGCCTCCCCTTTCTTCCCGCTTCATTCAGGTCTTCAGAGCCCCCAAACCAATCCAATAACTCCCCCCAAAAAACACCTCAAAGCTTCCTCTGATATCTCCAAGCACCAAAAATATAGTCCAGGAAAACTTTAGGCTCTTTCCTCATCCCTGTTGATGTGCTGTTTGGCAGGAGGGATGCATAAGAATGAGCAGTTAGCAGCGTTTGGAGTCCAACTGGGGGGCCTAGCTTGAGAAATGAGCTGGCATTTGCAGATAGGCAGGCACAGACTGATGGAGTCACTCTGAGGGGGTTCAGAGGGAAATTTTCATCGCTTTTCTTGGGGGGGGTAAATCATGCTGTACGGTAAAGGGACAAGAGCGCCGAGGTACTGTGGGATGAGGCGCTAGGCAGCTGTCTGAGCCTGGGATTTCTGCTGAGCACGGCATTAACATGCGCCAACATGTCTGCGCTGGCATGTGATTTCGTTATCGGCTGCCCTCACTTTACTTCTCACTTGACTAGATCATATTGAGGCCAGACCAGAGTTCCTCAGAGGAGGAAAGAAAAAAAAAAACATGTGCATGTCTATTTATCCTCCGATATTCTGTTTGATTTAATGATACGATAGCATTTGAAGCTATTACCGCTAAACAGAAGGCAAAACAGTATCAAGCCACATGTCCTCTGATGTTTTCCCCGCTCCCTCAACAACACGCATATCACTTCTTTTATTTTATTCCCTTTTTCAGAAGTCTAGCAGATGTTCACCACCAAAATATTTGAAGTTCTTTTGGGGCCTTTTAGGACGACAGCGTGAGCTGTTCTGCTTCAAAAACAGCCATTTCTAATTAAGCATGGTTTCCAAATGAAGGGGTAAACAGAAAAGGCTCCAAATGGTTGTCATTAGGGGCTCATGTTAGAGCTCATAGGTTAGGTCCCCACTCTCATTAAACAGGGTCTGCTCCCAACACACACACACACACACACACATGCATGCATACAAAAACAAATCTGACAAAACAAACCACAGGGCCAGCATCCATGTGCCGGCGCGTGTATGTGTAAGCATTTACATATGCATGGATGTGTGGAGACCTTTTGTGCGTTTATGTGCTTGTGTGTGCATGCGCCTGCCTGAGTGAACAGGCTGAATCTCATTTACAGTCCACGGGGTCACTTATTGACTGAATCAAACCCCCCTGACAGGGCCCAGACCGAATGGAAGCTTAACAAGATTACTGTTATATATAGCGGCGGTAATGGGAACCTCTCTGGAGATCCTGGTACTGCTGATTTGTGCCCCGCTACCCAGATTTGTGCAGAAATGCCTAACATTCTGCACACAGTCTCCCTCCACCGGGAAACTCCTGATGCATTACAGCTGCAACGGATCAATCAATCTGCCTACTCCCAGCACTCCCATCTCTCTCCACCTGCTGCCTGCCAGGACAGTGATTCCTCAGAGGACTGTGCCTGAGGCTGCACTGTCTGAGTCCGTGCTGCCCATGCATGCTTGTCCACCTCCACTGCCAGGCGGAGAAATCGCCGGCTGAATGGGCCTCTTTTTCCGCCGTCCCCTCCTGTGCATACTTTCCGGGTTCGAAATCCAATCGCGCAATATTGTCGGCGTCCAGCGCGCCGCCAGTCACGTCAGTTTAAGGCAGATGAGCTAAAGATCGAGGGGGAGTGCGAGAAAAGAGGCTCGTATTAGAAAACGCGGTGCAGCCACACTTGTTTTGATTAATGGACCTCTCTCTGCCTGTGAGTGACGAATTATCAGAAGGCTGGATGGCTCGTTCATCACTGTCAACCGAGGCCTGCTAGTGCGGTGTCTCCAGTCCACCAGCCAGTCCCGCTACCATCTCACCCTTATCACTCCCACCTGGTCCTGGAGATTTGCAGGAGAGGAAGGAGAGAGGAGAGACTGGAGGAGGAAACAAGAAGCCGGAGGGAGCGCAACTGACACGTCGAGGTTTTGGTGCTCAGTCACCATCCTGACAGTCATTAAAGAAATGGACGCAGCACTTATCGGGAGATTTACTGTATATTTACTCTGATAAACTAAAGACGGCGAATGCCTACAAGCAGGCCCCAAAGCATTATCAAAAGATTGAAGTTAATTTGGAGAAAGGAAAGGAGGCGGGGGCGATAAGAGTCTTTCATGTTAAACAATTGACTGGCAGATAGTGGAATTTTGTTTTGTATCTCAGCCCGAGGCTCTGCTTGGCCTCTAATTAAGCAGGTAGAGTGCTTTAGCAACGGGAATCTTATCTTGGCTTTTGCCAGGCGACAGAGATAGTGTTCAGCAGCATAAACACTAATTAATTACCAAGAGTGTACTTTACTGTGAGAAGGCTTGTCGGCTGGTGCCTGCTGTGATGGGCGTTACAGAGATACAGATAGAGAGAGAGGCTACACACACACACACACGGACACACACGCACCATAAAATAAGCAAAACCCTCATTTCCATTTTTACGGTCCGTCTCCTTTTTCATATTCACTCTCTCTCTCACTGGCTCGTGCACCCAGTCCCACCTGGACAGCGGAGGGAAGGTAAAGCAGTTGTTTTCCATGTGAGGTACTATCCTTTGACACAGACAGCAGACCAAGCCGAGCCCGTGATGGATGGGAAGTGGACAGCTGTCGACAGGCGGGAGGACAGTGGGGGCCGCGAGCACCCGACGGAGACACACCTAATTCCCAGGTCTTATTTTGTCAATAAACAGCAGCCAGTGGCACTCAATTAGAGGGCTTTATTGACTATGCTGCCTAGCCCGTGTCAGATGTCAGCTGGTGACACAGCTTGATGTCCGACAGTGGCACTTTCTGCAAGATTACAGAAAATAGAAAAATCAAAAGAACATTGCAGAAGCAGAGAAAATAAATAAAGGAGGGAACACAGAGGGAGGATTTGGCGAGAAATAGACGGGGTGAGATTAGGAGCGATAAAAAAGTGGGCGAGTGAGAGCCACAATAGTCCTCAAAGCATTTTTTCAAGTGTCTCAGGTTATTATGCTCTCTTGCGCCTGCTGAATGTGAGCTTAAACAAAATGTAGAAAATGTAGGAATTCAGATATGACAAATAGTATCAGTAATTGGCAGGTTTCACTTTGTTGTCTTTCATGTTTATTCATGCCTGCAGACAAGTCAGGATGAAAAAAACATATATATCCTCCTTCCCATCTTTTTCTTGAGAGTGAACAAATCCTCTAACCGGTGTTTGTTTTCGGTCGTCTCTCCTGCAGTATGTTGCCTTTTGTTTCACTTCAAACGGCACTGCATCATCTGTTTTTCTCCTGGAGAGGCGGAAACAAACAGAACCACCAGCTTAGCCGGCTTTCCAAAGTAATTGGTTTGGAGTCATTCCTTGAAGCGCTTGCATTTTTTTGACACAGTGATGCTTACTTTTCCAGATATATATATATATATATATATATATATATATATATAATTTTAAAGAAAAAAATACACTTTTTACCTAAAGATAAACACTGGAACATAAACCTGTGGATTCTCAGCAAACAAGAGCACATTATACACTTTTTATACCCTCTCTGACACAGCGGTGCAGTTGTTTAAACTGGTGCATTTCAAAAAACTTTTAAACATTCTGCTACATTAATTCCCCCGAGCTCTATCATCACATTCACAACAATAAAGTGCATTAAAGGCATTCAGTGTGTTCTGGACCATAAAATGTTGTTTCCCTTAAAAAAATATCTTGGTAATTGGTTCATCGTTCCCTGAACATCCACTACTTTGAATCTTTTATGCAATGTTATGACAATATTATTAATTATTAGTAGCTGAAGAGACAGATAACGGGAGAGGAATTAAAGGACTGAGCTGACGGCTGTTTATTGAGAAGGAAAGGGAGTCACAGATCTGTGGCACTGAGGAGGGAACGGCGTCAGAAATGTAGATAACTGAAAAAAAGAGAATATTGATGTACATAACAGCAGAAGAACCTGAACCTCCATGCATGGTTCCCTTGCATTACTTTGCAGAAGATAACAGGCTTGTTGCTAATGAGGTTGACATTTCCCATGAAAAAAAGGGTGAAACAAGACCACAAGAAAAACATGTCATGCATGGGCTGAGGATTTTCTTTAATTTCCCAAATAACCTAAGTTTTACTATGGAAAAGTAATTGTATGTTTTTTAAGCAATGGACTGCAATAGAGTCTACGTGAAAGATTATTACAGTCATTTTAATCTTTTAAAAAACTGTCAAAACAGACAGAGATTGGACAATTATAGGCATGGGTGGATTAACCTGTGAGGGGGTACCAGGAGGAAAATGTATTATGTAAATTGGTTGAATAATGTCACAACTCAGAGTACCACATTTTGATGCTACACTCTCGTGTAATCTGGTAATTAGTACCCCTGCACGTCTGTTGTGGCACTGTGTAGCTTTGCGCTCCGGGTGCAGTCACTGGCGAGACGTACGTAGCGCTTTACGCCACTGAGTCACACACCAGCAACTATCTCAGTGATTTTGGTGAAACTGGATCATATATAATGGAGAAAACATTTGGTGGTTTCCCTCTGGCTCTTTTAATGACTCACAGGGGTTCTGTGCTGTGAACTATTGCTGCCGTTAGCTAATGTCAGCTCAGTTTGTTAGCTGGGCTGCCAGTGTTTGTAGCACAAGCAGGGGAAGGGAAGTTTTTCAGGCATGCCAGAGCTTGACAAGCAGGTAATGTAGCAGCCTGTATGTACATAATGGCAGATGGAAAGAGCCCAAAGAGGATGCTAACGAAGAAGCTAAGAAGAGAAAATGAAAGAGTGACCAAGTGAGAGTAAATCTCTGTCTGACTTTAAGTTGTTGGTGAAGAACTTTGTGAAATAAAAGGCTGAAAGACAGGCAGACGCCGAGCTTGGCTTCTTGTGTTGGACTATTAAGTAATATTAGCAGGCTGCTTTGTCTCGTGTTGTTGTATTTGTATTAATGCATGTGTAATGCATAAAGCTCCATTTTCACTGCACATCAGCCAGTTCGGCAGCCTTAATGAATAAGCTTTCGAGGCAATTAGGGTTCTGGGGCGTTGTTGTTTTTGGAAAGACAAACCAGTTGAAACATACAGTACATCATCATGCAATATTAACTACATAAAAGCCAACTGAGCCAACTTTTGTGCTTCCCAAACTTAAATTGATCACGGTGACATTGCAATTAAATGCACTCACATGCGGCAATGATGAACTACCATGACCAGAATCAAGCATCAACAGCCTCAACAAAACATTATACCCTGCACCGCATGATGAAATATAACTTATAGGTCTCACTTTTTGTGGCACAATCACACAACTTGTACTAAAATCCTATATTCAATTTTTCCTCAAAGTAACATTTGTATATATTTTTTTAATGATTAGTATTAAAACTGCATTAATCATGATGAATGATATGTGAATGATAAAACATGATGAGGTGTCCCAAAAATAATGGATGCTACAGAGGCGGAGTCAGTCCACTTCATCATTCCCTCCACTGACTTCATTATTTTTTCATGTTGGGACTCGGGACATTGCACTTCTTGTACTTTTTTAATTGCCACTTGGAAAACTTTAGGTTATTTTCACTAACTTCCTAAGGTTTTATTATTAATAAGTGAGTAGTTCAAGAATGAATATACGGCCCCTTGATTGGCCAATGAAGTTCGAAGTTCCACTATACCATGATAATGCTCCGTGTACTGTGACAACACTCCCCTCTTTCTTTCTCCTCTTTTAAAAACAGTCTCTCACGAGTGTTGCAGATGTTCTTCATGGAGCTCTACAGGGATTGAACTCCTTCCTTGATCTAATTATAATCATTAGCACACAGTGTGATGCTAAGCTGCACCTACAATGACACCCAGCAGATGGTTATGCTCTGGATGCCAAAACTGGGTAGTGGTGCTTAATCCCAGCAGGTGGCCTTTCAACCAGCCAGTGGCTCACCTGACTAATAAATGAAACATAAAGAAAGTACAATAAAATGAGGCGACTTCACTTAAAAATCGTGCACCAAGTAAAAACACAACACACAAAATCTTTAGTGGATTTAAAACAGTTATCCTAGGCTGAATCCATTGGAGGATCCATTTGTCTGGTATCTATGTATCTATGGTCATAATTCTCAAGAGCTTGGTAGATTGTTGATTATTATTAAAGCTGCATTAAGTTATTTTTGACCACTTGGGGGCAGAACTGAGCATCTGAGCTTCTGTACCACCAAAACAAGGCGATAAAAGAGGCTAAAAAGCTCTATAGAGCTGAATGCTGAGTGTCTGTTGGTTTGTCACCCTTTCTCACATCACACCTAGACATCTAGTCATTAATTGTTTACATCAAATATACCAATAGTGCAACTTTAAAGGGAGAAAGAGATCTAGGTTGACTCAAGTTTGTACTGAATCCTGTATTTCATATCAATGCATGCACGGTCTGCAGGGCTGATGTCTAACTGAATTGGGGGATTGTCTCACACCAGCCAAAGAAGATATGTCAATTGGGATAGATTTTTATAGCCGGAGAGAGCTTGTGAAGCTTTATTCATTTTATTGGAGAGATAAAACACATGGTCGAGCCGAGGTAGTAATTACAGTCACCGGCCTTCGCTGCAAACACCGAAGCTCGCTGAATGCTTCAGAGCTAATGTTTTACACCCAGATATTGTCACTGAATTTGAGTTAAGGTAGAACAAAGCCCCCTGGCTTCCAAACTGGGAGCAGTCCAGATGTACAGGTTGGACTTTCATGGGGAGTAATTCTTTGAGAGTATTAGGCAAACAATTTAACTGCAAGCCATGTGCCAAAGTCACAAATGAGCATCTTCTGCAGCCAAGTGGACATTTCCCTTGCCAAGCACAACTAATTATAGGCTGAGTTTGGCCAACATGTTCAAATGATTTATGATAATGAGAATGACAATAAACCCACTACTGTCAAATTGTAGATCTGACCATGCCGTGTCAATTTCAACTGCCCTTTATGTAACACGGCTAAAAAAGAGAGCAGTGGATGTGGCAGTGTGCAAGATACTTCCATACCTTCAACACCAACTCGGAAGTTTGTCTCTGGGGGCCTTTTAACTGTAATATAACCGAATGTGACTCTTGAGAACTTGTTTGTGTCTTTTTGATGTTTCCGAGAGTTTTGCTCATTTTTTCCAAAAACCTCTCTGCCAGTGCTTGACTGCCACTCACAATATAAGTGGTGGAAGTGCTGGCAAAAAAACTCCCAAAAAAGCATCACTTCTGCCAATTAGATACCATGCTGGAAGACTGATAGAGAGGTTGATACAAGAAAGAAAGAGAAAAGCCGAGAGGGAAACAGATAACGACAGAGAGATACCTGCGCTTAAGAATCTAGCACTGGAGCCCAGGAAGAATATTCCGTGTCTGAATGAAACTAATGTGACTCCTAATGAATTAAAGTGTGAGGCAAAGCCATGATGTGAAACATACAGTATGACTTGCTGCAGTATATAGCCTGTTCAATTACAAGCCAATTCATTAACACTCTCAGTGTAGGTGTATCCTAATTACAAGAGCAACAGAGCAGCATGCTGTGCAGGTCTCTGGCTTATAAAATAAATATACCTGCACTTGTAATGATAAGCAGCTGTCTTAGTGTCACTTTAACATGGAGCAGCAGGTGTGACATGACGTTCAACAGCTCTGGGAATTCAATCAAAGATGCAACAAGACAGAAAAACAGAAGAAATGTTTAAAAATGAATTTCTAACACAGCTATTGCAATACTTTGTTTTGAAATGCTCATGATATTTTTTAGCATTAGCATTTCTGTGAGCATGCCTCAGCATCTTCTGACAGTAGTAATGCATTATTTAGTAACACGTTACAGTAATCACATTACTTCTTTCAGGAGTGAGTGGTGATGGTGCTGATGCATGGTTTATTATCACTTTATTTAGTGAGTGGCAGCTAGCTTGGCACAGACACAGGAATCGGTTGGGTGGACTTCCCACAGGTAAGCCTACGTTCAGGAATCATCTTTCTTTCTTTCTTTCTTTCTTTCTTTCTTTCTTTCTAGTTGGAGAGTATATGAAGCCAGAGGCTGCTAGCATGTGAGGTCATTAAATACCACCAAATAATTCACTGAGGTCTCCACTGAGTCTGACCTCTCGAAGCGCCACGTACATGTAGCCCGGAACGGACAAACCAAACGCTGGTTCTAGATATGGCCTTTCCAAGCTTGTAAAGTTGTCTCCTACATGCTGGGAAAAAATCTTTAAATCACCACCAGACACCACTGGACCTCACTAAATCCTACACACTGGACCTTTAAACCACAATAACATGAGTTAGAATCAGAGGACGTGATGTGTGGGTGTGGAGGGTTTGAAACTGAAAGCACCTTTGACACAGCTGTGCTGAGTAACAAATGTAATTGAACTACTTTTTTAAAAAAAAAAAGAGTAATTGATTACATATTGCACTGCTGCTATAAGACATATTTGATGGGCACATTCTTCATTTGATGAAAAGAGGTGATTCTGCATATACTATGCGCAGTACTGGAAGTGTCTCGGTTGCGTGGGCCATAACTATTCGCAGGAAGTGATAGAGCCAAGAGACCCGTTTTGTTTTGTTGTGTTTTGGCCTGCACACTCAAGAGTGTAGAAAAGCCATAACTGAAAAATGTAACTTTTAATCAACCCCAGCTATTCTGTTGTGCTCAGTACACTGTGTGAATCGGAGTTATTTCATCTTTATTTTCATTATTCTAAGAGCCTTGTTTATACATCATTTAAATGTAATAACATCTTACTGTGTTGTGTAAAATGCAAGAGCTGGTCATTTGAATATGATTGGCTCTGAGAATTCGCTGTTCTCTCACGGTAACAAAAGAAAAAGACAGATGAGACTGCGGGGAGATGGCAAAACTTTATTACCAAATCAAAGCTCTAATAAAAGTTCCAGCATGCAGCGCTGAGCCTCATTCATTCTGAGGGCGCAACATCCTAGAAATCATCTCTAGTGTCCTCCAGTGTGGCTGCTAGTGCACCAGATTGGAACAAAGAAGGTGTAAGTGAGAAACAGCGCCCGTGTTTGGATAAGACGGCTCAGGGTCACCGGGGGTTGTTGTTACAGATTTATGGACTAACTTTTGATATATTAAAATTAATTAACTTTATGATTATATATCCACAAAAGGCTGTGATTTAATTAAATAAAAATGTGTGTGTGTGTGTGTGAACCTGACAGTGCATTCTAAGTTTGTGTGCACTCTGCTCATTATCTACACCCATAATAAAGAGATGACCAATCAGTGTGTTTAGGTAATAAATCCTGTGTCACGTGTGGTCACTGCAGGTGAAGTGATGCCAACATGTAAAACTCACACAGCAAGGTGACACGTTTGTTATCAGCACCTTGAACAGCACAAAGAAAAGTCTGGAAAATGCCTTAAATTGAAATCTAGACTAGTAAAGAGACAACGAAAGCCAAACCAGCTACACTGGTACGTTATCTCTGCACTTTTTCAACAAATGCCGTGGCTCGATTTAGTTGGAAATGGCTGCTATTCGACTACGACGGACCTGCAAGACAAGGGAACCATACATCAGCCTAACTTTGCACTTTGAAAAGCATCACTGGGTTATATGAATCAACCAACAGGCTTGCTTTCACCCAACACAGGTTATTTTTTTCAGCTCGGTTGTCAGGCTACTGCCTGATTAGTTTTCTTCTTTTCGTTCTTTGTATTTTTAACATTATCTGATATGAAGAAGAAGCTTGACATACACTTAAACAATGACAGACAATTTCATGAGAAACAATCTTTATATACATATTTAAGAGTATTCTTAGCTTGCTTCAGAGACTGTTCCAACCTGTGAAGAAAAATGAATAGATAAAAGTTAAAAGAAAAACACACAGCAAAGCACTTGACAAACACACACTCAGTGTGTGCTGCATTACTTTGTAAATAGTGGTGATCTACCCTCTTCTCTTTTACAGGAAATGCTCTAAAAGCTATTGCTCGACGCATTAACAGTCCTACTGGGTTATGCAGAGAGAGTGTGGGCCACTTCTCCCACAGCTGGAAGAAAAGAGTGGCCATGAGGGAGGCACAGAGAGAGCTCAACCTTCCGGAGCATGCTGTTTGACAGATTGCCCAACGCGATGGGGTTCCACACAGAAAATGATAGCAAGAATCCGGGAACAACAAAGTGCTTTGTCCAAGATTCTCTCTGCAGACTGAACCTACTGCCCCCATGGCAGGACCTGGAGGTCCAGGAATCTGTGAACAAGGTAGTCCAGGATTTCACAGATGCCCTGTCAGGTGAACATTAAGTGTGGATCTCTCACCTGAAAAACTATTCTGCATCTTTAGGACACTTCAGCACAGACAGGGAGCTCTGACCTGACCAACCCACCTCAGCAAGAAGTATGAGGACTCTGCTGAACATGATCCCTAGACCCAATACATCTGTGCAGAAGAGACCTAGACCACAAAGGAAGGAGTGATCTCTGAGTTAATGGTGTGTGAAACGGCACTCACACAATGTTTACTTGGCTGTTAATAACAGATTTTAAACTTTATGTATTCTCCTGTAGAAAATCCACCAGCAGCAGTCTGTAGCACGAGCCATGGAGAAGGATAGCCGGGAAAATCCACCTGTGGCTGAAGCCAAGAAGAAATCTTTGTATTTTAATGAAAAAATGTACTTTCTTTGTTATTCTTCTCTTCAGTTGAGAACATTTTACCAAGAGAAGGCCTAACACGTTTGCAGAAATCTTTGAAATCTTTTAGCTTTTTGTATTTTTAGGCATGGTTGCATTGAGAATGCGGTGTCCACTTGCAGAGGCATGGAGGATGGTGCTGGTCTCCACATCATCCATCACTGATAATGGACCCATAACTCCATTTCCCAGGTAACCTGAGGGTTTGGCTAATACCTGGAACCTCATTACTATCCCATAATGTTCCAGTGCAATGAAAACATAGCAGTTCGACTGGAATTACTTAACAGGTGTCTGTAATTTATTGGATATCATCCAGACCATGGTATAAAGCACAATATTGTCCACAATAATTGCTATGTGTGTAAAATAGACTATTAATTATTTATCCATGTTCTTCGTGTTCTGTGTTGGTGTCGCCTGGGAGTCCTGAAGTGTTTTGCTTGGCTAACCCTGTGACATGGCCGCTTTCCCTGCCCGCTGAGCAATTGAAACACAATTGCCGTGCTTTTCATTCAGCCATTGCAGCTTGTTTCCACTTCATTGTCAGGACGATGGGTCAAAGCTGTGTTGCAGATTAACTCTGCAAATAAATAAGAAAAGGCAAGTGAGCGGGAGCTCAGGTTGGGGCAAATCGATAGGGTCAAACGAGGAGAGAAACCAATGAGAGCGGCTGAGAGAGAGCAGAGGGAAACAGCAAGACGGAAGTGGAGAGAGCTGTAGGCAATCAACTGAGCCATCAGCTGCATGTTAAACCCACAGGAACTGTTTTCCCTCGAGGAAATGATTGTTCAGGAGCACAGTGAGGGCTCATCTCCGACGACTGAAGTCTGCATTAAGTGTCCTGCGCACAAGACCTGAGGGGCAGTTGTTTATTGATTCAGCTGCTCTGATCGCTACATCTGTTCCTCTTTAGCTCATTTACTTACAATACTGTCTTTATATATTAAGATTATCACATGCTAGGACTGCTTTGATTGGGCTCCATCTCCAGCATCAGACCCCGTGTGTCTGTGTTTGCTGGCTTGATACGTAACAGCCACTGATTAAGTCCTATCAGCTAGGATATTATCCCATTAAAGCCCTGTCATTCCAGCCCTCTGAACACACAAACACAACCTCCCCAAATTAAATTAAACATTGGAATCAATGGAAATTGCATGAAATAAAGGTGGCAGCAAAAGAAAAAAAAAAAAAGAAGATGCAATTACACGTTTCTTCTCCGGCTGTTTCCCCTCGTCATTTCTCACTTCGCGTGCCATGTTACAGCTTCAAACAAACAAACAAACTACACTGAAACGCGGTAAAGCAAGAAGGGTGCCATTCGTGCAAAGCCCAGAGCTGTATCATAAATTCAATCGAGGTGAAATTCTGTTTGTGGCCTAAAAAACAATGAGATGGGGTTTATTAAGTGAAAATGGGGAAACAGTGAGAGTGGAAAAGCTCTTCCAATTGCATTAGGAGTGGATCTGGGAGAGCTGGTGCAATAATGGCACGGAAGGCCGGGTCAGATTACAACAGAATGGTAAAGGGTTTAGTGGACAAGGAAGGGCCCAGAGAGAGCAAGACAGGCTGAGAGAGAGAGGCTAAACAAAAATTATGAAAGATATTGGAAGTATAGGAAATGGAGTGAATGAGAAATAGAGGAAGAAACGGGAGAAGTTAGAAAAGTTTTGTGCATTTGAAGTACGGAGTGTGTGTGAAAAGCTGTTTTTCTGCCTGCATATGTCTGCACCATATTGCTGTGTAATCTCTCTGGCTTGATTCCAGCGCCTGACCTCTGTTGTATGTGATCCATCTCTCTCTTCCATCGTGTTTCCTGTTTACGTCTCCTCTAAAGAATATGTAATGAAGCCAAAAAAACCCAAAAAACTAAAGGCTGCACAAAAAACTTTGAAACAGCCTGCTCTGTTTTCCTGATAAGTGGTATCATCCGGTCGTTTTCATAAAGACTGTCCTCTTGTAACACATGGAAAGGTAGAGCGATGTTGTTATACTGATCGAAGAACACTTACGGAGGAGGTCAGGAGGAACGGATGAGCATACAGTTTGTGGAGAGGCGACACAATGGTGACAGCAGTCCGTGGCCTGTGGCTAAGCTTTTCTCCGACCAAGTATGGAAATAAACTTAATAATGTCCTGACCACAGCGGGTTTCAACACATGCTCACTGCTGTTCAGCTTTGGTTAGGCATGATGATTCGCTGTGGAAGTAGTGACATAAATTAAGTAGGTTAAGTGGTGTGCACTCGTAGCCGTACATGCTGTGTACTGACAGCACGATCGGTTATTGAACTGGAGGTCAGCTGGAGTTTAAGCCGGCGGTAGGCTACAACAACTCTCACCTTGATGCAGGTGCACAGTTCTGACTGCATCCAAGCACTCTCTCATGGACAATGATGCTGGGCGTGTTTAGAGGTGCAACAAACTTGAAACTTTGACCCAGAGAGGGCAGTGAAACGCTCGCTTGTCAGCAGGATATTGACTTACTCTCTAAGTGCCCGTTTAGTGGGGTCTTTAAGCCAGAAATAACGAGAATAACTCAAGACTTTGGCCCAAGAACACAGTTTTTGTCAGGGAGTGAGGAAATGTGATACACACAGCGAAAGGTCCAAAGAAAATGTCACACCAAGGTTAACATAATTTGGTGAAATATATTTATTAAATATTCAAGCTATTGACAGGCAGAAGTTTGAGGCAGGTGCTTAGTAATCCAAGGAGACTGCAGTCTCATTAAGCTGTACAATACGGAGGACCTTGAAAGCACAAAATGGCTCCAACAACGAGGTGACTAAGCCTCGACGATGCATCCCTGTAGGATGAATCTGGCTTCTCAATAGCATCCTGATGTCTGGCCTTGCAGCCTGGCTGTCTGCTCTCTGACCGTCCCTGACAGTGGAAGTGTCTGAGTGCCACTCACTCAGTGCCCTTGCGTCTGCCAGGGCGCGACACACACTCATCGATACGTGGAAAGATACTCTCTGTAACGGCGGGGGATAAAATTGAACTGATTTAATCAAGGCGTTCGATACTCACCTCACCTTCTGCCAAATGACAATGTGATTGAGGACATTAAATAGCAATAACAGAGTGCTACCGTGTGAAGATGAACTCCCAGGCAGCTGTTTTCAAATTGCCATCTTCATCTCTTAGGAGTTGTAGAGAGGAAAAAACAATGCTTCTTCTTTGTTCTTAATCTGGAGGAGGGGAAAATTTCCATAGTATATAGGTACAAAGGGCTAAGAAGAATCTGCATTTGTATGGCTTGGTTCCTTAAAACATCCTCACTGCTATTGCTTTGGGAGTTGGTTGTTTTTCCAGACGTGACAAATTCAATTGTCCTTCAGGAAAACAATCTTCATAATTAGACTGTCATTGCAATTAATGACAATGTTCGCCATCATAGCTTATAGAGAAAGTCCTCTCAAGGTTGTGGTTGTTTCCATTGTCTGCAATTGAAAAGTTTCTAAATGGGGACTATTGAAAAAATATTGTCTATTTTGCCCACCTGGGTCTTTATCCGCCTTGAGGATCTAAACATATTCACCGATTCCCCCCGTTTCCTATTTTGCAACAACTTCCTCTCATGCAGGATGTTGTTTTCTGGGCGGCGGCTATTATAGGTTGTTTGGTGGCGACCCGTGGGGTTGTGTGGTCTCTCATACTCCCAGCTCTTATCCAAAGTGATTCCGACAGGCACATTAAAATGCAAATTCTTGCCTGTGCACTCCTTGCCATTTTGTCACTTCCTTTCTCCTTGTGTGGCATGTTGAGGGGAGAGGAATTAGAGAGCTGGCCCTGAGGTTGAATATTCAAATGGCCACCTGATTTCCCAGCAGAGCAGCACCAGCCAGGTTTCCATTTACATAGTTCACTTTCCCCATTTACTGCCCATCAACGCTGACTGACTCAACGACAACTATCTATCTATCTATCGAGGCCGTTCACACAACTTCCAACTCTGAACGGCGCGCAATCAAACAGTGAGCTACACGCTTCCATCAAGCGCGTTGTGCTACTTGAAAAAGACAGATTCACAAAACTAAACAACAAGACTGCCAAAAAGGTCATAAAAAGTCATCATTAGAATAATGGTGTAGAAAACAGCAGCTCATTATCACCACTGGGTCTACATGCTTGTTGGCAGAGGTCAATACTTTCATGTAGCACTGGAGGGGTTGCTGGGGTTTGACTCGCCAATTAGATCTAATTAGTGTATAATGTTTAATATGAGCACAGTAGAATACTATAGGTAATCAAGGCTGCACTGAACTGGAGCCAGCTGCTGCCCTGTGCTCACCGGGAGGAAGATACCCATCAACCGGCAGAACTTCTCTCTCCTTGAAAGTACGGGGAAAGATATTCACTGACATCTTTTCAGCTCCCAGATTCATATTTGATGCAAGAGGCATGAGTTGCAACACAATGCGAATTGAGCGGACATCATATGGTAAACACAGTTGTATAAAGAATACATAAGTGAGTAAAGTGAGATAACACTGGAGTTGCAAAGACAGACAGAGAGAAGAGTAAAAGAGGAAATAGACGAGACAGACGAGACCGGCGTAACAATCTGCAGAAGCCACATGCATACACATAATATGCATCAGGGATCTGGAGACATGTCCCCACAATGTACAAAAAAGAGACATTTGACACCCCCAAAAATCCATCCATTATCATCCATTATTATTGGTTTAAGCTCATTCCTTTTCTATATTTAATTACCCTCAGTCCTAGAATTTATTGTAGTGGCATACCACAAAAGAAACACAAGAATCTGAAAGGAACAGATACTTTATACACATACACACAGCTATTCAATAAAAGTCCCATAGTATTTATAGTGGATGCTAATTAGCAACCTGTCCTCAGAAGGGTTGTTATGAAAATCAGAAGGTAAAACAGCAATGTAAAAAGAAGGTGGACTAAATATGGAAAGATTGCAAAAAGCACGGATTAAAGACTTTACACACACCTTCACTGAAAATAGACCGTGGAGGTAAAAGCTGCAGACACAAAGCGGGCTGATAATGTGCAGGTTCCAGGTGAGAACCAAGACGCTGTATTACACAAACAACACTCGCATAACAATATTGTTGGCAGCATGTGGCATGTTGTATTGAAGTTCATTATATCGGTTTGTTCGGGGCGCAACAAAAAAAAAAAGAAAGTTTGTAGGACTTGGCAAGCAGCCAATCTCCTTATCACCAGCTTTTGTCCTGAGGTCTGTGTCTGTCTTTGGATAATGAGATGGTTTTAAAGTCAAACATTTCATTGAAATAAATGCGCTGGTATTTAAATTTCAACATCAAGTATTCAGTAGTGATTAAATGTCAAAGTTTGGTATTAAGTTGCTGATATTTTTCCAATTACTATGACAATGATTTGCATCCGTACACAAGTGGATCCATTATCCTCACCCCAAGCCCTCCACAGCCACACACACACACACACACTCTCTTTCTCTCTAAAGAAATTACCAAAGAAAATAAAGGATTTGTTATGAATGTGTGCTGATTTGGCTTCTCTGAAATGTTTTTGGCTGCCATTTCAAAGTCAAGGAGCAACAAAAGCACAATCAACTTTAGTTTTCTGCCCCTGATCTGAGGAGAACTCCCTCCGCTGATTTAGCTTTGTAACATTGTTTACTAAAAAAAGGACCAATATTGATTAAACATAACCGGAGATATCTTCTCTTTTATTTTACTATGCTAACTCGACCACAGAGTTCCCTCAGTGTGTTATGCTTGTAACGGTTAACATAGCTGCAAGATGCTAGCCTAAAGCAGAGAGTTTTCAAACTCCCTGGACTATTACATATAACATGACATATTTTTTTCATTTTCAAACCCGTAGTCAGCTCCAATGCACGTTGCCTCAAGTGATGACACTTAAAGGGGTTGGAGCGCCCCTTTAAGTAGTCAATCGCCTGACTATTTAATATCTGTCAATCAGGAAATGGAGATCCAGAGCAGAGGAGCTAAAAATCTGTGTAATGTGTGATGTTTGATTAAATTATTTATTGATTTTGTTTGCACATTTTCCAGCCTTTTTAGAAGCTTAAAAAGATTTGCTGAAGCACACGAACACGTGGCGTTAAAGTAGTCGGTGGTTTATATTTTATGCATGATGGTTCACAGATTTAAGGTCGAATTTTGCTGTTTTAGCTTGAATAAGTTGAAATTCTGTGTGAAATTCTGCTCTCACGTGGAGCGCAGTAGTTTGCATGCAGCCAGACATATATCTAATATAGACACAGGCTCCATGAAAAACTTGTACATACGTGAGGACATCATCATGGTAGTCAGCTTTTCTCGCTGGCCGTATTACTGTGACACGGTGTAGCTGTCTGAAGTACAAGCAAAGGCCTACTCGAGGTAGGTAGTGACATACTCAGGAATATGACGATGAGAAGTGTACAAAAATAACGTCTTCACAGCAAGCCTGTCTTCATTATACCTGTCTCCGTCAATGACTGCCCTCTTCTCCTGCGTGCCCAAGCTGAATGGCTAATTACCTGGATAAGGTGCATGGGGAGCAGTCGACCACAGCAGCCACCTGTCGGCTGGAGCGGCTCCAAATGACAAACGCCCGCGGGGCTGTGCTGCCCAGGTTGAGTCTGTGTTTTCCACTCTGTCGCCTTGCACCGCACCTCAGCATGGCAGCATCAACCTGGGGAGCAACTGTTGTCTTTACTAATTTACCCAAAATAGCTGCATGCCTCAGGCTCTTCCGTGCTGCCAGTGCTGGTGAAGAGCATCTGTTTTGAACTGCAGGGGCAAGCGTAATCACACTGCGTGGTGGCTCTGGGCGTTAGCCGGGCTCCTGGCTAATAATACTGCATGTCTGGCGGTTCTTGACACATCACACCTCCCGAAAAGAACCCCCCACCCACGGCGCACAGAAAATCAAAGGAAATTGTTGAAATGAACTTAATCAATTTTTACTGACTGCTGCCCTACAAGAAACCCCAGAACAAAACCAAAAACCTTTAACCTGTCACTCTGTGCTGTGGGCAGGGTATTTATGGTCATCCATAAATAATGATGTGGTTAAAGTATTGATTGACCAGAGGTCAAGAAATATGAAACATTTCCAAGTCTTGAATTAAACTTCAGTTTTCAGAGTATAACCTCTCTAAATGAAAACAGACTCTTCGGTGAGTGTGGGTTATGAGCATATGCAAGAATCTGCTCTTTGTTTGTGTGCCGCTGTGTATCTGTCAAATACAGGAAACTCGACAAAGGTTGAAGGGAGCATCTGAGACACAGAACATTGAGTAAATAAAAACTTCTGGAGAAACTGTTTGGGATGGAGGAAATCGATACAGTGCCTCGGCTTGTGTGTGATGTTCTCTTGCCTATTGCGAAAAGCCAGTCAGGGCCTCAAATACAATAATTAGCATCCAGAGAGAAAAATGTTTCTTTCACTTTCCAACAGCTCTCCTGATCCCCCCACTTTTAAAGCGGGACTACAGAGCTGTCCAAGGATACTCTGATTGAATGTTTTACAGGTTTATCTCAAAAGGGTGCTACAGATTCAGTCTTGGAGAATATTTGGTCAAGTGCCATGGCTACGGTCAAGCCTCAGGATTTGACCTTCTTCACTGTAACCGGATGGATACAAGGATGGCATTTTACAGTGAAGAAAGGTAATTTGTGGAGGCAATGAAAATGTGTTTTGGTCAGCCATGAGGAAAAAAGATCTTAAAGCTATCGCTTAAAGGTAGCATGATGTTACCTGTTAAGTACAGCTTTATCGTTTGGGAATGAAACCTAATTGTATAACGTGAGGTAGCTCTCAGATGAAAAGTAACAGCAGTGAAGCAAAATTACCCCGCCATTATCTCTAAAGCACACACGGATCATTTCAGTCGAGATGGGATGAGGGAAAACATCACGACTTCTGGGAGAGAGAATAGTCTTTTATAAGTGCTTAAGTGTGAAACATGTGCACACATGTCCAACATGTCTCTGATGGCCTGACCCTTTGAGACCCTCACCTCATTGGTTAATGTACGCACACACACACACACACACACACACAGACACTATCCAGCACGAGTCCAGCTGAGTTTTTTGCCGTAGCCGAGTGACAGTGGAAGGATTTTGGAAGCAGGTTGATGGCGGGCGGGAGTGCCGCTTAATGTGGCATCTGTCGCACAACAGTGTGTTCCAGCTGGAACAGAGGACTCCGGGCCACTGGGGCCTGGTGTAAAATATACTGTGGAGAAGGTCACTTTCCACAGCTCTACTGCACCAGGCCGCGATCCAGACTGCTGCGGGTAATGGCTTCCAATGAGGCGCCTACAAGCACAAATAACAGCACGTGAAGTCCCTGAGGTAATGATCCACACAAGGCAACGGGAGAAATGATGTCACGCACGTACAGTAACGTACAGTGTGCAGTCCTGAATGGACTGACACTGCAGGAAAGGTGTGAGCATCAACGTTAATTCATGGCTGGATTTCTTTGTGGCTACCATGCAGTAGAAAACTTTGAAGAGACTTGGACTTTTTTTTTTTTTAAAGACGAAGGTCTGACAACCTCTGACATCTAGATGGTGAGTCACAAAAGTCGCATCTCTTTTTTTTTAAGGATTTTGCGACGTGTCAAGCGTGAATCTTGCAAGGTCACTATTAACAAGACTACAGTAGATTCAATTTGAGATTATTTCCCATCCTGCACTTGGTGGAAAGAAGAAGAACAAGAAGAAGAAAGAAAAAAAACTCTTGAACAATGGAGGAGAAACAAAAGCAGCTGTTCTTGTGTGTGCTTTTTGAGAGTGCTGCAGCAATTTCAGTCCACTTTTTCCTTTCCCTTGCCCACTCCACTGGGGCACAAATGGGAGACCACGTCAACGAGGCACTCTCGCTTCAACCAATTTCTCCTCCTTTTCTACAGTCCAAGACCACCAGTACATGTTCTTGTGCCTCCCCGGAGGCCCCTCCATGTTTACCACTTTGTAGCCCGTCGCCTTCTTCCTGGTCGTAAGAGAGAGAGAGAGAGAGAAAGAGAGAGAGAGAGAGAGAAAGAGAGAGAGACAGAACTCCTATTGGTTTTTGACACTGTTCAGGTGAATGAACGTTGCCGAAAATAAAAACCAGACATGTTTGATTTTATCTGAATGTCATATCAGAGAAAAAGACCAACTTTAGACAGCTCAAACCAAGTTTTACAACCACCTTTCACCGAATGATTGAGATGACGAGAGTGCGCCGCAATTCAAAACTCGCAAAACTTTCAGGGTTTTCTTGCCTACACTGGAAATTTGTCTGTGACAGTGAAGCCGTTTGAAAAGTCATGTGGTGTAAGGCCAGCATCAGACGTGTCAATTCAAGGGCTGAGGTTTTGTGCATGCTCGCACTCTGACCCGGCTTAATGAAATACTTAAATGGGAGTCAGCCATCATTAACAAAAGTAGTTGTACCTGTGTTTTACCTGCTGACAGGCCAAAATGTCTCCTGTGACGAAGACACGAACATGACAGTTGACGTGAACAAATTAGCAGCTGTCAGTGAAGATTTTTTTTTTCTCAGCAGATATTTTGACTTGACAAAGCAGGAAAAGCAGAAGTGGAACTTAAAATATTAACAATAGTTCTTGCAAGTGTTGCAGTAAGCTAAAAGGAGGAAATCAACAGAGCTGGACTTTCTGGTGAGTTCTCAGACACACACACAGCTTGTACGATGCAAGCTAGCTACGGCCTACATCCACTAGATCGGTACATTAGCTTTTTTTTGTCGATTAATGGCAACAGATTGCAAAAACACATGCACAGTTTAAGGCAAAAATTTGGCTGCACAGGCTGCCGTCGCCTCCTCGGCACTCCTTATGTTACCCCCGGTTCTGGTCACATTTCCTACACAAAGTCAACATTATTTTTCACTGGTGATCAGCAGCAGGTTGCATCACTTCAAAATGTTTGCCTGGGGTAAAACCAAAGTTAAAGTCCAATATTACCGCAATCTGTGCTACCACTGCCCCGGTAGAGTGCAGCAGTGCTGTCTGTGCAAGTGCTGAATTAAACTCTGATGAACATTTTTCACTCCAAGCGCCAGACATCTGTGGGATCAACAAAATACCTGCGTTTGCGCCGTCATGCACAAAGGGCTGAGGTCACAAATGGGGCTCTGGAGACAGGATTCCATCATTAATCCACACGGACTCTTCAAAAATAGTTTTATTAGCATTTTATTGATAGTGAAATGATTAGATGATCATCATTGTCACGAAGATCAGGTACCTAACAGCTCAGAACCGGGTCTCCACTGAGAATTAATTGCTCAAAAGTAATTTCCTTCCGATCTTGAGAAATGCCCAGTGGCTTGCATCTTTCTCCATCAGTGATTTTTTATCACGGTAGCACTTTTATAACATTTCAGTGTTTTGGCAGAGGAGGCATACCTTTCCGTGTCTCATATTTAATACAGCTCTCCTCTTGGATTCATTTGCTCCATCCTTCTGGCCCCGGTTGTGAGCAAATTTGTGAGAGGTTTGACATTTGACTGCTAATAGGATACCTAATCTTCCATTATTAATGCATCAGACAGCGAATGCAAAACATCTTCCTCAGCCATGTTCATACTCTGGTCATTGATTTAATCTGCCAAGCAATCAAGCATTGTGCTTACTTTAAGGTGTGTGCCTCTGTGTGTATTTGTAGCAGCCGTTCATATCACAGTCTCCGGCCTGCTTTTCTTATAATATCATAAAATCCTTGGCAAGAATGAACAAATCTATTGAACCATGACAATAAAAAGGACCCGAGGAAGAGGAATACTGCAGATAGAATTAATGATATCTGAGTTTTATTATAACTCTCTTCTTTGAACAATGGAAACGGTCCATCTATTCATTCGTCCACCCAAGTTTTAAACCGCGTATCCTCTTCAGGGTCATGGCAGGAAATGTATCGGAGAAAAGGAAATAAACTCTATAACGTAAGGTAATTTAAGGGCTTGGACTCTCAAAGGAAATATTTATGCCCTCTGTTTTGAGTTGAGTACATGTTATTGGAACTAATGCTACTCAAAAGCCAAGAAAACTACTCATCTTTTTTGGCTAAATGTCAGAAGGAAGCGTTTCAGAGACATAAAACTTGGTAAAATGTGTATAAATATACATTTTTGGTGGCTTCTTGTATCTTTTGAACCATTGCAGAGCAGGAATCATTGTGTTATCACATGATCGTCATCAGCACAAGGCATTTTCCCAGCTGTGGTTTGAAGAAGATTGAAAGCTCAAGAACAACTACTAAATGAACCATGAGGTGAGTTTTATTGTTTTTTAGTGTTTTATGAATTATAGATTGTATCAATATATTGTATTTCATGATATTTATTTGATCTGTCCTTTGTTCTTAATTGATATCAAACATGTAAGTTCATCATACTGTTTTTCCACTTGTTTCAACACTAAAATTCTCGTCATTAGGAATAAAAATAGTTTATGAATCGGAGGTTATACAAACATGTTTGAGGAACGTGAAACTCGTCCTGTAATAGCTGGAGTGCTTTTAGTGTGTCACATCCAATTTAATGCTCTATGATGGTTGCACTTATTTGGGGTATCTTTATTTTTAGCCTCACGGTTACATAATGCCATTAAATTGCCCTATCACAAGACGCACAATATCTAGTAAAAAATTATTCTTCTGAAGAAGCAATAACCTTGGTTACAGTTAGAACTATTCCCCAATGATGTCTTTCAGGAGGCTGAGACTGCTGGGGAAAAGAAGGAAGAAAAAAAAAAAGTCTACACCTTTTTTAGGGTCCTCTCGTCGGAGCCCTTCAGAAGAACAGAAATATTCAGTCCCCCTCAGAACATTTTCATGCCCAAGAGAAGCAAAACCTGCACCCAAAATGATATGATACAACCCACATTTAGAGTTCACAAAAGAATCAGGACTGAGTGAAAATTTTGTAAATAAATGGGCACATAAATATTGAGTGTCTCCGGGAAACACAACAAAATTTAAAAGAGGCAAAAAGAGGCTAACAAGCAACATTCAGTGCAGAACAGTATGTTGTTTGTTTTGAGTGTCTGAAGTTGAATTTAATCAGATTTCACCTCGGGTGGAATTCAAAGTGTTGAACACACACCTATGCCTAACCTACACACACACACACACACACACACACACACTTGGGGTGGGAATCACTCTGATTTTAATTGGCAATTTCAACAGCTGGCCTCTATATCAAAAGAACAAGTGATCTTGGAGGAGGTAATTTTGTGAAACCGCCACGTTGGTGCAATCTAAATAGCTTTTTGATTTACACAATATTTATAAGACAGGGTTTGCGTTTGATGCATCCTGTAGTCTTTCAAAGACGCTAAACTCTGACGTCTGGAGAGAGAGCTTGCTGAGTTATCCCAGAGGACGCTGAAATGACCTGGATCTGTTGCGTTCAATGAAGTTTGTTTAGATTGTTTTTTTATGTATTCAGGTTTGTCTCAAGATCTGACTTTGATGTTTCTTGTATGAGCAGTGAGTTCAGAAAGTGGGATAATGATATGCAGTTTTATTGTTTTGGTTTTGGACTTCAGCACTTCATTTGTTCTGTATGTCTAACACAAACCCCAATAAGTTTAACTCTTAAAGAACATATTTTAGAAGTACACGCAGAGTTTATACGCCAAGTTAGAGTTTTAAAGTTGTCTGTGTAGCACTCAGTTCATAACTCACTCGACAATGACAGCCTCCTATTTTCAAGAACAAAATCCGAGACTGAAAACAAGAAGAGAGACGACGTTCTTTCCTCACAGCGGTAAATGTGTGCAGCGTACTTCCGCATCCCAGATGTGATTTTGTGACTTTGCGCTTCTTCTTTGTCTCCTTATGAGGAAGACTGAGTGAAAGCACTTCTTGTCTTCTTGAATTAGCCTTGGGTGCCCTTTTATATCGCCCGTTCTAATGGCAGTGAATTATGCTGACAAAGTAAGTGCTGTTAAGGCCGTCAGCCAAAAGACGAGACTTGTTGAAGTTCCCATAAAATTTCAGGAAAACAGAGGAGAGTACATTGAATTCTCCTTCCACACCCCTTGGGTAAGGAACAAAGCTGGGTGTTAAAGTTTGTCCTGGCTGTGAAAGTGCAGTGAAAGCAGCCCGGCTAATCCTGCAGAGAGCCATTGTGACGCTAATGATACGTTGTGTGTATTTCTTCCATCCGATACTACTGACCCTGAGTCACTCTGATCAGGCTTTAAGGAAGCTGAGGGATTACATCAGCTTTGTTTGTTTGCTGGAAGGAGAGGAGGCAAGGTGCAGAGACCTTGTTCTTTGAGAGAAGCAGACAAGGGCATCTTCCAGGGCTATCTTCCAAACAGACAGAAAATCAGCTACTCTCTCCTCCCTATAGAATATAGATTTTTCTTCACCTGTCCAATTTGTTGGTGTATCCATCCTAGAGCAATGCATTACATTAGAGTCTACATGCCGATTTTGTGCATTATTCAAGAGTGTCTAACACAATGGTCCCGTCATTCTTTTTGTGAAACTTGGAACATCCGACAGAGTTTCATTTTTGGAGCATCGTGTCTCTCATTATGTCAATCACCTGTAAACATCTCAGTGCTGTGTTTGCTCCAGTGGCTACAGACCTTTTTACAAATACTATTTATTATTTCCTACATTGTGTTTGTAACCAGTACTGACACATTGCAACGCTTTACAAACATGGAATATATGCAAAGCTGTGTTAAAGGTTCAGATGCAACATATGGCTGTTACAGTACATGGATGAACCATGCACCTCATGATAGAAACAAAGGAGATCACCTGGCTCTGTCCGAGAAAAAAAAGCATGTCACCTTTCATTTAATCCAACCAAAAAATATGAACGTTTCCCTCCTGCTCCCGGCTGTTGATCGTTGATGATCTCCTGGCCAAAGCTTCATATTTGGAGGACAAATGTGAGGGCGGTATTGATCTTCTCATTTAACTCTTGGCAAGAAAGCAAATGAACATCTTTCCCAAAATGCCAAACTATTCCTTTAATGTGAGACAATTCAACTCTTACCATCAAACCGGCTCAGCTGGCTGTCCTTATGGGCACTATAGGCAGATCAGATGGGCGCCCGGATACCGTCGAGGTGCACAAATGCCCAAGGAAATAAATTAATAATTAAAAACGCATCACAGTGATAGGCTATGTACAGATTGCAGATCCAGGCATAAGCTCCCGTAATGTTTTCAATGGATTATGTTCACATGCGTTCCCCGTGCTCAGGCCAACTGCTCGGCGGAGAAGCACGCTCAGACCTCTCGGAAACCGCGCATACCTTATGGACATTTGGCACAGCATGGATACCCTAATCAATTATTTAAATCTTACGTCAGGGCAGCAGAATTGAGGAGTAAAGTTCTTGTAAGTGACGCTTAAGAGCACTTGTAAAATTAAAACATTATTTTCATTATTTTTTATTGCTCCTTTTCACTTCTCGGATCTAACTGGTTACACCTGTATTGCTAAATTACGGCTACAACACGCCCAAGTGTTCTTTTGCTTTATGCCCTAATCAGGCCCAACACAGGGTGAGTGGCTTCCATCCACAATCTCTCTAAGTGTGTATCACAGGCGTGTTTGAAATGCATCAGAGCTTCCCATCCATCTGAGTTTTAAGATGTCTCCATGGAGATGATTGACGACAGTAAAAGGCCGCTCTGGAGAGAGGCCCCGGGTGAACAGATGAGATCACAAATCTCATCTCTTTCTCTGTCTCATCCTCTGTCCCCCTCTCCGTCTCCCTCTCGCTTTCTCTCCACAACATCCACAAACACGAGTGCAACACACACAAACAGCGCCCGTCCGGACATTTTGATCACTTTCTTTCCCCTTTCATCTTCATGGTGGCTGTAAAAGTGTAGAGGGAAAAAAACACATTCAAGGTAAAGGGAGAAAGAAGTCCCAGACTCTAAGTGAGTTTTCAAGGTTCCAGGGAAGATCTGAACGGTTGTTCTGGATCTTGGACTGAATGTGCTTCCCTGGTTTAACTCTTCTTTAACTGGCATAACATAAGAAAACATTTGAATCTGTATTCTTTCCCAGAGACCTTGACCCAGCCAGTGAGTGTTAGTTGATTTTGTGTTTCTCAACTGTGAAAACAGATGTGAATGTGGGCTTTCATGGGAAGGTGAAGTAGGAATCAGTCCAATAATGGTCAGTTTAGTTGCTGTGTGGGCAAGTGTGGAGAGACATTAAGAGACAGAGAAATTGCCACAGGCTGGATTCAAGGCCATACTCACCAACAACTTCCAGGAATTTCAACAGTTTAGCATTTCTAAAACATTTCCGAACGTTGGCAACCAACCGTGGCCAAAAGAAGAACCTTGACTCTGCTACAGTATCATGTCCCTCTGTCATGTCATTTCATTAGTGTAATGACCCATCGATTTTGTATTTATGCAAGAAATTGTATTGGAGCTGGCCGGGGGCCAAGTCAATCACAGGCAGGGCCGGCTGTGCATCTTGGCAAAAGAAGGTGATTAAACTGACTTGGAGGAGGAGGAGGAGGAGAATTTCTGGTGCCACATCCCAGAAAACGATGCAGCCTGCTAGCACCACACCTGATTGGGTTTCCTCCATTCTTTCCACATCTCCCTCTGGGTTGGGAGGAGGCAGGTGGATGCGCTTCACCCAGGTTTGGCGCATTCAGCCCAGTGAGGTATGTGACGAAGAGGCGTGGATGGCTCAGAGCGGGGAGCAACAGATGGACTTGGCAACGTGGACGAGGGACGGAGTGTGTTCACAACAGGAACAGCTTGAAATCCCGCTCAGGCTCATTGTGCCTTTCCTCTCGTTGAAGTGGATTTGGTTTTCCTTCAGTGCAGTTCGTGCTCCCCCACAGAGGGTCACCTGTGGACAACAATACAATAATCTGCCTACACGTTTCCTTTGTGCCTTTCCCTCCCTCAGCATTCCCTAATTGGTTTGTCTTGCCAGTTTAATATTTGTGAGCAAACTGCTGAGTTTTTCTTTGGGGACAACACTCGATTACTTAGATTTTTCAAAAGGGTTGATTTGTTTGCCATCATTCTAGAGGATAAGTGGGAAGATTTATGTCCATTTCTTCTTTCGTATGTTCAATAAACTGGTAGCTCAGTGTGGGGGTTGGTGTTGTGGGAAAGCAGCTAGCATGCCAATAACTCCAATGTGTATATTTATATACTTGTACCATCTTAGCTGGCTTGCTAACCACTGGTATGGCCGCATTTTGGACTCACCTGGACTAAGCTGACTAGTGCTATCTCCAAACTGAAAGATGACCTTCTGACCTCAGCTAAGGATGTTGCTTTGGGTGCAGTTTGTTCGTCTGACAGCAGGAATACAGTAAAACTATCAAAGGGTGGATATACAAATGATTTTTCACTTTTGTTAACATTGCAAGATATTAGTTACAGCAGAGACATATATATATACTGTAGCAGTTGCACTTGCAGATTTGCATAGAAAACTGGATTATTGAGCTTTGCAAGAGGCCCCTGTGAGGAACCTTTGACAAAGCTGGAGGCCATACAGTCTTCAAACAGCCCCCCATTGTTGGTTAGGTGTCTTGTCTGGCCACTTCCCCCTCCCTAAACAACACCTGCCTCCCATCATCCAATCAACCTGCATGATGGTTATTTTTGGAAACTTGTTTTTTGTCGACACCTGACCGACTGCCTGGTGCTTCAGGAGTCCTGCCTGCCATTCTCCTGTCATGTCCTGTCTTGTCCCAGTTCCTGTTTTTTGGATTTTTGCCACCACGAGCTCTGCACCATCCTGGATCACCCTCCGCTCAGAATTCATTCAGCCTCTGAGATTGTGTTGAAACTCTCTCTGATGTTTTATTGGTCTCTGGCTTGTGTTTGCATCTTGCAGCTGCTACCGTTCAACGTAACATATTGTGGGTTAAAGAAGATATTAGTCAATCAATTGGCTATCATCTAATCGAAACCTTTATGCTTTAGGCAAAGTCTGACCTTTCCACCGACATGTCTGTCACTACATCAGACAACAATGCCAGGTAACCAGAGACAAGCCTGTTTCAGTGCTTCTGCTACACCGAGCCTCCTCAAAGCTTGTCGTTTGTCCTCATTCATCTCACACAGTGCTCCCACTTTAACATATTGGCATTTCTGAGGTGCTTGGCGGTAATTGTCAGCCACATGGCGGCTCCTCGTTTGTTTCACTGACATTTTGCCTTTAGTTGATTGTGTATTTAACAGGGGAAGGAAAGTAAAATTAATTGGAGAGAAGCCCTAATCTGTCTGCTTGAAATGTCACCCCTGTATTGTGATGCCCATACTGACACTGTGCCACACAAGAGGTAGCGACAGAAGGGAGAGAGAGAATTAGAGAAATACAGAGGAAGAGAGAATGGGAAAAGAAAGAAATACACACAAATGAAAAGCAAAAGAAGATAGATGACCTATAAATCATTCTCAAAAATCAATGGCGCTTAAAGACTCCATACTCATCCCTGTGGGCTTTAACCTCAACATTACCCTCCTGACTACAAATTACCAAACATTTATGTCATTGGCTTTTTAGTTGTAGCTCTGATAAAAGATATCTTTTGGGTTCAAGCTTCAGTGCAGCTTCAAACATAGACCAACGGGGGATTTGTCATTCTACTCTGACTGGTCTATAAGACTGCATGTCTAGAACCGCGTTGAAGTTTGGAATCAAGGCGTTGCTGTGAAAGTACAAACTGATCAAAACACGATTATCCCGCTTCCTGGAGTTATGAGTCAAGCTCTATCCACGGAGCCGCTTTTGAAATGTCACTGCCACTCCCAGGGAGCCTCTGAAGAACAAGACAGAAAGCTAGTTTTTACATTTAAATACTTCCCGGCTTGCTTATCTGTGACACGATTATGTAAGCCTGCCCTTTTTAGATCTGTTGAAAAGCCGCCCTCAAAGCCAAAATCCAGTAATCACATATTTGGTTAAAGATTTAGGTAAGACCAGAATACTTTTTGAGTTCAAAATATTTGTTGTACAACATGAATAATTAAAATGATGCTGTAGGACTAGTAATGAGAAGTCTGTCATGGAAATTGGATATTATGAAATGTTCTCATTTTGAATTGGTGCCGTTGGGCGTCATGTAAGCGCATATGGGTACTTAAATAAAATCAGTCGGTCAGTTTAGGGTGGTAGTTTTAATTAATGTGTAAAACCTCTAAAGATCAGAGCTAAAACCAAGCCAAACTGCACCATGACAATGTGTTGCTTACCACTTCTTCCAAATGACATCCATACAATGGCTGACCAATGAGGCAGCAACTGGTACTTTTCAACCTGGATCTCATTGTGGCCATTTCGGCTAATGGGTGATGCTAACCCTGCACCTGCCGCCTCAGATGTAGAGATTTGGGAAACGCGACTCAGATAAAACATAAGTAAGCACCAAAATCAGCTTTAGCCCTCATAGCTAACTGCACAGGGGTACACCTATGGGACTGAGGGTCACCGGCAGTTCAGGGCATGGGCATGCTGGAGATGAAAGAAGTGGCAGTTTGGTCAAATTACGTCTTCTTAGTCATGAGAAATGACCAAAATCTGATGAGACTTTTGTCTGTAGTCATGAACAAGTCCATTCTCATCCTCAGCATTAGGATAAGAACACATAACAAGGTGAATAAATATGACAGTTGTTACGTTTAGAACTAGAATCAATAAAATCCTGTCAAAGCTGATCATCTACTTTCCAATGAGCCTCCAACGCCTGCCATAGTTACAGTTCTTGTCTTACCCAGCTGCTCCCTCTTATCCTTCAGATTTTTTTTTTTTTTTTTGCCTCAGGCCATTGAAGCTTTTCTTTTTGCCTGCTCTTGCTCTGATGACCCTTTATAATTTTTTATTTCTGAATGTCCTCACATTGACTCCAAGCCTCAAACCCAGCAAAGAAATAAACTTAAAGTATCTTTGACCCACCAAGTCTCTTTATGAATCCTCCTACATGTGCCAAGTACCAGACCTTTTTAATCTTCAGTTTCTGCATTGTGTTCTTCTCCACACCTTTCATAGTTTTATGCAATCATTTGCTGGCGTCATCAACCATGATTGCTCCATGAGTCATGCACTTATACATCTGGCAGCACTTAGAGCGGATAACCTGTCTTTTTCCAGATAATTGTACATCGAGCACAAAAACAAAATGGTGACAATTAAGTTGACTTATTAAGCTCAGCAATAGCGGCTATCGTTTAATATATGTCTTGTGAAATGTCTGATCAAGCCACAGTATGTAATTGTAGTAACTCATTTTTTATTTGTCTTTTTCCTTCAGTGTCAGAAAAACTAACGGATACATTTTTTTTTATATATACATGTGTTTTTTTCTGCTGAATCTGAACTCAAACTTTCTTAAGAACCCGCTGTTGCTCATTCTTGACCAGGAACCCTCTAGTGACTTGGGCAGCATGTTGACAGTGACTTTCTTTCAGGTTCCCAGGCACAAGATCTCTCTTCCCATCTTGCACTATGGCAACGCAGGATGGCTTGACCTCTGCTGTCCACCCACTCCACCTCCATCTCGCTGGACATTTGTGAGATTGAGTAAAAGGCTCGACACCTTAGACCGGCTGCTGCCTCTCGTATGGAGGGTGACCAAATGTCTCTTGATTTTTTTTCATGCATTTGTCACTGTAGGATTTTAAAACTTTCTTATATTTCAAAATGATCTTGCACATTCTTTTCTGCTTGTTGTGTGTGCAAGGAGCAACTTTTTTCCAGATGACCTTCGTGTTTAGACAGGTGATGACAGCAAAGGATGTCATTTAGTTACATCATGCTTGTCATAGCCTTTTTTTAATTAATCACAGGTCTCTATCATTAGTGGCACTGCATTGAGTACTCTTTTGTCCTTTATTTTAAGTTTTCTCATTACTTCCCCTACCATCTGGTTGTCTCGCTCATAATGTAGGACAGGACGCTAGGATTACACTGCAGTATTGAGTCCTCCACACATCATCGAGTGCTCGTTTCTTATTGCTTTATGTTACAGTTATTTTACATCATTGAAACCTCACAGCTCCTGTAGCTACAGCATGTGCATTCGCGCAGTAGCGTAGCCTTTGGATCAATCAGATAAGCTTCGAAAAAATATTTTACAAACACATGCAGATCACCTTCATCTCTAATGATTATCTTTCTAGTTTGCTTTATATACAGTGAATTTCTTTATCTATAACCTATTTATTTAAGATAGAGAGCTATCTCTGATAAAAAGTTGCTGGAGGATGCTGAGAATAGGCTGGAAAAAAAGCAGCTCCCGATGTCCAAGGTTAGGTTCTGCAATCGAGAGAAACAAAAACAAAATATTAATGAAAGAATAATTAACATTTTAAGGTTTTTTTTAAAGGGTTTTTGTCTCTTTTGAATGTTGTGTGCGGAATGTTAATTACAGTGCAGCACATTAACACATATTCACCTATTAAATGTCAGGGCTATATCATACATTTGCATAGATTCATACTCATCTAAGCAGGAAATTATTTTCCCTCCTGTCAGCCATCAGAACGGCTGAAGATCACAGCAAAACCGGTTACATAAGCTGCCTGCGTCTGAGGGTGAGACTTACACATCCACATGCGGATGCACATCCCGCACATGGCGACGACGCTGGAGATCTGAAGTGCCCTGCCGCACTCTCCGCTCATCAGACAGTCCCTTGTCCGCAAGCAGCACTTGGGACAACTGCTCCCTGATTTGTCACTGTCTCTGTCCCCGTCCTCGTATCTCTGGGGCTGAGTTTGCCTCGTGTCCGGGTGCTTCTCATCCCACTCCTCGCTCTCGCCTTTTCCCATGACGCCCGGGTTTGTTTGACAAACGGCAAGTGGAATGTAATGGTTTGAAGACAGATGGATCAGATCTGTGAGAAAAATGACAATCTTTGTTATGTTGCATGTGTGCCACGGCTTCGCTGGAGCTGAATTTTCACGGGGAATAATATGAGCCACACTGAGTGCTGTCTCCCACCCTCCCAGGGCTTCACAGTACAGGCTTTGTTTACAGGAAGAGCATCCAGTATCCAGCGTCATAACGCTGTGAATTCACTTTGTTTTGCTGAGGTCGTGTCAGTGAATGCTATGATTCAGCCCGTTCATTGTACTTGATTGGGTGTGTGTTGCTATCACCTCTTTTTAGGAATGTTTTCAACTACTCCGGTGACATTCCTGCCTCAAACACTTCCCTAAAACGTGGGGGATCTTGTATAATTTTAGCATACAGCAACACACAAATTAGCACGATCTAAATGTGAAATCGATTCTACTAGACGGCCCCACTGTACCCCACCGAACGAGTGTGATGAAGATGTCTGCTCTCAGATAAATCTATATATGTGTTAGTTGCTTTAAACAACGGAGCGCATTACGTGCACAACTGTTCGGTTTCATTACGGAGAATTTATCTTCCACAAGTGTGAATCATTAACACCGCGGCCTAAACTTAAGTCCCTTCATGAATGCTTTATTGAGTGAAGTCACATTGATTTGACAGATTAACAATTCTTCCACGGTGATGATCATTTCTCCTGCCAGGAGTTGAGCCCCCCCTGTTTTAACTGTCGGATACAATTGCTCCCCATAGACATTATCAGATATTAAGTGATAACCCTGATGGTGAAATAACATCTTATCTGTGCCATCCGGCGGCTTCCCATTTATTACCACTGACACTAAATTAGATTGCTGGCATCTGGAGGGTATACTGGCATTTTGGGCGCACCTTTCCATCTCATTCTGCTTTCAAAACTCCATTGGTTTTCAATCATACGTAATGAAATTCCATCAGCCTCCTTGGCCATGAAAGCGACTTGGAAAGGAAGTGAGAGGCTGCCATTAAGAGTAGAGAAAAGGAGTAATGGTCTTACCCTTTGCTTTTAGAGTCGCCTCTCTGCCGGTTCGAATCCTTTCTCTCTGTGGAGTAGACTTTCCTCAGAGCACAGTAACGAACACACACCTGCACCCTTTAAGACGCTCGCACTGTTGAGCAGGCTGTCGGTGTTTATATCAGTCTCAGCTCACATGAATGGAGCAGGTGTGTCTTCTGGTTTAACAGGTTTGACCAAGTGAGCTGCCCTGAAGTGGAACACTTTATTTACAGCAAACAAGCCTTAGTGTTTTAAATGGGAAATTATGTAAACAAGATGTTCTACAAATTGCATTATAATAGTAATATGTTTAATTTTAAGTAATATTCATTTAAATAAATTACGGTAGTTAAATAACAATGTTTTACAATAGTTCAGTTACAAGAAAATAATGAATGTGTAGCTCTACAGCAGACTCCAGATTTTCAATCCTGGTCAAATGCAGCAGAAGTGGCCACAATGTCTTTGGACCCTGAGCAACAATTGGCACACCAGGCCAACACGGGGCCAATGTTACAATATGTGCTGCCATTTCTGAACACTGTGTGAGCACACATATTTCACACACTGGGCCCTATAACACCCAACAACTCCTGACCTTCCTAAATACACTTTACAGAGACCTTATGCCAGAACATGAAAGAGGTTTAGTTTGACCGTGATTTTACAGATGATGTCATTGTGTGGGATAATGTCAGCTTCCACTGAGCCAGCATTGTTAAGGAATGGTTGGCTGCACATGAAAGGACAACAGTGGTGTTCCCTTCACCATTCCTCTGCCTTCGTGTATCCAGTGGAAGAGTTATTTTCATTATGGAGGCGGAAAATACAGTATAGAGACCCTGAATGTTGTTTGTGTGGACATCACAGGCGATCATTGCAGGGTATGGTTGTGGAGATTCTTCCCATGGTGCATCAGATTCTCTGGTCAGACCAACAGGAGCGACACAGTGCTGCATAAATGTATGTGAAGCAGCATTCACCTGGACAAAACTGACATTCCTGTACAGTAAAAACATCGAAACTCTTTAAATAATTTGCATGATGCCAAAACAACTTTTAACTTTGCTGCCTCTGGCCATGTCGGAAAGCTTGCAGCCTGACATGTAAACAGATGCACAGTGTCAACAACTGTGCAAACACGCGGTGGGAAAAACATGGAAATATGTACTCTTCCTTTTTACTGTCGTTGCAACAATGTAGCGGCTGTTGTAAATATAAATGCAAGTCAGATACGCATGAGGAATACGTCGTATTGTAATGTATAATGGCAACGCTGTGACTTCTACACGCCATACGTATGACTGCACATCCTCAGGCTGGCAGGTGCGTCTGGCAGAGGGAGCCAGGGAGGCCAATTTACTGCACAATAACTAGGTTTCCAAGCATGAACAAAATGTTTTGGGTGAGTTGTTGTTACCTTTTGCAGACGTACACATGTACATGAGTACATTGTGCAACCCACGTTCCGATGTCCTTGTGAAACAGATGTAACAGCTGCACTTCAGTAGAAAGACAGATAGATAGATAGATAGATAGATAGATAGATAGATAGATAGATAGATAGATAGATAGATAGAGTCTTATCTGTTTGGAATACAGTGAAATTGCAGCATCTCATTTGCATAATTTCTTCAATTAATTCATCTTCACACACAATGACACTGTCTCCTAGCCAATAACTAATTTCTCCTCCGCTGTGTCGCAGAATATGTTCACAAGTGTGTTACTCAGTGTTGCCGTGGAAATGCAATCGAGTTCTAATAATTAATTACACGGAATAATTAATTAACGAGAGAGCACATTTCATTACATGATTACCAATGATGGATCAAGAAAAGCAACTGAGGGAAGCAATTAAAGTACAAATAACTTGAACATATTCAAAGAACTGTATTTCGTTAAGGAGCCAAATTACATGCCGAACCATTCGTCATCTGTGAATGTAGGTGCGGGAAATGCAGAGTAGTTTATCCGTGTCGTATCAACAAGACGTGAATTGATGAATAGGAAGCAAAGATAAACATTCAGTGGAACGTGTGTGTGTGTGTGTGTTTCAGGGGGATACTGGCAACAATAAGAAGTGTCCGTGAGTTTTCTCTCATTATGACTCTGTAACAGTCAGACACAAAAAAATGTATTTTCCTTTATTCAAGGACGTACAAGTGTTGCTCCGCCAGCCGTTATCCATAACCACTTAGCAATCACAGGACCGACACATAGAAACATACAACCATTCACGATCACATTCGGACCTATCGACCTATTAACACGAAGAGAATCACACAGGCCGGGAGATAAGATGAGCTCCACACAGAATGTAGCGCAAGTTTTGGGTACCATTGGAGAAAACGCAGAAGGTTCAGTGACAACAAATAAAACTTGAACTTGATGAACTTGAATTCCAATCACCGCTTATTTTTAATCAATTTGTACTTCTCTCAAGGTCGTTTAGCCATTAAATTCATAGAGTTGCCACTTCTAATTGATAGCTCCAACCCCCCGGAGGAATTCGTTTTTACAAGCCAGGGTCAAATAAGGAACAAACTGAGGAGGTTTATCATAGCTTTTCTTACTGAAAACAGCTGCCTGCTGTTGCTGGGAACAGTGCTCTTAATTAAAGTGGTAAGTGTGAGCCAACACAGTAAAGTTGTGAATAGGAATCTCAGGCAACACACTCACTTAAAGAGTTATTTGACACGGACCTGCTGTCAAAACAAGCATAATTTCTGCTGAAGTGTCCTTAAGCAGCACACTCATGACTTTCTAATGATGGCGATGCAGTGAAAAGAGGGTGGGCTGCAGCATGGGGACACGCCAGATGCTATTTTGTTGAGCACAGTAACAAAACATTATGATATTGTCTTAACACTGCAAATCGATGCACATTAAAAAAAAAAAACAAGCAAAAACAGTGTTTCACAACTTCGTGTTCAAAGCGCACACTTAGTGAAGGGAATCTGAAAATCCATTTTAGATTTTAATTACTTTCTCATAATGTTAGTCACGTACAGAGTAACAACATGCGCATTTCAGTTTAACTGCTTCTGGAAAATTTTCCCAAGGTGACAAGTTTTATTAACACCTATGTGGAGGATATTTTGCTCATCAGCCAAAAGAAAATTGGAAATCAGAATCATTATTTGACTGCCACCGGGCTGTGTAACGGTAAGAATGTGGAATGGTTTAAGGGAGAAATAGAAGATGCAAAACTATTAAGTCAACCGTAGTCTGGGTAACCCGCGTGTATCCAGACCACTTGGTGCAATTAGCGCCGTGTGGCAGCAAGACATGATCTAGCATTTGCATTTTCACTTCCTCCATTTTTATTTTGTCTCTTCAGTCGCTCTCTGACCCAAGCGGGCAATATTTTTTTTCCGATATCTGGCAAGAACATGACAAGCAGTCCATCTCATCAGAGCGTGTCCGTGCGGCCACACAATCCCAGGATGCACTCTGTCAGCTGTTACTGTACACAGTCACACATACTGTTTCGCAATTGCTCAAACACTTCTCAAACCAGCTACTTTGAGTGCTGTAAAAATGCACCTACAGCCAGCCCTGCAAGAAAATGTTGAGATGTTAAAGAAGTAGATAAAGGGAGAATGTGCTACCCTTGACAGTGCATTATTCCGGTTGATGGTACAGCTGTCACCTTCATTCTTTGTACAATGGACATTGCAGAAGATGACAAGAAACCTTACCTTGAATCTGGTTTGCATCCCTCCGCAAAATCTCAACTTTACAAGAGTGTGACTAGTTTTCATCAGCACTTGTCTGTCCAAGTGTCAGAATTGAATGAAGGCCTCTGCTGTGCTGTTACACACACCGGACACTGCTCGCGTCCAGGAGGACCCAAAACTCGCTCTGCTCTTCTGGTGGTTCGCCCATCCACGGCCATCATAACTGATTTCAAGAGAGTGTGTGTTTCTTCTTTTTATTACTTTAACATATGGTCACAATAAACGCTGCCGTATCTGCGGTTTGCTTTTTGTTTGTTTGTTTTGCATGACTAATTTGTATAGTGCTGCAAGTTACAATATTCCTATAGCAGTGGTTTGCATCTAAGAAAAAGCTACCCCCTCTGCCCACACACACAAACACTTTTGTATAATTTATCCAGTAAGTCTGTTATTATGATTTAAGCCAACATGATTTGCAAATCTAATTTTGAAAGCCTCAAAGGACAGAAAGCCCTGTGATAAACTGGCAATTTGTCCAGGGTGTACCCCACCTCTTGCTCGATGTCGGATGGGATCGGTTCCAGCCCCCGTGTCCTCGATCAGGATAAGCAGGTATGGAAAACGGATGGAAAAGCACACAAAGCTTTGTGCACCCCGCTGTGAACTTTGGCACGCTTCTAAGAGTCGCCCAGGCCTCAATCAATCAATCAATCAATCAGTTTAGATACCCAGATTTTACGTCCTCGGTTCAAAAAATACTCACAGTCCCTTTATCGGGCTTTAATTCACTTAGTGATCAACATTCCTGCTACCATGCTTGAGCACAGTGTGACAGCCTTGTATGTCAGAACACTGTTAATTGTTTGTTTGGCAGGGGGGCTCCTGCAAAGACTTTCTGCTCATATTTCTTAAACCATTCACATGAATGTAACAGTCGGTTTGTTCAGTCAACTCACATAGGACAAGTCAAGCACAGTTGGGAGCACATACTATTCTTCTACAAATGGACTGTTGGATGGAGGTGAGGCTTTTGTAATAGTACAGCATGTGAACAGTAGTGGAGGCAGCATTGTAGCAAGTGACAGCGTGGCTTTCAGGCAGGCATGGTAGCAAAACCATGAGCAGAATGGGCCATGCCATTGTTCTGACGGACCATTATTCCGAAACCCCCATAGTCCAAAAAAATGTCCCAATGGACTGAAAGCCAATTTTTCCTCGAGCCCATTATCCCAAAAACAAACTCCCATTACTCTGAAAATACACACATTCCAATGGTTGTTAGTTCAGTGACTGCCGGTCCTGTCCACAGTACTGACTCAGAGGGGGTTTATCCTTCAAGGTCCAGTGTGCAAGTTTTCGGGAACTCTATATACTGGATATAGCTGAAATGGAATATAATATGCATAACCATGTTTTGATTGGATTATAATCATCTGAAATAAGAGTTGTTAAGTTTGTGAAACCTTAGAAAGAGCCTTTCGTCATGCACATGCTGCAAGTTCCATCCATGGAGTGGTTGAGCTGCCATATTTCTACAGCCCAGAACGGACAAACTTAACACTAAATTGGGCCTTTCATTTTTTTTCTCCTTCATTCTAGGAAGAAGAGAATCTCAGCAGGCAGTCTCAGCAATTACACCGCAAGATGCCACTTAATCGTTCATACTGGTTTGTAAGGCCATTTTTCTGGCTGGATACAAAACCAGCAGAAGCATTCCAAATCCTGTTCAGCTGAAAATAGCTGGTTAACGTCTTTCTAGTTTTCGGACTGGACATTACACATGTCATTCACCCGTTCATGCACACTCTCACACACCGATGGCGCAGCCTACAGGAGCAATTTGCAATTTCAGTATCTTGTCCAAGGACACTGACATGTAGACTGGAGGAGCTGGGGATCAAACCAATGATTGCTTGATTAATCGACAACCTGACACCCCCTTTAGACAACCCCTTTATTTCACAATGTAGCCATAAGCACACTAGAGGATACCTTGCCAGTGTCACATTTTGGCTTGGACCGGTATGACAAACTCTGGTGTGATACTGGGTGGGTATTTTTGGTGCAGTAGTTGTGTCTTTGCAAATGGGCTTTCTGTCCAATCAGACAGTATTTCAGGGCCATCTGTAGAACAGACAAGCCCACAGAGCACTCAGAAAACTCGAGTAAAAAGCCGTAATGAAAAAGGTTTTTGAAATCTGATTATTTTTTCCCTTCCACGTAGGTGTAGTGGCAAACTCCACAGGTGCAACTGTCATTGGCTGTGAGCCTATGCGACCTCTTTATTTTCCATCCCTGCTTTTGTTCACTGAGATTTCACCTCTCATACGTTAGTCATGGCGACACCTTCAAAAGATGAAATGTTTGACAGTTCTGCAATATTGACATTTCTGTATGATATGACACTAATTGCACTCTTAAATAGAGCTCTGTGGAGAAAAAAAGAACTCACTGACACCTACAGTTTCATATATTACAATGTCAGTACACATCCAATACAAACTAATTAAGTGTGATTTGCTATAGCTGAGTGCAGTCTCAAGTGTTTATTGTTAGCTGATTGTCATGCTAGAAACAATTCAGCAGAGAGCCACCACAACGCCGGCGTTACTTCAGAAGCTCAGCTAAATTTAAAGTGGCTATTTTCTCAGGTTATTGGGTTTCTGTGTGTGAAAGTGTATTTTGTTTAATTCTACTTACATTCCTCGTCTTTTATTAAACCGAAAATCATCGAGAAATGAAACAGAGGAAGAATGCATAGCTATTAACTTTTCATGCCAGGATATTTGGCCTTGAGAGCACTAGTCACTTTAACTTGTGTTGTATCTATGAGTATTATTAAGGTGTCACTCCATCTTGCCTCTGTTTGCTTTTCTTGCTCCTCCGACATTCAGCTTCTACTGCTTATATTTTATCCACACATAATAGCTCACCTGCGTTCATATCCTGTGATTTTCTTTCATGCCGTCGCTTTAATTGTTATTATCGTTAACGGACATATTTTCTTTTGCTGCGCACACGTTGTAGATCCTGTGTTCCGTCCGAACGGAGCACGGCGGGAGCGGTGGCTCGGTTGAGCGGTTGTCAAACATGCAGATGTGACCTTGATCATCCCCGAGGGGAAGAGGCGGTCATAAATCCAGCTATTATGCCGTGGCGACTCTATTAATTCTGCTGCAACACAGATGTGAAATACAACCGAGGCATTTGTCTGAATATGACAGGTAACCATGACACGACACTACAGGTGACATATTAGATAATGCTGAAGTAAAGCTGGATCAGAAACAATGATGAGCTTAGTCGCTGGTTGTTGCACGATGCGAGCGCCACAATAATTTATTAGAGAAATATTAATTACATTATGGAAACATTAAAGGTTACCCGAGTGAACAGAGGCACAAAATGAATTGTAAAAATGGTGAAATGCATCACATAAAGTGCAGAAATGGTATTTGATTCTATCTAACAATAGTGCAATCCTTTCTGAGCGCTGGAAGAGATTTTTTTTTTTTAAATTCCAACATCCTTTGACATTTCCAAACAGCAATCATCTTCTTGTCCTTGTGCATCAGCTAATACAAGAAAGTAACAACCCGACGAGGAAGCACATGCTCAGCTGATATTCGCAGCCTGAGGTTAGAAGTGAGTTTGACCACATATGAAACGCACCATTTAGCCCGTGTTTGCCATTCCTCCCTCCACTCAGCATGAAGATAATTGGATATAAAACATCAGTGAAAAGTCATAGCTCTTCTCCTTCTACCCCTGCATGACCTCACAGGTCCAATTCACACAATAAAACACCATTAGCCCCATCAATGGTGCTTTAAACGGGGTGGACAGTGGAAGACGGTTCAGTAGCCTGTCTTATAATTCATGTAGATGCAATTCTCATTGACCTCAACCCCTCCCGGGTGTCCAGTTTCTTTAGCTGTGTCAAATCCTGTCCCCCTCTCTCTCTTTGTTTTGGTTATATAAGTATGAGTCTCCTCTCTTGTACCTCAGTAACATAATGAAAAAACCCTACACCTCACCCACATGTCAATCCACATAAAAGGGACACTCTGCAGGTTGCAATTACTTTGATGGCAACCATTTCTCCACTCTCTCCCTCTCTCTGACCATTTTCCCCCTGACGGAAGACTATAGATTATACAACTGTGGCAGCAATAACTAAAGAATCTAGTTTTTATCAGCAGCAGTGCACAAGATCCTTCTGGTTGTCTTGTTTTCGTGGGTGCTGTAGCCTGGCTCAGTTCAGTGCATACCTGCCGTTGTTGGCTCATACTATCTTTTCAATGCAACCTGGCAACCAAGAAGAACCTCATGACCAGGTGAAAAATGAAAAATGAAATAATATTAGCCCAGAAAAGACTTCAGGTGGGGAAAAACTTCTTTTGAATTAGGAATAAGTATCAAGTGAATGACTATCTGCATCAATGTTTCATTTTCAAGTCTGAAAAATCTAAATTTCTAGAATGTAAAACAACAAAAACATTTCTGCATTGTGTTCCCTCTGGTCAAAACTGCACTGTGGGTCAATATTTATCTTATTTTGTCTGATGATGGAGCTGCAGTTTCACAGTTTTAAGGGTGTGATGAAGCATCAACGTCCGGTGATGAAAGGCCTCACACCAGATCTACTTATTAGATTACTGGGTTTTGCAAACCTTACTGGAAAGGGGGGGAAAAACGGCCAGGTCGCTAAGTGTGTACGAGCATGTGAGTGTGCAGCAGGTGTAAAACTGTGAAATATAGCCGCAATGAAGGGTGCAGCATAAACCTGGCCACTCTAACTTTTTTAAATTTGGATTGGCAAGTCAACTGCCAGGATGGCAATATTTTATCATCAAGTCGTTTTCTGAGTATCCCGCTCTGAAGTGGAGTAGCTCTCCATCATGTTTGTCAGAGGGGACTTTATTGAAGAACACTGGGACTGGATTGGACGCCGGACACACTCTGATGTGTGTGGAAAGGGGGTGTGCATGGGGGCTGGTACTGGGCGGAGTGATTGTATTGAATTTGCAGAGTTTCTTTGTCGCTAACAAGCCGGGCCTTCAGTCAGAGTCTTCAGCAGAGCTGCTGTGTAAGTCCTTAAAAAAAAGACTGGCATAATAAACTACCGTTATTAAATTTTGGTTTAACAGTCAATGAAATGGCCATGGCATAGAAACAGCAAGGCTTTGTCTCATGAGGGTTCTAGATCCAACATTGCAATAAAGGAATAAAAGGCTTTCACAAGTCGATGTACAGGCAAACATCAACATTATGTTTGCTATCTGTATAGATTCATTCAGGTAGGTAGCTGGAGATGTTTTGTCATTTAATATGAGTTCACTGTTAATAAAACCCTTTAGATAAGTTTCTTTTTGTTATAATCAGTGAGATTACTTTTTAATATCCTGGGCTGAGTTTGTCGTTCAGTGTTTATAATAAACAACATGAGCAAAAAAGTCATACATGGCATACTTGTTACAAAAGGCAGACTTGTTTAACACAATCGCTCACTCAGACCAATCTCGGAGATTGGTCAAAACCCAAGGGCATCCTACCAAACATAACATTCGCATTCTGTTGTGGCTCGCAAAACAAGTTTTAATTGCTGAATTTTCTGAGAAAACATTACGCGGTGCGCTAGAATTATTTGGGTTTTTGTGTCAGTCCTGACTCCTGAATTTGTTCAAGGACCCCTGGCTGAAATATAGTGTTTATGAATCCTCAAGGTAATGGAAAAGATGCTCTGCTGACAGGCAGCGGAGACCCAGGGTCATGTTTTTCCTTGCAAACATAAATCTTGGCCTCCTCTTGCCCCCTGCCCACCCTTCTTGTGCATCTGTAGCAGGAGCCGTCTTTTTGCTATCTTGACTGATTGAGAGGCATGATTTATATCCACGGGCCTGGACTATAGCAGAAAATTCAATTAAATTGAGGAACATAAATAGAAGATAAATGAATAAGTGCCCTCGCATCTCTCTGTTTCTCTTTCCCACAGGCTTTTGTCCACATGAGAATACATTAAAAGCGTTTCTGTAAAAAGATTGTTTTCATGCAAATGATGACTCACAGTAATATGGTAATTATATCAGCAGATTTGTACGTTGGTGGGTAATTGAGGTATAGGGATATATTCAGGTATGCATATTTATACTTCTGCAGAGAAGCAATCTCAGACAGAGGTGGCAACAATGAAAGACAGAGATGTATTGTCTGTCCTTGAGAGGAAAACAGCCGAGATGTAAACTGTAGTTGTTTTAAAGAACAGGACATCCTCTTTCTTGTGTGTCAGTGGCAGGGGTCATTAGTTTTTCATCATATGGTGAAGCGGACAAGAGAATCTCACACTCTCCTCCATATAGGTTGCTAAAGTGACTTTTGAGATTTGATACTTAAACCTTGAAAGATCTTTTTCCCGCTCCCAATTTAGACCTGACCTTTCCAAGCAGCCCGCTAGACTATACCTGCACACATGAAAATAGGATCAACTCAGGAAGGACGCCATCAGTCTCTGTGTGCTCGGCGCTGAGGCAAAAGAGAACAGCTCATTGTGGACCAGCATGTGCACTCACACAGTATTGACATTGCCGCTTGTTTTACTGCTTAATTTGCCAGCCTGCTGAAGTATTTATAGACCTTTCCATCCAAATGCAGCGCATGTAAATTAAGATTTATCATAAATAATCCATTGGCAAAATACGCTGCTCTATAATTGGAAACAGGTACAAAATACTTGTTTCCTGCCTTCATAGTGTGCCAGGGAGTTTATTTTCTGTCCTGCAGCGTTATGGTTGTTTTGCTTCCAGCGAGGATCATTAATATATGGCTCCCCGTTTCAGACGCCCTTGCTCGACAAGGAGTTCTAAATCTGTACAAGTGGTTAGGAGGACACTCATCTTAGCTTTGCGGGGCCAAACCTGTCTTCCTACTTAAGTAGGAACTAATTTATGCCCGGTGATAAAAAATACATAAAATAAAAGCAAGGAGTAGCCCGGGGCAAGAAATGGCAATAAGAGGTGTGATCCCTCAATGGCAATAATTCAGAGTGATTTATAACTCGGTGACAGGAGGGGAAATGCTTCAGCAGGATGTCAGTCATGTGCATTCCCGTCATCGTGAGCAGAGAAGAGAGCACTATATGTCAGCTATAGGTGTGTACACACAAGCAGAAACACGGTGTTGTCTCCAGACGATGCGTTGTTGTTTTGTATTTCATGAATTTCATGCAAACATCAGAAATCTTTGATGTTTATCTTATTGATATATCCTCTTTACATCATCTATATTGTGAAGTTAGCTAAACACTGATTTGCATGGCGTGCAAGTGATTTTCATGGTCTGCAACTGATAAATGGTCAGGTCGTCGGGTCACACCTGTCGTGGCTGAAAGTGACACAAAAGTAAATAATATTCACGTTCACATTACGGGGCAGGTTGATGTAGCTCTGGCTTTTTTACAACAAAGTTGCTCAATTCAGATTAAAAATGTCTAATTTGCAAAGATTCTTTCGACAATTTGCGTGAGGCGACCGCATGTCCTGAAATATCGTTTTCAACATCATATTTTCATATTGAAATTCCCGAGGGTTGCACTTGCTCAACCCCAGCTGCCAGACTCTTTGACTCTCTCTTTCTCCGCGCACACACACACACACACGCAAGTTTGCAAAGAGAGGCGGCAGACTCTCAGACGTACAATCATGTAGATGCTCGTGCACGCGCTCGCGGACGCAGCCAGACATGCCTGATGCAAAGGTGAGGAAATGAAGGCTGTTGCCATGTGGGGTGCCGATAAGAACGCCGTTCCCTGCTTTACTCCCTCTGCTCCGTACCCATAGCATCTGCTCTGCCCTCATTAATCAAGGGAGAGGTGGGCAGGGGGTTGCCACTTGAAATAAAGCTTGATCATCACATGGAGTGCTACAGACCACATCCTGGCATTTAGCTAAACTGTTTTTGTCGTGTGTCTTACCCATCTTCCCTCAAGGCTACACTGCTTGTTAGTTTTCCTCATTCGCTGTGTCGCATAGCCAGCCTGATGTGGGCTCAATACCATCTGTTGGGGGATTTCACCCTGTGACCTAGTGGAAAAGATGAAGGCTGTTAACCCCCTGCCCATATGTGGCGTTTAACTCGGGCTTGACAAAGCAGCCACCTCCAGGTACAGTATCCCAAGAGGATCTCCAACTTTCTACAAAACATGAGTGATGCTCACGACATCGCGTCACCACAGTGATGTTTTCCCTCAGGAGCCTGGTGGGCCAGCAGACTGCGTGTCCTGTATTCTGCTGTTCATCATTCCAGAGGCGAATGAAATTTCCTTTGAGACACTCTCTGCCATCTCATCCTTTCAAACACAGCCTCGCCACGTTGTGTTCTTGGCTGGCCGGAGGCAACAGAGACTCATCACGGCTTTGCTTGTGTTAGATATGTCACAAAAGACACAAGGACAGGCGTTTGGAGGCTCAAGGACACCATTAGGGGCAGGGTCTTTCTGTCAAAGCTAAGAATTCAGGGAGAGCGGCGTAAAGTAAGACATTTACAACACCCCCAGGAGTTTTTTTTCCCATTATCGAGGCCCACAAAGATGAAATTTGTGATTTCCTAAATTGCAGCGATATAGGTGATAAATGAGGGCACTTGTATCTAACAGCAGTTAAGTAGCCAGTGGATTGAATGTGCAATAACAGGCTGCATATACTAAATTATCATCGGTGTGCTATCAGATATCATTCCGTTTTGGTGACTTTATTGGAAGCTTGGTTGAACCAAAGTTATAAAACTCATCCCCACTGTTACAGGAAGGTTTGTTTTGTGGAAAATGAGGTTCAGTTGAAATTGACACAAGTGTTTGACTTCCTGATCTGAATCGCAGAGATTATAAGAAATGTTCTTTGTAAATCAGGTTGCCTTTTCCTTAGCTGTTTTTATAAGAGCTTGCCCCTGGGATGTTGTTGTTGTGTAATATATTACAGTAGCCCGGGTTACCATACTGTAGGGTTATGACGCACGAGCACACAGGCTAAGAAGCTGAAAACTAAGATGATCTGAGAGGCGCCGCCTCATTACACGTACTAACTTTCCTCTGAATATAGAAACATGGAATGACATTTTAGCAGTAAGTCTAGCACTTCCATCTAGCATTGTGTTTTTCATTTAGCTTTTTTTTCTCCCCTGAATGTTTTCATCTAAATTACACGAAACCAGTTTCTTGCAATCATCTCGACTTGATTTTGCGTCTGTTTTAATGATGCCATTGTAAATGAGGAAAGCGCGATCAGAGCTGCCAAACAACCACCACTAACCTACAGTCTGTGCTTCTTTCTGAGTTGCAGGGATGTTTAATGAGCACAAACAATATCTTCAGCGTGATGGTATCACCCGGTCAAATGCGGCTCCTGACAAAAGGAATCTGGATCCATACACACACATTTATTTGTTTAGTCACCAGTAAAAATCCATGCGACCAATTCATCCAGACATTTACGGCGACCACAGTCATAACTAAGAGCCTTGACGCGGTCCATAATGTGTCACGTGCAGCAGATGCGATACCTTTTGGGTCAACAAGAGGGACACACCTCACCGAGAGACCCTTCATCATCGAGCGCCTCATACGACTGTCACAGCCATGACAGAATACAGCCAAGAACCATTTGTATCCAATCATGACAGCTAATGACAAATGCCCATCACAGTGGAGCTACAACCTGATTAGTGTCGAAGCACAAGAGGCCCTGGAAGGAAGTAGCTTGATAGCAAATGACTGCTGCGCTTCAAACCCCCCTGAGACTGTCATACTTATAATGATGTGTGTTTCAAAGGCCAAATAACATCCCTATGATGAAAGTGCATCTCACCATGTGTTATCATAATAGGCACACATTGCAGTCATTTCCACTGCGCTTGGCTTCAGTTCAGTCATTTGAGTGCCTGGGAGACTGAAGGCATGGTTCTGGGGGGGGGGGTTATACTATGACCTTCATAACCAGAACAAATTTCCTCACTGCCACCTTCAACACCAGAACATCAAGCAATGCATATTTCATCACGTCTATCAGCGTCTATCCAGCGTGTCAAAGGGTGCCAGGAAATAGTCTATAAACAGCACTGACACACTACTTCATTAATTCCGTGTTCAACTTTTTTAGGCCAGGAATGATTTGTTTACCTCAACTGCATGCACAAAGTTTTCCCCGAAGGGCTCCAACAATCCAGTCCTACATATTGATTAGCAGATGCCTTTTGGGGCCTTGAGCAATTGTTAAGAATTCAGCCCTGCCTTTTTAATGGAAATCAGGGGTGAAGCATGTATAATCTATACACATGCTTTGAATGATTTATTACCTATTATTTGGGTATGGAACCAATTTGTTTCATTAAATGCATTTGTTTATTTATTGAGCTGTTGGGATGAGGTTAAAAATTAATAAGCAAATAATTGCCAACAAAAGCAAGGCTTCATGCAAGCCGCTCAGTGAAATATTGCTTTGCAAAGTGATACTGAGCGACCCCCACACACCCTTAATTTGCGCAGCAAAAATTTTCCCAAGCAACCTTTATTAAAAAGCCCTTACGAGGCTAATGGAGGATACAGTATACGTACACTCCGTAAGTGACGCTCAGTTTATGCACTGCATTCAACATACAAAAAACACAGAATTAATAAGAAATATGAAGTCCATTTAGCACTAAATAATGTTTCTGCACTGCATTTATTTCCTTTTGTTGCACACACCTTTAGAAACTTGACATTCTTACTTACCGGAGTGTTATATTTCCATGTTTTCTCATTTATTTCTTATTCGTACAGTTTCGATGTGGCATGAAGGAGCAAGGAGCTCCTGTATTATACAACAACAATAAAGCTGAACCTTAAACCCTTCTCCATGCACTTGACTACCTCGTACTTGAACCTTGCTTTGTCACTGACTTACTAATTATGATTGGAAAAAAAACCCCATTTCATTCGTGTCATATGTGGCTTTAATATTTATATTCATTCAGTGTCTTCTTTTGCTGTAATGCCAACAAGCAGCAGGAACATCATTCATTCCTTCAGTGTTAGTACATTAAGAGTTGGCCTCGTGTCTGGTCGCTATCGTTACCGTTACGTTGACGCCGCGCAGGTGACCCAGACGTCACCGAGAGAATCATCTGTCAAAATAAAAGGTTTTTCAAAATAAAAGATCTTCCAGACACGGAAATTATTGTTTATTTCTTGTGCGGCCCGGCACCAATTGATCGACGGACCGGTACCGGTCCGCGGCTCGGTGGTTGGGGACCACTGATCTACAATGCAGTATTAGTGTAGTGCAGAATTTCAACAAAGCTTAAGTCTCCACTCCTCCATGCTTTGGTTATGGATATAAAGAGCCGATGGTAAGGTAAGGCCAGATAAAACTACTATTTCTCATTCTGTGTGTGTGTGTGTGTAGGTGTGTGTAGGTGTGTGTATGTGTGTCCAAATAATTTTCTTGGGAATCTCAGTGACCTTTAAATCTTCTGTAAGAGCCAGCTCCTTTTAAAGAGAGCGAATGTGAGAGGCTTTTAGAAAAGACATTTTATTGGTGGGTTTGTTCTTAATGAGCTTGTAGTGTGCTTGTAGAGCTTGTACGTGCCACTTTGTTGTAGGAAGGCCAATGTCTTACCACCAACATCTTTATTTTCTATATTACCTGTCTCACCTGAACAGCATGAGGGATGATTATACTGTAGTCTAACAATGTTGTGACTTCTGTGACAGCCAGGTTTGAATGTCATTGCAAATACTCTCAGCGACCCACAGTAACGTATAAACATTCACTGCTGCGTTCTTAATAATCGTGATTTAAACCTCATTAAACGGGACTCAGATATGAAATTAAATGTTATTTACAGACAAGGCGAGATTACACCGTTGGAAAGTGGCCAGGCTGACGAAGTGTTGTGTGGTTCTGCTTCCATGCAGCTGGTGCATGTTTGTGTGGGTGTGTGTGTGTTTGTACAGTGCGCTCATTGTGGTGAACCGAGGTGTAAATGCAAAGTGCATATTGGATGTCGTGCAGGCTGATCCAGGAAATAATTGAAAGGCGTACGGGCAGGGGGAGTAACTTTGATGCAGCTTCGTGAAAATAAATCCCAACAATGAAAGACATCCCTTCACGGACATCTGCGCGGTGTCGCTTTATGTCTTTATTCCTCAAGTTCACTGCGGCGCAATCAGAAATGTAGTTGATTCCTCTAAGTAGTCGCCTGCGCCCTGATATTCCTCGTTTGACTACTGCACAGGATCATTTGGGCTCTGTGACTTTCACAGAAACTGGCACAGAATTAGATTGAAGTCATGCTCAGATGATCCCGTCTCTTACCGAATGTCATTGTTGTCTTCGTGGCTTCAGTCAGAGGACCTGAATGCCAAATAATTTCAGATGTCCTCGGGTCACTCCAATTTTCTCTGTTAAACCGGAGGTTTTACAAGGTGTAATACAATAAAAACATCTTAATATGATGTTTCAAGCCCCTTTGGCAAACATCTTCCAGAATGTTAAACATAAAATAAGAAAAGAAAAAAGAGAAGTTTAAATTGTTAAGCTGGATATATACTCGATGCAAGGGGTTAATGGGATCATTGTGTTTAGTGGCGTGGCTATACGGCAACATCAGTATTTTAGTCTGGACTTTGATGTGGCATTATCTCAGTAACTATTGGACGGATTGCAGTGAAATTATGATCTGCAGAGGATGGAAGCTGATGACTTGAGTGATGCCTTGACCTCTCCTCTAGCTCCATCATGAGGTTGACATTTGGGTTTTTTAGTGAAATGTCTCTTCAGCTATTAGATGAACTGTAATAAAATTTCAACAGTGCCCAGAGTATGAATTCTATAATAATCTAGACTTTTCATCAAGCTGCTCCAGCATGTCAATATTTTAACATTTATGGATTTATCTTAACATCTGGTAAATGGATTGACACACATCACTATTGGATGGATTGCCATTATCATGCCTCCCAGTTCCTTCTGTTTACTTTATTTTTTTTATCTGCTCTCTTCCACATGGAAATCAACCGCCACCAGTCATGCACCATTTGGATCCCAACCTTACCCGACTACATCCTTCCCCTTCCTTCCCCTATTTTCCCCCTCTAAACCTTTTCTAACTCGCTCTTTGGTTGTGTTTGCATTTTGGGTCCACAAGCCCTCTTGGATAGGCGCTGGATCCAACAGTTGAGGTGTTGCAGTGGATATAATTTTGCTCGATGTGTGTTCCTGGAAGAAGCAAACACCAAAGCTCATTTTCCACCCTGCACTCATTCTCTGCTATCTCCAGGGGCATCTATAATTGCAGTTATTGCCCTGTATAATTACATTTTTGAGGAGACGCACCTCAGCCGTGGTGGCTACATGCATAGCATAAGCTCACCAGGAAGGCGCATCAACCTCAACACGCACCTACAAATCCAGCGTTAACCCTGCACTGCTGAAAAACAAACCGTAAGCTGAAGTGCTCCATACACAACGATGGGGGCGATGCTAATTTGTCAAAAAAATATGGTGTTGGCTGTCAAAGGCAAACTGTGCAGCACACCTGATTTAACTTCATTAGCATTTACAAGAAGTGAGTAAGCAGCATGGTTTGTGACAGATGCAGGCTTCTGCTGCATGTTGATGGATAGAGCAGTTGACGCATTGTTCCCAACAAAAGCTACTATGCTCGTCATCATTCTGCTGCAGAGCCGGGCGATAATTCATTTAGTATTTCATTTTTTTTTTTTTTTCCGAGGCAGAGGGGCGAAGTGATTGAGGCATGTTGGCCGTGCACTTAACACAAAAACCGAGCCGCTCCTCTCGTCTGCTTTCTGCCACAATTATTCAAATGGCTCCACCAGTTCACTGCTTTTAATCGCAGCCTGATCAACAGGCTGTTTATGTCATCCTGGATTCATTATAGAGGCATTAACCAAACCACTATCTTCAAGCATAGCTATTGGTTCTTTGTTAAAAAGGGCATTTTTTTTATCCCAGATACTTTTATGTTTTTTTTATGACTATGGATAGAGAGTAATAGCTTGAACCATTAAAGTAATAAAGGGGTGATTTGGCAATTTAGGATCTTTATTTCTTTTTCACCATCTCTGACAAAAGTCAGCTGTGTGTATGTGTGTGTGTGTGAGCGAACGTGTATTACATATGTTGCGGGGACATAAATCTGCTGTACAGTCACTTTGTGGGGACTCGCCTGCCTTCTGGGGACAAAACACAAGTCCTCTTTATGTATCTCATTAAATTTCAGGGTGATTTTAAGTCTGGGTTTAAACTTAGGTGTAGGCAAGTAGTGGTTATGATTTGGCTCATTGTAAGTCTCCAAGATGTTGATGTGAGTCAATGTTCTGTGAAGTGATGGAGACATGACTCGGTGGGTGTGTGTATAATTAATAGAGTGGAGAAACAGGTCACACAGAAAAAGGAGACAGGTGACACCCAACCTGAGGCTGAGGACATGACAATATGCAAAGGAGCATCCTGGAATTGAACGACTGCCTCTCATTACACCGTCCCCTTCCTTCCCTCCAATTCTCCATTTTTTTTTTTTATCAACCAAATTGAGAGCTGCTCCTCAGAGCAAGACAAAAGAAGCTGGTCTCACTCCACTGGCCAAAGTAATAGAGAAATGACTGGAGCAACAGGCAACGATTATTTACAGCTTTTATTTATTTATTTGTTTAGACGTTATCTTGTGCCGGGGCTGAGAAAGGGGAGAAAAGCAATATTCATTTTTTTAATGGGGCTGCCCTGCACAGATAATGTCCCGGTGTTATTTCCTTTCTCCTGGATTTCTCATGCAACAAAGTGTGCTGGGACTGCAAAGTGCAGCCTGCTCAGACAGAACCAGACCAAAATAAAACCATTCTTTATTTTAAAAATTAAACTATTATGAACTCGTCGTCTACTTTAACAGATTTTAATTACATAGATGACTGCAGGTTGGTTCTATTCAGCGGCAGCTTAAATATTTGATTTTTATTTGCTTTGGAAAATCTTTATGAGGCCTGAATATTAATTCTATAGGCTTTAAAATCTTCTAAAATATCGAGTACATCATACGTGATAATTACGATATTGTGAGGAACATAACGGCATCTGTATTCCATAACAGGTTTCGTCATGTTCCCCCTGTCTTTATTTAATACCTAATAATTTCTTGAATGAACTTCTTGAAGCATTTTTTACACATTGTGAAGTGGAACCACTCATTAATGTGAACCGGAGTAGCACTCAAAAATTAATGACTTATTGTACGCTAAATAATGCACCCTCAGAAATGACAGGATTCCCTCTTTAATGAGCTGCTTTGGTACCGCTCCCTCGTGGAGACATGTGGTCGAAGCTAGATGGACTGACTAATGCCAGGTTGATTCAGCAGGCAGGCTGCACTACCCATGCTAATACATCCACTCATTCAACTCCCTTTAGCACGAGCTCTGCCTTTCATTTCTTCTCCTCATTTCTTTTTGATGTCCCTTTTTCTTTCTCCATTTGTTTTTTTTTTTCTCTCACAGTTTTGGTGTGTCTGTATTTTTTTCATGTTCTGTTTTGATCTCTGATTCTCTGCCCCTCTGTCAACGTCATTTCTTACAATGTATTCATGTCTGTAGGAAGGCGAAATAGAAATATATAATACAACATAGTTTATATAGAAAAAAGTCCTGCTACAAATAACAATAACTATATCTGCAAGGAGGCATCCAGAGAGCCAAACTCAACATGAATCCAAAGAGGTACTGACCAGAGAAAAACTAATGAAATATTTCAGTTGTACATGTTCTTCCAACAGCAGTTAGAGAAGTTGTTTCATGACCGGAAATGTGTTCAATCCCAGGGCCAGCAGGGTACATTAACCCTCTAGACCCCAGTGTGCCCCATGGCATCATTTTCAAATCATTCTCGTTGTATCAAAAGACATAAACTAAAGTCCTGAGCTTTGTATTGTAGATGGTTTAAGTTGTTACTTAATGAAATGTAGAATTAAGACTTTGTTGTGACGGAGATCCTGATCGACCTCACATAGTGGACAGAGATGAAGACTTTGTAAGTTCAAGTGTTTTGCTTAGGTCACATGATCATCATCAGTAAACAGCAGGGTTTACTCGGCTCTCACTGCCTGAAGGAGGATGCTGTTTTCCAGGGTGGCAGTTCATTGAAGAGCCAGCAGGAAGGGCTGACTGGGTGTTGACAGCTTTTCTACATAAATTCAAAGATCGTTTCTACCTACCTACTACCACAGTGCAGAGACCAAACAGGGTGGACTGACTGGATCATGGTGACTTTCACACATAAAAGATGAAGTTGTTTTGTTTTTGGTTAACACTGCTGAGTTGCCGGTGAGCTGCCGTTGCTTTAAGTGACTGAGTAAATAAAGACGGAGACCCCGATTAACCGTCTCTCTCTCGTTAGGATGTTCAGACTCACTGGGTCACAATAAGCACACGTACTTACAAAGTGGTATTTGGGGGGGGGGGTGAAAGACTGAGATGCTGAGACATCACTAAGATCAATGCACTTCATCCAGTTTATTTCAGTCCACTTGAAATAAGCATATTTATCTCCTGACCTCAGCCACGGTTCATCTGATTCATCTCCAAAGGATCTTATTTAATTTTAGGTGCTGGGCAAGTTATTTTAATCCGCGGGGTGCAGTTTCCACAGCTCCACCCTTCAGAAGAAAGATGAAACAAACAGATGAAAGAGACAGAGAAAGTGATGAAAGAGAGGGAACAATTACACGCCACCCATTAATCTGCTGAAACTCAGGAGAAAAGGGAAGGTTTTTAAGTCTGCGCCGGCTTTTCAGGTTTACCTTTGCATCTCATAGAGGAGCCTAATGATTTGTTTGAAAGCCAGCTCACCGCTCCTGGGTGGGAAGCATGAATAGAAAACAGCGAGGCAAACAAGCCCAGCCAGGTGTGCGTACTGCTAGAGGCGGCGAGATGGGGGGAAAAGAGTCGCAAAGCTAGCCGGCATGGCATTCAGAAAGGTGTGAGAGGTGCCCTTCTCTGCCTCTAATGCATCCGGGGGTGGTTGATTGATTTTTTGCGCAGAAGCGGGTGTCTTAATGTCCTAATGCATTGCTCTGTCACAGAGGGCTGCCTTGGCAAGTTGCCCTTTCTGCAGACTGATCTGCCGCTCGATTGGATGAGACCAGGGTAAATAAATAAAGAGGGAGGCAGGGAGAGGAGGGCTGGAGGAGGAGACGGATGGGCAACAAGCATGATTACACCACCAGATAAACATAAACATATGCGCGCGCACACACACACACACGCACGCATGCTCACCATTATTCTCCTATGAAACACGCTTCCAAAACAGTTGTCAAATAACACACACAAGAAGATTATTTCACAACTATGTTTGTTGTTTCTTTACTGGATATTGATTTGACAGGGTGAGGTCTGGTTCATTTCAGGCCACAGGCTCCTGTTGTTGTTCTGTTCCTGAAGAAGGATAACACCAAAATCAATATATTGTTTGACAGCATTTTCATGTGCTTTTACTTTGGTGAAAAGAGGCCCCAGCAGCTTACACGTTGGCGTTATTGCATCTCCGTGTCCCGTCTCTTTATTTGCTGCAGCAATTTACATTCATTGGCAAAATTAAGAGCTACAGCGGGACGTAGCGGGGCGTTTATGTAGTGCAGAAAGGCGCGTGTGTGGAGGCTACACTTCATCACAGCTGGAAGGAGGTTCACAAGCCCTCATGTTGACATTTCATCTTCGACAAACTGTCTTAAATGAACTCACAAATTCATTCACGTTCAACCGGCTGCAGATTCTCCACAAGAGGGAGCTTTGGTCGTTCTCAGGCTGGGTCTGAACTCGCACCCCCTGCAGGAAAAGGAAGCAACAGCACATTGTCGTACATGATGACATGATGGATGTGGGATAGGTAGAAGGACGATAGATTTGGAGACACGGTGCATCAGTGTTACATCGGCATTAGTCTGGATCTTGTTGACTTCAATGCCAATGCACCGTGAGGAAACACGTAGGACAACCTTGCTATTAACAGTTTACCAACTGAGGTGGACATAAACAGGAGATCTGGGACTTGAAACCACCCAGACATTGTAAGACACATGATCAAACCATCTAAATCCATTTAAAATATTAAACGGTTCACTGATGATGAGTTTATTCTTTTCTGATTTTAACTTTTTTGAACATACAAGGCCATCACAACTCAAATTTGTTTAAATTATTCCGAGCAGCAGGATATTGATAATGGAGGAGACGGTGCTGTGGAATTTTATTTTGTGAATATAGGCTTCGTGTCGATACAAATTAAATTCCATTCACCTTTCTCACCTTCTTGTATTGGGTAGAGAACTCTGAGATGGATGTCTGATGGCCTCAGCATTATAATATCTTCAAGGCTGGGTCAAGTGAGACTTTTCTTTCCCTTCTGTGCGCTTTGTCAGCGACCCTGTCCTCGTTTTAAGCGGCCCATCTCACCATGACAACGCTCTTTCTCCAACTTTAACTGAGGACTTTTTGTTGCCTAATTTTTTGATTAAAGACTTCTGGCTGTCTAGAACAAATTTCATGAGAATAAACACCTGAAAAATATCAAGCCCGCTACAGTGACGGAAAGTCTTAGCAAAACCGTACGGCGATAATTAATGTGTAGGAGATGGCAGCCTGCGTGTTCCGTGTTGTGGCAGAGAGGTGGATGAAGCTGCAAAGGCACAATCATCTTTCTCATCATTCAGCTCTTGCTTACCGTAATGTTACTACACTATTAAAATAGATGAGCATCATTCAAGTCTTACTGTTTATTGGCTTTCATCAACAGCTTTTACTCCCATGGCCTCTAATGAGAAATTACAGCGAGAAAAACCAGTCAGATCAGTCATATCCAAGTCGTCTCAGAGACTTTAAGTGGACAAATTGTTCATTATTGCCCACTTTAGTGTGTTGGGGGAAAAAATTACAGTTTTTTTAAAAAAACAATGATTATAGGCTTTTAGAGTTAATTTCAGCAGAGATCTTTTCGCCTCGCCCCGAAGGGGATCAGACGAACAACAGCAAGCAAATGCTACGTATGATCTACAACGCGCCTGCAGACTGTAGAATGTGGCATCCTAACACTGGCAGCCAAGTCCTGCGAGTGCCAATTTCTGTCTCGAGAGAAATAATTCTTCAAGAAGAGCATTTGTGTTGCCAAAAAAATTGTAATTTGCGGCTTCAATGGAGTGTTAAAATGTAATGACCCAGGGTGGAGCAGAGTGGGGGGGGGGAAAGACTTGGGAATTAGCCTGCATCAGAGAAGTCTTTGTGAGCTCCTTCACCCCTCCCCACCTCACTAACACACAATAAATATAAACAATAACTGTTTGAGATGACGCGCACGTGCAGAGACGCTGGGTTTTACAAGGCTGGTGCTCTGCAGACAGACACAGCGGGCCCGTGTTGAACAGACACCGGCTCCACATACCTCCACCTCGCCCTGCCCCTGCGCCCTTTCAATGCGAACTCTGCTGCGCTCGTGGAAACTATAGTCAGGAGAGTTTATTCTATGGCAAACAACGCGCTCACTTCACTGCTCCCACTGCTACTAGAGGAAAAACCAATATAACATTTGAGTGCAAATGGCAAACTCTCGCCACAGGAAATGTAAACGGCGGGGCGCTGGTTCCTCTCCGCTGTGATGCTGAAGTGAGCACTGAACTCTCAACGTACAATCGTGGTACCCTCCGCGGCCCCTCTGCTCTCTCTGTCTCTCTTTTTCTTTTTTCTATATCAGCACAGGCTACAGAAACTGTAGGGTAAACACAGTGGGTCAGGTAAAAAAGGGTTTGCTTGTTTTTATTTCTGCTCAAAGCTCCAGAGAGGAGCAGCTTTGCCTCCACTTGCTCCCTGCAGTGGCTCGCTTTGGAGAAAGCTCTCCTTTAGGTGCCAGCACGACTGTAGATTGTAGCTTCACAGCAAAGTGTTCGTAATTGCTGCTTTTGTACCTGATGGTAAGAATATGCTGACAAAAAGCGGTGTGTGTGTGTGTGGGCGCGCGCGTTGTGTCTGTGAGTGAAAGGGGAAAGTGATTTACTCCTCCCTTATGCTTCAAACACATTACAGACCCTGTCTTTTCTCTGTCAGTAGCTGCCAAAGGAAAGCCTTCCCGGTTTTGCAATGACAAGTGCCGGTGGTTACGCAGCATCCCGGAGATCTGTAGCCTGACATTAATGCCTTTTTTCAGGGCTCTCAGGGTGTGATCAGGTGACTTTCAGGATCAAAATGTCAGGCTGCTTTAAAGTAAACATTATTCACCGGCGAGCTCACGTTTAGCATTCTGCTTTCTGTCAGATAATTCTGGATTCCTTTGTCTGTGCGCAAAACTACAATGTGATCTATTTACAGACTTCTTTAAATCCCTTCTCATTAACTTACAGAAAATGATCTTCTGATTTCCAGATGAGACCAAAGCCTTTAACAAGTCTTTAGACCAGTCTTGAGTACAACACTGTAATAAACTCCTATCTACAGCCAGTGTTCTGAAAAATGGCCGTTCCACTTGGCAAACTCTCTGGAAGAGGACCAGCAGCATCTGTGGATATAAAAGGCCCATTGTAAGGTAACAAAAACATAACAGTTCTTATTTTCAGGTGATTATTATACACTAATGAAAACACAGTTATGCATTTCTATTTCTGCCGAATAGAGCTCCTTTAATCTTACACAGATTTGTCTGCGTGATGTGCCTTTATTAATCTTAAAATCAAATACAGATAGAGCTAAGTCTCCTATAAAAGAAACAAGATAATCCTGTAATGGTAATCCTGTGTGCCTCCTCCTTCTGTTCTTTAGAGTCACTTTTTATATTCTGAAGCACTTAGAAGAGCTGTTGAAATATTCTGCTGGGATACACTCACTTTATCTGCACTTAGTGGCCCGTCCCTGTCATAGGTAGTCTTCTGAGCCTGTGAGGTTAAAAAATGGAAAATCATGTTCTGATTTTCTCCGTGCTCTCAGTCATAAACATTTGCATATATACCTCCAAGTTATCTGTTTCTGCCCTTCGTCCTGTATAAATATTACGTTACTACTTCAAATGTCTAATCTACTTTTTTTGACGTATTTGTTTCGGTTTTCACGAGCAACACAGGGTCATTCACTTTTCTAATCAGTACAGGACAGCGGTAGTTTCTTCCAGCTTGTATCTTATTTCAAGCCTTGTGAAAAACACAGCAGCTTTGGCAAGCTGATAAAATAACGTTTTATTTACACCCATTTGTTCCGTACTATCTAACTACTGTGCACATCTAGCCCTCATAACACAGAGATGGATCAGTTCTGATTGGATGAACTCGCCTCTCTCTAACAATCTCTATTTGTTTTTCTTCTTTTATTTCTCTTGGCTTCTGGATGCATGGGCAGATGGAAGAGGGCATACTGTACGTATGGGAAAGATTACCTGGGTTAAAATGTTAAAATGTGCGTTGGGCCTCTATCGACCCCTTCCTCATTCATTCTCCCACTCTCTGCATTTGCATGTATTCTGAATTAATTTAGCGCGCCATGTATTGTAACCGCAAGATATGTAACACTGACAAAATCCCAACATAAATGAGTAAACACACCTTTGGATTCTGTTGGGACTCAGCATCGGGTACCATCGCAGGTGTTGCCTTAAGGCTGACATACTTTTAGCTTAGTGCTTTAGTGCCTCATACAGGACTAATGAAAAGAGTAACACCTGCAAAAACTGTAATTGGCAATGTTTTGATCCGAGTTGATCTCCATTTAAATACAGTGGGAGCTTTAATTTTCATCGCATCATTAGTCTGAATTAATCACTGAAGCACATTTTAAACTAAATGCTATGTTTATTCATCTGTGCTCATTTCTGAAGCATACTGTAGAAACAAATTTCCCATTAATTAAATTACCACAAGCCAACTGTCACATAGTGAACCTGGAGCCGTTGGGCCCCCTGTGGGTCCGGAGAATTTCCCACTTTTCCCATTTGGTAATCCAGCCTTTGATTGCTGAACTTTTAATCCCAAAACCATGTGCATTTATCAAAAGTTTCCAATCCTCTGGGAAGGATTAGTAAAGCCTGGATCACAGTTGGATGTGATTGGATGTTGGAAGGTGTTGGATGGGGTTGAGGTCAGGACGGGCTCTGAGGAGGCCAGTCAACTTTTTCCACACCAAAACATTTCTTTTTGGACCTGGCTTTGTACACTGGGGCATCATGTTGAAACAGAAACAGTTGAAAGCAAAAAGTGATGGAAATACACTAAAGTCTGTGAAAATATTTGTCCCTATACTTGAGTGTATGTGCACAGAAACTGAGCCCTGAGTCATGCCGGCTTTGGTTACACTGTCACTTGTTGTTGGGATCGACCTGATATTCAGTCTTAAACCAGTGAAATTACCTTAACCGTGGGATAGGATCTTCAGTCGCATGGCTGTCATAGTAACAACGATGTTTGCCGCTTCAAGACTTGGAAGTGACCTGTCACTGTTCGACTTCACTCACTCAGCGGTCGCCTGGTTGAAGCGGTAATGGCCAAAAATGGAGGTCAGATCACACAGGGTCATTATCTGCACAGGCACATTAGATGATTATCTCTGCAGCTGTTCTTTATGGGTCACAGCACACTGCTGTTAAAGCTGTCTGTCAGAGAGGAATAAGTCAGCTCCTCCCTGCAGTTAGGGCTCATCTACAATATGGAACACCCACACACAAATAAATGTCATCACGCTGGCTGAATTTGAAAATACAGGCAAAAAACAAAAACCCATCAGCAAACCCGCCAGGAAAACGACGCCTGCTCTTCAGGCATGTCGGCAGTTTGACCGGCCGTACACACTTCATGTGTCAGGTGTTTGTTGAACTCCCTGTTCATTTGAATGTCACCTAATGGCAGGAGGCAATTCAGGAGGAGTCCAGGCAAGGTCAGGGGAGAAGGGAAGAGTCAGAAGAAACTATAGGGAGTGCATAATCACCAGCAAGCCAGTGTGTCTGTTTCTACAACTTCATCAGCCCAGCCACTAATTAAGACTAATTAGTAGGCACAGGGGAAACAGGCAGGCTCAAAAAACTTAATTAATGTGAGGACCCATGATGTCTGAGCATAACAACTTCCTCAGCACCTGCACAGCACGAGACAGCGCATTAACCTACGGTTGCTTTGCAGGTCTCCAGACAGTCCACAGACAACCGGCAGAATCTTTAACCAGCTGTTGCAATCTTTGATGAGCGGCGCTGATCTGAGCTGGCCGCGCCACAGTCGAATTGATCGGTTGATGAATGGCGTTCGCTCTGTCCGTAGCAATAACCTCAGTCATTATGAGCAGGGACACCGCCATAGGCTGCAGTCGTGCCTTTCATGGATTATCAAAGTAACCTTTTTAGAAGTATTGTTGCAGTTTTATCAAAAAAAGAGACTTTTTTGTCTCTTTTTTTGAACAGTGAATAATTAATTGTCCCTATGATCTTCAGATTATGGAAGTATTGTGGAAAGTGTGTGAGCTTATGTGCGGAAAATTTAAAGTAGACGAGTACAACAAACTCAGATGGAGAGAGATGTGACAAACCAGTGGGCCACTAGGACCTACAAGGCAAGGGTCACATGACTACTCAACTTAACTTTTTATTAAACAAATTTTGAGTACTAACTCATGATCATTAAAGAACATGGTTAAAACGAGCGGCAGCCTCCGTGGTGATTTTTAGATCAGCCAGGAGGCAGCAAAGACGGGATAAGATAGCCACCACACTCTGTGCTTCATAACGGCTCTTCAGAAGCCTACACCTATGGGTGATGCCACAGACGCAAAGTCCATTCTTTACACTGTCAGTGGGTCAAACCAACAGCCAGTATTAAGTGACATAATAGTAGTCAGCCAGCAGTAACAGTAATGTAAGCTATCCTGTTGACATTCACCTCACAGTTTTTAGTGCAGTGTCGAGCCTCATTTTGAGATCAACACACAACATAACAAAAAAAAACATTAAAACCACTTAACCTTCTATCAGTTGTAATACTCTGTCACCTCTGTTTGAAATGTTAAGATGTGAGGTCCTGTCGGTGTCAAGTGAGGGGAAAGTCAAACCTCTCGAGCGATGCAGTGGGAGCCAAGGTCAAGGAAGGGAGAATTGACAGCATTGATGGTCCTCCCACTGTGTTATCTGGGCCCGACAGACTGCCAAGTCACAGGGAGGCAGCCCTCCTTTTAGCTCATTTAGAAAGATATTACACCAAGCCATGTCGAGAGGGCACCTGCTGAGCCAACCTTTCTCTGACACGAAAAGGAAGAGAAAAAACATTCATAGATCGCTGGCCCAGCCAGAGCGTTTACTCTAATATAAGGTTAGCGATTAGAGATCTAGTGTATCGCTGTATATATATGATAGGAATCATCAGAGAATTGAAAATGGGTCTCAACAACAACAAAATCTGGTGAGCCATGACTCCCAGTAAGGCATTTTTTTTGTTTTCATAATACTTTAATGTCCTTTTTGAGCATTGTGAAGACTGAGAGTCTACGTTGCCGATCGTAAGGCTTATAATTTTAAGGAAATGGCTTGACACACTTGGTACTACGCTAAATTTCTCCCAGGCACCCAAATTTATGGAGCTTTCACACTGCTGCACGCTAACTCTCAGGGAGATGGTTTCAATCATGGAGGTAAGGGGTGTGAAAAAGCATAAAAATATTTTTATTTGCATACAAGTGCAATTAATGCCTCCTGTTACCACAGTGAATTGAGAGAGGCCTCAGCTGCTGTCTGAAAAGCTTAAAAAGTCGGAGGAGTGTAGTCGTCCTTCAACAAAAATCTCAAACCAGTTTGCAGAAAGTGGAATTTGGACGGTGCTACTCCAGCCACAAACGTCTCTGTTCGCTTTCTTCGTGAGGTCGTTCCCATCTAAAATCCTTTTTGTTCTTCGGCTTTAAGGTGATACGTATCTGTCCATTTTGCACTAAAATCATATTTTAATAGAGTGAGACGGTTGAAAGTTAAATACAGCTGAGACATTTCGTGCAGTCATAGTTTGCATCAGGCTTGTGACTCCTTCATCGCGCTGAAGCGTGAGCTGACTGCATTATAACACCCCCATCAGAGAATAACACTGAAAGCTCGTGTATTCTTCTCCATGTTCAATGTCTGTAGCTGAAAAAAAAAAAGCGCTGCAATTTAATGTCAGTTTTAGTTATTCCTCAGGCAGCTTGTGACAGTGTCAGTGTTTATGTCGTGTATATATAACCCGCCTTGAGAAGCGTTTGGAGTGCAGCTGTCAGACGAGGTTCAGGGAGGGGGTGAAAACGTGAGCTCGCATGGTTTGACGCCGGGGATCGTGTCTGACCTGGAGTGGAGAAGAAGGAGCGGCGAGGTGCAGAGGTCGATGTTATTAGATAGCATTAGATGCAACGTGGCACACTCCAGTTTCTTGTTGAACACAGCAGAGGGCAGCGGGGACCTTGCAGGAAAAAAAAAAAAAAAAAGATATTGGCCTTTGATTGACGGCTGCAAGATTTAACAAACATAGCCTCCTATGAAACTGGGCCAACAACAAGGAATGGTGGTGAAGAAGGGTGAAAGCCAGAGGTCAAATATGTTCAGTGGCGTGCCAAAGAAGGACAGACTGCTTGTCTCACACTTAATTAAGACCCACAGGATTGTGGTGATTATAGCTATATTCAAGCCTGAGCAATGAGATGAGCCTGATGATGATCGAAGCAGATCAGCGACACACAAGGTCCCCTCTTTGTCAACTTGTTGCCCACGTCTAAGCCTTGATATCCCATAAAATGAATTTACGCTCATTTCGCAAATTGCAGCGATATCCTGGTGGCCTATTTTCTTCCATTCCTCTCACAGTGCGCGTGACAGCAGGTGACAGGTTTAAATAGGATTTGCATCTGAAACCAGCAGGAATGCAAGTGTAATTTGTGCGGGGAAAGATGGCATGAAGATTGTAATAGAAGAGAGAGGGAGGGAAAAAAAAAAAGGAAGGCACTGCATTTGACCTTGAAAGCAGGGCTGAGAGGAGAAAGACGACAGGCAAGATAGAAAGAGAGATTTAAAACGATAAAAGTGAGGACATTTAGCAAGGCAATAACACTGTGTTGTACACAATAGCTTTAGGAAGACACTAAATTAAATAACATTATTTAACAAATAAATGGAGCAGATATGTAACATGTGCAAAGACTTAGAGTAAATGTTTAAAGATGCTGCCACATATACAAATATTTCTATAATTATGTTTTCCTATTCGTCACATTAAGCATAGCAATGTTTAATTTGTGCAACTGACATTACTAAATGGTGAATCAAGCAAACAGATGACTGAAAATCTCAACAATAATATTAAATTATGAATCTTTGAGACTGAGAGAAACTGCTAAATTATTTATTGATTCAAACGTTCAGGATTGCTGCATATACAGGTTTATTTTTGTCTCGTGCCGCTGAGAGGACGTGTTACATGTCTGATATTGCCTCATTTTACCCGTTATGGGACATGAAAACATGAAACAAATACCGGCGACGGTGGCTTCCGAGAGCTGGTGCTTCAACCCTGCCACTTCAACCCGCGCTGCAGGATTTGCATCAGGAGAAGTTGTTATGGCTCTATAGGTTTGGCACAGCAAACGTTTGTGTCTTGGCTCGTGTAGGCGAGCGGTCGTTCACAAACCCAAGGATGAGGATCCTCAAAAGGGTCTGAAGGCTCTATAAGGCTGCAGTGACCAAAAACACCCATGCACAATACAAGGCTGCGCTGGTGAGACATTAATTTGAAGGAAAATTTGAATATTATAGAAATGAATTTGAAGGCTTACCAGACACCAAAACTCTGCACAGTGGTTTCTAAAACTCGCAGCAGCAATCATCTTTTCTCCAACTTCATGACAATCACTGTCAATCGAGCTCTTAACATTACACAGTAATCTATCAGGTTCAACTTTTCACCAAACACCACCGCGTTTCCTTCACCAGAGCTCTCTGCGTCCGCTCCACCGCTGTTTTGACGGAGTGGGATGTGTTTTCACGCAGGGCTAACGTCAGTCTGAAAGCAGCCTTACTGCTTAATTCCACCTCGCACGACGGCGACGCACTCCGACCCCAATATGACTGCCGGAGTTGATGATCACGCTGTCCTCGATAATGCTTGAGATTCCACCAGAAGCGCCACAGAGCTTTTCAGAAGCGTCCCAGAAGGGGCTCTCTCTCCGCTCGGCTCCACGGGAAAAAAAAAACACGTCTGGTATTTTTGACAGAAGTCACAACCAGCTGCGCCTACGCAGAGCAGATTCAGCTGGCAGGAAGTCAGACACAGAAAATGAATAAAGAATCTGGTCAATTTTCAAAATTAAAAACCCTGTGCCGACTCCAGATTGTAAAAAAAACAGACAAAAGGGAAACAATTTTACTCCATAGCCCACTAACCCTTGGTAGAAGGAATAAATTTGAAGTTAACAAAATCAGAAGTCAAAATGTTTCTCAAACGCTGCTGGTGAGGAATGAAGCTGCACGGAGGAACCAGAACCGTGTCGAGGATGCTACTTCTTCTTTGTTCGGTGGAATCGAGGCATTCAGCTAAACGCTAACCTTAGCATCATGCTCACAGTGACAATGCTACTATGCTGATGTAAAGCTATGTTGTAATGTTGTTACGATCTTAGTTTACCATGCTACTTTGCATTTGCAAATTAGCACTAAACACGAGGTACAGCTGATCATGAATGCTATCTGGTCAACAAGTGTTGGACCAGTGACCTGACGGTGGCGCTAGATTAAAAGTCAGAGTTATCAAGATTTCTCACTCAGAACAATCATGAACTTCACGGTGGTAGCTCATCAGTGTCTTCATCAGGCATCATCTTCTGGGGACCATGGATGTCTGTATGACAATCCATCCAACACTTGTTGAGATATTTAAGTCTGGAACAAGGTGGTGGCTACAAAATCTATAAATCTAATAACGGCAGACCTGTCTTTGGTTCCACTGCTCACAACATGACAGAGACAACCTATGAACAAGGCTGCAAGTAGCTTCATTTTATGGGGTTCATTTTAACCACTGCAGTGAAGGCGTGCTTTTCACGAATGAACCGAACCTCAAACTGAGGCTTCTCCCTGCTTTTTCACCGCATCCCTCCCCTCGCCCGCCTGCCTCTTTCTCCTCCATGACAGCACAGAGACAATGGCGCCTGTGTGTCGGCTGCGATCAGCGGTCAGCGCGTTAATGGGGTCTGTCAGATGGTCCCATTACAGAAGGCAAAATTCTGCACGGTGTCAACAGGCTGTTTTTTTTCTTTCAGCTTTCTAACAGACAGGACTAATCGAGACCCGATGAAAAGCGTCTCAGGTTGATTGACCGGGTTGTTTATCTGTTTTTGAGGCCACAAATTTTCCACTCATACGTTTCATTCATTCACTGTCTCTTTTTGTGGCAGCAAAAAAAAAAGTCAGAAAGAAAAAGCAGAAAAGAGATTTCTTTTTTCTTTTTTTGTCACTTGCCAAATACTGTAGGCCAGTTTAACAGTGTTTGTTTTTTCCCTATATTCTCACTGTTGGCATGGGATGATTGATCATTCCTTCTTCCAAGGTCTGGCTTGGCTCCCTTTAGCTAAATACTGTATCATATTTTCACCCATTGTCTGCCGGGAGCTGGCAGGTAGAATCACTATATCTCCTGGTGACTCCTCATGACACCTTCATCACTAGAACCTCCTCTGTCCTTGAGCATTGATTGTACCGCAGGCTTAATCTAAACACTATATAGTTCCTGCCAGAAAACCTTTCAGCCTATTAACGTTTTAGCTCTTTTTTTTTTCTTCCTCCCTCTCTTCGCTTTCGTGATCGTTCCATCTCTGACATTGTTTCTCTCCTTCATACTCAGTCTGGAGCCTGGAGTCTATGATATCACTGGGATTAAGGTTACAATTAAGTCTGGAAACACAGTTGATCGGGAGGCTCGGCGGCAGGTGATTCACATACGGAGGGAGATTCACCTGAGGGAACGGTGGATCCACGTTAATGCTAGTCTTTGACAAAACGTGAGATAAAAGAAAAAAAAACAGCAGCTCCGAGCAGGTCCCAATTCATGCAAGATGGAGAAGCGAAACGATGGTGGATGACGAGGCGTCTCCAGAGGGGCCGCGTCAGTAAATCAGTCACTTAAAAAACAAATAACATCAAACAAGTGCCAATAGCCTTGTCAGCAAAAGGAGCCATCATGAAGTCATTTTATATGTTGTACCTTTATATCTTTCACCTCCACAATAAATAAGATATGGGGTCGGCATTAAATTTGAGAGGAATGCACCTGAGTAATAAAACCGGCTGAGTTATGAATCAAAATACATTCATACAACAGGGGTGGGAAGAGAAATGAGCAAGCTGGTGGTGCAGATTTAAAATTCACTGTCGCTGTGTAATGATAAAGTATGGCTACATTGTGGGAAAGCACGGGCTCTCTTCCCCGCGCGTTTGCTCAGATCAAGTATTTGTCAGACCTTGTTTTGTGAGCACTTTGACTTATTCTTATTCGCTGTTATTTGCTCTAGCTCAACAACAGCCGCGGCGCCCATTTTCCCATGGTAAAATTATGCTGAGCCCAGCAGGAATGTAATGAAGGCGCCGCAAACCAATAAGGAACCTCGGAATGAGGGCGTGAGGGTGCTTACAAAATAACTATTTTAGGTTCAAAGACCACATGCTGCGCGCGTGAGGAGTGACCGGAAAGAAAAAAAAACTGCGTTTGAAGGAGGAGTGCAGGACAAGAGGAGGCAAGGAAAGAAAGTGAATAGGTAGAAACGAAAGGAGACAGAGCGGGAGCAGAGCGATTGGAGAGTGAGATATCGAAAAGCAGAGAGAGGTTTTTCTCTCTCTATTGGACAGTCTCCGACTTCCTTCTCCACTGAGGGCTGTGTTGCCCAAAAGCTGCCCAAGTAACAAAAACTAATCCCTCAATCCAGGGCTAGTGGAACAGCTGATTTGTAAATGTTGCCCTTTACAAATCGGTCTTAACCTGCTTTTTTTTTTTTTTTTAGCTTAATATCGACTGTTTTTTTCCTCTCCGTCGCCCACCATTGCCCTCCCTTCGTCCTGCACATTACTCAGAAATGCTCCTGCCTGGTTGCACGAACTCGGTTGATATCGCTGCACCAGTAAACATAATTAACACATGCGGTTAATATAGCTTCTTCCCTTCTGTTCCAGTTCATTTAAGTTTTCTCTCTCTCTCTCTCTCTCTCTCTCTCTCTCTGTCTCTTCCTCTGACTCTTTCTCTCTTTCCCTCTGTGGAGCGGAGGTCTAGTGAGATACAGGGAAAAGGGGGGATTAGTGTCTGCTGGGTTCATTTCAATGCCTCTGAAGAATCAGAGACTAATCCTGGCCTCAGCTGCCTGGATGCTTCTGCTCTGTTAGCACTCAAAGGCTGTGCCAGTGGGGTGCAAGTGTGCCACGGATATTCCACAGAAACAGCCAAATAAGAGGCTTTGTCCTCACACATAGCGCTAATTTCTCCTCAATCCAGGTGTCTGTGCTGCCTTACTTTTTCTGGGGTTTAAGCCAGCTTGGCATTAGGGGAGTTAAACCCAGGAAGAGGGCTGTGAAATACACTCAGGGGATAAAAAATGGTCAGAGCATTGTCTCAGCTCTCTGCAAAGACTTTAATATTTTGGGGATGAAAAGCACGCCGTGCCCTTTGCAGAACTCCGGGTACATTTTAAGAACACCCAACAATATTAATGTCATGACTTTGGTACTTCTCTGCTTCTTCCAGCCAGTCTTACCTGCTCGCCCTGACCCCTCGCCTGTTCATTTCCTTATAAACCTCCTTCTCCACGACTTCTCTGCCAGATTGTCTTTGTGCTATGTGCCTTAGCTTTCCAGCGTCCAACTGTTTTCTTACCTGTTTTTTGATCCTGATCCTGTTTTTGGATGCCGCCTCAGCCTCGCGCTGTTGGAACTTGTTTGCCTGCCATTTTGTTTCCTTGTACATCTCAGTAGTTACTTGAATCGTTGCCTTTCGAGTCCTCCATTCGAGTTCTACTGTGTTTTGGGCTGTGATGGTTAATTAGTAGTTAGTCTAATTTTACTTTTACTAAGACTATGTTGATGTGGTACGGTAATTTTTTAAAATGCAAACGGCTGAAAAGTTGACTGAATAACACGGAGAAAGACAGTCGTGTAGGTCATGCGATCAGCAGATGGATGAATGAAGGTTATATTTAGTCATGTGACTTGCACAAAAGGGAAACAAACAGAGTAAAGTGATAAGTAATGTGATAGTTCTAGAGGGGGGTCGATTCATCATCTCCAGTTGTTGGTAGTCCGAGGAGAGGAGCTACTCTCTGAAGAGCTGGAGGTCTTTTTTGAAGCTAGAGAAGTACGCCTCTGACTCCCTCGCGGCCCTGTTGGGGCGAGACAGGAGTCAGTTTTGATGTTGGTGTCATGAGGTATTGTAGGTTTGTCGAGATACAGCTGGAGGTGGTGTGCCTTCATCTTTAGATATGTCTGACAGGCATTCAGAGACCCATGCAGAGACAGAGGGGTGTGAGTGTGGATGCAAACTAAAGTCAACTAAGGCCTTATTTAAGCTCCTCTGTTCTCTAAGTTGCAGCCTGTTGCCCATCCAGGCTCCTGGATAGATGAAGAACGGCCAAAGCACTGGGAGACAGGAGGGCGGGCTAGCTGTCACATTTAGCGGTGGTGGTAGCCATGCGGATAATTTGGAATTTCAATAGAAATTATAAAGCAACGAGCAGCATCTCATCTTTGCAGGAAGTGTCTCCTCTACTATGTGTAAACCTCAGAACGCTCTGTGAACATTCAGGCGCCTCCGGTTTGAGAGTGCAATTCACTTAAGCCCCACTGTCGAGCTCTTCACCAGCTTTTCCCACAGGCTCCCCTTCGCCTTGGGCCTGAAAACCTCCTCCTCCTGGCAGTTCAAAGCTCTCTTTGCTAGCAGAGTAAATAAAAAACTCCCCTGGTGCTCTGAGCTCCTAGTCTGGGTAGCACCAACTGAGCAAACTAGCTTTGCTGTAACTTACTTACAACAAGCAAGTCCATCAGGAAACTCTGTAAATCACTGATTTGAGCTGATGCGCAGCAGCTGGAGGACATCAGAGGGAAAACCAGAAAACATTTCCTCTGTAAAATATAATCCAATTTTAGAAACATCAGTGAAATAGTTGAAATAAATGCAAGGCACTTACCTCAACCTGGAAAGACACACAGTGTGAGAACAGGTGTTCAGGCACAAAGTCGGCGTAGCACGGAAATGATTTTAAAGCTGTTTTTTTCAGGGTAGAAAAGTTGCATAGCGCTGCTTTAAGTCTCACGGTTTTTACATATCTTAAAGGTTATTTTTTCGTTAAATCAAATGTCACCCAAATTATATATGTCCCTGCACGCCTACATCGTGCTGCTCTTCCCGCCTCAAGAAGAAACCGGTCATTGTAATCAACAGTAAACTACATCCTCCCGTGATGGAAATGCTCGTTGTTAAAGAGAAAAATGGGGAGAAAATACAAAAGATCTTCTGTTTCTGCACCTACACGGGGGAAAAGTCCTTTTTTTTGGTGAAGAGGAGGGTTTTTTTTAAAGTCACACTGTCACACATTCCTCAACCACGCACCTCGTGGCTATTTCCACTACGACTGCATTCTTGCATTCAAATAATATAGAATCTTTTTCTTTCTTGAGATGTTTGCAGTTGCAAACAAACCTTTATATCCTGCCTACATTAATATCCTCCAGCAACGTCGACCTCTGCGACCTCTTTTAAATTTGAATTCAGCATCACATGCTGACATTGCTCGGAGCTCTCTCAGCCACATCTGTAAAAAGAAAAAAGAAAAACTGATCTTTTCATCCTCTGTTCAACAGTTAGACACGACCAATTAATATCACATTTTTCCGTGCGGTCCAGAGATAAGCCAAACCGCAGCCATCCAATATCTGTTTAACCTGTAAAATCCTTGGTGATGCATGGAGGCTGAGGCCGCAAAAGCAATACTTGACAATACTTGTTAGTAAGATAAATACACTGTGGGTTTTAGTCTCTGCAGGGGAATTTCTAATAGTAATACAAACATGAAATAATGCCAGCTTTAGCCTCAAAGGTCACACATTCATTGCCTGATAATGTGTGTGGAGCCTTGCTTTACCCCGGTTTATAGTGTTTTGTAATTTGTCAGTGCTGTGCACTGTGTGTGTGGGTGGGTGAGTGTCTGTATTTGTGGGCGTGTATGTGTGCACATGTCAGCGAGTGTGTGTTTTGTTGTCCTGCAATCTCTGTTCACTTGTTGGCCTCGTTGGGTTAAGTGGATGATTGTGCAGAGAGATTGGGAAGGAGGGCTCGTGTTCCCCGGACATGCTGCTTGTTCAGCTGTTTTCTTTTTTTTTCTCTCGTCTTCTTAAGCCAGAGTTTATTTCTTGCAGAACTGTACCTCTCCTGGCATTATAGCAAAGGTACCCAGAAGCACACACACACACTGTATCGCAGTTTTTCCATCTCTAACACACAATCCTGAGCAGGAGTCAGAGCCCTAAAGGCCGATGAACAGGCCATAATTCATTGGCTGCTCTGTGACTGGACTGGGACCTTGTTTAATGGGGAAACTGCTGGCAATTACCAACCATCTATGTGCTTGTTGCACTTTTTTACTGGTCTGGAAGTCAATAAAGTTCAAACCAACTGCCTGAATTGGATTTTTTCTGTTTTCGTTTTTTGTTTTTGTCTGAGTCTGAAACTGCTTTTAAAATGTGAAAAATGTGGTTTCAACTTTGCTTGATGAAAGAAAAAATCTAAAATGTCAAGAGTGCAGTGAAGAAAGGCCTCTGTTTACAGGAGCTCAATTTCAGTGATGCAATTTAACATGCAATCTTACACTTATCATCACAAACAGCACTCTTATCTTGTGCACATTAGCATTGCATTTAGTAATGCTCAAAGGTATTCGCCTGCCAAACCGGTGCTCATTTTGCAATCAGCCTCAGTGTGTGTACACAGAGCAGCTTTCAGTCACTCGCTGCCAGATTGTCTATGTTCCCTTTGTGAGTTAGCGGTCCAGCCAATTCCTGCCTGCCTTTTACCTGCATGATATTCGTTACCTGTGTGTTTGGACCACCTGTCAGCCCTTTGACCGTCTCCCGCCTGCTGTAGCTCTGCTGGTTCTGTTTGTCTCCCATCAACTATCTTATTCATCCAAGCAGCTGAGGCTGTGCGATGCAGAAATATACTTAAACACTGGAAGGTTCTTAAAGTTACAGTCATTGATTTTTTTCGAAAAAGTGGAAAAACACAACATCTGATGTATCATAATCAGATACGCCACTGAATTTCATAACAGGAAGTTTCTGACGCAGGGTTTTTAGTGCTTGACTCGTATAGAAGAGACAAAAGGTCAGGACATCTGTTCCTCTGGTGCTTGTCCTGTCTCCTGTGAGCCCAAGTGGAATACTTAATTGCTAAAAACACTGATTGAAGCAGCTTTATTTTGCTCTTTGACCCTGTGAAGATTTAATATTGTATCCGATCTTGTGGAAAACTCCTCACATTATAAGCTACAGCAAACAAAACCCATAATTCATGTGGAGGTGGATGTAGCATTTTTCGGTTATCTCAATGATAATTTGCATTTTACAGAATGTACCAATGTGAATATGAAGTCTGTTTAATTTCCAATAAATATGGCCTTTAATTACCATTTAATAATAAATCGGTCCACGTGGATGAATGTATTTATGTTTGATTTGTCAGGCCATAGGGCAGACATGTCCCCAAATCTGAATACAAACATTGCAACCCTTTGACCTGTAACAAAGCTGCCTCCATCAAGCAAAGCGTGAGCTTGCCAAAGCGAGCTGAGGCCATTAGCCTCATGTGAGGATGTTGCATCGTGTCTGTGAGTCCAATCCAGCAGCCGCAGTTTAGCCAAACATCCCCGCATCAAACTTTAAACACAGAATGTTCTTGGCACTTTTTTCTAATTCTGGCTTTTATTATCCACCATATTTTTTTTTGGCTTTGACTGTAACTTAGCTTAGCATGACGCTTAATTAGCTAATCCTAATTAAGCATTCCCCCCGAAATGCAAAAGAAAAAGTCAAAGTCCTTCCACAGACTGAGACAAAGAACAGAGAACGGTTCCTTACTTCCAGGTTTCCACATAACTGACTTGAATGCATTTCATTCAATATCTCCTTAATTAGAGCCACAATGGGCTCCGGCCACGGCATTTTTTTTTTTTGTACGCCTGAGCAGATCTTAATTTCAATACATTTTACTCAGCTGTGGCTGATTGTGTTCTAAACCAATTAAGATGTCATACACCTTCCCAGGCAAGGTCACCGCGCCTGGAATCTGCATCGACAATACCAAGTTTCTATATCAATTTGCAGCTTTAGAAGCTAAATTACAAAAATGGAAAGAGTCCATTTGCAGTAAGGGATTTAATAAGGCCAGAAAAAACTGCAGCCAGTAATTTAATTGTTGTTTCATTCAAATGAAGCACTTGCTGTCCTCTGGGGTTGGCTGATTATCAAAGGGTCCTTTCACTCCTCTAGCTTTACAGCTCAATGTGTGTCGGGCTAATGGGCTTCAGCCAGACAGTTATTTTATATTGGTAATGTATCTATCTCAAGAAAAAAAAACAGCTGCCTAACACACACCCACCGTCCATATCCTCAGTGAAATGAAATGGGCCATTTTATAAATGTTTAGCTTGGTCTTACAAGCAAATGAGTTTCTCTCATCTAATTTCTTGCATAAAGTGCATAAAGATAATTTGAGTCAGTCTTTAAAATAAGGAACTAGAGGAGCAGAAATGATAATGAACAACTCCAGAGTGTAATAGTGTTTCTGTCCTCTGACTTTCTGCGCTCCTTTTTCTCTCGGAGATTGTCTCCCACCCTGCGCGTCCCTCCCCTCTGACTTTCCAGACCCTCTTCCATCCTTCTCACTGCAGCCCTCTGCTCATGTTTAATTCCCCACCTGCTCTCCCTAGATTAACGTCTCCTTGTGTAATCCCATTAAGTGCCCTATGTTTCCGCCTGGTGCTCATTACTCCTCCACCACACCACGGTGGAGTCTGGAATTGACTCAGGCCTTGACATCCAGCCCCGCGTGAGGCCCTCCTCAGTTACGTCAACATTCAGCATCCTGCAACCTCCGTGCCCTCCAAACTTCGCTTTGCTTTGTCCTGACGACACAGAAAGTTTTGGCCTGCGTCTTGAGCTTGAATGCAAAAACTGAGGACCTTTGGAGCTTTTCTACCTCATAATTATTTTCTTTGCTTATATTTTTTTGCTATGTTACGTGTTTAAGGCTTTTCCGCTAGCTCCTCCATGAGGTTGACATTTGCGATTCGTTTGAATTATGTCAACAGCTATTGATTGGATTGCGTTCAGGATCATTTATAATCACTTTGGTCGTCACCTGACTTTTCCTCTAACGACATTATCGGATCAAAATTTGGTTCATGATCCAATAAAACCTGCAAAATGAATGACGTGCTAACACAACATGTTTAACTGATGACCATAAAATGTCAGAAAAGGCGTCATTATCATTTAAGATTAAAGAACTCATCAGCTAATTGTTTAGTTCTTCACTAGCAAGACGTTTCTAGATTTGAAACCACCGTCAAACCAGGATCCTTCTATGTGAGTTTGTATATCTTCCCCGTGCATGCTTTGGTTTCCCCCCACCGTCCACTGACTTGCCGGTCTGGCAATGCTAAATTGGTGTGAAAGTGAGCCTAAATGGTTGCCTGTCGCTATGTGTCCCCCCGTGATTGACCGACGACTTATCCGGGGCGTGCCCGTGGTAAGTGGGTGTAGCTAATGGATGGATGGATGCCCCGGCTCTAGTCTTGAGCATATGTTTTGTCACACCATAACAAGCTGACTAACCCCGACAGATTTTCCGTTTGATGTTTTAGAATGTCAATACTTTCTGTCGTACAGGGAGAGGAAATTGCCTGTGCTCGATCATTCGGCCTTGCTTATTGAATCAATGGATAATCAAGAAAATTTGCTTTTGGGGGGCAATGAAGACGGTGATAAATTGCTGTCATAAACGACTTTAGTGGATGCTGCTGCTGGTGACCGCACAGCCGGGGGACGGGTAGCATTCAAACAGTTCTTTTAAAAGAAAGATTGCGATGTGGGTATGGAAGCCACCTCCATGACTTCAATAAACTCCCTATTGTGTAATACAATAAGCATTTATCAGCTTGTTTTCTCCACCGTTCACTCTAATGGCTGACTGTCAACTCCCATTATCTCTCCCATATATCTGTCTATCTGTCTGTGCTGCTTTCCCCACAGTCTGAGTAAGAATTTAATGTGGACACACCAAGACGTGTGACACACAAACTTATCTCCGGGATGTGCGGGTGAGTGCGATTGAGATTGCTATCACAATCTCTCAGTTTGCACTTGGCGGGGTCATGAAGAAATGTTCTGTTGTCTCAGTATTATCTGCGCCCGCAAAATGTTTACATCTCTGCAGCGTTAACACAATACATCCTCTAGTTTTTATTTAATATTCCGCGCGTGTCCTGGTTGCTGTTGCGGCTTCTTGTCTGATCGTGACAGATAAAAAAAAGCACTCTGGAATAAAGTTACTGCGCAAAGCAGTTTGAGTTTGGTGCCCCCCCCGCTTCACCTCACCCCACCCCAGCGTGAGCAGCCTGCCTGGCTTGCAGTCTAGCAACATCATGCGGGCACACCAGAGTTAAGGATTCTGGGAAAATGAGTCTCCCCTGCACATAAGTGTGATTTATGTGCAGCAGGAGACCTGTGAGAAGTTCTTCAAATCAGACCAAATGTCTCCTCCTATGATCCATTCAAGGTTGGCAGACAGTAGAAGGAATAGTCCTCGGGGTTCAGTCACTCACCTCAAACACTTCTGCCGTCATCAGTCTTGTCGTGGATATATATATATATAAGTGACGAGAGTCTGTCTGCTCGGCCTGGGATCCAGCACAGCTCTTTGAATGTTTTTTAATGGGAAGATGCAGGGAATACATCCCTACTGGACCAGCAGCCAGTGACTAACTCCCGCTGTCTTTAAAGTCTGGGCCAGCAGGAGCACTCGTTTACCCAAGCATCATTAATCTTACTTTTCCTTGGCCTGTCCTCCTACCACCTCCTCTTCTCCCAGGGTGGTCTCCCTCGGGCACTCGTTTACCTCCCCGGCTCTTTTTGCTTCTGTAAAACACACACATGCATGGAGCTCCACACACACACACTCATGCCCTCTATATCTCTCTTGTTCTCCCCCTCTCTCTCTCTTTCTCTCACTCCATGACTAGCAAGCACCCTGAGATACTATAGATAAGGTATCGGGCCAGAGGAAAGCTTCCTGCAAACACAGGACCGTGTAGCTAAAAGCAGGCAAGCAGCATATGACTCAGCTCCGGTCAAAGGTGCGCATCACAACCCTATTTTTACAAAATACATTCATAGACGATGAATTAACTGTGACAAAAACAAACTGTTTTGCAGGAGAAGTTATTTCTGCCTGGCTACGTCCTCTTTTTTATTTCCAGAACAAGAAGTTTGACACACAGAACTCGTAGGGAGGAGGTTGGGGTGGATGGTTGGGTTGACAAAGCTCAAGACTTTGAAGCTTTCACACGCATATATTCTAGTTTTATGCTAATAAACAACTTCAAGTCAGAGATACTATTTTCAATATTTAAAGAGGACCTGATCTTTCCCTAACCTCCTCCAAGTTGCTCAAACACAACCATCAAACATTAGCGTATCATCATGCTGTAGTATACTTTTGCAGATTCCTTATGAATGTGAGCAATATAAATTTGTAAGAATCTGATATGGATAGGAATATTACTATATCTGAGTATTAAGTAAGCAGAGTTGCACATTCACAAATACGCATAGACAGTAAAGTCAACATCAAGGTTCAACTTCTGTTTCAAAGATAAGTCCATGTCAAAGTAAGTTCACGCAGTCTGCAAAGGTACTTATTATTCCTCTGTGCTTTTTCTCCCCTCCTCCTCCTCCTCTTCCCCCATCGCAGATGAAGAAAAAACAACCTGTGCGTTCAAATCAAATATCAAGAATGAAATAATCGGAGCCGTTCAAACAAACTCAAGTTTCATTACATCTAATCTATGAAGATTTAACCTCTTTGCTTCACAATGCCACAAAACCTGTCCTTGCACTTCCTCAGAGCTACAGAGCCAAACTGAAGCTTTTATTTGATCAAGTATGGCTAATAAAGACACGCTGGTTGACAGCTGGTACACACCTCTATTGGAAGGTACAACAGAGTGTGCACTGAACATGGAGGCTGGAGAACTAAAGGGCATAAGGTGGCTCAAGATACCATGACAACCGAAAACACTCGATCTGCAGTACCTCACTTGCAATTAAGGCTTTAGCTGAAGGATCCATTCAGGGCCGTTTAGCCTCCACCCCAAAATGAAGTGGATGTCATGATGAAATTTGATTGACGCCAAAACGGAGGTGGTCGGTGTTTGCTTGCATACTTACCCGCATACATCACAAAGGTTTACGTGGTCCTTTTTTTGGCGAAACGACATCCTTGACGATAAAGGTTCAGCATCCTGAGAGAAGTCTCTGTTAGGTGCTTTCATACAGACAGAAATGACAAAAGTGGGGACTGAACAAACCAGGCACTCGGGTTTGGGGGAAAACTTCAAAGTCCTGGCCCGTTTGAATACATTTCTTTGACCGACCTTGCATGAAATAATGGTGGATAAAAGAAAGGCAGACAATGAGATTGCTTTGATGTGAACAGGTGAAGCTCGTGGCCACTCGATGCAGAGGACGAGAGGACAACTTTGCATATTAGTGAGCTTAGTGAGTCTCTTCATCGGTACTCCAGTGTGTTTGGAGAGCAGGTACTGATTCAGTCCTAGCTTTAAATGTTGTTGTGGTTAGAGTTACTACAGTCCTGGAAAATAACCAAGGCATGTTTTTAGAGCGGTGTGTGTTCTGTGGATGACTGCTTCTTTAAATGTCTGCTGAAGAAATGTTTTCTGCGTTCCCTCTGATGTCCTCTGGCAGCTGTGCATCAAGTCTTGGTGTTTTACAGAGTCTCCTGATGGACAGTAAACTGTAGCTGCTGTTAGTTAACGTTAGCTCAGTTCGGTAGCCAGGCTGCCCGGAGTGTGAGCTCAAAGCACTGAGAAAGTGTTGTATCATATGCACTCTAAAATTTGTGGCACTAAGTTTCAACAATATGTGCATCATTTCAACATAATGTTGCTTTAATGCTGATCAATATGTAGACACCAGAATATAAGGTGTCTATTAGTGATGTTAGGCCTGTGAATTAGTGTTAATTAAATAATTTATCTCCTTTTACGTTGCATAGGTTTTTTCTTTTATGTGATCCGATCATTACTGCCAGGCGAGTGTGTTTGAGTTGAGCATAATTTAACATAATAGTTTAGTGTTCTGTCAAGGAAAGTGTGTTTCCATGGTTTACACACAACAGATAGCAGCTTAGAGCAACATCAACAACACAGACAGATACACTTAATTAAGCCGGAAAGTCAATAGCTGCATATTGTACAATAGATGTTTCTCATCGGCGCAAAATAAGAAATTCCTCTATTCATTGAAGAATTAGAAGAGAAAAATAATTATAGGAAGGAACTCTCATACTTTGACTACAAAACATTAGTACAATACAGATGCAAAGTAAATATGTTTGCAGTTTAACAATATATTTATTGTATATGACTAATCACAATAAATCATTACATTACTACTCAAGCACTGTGCCTAAATGTTATTGTGAGGCGCTTGTCACTTCAGCATTTCCATTTTATGTTATTTACTATTGCACTATACAGTATTGGCTATGTTTCAGATGTCTGCAAGTTGAATTGTTCCACTCGTATAAACCTGTCAGAGAGTTTCATTTAAATAATTGTTTGAGGCCCAGAGGGGTAAAATTATCCAATACGATTAAAGTCCAAAAGATGAGCACAGATCTATGTCGCAGAACTTATTATTTATTTATTTTTTCCTTCTTCCTCTTCTTCTTTCCTACTCCATTAATCATCTCATGGCTCCGAAGATTCATATCTTGAGACCCCATTAAAGGAGGCTTGACCCCCACGATGGGAACCACTGGACTAAAAACTAGCGACAGTAAAATAGCTCTGCCTTGACATAATACTGCTTAACAACTGGTGCATCAGTATTACGGATCTAATAACATCATAATATCAGTCACAGGGTTCATTTTATGGAGGAGAACTACAACTACTTACTGGTACTTTAACTTTAGTAAGACTGCAGCAGATCCAGCTGTCTTCTACAGTTTCTATCAGTGTTTATCTCACTCAGATTGTAACAGCAGACGATGAATCACAGAAAGTATGTTAAAATATGCAGCTGTTGTGGGCGTTATTGGCATCACTTGCCCTTTAAATTCTGTTATTTACTTTGGGTAATAAACCTTTGTTGATAAAATGCACGCACTATATGTGCAATTATAATATAAGACACTTGTTTTAAAATATCCATACAAAATAAGTCATTATTGTCCGGGATTCTGATACCAGTTGGTTGCAGTGATTTGGCTTTATCCCATGCTAATTAGCTCAATGACTTGTGTGGCCCGGAGTCATGCTAGCAATAACACATGAACACCTACCCTACGGTTAAGAACATTTGGGTTGTTTTTTATTTCAGGGCCATTTCTGAGGCTAATTGATGCATGCGCCCGTGCACTGTTTGGTTAGCACAGAGCTGAGAAATGTGTTTTAATGGTGTCTGGAGGGCAGAATAGTCAGTAAGAGCGCCACAATCACTGTAATTATTAAAGAAAGTGAAGGTCACAGCGAAGGAAGCCAGCAACTAAATGTTCCCAAGGTAGAACAATAACAATGCGTTCAAATCAGACAACAGGAAAAGGTATATGGTATGATTACCATTTTCATTTCTTACATAGAAATCAAACCTGTTTTGGCTTTCAGTCATTTGAGGAGATTGGATATTTACCGATGGAAAAGCTCAGCTCAGATTGTCCAACTTTTAAGTAACTGCTCGAGCTAAAATATCGTATCAGGAAGTTCAAAGAGTTCCAGCCGAGTGCAAAAGCATCTCGCCAGGTCTACATCCTTTAACCGGAGAGACATGCTTCCTGTCTTGCCTTTTCATCGTCATTATAATAGGCTCAAATTGCTTTAGGCATCACCCCGCAGAGTGTGTGAACACTGAAATAAGAGGCAACGGGGCAGGAAGACATTTCACAGTGCCCTGCATTAGATTACCGTTTTAATTTCAATAGGTTAATTTAACCTTGCTAACAGTATTTAGCAGCATCCGGCCTTTCTATTAATTACTCTTTTTTTTTTTTTTTCCTTTTAAGTGCGTTGATTGATTTGTTGTTTTCTCATCAACAACTGCCTCTCCCATTATGGGGGCCAGTTAAGGGGGGGGGCGGCGGGGGGGTGATCATTAAAAATCCATTGTTTGAGAGAACAAGCAACTTCAAAAGCTTGGCAAGACTGCCGGCCCCTCTCCCAATGAGTGCAATTAATGCTCCCAATGGCTCCTAATAATAACATGCTGGAGTGGAGCAAAGCAAGAGAGAAAGAGTCGGCGAGAATCAGATCTTCAGCACGGAGCCAGAGAGAGAGGGAGAGAGAAATAGCTCTTTATGGATTCCGCCCTAATTTACTGCCTTATTATGAGCGATTCACAGCAGCCTTTAGGGCTGCATCCTCCTGTGGTGCTTTATAAAGACCGGAGCTTGATTGCCCGTGAGGACCCGTGAGGACTGACGTTACATCAGGTAACGTCATTGCCTTCAGAGCCTGTGCTTTCATGCCGCTAAACAACAATTAATGTCAAAAAAATGCAGTTTCTTGTTTAGCGCTGTTAGGATGATATGGCTACAGTCCTAGATGCGTTCCTGTTTGCTGTCATGAGATGCGCTGGCTGACTCGTGGATGTGATTAGATGCAGTTTAGAAAAACAACAACAACAACGAAAAATGTTGGTTGGTTTTCACAGTCAGGGACTACCTGCAATTAAACTTTACAGAGTCATTGTCTGTTGTTTTGTATTTGAAATTTAATTAAAGGGAATGAGCCTGGCAGGTAACACGAAACTGAATTAAATATATCTTTGTTTGCGGTGCAATTTTGTGGAACAGTTTGGCTTTACACAGGAAATGTGCAACTCTTCGAATTGGTCTGTCACTGGAAATAAGAAACAGCAATCCGGGCTTTTCTTAGCGTCCTATCTTACAATGCTTTGTACTGCTAGAACCTGAGCTATTAACACTCGTCACTGTATTTCACAACTTAACAAACCAAAACCAAAATTAAATATAATTAAAAGTAATTAGTAAGACAAACTTCTGCATCTGCAGCCACACTGCATATTTCTGGGAATCTGTTAATCTCTTAACGACTTCACCAGGAGTCACGATGAATCATCTGTTTTTCTAATTGTTCAAGGTGTGAGCTCCATGATGAGATGCAGAACAAAGGGAGACAGTGGAGCGCTGCTCACATTGTAATGTCACATTTTTAAAACATCACATGTATATTACAGGGTGGCACCGTCGCCTCACAGCACAGCTCACAGGTATCTGGTTTTGGCACCTTGGGTTTGGAGGTTCTTCCAGCGTCGGCTTCCTCCCACAGACTAAAGACATGCAACAGGTTACTTTATGAAACTGGTCGTAGTTGTGAGTTTGAATATGAATGAATGTCCTGTGATGAGCTGCTGACTTGTCCAGGATGTAACCCGTCTCTCGCCCAAAGTCAGCTTGGACAGGCTGCAGCCAGTTTTCAATGAACTGTTTAAATGAGATTCACTCACCTTCATTCAACCTGCCACTGAGCAGCTTTTTAGAAGTTAGTTTGGTTTAGTTTGACATTTCCTTGTCTAAATTTTGGATTAGCTGATTAACATTTTATTTATTTTAGGATGTTTTCATCCAAATATTAGCTCGCTTTGATTTTTAATCAGTGGTTGTTCGCACTTGAATGCCCAAAGTGGTTTCCTGTTTCTAAAGAAATTAAAAAGAGCTGAAGAAGGATCGAGTGTACACCAGCTAAATGACAATGCATGCAGATCTATAATTAATCACCTGTTAAACAATTTAGACAGCCTTCAGTTAAAGCTATGCATTGTTAGAAAGGGTTGGCAGGGGATGTACAGACTCTGGGTTACACGATGTAAAGGGGTGAGGTAGGGGACAGGTCTTGAGGGATGGAATCAGGGTGCGTGCTGGTGGGATTGGCTTGCGGAGCAGGGAACCCTACGTAATTGGCTGAATTAACAAGGTGCTTTTACGGGGTTCACTGCAGGCACGAGGGGAAATTCTTAAAGTAAATAACACCCAAGGCTCAACTGCAGGAATATAGCGAGCAATGAGCACAAATGACTGGAATAATTGGTAGATAGTGACACATCCGCTTAAGCAACAGTGTTAGTGCTCCCTGACAGCCGGGAATTACAAGGTTGGATGACACGAAGCGGAAGCGAGCAATTCAGACAGTTGTGAGAGTCCCCCATATTTCCTGAAAAAGCCTTGTATCTGTGTCTTCTGTAACTATTGTGGGGAATTTGGCTGACAGAGAAACATTTCTACTGAGCGCTGCTCAAAAGAATGAATCGACTTTGTCATGTTCCTAACTGTCATTCATTATTAAACCCTGTTGTTTGCGCTACGCCTCAGGGACAAAGCTTTCCTTGCCTTTAATAACCTTTGTGCTGGTGCTGCAAGTCTCACCGTTGTTTGGTTTCGTACAATGGTCGAATGAGCGTGGATGAATAAATGAAGAGGAGCACTGGCCGCTCCCCCTGCTCCTCCAGCTGTGGTTCTCTCACCTCTGACAGGAATTCTAAGCCTAAGTTACTGACAGGTGAAGGTATGGAAGAACAGACTTCAGACAGTCTGACTGCACAACTCCTAACCCTCAGGGTGAGGAGCAGGTTAAGGAATAAAGAGATGAATCCAGGAAAGAGGGATTGCAGAGCAGAAGAAGTCTTAGCATTCCCACCTGATTCTCATTCGTGTCTTCACCCTCTCAGAAACAGGAAAGCTCCGTGCTCCCATGGCTAAAACACCCATTACTAAATAAAACTCCCATAAGTGCTCATTTGCTCATTCAGCCATTAGCTTTGCTTCCTGTCAGTTGATGCTGAATCACTGACATCTTCGTACGCGCTAATGCTACGTTAGCCTTGCTCCCTGTCAGCTGATGTTTGATCACCTGCAGCTCAGCTCTGCTCGTGTGGTGTTAGTTCTGCGCGCTTTTAGCTTATCTTGGTTTGTGCCCGACAATGTTCGCACATACCGGCGAGCCAGGAATGGGTATAAATTATCCCGTAACCCTCGGTGGCCTTCCGACAACGCGACGTTGTGTGCGACACCTGGGATCCCTCAGCCAATAAATTAGTCTGGACACATCCCTGATAAAACAAGTACGCATGCCTATTTAATACCTTTTGGACAGAAGAACCCACAAATGAATTATTAATGGTTTGAAATGTATGCGACAGCACAACTCGTGATTATTTTTAGTTGTGGATTCATGTAGCATGACTTTCTTTTTGCACATTTCAGTCTATAAAATGTCCAAGGATGCAAATAACAATTTCAAAGTGCCCGAGGTGATGTCTACAAATCACTTTTCTGTGTTGAGCTCAAAGTATTCAATTTTATAATCATATAAAGCTGAAAAAAATAAATTCTAATAATAAATTCTGTCTTCTGGCAGTCAGGTAATTGATTAATAAACTATTTGCTTCTGTTCTAATCTTATTTATTTGCTCACAGTTTATATGCCTTGCTATATTTTACAAGTAGTTGATTAATAAACTATTTGTTTCTGCTCTTCTCGTATTTATTCTCACAGTTTGTCCGGCTCACTATATTTTACAGTATGATGTCAACAGACACTCATCATATAGACTCCCCTTGCTTCATCCACCTTCCCACCACCCTTCCCCTGCTCCGACACAAACAAACACCAACCTGCTTCTCTGTCCCATATCTGGTTAGCAGGGTGCTGTGCAGCACTTGGCCCTCCTGCTGCTGATGTTGATGTTCATGGAAGACTGGCCGAACAAGCAGAGGAGACATGAGGGTCCCCACGGTGTGGAGGCCTGTGCTGGCTGTACCGATGCTCACTGAAGCCAGCAGGTTAAACAAAGTCACCCGGAACTAGTGTATTTGTTTTCTCTGAATGCATCTATTATTTTTTCTGCTTCACCTCATATTTTAAAGCATAAAAAAATAAGTTTTCGAAATGGTAGGAATGTAAAGCAAATTAATATTTAGAGAATGTTGAGAGTTATTGAAAAGATTAGGGGAAAAAAAACCCATTTATTTAATGGAAAATGTGTAATAAGAAAAGCAGAATTAACTCAATTATCTCTTTGAATGAGACGCAGGAGAGGAGGTGGCGTATATAAAGGCAAATGTGCACAGCCGCACTGAGTTCTAATTAAGTTCTCATGGTCAAGACAAATATCAGAGAAGTCGCGCCTTTGTCAAGTCAGAAAGGAGAGGAGGCTGACACATTCAGAACATTTTATTTTAACGCAGACAGGGTTACAGACAGACAGATGAGTGGCACAGAGATGAGGCCGATGGAAAACGTTATGGTTCAGTGACGTGAACGTTTGCGATAAGAAAATAGGAGCAGCTCCTTTCCTTACTTTACTCCTCTTCCTCAGTAAACTGTTGACTTGTGTCTCTCTGCATCCTAATGTCATCAAACAACCACTTTCTACCATAAAATAAATCATATTTATGCTACACTGATTTGAAACCAGGTTTGTTTCTGCACTATGTAACTTTGTGCCGTGGGTACGATCACCCTTGAGAAGTACATAACACTCTGTGGCACTAAATCACACATCAACTACTTTACTGACTGATGAAACTGGTTCATATTATGTAGAAAATGTTTTGATGTCCTCTGGCTGCTGTGCATGAACCCTCTGTTTTCAACATGGATGGTAAAACACTGCAAACTACAGCTGCTGCTACCTCAGTTTGTTAGCCGGGGAGTGTTAGTGTTTGTTCCACGGGCGTCTTGGACAATTCAGGAGAAGAGGAGGCCGAACATTGCAGGCAGCGGAGCTCAAAACCAGTGGGCTCTGTCGCCTCTGTGGACATAATGATAGCGACAAAGAGACCAAAGGGGATCCTGACGGAGGAAGTTAAAGGGAGAAAACAAGAAGAGGGTTACCAAGCAAGAGGCTGCCAAAACAAGAGTAAATCTGGGACTGACTTCATTAGAGAGATAAAAGGCTGAAAGACAGATGCCAAGCTGGGCTTCTTGTTATTGGACCAGTAAATAATATGAGCTATACATGTGCACAGCTGTCCGTATTTTCGACTGGTGGTATTACGCTCTGAAACTGGAGAGGCTAAATTACAGAATGACCCATTTTCTTGCACTTACCTTTGTAACTTCGTGCAGAAATGTTTCTGCTTTTGTGCACTCTTTGAAAATGAAGTGAGTGCTCCTGTGTGGGAATCTTGTTGCAGCGGTTATAAGGACGCGTATTGCACATGTCGAGGACTCAAACAAAACAGTTACTCACACCCACAAACAGCAGATATAGGTATATAAAGCAGTGCCCCGCTTGAAGGCTGTCTAATTAATGATAGGCCTATTACGGGAGACACATCAATGTTTTGTCTCTTCACTGAGGGGCAAGAAATGGAAATGAAGGGGATCATTATGCGTGATGCATCATTAATGAAAACATTTTGTTGCCAAAAATCTATAAAAACAAGAGATGTGCCCAAAGGCAAGGGGAGAAGAGAATGTTGGGCAGTGGGGTATTTTGCATCCCCCCTCTGCTATACAACCTTACACTTTAACTTCCACTGATGCTCTCTGTAGCTCTGATACACTCCAGCCAGGCCTTCGTTGGTGGACTGAAGCTGAAAACTAAAAGAAAACAAAGTCCGAACCATTATTTAAAGAAACGCATTACAACATGGAGGTTTGTGATTACACAGCCCCAGGTCATTCCATATTATTCGTTTTTTCTGTGGGTTTTATATTGACATTTCTTTTTTCCATCACACCAAAATAAGTCGCACAGCAGGTGAGAGAGACATGTATTCATTAGAGCTTACTTTAGGACATAATGTGAATGACGAAAGACGCAAGCGCAATAATCATGCTGTATATTAAAACTGCAGCCATTCTCGCATTTGTCATTAAACACAGCGAGGAATATTATGTTGGTTGCTATGTGAACCTGAGTGAATGTTTTTTTATTCACCTCAAAGAAAAATGTACAGAATGCTCTACAAATGTCACAAAAAGGCGATTGTCTCAACAACTTGGTGCGTATTGCTCCGTGATTAATTGAATTCATATTTAAATTAGCGATTCTTTGACCACTCAGCGGTTTTACTTCCCATCGTCCGGCCTGTGTGCTGCTGTCACCCCCAGGGAATGGCCAGCCTGGGACCTCTTCATTTTGATGGTGGCTCCGTGGAGTAATTAAGTTGGAGAGGATGGAGTTGGAGGATTTCAGCTCAGTAGAACGGGCAAAGTATGAATTACGCACTGTTGGGCTTGCTGCCCGGACTTGGCACGACAGTCAACCAGTGCTCTCAGGACGGACTTCCACTCGTGAGCAGGGGCGCTCTTTTTGTTTTAAAATGCCGGCACACAGAGTAGTTCATATATTTAAAAAAATATTTTGCTGCGAGTGATCTTTAACAGGAGGACGACTGCTTTACTCCAAACAGTTTCACTGTATGAAGCTGGACCGTGTGTGTGACCTTTTGGATGTGCAGAAGAACGTGGAATATTAATTAACATTAATTAATACACTTGGTAATAACACAAGTAATGCAGCGTCATTATTCGCATCAGATTCTAAACAGTGCCTAATGTGTGTTTGGTTTAAAAGCTGCACTCTCTGTAACTTACACAGTGGCATGGCAGTGCCCCAAGCAGGAACAAGCTCCGTTACTTCAAAATCCTGCATCAAAAGTCGTCAAAGTTGCGTGTCGACCTGTGAAAACCCCTGAAAGATACATCAGATGTGTTTGGGAAAGACACAGTCAGACCTGCACACTGTCTAAAACTCACATCTTGCCCTACATCTTAATCCATATTGCAGCTGCGAAGAGAAGATGATGAAAAAGACGATCAATATTGTGTATAGCTGTTTTGTTTGTTTTTTTACATAAAGAAGAATTGATTTGGTTATTTCTTATTTTATTTTAAAAGAGTACACAACTTTTTATTGAGTAATTATTCAGCATCACTCCTTCCAGGGAAAGGAATAATACATTTTCAGGAAAATGCTCGACTCTAATTCCGGACACGGTCTGTTCTGTGTAACATCTGGCCGACAATAACAGCCTGAGTGTGTAATAAATAGACTGACATAGACTGGCTGTTAGGACACAGTGAATCAGATTAGGACAATATTTTTATTCCTGGGGAGGGCGAGGAGGAGGAGAGGCGAGTGACTTAGACCTCTGTGTATCCACGCTGTCACAGAGGCAGCGATTAATGAGATGGGGTGCGCAGACATGCTTCAGGGAGAAATATGTGTTTACAGTGTGTGTGTGTGGGGGGTTGCATGTGTTTGACATACATGTACTGGCAAACGCATGGTTAAAGCAGCTACAGTGATGATATCTCCTTTTTCGGGGAAGTAAACTGGTACAAAATGTGATGCAGCACTTTTTCTGGCTGGGTGATACCTTGTACCATACGTCAACACGGCGTATAACAGTTTTAAAGCTGCAGTTTCCACACGGCCTTCATAACCTTGCTGCTGCACTTATGTATTTTGCATGAGACCTTATTCAACTGATGAAGGATTTCATACCTTAGTGACTCGCAATCACTCATGCTGGCACAAGAATAGATCTAAAACATAGAGTTTCAGATTTGTGAACCAGTCGTCTGCTGATAATCAGTTCACTTCCACTTTGTATGTATTTTGGGTTTGTATTCATGCTTTTCTGTATATATTTATGTCCACGCTTGAGTGTGTCGAAATGTTTGTTGCCCGTGCTGTTCTTAGTGTTTGCATGTGAAGTTTTCAGACGTTTGTTTATGTGCAATATTTAAATCTAGAGAGTTAGGATTAGTCTGTGTGTGTCTGCGTGTGTGTGTAATCACTGCCCGACTCCGTGTCTAGCTTCCAAATGGTCTGATTTACATGTACACTCCGCTATGCCGGGCTGCCAAATTACCTGTCGCAGTTATTTTATTGGTACTTAAACAATCATTTTCACAAGCCTCCTGCATTTTCCTGCTATTAATGTAGCATCACTCATGCATCGCATTCTTTCTCATCATCCCGGTGCTTTCTTGCCTGCGCTGCAAAGCAACTACAAAGAGCCAATGTGGGAAATCTTCCACAGTGGAAAATGAAAAGAGAACCAGGCGCAACAAACGCAAATGAGAGAGGGCGTTTCTGTTCGACACCGAGGTCTCCTTTCCCTGCTGCAGATATTTTCACACAGTTGAATCACTTTGGCCCCGGAAGCCTCCGTGCACATCACTCGCTCGAGAACAAAACACTGCAGAACGCAGCAGTTTATTTTCAACGTCTACCAATCCAATCTGATTGTTATAGGAAACATTCGCCAAATGCTTTCTCACTCTGATTTGCTTATGCTGCAATAGCAAACCCCGAAAACTTAGAGAAGCCCTGAGAGGCGAGTGGAAAAACGTCTGATAAGACTTGGACAGTCTTTCTAAGTTCACTCCCTTGAGTCCCGCTTTCTTTAGGGGAAGGTGAAGGGACCACGAAAGCCTTGGACTAGATTCATAGAGCTCTGTAGGTTGGTAACTCTTTGACCTCTCTATATATGATCATATAAGTTATTTTATGAACGTTTACGTCCTCATCGGAAGTCTTTAGATCTGTAAATGTGTCTCCATTGCCGTTTCTACACGTGGTTGTGGCTGTTTATGGCAACTACAGTATCATTACTTCATCTCAGTCATTATCAAACTTCATAAAGATAATGAATAATTAAGCTCATTGGCTTGTGTAGACTTTAACCACGATTACTTCAATGTAGTCCACAATAAAGAATCTAATGAAAAGAGGATAAACCCAAAGGACATTGCAGCAGTATTCCTCTTCCATATTCAGTACTGGTTGATATTTATGAACCGGTATAGGCCTGAACTTTGTTTTGGGCATTTGATGAATGGAATCCAAAAACACTTTTTCTTGATGCTCATCAGTACTAATGATAGACAATCTCCTGGCTGAGAGCTCCATCTCAGAAGACTCCTTCACCTACATTCATCTCCATCTCTCTATCTTTCTTTCCCTTTTACCTTGTTTTCTTATTTCTCACCCTCCTCCATCTCACCTGTCTTCCCCCTCATCTTCTGTTCCCATCTCCCACTCTATCACCATCGTTACCTTTATCTCCCTTGCACTCCCTCCCTCTCTCTCTCTCTCTCTCTCTCTCTCTCTGTTCTACTTTTTACTCAAACAGTGCATTCAAGATGCAGATAAATGTAATGGTCCGCTGGCTGAAAGCCCTCTGCAGCTGGGACTTGGCAGACACTTCTCGTACTGTATAAATCCACCAGGCCCTTTTCCCTCTCATGCAGCTGGAGGATGCTAATTCACAGAGGAGCGGTCACCATCCGCTGGGGTTATAAAAGTTTGAGTGACGGCTGTGGACTCATAGGTTCAACACTGATGAAAGGCAAGAGACTCAGGCCCTCTCAGCCCCAGTGTCAAATATATACAGACAGGATGTTTTAAGAGAAAGTCGGGAATAGGAGAAGGAAGTAGTACTTTTTCCACATTTGAATTTAAAACATCAATATCTCAGACAGCTACAGGATGGGTTTTTACTGAGTTTTCAGAGGTGTTAAATGGTGCTGGATTTCAGATTGTGTGTCCCAAAACTCAAGAATAATGTCAGCCAAGATGCAATTTCCTCTCCCTCTGCCCTTTTTTCCCTTTTTTTTTCTCTTTTTTGATTAATTTGATCATTTGATTTCTAAAGACTTGGCAACCACCACCAGCAGCCCGTCACCTTTATGGACTTTTCATGGAGCGAGTAGGAGTAGTTCACATTGATCTTTAGAAACCGATCGCTGGTGGGTGTGCACTGATAGCTGGCACCACACTTTGTCTTCGTCTGCGAACGCCATGGCAAAAGAGTGGGAGGCACATTGGATCCACTCCATGTCCCCTTATTGACCTTTAGTTTGTCGATGAAAATGCTCCTCGATGCTTAATGCACCTTGGCGGGGTTTAAATGTACCTTTTATAATGTCAGTCCCCCGGTTGAGCCGCAGCCTTTTCTTGGGTTCTTACTGTATTTAGTCTGAGTATAGATGTGGTGCTGCTCTGCCTCTCCAGCGTGATGTTCTGCTGTATGTACTCACACGTTAGAGATGGAGACAGTATGGTAAATGAAAAAGGACTCGGTCCTTGGTGGATTTGAGTTTTTCCAAAAGCACTCTCACGCACTAAAACACGACCATAAGAATCAGCCTCCATCTTTAATTGTGCCAGTGAGGTAAGCGTTACCAAATGGATCAAAAAAGACAAACGCTCAATCGCCCATTTCAGCCCGCTCTGCCAGTCTTTAGACTTCTCTTTGAAAAGGATGTCAAAGAAGAAAGTGCTACTTTACAGACACTGCAGACATTTTGACTTGTTGTCGCATGAAAAACACAGTTGATGATGACTGTTCAATTTACGTGTCCCAGCGATCAAAGTGCGCACAATACCTGGACCCTGAAATTGAAACATCTAAATGGAATGCGTTCATTAGTCCTGCTATTAATTAAAGCCGCGTTTATTATTTTTTTCTTCTCCTAGCATGACATGTCGAAAAAAGGTCTACTGTGCCGCGACGGCGTCACCGGAGCGCCCTCATCATTCATTCATGGCGCGTACCTGCATAAGCCATCACTGGCTGTGATATCTCAATCATCATTATCAGACATCAGTGACTGAGCTTGTAGCGCTGTCACGAAACAGACTCAACAAGGGGTGCCAAGGTGAGGGATCAGAAGAAAAGAACAATAACATAAAAAAAGATGCCTAATTTTATTTATGTAGCTTGATGTCACGATTTGCCTCACTGGGTTTTGCAATCCCTAAATTACATCCTTAGATCCCTCGATTCAGACGATGAAAAACTGGAATGAAAATGATTAAAAACACAAAAAATTTCATTAAATTTTCATTAAAATCCAGTTCATGAATTCAAATTTTATGGTCGTCTTTTACAAGTTAGATCCTCATTTTTCCGTCTTCACCTTCACCATCCAGAACCAAACTGTGTGTGTGCGTGTTCACGCCGCACATGACTTTTACTGTAAAACCTCCCCAGTCGACACCGGGACCGGCCGCACGCAGCTCATGTCGTCTGGTGTTTATTCTGTCTCTTTTCCAGAGGCCTTGGCTTTTCACAGATGTACAGCTGCTGCAGGTGACGTCTTACAAAATCCGTCTCAGGGTCGGGGATCTTAAGGTGGCGAATGGTTTGCGGTTGCAGTGCTGAGTTGTTTCTCCCGGTGCTTTCCACGTCTTTGTGCAGCCTAATCACACCTCCGGTTGATTAATTATTTAAGTCTGTTGTGAGCTCCTGAAGTCATCCTTCTAATCCCGACAGGCTGCATTTGTGTTTAACCGAATAACGCTGACAATGAACAGATGGCAAATTAATAATAGCATATGAAAAATCATTAAGTGCTAGTCTTCTGCTGCTGTGACCCTGTGAGCCACCCCTCCTCTCCCTGCCTCACTTTTCATCACATTCACCCAATCATAGTTATCACCTAGACTGATTTATTCCTTGTCACCGTGCCCAGTAAATACAACAACAAAAGCACAAGTGGTTTTGTTCCAGTAAATGAAATGTCTCACAGATAGCAGGGAGAGAATCAATTGCTGTTAGCTTTACTGTGTGTAGGCAACGTGGAGACAGTGTGACTGTGGCTGTGCAAGAGCTATCAGGGAGCGCTTCACATCAATAGCATCAAGATTCAGACAAGCACTCCAGACTGAAGATCGAGGGGGGAGAATATGTGTATGTTTGTGCCTGTCTGAACAAGATATATCCTGATCTGCCTCCCAAAAGGGGGGGAAAGGGATGAGGCATGACACTCCGTCTACAACATAACAACCACATCCTCCTGGCTGTAGATGCTCGAGAATGTCTGATCTTTCTCCCTCTTCTTTTCGTTCGTCTGCGCGCCGTGAGTGCTGAGACTAGCTCAGCAATCTTTAGCTTTAGTGCCACTTGATCCCGTTTTGGCGAGGAAGCGTGAGCGAGGGGCCAAAACAAACATGGAGATCTATCATTTAGCCCAGTCTCCGCATGTGTGTGCCGTTATTTGCATGTTAGTGTGCGATCTATCAAGGCGGAAGCGTGTTGTGCGTGCTCCTTATTTTAGAGAAGTGTGTGCACCCTGCCGGTGACGCTGATGGAGACGTGACTGGAACCTCGCCGGGCCACTTTAGGCTCTCATTATGCAGAATTTGCTTGGACCCTCATACCCAGTTGAGTGTCACCTATCACACGGGCCGCTGCATTCAAAGCAAACATAGAAAACTAAAAGCTCTTAAGGATAAATACAAATGCAGGTGCACACAAACAGACATGAAGCTGAGTATTTTAACAAACAGGCCTCCTCTCCGCTTGACCTTACCCCCAATTCCTCAAATGCTCTGCCCCGCGGCTCCTCAGCAGCGTCTCATCTCTCTTCTCTCCGCTGTCTACACTATGCATGCTTTAGTAGAATTAATAGAAGTCTCACAGGCTCATCACAGTGAAATGGGTGCCATGTGCCGTGCTGTCTGCCAGCCTGTAACTCATGTATAATGCATCCCGTCTTCCACCTCGCTCTTACTCAGCGGAGGTGAAGAGACGCTTGCTGAGTGGATGCCAAGTATGACCGCATAGCAAAAGAGCAGGGGTCAGCCGGCGGGGGTGAGATGCATACTGTACTATAGATTGAGAAGATGAGAAAGAGACAGAGAGGAGAGGTGGGCAGGAAGAGGACAAACAACAGACGAACGCAGGGGAATGGAGAAGGAAAAGAGGCACACGAGGAACTGAGATAAACTAACAGCAAACATGGAAAACAGGAAACAAGGCTTTGCGGCAAGACTCACTTCTCACATTCACAATGTAATCTGATTTATTACACGGCGTTGTTGAACGCTTGATTCCGATTGGTCAGTTGCGGCACTCGGCGGTGTGTTATTTCTGTATAGCTATGAATAACAGAGCGTTGCTATGGATGCGGCTCTGAGCATATAGTTTCCAGAGGACACATGGCAGGTGCAAAGAGATCAGTGTTAAATCAGTGGAAATCATTTTTGGATCGATATTCTGTATCAAATTATTGATTTCTCACAGAAGCAGTTGTGTAATTAGCTGGATGATGTTCAGCGAGCCCCGACAGAGACGCCGGACTCATCTTGAGTTATTTTTACATTATCATATATATAAATTTAAGGTACATATCCACCTATATTAACAATTAAGGACCTCGAGGGGCATTTGGCTCTCTTTCTGTCTGTAGGTCCACCACTTGTAGGTTGAAAGGTGTCACCCACAGGCGGCTCTGCGTTTCCCCTCAGCTCTGTGGACCATTTTAGCTCCTTGCAGCTCTTTGGTTTTGGTTTAACAGCTCCAGCAGCAGGCAGCTGTAATCAGTGAACATGTTCTGATAAGCCCACCGTTCACTCCCCGCACCAGGATTTAACAGCTCGTATGGCTTGTGCAGCTCGCTGTGCTGGCCTAAAGTGTCGCAAATTAGCGACAATTATAAGATACTTGTACATGTTAAAAATATACGGTAAGTGTAGCAGGTGAAGAAGATTCATTATAAGCTCAGGAGAGTCAGCACAAGAGATATCTACTGTGGTTACCATGCACGCGTGTCACTACCCCCCCCCCAGCCACCTCTGGCTGTCAGAACTGTCCAAAAATGGCAAAAATGGACCCCCAAAAAAGAAGAAACATTTCCTGTATCTACACTTTATGTCAAGACAGCTGCCTTAGTTGTTTTTATTTGGCTCAGTCAGCCCCTCTGGCCCATTTTTTGAAGAACTTTCCAGACCCCATTGTCCACCTGTCCACCAGATGCCCGCGGACTTTCCCACAAGTCACCTGTTCACCTGACTCCCACGTCTACCTGCTCAGCTGTTCACATTCCCATATTCTCTTTCCCCTCCTGCTGCTGATACACCTGCCTCTCATTATGTCACCAGTCCTTCAGCGTGTATAACCAGCTCACCATCCTTTGCCGGTTTGTCATGTTGCACACTTGCGTTCCAGCTGTGCGTAGCAGCTCCTGTTTTCCTGGTTCTGATTTCCTACCTGACACCTGCTAATTATGTTTTGACCCTCTGTCTGTTCACGACCTGCCTGACTGCGTCGCTCCTTCTCGATATGTTTGCTTGTTTGGACTGCCTGCTCATGCGAGACACCGTTAGACGCCGTTAGTCCTTTTTCTTCAACCTGTTCAGCCGCCGGGTCCTTTGACTGCTAATGCCTGGTCACAGACAAGGAAAGCGGTTGAAACAAAACTCAGGAGTGTATCATATCCAGCAATTATTACAACTTCAGCTATGTATTTATAAGAAAGAATGTTCTTATTATTTCCAAAGTTACTGTGATTTAAATCAAATTATAGGCTATGTGAATAAATTCAGAACTGTGGGCTTTAGATTAGTATGCCGAGTGAATGTATATTAATTTTATAAAATTTAATAGATGGAGTCACCAGCAGGAATAGATAAGGATAAAAAAATAGATGCATGATTAAATTGCAGAAGAATTGGCTTAGTTAATTTTCTTTCTTCAGTTATTGAACATAAAGTGAGTCTGTGTGAGCTGATTATCATTCACTCAGCGTTAATACGGCTTAAAACCGGGTCAGCAGCAACTTCCACGAGCTGTAAGTTTGTTGTCTAAACAAAATCATTGCCAAACTGTTATATTGTTGACTCCTCCGCACAAATCCCACGTCGTCGTTTGACCCTCGCAAATGGTCTGTTTAAAGCATACAAACAGCAGAGGGAGTGAAAGCACGCATGCAGCGCGTTGAATCATTTACTCGTGTTCTTAGCGCTCGTGAATGCAGCACATTTGAAAGCGGATGCTGTTTTCACGAGGGGGAAGCTACGCGCGGGCAAAAAGTATTCTTCATGGCAGCAAGACATTTTCATCCATACATTAGAGACATCAGAGAGCAGCTTGTGAACCTCTGCCTTTTAGTCCAAAGCTTGTACGACCTTGTCACAATTGTGCATTTCCTTTGCTGAATCAGATCAGTACATTAGAGAGAAACGCTCAAACCAGTTTTTTAGATTTTTGAACGCAGCCATCCTTCAAGGTAACATCTGTTTTTTAATAGATTTCAGGTAGTATCTATGGCAGCTAATGGCACACTTCATTTTTTTCATTTGTGTCATTGTGGCTGTGCTGAAAGAGAGTTTTAAATCTTGTTACGTTAAGTACACTCAAGTACTTTTCTGCACCAACCTACAAAGAGCCCAGCAGGCACATCTCTGTCAGAGAGCGGCTGTTTTGTTCAGTCCTCCACAGCTGAAGCATTTAGCCCCTCAGACTCTGTTAACTTAAAGATCTGGTCATTTTCTGCAGTTTATTAGTTAATTGTTTCCCTTTTGGCTGTTTTATTTTGAAAACTCTTCCGGCCAGCTTGACCTGCTCTGTGCAGATTGATGCCGGAGCTGAGGCGCTTCTGAAACGGACGCGGTGTGGCCGGTGACGTTTGAAGCATTGACTAGACTAACGATTTGCTCATGAAGATGGTAGAGGCACTGTTGATGCTTTAAACCTTACAACACATTTCATTCATAAGCACTTTGAATATCCTAGAAATGAATACTATACTCAGATCCTGTTAAACGTGCTGAAACAGATGGAGGTGAACCCCGAAATCCATGGTACCATGCATTTCTCATAGGAATACAATAGCAGGTGGAAGTCAACTTAACTCTCTCTTAGAGTTACACTCAGACATACTGGTTATAAGTACTGGAGCTGGTTGTAAGTGTACTGGAGTACTTAAGGCTGTCTCCCACTCCCACCCTCCATTATTTGCTCACATCAGTTACGGCTCTCACTGGAGGGAACTGTAATATCCGGAGGGCATTTGTGCAATATTTCACTGAAGGCACCGTGCAGTATTCTTAATGTGTATGTTTTGGTGCTTGTAGCTGTGTGTGCATGTTAACTGTAGTTTAACTGTGCATGCGTTCTACACTGCGAACTGTGTTCTCTCAAATTTGTCCTAAAGGAGGCAATATTGACTAACCTAACCTAAAAAAAAAAGTCTAACCTTATTCTTCATCTAAATTAGAGGCTGTAAAAGCGCAAGTTAGTTACAGCATTGCTTGTATTTAAGCACTGGCAGCTCTTTAATACAGAAAATAAATGCAGTGACTTGAAGTGCTGAGGCTTTGGTCAAGGTGAGCATCTTGTAATACCCTTTCATGTATGTTATACCCTTTCCCACTCTAACTCTGACGTGAAAAGAAAGAAATGTAACTACTGCACACAGATCATATTCTTCAAAATAAATTTAAACAAACACCCAAACCGTTGCGCCAGCGCACATCTCCTGATTTAGTCTGAATACGGCCTTAGCAGTTTGATAACGCGTTGCAGACGACAGGCTGCTGAGCTACATTTACCTGTTCTGTGGAAAATTACCGTGTGTGGCATGAAATCAGATCAAGTTCAGATCTTCTGTCAAAAGTGGTTCAAGATACGTTAGCTGCCTCTGTAAACCACATCCGCTTGCATTTTCAAGCCTTTATGACTAAATCTGTTTTAGTTAAGTTTTATATTCTGGTGAATTAAGTGGTGCCAAGTTTAACTGGTGTTACTCTGGAACACTCTGTTCTTAAAGCATCTAAAATCTTGTTCCTTGTTTGCTTTTGTCCTCTCCTAAGCTCTATAAACGGGGATCTGCCTTCGTGCAGATGTCTAGGCAAGGGACCAAGATTTTGGAGTTGGAAGTGTTTAGTGTTTTGGTTTTCATGTGTAGTCCGAGTAGTATTACCCAATCAAGTTTGAGCTGTCTTTGATTGCATGCAGGTAAACAGTCCATATGGAGAGTTTTATTACTTTAAAAAATGCATCTGCATTAATGTAACCACCTCTAGTTTCTCTTTTCTTTGTTACTGCTACTCACACATCCCACAGCTCTGCTACCGGTTTCCTCGCTCCATCCTCTGCCTGTCTTGCTTTGAACAGATTTTCACAATTCCATTTTTCCTTTTACATATTTCATTTAAGAGTAATTTCCCTTAGCCTCCATGTATCTTAAACAATCTATTAAAGCTACCATACTTTTATCCTGAAGGCACCCCACAACTTCACTCCCTTTCTTACACTTTATGTATAGCAGCAGCCTTACGGTCAAGGTCCGTTTTTTCCAGTGATTTGTGTAGTGTACCTGGTTTTTGTGCAATACAGTACTGCAGCCTTGAAGGGAGAGCACAGAGATGGCTGCAGTGCATTGATTTTGCCAAGCATGTGTTCTGTCTTAACACAAAAAATGGGAACACACTACTTGAAGTTTTATAGTAGCTGTAATCGCCTTAAAGAAATCCAGGTCGCCTCTTGACTCCCACAGCATCTCAAATATCACAGTAGCTGCATTATAAACTGGACATTCAGTGAATATCTTATACATAGAAGTGTTTTCCAGTCCTTTAGATAGATAGTGTGTGTGTGTGTGATACTGTGATGTGTAATGTGACAGAAGCCGAGAATTATAATGTCCAACGTGACAAAGAAAATGAACCTAGCAATGACTGTTGACAAATGAATCTCAGAGAATGCAATTTATTCCTCCATGTTCGGCGATGGCTTTCGCCACATGAGCTAATCAGAATAAATAATATGAGACCAGGCCAACAAGCAGCTCGAGAGGTGTGACAAAATTATTATCCATCAACTGTACTGAGCACTGCGCCTTTTTAAATGCTTAAACTTTGCGGCCGCAAGATGAATCACAAACTGTCCTGATCATCATCTGCCTGAGAGATGGGCCACCAAAAGGAGTATCTCATCTAATCTAATTTGGGTGGCGTTGATATTTCTGCCCCATTTATAATTCACTGGTTCACATTATGTTCCAACAAAACCGCTGATGAAATACCGATATGACACAGAGGGTTTTTTATTTGGTCAGAAAAGGAGAATCTTTTAAAATTTACACACTGTTCCTCAGTATGATAGTCACTTATTAAAATGTGTTTATGAAATTTACTCGTCCGGTCTGAAAGAGCTTTACTTGACTTTTCATGTAGCACCATCACGTCTAAACATTTGTGCAATACTTTGGTTTACGACCAACTGAATGTAAAACTAATGTTGAAAGCTGTCTCTTAAAAATTATATTAATATAAGAACAACATGCGATATGAATTAACATATGTTTTTAAGGATACGTAATGCAAATAGAATTATATCTATTAGGATAATGGGGAAATTTTAATTCATGTACGTAGCCGGTCACAAAAATGTCGACCCTGAGGACTTCAGTGAAATGTTTGTGACTGTTGGTGTTGTTGCTGGTCTTCTTCCTGAACACGTATCAGGAAAGTGGAAAAAAAAAAAAAAAAAGATATTCCAGTACACAAAGAGAAAAGGACATGTGTGGGTGCATCTTTGTGTGTTCTGAAATGTCTTCTTAGTTCTGCTCATCTCTGTTCAGTTTTGCCTACAGAGACCCCTGACATGTGTTGCCTCTTTCACTTCTGTGAGCCAAACGGATGTCTTCTGTACTGTTTCTTTCAGCCCTATATAGCCACACACACAAAAAAGGCATGTATATATATATAAATGGTGGACAATTTATTCCTGTGGGTGTACAATGTTACAAAGGATAATTGCGCGTTCATACGGATCGAGTGGTAATTTGTCAAAAAGTGGTCTGCAGTTTTGTAAATGTGCATTTGTTTGCTTTTATCACCTTGTTGACGTTTTCTTCTGTAGGCGAAGTGATGCAAATAATGTACTGTAAGAGCAAACTCACCTCATAATAACTCTCACAGGTCTAAGAAAAAAAAGAAAGATTGAAGAACAGCTCTGTCTGAATGTTTATTGCAGCAATCACCGGGGTCACGGAAACATATGTAGGCTACACTACATCTGTTTTCTGCATTAAAACCTGCCATAATACGACTCGGCGGAGATCAACAACAAATTAGAGACAATTTGTCAGCGAGAAATATTGTTTATGTCGTAATGGCTGAAGATGTTAGCTGGGCAAAAGTTTTCTTGAGATGAATTAATTAGCATCCCCGGGAAAGTTTCATAAAGCACACCTACACACACACACACATATATGGACATTTATATACTAGACTGTCAAAAGCTATTTCTTTGCATATTCATAAAATTCATATATATTAAAATATTTTTAAAACTTTTTGGGATAATCAATGGGTGCGCATGATCATATACATTTAGAAATATAGCGTCGAGGCAGAGCCAGTGGCTGCCTTGTTGGCAATAAGCTGTATTTCAGAATTAATTATGAGAGTAATATAAGCAAGTATTATATTATAAAAGCAAGATCACAAGCATATGAATTGCCTGCTGCCTGAGATTCTATAAAGTTAAGATAAATGTGCAGCTTTCAGAGGTTCAGAGAAGAGTAACTTAAAACGTTGCAACGGTTTCTTTATTTTTATTATTCCCCACATTATAGAGTAACACCAAGATTCAAAAAGATGAAATAACATATAGAATTATGTGGTACAAGATTTTTTTTTAAATATATTTTAGGTTCTTCAAAGTAGCTCTCGCTTGCTTTGATGCACACTCTTGGCATTCTCTCTCTCGGCTTCACGATGTTGTCGCTTGGATTTTCCAGCAGCCTTGAAGGAGTTCCCATATATGCTGATCAGTTGTTGGCTGATTTTCCTTCAATCTGCGGCCCAACTCATCCCAAACCATTTTAATTGGGCGATTGTGGCGTCCAGGTCATCTCGTACAGCATTTCATAACTCTTCCTCTTGCAACAACAAACCAGGATGGATGAGCAGCCGCCACGCCATCACACCTCCTCCACCGAGCTTAACCGTTACCATCCGTTCAGCTTCTCTATCCCACAGAGTCACAATGGCTGGAGACAAAAAAATCTCATCAGACCACGGTATAGATTCCCACTGGCCTAATGTCCATTCATTATGTTTCTTGGTACAAGCAATTATCTTCTTGTTGGTCTCCCTCTGTAGTGGTTTCTTGGCAGCAATTCGACCATGAAGTCCGCCCGAACAATTAATGTTGATGTGTGTGGTACTTGAACTCTATGTGGGCTCTAATCTGAGGTTCTGTTAATTGGCTGGTAACTGTAATGAACGTGTCCTCTGCAGCAGAGGTAAGTCCTTATCTTCCTTTCTCGGGGCGGTTCTCATCAGAGCCGGCTTCGTCGCAGCGTTTGGCGGTTTTTGAACTCTTCAAACCTGCATGACTTAAAGTGATGGACTGTTAACATTTTGTTGACCAGGATTTTATGGTTTAGATGTCTTTGCTGTTGATCTACAGTGCAGAATGATGGCTGAGTAGTTAGCCTGAGGAGTGCTTATGAACACCACCAGTAGATTTTGTTACTTCCCACTTCTCTCCCTCCGTCAGTAGAATATTGGACATTGTGTTCAAAGGTGCACCCACCTTTGTTCACGTGAAAGGCTGGAGCAGAGAGAAACGTGCATCCAACAACACGCGCGATGTTACCTTCTATTTCTTTCCAACTTCAGCTACTGATTGGAAAAAAACTTTTCATCTTTCGTTTCGTGCTTTAAGACTCGGCTGCGCGGATCGTTACCAGACTGAGGTGAGGCTGGCAGGATTCCAACTCTTCTGAGCGGATCGTGACAGAACTTTAGGGCAAAACAAAAGGTGGAGGAATCTGTTTTTATACTAACAGTAGTTGGTGTAATGATGTGTTCCCGCAGCACGGTTCTCCTGACCTGGAATCATTTTTCATCAACTGCAAACCTTTTTACTCCCCTCCTGAGTAAAATAAGGCTTACGCCACCTGACTCAGTGTGTAACATTTAAAATATTCTGCATACTGTGAACTTTCACACACTTACTTTGCACATTTCTGCACAGACGTGTACAGTTCTTCACATCTTCACCCACAAGGCCCGGAATAAAGTCAAACCAGAGGCTGCTATACAGATCTAAATGTTATTAACATGTTTGATAAGATGCTTAACAAATATATTTCTTCACAAGAAACAATTTTACAAGACACATGCAGTGTCAAAGTAAATCATGTGCCTTTTTGAACTGGAGCATAATCCCTTCTCCCAGTTGGAGACATGCAGCTGACCGGAGTCTGCATTCAGAAATAACCATGTTAAATTTGTGTTTAAGGGACTAAAAACTATTCAAAAATAACTCAGCAGTGCTTGGACATACCTGTTTCTTGTCTGATGTATTTAAACGAAAGACACAGTCCCTCACCAACACGGAGAGTCTACAAATAAAATGATTTATGCAACAAATAATGAGCTAAATAGATATTTCATGGTCCTAAAGTTAAAATCATGCTTTCAAACACAGGGCTTCCACATCTATATCTGTAACATGTACCTTTTTATATATATTTTAGTTTCCTATTTATTCTATTATACATTTTATATTATTTTTTATACTACTCATATACTTTTGATTCGTGTCTATCATAAGCGTTGTGCGTGTTGCGTGTTTTTAATTAATCAGGGATGAATACACAAATGTCACCTGGATGATTCGAGCTGCCTCCTCCAAAACAGGCACCTCGAAAACAGAAATTAAAAAATAAAAGTGTATTAGAGACATAAAAAAAAAACAATATTTGAAATGAAGGTTGGAGAGATGCCACCATTATCAAAAACACAATCAGTTGGTATTTAGACAGGACGCCATCGTCCTCCCACTCACACACACCTGCAGACCCAGGAAACTGTGGCACGCCCACGCGCTCCGCACAAATAAACACACATTTAGCGCTGTGACTACAGATCATGCCGCGTGTTTATACTGGAAATAGCAATAATTAGTTGTGACTCACTGCACTACGCACCTCTGCTGTAACTGCGGAGTGGAGGGGACACACAATCCATTGCAGTGTTTAGATATGTCTCACTCCTTCTTTTTAGCCCAGATGTCCTCCATTTATGGACGGTGTGACGTCCAATCATATTCATACAAGGCAGCAATAACAGCTTGACACTTCCTGCTACACTCACACCAACGCCCTTTTCGCCCCGACCTCAAACTCACATGATCTCCACGTCTGAAGAGGATAAAATATGTCACGTATCAGCATGAAATTTACTTCAATAATAAGTTCTCTCAAATGCAAATGATGCGTTACCTAATTAAGACTAACATTTCCAGAACAGAAATGGTTAAAACCAAGGGCAAAAAACATGTTACAGACAGAATTTGGAATGTGTCATTTTATCAATGCTGTCAACAGCCATGAAAAAAAATCAATATTCAGCATGTTTTTAAGGAGTAAAATGTTCCATGAATCAGGCTATGAGTGATTTATGAATGACCCTCTCTGTGAAGACCTTCAGAGGAATAAAACTGGAAAGTCTGCTGTGTGGTGCTGCTGAAGTGGCGATAGAATAATCAGAAAATCGTTGATGTTGTTCGGAGGCCATATGCATGAAGACCAAGAGAAGTAGAGAGAAGCATTCACTGTCTATGGTAGTTTTACAGGTGCTGTTTCTCCCTCTTTCCATCAATTAAATACAACTTTATTGTTATTGACACTAGTACAGGCTCAGGCCATGTTTGAGTATGTTTTTTTTCTACAGTATTTAATCATGTTGTCTGACTTTTCAGATATCAGTAGGGCTCTTTTGTCGAGTAGTTAACTGACGATTCTCAGCTCTTTAACTTGTCCTGAACCGACAGATCCTAACTCCTCACTATGCCGACAATTACTGTATGTGATCATGCTATTGCTGCCGATACCCCATTTACTAAGCAAGGAGGCAGCAAAAGGGATGGTAGCAGTTCTGCTAACATTTGTAGTTTGGTGTCTTGTGTAGTAGATGTGCAGCTTCCACATCACAAGGAGTCCTCATGCAGCTGCAGCCATATTGTCTTTGTGAATAAATAAATCCTAGAGGAAAGAGGACACGAGAAACGACACAGGGTGATTTGAGATTGAGTTATTTTTAAAATTTCAGCACCACCCGTGGCATATTTCCGAAACGCCCGTGTACAACTCATCGCGTTTTCTTTATCGTCTGTGAGCTTTTTCCTTCCCGTCGTTTGTGTCTCGATCGGCTTCTCATTTTAGGACCGTCGGCTGCTCACGGCGTCTGCAGAAATGCACACTCACACTATAATAAACGCCTGTTTCAAGTTAAAATAGAGTCATTTCATAGACACGTGTCTCCAGAAGGTGCACTTTCCTGTCAGTGTGAAAAAAAAAACTGCTCAGCACTCCATCCTTAATTGAAAAGCTCTTCGCCTGAAATGATTTCTGCAAAATTCATGAATTATTGAAATGAATGAAGAGATGAAGGTAAAGTGGACCAACATGTCTCATCTTTGATAGCAGCAAAAGAAACAACAACAAAAAGAAAAAAAAAAAACTCCAATTTGCAGCTGCTCAGATCTGAACGCTTTCCTGTTCTCAGTATCAAGAAGTGGCAAAATACATTTAATTAATTAGACGTTTCGTGCCCAACCACTCTCTGTTTTTCATTAAGCTGCGAGCCAAAAGCCTGAGACAAATGGACATATCCAGCTGAAACCAATCCATCCTCCCCACCTCTGAGACCAGGGAAGTTTCAGTGTGGTGATAATGCTGATAAAAGGTATCGATTCCATGGAAGCATCAAAGATCTGTATTCCACCTAATTGTTTTTGTATCTACACAATAAACACAGTTTGGTCTGTGGAAGGTGCAGTTAGGTCTGTAGAATTAGGAAGTGGGATAAGATGTTTCCAGTGTCCACTGTACTGTCGATAAAGCAGACTTTTACTGTGAAAACACAAGCTATTACATTTACCCGGCATCCTAACCTAGTCTCTTCCTCTCTCATCTCTCTCCTCTCTCCAACTGGACCTGATGGGTCTCTCAACCTTGTGCAGCAGACCACCAAAGAAAGGACAACAAAGGATTATGGCCCCAGCATGAGCATCTGCCTGGTTAGCACACAGCTGACCAAGAGTTAGCACAAACTCTGCCAGCTGACAGCGAGACAACACCGAGCTTTAAACGCCGCGCAAGCAGACACCGTTGCTTCACTTCTTTGAGGGGAACTTGAATAGAAATCAAAGTTAGCCAAAGTTAATTGATTGTACCTACTTAGTTGGTGCCCTTTAAGCCATTTGTAATCCCAGACACAGTGTTTCTGTGACTGGCAGTTGGAGTACTTTCAAGACTTGGACGGACCTAAATCATGCATACAAAAGGTGAGTAACCGCACTGGAAATGTCTGGTTCTTTTAAAAAGTCAAAGGCATAAAAACAAGAGAGAGAGAGAGAGAGAGAGAGAGAGGCAAACTACAACTAGATTCTGGTTTGAAACATCCAGTCAAGCTTAAAATCCCTGTCATGTATACTGCTAAATGCAAGCAGAAGCTGAAGTTTATGATTTGTAGAAACCCAGTGACACATTCAGAGCTTTAAATCGCTTCACTTTCAGATTTTCGGATGTCAGTTTTGGAGGAATCATCAATGGCGGGGCGACCTGTATGCCTTTTGGCACATTTCTGATTGGCTCCTGAGCTCATGCAGTTGGAATAAGTCAAACTAATGACTGTAAGAGAAACCTATAGTATAAAATCATTTCAGTTACCACTATATCCAAGTTGAGTGCCAATGAGGCCATTAAAAGAAAAATACTTCCTGGTTCAGCTTCGCAACTCTACATTATCCTATGCAGAACTTGCAGATGTAATTTTTTAAGCACAGACAGTGAGGCAGAGATCTCGCATCTCACTGAAATGTTTCATCGAGCAAGTAATGAGAGGGCTCTGGGTGAGGGAGACATTCACAGAAAGAAAGTTGGGGCTGAGAGCTGGAACAGAGAAGCAGAGCTGATGTGTTGTCAGATGGACCCATAACCTGGTTAAGGCAGATCAGAAAGGGAGAGTCGGAGAGAGAGAGAAAGGGGGGAGCGAGGCAGAGAGAGAAGGCGGGTATGTCATGCACAGCACGGAGCCTTTTCTTCTCCTGTTGTCAATTAAAGCAGGCGGCTCTGCACCTGCATGAGGATGCCAGACCGGCGCTTCTAGCCAGCATTCACCTCGGCACCGGGCTCGCTGTCCAACCAGCTCTTAATGAGGGGCTTTGTGTGGATAAAGGGGGCTGGTGCGTATACTCAGGCGCCCATACATGGCAATTAGGGTGAACCAATCCTAGGGAGATCAAGGACTCATGCTTCTCTCCCTCTCTCTGTCTCCCTCTCTTAGATTCCTTACTCTTTATGCCTTGGTTAAGTAAGACTGATGGACAGACATGCAGATATGGAAGATTTGCAAATGTGTGGGCTTGGAAAGGACTCGCTGTAATCCTCAAAGAATGAATCATAGCTAATGTCTTCCTCATTTAAAGTCTTAAAGCAAAATTCATATATTCATACATATACCTCATCAAAAGGCAACTCTCCGGTTTTTCTCTGTTCACTTGGTCTTGACAGTTATGAGATTCAACACAGTATCATGGGAACACATTTTACAGTTAGCACAGCGAAAGAACCGTTTGGCTCTTATGGCTCAAACAAATATTGTAGGAGTCGATCAAATGAATTGCCAATAGCTTGACAATTGAATAGGCTCCAACATATTAACTCCAGAAACCTCGATTATCTGGTTTAAAGAGGAAGTGTGCGGCACAAACAGGGACACACATTTAGTGAGCTGCCATAGATTATGGCAGCGAATTCAGTCTGAGTGTGAGCGCTTCAACTTCAGACGGAAGAAAGAGTACTGCTGACATGCATGGATATGTCATTTGAAATGGAAACACGGGTCGCAGAGGGTGATACCGCGTAGACAGACGAGTCGACGCCATAATCTAAATATCGGCAGGTCGTCGACGTGGCTCATCAGCAGACCTGAGGCAGGCTGAATGACGTCTGGGTGCTCTCATAAGCCATCATCAACAGCGCTTACCTGTCGGTCAAAGTGGCAATGCTGTCCTAACATCATCAGTCCTAGAAACATGTCTTGTCTTGAACATGGAAAACAGGTATAGGTTTCTGAACCAGGCTGTAAAAAATGTTTAATTCTGCTGGAAAGATGAATATTTTAATACAAGCATTTATGGGGACTGACACATCCTCAAGTGGCCTCTTGAGGAATTACTGTTTTTAGCACTTCCTCATTGGCCCCCAGCAGCAGAAGTTGCTGCTTGAGTACAATATGTTATTATCAGTCATGATATTGGCTTCAAGCCACTTCTTTGAGCACGGTTTCTTGTATTTATTGTCTGTACTGATCAGCGTCAGAGATTTGTGCCGCGGCAACGAGAACACCCATTTTGACAGGTACGCTGGAAAAATAACAAGAACAAAAAAAAATGGCTCTCAATTCTCGTGAAGCAAGGCTCACGCTCCTCAACGGGTCTGAGGACAATACTTAGTGAGCACGAGGCAAACTGACAGGAAAAGTGTGGGAAGAGAAAGAAGTTTAAGATGCATTTGGCAAAGAACTTTGAAAGAAATGATTGCTCATCAATCAAGGCTCAGTTTGGAGAGAATATGATGAAAATCTCTCTCGATTTGAAAGTCTACTACCTCTGGGTGTTTGCTTTCTCCAAATAGACAGCCTCACCTCGTAAAGCAAAAAGGGATTTTCTGAAGTCATTCCTGAGATGCATAAAAGTCAAAGTAGAGGTCTTGTCAATCACGGGTCTTACGTGAATAGCATGGCAACTGCTACCGAGTGCAAACCTCTTTACAGGATCATCCCGGCGTGACAGAAATGTTATCCTCGTTCCATTTCACATGCATGGAGGCAATCACGTTTAATGTTATTTTGGGGGCTGTTTTCACATGCACAGCCCATGATGAAGAAATTTATAAATCATTTCTGCCACACCTGCCAGGATTCAAAATGACTCCCAACGTATCTAATTCAGTCGGCGAAGGTGATCCATCATTGTGATTGAGAAGATAACAAACATGTTTTGCCAAGTTGCATTAGAACACAGCGCACCGTGGCGCACCAATGCCCGTCCTGTGGTTATCATGTTTCTAACCAAGCATGTAATTGTGCGATTGCTGCCGAGCTGCAATGACACTGTGTTCTCTTTGCTTTTTAATTTTCTACTTCTATATATGTTTTATACTGTAAATACATAAAGAAATGCTCCATTGCTCTTAAATCAATCTTGATGTTAAATTGCTTTAACATTTGCATGGGAAACACATTCGTGCAATATTGAATATTCAGATGCAGCCCCACATGCCGTGGCAAATATATTCTCCCACCGCATCGGGAGGACTTTCTGAAACTTTCTGTTCAAGGGATGCAAGAAATCGACCATCAAACTGCACAGCATGTATGATATGTTTGAAATGGTCTTAGATGTCCATCCTGTCCTTCAGAATCAGCCCACGTCTGAGCTTTCCTGCACAGGCCATTTGTGCTTTTCTATTGTGTTTTTGTGGTACAAATTGATAGATTCTATGTTATATCACATCAAAGAAATGCCCCATTTGCCATTTTAATTGGGGGAGCAATTGCTGTTGGTAGTTTGGGGGAAGTTTGATGATAGAGAGAAAGTGAGAGAAGTATAGTTGCTTTGTGTTTGAGTTTGAAATAACTCCATAATGAAGGGCTAGTTAAACTGCACACTATAATTGTGTGAGTCACGATGCACCTCACCAAGGTTGTGTTCTGTTATCGCCAGAAAAACAACTTTTCTTTAATCAAAATGTGAAAGCAACGGCCAGGTAGCCATTTCAGCAATCCTATTGGTGCTCAAGGAGAAGCTTCTCTGTTTTGGTTATGTCCTGGTCTCCAAAATGAGACCTGAACTTATACTCCATGCCACGCTATGTGAAAAGAGATTTCTGTCTCATCTCCTAACCCAATGGCAAATGTGGGTTTGTTGCATCAGGTCTGACTATCATGAGCTCTCTGAGTCTTACAGGATATACGGTTACATTGAATTTAACTAGGCTTCATACACATGAGCATATAATATGAATGCAACTGCCCTTTAGAATTTCTTTGGTGGTTCAAGCTGGTAACTACACAGCGTTGGCCTACAACAAAAGTCAAGGTGAAGTCTGGTCTAGCTCCCTGTGGAAGGCTGCAGAAAATCTGTGGATGCGGGCCAAACAGGACCCTCACTACGTGAAAGGTCCCCACGTCCCTGACATTCAAAACGTCAATGCTGATGTCACGGCAATTCATAGCTGCCACCAGGAGAGTGACATCTGAAGCTCGCCATCAAGACCCAGATCTACACTCTGGGTCTGGGTGGGTGGAAGTGGATTTATTTGGCTCAAATCAGAAGGCTGGCTGCCTCATATAGCTCTTTCAATCACCACAACAATCCACCCCCGTGGTTGGACACATGGTGCACAAGAAGCATGACTAAAAAAAAAGCTTGATGTGTTTCTTTTCAGTTTGTCCACAACACAATCAGTGCATCATGAGGTGCTGCAAAATAGATGCAGAGGAAGGAAGAAGGATGTGGAAGTACTTAACAGTGTGCCTGATGTTTGTGTAGATGCTGCTTTACTCTCACCTGAGTAGTACTAGCTGCCACTCAAGTCTGAAATGATTAGGATTTCTGTCACTTCCTGAGAAAAGAACATTAGTATTTGTATGATTGTCTTTAATGACTTGAATAAAACCTCCAATCAGTTCTTTACTTCTTTAGAAAAAGTTCTGCTAAGCTCACTCAAGTTCTCACAATAAATTTGTTTTTCTCATTTGCACTCCATTCTTCTTCAGGCTCCCTTAAAGGATTCCTCCAGCACTGGTGAAAATTAGCCTCATTTCCCCGACAAGAAATTCTCTGTCTAAAATCACTGCTGTTTTACATCATGAAGCAGTCTAGACTGACTGTACCGGACGGTTTGTTACACAGAACCATCAGGGAACTCAACAGTCTGGACAACAAACCATGAAACATAGTCAAACTCTCACCGAAGCCAGTCGGGAGACGAGCGAAAACTTTGTTTCCATTGCGAAAAACCTTGAGTTTCGTACTTTGCTTTTTTTTCAGTGAAGAAATACCCCACAGGGCTGATGTAACTGATGCTAGCAGCATCTGTGCTAACCTCTTTCGCAGCTGCCACACCCATAGATCATGCCCTAGCTCCTAGGTCCTCACAGGACGCTGATGGACCAATAACCACTGTAGCTCGGAAGAATTGAAGCCAAAGCAAAACGGATTCTCTTGTAATTTTGTGAGTCCTATGGCAAAGTTTGACAGCAACATTTTTAAAAATTAAATGACAAGATAATGGACAAGAGCATAATGCCGTGCCAAGGATGTGGGCAGATCAGGTTGGAATAGGATTCCAAATTGAATGATTATTTGTATTAATGCGCAAGAGTTCAGTGCATTCATTCAAGAGTGTGATTGACAGGATGACAAACACAGACAACCCATAATCAAGGCAAGGCTGCCGCACTTGCGAGAGGTTCAATAGCAAAACTGGAGGCAACAAGTAGAATAACTGGGTACAGAAGAAGTCCAGCACTGAATCCATCATGTGTCCTTGCTCCTCTACTTCCTGAAAGAGTGCCATTATCTGCTTTGAGTTGCACAGCAGAAGAAAAACAAATCTTTCCACAAGCCATTTAATATGACAGGGGGGCAGGTCCGAGGATGTATTTGAAAAGGTAATACAAGCTGGTGCACATTAAGCATTGTGCGCAGCCTTTATGCACGCACTTGTGTCTTTTTCTCCATCTCACGTTGCACACATAGACAGGTAGACATGGTAAACAGATATATAAAGGATTGTATAATATTGCATTAGATACGGTTAACCTTCAATGAACACTCATTCCCTCTCAACAAAAGCACTGGGTTATCTGGCAGAGCTCAACCCGTTTGACATGTAACAATCTGAGCGAAAACAACTATACTGTATAAGTATAATGTCCTTCAGTAAAAAAAAAAAAAAAAACGTGGATAAATTACCTTCCAATCAAACAGAGAGAAGTAAGTAGTGAAATAAATCTCCAGCGCCAACCACGCTCTCAGTACGATGGGGGTGTAAGGGTTGAGACTTCAACATGGAGGCTGGAGCAGCGTACTGCCATTGCAGCAGCAAGATGGGGAGTGAATGCTTTTCCTGGCTTTAGGCTCAATGACCATTGACCTAAATGCATATCAGTGGGTGGGAGAAGATCGATGCTCTGATATCTGATAAAGGTTCCTGAGGCTTTACGTTTGCACCAATTACAGCTCTGCGTTGACTGGTGTTTGATCAAAGTGTGTTTATTCCCAACTCCTAGGGTTAGAGTTTACATTTCTATAATGACGAATACAGTTTGTATATGGATATGTGTTCAGCGTAAAGACTAAGGGCAGAGCTCAATTTAATTGCAAACAACGGTTATGGTGGAGCCAGTGCTGCCTTTTCAACACTGGGTCGTGCAGAGTGACACTTTGGATCCGTCTGCTGAATTCAATCAGAACTAAAAGAATGATGCTCTATTCCAGCTTTGACATGGATTTCTATTCATTTTCCCAAGCCAGCCATAAAAGAACCAGTGATAAATATGGTGGCTGCACCTCTGTGGCCCAGGTAATGTGTCAGTCACAGCCATGGCTGCGCTTGCTAATTTGTCTGTTCATGCTTGTAACATACACAGGAACACTCACAGATGCACACAAACAGACCCTTTGACACTCTGGTCCAAACTGAATCTGAATCTGCTAGCAGATGGAGAATCATCTGCTAGTCTCTTTGAGTGTTTGGATTTATCTGAAATACTTTTAAACTGTAACCGAATTGTTACAAACGAAAGCCAATGGCATTAGCAATGGTGCAGATCAATATTTGAATTATACATACTGTGCTCTAAATATAGCAACCTCCCCCGACTGGTTGAAACACGGCTATTTCAACTGAATTAAGTTCTCATCTTTTGTCACCAACCACCACCGACTCCCTGTCATAAATTAAGCCCCTCCTGACTCGGTGGCCTGTGAAGTAGCCATACTGATAGCCTCTCTGAGCCGCTAGCTCTCAGCTAACAACACAACACAGGTTACAGAGACTTTTACAAACAGCTGAGAAATTATAGGATTAAAGCTATGCATAATTAAGAACATGGCTGTTGATTGACAGTTCAGCAACCAGATTTTATTTGGCACACGAGCCTGCGGAGGCAGGATTGACAATCCTTGGCACCAAACTCACCACACTCTTCAGAAGCCTGTGGTTGAAGTTACAGGGACTACGTAAATTTTCTTTACACAGTCTATGTTACACATAATTTATTCATTTGACCATTGGTCTTCTGTTTGATCCACTCCTTATGTCTTCAAAGGTTTTCCCAATTCTTCTAACTTTTTTGGGTATCTAGCAGGAGGAGTCCGAAAAGTTAGAAAAGTATTGACAGCAAGAAAAGTGTTTAAAAATTCAACAGCAACACCTCTTGTGTTTTATGGGTTTTATTTTATTTTTTTCTTTATGGCAATGCTTTGAACACCACCAACAAAGTTCCATTCACCTCCAACTTGTATTGGGGGTATCGGCAGAATTCTCAAACACAGCAAATGCTATCACCCCGACTCAATACCGCTTAATACTTAATACTTAAATGTCTTTTACTGTAGGTGGGGGGGATTTTGGGTGAAACGACCCTTTAAGGTAAGTACTGCTGTTGCTCAAAGGGTCATGATTTATTTTGCAGTCTCTTGAATGAGTTAGAAAGGGAGCACGGTGCATAAGTGAATCAGTGGGTGATGCAGTCTGGTGCAATCACTGCTCAGGTGCTACACGATCATATCCATGCACTCAGCTTCATAAAACATTTGAGCATTTTTAGCACACTTGAGTGTAGAGGGTGGCAAGTGGAGGGTTTGCTGTAGGGTGGTAAAGTGGGTTCAGAAGCAACAGGCAGATTGATGTGTCATTAGTGTGCTTCCCCGTTTCTTGTATTTCGTTTGTTTCTTTGTTTTTTTTATCTTAAATCACTTCACTCCTTAAAACAGTTTATTCCTTTTTTTTCTTTCCTAACTCCTACACCTACCCTCTTTACCTTCCTCCCTATGTCATATGCCTTCCTTTGCCAAGGTTGGCGCAGTTGCGCTTAACATATTTCTTTTCGATTTTGACCATCTGTCTCATTTACACAAACAATCCTGCTCCTCTTTCCTCTCTCTGCTTTTTGACTGATCTCTCTCTCTCTCTGTCTCTTTCTCTCTCTCTCTCTGATGAATACTGTCAGATTTTTCTTTTGCTCGTGTCCATCTGCCAAAATGCCCACGAATAAAGATCCTTACATAAATTAAACTACCCATTGGGTTTTTTTAAATGTCACTTCTTCTGTTTTTTTTTTTTTCACATTTAAAAAAAAAAAATAAATTCAATGCGACCTGACCTCCCTGCTGCAAATGTGGCCAAGGCTTTGGAGGTGCTGTACTAAAGAAAATATTCTTCAAGAGAGTCACCATGTTTAGTAGTTGAGCTCAGAATGTCATTATTTTATGACCCTGCTATTCATCTCAAGGTTAATTAGTCTGGAAGGTTGTTTGACTGTGGGTGGTGGATACGTATATATGTAGTTTCACACTCGACTTCATTATTTATGTAGAAATATGAACTAATAGATAATTATTTCTCTAACATCCAGTGATTAAAAATGAAAATAAGGGAACAACTTGCTCACAACAAACCTCGCACGTACTAATGCTCATATAAGCTCCAAAAAGTGAAGCGGCGCCGCATAAATATTCTTCTAAACGAGGCTGGTGTTCAGTTCACTGTTTGTGTTGGCTGGGGTTGTTCAGATGGTCAGCGAAGCCCCGTGGGAGACCATGACTCTCCTCTCTATCAGAGTGAGACGATGACATATCTTTATTGTAATTGGCCTTGGAGGTAATAAGCAACGCTCATCACCCCCATCGGCCTCCCACCGAGCTCCCATTCCCCATTATCCGCTGCTCGTTCCGATTCATTAAACCTCCAGTGAGATTGGTCGGAGTGGTGGAAGAGAGGACGGGGCATTCATTTTGGTTAAGAAGATCCCCGCTCCTTTGATGCCTCTCCTTAAATGTGCACTAATTGATAGAGAAATGTTAATGGTGTGAGAAATGCTTGATAAATACTAGTGAGCCTTTCGTCTAATGGCACAACTGGCGCGTTCTTTCCCTCTACTTCGGCTTTTTCAGGCACATTCTGGCCCGTAGAAATATCTCATCGGAGGTTAATGCATGTTACCCTCAAGTTATGCTTGTGTTTGTGTGTGTGTGTGTGTGTGGAGCAGGTGAACATCACAGATCTCTCTGAAGCACTCAAGAGTTCTCCCTCAGGTCGTTCTTCCTCTTGGAGTTCTGGCCTCTATATTTTTTCAGTCTGGGCAGCCAGCAGACCATTCCTCTAATATTATTTTGCTTTTGCAACTATTGGCATGTTATATGTGTGTGTGTATGTCTCGATGTCTGTATTTGTGATCTCACCTTATCTCGGGTAAAATCCTCTCAGCCAAACCGAGGCGGGGATCTGAGCTGCTGAGCTGCTGATCAGGGCTTTGGTCTGAGAGCATCTCCGATGATTTCAAACACTGATGCTCTTTGTTGTTCAGAGATGCCTCTCCCCCTTTTCCTGTCTCACCCTCTGTTCCTCTCCGCTGGGCCTCAGACGACGCTTGGCGAGTTTCACCTCAGAGCGCCTCTTTCACTTTGTTGATGGAAATGAACTGAGCGCAGAATTTTATTGTCAGCGTTGCACTTCACGGTCGGAAATTCAGTCAGTTAGAAGAGTCTGAATGAATATCATGCTGTTTGGGTGTGAAGGTGTGGACTGGGATTTTCACTGGAAATGGAGTCAGTGCAGCGGTAACGGCAGAGAGCATGAATATTTCACAATTTTGTCAATTCAGTCCAAATTGTATACTTTAAATCACAGCTAATACTTGTGCAAAGCATCTTCCATATTTAGGGTGTCACAGCGGTGCAGCGGTCGGGGCTCCCCGTGTCCATTTGGCTCGGTCCGGGTACTCTGGCTTCCTCCCACAGTCCAAAGACATGCTGCTTAACAGGTTAATTGGTGACGCCAAATTGCCCCTAGGCCTGCGTGTGTGAGAGTGAATGGTTGTTTGACTCTTTGTGTCAGCCCTGTGATGAACTGATGACTTAAGGCTACCCCCCTCTCACACAGTGCCAGCTAGGACTGGCTCCAGCCTTCTGCAGCCCTGATCAGCGATGAGAGAAAATGGATGGATGGATCTTACAAATCTACATTACTCCAATCCAGCCATTGATTTCCACTCCTTACGCATGAAAATGTATTAACAGACTCTTGTAACTTGCATGTCTGCTGATTTCATACTGGAATGAATGGAAATGGCTGCATGGGATGATAGGACATGGAACATTTGAAATCTGAGCCCGTATGCCTCCCATTGCCGCATGGCATGATCCTTTTAAGGGCTTGTTTTCACCAATTACTTTCAGGTTTCTTTGCCCTCCTTTCCGTAGGCAGTGCCAAAAATGGCATCAGATGGTCTGGTTTAAGGTGTTAAACATGGGTGCCCAGGGCAAATATCAGAATAGCCTGAAATAATTGCAGTCTGCTGCAGATAACTCCAAATCATCATTACCAGTTGTGCGGTTAATTCTAGGGCCAGATAAAAAAAGAAAAAGTGAGAGAGAGAGAGAGAGAGAGAGTGTGTCTATCTTAGACTGAAGTGAATGCAGCTTGCAATAAGCTGCTTTAACACCTGTGATCGCAGCTAGCAATTGCTCAACAACACCGAGGGCTAACACCTGGCGGCGTTGGCATCTGCGGGGAAAAGGAGAGGGAAAAAGCCACACAAACAAACCGCTTCGCCACTTGTGTGCAGAAAGCTGTGGCTCAAAACACTGTGTCCAGGGATTTTCTAAATTACCCTCTTGCTGAGTTCAGTCACAGTAAGTACTTTGAAAAATCATAATCGGGTCCCCGAGCAGCCCTGGGGGTGGCCGAGAAAGCACTCCGTCTTGGTTTTCCTGATGTTAACTCTCCTATTAACTTTTGTGCAAGGTATCATATTTTTGGATAAGAGGGGCGAAAGCCAACAGGAGCCCGAAAAATCCTGCTGAGAAACAACAGAGGCCATTACCATGGTGCATTATTTCCCTGCTGCCCTGTGGTGGCTTAGATGGGACGCGCCATTCGCGAAAACATTACAAACATTAAGCACTCCTGCTTTCTCCTGGCAAGGCACTGTCATTTTCAAGACAGGAACATTTGCTCTGTCATGCTCTCTCATTCTCTCCCTCTGCCTCTATTTTACTGATACTGTCATTTTGGAAACAGCATTTGCTCAGTCACTCTCTATCACGCTCTCTCTCTCTCCCTCTCCCTCCTTCCTTCTGTGCCCCACTCGTTCATTTCTCACCCTCTCCTTCTCCTTCTTCTCCTCCTTCTTCTCCCACACAGGCAAAAACACAGACGAGATAACGTGCAGCAGCAGTTTTCAGCCCGTGCTGTGCAAAGACTCAGCCGAGCCATTTGTGTTCTTTTCCCATTCATGTCATGCGCCTCAAACAGCGCGGGGAATTACATGCCATGGCTAAAAAAGAACAAGAACAATGTAAGAGGGGTGCTACACTAACGCACAGCCTCAGCCCTGGAAGTATTAAAATGCAGCTGAAATATAAATCCACATAATGATGCAACGGGGGATAAAAAAATACTGGAAGGTCAATAAACTCAGACACATTATAAATCCACAGAAATGTTACCATGATTTCTCCTCAGGCACCCCGAGCACCACTCCACTCCAAACCTTGGCGACACAGGCAGAGCACGTGTTCCTTAAATCATTTTAACAAAGGACTATATTCATTCCACCTTTCCTGTGATGTGGAAAGCAATAAAAAATCCTCTGCTGGAAACCCTGTGCTTGGCTGTGTTATAACGCGGAGTGCGTTTTTGCGCTCGGCCGCATGGTGGCGACCTGCGCTGCGCTGCCCGCGCATCAGATCCGAAGGTTTCCTCATAAAGAACCCGGGGCTCGTCCTCATCCGACGCACACCGGCAGCCGGGCTCTCTTCCACGGCAGGCTCCGACCATGACAGTGTGACTACTCGCGAGTTTCTCCCCCCGCCGGCTTCATTCTCTGCCCTACGAGCTGCCGAACTTCCTCTCAGTGCTCCTGTCAAACTGAATTGCCGACCTTGACAGTGCGCTGTGGGGGAGGATTCCAGCTAAAGTCTGTCCTCTGCTTTGGAGAAAGAAAGAAGAAAAAACTGTTAACCACTCGGCTGCGGACAGCGAGGGTGAAGTTTGGAGTGAGAGGTGGAGAAAAAGGGAAGGAAGCAGCATCAGGAGGACGCGGGAAGTGTCGATGAAAAGTACGAGGTGCAGCTTCTTACAGGTGCAACGAGAAATGGACTGTATGTGGATTTAACCTGGATTCATCTGACTGAGTTCCAGTACTTGAAAGAAACCAACTAAAACCGCTTCGGCACTCGGACTAGGAGAATCTCACACCGGGTCTGTGGAACTGGAGCGAAAAATTTGAACTGTGACACGAATATAGGCTCTGTGTGACCGAATTTTCTCCGGTCGCGACGGGCTGCAGCACCAGCACCAGCAGCAGCTCGTTTTTGCGCTCCCAGCTCGGTGCGCTCAGACAGACAGGAGACCCCCGGCGGCAGCGGCAGGCGGACGGAACGGCGGAACCACACCGGGACTCGGGACACAGTAGCACGCTTCGAGCTCACCGGGCACTTGTTGTCCACTCTACCCGATTTGGGACCATGTTGGAGGACTCCTGGAACAGATCGATGTGGCGCGCCACATGGATTTTATTTTTTTCCTTACTCATCCACTCCACGCAAGCTCAAGGTAAGAGGGACACCGGGGCACGGTGCCAATTAGTCATCAGACAGGCCCATTAGTGTCTGTAGCTCCCCCGCTGTGGTGGATGTTTGGTGGCGTTTCCGTGCTGCTGCTTTCGGATCTGTGATGTGTTCATTATTCTTTGCCTTTTGCACGTAGCCTATAATTTTCTCATTAGGCTACACATCAGTGTGACACACACACTCTGTCTTAATTGCAGGCTAGTGACACTCTCACACACTGGCAGTCCTCTGTGCTGCTGTTCCCTTGATTAAACATTTCATGTGTTCCTGTATTTCACCTAAACCTGAACTTCCAGCTTGGCATGAATGTGGCACATTTTACGCACGGGTCTTAATGTTTATCATGAGCTGTTAATGCTCAGAAATTAAATGAATTTTCTAGTTTGAGCACACCATAAGCACCGAATATGTTATTAGAAGCCCAGCTGTTAATCAGATTAATAAGCACTAATTAATTAATCAACCCACTCCCTTGGAAATTAAACTTTACGCGGCAAACGCGCCGCAAATAAACAGATATATTGATATGCGTGCGCGCGCAGAGCATTAGATGCTGAAAATTAATTGGCTCTCTGAGAATTATGCAGCCTGCTTGCTCCCCCCGAAGCACGAGGGGAGTAATAGACATGTGGGGTACTTTGTAGGGACTCGATTCGGTTTTTGTGAGTAGTTACTGGAGCTGGAGTGCGACTCGAATTCTCAGCGCAATAATCCCACAAGATCCCTGTAATATTCCTGTGGAGACTTGCTGGGCACCAGAGTGTGTCTCTAGTGCCCAGCAGACAGTCTACTGTAACCTCAGGCCTCCTTTCTTTCATTTTATTTTTTATTATTTGCCAAATTATATCAGCTACGTCCCCGCAGGGTGTTTGTTTCTGTCTGATATTTGTACAGGAGGCTGTTTTCTTCATTGAAAATGATGCTGATCATTAATGCCAGTTTGTTTCTGAGCGAGAGAAGCCAGCTGCTGTGGGCAGTCAAAGTATGTAGAGGACATATTCTGATCAAACAGGCAGAAGCACATAACTTTCACTTTGATCAGAGTATTTGTACGTTTTAAAGCAGAGTGGGGGGCTGTAGAGTCAGTGCCATGGGTCCTTGAGGGTGCTCCAGGGGGTCCTCAGTAAAATACAGCTTAATTGCTACCCTGCTCAATATTGAAGCAAGGCAATGGCAAATAATTGAAGAATGGTGATCTCGATCAATGGCTGTCTTCTCCTCTGTGCAATCTCCGAGCCTTGACACCCCTCGCGGGGGGTCCGAAGTGGAAGCCATCCTGACGTTTGGGAGTTTGAAAACCAGCAATCATTTCGACATATTCGCAGCACACGTGTACGTAACGGGCATTCATGGGTTTGAAGGTAATGATTTTGGGGTGACACTTGCATGATGGGTAAAAGGAGGGGGCGGGGGGGGAACACTCTTTGCCTTCCTCTTCTGCACCCTCTCCACCCGGGTAATTGGGATTCAGGTATTGCTGCCACTGTAAGGAGGGAGTATTACCTCTCTAGATAGACTCTAAGCCCTCGGTGGCGCTCACTCAATAATACAATGTAGAGGAGATGAAAAAAACAAACAAGGCGGATATCCATCATTCATGAGGGCATATATCCTAGTGCCTGACATTTACAGGAGATTGATAACTCGTGTGTCCTAGGGATTAAGAATCCCGACATTGTTGCTTCCCCTCTCTCTATAACTCTATCTCTACCTGCCGTCTGTATCTGATTCTGGATTCTCGTCCTCTCTCTTCCCGTCTTGAAGCTTATTTAACTGAACAAGTTAAATAAGAACGCGTTATTTACAGCAGTGCTCTGGGGAGGAAGCCTCGCTTGCTTTTTTTTCTTTCTCTTATGTGCATGGACACGTAAAGCAATATGGCATTGATGTGATTCTCATGCGTAGAAGTTGGGGATGAAGACTGCCAGTCACTCTCAGTCTCCTTCTGCTCAGCCCGTCCAGCAGTGTCCCTCAGATTTCATTACGTAGTCGCTCCTGGGTCAAAAAAAAAAAAAAAAAATGTAGGATTTAATTGGACTCTCTTCAGACCGTTCGGAGAGAAGCTCATTGAAAGTGACCCCAGTGTGGGCTGCTCTCTTTCCATGCGATGATTAAAGAACATGATGAGGCGAGTAGCATGCCTCTGGATGGACGTGTCAGCCGCTGCTTGCCACATTTTAATGACCAGTCCACTGAAACGGCTTTTTAACGACAGGAGAACGGCCTTCATCAGACCAGAGTGCTGTGACGTCTCGCTTTAAGGCCCGCTGAGCCCTGATCGTCTCCAGTTCTGCCGTTTTGTGTATTGTCATTCGTCGTCATTGTACACAGCGAGAAGAGGAAGCAAGATGTTTTAATGCTAATAAACAGACTTCAGCACCTGACGGATGGCTGGAAGCTCTCCGCCTGGTCTGTCAGCTGTTTTGATGTTCTCATATTAAACGCTGAAGCATTCTGCCTCCAAACAAAAGCCCAGAAATGCTTAAACACACAGTTCGGGGTAGATGACACATAAGCACACGCTTCTGTGAAGCATGTAAAAAAAAAAAAAAAAAACAGGCCATCCTCTCAACTCACCCTGGATATTTTGTTCAAAGTGACAGTTATAGGAGCTGTCTTTCCTGTCCCACTGTTCACTTCCATTCATTTACCGAGGTCATGCGGAGACAATGCTGGGCTCGCCTGCTGGTTTTGTCATTTCTAACACGTCTATTTTGGAGCCCGGAGCAGCGGGGGAGGACTCTATTGGAATGTCATGTTTGGCATACATACTTCTGCATCACTCAGCGTCTACAGATTAGCCTGACTGACTGGAGCTCGACTTTAGGAGCTTTAGAGGGAGTTGAGGACTTCATTCTGTCAGAGGCGTGGTACTCAGATTAACATCCACGAGGATGATGTTCATGACAGGCTGTGGGACACTCTGACACAGGAATCAGCTATGTCGTGCTGTTGTGTGGCGAGGGTGCACAGAATGCTCAGAGCGGCGGCCTGTTTTTAGGTGACTGTATTCAACGTAGACCTTGACACAGTAATAGAAGACAAGGATGTCATCTCCATTTTAAATCTGTTGGAAGATTGGATTGAAATTGTTTGGCTGTGCAGTTTGGGAGCACCTCTCGGCTGCTTCAGACGGAAGCAAAATTGGATGCGTTCTTATCACAGGCGACAAAATGGGGCACATAATCACAGACATGCGGTGGAAATTTTCAGTGACCTAGTCGATGGCTTTCAGATGAAGTGGCGGAATCTGCGGCGGCGTTCGTCTTTTGTCTCCTTGACGTGGCGCCGCCTCTTCGCTAAATGGTCGGACACTTTCGCCGTCAAGACGTCTCGTTGGAGGACGCGCAGGCACGTCGTGTTTGTGTACACTTGAGACCTTGAGAAGCCAATCTCCAATCCCAGGGTGGTTTCACACAGACGGCAGATGTCTGAAGCACAAATCAAGATTATTGATCAAAGCCATCTTTGATCTTTGATATGACTCACTCTTTTATTAGGCGGCAGCCGCAAGTGTTCTTTTTAGGATTATTTGAAACTGACATGATGGATTTGGCCAAGGCCTTTTAGAAAAAGAACTGATTGAGATTGTGGTGTGAGTGATATGTGGAGACAGTGGCGTTGAGAGAATGTCTCCAGACTACAAATGCCCTGATTTGTCGCACATCTTAATTGACAGACTGGGGGATCTCTGTTTCCTTGTAGCAGCTGTGCCCTGTGAAATGATCTGCAAAAGAAGGGAGGAAAAAAAGAGAGTGTCGCTGTCCCAGATCCCTGCAGCCAGAGCTTTGGCAAAAGGTCACAACATATCGCTTTTTAGTATTCAGGGCTGGCGAGAAAACTCACGGTCAAGTCCAGTGATAGATTTCTCAGAGGGATGTCTAGAGTTTCACTGCGCTACGTTCGATAAAACAAAACTTCCCACCCAAGGTCTCTGGTTGTGGCAAGTCCAAGAGAGGGAGGCGTAACTGAAAGATCTTTTGTTTTTCCTCTCTGGAAAGCACTTCCAGAGCTCTTTCGAGTGAGGCTTTTTTCTTTATTTCTTTTATTGATTTGGGGCCACGTTTCCCAATACCAGTCATTTGAAGAGGTTAAGAGTGTTTTCTAAGTGGGACTCAGCATTCAAATCTTCATGTGTGCTCCGAAAAATCAAATAAGAGCAATAGCTAATGGATTTCATATTGAAAGACTGAAAGAAATACAAATAAACCCACTTGAACGCAGCGTTTGCTGGTGAAAGCTGAGCGCGCTTTCGTCGGGTTTGCTTGAGCCTGCCATATAACCTTATATGTAGATTAGATTAAAATAATGTGTACGCTTAATTAAGCTTGAACACACACTAAACCACTGTTACTCAGAGAGTACACGAACTGTCACTTGACAAGGCCGTAATTATGTGACTAAGAGGAGAAAGGGGAGGAGGATGGTGACACGTTGACAGATCCTCAGTGGTTTTCCTATTCAGATGCGTGAATGCTGTATACATGAAGTCACACGCTCCTTCCTTCTTGGGTATGCTCTTTATCTGCAGTGCTTCTGTTCGGATAATTCTCTCTTTAGTGCGACTGTGGCCAAAGGCGAAGCCTCAGGATGACTCGAGTGAATCTACGAGACCCCATCAGTGAACTTCTCACCCGTTGACGGCCATGAACACACAGCTCAGCACTTTCCTTCCTCCCTCTCCTGGATATACCCACCTGAATCCCACAGCACAGTAATAGGACTGTATGCTCATAATCATCAATACACTCTCGCTTGTTACAGTTACATTCTATTATTATTCTGACAGCTTTGTTGAAGCTCCACTTGAAAAAGAACTACCAAGAAAACAAAAGACCGCGTGTTCATCACCGTGCGCGGAGAGCAGAGTCATTTGTATTTGCATAAAAGCCTCTTTTGTTCGTTATTAATATGAAGATATATGACAAGGAAGTGTCATCGCTGCGTCTTTAGAGCTTCAACCACTTCTGTCGGTGCCCGCTGTGTCCTCCTTTTCACAGTGTGAAGATGCCTGCTTTTGTGCCGCCACGTAAACGTGTGAGGGGGGAAGCGAGGGAAGCGTAGACGTGTGTGAATGTGTCAAGCATCTTTGTCTCAAGGTTCAAGGTTTAATCTGCAGCATCCTGACGTAGTCTCTCGCAGTCTGATGTTCTTGCGTTCGACATTATTCTAGTCATCTGAATGTAGCGGATAATCCCTCATATTTGAGTCATACAAATTATGATGTGGTCAGAGTTTACTGGACTCACTGCGACTGTAAATAGGCGACCACATAAAATCTTCCCTGTCATACCTCTTCGGTGAGTGGTGTAGGCAGAAGGACTCGCGGCTCAGACTGATGCCAGTCTGCCAAAACCTAGCTCAATTTTTTTCCGCTGTGATATCATCTGGCAAACGCGTGCGGCGACCAATCAAGTCCACGCAAGTGAACATTCCTGGTGGATTACTTGGTGACGTGCGCTGCATTTCTCCTGTTTACCTAACGCCAGGCTGATTTCGATCTGAACGCCCACTCGGGGAGTTAGCGGCACTCAACACATGCCAGTTTCAGCACTGACAGACTGATTATATCCTTCTAACTCCATGACTCCAGATCTACATAAACCGGAAAGAATAAAATGCATCTATGCCACAAAGATCATGTCTTCATGTCGTGAGACAAGCATAAACGGCTTAACCCACTCAAAAGCTACTGAGCTCTGGCTTATATACTTTAATGCAGCAGGCAGCGACGATAAGGTCAGCCTAACCTGGCCGAGATGACATAAAAATGGTGCCACCAGCTGTGGCTCGGTCCTCAGAGGGTGCTTCCAGGTGACAATGGTACGGCATAATCAATGTTATTTCACAGCTATCTGTTCAGTAACCGCATTTGCCTCCAAATTCCCTCATCGGCATGCCAGCTACTTTTCATTTTTCGCTCTCATCATATAGAGTACATTCTAAGAACTTTAATCCCAAAATTTCAGCAAGTCCTGCTCTTTGAAACACGAGTTATGTAACCTCCAAAAAATGACTATTGAATTCGGGAGAAAAAGATTTAGGATTGTAATTTTTTTTTTTTCATCTCGCCTAAGCACTATGTCACCCAGACATTCTGACCAGAACAAGAAATGTTGGGCTGAAGCGAAGATGAAGCAGCCCTATTCACAAATACTTTCCTTTTTAAGCTCCTGCCATCTTGCCCGCTGTCTGGAACATGGCACAAAGGCAGTCTGGTTAGTGTTTGCCCGGGCTGTCCCGTTTGTCTTTGCATGGTTATTAGTTTGAGTTCTGTGTGCAGACTGGGATAAGATGCCACCCAGGGCCAGCTGGGAAGTCTCACTATACATTGACGTGGATAAGGGTCAATGTGAAATGACCCGTTGGAGTTCTTTTCTCGAAAACAGAGGGATCCCTTCTCTGCCTTTTGGCTTTAGTCGTAACAGGCTGATTATCATTGTTCAGCTATATATTCTAATTGGGGTTCTGACTTAAGTGGATTATATGAGAGTTGTTGATGATCGTTTTTTCTCTGATATAGACTTAAACAGCTCCTTTGATCACTCTGCTATGCAAGCTGGATTAATTATTTAGGAATTATCACTTTGTGGCTTATGTTTGTTGATGCGTGTTTTCACGTTGGGCACAGCGGGTCTTCCATTCATGGAGATGTTTGAGTGAATGTATTTGTAAATGGTAAGCTTTTACATGTTTGTGCACCTTTTTTACAGGTGGTAGTATTTATCCTTTGAATAGTAGGAGAACACTGATCGCTTACATGTGTATTGTACTTGGCTTTCCAGGGCGCCGAAGCGTTTTTTCTTTTGAAGCTGCTGCTGCTGCTTTCGATCTGCTACAGTACTGCATGCGTGTGCAACAATAAAGCTTTGGCTTGAGCACGGTTTAGCGCCGAGGTCGAGTTGAAGGATTTACGGCAGGGCATCGCACCTTGTTTTAATATCACTGGTGGTGAAAGCGTATCATGTGTTTCCACATCTGCTGAGCCAAGCCAACCCACTGTTCCTCACTCCCAAATTAGCACCTGGAGGCCTTCTGCGCTTCTACACCACACACCAGCTTCAGCTGCACAGCGCCGAGCATTGTGTGTGTGATCCGCTCCTGCACATGTCCTTCAAAGTGAGCTCCGAAATGACCTCTAAAAAAAATAATAATAAGCCAGGAGTACGGATGCGATTATGGGCTTGAACTTTTCCCTCGCTCTTTAAGAGGGCCATTATGCATGCGGGGACAGAGCCAGAGTCAAAGCTTGTTTACCAGCCTCATCCCTCGTCTGGCTAAATGGAAATGAGCGCGGTCCGTAGAGTGACACTCGCTTCAGGAGGCCCCCAAAAACCTGACTCGCTCATGCGGATCCTTGTGTGTTTGTATGCATTCAGATGGGCTGAGGGGCTTGAGGAAACCACCCCTGAACTCTGTAATTGCTGCTCCTCCGGGTGAAATGTTTTGTGCGAGTGTGTGTGTGTGTCTGCAGGTGAACTGTGACTTTGTATGCATATATCAGCGGATGTGTGTGTGTGTGTGTGTCAAGTGGCCTGTTCGGGCCTATAGGTCAGTAAGCAGTCCTTTAGCTATAATCATGTCCCAGCCGTGCTGCCACACACTGTGTCCCCCTGGGGCTGTAACCGTCTCCCTGCAGTGCTGGATGAACAAAAAGACGAGGGGGGAAAACACTGCAACTCTAGTTCAGGGAGTTCATGAAGGGGCATTGAAATTGAAAATCCCCAGGGCTATATATTTTGTGAATTAAAATGGATCAGCCTAAACTGCCCCTCTTCTCTGCATAGTTCGGTACCACTGGCATGATTCTCCCCTGAAGAAGCTGGATGACAAGCAAATCAATTTAATGGCTGAGATGGGGATGGTGGAGAGGCCTGATCAATTCTGACAATCACGCCATCTTTAACAGACATCTCATCAAAGGCCCATTCCCTTTTTCGCCATCCCATTACCCGTCGATCCAGCACTTGGATCCGCTGCCTATTTACCCATCCCATGCAGGAATAATGGGGCCTTCACCCCCAGTTGGATTAATCAGCCATAACCATATGCTACCGTGTGCAATTACGCTGCAATTTTGACCAAGGGAAACAGCTGTTGCCATTTGAAAGGGTGGAATAAGATTGTAATTGCCTTAACTTTGATTTGTGGGGTGCTTTGATTTGATGAGAGAACACATTTTTATGCTTTACATAATAATAACGCGGAATGGAGAGAACTATTAGAACATGAGACTTTCCCTGCTTCCAGCTTCCAGATGCATTCAGAGGATAACCTCGCTGTTATGAGCTATTACTCACACATTATAGGAACGAGCGTGTTTATTCATTTGGGGCTGTATTTGGCTTTCTGTGTTTGGGGGCTATGTTTGGGATTCAGTCATCTGATGACATTTGAGCGTACTTATGCACGGCGACGCCTTAGCATTTCGATACAGGAGGCGCTCTGCTCTCTTTTATCCACCAGGTAAGGTCACAGATGTTTGCTGAAATCCTTCACACCGCACGCATCCCTGTATTTCTTTATCAGCCAGCCTTATTGCTTTACATTGTACATTACGTGCATTTGATGACAAAAGCGCAGAGTTCGTGATGCATTTCTTAACGTAGAGGTACACAAATGACACAGCTGATCTCAGATCAGGTATATTATGTCCAGTTGGAGAGATCCTTTGTCTAGTTTTCCTCAAACTCGTCTCAGGTGTTCCAGCTTCAAATGCATCTTTTTTGTTTTTGGCTACAATAAAAACCAAACACAGCTCGCAACACGTTCTTGTATTTGTACTTGAACTTGAAAACCCATCATGATAGGCTTGAGTGCACATGTGCCGTCTGGAGGGTTTCTTTTTTTTTTTGTCTCAGATCTCAAAACATTTGTCTAGGACAGGCAAATAGTTGGACCAGGGTCAAAAATGCACCGTTCATTGGACACTGTGGGATTTTTCTTCCAATCCCAGCGATCGTATTCGCAAGATAACCGGCGCGTAGACTGAAGACGCAGCAAGACAAAGTCCAGGAGGACAGTTGGAGACAGAATAGCTGAAGTGGAAACACATGGTACATTAAATGAAATGCACTATGACAGTTAAGCTGAAGCTAGAGTGTTCGCCATAATGGAAGAGACTTGGCATCAGAGTCGAATCTGTTGAATACTGTGAGCAGAATTCTAGGTGGATTTCTCAATTTTCCAGCCCCATTTTTGCACTTGTCAGTAGAGGAGACAGCGCACGAGGCATGTTTGAATTTTTCATATGACTGGCAATTACTAGCTTTCTTTTCCGGAGCTTTTTTTTTAAAGATGGATGTACTAAATGATAAATCTCTTTCTCTGCAGTTGTTAGATATTCTGTGTCTTTGTGTAATTATCCAAAGAATGAACTTTACACTGATTGAGAGCTCCGAACGGGAATGTGATAATGATATGTCTTTTTTTAGTGCGTCAACCGCGTGAGGCCAATATTTCCTCCTTATTTTAACAATACAATAAATGATTGCTCCCCGGTGCTGCTTTGAAAGCTGTTCTCATTTAAATGTCTAAAACACGTTCTTATTTTCATTTTTTTTTTCCTCTTGTCCTTGTTTGATGCTCGAGGGGCCAGTCTCAAGAGATTTAAGGCCCGGTTCCCTCAAACACGTCTCACATCTCCAAAAAAAGACTTTTCTCTGCTGGTATTTTCACATTGATCATGGGCGCCTATGATATTGCTTTTGAAGAGCTCCTTTTGACATCATGTAAACACCGAGCGCTATCCGAGCGACTCTTTTTGTTAGCAGACGTACTTCACAAACGTCTTACGCAAGAAGAGCAACACGCGGAGCGAGCGGCAAGAATAGAGCGAGCCGCGATCGCGGCAACATCAATACACTGGAAGCTAATGAAAGACTGTAATTGAAACTTTGGTAAGTGTCTGACGTTGTTATCACTTTAATAATGACACCTCCCTGCTGGTTACACACTTTGAACACTCGCAGAATCGCCCGCTAATTGAGAATTCTCCCTCGGCTAACGCGGAGAGGTACGTCGAGAGGAAGGCATATGTTCACACACTCTTCTTTGCACTTTACACTTGAGCAGGTACCCAAATGTAGATTTGTCAGATTAACATCTTGATTATCATTTGCTTGGATGCACTTCACACATGACCAAGTCACTTAACACTCTTAACGGTCTAACGTAATGAGAATGACCCGGTGATAATGGAAGGTGACAGAGTGAGATGGATGTTTGGACGCGGGGCTCCGACCCGCGGCATTACTTTCACTTGACCTCGGCTCAGACACGCTCGTAGGTAGCCTCCTTGCTTGTGCACGTAGGTTTGGGCTCCCCGCTCGCAACGAACATGCAACACCTTCACATTTCTGTCCCCGACGCGTATTAGTCACACAAAGATAATCACTCTCTCCGAGCCGAGCAGAACAGGCAGGAAGTGCTCCATCCATCTTGATTTGTCAATAGTTACAATTTTAATTACACCTGAGTGCTGTCAGCCTGCCAAGCTGGGCGGGGAGTATTGATTCGCTCCAGCTAATTGATTAATTGCTGTGTTCAAGGGGGCAGTTTCCCCTCCACCCCCCGTCTCTTATTTTGCCGTACCCTTCATTTTCTCTTTGTGTTTACAGAGTGTTAACGTTTCACTCGCAGGCAGAGTTGCGCTGTGCGGAATAAGTTAGGGGGCTTGTAAAGAAGACCTGCCATAATTTAGGTGTGTGGGAGAGGGGCATGTTGAGGAGAAGGGGGATTATTTTTACTGTAGAGCAATAGGTAACGCTTCAGTACGAGGCAAAGGATGCAGTACATCACCGCGGCCGTTATATGACAGTTAACAGGGGCGAGAGATTTGGAGGCGCAGCTGCCCGAGTCCTTTTACTCAAAACTATAGCTTAAATTTGTGCGGCTGTTTTTCAAACAGCTCAACTGTCTGGCGGAATGGGGCTCTTACCTTTTTTAATGCCATTTTAGAAGACAATATACGCCAGCGACCAAAGGAGTGCGGACAGCCCGGCGGATTGGCCAGCGCCGCTACCGTCTCTAAATCTTCCTCCCTTCCTGGCAGAGGGCTTTAAACCTCTCATAAAATGACAGAACTCTGGAGCTGCTGTGTATCACAGCCAAGCAGGCTGCATATACCTCCCCAGCTCGAGTGTACACGAAATGAGGCCACTTAAAAAGCTAATTCTACTGTTGTCTGTCATTGAATACTCTGAGAATTGGTAGGACTCCCTAAAAATGTAAAACCCCAAACCATAATTGCGGTGGTGTAATGTTGTCCAGCACCATAAAAGGGGGTCGAATTTTATTTTGATCAACTCTTTTTATAGCGTGTTCGATGCTCCCGCTTTTGTAAAACGCTCGGTGACGCTGGTAAAATAAGTAAAAAGCTAAACGCTCCAGTGACTTCGATGACTGACTACTATGGTATTTATGTTGTAAATTCCTGCTTGGTCTTTCAAATATTTCGACTCAGTGTGTGGGCCGTCCTTAAATGATGGAGTTAATGAGCGTTTTGACAGTGTTTGTTTCTTCTGGCCGGTTAGGGTGGGCAGGCAGTCATAGCAGACATGATGACTAATGGAAAGACTGAAGATGAGCAGGAACTAACAGACGTCAGCCAATCATGCATCATCGGGAGTTTATATCTTATGACACGTTACATGCAAGCTAAATTTAGCTGCACTCAGGGTAAGTTTAGGTGTATGAAGATGACCAAGACATTGTTGCCATCCTCACTTTTGGATTGGTCGACCTTCCATCGTTTCCTGCTTTGGGTTGTTTTTAACCGAGACTCTGATTTTCTCCCTGTCAGAAATCCCAGCATGCACAGCTCAAAGACGGTCTCCGCGAGAGAGGAGCGCGTTGAATAAGTGAAACAAGTGTGTTGAATCTCTGCGTGACATGCTTCAGAAACTTCAGCACAGAGCTCTCAGACGTACACACACATTCAGATTTCAGATTTTAAGCTTTCAAATCCTATTTTTAAGTTTTCAAACGGCAGCTTTTGTTCCGTGAATGTGACACGTGTCAGGCACTCAAGGCAAGCTACGGGGGGCTGCACAAATATACGTTCTAGGAATGGTTAGCATGCTTCAGGTAACATCAGTTACACAGCAAAGACAGAGGATGATGTATGTAACGCACAGGTGACAAACAGATGCTTTTTAGTGTGACTGCACCCGTCAAAGACAGTTAAAGACTTCCTGTGATAGCCAATTATTTCCTCTTTCAGTCCTGGACGTTACAGAGTACAACACAACCTACGCACAGGTTGGCTACACTTCAGCTCCCCACGGTTTTTACTCACACGCGTACATAAACATACAAGCGCACATTTAGCAGACACATGCGGCGGCATGAAAAATGGCATTTTACGCCGTGGGGCTTATTTTTGTAAACACTATCCGGGAAAAGTAAACAAGCGCAAAAAAAAAAAAAAGCTGAGTGCTGCACGCCGAAGACGCCCCTCACACGCACGCCGCGCGCACGCGCACGCGCCCGGCACACACACGTGCGCTCTCCTTCGTGAACGTGAGCAGAGACGAGCGGCACTGTTTCATTCCCCATCTGTTTCTTCCTTCTCCTGTGGGATCCGGGGAATGATTGTACGAGGATGTAGCGGTCTTTACAGACCACGGGGGGAAAAAGAGAAAAGAAAAAAAGGCAAACACTTACAGGGGCAGAGGAAAGTGAGAAACACACACACACACACACACACACACAAAAAGCTGTTTCTTTGACTTGTCAGCAGAGCTTAAAGTGTGTAACTCAAGCTGCCTGGTGTGACACGTTTTTCATTTGATTATTTTCTGTAAGCTTTAAATGAACACTGACGTTTTAGGAAATATATATATTTTTTCCCATTGTAGCCACAAACTGTCAGATGAAATTGATATTTACTACTGAGAAGCCGTGTTTGTTACCTATATATATTTTTAGATGTTGCAGATTTTATGCAGCTGAATAGTTTTGAATCCACTCGTACAAACTGTGTTTTTAATCGTGTGGCTCATTGATGTGTTTTTAATAGTTTATGGATAAAAATGGAGCTCTGTGGCACGGGGGAATAAGATAAATCCAGCTTTGATACGCAGACCAGAAGACACACTTTTGGTTTCAGACAGGATTTTTTGTCAATAAGAAAGAAATATAGCGTAAGACTGGGTTTATCTTTTCAACTTAAAGTTTGTTTAACCCTCCTGAATTAGCTCAGGACAACACGGATTAACTCAAAAATGGGGTAAGCAAGGTGACGATTGTGGTCATGGTTTGGACTGAAGTAAGACTAAAGGTTTGGACGCTCTTAACAGTCAAAGGACAAAAGGTGCATAGCAATCAGGAAGGTTAAAGAGAGACTGGGATTGGTTGATACCGCTGTGACTTCTGTGCACTAAAATATATGTTCTCCGCTGCAGATACGCTAACCTAGCTTTGCATAACGACAGAAAATGAAAATGAGATTTTAAAAATAAGCTGTGGAATGTTGATTTAGTTTTACCCACAGGCTCAGTCCCAAAAATCAAAGATCTCTTAAATAAATAAAGAAAAACAATTCAAAAATCCCAATTCTGACCTCTTGTTTCTTGCGTCTTACATCATTTGTAATCTAGCAGGGCAGCAGGAGTTCAGCGTCGGCGTGAAAACCGAATGAACCTTTCGGTCTAAACGCCGCGGCGTTGCTCTTTTCCCTCTCTTTCTTCTCGCTGTCTGCACGCCGTCTCACCGCACAGCCTCCGTTACTGTAGGAGACGTCGTTTGGGCAAGATGCAGCAAGTTGACCACTCACTTTCTGCTCGCATCCTCAAACAATAAAACTCTATCAACTCTGTCGACGCATGACTCACAGGCGTGCGAGGCGGCATGAGTCATTAGAGAACTATCTATAAAGCCTAAACTAATCGCTCTTTCAAACTTTCTTTGCAGTTAATACACAAGACACGGCATGCAAATCAAGCTGCTTTGGAGGAGGAATGGCTAACATTTGCCTCTGCTTGCAGTCTTTGTACTAAGCTACCCAAAACATGTCCCTGACCTACTGAGATGAAATTGGTATTGATCTTACTCCGGCTTGGATTGCACACTGAAACTGTCTGAGAGTTTCTTTTTAGATGATTTTGCAGGAGGATTGACGCTCTACTACACTGAAGAAGCCGTCTTTATTTTCTGAGCATAAATATTCTTTATCTGCTCCTTTCCAAATACTTCTACTGGTAACCTTTGACCCTACAGCCAGAGGAGATTGGACACCATTTTGTTGTAGAAAACTACCGTGAACCTTTGAAAGGGCACATTTTCTGCTCGCCGCTCGTTCAGTTGGGCCATGTACTGATTTAGATCCAGTGGCCTGGTCGGATATTTCCTCGCGGCTGTCATTTCTTGGCCTCTGCAGCTGCCGCCTTGCCCCCCCGCCCTGTCAGGTGCAAACACACGCACACACAGGCCTTGATCTTTTGACCCACACAGCCTTGTCAGGCGCCCAAAAATATCTCTTGCACCCGCAGCCCGTCACGTCAAGTGAAGTCAGACGCGCTCGCCAGGCCGGAAGACGGCGTCATGTCAAAGGATGCGGCGGTTCACCGCGACGATGTACCAGCTGACAAACACAAACAAGCTGTTTGATGTTGTACTAACAGATCCCTTACGGGACTCCTCCGTTTCGCACCGTTCTCTCCTTGACTGACTGACATTTTTTTTCCTCCCCCCTCCTGTGTTATCACTGGGAAAAGGAGGCTTTGAAATTTGATTGACACTCGTGGTCAGAAAGTACCTTTTCTCCGTCTGTTCTGTTCTGGGAGGAGGCAGATAGAGGGGAGGCGCAGGGTTGACGCTGGCAGCTAGCTGGCTGGACCGACGGAGCGGACAGATATTCTGTATTTGTCTCTGGGAGACAATCTGTCGGGCTGTGGGGCATCTCTGGCCAAATCCAGCCCTGTTGTTCAGCCAGGGCTTGAGGGGCAGCTGTGAGAGCTGTGGGCTGTAAACTGTCCGCTGCCTCCTCCGCAGGTACATCCAGGCGAAAAGAACCAGTTTCTTTTTTTCTTTCTGTTTGCCCGAAGGCTCCGCTCTCTCTCATCTATCTTTTTCTTGTTTTTTAATAGTGGTCGGCGGTTCTTCCTTTCTCACTCTTTCTCTCGGCTGTCCTTGTTCTCCTTCTGCTCGGCTTCTCTCTTTGCAACAAGCTTCAGGGGAAAGAGGGAAGATCAAAGAGAGCCCGCACACTCTGCCCTCCAATATCATTAGCCCATCTCTGATGGCATTATTACAGTTTCTGCCATGTGCATGTGCGGGCCCGTGTTTTATTTATTCTTTTTCTATCCTTGCTTGAGTGACTGTGTCTCTCTCGTGTGCGTGCGTTCAACCACTACGTGCCTTGCCTTCCTCTGGCACGCGGCCCGATGCTGCCGTCGGGCCGCCCTGCCATCGGCCCTTTCATATTGAGCAAGACGTCCAAGCTTCCCTCCAGCGCAGTGCACGAGGGAGCTGCCCTCTGTTTGATGTCACTTCTGTTTTGCTCTGATCTTCCTCCACCAAAGCCTCACCGCGGCGCAGTCGTACACAGGAGCCGAGATAATGGAGGAGCGCTGTGACGGCGAAACATCTGGAGCGCGCAGGAGTAAAGGTCTCAAACCGCATGCTGCATCAAAGCTCACCTCTGCTGCCTTTGCAGCGCAACTTGAGGTTGGCGCTATTTTAATTACCATCAACGGTACTCATTAAAGGATCCGAGGCCGCGATCATTGTGCTGTGCGCAGTCACCACAAACTATTAAAACACTTAAAAGTGAAAGTCTGAGACGCGTCTGGCGGATTATCCGAGATCGCAAAACAACTCATTTGTTTCAGATTGTTTCTTTTTAATTGTAACGAAGGATTATGTCACCCGCTGCAAAGATTTTAGGACAACAGAGGCGCTCTAAGAGCACGGAGGCATGAGCTGCATCAGGCTTTGTCGACACAGATGGACAGTGCTGGTTAATATGATCAATCTGCTGCTGGTTTTAGGTCTGTTCAAGTAATTTGATAATAAAACGATAACAAAAGGCTGCAAGTGATGCCCTTTGGCAGTGAATCTATTCAAGAAGCACCGGAACCATCTGTTTGTACGCCTACAATTATATAAATACATGCATAATAATACATTTGTTTGTATGTAGACTATGCATAGTCATCTTCGCCAGATGTCTTCCTTTTCTTTTTCACATTTTTACAGATTATGCATGTAGATTTAGTACATCCTGTGTGTGGTAGAGTTTCTTTGTCCCTTCTGCATAATGTATTATAGCAATCCATATGAAATATTTCACATCTCCGGTGCCGTTATACAATCCCATTCTCTTTTTCCACCTGATCAAATGCATGCATTTAAAATGACCCCCGCCGCTGGAGATGTCATTTTGATACGGCTGCAGGTGAAACGTGTGAACTGAAACGAAAGACGCCGTGGGCCAGCACCCGTGGGTGATTCGTCCGAGAGAGCGGCATGTGATGGTTATACCGGCTGAACTCGTCGTGTCACGGAGCAACTTTTCCACCGCTGCTCCCGCGTGCTGGATGCTGAGCCCCCCCCAGCAACACGCTGAGTCCTCACTTCCTCCCACACACCTCAGAATGCGTTACTGTTCGGCGGTGGAGGGTGGAGAGCGAGACTGGAGATGGAGTAGAAGCTGTATAAGGCAAACACTGACAATAGGTGTCAGCGGGGCTATTAGTTGACACCTGAATGTTTGAATTGCTGTTGGAAATCCATTTTGCCAGAAACTCGAGGCCTGTGCTGTGTGTTTTTATTGCCTTTCTCCGGCTAAGAGAGAAGAGTCATGTGCAATTTTCCTTTTTCCTCCCCGCGTCTGTGTGTGCCTGCATGTCTGTAATGCACGTTTGCTGCAACCCTGCAAGTACCACATAACTGGACTGTGTGTGTGTGTGTGAAGGGGTGAGCAGGCATGCAAGATGGAGGGACTGAAAGATTGAGAGAGACAGGAGGAAGAGGGAGGGTGGGGGAGGCGCGGGGGTGCAAGGAGACGGAGCCTGCACAGTTACTGAATCCATAAAGGATGAAAAGGGCCTTGGCAGGAGTCTTAAGGGGCTAATAAAATAAAGTTCTCTCAGATTAGTTAGCTAATAGAGCTGTAACGTAGTGTTGCGTCTTAATGTTGAGGGGAACACGGCCTCCTGTGTGCTGGCTGTGACGTGGGGGGGGGTGATGAGGCAGGAGTGGGTGGGCAGGCGCGGGGGTTAGGCACTAACAGAGCACCTGCTGTGAAGTAGCCCTCCGGGTCGGGTTGTTCAGTCAGGGGTGAGCATGGAGACTAGGAGAGGAGAGGGAGTCTACCTGGCATGAAATTACTCTCCCGGCAGCGTTAGTACTTACTGTATGAGATCAATGCACAGAATCCCTGTTTTTCTTCCTGCGTGTGTTTCTGTAAGCTCAAGGAAATGAGTGTTTTTGTAAGACACCGGATCTGCTCGACTCTCTGCGCTCGTATCTGCTAGCTGGCCAGGACATAAAACAATGATTTGACTGCCTGGCCTGGTGTTAAGATTGTTACAGCTTCAAATCTCCAGGAGCAATTCTTCAAATTTGAAGAGAGCGTAATTATCCACGACTAAATGTTTGTGTCGCGGTGCTCTTGCTCTCAGTATGTTAGCACGAGATAACGAAAACCAGCGCGGCTCATCAACGCTGAACCGAAAGAACAGGAAAACAAACCTATCTGAGACGACAGCGAAGCGGACATTGACCTTAAAAGATTAAAAGCTCTCCAGACAGAATAACCAGGAGCAGCAAAAACCAAAGTGAAGAATGACAGTGTGATGATAATGAAATATGTGGCAACTCTGAGGGGACGGAAGGTGAGGAGTGGCACAGAGGTGTCTGACGTTGGTCATCTCGTGAGAAGAGTCTGCAAACGGGAACCAGAGTTGAAGCAGATGTTAAAACCGTCCCTGATTGTTAAATCCACGGCCTGTCTTATTCTGTTGCGTCCTGTCCCGCTGTTCATTTTATACCCACACATGGTCAGTGTTCCGAGCTGTATTCCAGAAAGCTGCGGTTTAATTCGTAGGCGTGGGCGCAGAAGTGCGTCTTTGAAGCTGCCTCGAATCAGTAACCTCTTTCCAGATGACAGACCGATCAAATGCCTCTCTTTTGACCAATGCCTCATCGTCCGTCTCCCCGCGCCGCCTCAGTGCTCAACACAGCGAGGCATTGTGAGTGCGGGGTGGAAATGTGGAGCTGGCTGGAATGTTATGTATCCTTACACGCAAGGCCATAAGTTAACTGACAATGCAGGTTGTGCAATCCTTTAATGGGAACTCTGCAAAATGCCATTATTAGAATTGAATTATGTTTTTACAGTACGCATTTTTACACTCTGAAAGTACATTTGTGCTAAAGAAAAGATGGTGGCCCTTTGTGGGTGACGTCTTCCGACACTAAGGGTGACTGTGGGAGGGAAAATACCAGTGTACGGTGGCCTTGCTCTTGAGTTGAGAGATGAAAAGCAAAGGAGGGGTAGAGAGGAATATGAAGTTCTCTCCAGAGACTGAAGTGGGGAGAAAGAAAGCGTAGAGCTGAGCGAAGAGAGGAAAGTACCTTGTCTCTAATAACAGAGTGTGTGCAGCTTCCTCTGTGCTGTCATTATCATGGGAATAGTTCATGAGAGGCCTCTCAGAGTGGAGACTGATTGAGTGCGTCATCTTCATTCTCTTCTCACACCCTGCCTTACAGCCCCCTACCCCTCGGTCTGATCCCACTCTTTTCTTCCTCACATCTCATTCCCTCCATCTGTACGCTGGCTTTTATTTTGAGGAGCCCTCATTGCTCTGTGCTGTCTTGCTAATGATTGTGTTCTTTTTTTTTTTTTTTTTTAAAGCTTGTGTAAAATGGAGCTTGTTATCTTCTGAGCAAAAGGGTCCATGGGTGTTCGTGTTCTCGGTTGTGGCGGTTTGTGCATCTAGGTATGCACCGCGCAGCTTGTGTGTGGGTGCATGCCTTTCACATGGTAATGCACGTAATGTGTGGGCATAGAAGTGTGTGTTTGTATCCACAGTACTGTATATCTTTGTACTTCTTTGGTGATGAGAAGTATAAGAATTTATTCATCACCTCTAACCGTGAACTTTGCAAAAAAAAAAACATACTTTCTTTGAAGTAAGGAACTCAAAGTATGGAAACTAATGGAACTGCCTCGCATTGTCAGTTCAGTTTCGTATTGTCTACCCCGCTAAATGTGGTTTGCACGCAAAGGGCCGTGAAGATTGAGGGGCTCTTCCACTGAATTCAAATTCCAAAAATCTGGAAGTAAATGTCAAATAAAACTCCTTCCAGTGTTTCTGAACTCAGGTAATCCCCTGTCAGTCCACTCTGTGGACCCAAGTATGGGCCCAGAACTTTAATTCAGTTAATGAATAATGTGTGCTCCGTGATACATGTAGGGTTGGTCAAGACACTTGTTATGAGTAAATGAAGAACTAACCTTCAAGTGTCGCTGTAGCTGTTGTGTAGCTACTGGGGCATGAGCTTCATGTGTTTCATTTTATCATATCTACAATCAGGTATCTGGTGTCGTGGCAACTTTAGACTGAAGTGTGCGTGTGTACAGGATGTGATCTGGCAGGTCCTAATCTAGGCAAAGGCAAACGTCAAATTAAAATGACATTTTCCCTCATCGCTGTCCAAAGTTTTGGGCTCGTTTGACAAATCTGCTGTCGATCGATGCGTATATTACATCCCTGACTCACGTTTTCAGGAGCTTTTATGAGGTTTTCAGAGAGCGCTGATGTCTTTTTATCTGGAGAGGAGGTGATGGCTTTGAGTGCAGTGTCTTAACCGGACACCAAATTAATCGATCAAATGGAGAATGTAATTAAGTCTAGGTATATTACAGAGAGCTGCAGGTCTAGGCTAGGCTACTGTAAAAGCCATTACTCGGACTGAAGGCAAGGCAAGGCAAGGCGAGAAGAATTCAGCATCATCCAGCAACAGTTTGATATCAAAATGAATAAAAGCATCGGCCTCGGTCTCCTGAGGAGCAGCTGTTATAAATGGACTTAAAATAAACTGAGTATGATTGGCAGCCCCTGATCCTGTAAGAGGGACAGCCACCCGAGCGACACTTAAATGATTGGGAACTCTTAGCTGAAACAGTATCAGTTGTTTTATGTGCTGGATCGGCACACACACACACACACACACACACACACAGACAAATATAAGAGTGGAACAGCAGCAATTTCAGCTCCACGCTCAAATCATTCTGTAATCACTCTGCTCCAGGCCACTCCGGGTTTTTCTATTTTCAACTTCCCAACCCGCTCCAGTTCACTCCACAGCGCGTATGATAAATGCTGCCCTTTTCGTTGAATTATACAACACAAAGTGAAATTTAGAAGCGTTGCGATGGCATACAAAGCCGATGTGAAGACGCGAGCAGAGGTGAGCGGATACGGATTCGCCCTGGGCGCTCGAGACGCACTGGGCTCGGGATGAAAATGTTCCAGCTTGAGCAAAGAAATTTGCTGTTATCTTCACTTTCTTAATGTGCGGAGGAAAACAGTGTGCCTGGAGAGAAATGTGAGAAACAAAGGGAGCCACTGCTACCACCTGTGTACTACCAAACCCAGATCTCCTGCCCTTCCTTTGATGAGCTACAGGCCGAGAAGGAGAAGCAAACTAGATGTAGTCACTGCTGCAGTCCATGAAACGGCAAATAGTCTCCCGAACTCCTGAAATCTGTGTCAATGACATCTGTTTTACATAATGAATTCACTGAGCAAGTGCATTCCCAAGACATTCTTTTTCTCCCTATATTTAGCTAATTCTTTATCTGTGGGAAGGAGAGAGATAGAGTCTTGCTGCAGCGGATTACTTGACGCCTGATTCGGAGCTCTTAAGCTATTTTGCGCTTTTCAAAATGAAATTAATTGAGAGCATTTGCGTTCAGTAATAGCCGCCGTATTAGTCGCATGGCTTTAATTTACTCCCTCTGTTTTATTCTGGGGACCACTTGTTTGCTCCCGCTGCCTCTTTGGATTTCGATCTTTGCCATTTCACGGCGCTGCAGCTTGACCAGAAACGGAGGGAGTTAAAGTGGGCTACCATTAATAAAGACTAAAGCCATAGGCCGGTGCTGTAGCTGATGCTGTAATGATTAATGAGGATTGGACTTTAGCCTCAGTGGTGGTATCTCTGTTGAATTAGGCTCTGATTACGCCTGGCTGGGTCACACATGACTAATGGCTCTTGGGTCTAATTCATCCTTCCTTGAGCCGGGCCATGTGGAATAACTGTGTGGATCTAACTCCCTGTGTGTGATCTGACGTCCTTTATAGGAGCTGGCATGCGTCTTGCACTTATGTATGTGTGTTTACGTGATATTCCAAAACAAATATTTCCTCCCTGTAATTTTATTGCCCTGATGATGGCTCCTTTGCCCCATGGGGGAGCACAATTTCTCCATAATTAAGATTTCGCCATTAAAATGTTGGATTACGGTGGCGCCTACTTAACTACAATATATTTCTCTTTCCCTGAGGGCTGTTTTTTTCCATTAGGTCGTCATGAAATGGCTTTTTGTTTACTCATTATTATTTGGTTTTCATAGCTGGATTGTAATTTGTTGGCCTGAGTAGGAGGAGAGCGGCAGGATCCGTTGGTGTGACACTGCGTAGGAGCTTATTGTCCTACCCTCTGCCCTCAAAGACAGGCTCGTGTAATTGATGTATGAAGGGAAATATAATATACAGAATGGCTTTAGCTATGCTTTGTCTCTACCCGAGGAGTGATAATGGGACTGGTTATCCGACACTGATTGGAAAACTGAATATCTGAGTGCGTGGTGGCCAGTGGAGTCCGGGTTTCTATCCCGATCACAAGACAAGAACGTCATTATTGGATGAATATTGGACATTTTAAAGACTTCCTTTCTACAACATATGTGCCTATCAACTACAGCTGTGTTTCCATCCAGATGCGTTGCAGATTTTAGCTGAATTATGAGCAATTTGGCAAAAGAATATGCACATGAATGCTTGTTTCCATCCGCGATCGTCATGCGGATATTAGAAGTTCAGAATCAGCCGGGAAAACTAGAAGAAGAAGATAACCGCGGTCGAACCTCAACCTGTGAAAAACAAACCACGAAACGGGATGGAAACATGACCTTTCCGTCTCACGTAAGGAAGGTTCCATCAGATCTGCGTGGAGTGATCGTGGATGTATTATGGAGCCGCTGGATGGTAGCGAGGAAGTAACAGCTCCATTCAAAGAAAGGAAAAAGAAGAAGCATCACCTCCGGCGACCTCACTTTTTTTTTTCTTCGTCAAACTTTTCTCATATGATACTTTGAAATGAGTACAGTTATGGAAACACGGCCTGTGTGCGGTTAACGGTAGGGAACAGTTGCGGTTGTGGTAAACAAAGCATGGTCAAGGTGCAAATCTTAATTGTCTGGTATTATTCCACCACGTTGGCATCCGCGCTCTCGCTTTCTGCCTCGCTACACTAGCTCCCACGTTGGCACTGAATGCTGGCATTGGGTCGTGACACGCAGAATTGTCTGATATGGGTGTAATTCCTGGGATACTTGGCTGAGGTTGCAGACTTGCTAAGATAAGACCACTGTGAACTAATAATAACCCTCTACCCTTCATTTGTGTATGTGGACTGGATGATAATTCAATATTGCCGTTAAGCAACTTACGATAGGATAACGAGGTGATGTAATCATACAGCGTATGCATTCTTTTACATGTACAAAGAGTTGCATCTCTAATCTTTTAGCAGCTTTGAATGCGAACCAAGGTTTTGAGAAAGAAGATGCTGGTTACTGGGTCAGTCATAGCTGTGCATAATCCTTCACAGACCTCTTTGTGACTTTGTAACCCCTTTGACCTTTTATCAATAGAGGGGATTATGGGAAAAGCCAGTGCAGTTATCTTAACGTCCAACTCAAATGAAATAGCCTTTTTTCCCTGCTGCAGCGTATACGTATGCACTGCGGCTAATTTAACTGATAATCTGAACTCCTCTCTGTTTTGTCACGAGCTACGCTTCCTGCTTCCTGCTTAACTTCCACACTTGAAGAAAATATTACGGCTTGCATTACCCGGCGTTCGCCCACTCTCAGGCCTGTTGACTTGTCATTTTGGCTTCGCTAGTCACCATTCTGCTCCATTTCCTGAGCTGCAATCACACTGTCAGTATCTGAGATGGTGTTAAGCTGTGGCTCATTGCACCATGGCTGTGCTTGCTGGGCACGGGCCATGTGGAAGCAGCGGGCATGCTCCTCAGGCCAGGGGGAGGCAGGAGCAGGGTGGAAGGGAGGCACTCTGGAGAGAAGTGGCAGTGAAGGGATCCTTTGCAGCTCCTAACCCTGTATTTTTCCACTCAGGCGAGCTTGTTGTTTACTGCTCAGCAATGGCAGTGTGGTTCTCTACTGGGCTAATTTGTCACCCCATAAAAACAGGACAGCACTGGTACACACAGAGTGGGAGTCAGTGAGCTTGTTATGTTCTTGCGAGGATGGGGAAGATAAGAAGAAAGCGAGAGAGAGAGTGAGGGAGAGAGAGGCAGATACGGCAAAAGAGGGAACATCTGTGAATAACAGGTTTGTGCAACAAAAGAGAAGATGTAGAGCAAGACTCAGAAGAAGTAAGACAGAATAAGTAAAAGAAAAAGTGAATCTTGCCAGACTCGGAGCCTGAAACGTAAAGATGGAGAGCGGTTATATATGTTTGTGTGATTTTGGATGAAGGGCTGGCTCTTCTTTCATCTTCTCCTCTGTTGTAGTATTCAAGAGTAAGCTTGTTTGCTATTCTGAGGGTCTGCTGCTCATTAGAGGCCCCCGCAGACTCTTCTATCAGGGCCTGCTCGGCTGACCCAGGGACAGCCAGTGTGGCCGCGCACTCCAAAATATGCTGCTGTCACACTGTGATGAAATCGCCGTAACGATGCTGCTATATAAACATACCAAAAACCAAAATATTCCCTCTTTATCTGTTATCCTCCTTCCATTTTTTCCCTCTTTGTGCCGCGGTATGTTTTCAACTTTTATTTCCCCCATCTCCGTCTCTCTCTGTGCTCGGGTCAGTAATGAGCTGGTTTGGTTTTCTTTTCCTGCCACAGGCATATTTTTCCTCCCATCTCCATCATCCTCCTGTACCCCCCACCCACCCACCCACCCATCCATCCCTTCCTCATCTGCTATCTTGTTTTCTTCTCAATGCCTTCTCTCCCCCCAAGGACTCTCCAGGTTGCCTTTTCTCTGTTTTTCTCAGATCTTTGCGAATTCACATTCTTTTTTTTCTCCCCCCCCCCCCAGTTTAAAGAACTTTAATTATACTCCCCTGGTACAGGAGAAACACACCGCACTACCAAGAGCTGCCAACAGAAAGTTGCTCACGTTCGGCCCGTGTGGTCCTCATCTGTCTTAAAGGTGTGAAAAATGTATGAGCACTTGTATCATGCCCTCGGGCTAGACACAGACAGCATCCCCCACGGCTCTGTGAATGTATAAATGAGAAGCATGCCCTCACACTTGGGTGTATAACAAGGAAGACACGCGGTGGTATGGAAAGTGAGTCTTTCAGGAAGAAAACATCTGGCCAGTAAAGCATTTAGCACCGAGGTTCTCTTAGTACATTTGCGCTGTTATTTATAGAACGTACACATGAATGGGATGCTCTTGAACACAATGATGTTGAGACGGTGTATCTGGTATAGCGGTGCTTAACTGTAATAACAAGGAAGCCTCTTGTACTCAGAGGAGAAACAGGAGTTTCTGTGTGTTGTGCAGCATATCCGGAGCAAAACTCAGACTTATTCTGCGCTGCTCTTCCGGCCTCCTCACCACAGCCAGCGGGAACATGGCACCTTTATGACAAATGGATGAAATAGATGTTGAACATGCAGAGCGAACTAAGAGCAAATGACATGAGGGAGTTGGAGAGCTGAAGTAGCAAGTGAGAATTCCCATTAATCAATCCTCACTCTTTTAACAGTTGAGGTGAAGTGGCAAGTAGTCGCGGATTTACGGAGATACTGACGGTTCGACTACCTTCTGCTAATTGAAACAAGAGATGGGTAAAAGCTACACGAGGGATAAGGAGCCGCTGTTATAATTCATGCCTCTTCACCCCAATCAAACATAAGCTCTCCTCTCGCTGTCATGCCCCAAAGAAGATTTCCACAAATCCTTTCTGTTTCCCAGCCCGACTCGAGCAGCGGCGGTTTGAAGTGACCCTGAGAAGTGCTCACTCGAAAGAGGAGTTTGCAGAATCCGCGCACCGTGCAATTAAAACCCTGGCTGCATGGTATTTTGGATATAGGTGAATTAATTTGCACGGAGGAAGTGCCCACAGTCAAAGAATTAAGGACGGCATTGTGTCGAATTGATAGAGGGGTCAGGTGAGCTGGCTGCACTTGTTCAGCGTGCGGTACAGGGGAACAAAGCCCTCCTTGATTAACATTGTTATTCATTCATGAGAAGGAGCCCAGCGAAGCAGATTCATTTGTCTTAGACTCATTTAACAACTGGGGGGGAAAAAAAACACAAATCTCCGAGAAACAATTGAATAATTATGCATCAGCTCAAACTGGACCGACCGAGTACTAAAGCTGTCAGCACCTTTTTGTTTTAATAATGTTTTATCATGCCGTCATAACATTTTTGGGGGGGATTTTAATTAGTCTAGAGGCTGTCTACCTGTCAGCCGCTCAACAGGTCTAACACAGTGTGTCAGGCCATGCAAAAATACCGTTCAGAATGAAGCACTTTGTTGCTAGAAGTTTGGATTTGGAGATATATATGCTTTAAACATCATCAGTAACCATAATCAGCGCTCATGCCAGGCAGACATATAACAGATGCAATGTAAATGTGATTTTATCGATGACATCTATAAGGAAAGCAATCGATGAGGACCTCCACCTGGAGGAAAGCCTCTCCAGATGGACAGAGACGGATGCATGGATTTCTTACAGGCTGCAATTATCATGACACTGTTGTTATCAATATTACAATAAAAGGCCTTATTAAAGATCCGATGTGGAGGGGTTAGAGGGGTTTATTGGCAGATTATGGCAGAAATCGAATAAAATATTAATAACTATGTTTGCATTGGTTTAATCACCTTGTTATGTTTTCTATAGAGGGAGGCGGCCGCACTGAATCGCCATGGTTAGGTGGGACAAACCAAACACTGGCTGTAGATGGGGTTTTCATGGTCATGGGGGGGGCGAGCTGTATTCAGTTGGTTGGAGCCTCATTTCCAGATAGCACAAAATCCTACGCTGGACCTTTTTAAGTCAGAGTTTTAGCTCAGTAATAACTGTCTTCTTGACAATTTAGTACCTCATGTTAAATTTGACTTATGCATGCATCAATTTTATAAATTATATTATTACATTTTTTGATATGAAGTCTCCTTCCTCTCCTCTCAGCAAACACCTGGAGCTCCTGACATTAGTATGCAGGTTTCAGCTCAGCTATGGATTAAGCAGTCAAACAGTGGTTGTGAAAATGTCATTGTGATTTTATTCATCATATCGTCAGACCTTTCCTTTTTTTTATCACCTAACCGTCTTCTGTTCTCAGTGTTTCAAATCCAAACAGACTGTTCCAAACAAATCCGTTGACGTCCTGTTTTGTCTGCCTCCCCGGAGTTAAATAAACATGTGATAATGGATGGTCACCAAGCCCTGGACCAGCGAGCTGTGTTTGCGGCGGGGGAATGTACACACGGATTCTTCAGGACGGGGAGGGAAGCGGGAAGCATCAGCAGCGGTTTTTGTTCTGTTTTGTTTGGATGACGCCTGCAACGGCCATTTCGGTTATTTTAACTGCCTTCGAGGTTCATTTCCCTGGAGAACGCTGCCTTCATTGTCTAAAACCTTTAAACTTTTATTGCACCATTGCAATAAAGAACAATAAAATCTGTATTGTTTTTTATGCTCAGGCAATAGATGTAAAAACAGATTTAAAAGAAAAGATTCCACCTAATTTTCTCAGTCAGTCTTTTAGTTCTTCATATTCTCACTTCTGCGTGTCAAGTTTGAGACATTTTCTAAAAGTTTCAGTATGGTTTATTAAATTTAAACTGGTAGGGATGTTGATTCTATCTAGCCCATAATGATAGCTGCTGTAACCTGGGGCTTATTTGGAGCTGGATATTACCCTACTGGGTCAATGAGATGTATTGCCATGTATGGCGTATTCGCAGGGCTTGGCACCTGTCCTGTCTGGGTGTGTTTTGTGGTGCTGCTGCCCCAGCCAGTCCTCCTTAATGAGAGCAGAGAAACAACAGAAGCAGATGGAACCGCCTGTGGGATTGTGGGAAGACTCCGGAAGGGCTAGGGCGATGGTTGCGGGAGGAAGCTAGTGCCATGTGGTGGCGTGCCTACTCTGCCCTCTGGTCATCTCTGCTAGTCCTGCTTGGTGGTCATCCAGGCGCGCACTGGCCTGCCAATTAAATATGGGCCCACAGTCAACCCTGAAGGTTCATCCAAGCCCACGGGCCTCTCTCCTCCTTCCTTCATCTATTTTCTCTCCTCTTTCTTCATATCACTCTCCAGCCAACACCCTGCCGTGCATTCCACTTTGTTCTTGGTTGCTAACTCAAGGGGACTCACGGTGCAGAATTCATTAGGCTGTTTTCCCGTTTCTCAGCCAGATAACTCACCTCGAGTGAGGTGGCAGGTGTCAGTGCCACATGATCTGTTCAACCATGCGATATGACAATGAAGAAATCCTCTTTGGCTCTGACACGCTCTGGCATGCATTGCAGCATTAAAACCAGAATTAAAATGCAAATGAGGTCGAAATGAAGATGTGCACACGGCGCTCCTCTGCATTGTGACCTGACATATGTGAGACCGGTGCTCTTAAGAGTAGTTTATCCCAGAGAAGGCTCAGAGTTCTTCGTGTTGGGGTTTAAGCAGTCAATGCCAGAGGTCGGAGGTCACAGTTCTGGCTGGCTTCGTGTAAGCTGATAACTTGTGGGAAAGAAATAGAGACATTAAGAGGAAGAGGGAGAAACCAGGACAGTACGGCAGTTGGGTTGTCAGCAAAGCGGTGAAAATAGCTGACGAAGGAAGAATAGGTGGGATCACAGGGATTAGGGAGGCTTGTTAGTGAGCTCCAGAAGCGCGACCTCACCATCTACCACCTGCATTAGTGTGTGATATCTGTCACTACTCGCGTATAGAAAACGGCTGAATCACAGTTGTTTACATCACCGTGTCGCGCTAAATGATGAAGTTATTTGTCTGCAGAACATCAGCTAAAAGATGCAACTCCTTCCCCCACTCCATCACGCCGAAGCGGGGCTGTGCTCTGCTTCTTACAACGTCTGCAGAGACCTCAGATGGCAGGGAAGTGACTGACTTCCATATGGAGTGGACAGATGTGACAAACATCAAGCCCTTCCATATTTGATTTCAGGGGGCGCTTCCTTTTTGGATCCTTTGGGCGGCCTCGCGACACAAATGTGTTTGACACTCCACGTTTTTGCCTTTTTATTTAGATGCTGTTTCTTCGGCAGTGGAATTGTCACCGAGCACCACAGCCTGAATGTCTGTTCCCGGCATTCCAGGTACTGAAAAACTCTTCAGCAAGCTAACAAAACAGTGTGTTTAGTGAGAGGATGCTGAGATTTGCAGCCAAGCACTAAATAAAATGGTCTATAGTGCATAAGCTGCAAGTCAGGGTCACTTATGTTGATGTAGTCCTCCCTTTAGACTTGAACAGAAGGAGCTTGACTCTCCCCATAGACCCACAAATACGATAGAGCGAGCTCTTGTATTAGCTTTATTATTGATTGACAGCCGCTGAGGAAATTAGCAGGATTGATTAAGCTTGACAAAGTGAAGGTCCGCAATCAGGCTTACTGTATACCACGCTGTCACCAGCCTTCATCTAGAATAACATATAATGAAGCCTTCCTTCTGTAACTATCGTGCAGTAATTGAATACACGAGCCAGTTCATTGGATTACACTCGCAGCACTTCCACTTTCTTGTGCTGCATACACACACACACACACACGTATGTATTTGGTACTTGTGAGGTCTTGTATTAATGCAATGCACTCTTAGCTCCACTTTAGTCTCAATCAGAGGCCTAGGGAATACATTGTATAAGGTGAAAGCCAACAATGTGTTTTACCAGCTTCACAACGTCTGAAAGTCCGAGCACTGGAGCCTAAAAACAGAGATCTAGCGTCCCAAAAGGGGGGCCAGAGAAGACCATGTGGCATCCACCAATCAAGATCACAACCAAAAGCTAGAACATCATCCCTAAAATAACCTCATTCTTCATATGGATGCATCCCATTGAGATAGACTACCTGGAAAACCAGATTTTCCTGGTTCAGAGCTATGGTGGATGTGCTATCACGGACATGGGGCACGTTCAACATCAAGAATGGGGAATGATGGAGGGAGTCACTGTAGCTGTGGGGCCAGGGGATGAAGGGGCTCAGAAGGAGCCTGAAAAGCAAGTCTTACCCCAAACCTGAGCCCAGTCATAACTCGAACACCAAGTCTTAACTCTCTTTTTTTGAAGTGGTGAGGACAGGCCAAAGTGTCACATTTCAAATTGGTCCTCAAAGATGGAGGTACAAGAGAATACACCCTCTGTATCTCTTTTTGTGTGAGACCTTTTGATGTCATTCACACTGACAAATGTCTCTCCGTGGAATTGCCTGGAATCAAATGACATTTCATCATCTGAGAAACAGTGGCAGTGGGATGACGGATGGTTGTCAATAATGAGCTTGAGTTCCTGATGTTTTAGTCAGAACAAAAGCAAAAAGTCTGGAGCTGACAGATCCTTTATGGATGGTTCAAACTACTCTATTTGTAAACCTGATCAAAAATGTCTGCTCAGTCAAACGTTTTTAAATTTCCGGATAGTTAAAATCTGGGATGCACATCTGCCAGACAGATTTTCCTTTATAGAAACTGCAGCACTCAAATATGTTCAAGTAGATTTGTAAAAGCGCCCGCGATGGTATGACGCTTCATTTAGCTCGTGTTTAAAATTCTACTTATCACCTACAGTAATGTTTTCAGTGCAGCGTACATTTTTATCTTCACGTTGGTACAGTATGTGTGAGCACAAACTACTTTTGAAAGTGAGAAAAGAAAGAGATTGTTCTCCGGAGACCTTCTGAAGATCGGGACTTTGATGCCGTTTGCTTCCATTGTGCCTTTGCATTCTAGAAGATTCCCCTCACAAGGCAAAGATGCATCTTAAACTGGAGGACGTATTTGTTCATGGATAAGAGGCCCGGCTCCACCTCTGTCAAAAGTTCCTGTCATCCTAACATGGCACAGATTTTACAGCACTGTTGCTGAAACCTGTTTTCTGTGTGTGACTTCCTGCGTCTTCAGCACAGTGAGATATCAGCAAAAAGCATCTGTGCAAGTTGTCACAAAAGCACCGGAGATTGTTTCATCACAGCGTAGGTGACAAAACATTTTGAGAGCTAATCCAAGGGTGTCAGGAGGATAAATTAAAATTAATGAATAACAAGCCAACAGCGGCAGATGCTGCCATTTGTAGGCCACATAACGGGTTTCTAGATGTGTTTTTCTCCACCACATGGAGAATCTGAACATCTGCATAACATCTGCATAACCCTTTATTTGGTGAAGCCATCAATCAGCATAGTAAAGCCTGCTGTTCAACAGTATGAAGGCAGGGTACGGTCCCATGAACATGACATCAATAGATTGAAAGCAACACCTGTACTCTGTCTGTCACATTGCACTAAAGGCAAGCAGAGATACCTGTACATGTCGGTGCTAACATATTACTTTGCACCAGAGCTGCGACGACTAGTCAACTACTTTGATAATCAATGACTTATTTTTCTTAAATTAAATGTCCAGATTCTCAGATTTAAGTTATCAGATGTGACATTTCTGGCACTTCTCTCTCTCTCCTGAGCTTTGAGAAATTGCAATTAACATTTTTCACCATTTTCTGAGATTTCATGGGCCGACGATTGAATCAATCGAGAAAATGATCGACAGCTTAATCAATAATGTTAGTTGCATGCCTAATTTGCGCGCTATGTTTATGCATGTGGTAACATGACCCACACAGGGTAGCTGTGATAGAGCATCACGCGGTAGCGACTGGATAGCTGCTGCAGCTTAAGACGCAGTGAATGCAAGGGAAATCAATACAGTTGAACTGTAAGACCTCCGTAGTAGGTCATGCCCTTACAGATTACAATGGGCTCCTGCAGTGTTGTCCCAATAGCTGGCAGGATTTGTACACAGTCTCAGATGCATTAAAGAAGGATTGGGGTAGTCGGGGTGGGGGCGGTTTCAGGGTTGGCAGGTCTAGATAACTCCTGGTGGACTGTACAAATGGCAGGGGAGGTGCTGGGGTTTAGGAGTGAGTTTCCAGCTCAATACTGTTTAATTAAAATACAAATAAGATTATCGCACTGAACGCCGGGCAGGATTAGATTTAATTCTTTAAAAACAAAAACAAAAAAAAAAAAGAAGAGGCCACATTTTCAACGTGTTATTAGAGGTGAACGGAGCCTCGATCTTTAGAGGCAGAGGGTAAGACGGTGGAAACAATTTAAATAAATAATCTCCTGTTAATATTTTATTAATAAGAGAAGGCTGCATTTGTAGATCTCCGAGTTATCAGCCCTCGCTTCTCAAAAGATTCTCATCTAATTAGCAGAGATCGGACCACTGGGCTGGATATGGCTACATCAAATGATATCACATGGGAAGACTGATGATGATTTGACAGGCAGATTTGTGAGGTTATGATTTCTCCAGTAACTGTAGCAGTAGTTTTTGATTTTAAAATAAATGTTCATAAAGGAGACGCGATTAATAGCCCAACCGTGATTCAGCCGAGAAAAGGCGGAATACTGTGAAAAGCTTCATTTTCACTTGGCCCAAATCTATTTGGAAGTTTATCTGTTACAATTTTGAAAGGGGCTCATAAAGTCAAGCGTTGTAAAGTTTGTGTCAACTCACAAGGGGCACACAATCCTCTAACTGAAGCTAATAAATGACAGTCACCCAAAGTTATAGTTGCATGCAGTCACATATTATTCAGCCCTGTTTGAGCTCCTTCCTTTTTTATACTTGTCTATACTTTAGTCTTAACAAGTGTGCATTCTTACAAAGATATCTGAAGTTCACAAATGTTTCTTTAGGTACAGAGATCGTGTTTGTCGTACTGATCAGCAGCAATTAATCGCTTGAGCCCCTGCAGTCTTGTTGTCTTGACATGGGGTGCGTGGAGGAGGTATTTCCAGGCCTTGAGTGCCAAACCATGCAGTATTAAGCAATACCTTTCAATTAGTGGCTCGGCCTCAGACACGGTGCTGATGGGACAGCTTTACACCCCAACGACCGCGGTGATGAGCGATTAAGCATCGAACTGGAATGAAAACTAGTGGACCCCGTAACATGAAAACAGTGTTCCTGCATCTCGCTGCAACAGTCTCTGACAGAGGTGTGAAATGTGCATGTGTCGGATTTTTATGTGCAAGTGTGTGGGCGGTACAGCGTTTATGTGTGTGGGAGACGGACGGTCAGTGAAAGCGGGGAGAAAAAAAAAAAGAGGAGCTGTGGATTGAGGGAGGAATGGAGTGAGACCAAGTGTACCTTACTCAATCACATGCTAAGTGGCACTATTGATCACAGATCTTCATCAAGATTGGTTTTATTGAATTGTTAGAGGGCAATGGAAAAGTGGTTTTCTCCAGATTATTGCTCAGGTTTAAATAACATTTTTTTTCACCTCTTTTCGAGGAGAAAGTAACTTTTGGGTAAAATCATCCATCGTCGTTTGTTAAAGAGAATATATAGCACATTTTAAGTGGATGTCCAATCTATATGGATGGCAAATGTAGTCGATAGAAGCAATAAATTCCCCAGTGCGGGCTATCGAGACTGAGAAATGTCTGCCATGTCTGCTCTTCTTCTGGCAACAGTACTTTCACTTGACACGTACAGCGATATCGATAGTTAGTGAAAAACTAGGGACGATTTCAGCTTGGCGCTGGAACGTAGCGAGATAGCTGCGTGTGGAAAAAGAAATGGCCGAACTGCAGGAATTCATTTGCTTGGCAACGTTGTGCAACTGGATTAGCATCTAGCAGCTGATTTAGCTTGCACAGTGGGCGGGGGCGTCAGAAGCTCGCACAAAATGCATCATGGTACATGTAGGCCATAGACAGTAGTAAAAAAAATCTGTGACATCCTTGCCGTTGTGGAGCCTCAGTACAGTTGTCATGAATGGAGAAATAGCTACAGATCGATATAGATTTTTTGTACCAGCCTGTAAACACTTTTATTTCAGCATTTTAATATGGAGTGTTGTCAAGATTGACTCATTTCTGCAGCCAGCCTCGAGTGGACATTCGAGGAACTGCAGTTTTTGGCGCATTGGTTTCATTTCACAGGAATGGAGGTTGCCGCTTGATGCACACTGTGAGCTGGAAATTATTGCTGCAGGGATTGAAGATCCACATTAAACGCGGCGAAGTTACCCTCTTAACTATTTACACCCTTAATTTCAGGATTATTGTAATTGAGGTTCTTTGGCTGAATGTCGAACCAGAGTTACATCCTGCCTCTGTTGAGCGAGAGAAGATTCAAACGGAACCGAATAAAAACTGTGTCCTCACTGTGCCACTCATTACCCAAATTTGGCTGCATATAGTCAAAATCAGTGTGAGACTATTATTATGTGCAATGAAATTCTAACAATATTGTGATTCATGCAGGCTTGGATATGTACTGCGAGACCAACTGTATTTTCTCACTCCTAAGACAAGGCCCAGCAGTTAATGAGCAGGTTGAATCATTTTAGTTACACATTAAACTCAATGAGCCTCGTGCTTGGTGCTGACAACAGACAGTCCTCCGTGTGGACTGTGCTACTATGCTATTCTGGAACAGTGTGAGAGCCCATTACTCAAATTGGAGGCACAGACAAAGGCCCGCTGCCACTAGTCCAGATGTCAAAGGCTTTTATGAAAATCCCTAATGTGATTCAACCTGATCCAACCAACAAAGACCTCTTGTATTTCACACAAACACAATCAGAGTGTCTGTGATTGCGGCCGCTGAGCCCCTCATTATTGATAGATAAACAGCTGAGAGAAACAGCTGACTGCAGCGCCATTATGACAAAATGCCGTGTGATAAGCGTCAGAAAAACCCGCTTTATAACATGCACAGGTGCCGACAGGGTTCAATCAGGCACGGGCGCTTTCTTCACGTGTGCTTTTCATAATAATCAGTTTAATGTCTTGCAGAGCTCAGACAAGAGTGTGCTCTTATTCCGGCTTGTTAACGTTCAGCTCTTTTGTGGTGCAGGCTGACATCATGGTGACTCACTAGATCGGGGCTTGTGAAGGCAGTTCAGCTGCTGCAACCTTTAGGCCACACATATTTTCTCTTCCTCTTCCTCTCCACCGCTGACCCGGGAGTTATTTTTCATTTTTCATTCTACAGGTGGGTTGCTGGCACAGCTTTTCCGAAGCGCTTACTGCTTATCCTCCATACAGCGGGAAAGTCTTAACGTGGCCTGGCTTGACCGTTCGTCCGAGCTCTTTTTGAAGGGCGACACTTGTGCCCTCCCTTCACCTTTTATCCTCCGCTTAGCTTAGCCCCCCTCTCAGCCGCATCGCCCAGCCTGCTAGAAAACAACGTCCCTACCGCCAAGAGAGAGACAAACACAAACACAGAGGGCATCACTCAGCAGAAAACCATCTGTGGAGCTAAATGAGGGCCATTCATCATTGTAAACTGATTTAAGGAACTGAATGCATATGCTGACTCAGCTGATCTGCCGATGAGCTCAGTAATACCCCATAACCCTACTGGAACCTCTTTTTATAGTAGAGATGTGGTTTGAAAATGGATGTTAGTTTCTCTATTATGAAATATAAATGACCAGAAAAAAGGGAGTCACGGAGGGTAAGAAAGCTGCAAATGTGTCAGCTGCTAAGTATAGCAGAAAAGCCCTTCTCCATTCCTGCTTTTTCATTCATTTTGCATTGTTGCATTGTTCTGGACTATAATCATCTTGGCTCAGAGGAAGTGGCTTTTTACAAGCTGTTTTAAGGTTTCGGTTGGTTTTGAGGCCTCAGCCCCAAAGGCCTTACAAGGGGGTGAAGGCTCAACCCTGCTATTTCATCTCCATATATAGTCAGGCAGCTCGACCACAAAGTCAGGGCAGACTGCCTGTCTGGCGCTGGACTGGGTGTGTCCCACCCGACTAGCAGAACTGCACTAGTGGGCAGAAAGAAGGATGGAGAGTGCTTGGAGCTGTTGCACTTTCCCTTGTATATAAACTCTCGCCGTTGCTTATTTTACATGTCCTCAGAGCATGGGCTTAACATGGAAATACATGATGATTTAAAACCCTCTCCGCATGTCGTCTCCTTCCGAGACACGCATTTCTCATAACCTAGATGTTGTAGTATTAAAATTCACCCTGTTGAATATCAAACAGCATTGCATCAAACCCCCCGCTGCTAATATTTTACAAACAGCCTATATGGAAAGCCTCGCCGTGCCCGTCTGCTTGCCTTCCCTGCATGTCATTGGCCCTGTTTTTTGTGACTGCCTGGTCAAAGGTATTTAAAGGCAGGATTTTAAGTACAACAGTATATCAAAGAAAAGCGAGCTTCCCTTTTTGCTGGAAGTAGATCAGGAGTGACAGCCGCATTTGCAAGGCTCTGGTAAAGAGAGCGGCAGAGAGAGGAGAGCACATCCCCGGAGACACGAGGCTCTTCAGGGCAGACGAGATGTTTCAACATATTTACTGTATACACATGCATGCCTACAGACCTTCCCGTCATCCCTCACCAGTGACTTTCTTACTCCGAATCTCCAAAAAAGGGAAAAAAAACAAACTTCGCAGTCACATTGAAACATCCACACGCATACACACACGCACAGTGCTGTGCCAGGTGTTCATCCATGCAAGAGCATCATGGGAAAGGGGGGGAGAAAGATGGGGGGGCATACATGAAAGTGACAGGAAAAAGCAAAAAGCAGACGTCACATAAGGAAAAGGCAGTCAGTGAGATTGATGATGTAAAAAGAGAATTAAGTAGGCTTTCTCCCAGCATGCTTATCCTAGAAAATGTTTGACGTCTGAACTTCAGGTTCCATCTTTTTTACCGCAGCCCTCTCTGGGGGCTCTTGCCAGCGAAGCCTCTATGAAGACAGGCATACACACAGCACCCGACAGCAGAGACAACTTTCATAAACTACTAAGAATTAGCGTCAACTGCCACCGCAGATAAAAGTCTCTTATAACTCGCCATGTAAATGTTATCCCGTTCCAAAAAAGGAATTAAAGAGTGTGCCGACTTAAGCTGTTTTTTTTTTTTTTGAAGGGATGAATAAGAATTGGCAGAGACTGTCAGGTGTGTGTGTGTGTGTGAAAGAAGGATAGGTAGAGATAGAGACTAAGTCTGCAATAGTATTGGCTGAAATTGGCTATTTTCCCCTCACACTCTTGACATGTAGAGGTGCGTATGAGAGGCATTATGAATTCATAGGCTCCAGGGAACCAAATGAGCTCCCGTCACCTGGAATTTACACGAGACAGAAATCACTTATTCTCAATGTATTATTTTTTTTACGTGGCACTTCCACGATAGGTTACCAATTTTTTTCCATCCTCCCACCTCCGCCGCCCCCACCCTTATAATCTTCACCACTGGGGCATCATTTCCGTGACAACTTGGTCACACATTTGATTCAGTATTCTATATCCTCAATTTATTCAAAATCCGCTGCTGTCCTTTTCCTAAGTAGGTCGCCTATTTGACTGTACCACGAGCAGGCTGTAACCCTCTCCAGTTAAATACCGGGCTGTGCGCTGTAATAGAGGGCACTCGGATGGCGGCATGTCCGTAGTGTGGGTGAAGCAGTACAGTGGACCTCTGGGGACCTCGCTGCCCCACTTCTTGTGAGTCATCAACAGGCCCCATGTGGCGTCAAGCGCCAATTGGGTATTGAGACAGGACGGATGGGCTCGTGGCGGGAATGGCGCCCTGAAAGCGGCCCCGTTGAGACTTACTTCTGTCCGTCCCTAGCGGGTTTTCAGGGCCATCCTGGAGTCCAGAACAGCCTGTGCATGTCATCCACAGCCTATTCCTGTTGCAACAGCTGGGGCATTATTGTGGCTCTCATGCGTCTGATGTGCTCCCCCCAATGTGATCCCATAAGCACAGTCACAAAGGCCGTCTCATTTTACTTCTAGCCTGCGTGACTTCTTTCATAAGCTGAAAATTCCAGACCCATAGCCCTCATCTAATGCATGTATGTCATTCCATTATACCCACAGCCCATATTCCACACTAACCCAATCATTCATTCCTCCATTCTGCTCTTCATTCTTCCGTGGCTTCCTTCTATTCCCCATGTGCCCTCCCTACATTTCCCCCATTCCCTCACACTTCAGTCACCTGATACCCTTGATGAAGGTTTTCCCTGCAGGCTCAAGGCCAGGCGGATCTCCCAGTGAGCCCAAGGCCTCGCTAGCACCACATGGCCCAGAGAGCTGGGCTCGCACCGCCGGGGCATGTTCAGGAGGTCACACTCCCTGACACAGATGTTTTCTGTTGGTACATTTGTGCTTTCTCTCCAAACAAAGCTAATCCCCCGAGCAGCTCCTTGTCTGGAAAGGCTCTTCTTTACCAAATTTACTCAGCTGTTCCCTCATTTTATTCATTCACTCTGTGGAATGCAGTCGAAATCCCACCTTAACAAGACGTCCGTATTTCACGAGGTGAAGCTGGTTTCCAGCTTGGATTGCTTTTTTAGGGGCTCGGGGGGTTAAACGCGGTTTGAAGAGACGTGCTTTTGAAATGTAAATCTTTGCGTTGCCGCCGCCTGGGCAGTGCGAGTTCTGCGCAACAGAAGGCAGCGATCATGAAGTCCGCGCTATCTGGCGCGGAGATATAAATCAGCTGCTACTGACTTTCTGCTGACTGTCATGAGCGGTTTGTTAAACCCACAAATTGCATTGCCGATGAGTTGGTTTTCGGCGATAGCGAGATAAATGATGATTTAGAGGATTAAATAGCAATCAGAAACTGTTAAAGATTTCTTGATTGGACCCTCTTGTAGCATTGTTTAGGGTGGTTATTCTGCTCTGACATCCATAAAATATGAAACTGTCAATAGCAGTTGCTGAAGCAGTTGTGCAAACACGTGTCTCTAATAAAATATGAATTCCCCGGTGTACACTGCATGATTAATCGAAACTCTGGAAAGCAGCTGCTAATTACTCCTGAGTGCTTATGAAACATTATGTCCATAAATAAGCATATTTGATTCCATTATTCAGTGTTTATAACCTATTGTTAATGTGTTTGTTTTGCCTCAGTTGTACTTGGGCTAATTATATTTCTCATCAACATTTCAATAGGGCCCTTTTTTTTTATTTTTTCAGGTTACAGGCCTTTCATAATTGATGTGCTTAAGCCTGGATGATGAATCTATTAATATCCTCATGTAAATTACTCTTGTGTTGAGCAAGCCACATATATTTATCACCCTGATGATTTTCTAATGAGGGAAGTTAAATTAAAACATTTTAGCAGACAAAAAAATTGGGACAACATATTTTATTTTTGTGGGTGTGTGTGTGTGTGTGTGTGTGTGTGTGTGTGTGAGGAGCCGTCGCTCGCTGTCATCTCGCTACGTTAGCTGTGTAAACATGTTTAAAAAAAAAAAAGGCGAGACACAAAAAGAAATATATGGAGAGAAATATTGTTTAATCATTTAAAGACTCTGAAAGGAATGAAATATCTGGGACAAATGAAAAATCAATCAAAAAAGCTGTCAGGGGGGCCGTCTGAACATTTCCACAGACGTTTTAAGGCTTCGTTATCCACTTCAAAGAGACTGGTCTGATCCACTGAGAGGGGTTGGAAACACATTTTGATCCATTTGGCTAATCGAGTTGAAGTGAAAATGTTTTTTTTTTTGTTAGTTTCCTGATACAACTCCAAACTGTCCCGTCGCACTGTGATGAGCGAGAACAAGGTTTATTGTAACCGTACAAACAGAACACGACAAACAAGTAGTTAACACACTGACAGAGTCGTCACGTTAATGTGCTTCATCAGGAGGGCTCTTTAAACGCTGCTTTGTATTTGTACGTAGACCCTCCTTCTCTCTCAGTGATTCCCGTCTCGCAGCCACTGCGCACTCCACTTATATGTTTCCTGCGGTCAGCTCCCAGTAGCTTGACCGAGACCTTTTTATTGGTGATTCCTAACCTGCCTCTCCTTCAGCTTTACCGGTGTGTGTGTGCGAGTGCGACCGGACAGGAATGCTGCTACTCTGGCCCCAACTCAATCAATTACCAGCTGAACCCTGCTGACCTGTGATACTCTTTAACCCCCATCCAGGAGTCCCACACAGTTCAGGTTACATGTTGTATCTGAGCAATTACACGAAGACCTTATTTGTTTCTACATGTCCCGTTTATGTGGATACATGGCTCCATGTCTGCATCCAGTCAAGAACGAATTCAGCACATATGGCAACATGCTTCTAACGGGCGTTTTATTTTGAAATGATGCACCCTTCTGCCACTGCATGGCCTATTTTTTCACCTCAAAGTCACCAGACTTTTCTTTTTTTTTTGTTTAGGATAAATATGACATTTCGAGAACAGGAGCGTGTGTGTGTGTTTGTGTGTGTGTGTAAGAGAGAGAGGGAGGGGAGGAAAGAATAAAAAAAGTTGGCATTGATGCTGTGTCATCAAGTCCAGCAGGGAAAAGAGAGAAACATTTAACAAGTGCATTGACTTTAATTAAGCTGCCTTTGAGTACATCCAGTAAAGCACTGGTATAAAAAGAAAAGTTCATGTTTGACAAGCTTTAACCTCTTTTCCCGTCTAATAATGTGCTAAATAATGCACTGAAACCTCCGTCATCCCGCTGGACCCCCTGCACCGAGCCGAGCTTTGCATTAATGTATGTGAGAAATGAAACTCTCATATACATTTGTTCTTGGCCTAATTAATTATAAAGCACTTTTCATCGGTGCATTAATTTATTTCCATACAAAGCACTTCACATGAAGTGTGTGTGGAGGGGGGGTGGAAAAGGCAAGTCAAGACGAGACGCGCTGTAACTTTGGTCGCCGGGTTGTCAGGGTCACTGTGAAAGAGAATGCAGGTTTAATCAACAAGTGTGCAATTAGAGACATTACAGTAATTACTCACCCGGGATATATGAGCAGAACTCCGGCGTGCTAATCAGCCTAGACGACTTTGAACATGGGTGTCTCAGTTTGCTGTTTAATGTGGCATCGACTTTAAAATTAATCAGCACACCATCTGATAAATACGTTTTTATTAGCGAAAGCGGGATGGTGTCCGTGTCCTGGTTTATGGTCATTATTACCTGCTGTTATGGGTTTAAATGGGAGGATCACAGTTAAGGATGGCACACAAATACAGTTTTTTTTTTTTTTTCCTGGCATAATATCCTCTTGAGTCTGGGAGATATTTTTGGCATCCTTGATCAACCTGTTTGGCAAGACATAAAAGACCAGAGGCAACAGAAAGAACAAGAAAAGCTTCATTCAAGTGTAGACCCCCGCGCCAAGGCCTAATAATGTCCCCAGGTAAAGTAGCTGTTAGGATAGCTGATAGGATGCTTGTGTAAGGCAGGTTTGGTGGCCGTGTAGGTTCAGTCGGTGGGTTTTTTTTTTGAAGCTGTAAATATTCGTTATCCGCATATGTTGGCCTCAAACGAGCAAACAAAAGACTCGGAGGGAGGTGGGCAAATGTATAAAAAGAAGTTGGTGATTTAGTAAGAGAAGCTGGTGAGGGGAAGACGGGGAGTCATAGGAAAATGGATTTTGGTGAAAGATGAAAGAGACGGGCGATCGATAGGGGAAGGAGACGTTCTAAAAGAAACAACGCAGATCTTAGAGAAAGACTGTAAAAGCAGTGAAAGACGGGCCGAGGGCTGTTCGCTGGGAACAACAGCAACAGATGTGCTTTGAATTAGCCTGGCGCGAGGAATGCGGCCGGTGAAAGAGGCCAGAGATGGTGACCCTCAGCCTTGCAACCTGATCCCCCCTCCCGCCCCCCGTGGCACAAGCATCTCTCCTGTGGTCTTTCTCTCTCAGTCGCCCACCCCCCCCCTCCCATCCCGACCTTCTCCAACATCGGCACAATGAGCTTTGCTGGGTGCTTCAGACCACTTCAATCAGACCAGAATAGCAGTCGGCAGGAACACGTCACCCCGTGCTCCCAGAAATGCCTGGGAAAAGCTAGCTCAGCTCCCCAGTGCTCTGCTCCGTGCTCCAGTTCGCCCTTCATTAGCCAAGACCTGGCATTCAGCTAATGACCCACTGTTTCCATTTTCTGCCTTTAACTCAAGTACAGTGGTTCTGCTCCTTTGTCTGCTCTCTGCCAGCTGAAACCGTGTGACCTGACCATGACATTCAAATTGTATAGCACGCATACATCATCTCTCTCTCCCCCTCATGCTCGTAGAAATACACCTTTTGACCTTCCGACCGGCCCGGGGATCTGTGCCTTCACCTTCTGCCTCACCTTTTCTGCTATCCCGCACGAGATAATCAGGTTTTATTCCACGTTCTCTGTTAATTCGCCGTACTCTTCTTTTTTCACTGCCTCGCATAGGCCGCATTCTTCATCAGTCACACTCACGCAGCTGTCCCGTGTCCTTGCATTTTGCACCTGTTCTCCCTCAGGAGTCGCCTGCGTGTCATGATCTCATCTCCCTACAGCGCTGTGAACGAAGCTGAGCCATTGTTCGTGTGTTTGTCTGGATTCTGTCTCGCTGTCTGCTGGTGGGGTTAGGAGGGACATCCCCTCTCGGTCACTTTTTTTTTTTTAAAGGTTATTTTTAATATTTAAAGGTCCAGTGTGTGAACTGTAAGGGCTTTTATTTACAGAATATGGCAGAAATTGAATATAATATGTTTTCATTAGTGTATAATTACCTGAAAATAAGAATCATTACGTTTTTATTAGCTGAGAATTAGCATACAGACCCAACAGACTCTAGACAGGGCCTTTCTTTCACACATTTTTTGCCTGTGTTGCAGCCGCCGTAGTTCCTCCTTCATGCTACGAAGGAGAGGTTGAGGCGAGGCGGTTGCAACCAGCAACTAGCTGCACGGTGCTTTACCGCGATGCAGTTTCAGCGTCCGTCATTTGAGTTTTGCTCTTGTGTTGCTCTTGAACGAGCGTGCTCAGGAACTGGGACACTAAAGCATTTCAGTTTCCTGACACACACGCGCACACACACACACATAACTCTCTCTGCCTCTGTCCTGTCTGGCAGGATGTGTGCTGTTGCGCGCCATTAGCATAATGGTCATTTACATAGGGCAGAACTGTTCCAGGTAATTCAATCTATATGTAAAACACTGTTACTAGTGAGGCAGGGGGCCAGTGACAGCTCAGCTAACCCGTCCCACCTGAAGCACCTGCGTTGTCATAACGATAGCCTCCAATCAGACCCCGTCCACGGCCACGTTTAGAAACCAGAAGTCAATCGACGATGCACTCACACACGTTCTTCCAAAATCTGGCTACCTTCCTGTCAGTAATCGTGTCTCGTAGAATCCATGCAGATCTGAGTGGTGAACTCGGTAGAAGCTGGGATTACAGTGTTGAGCTCGGGATTTATTCCTGACCCATGTAATATGCTACATACAGGCAAGACATTGTGATGCAGCAAATGGGCGGATGGCTACTGCCCTACAAACATCCCTCAACGTCCCGCACTAAAACACACACCCACGTGCAGGCGTGCACCCTTCCACACACACACACACACAACACCATGTCGCCCGCCTTCTACTTTTTGTTTGCCAATCACATTATCGTCCTGTAACACTGCGCCGACTGCTGATCCGTCATGCATGCAAGCCGTCATCGTAATGTTATCATCGTAATAAGCCTCTATTCATCCATGAATGACAGCCGACTCAATTTGAATTGACTGACTCATTCTGATTTGCCAAGTTCGCGAGCTTCCACCAGAAGCGGCCCGGCCTTTTACGGAGCATTTATTTTTACTTCTTTTATTCCGTTTACAGTCCATTGTTTTATTTTTTGATGCTCTTTTTTTTTCTTTTTATTATTTGCCGTCGTCGTCTTCCTTTACCACTTCCTCTTCATGAATAATTCATTGAGTCATACATAATTTAGGGGAAGCAGCCAGAGATTTACACAGCTCTTTGTGTCACTGAGTTTTGTTTGGTGGCATATTCAATAATTGTTTAATATATCAAATTGACTGGGAGCTGGGAGCCCGCGCCCAGCGTGCGGCAGCGCCTGATACGTCTGATTATGGCAGGGGTGAGAGTCAAATACTTTCCTACAGTAGGAGACTCGACACGACTGCCAGGGGAACTTCCTTCTCACCCTCAACACCCCATAATTCTTCATTTTCTCGCTGGCTGAAATGCTTCTTGGAATACTTCGCAGCATGAAGTCCACACTAATGAAGTACAGAGTCAGTTTATTGTCAGTCATTGTGTGAGGGATTCTGCGTTGACCTCATACCATGCCTGCTTCAGATTAGCTCTGCTGCGGGGTGCTCGCCTGCCGTGAATGTTTCTGTGAATGTCCTATTTGGTTTAAGTTCTTTCGTTCCGTGCAGTCATAACAGTGAAAGGATCGTTCGAACCGTCGTGGAATGTAAAATTGGTAACGTTCGCAATCTTTCAGAGGACCCAGCGCGGCATTCGATGGTCTCTGGGCTTTTAGGCAGTCCTGTTTATTCTCAGTGAATTGCTAGAAACTGTGATTTCCACTTCCACTGTGCGTTTCAAAGGTAGATCCATGTTTACCTTTTCAAAGTGTGCATCACTTTATAAGATACACCTATATGCATCTTATATGGCTCAATGATCAGTTGAGATAATTTTAAGTTTGGTTTTCTGGCTGGATCCCCAAAAACAACAACAAAACAAACACACACACACACACACACACACACACACACACACACACACAAACAAACAAGCAATGCAATAAAATCGTATCCTCCGGCAGCTTTACCTAACATCCAAACATCCATTGTTGTACCCCCTGGTGGGGGTGTTTATGACTGAAGTGAACGTCTTTGCCAAGTCTGATTTAATGAACTACTTCTTTCAAACACTTCCCTCTTTCTTTTCAGAAAGTCAGTTTTTTTTCCAGGGGAACCTAAGTCGAGTATCTGTGCGTGTTGCTACTTTTATTTTGATTATTCACCGGGGAATTATAAAGCGGAATCTTAAAAGCTGTGTCAGCATCTCGGCCGGCTTGTGATCAAAACTAAATATACACCCAGTGACTATGTAGCTTATGTGCTACTGTATATAGGCCTCTTCTCCTGGAAGTCAGTGAGGCCATGAAAGACTCTACAATACAGTTTCATGTCCTTTGCAGTCAGCCACCGCTCCTTTTCAGCTTTTCTTTTTGTCCTTGTAGGCTGATTGAAAACCAGCCAGGGTTTACGCTTTAATGTCCTGTATATATGCAGAGTTAAATATTTCATTTGGAACCGCTGAACAGAGAACTGGAAACCAAAATTCTACGTTAAAGTAATTCTAGCCCTTCCCTCTCCAAAGAGAACCATTATTGATATCCTCAGCAGGGCTACCAGGCGGTGTGTGTCGTGTCCTCATCTGGACCCAAAGCGATGGAAAAAATCAGGGGTGGGCACAGTTTGCTAAACAGAACTACTTGGTTTCACTGTTTCCAATTCATAAAGATGTAATTTAGTCATTAATTTCCGCCGTGCATCCTCGGAAATGTCTCCACACCGTATGGCTGCAGTGTGACATCAGAGCAGTGTTGGATTACAGGCTTTACGTGCAGAATATTTCACTTAATGAGACACCATAATTTGCTCTTTTGCTAGCCCCGAAGCTCAATTTTTACAAGATATGGTTTTAATTAAATTAATTATTCATATTTAATCAATGATATGGGATATAGTATGTCTGTGACATCAGGGATAATTGCAGTCTTCCATTCTTTTCCTCACAGTTCTCTCCTAAATTATGCTAATTACAGCGTGAAGAGATTAGTTGACACTTTTGCCTCGTTCTTCCTCGCAGTGCTTTTGTTTTCAGTTTTGCTGACAAGCTGGAGATGAAACATAGTCATTCCTTGCCCATTTCATTGTTACAGTCAATGAACTTGATGCAACGGGGGGGAGGGAGACACACCAGATTTAACTTCAGCTGCTCCTCTGAAGAGAACGTCACACGGCATGTCACTGTCAGCCGCCAGTGATGTGCCTTGGTACAGAGACATTGTTTCCTCTGGCTTTCTTCCCAAAAGGTGTCACTCAGCATCTGCCGTCGAGAATCAAAGCGAGAACACCTCGCTACAGGAAAATGCCATCCGTCGTTCATCGCGCTCTGCCATCTTGAGTTCTTACATGACGCGCAGCGAGCCAAGGCAGACGACACCACACGGGCTCCAGGCGCCACCAGACAAATTGGATCCCGGGAGGAGCGTGAAACACTTGGCCATGGAAAACAATTGGACATTTGGAGACTTGTGCTGCCTCTTTGCTATGCGAGATCGGCGTAGGAAACTTCTGAAGGAAGGAGACAGGTGGACGGATGGAGAGCAGCAATGTGGATGGATCTTTCAAGCAGAGCAAGCAGCAGGTGTGCAAACATGTCATTTTAGAAACAGAGACAGAAAGTAGGGGAGGGAGTAATCCTTGGTTACATTGTCAGAGAAACAGACAACACTTCCAGTTGTACAGGGGGAAAAAAAAGAATGATTAAAACTCCATTGCTTCAAATTCTTGCCCCCACGAGGACGAAACAATAAAAGACAAAGCACCTGAATGTGGCGAAAGGAAAGTAACAGAGCGTAATGTGTCAAAATAAATGAGAGCGCGGTGGAAATCCTGGAGAAGAGAAGCAGAGCGGAAGGTCTGAGGAGGGTTCAAAGGATCACGAGGCATGCAGCAGCAGTGGAAAGAGCATTGGAGAGTGAGGAGTGATAAGTCCGTGACAGCTGCAGCATCATTAGTGTATTAGGATCAATCCTCAAGACTCTTGTTTACAGTCTTTGCTCATGCAGAGGCCTCATGTCATTCATGTAGACACGGTCACGCAGCTGCTGCAGCAACTTACTTTCCCCACATCCGCGATCTCTGATCTCTCTCCCTTCCACAGCCGCACCATCAGCACCAGCGGCACCATGGGTATTTCACTCATGCTCCATATGCCTTTGTCTGATCTTTGGTTTTTTGATTCAAAGCCGTGGGCCAGCGATAACTGATGTTCCTCTGCTGATGTTCTTCTTTCTTTATCTGTTGCGTGTTGACGTGAGAAATACAGATCTATAGATTGGTCTTTCTTAACTTCGACCCCTTCCTTCGCTCCGCAAACTTCACCCAGGTGGTGCCGCTACACCGATGGCTCCGGCTCCCCCGTTGACGTGGCTATTGGTTTATCAATTCCAGTCAGCAGGCGGTAATTTGCCAGAGACTGTGGGTGTGTGATTAAAGATCCCTTACCACCCTGAGCACGGCAGCTGGTACACTGTGACAGCAGAGCGTGGCGGCAAGACGGAGTCATGCTGTCAGATTTACACGAGCGCTCAGACACGCAAAAAGAACTTGTAGCAGGCTTCATTGTGTGTATTGAAGGCGCTGTTTGCTTCAATCTGGGTATGTGTTTGCATGTCCTCGCATGTCCGCCTACTGCTGCGCAAACGTGTCCTTGAATCCGGTGGATTCCGCTTGGAGCTCATTTGAAAGCAGCTTTGTGTATGGATAATAATATAACTCATGCTTGATTGATGTGTGTCATTATGTAAGCGCGTATATTCCCGGCAGATCATTATGTGTATGCACCCATCTCTGGTATGCAGCCCTTTCTTTCTCTGCTGAGCTCTCTGTTTGACTTTCTGATTCCGGGCTTAAAACAATAATTGGAA